>JBAIAC010000042.1:96872500-99272500 GCA_037349315.1 Chelydra serpentina
GGGAGAAAGCAATAGCATTTTAAATATGTGAATGTATGATGAAGAGATTGATATGTTATTGTGGGTCAGTAGATATCACATGATTATTTTGGGTACCTTAAAATACTTGCTATTGATTAAACTTCCATGATAGTAACAAGTAATCCTGAGTGATTTAGTAAGAATACAGGACACATTGTCTGTATTCCTCATTGTGGCCAATTTTTTTAAAGTAAACTTTTGCTTTTTTAAATGATTCCATCTATGCTAATTTTTTAGACAAATTATAGTGATGTGGTTGTTTTTATGTAGCTATTTATATTGCAACCTTATGCAAAAATCTGAATGCTTTGCATTCACTGATATTGCTAAACAGTGATAGCCATATATTTCAATCACAAAATGTACATTTTAGTTCTCAAAGGTATATAAAACATTGCATATTTGGAATCTGTTAAGAGTCCTAAAGATACTAAGCAATGATCGGCAACACTTTGATAGTTAAAAGTGTTGGGACTGGAGGTGGAACAAATTCCTGCTTGAGAACTGAAAAATATCTAAGGGCCTATTTATGAAAAAGCACAACTTCTAATAGTAAGCAATCTTACCATAAGCAGTCCCATTATCTTCAGTGGGACTAGGTATGATAGGAAGTCTTTGCAGGATTGGACCCGAATGGTCCAATCTTGACAAAGTCAAGGTATTCATAATATATTTACAATGTCATTCTGTTGGATTCAGTGTTATCAAACTGCTTGAATTCAAAGTATTCAAATTACGTTATATAATTATACATTAAAACTTAAAACTGCACATTTCAAAATATGGAAGAAATAGTTTAGAAATATTTTGGCACATGTTCAAATTATGTTTAAGGGTTCAGCAGAATAAAAATAGCTTTAGAAGTAGCTCGATATCTTCTATGTTGGAGAAACACAGTTGGGATAGTGCTTGCGCACACCCAATCTAGCATGCAAATTAACCATGGCTATTTCTGAGGCTGAAGCAGATTGGGATTGAAACAGCCTGTACTGTACAGCCAACAAACAGTCAGTGAAAATTCTTTTTTCTTTTCAATCAAGCGGTGTTTAGGAAAGAGTTCTAAATTATTCAAATTCCCCTGACTATTTCAAGAGCTACCTGTGACTGACTTACATAACTGGTCCAGTTCTTTGGAAAGCTGTGATAATTTACCACCCTGACCTTCCTTTAGCATATGAAGCTGAAGAATAGAAAGGCCAAAATTTGTGGTGCACTACAAATAGTGCACATTGTTTACAGAAAAGCTCAGTTCCACAAGGAGTGTACTCAAACTGCCTCAAATTTTGGCTCAGTAAGAAATTTTGGGAGTCGTGAAGTGGATGCTCAAAATTATAAAGACCATTTCTGATTTTTAAATCTTTTTTAATTGTAAGAATGACATGGCAGTGATTTTAGAAAAATCTAAATTGTAATCAGTGGGCCAAAATCTGCTTTCTAAATCCAGAGTAACTCAATTGAAGTCAATGAAGTTACTATAGATTTGCACCAGAGTAATGGAGACTACAAAGTGGCCCTATTTGTGTTTGTTAAGCACAACAAATTACAGGCCCAATCCTGCAGCCTTTACTTGCATAAGTAGGCCCTGGTGGCTTCAGAACCAAACCCCAAATGTAAATGACGTTAACATTTTCACACAAGCTGGTGGCAAAAACCAGAGAAGCCAAAACTCTGATATGGGGAGAGAAAAGGGCAGAATTGCAGATTTAGGCCCTGATCCTGCAAATTGTTCAGTGGGACTCTACATAAGCAAATGGATCTGCACTTACAGAACAGATTGGGGCCTTCAGTTTGAAATAACTGGCTTCTGTCGCTTCAGATTTTTACCAAAGAGCCTTCAGCAGTGTTGCCAAGTCTTTGATTTTATCTATATTTTGTAAGCCCAGATCCTGGAATCCTGTGGCTGCATGAAGAATCTTAGCTTCCATTAAAAAAGTAAATTTCTAGCCCTTGTGCTTGCAGAGGAAAACTTAAAATGTACCCTAAGGGCTCAAAAATCAAAAGGCAAATAAAAAGAATCCCAGATTTATTATTTCTTTAGTTTCAAATTGGAAGATTTTTTTTTAATCTCATGATTTTTGAGGACCTGATAATGGTTTTTGTATGTTTTGGGTTTGGTAATACTGGAGCCCATTCTTCATTCCTCGTGCACTCTCTAGTCATACAGATTTTTTAAAATATCAATGTATTTGTTTTTAAACCTTAAACAAAATGAACTGTAGTCTATAAAATAGACTTTATATGCACAGAAGTACAATGGATTCTTTTTAAAGGATATTCTTTTTTTTTAAGGCAAGTTAACCTTTAAACCTCTATCTTTTGAGAGAGATATTTATATATGTCCCGATTCCAGAAGGCACTTAAGCATCTGCTTATGTGTTTTCCTGAATCCTGATTTACGTACTTATTAATCCCAAAATGTGACATGGCTCCTTTAGATGGTGTTTGAGTGTTTTAAGTAAATACATTCTTAGGTAGGATTTCTTCAAGAATTGTATATATGTTAAAGCAACCGTTATTTACTTATCAACGTAGAATGATTCCTTTTGGAGGTCTCATAGTCTTCCAGTTAAAAATCTATCTATATTTTTAAATGCATATTTATTTATCTAGTAGACTCTTCTGGCTCCACCCCTGCAGCTGGTTGTTTATGTACATAGGGCTCTATCCAGCATAAAATATCAATGGCCTCTAAGTGATATATATCCAGGCAGGCTATGGATGCTGACTTCATGGCAGGCTGAACTGTCCAAGGGGGAGAGTCAGCCTGCTGTCGAAGTCTTTAAAACAAGACAATAGACAGCTCCAGACAGGGGGCGAGATGCAGAGGCAGGGACTAGCCTGCAGTAGTTACTACAGCCCTAAGGCAGCCATGGATAGGGGAGCATGACTCCAGCTGACCAGGCTTACAAATAAATTGCGTGGAAGTGCTGAGGTACTAGGTAGGGGGAATTTTGTGAGAAAAGGAAGACTGTTTTGGGGGGGAAAGTGTAGGACTGAGTCAGAAAACATGGGCTATATTCCTGGGCTTGACACAGGTTTGCTGTGTGACTGTGGCCAAATTAATTAGGCCATATCTACATTTAAAATGCTACAGCACCACAGCTGTAGCACTTCAGTCTAGACATTACTGTGATGGGAGATGTTTTCCCTTTCCCTTCCCTGGGAGGCGGATTACACCAGGGGTTAGGTCGGCTTACCTGCAGGCTTGTCTACACTTGAAACACTACAGTGGCACAGTGCACAGGGTTCTCCTGCCAGCGTAGGTAATCCACCTCCCCGAGAGGCAGTAGCTAGGTTGATGGAAGAATTCTTCCCTGGACCCAGCGCTGTCTACGTTGGGACTTAGGTCATCTTAACTACATCGCTCTGGAGTATGGATTTTTCACCCCCCCGAGAGACATAGCTAAGCCAATGTAACTTTTCAGTGTAGACTAGCCCTTGGTCTTTCTGTACTAACTTTCCCCATCAGTATAGCAGGGGCAGTGTGAAACTTATTTAGTCATTGTTTACAAAGCATTTGAACAGCCTCTGATGGAAGGCTGTATAGAAGTGAAAAGCACTTCAGGCGACACACAAAGGGGGAAAAAATCATGGGCCTAAAACACAGAGCCGTGTTGCATAGGCCTGTAATGGTGTCGGTGGAGCACGGTGGATACACTACCAATAGAGTCTGAGCCAGTTTCTGTTGTGCAAAGAGGCAGCAGCAGAGCCTGCCCTGCTACACCCTCTATAGACACTCTTATTTCCAGTTAACGGTGGCCTGTTTCAGTTTAGTTTAGGCCTGGTCTACACTTAAAACTTATAGCCATGGGGCTCAGGGGCCTGAAAAACGCACTCTCCGGAGCAACTTAGCTATGCTGAGCAAGCCCCCTGTGTAGACACAGCTAGGTCGATGGAAGAATGTTTCCATTGCTCATGAGGTGGAGTTCCTACAATGATGGGAAAACCCCATCCTTTGCTGTAGTCTGCATCTACACTACAGGGTTATACCAGCAAAACTACAGTGCTGTAGCTATGCTGCTATATTTCCAATAGTGTAGACATGGCCTTAATCTGCTTTTTTACAGGATTAAGCGAAACCAAAGCAGGCCACTCTTAAATCTAAAATAAGTGTCTACACAAGGGTTTGCACCAGTTTAACTACTTTGGTTTTAAAACACACCTTTAGTTTAAACAGGCCTAAATTTGTGTGGGTAGGCCCTGCAGAGCGATAGCTATGCTATAAAGAGGGTAAGGGATTTTTCCTTATACTGATTAAAATTGGTGGGGGGGGGGGTTAGACATCTATTTAGCTTTTAATTAATATTTAAGAGAAAGGAAGCCTGTTAAATATTCAACACCGCCTCCCTTTCAATTAAGGAGTGAGAGTACACAATGGATGCTGAGCCCCCTAGGGAAGTACCTCCGGAAAAACAGGGGAGACCAGACTTAGCGTTCCTAGATTTTTTTTTTTTAAGGTAAAAAACAAGTAGGGGAAAAAAACCTTTTTTAAAAGGTTCAGGCCCTGTTTGTACATCAAACACACACACACACACACATACACACACACGTCATATGCTCTATTATTAAAGGAAAAATCCTTTTCAGGTCACCTTTAAATCTCTCCCTTCTCCCATCCCACCCTCAGCCTCCCACAAGGGCAAGGGTTGGGGAGTTACAAAAATGCCTTTCTCTGCCTGATAGGATGCCTCTCTATTCCCAAGATCTCTGTTTGTTGAGGCTGAAGGAGTTACCCATCATGCCATGTGCCCCTTCCTCCATTCTGATATGCAGCTTTCAGTCAGCCACTGACCTTAGACTATCCTTTTAAAGTTGAACCAAGCAAGTGGGGAAGAACTTTCCTTAGCACTATCCCATTTCTGTGTTAGGATGTCAGAGGATTGAGCTTTCCCAAGAATCTGACAGCCGTCTGTGACTTCCTTTGAAATGGGGGGGATTGCAGGATACTTCAGGGCGCAGCTTCTGTCGTTGTAGAGAACGAAAAGCTTGAAGGACTGTGTTTACCAGTTATACCTGTGGTACAGACATCATACTATGGTAATGTTTTCCTCAGAATAACAATTTTTTAAAAATCACCTGAATTCTTTGAGGAAAGATGGACCCAATGAGATGGACTGATTAAGAAAAGAAATCATGGCTGTAACTTGTGTAACAACAATATACATGCTTAATATAATTTGTATCCTATCCTGTCTCAACTCCTCTGTATTCCTTAATTTTTTAACTTTCACACTCTCATTTAATACTTATGTAACAAAATAACTGCTACTGTCAACAATTCTGTTCACTTTTAACAAAATGTTAGTAACTAAAAAAACGCATTATTAATTCTGAGTTATACAAGCACCCAGCCTTTTTCCCAAAAGAAGTATAAACTGATCATCCAATTTGTATTCTCTCTTATTTTGATGTGTTTTTTAAAACCCTAATGGTGTTTTTTTAGTTTTATTTATTTATTTTGGTTAAACATTTTTTCTGGACAGAGAGATCTTGTATATTTCACATCACCCCAGAATGAATTTTTACAATCCTATTCTATAAACATAGCTTATAATGGAAATGCTAGTCCCACAGTAACTATATTTATATAAATATATAGGCATAAATGAGCTTTTATAATAAATGTAGAAGATAGTACAGATGTTAAAAAGGTACATGTTTAATATGTTTCATATATTATGATTTTCATGCATACTGGTTGTAAGTGTGCATTGATTTCTGGAAGTAAACAATAAATGTTTCACAGTAAAAATCCTCTGAATACATGTAAGAGGGGACCTTCAAGTTTTACTGTAAAATTAGCTCATCATGAAAACACATTCCCAATTACACAACAACATTCAAGATTTTTCTAAATAGTTGGCAACTTGCATGTTGTGTAGTGATTTATTTGGTGCTGTACCGCTCATATAGCCCTTTTTGGAGATTCTTTTTGGTAAATACTTAAGAACATGAATAACTTTCTTCACCTGACTTCAGTGGGACTACTCATGTGCACAAGTGTCTGCAGAATTGATCTGTTGGTTAAAACAGTACATTTTGAAAAATTAGGCAACAAATTAATGTCTTCCAAAATGTTGGGGTTCTATTCTGTTTCAGTCGTAAACAATAGCAGATCTGCCACTAATTTCAATGGGAGCATGGTTTGGTCCTTCTTATATTTTTAAAATAATTTATTTTCTATGTTTTCTGTCTCAAATCTCTAAGAGTTAATGAAAATTCAAGAGGGAAAAAAGTGAAGTCTTTCCAGAAGATAATTAAATAGTACCTTATGCCAAAATGTTTACATTTTAGTTAACTAGCCACATTTTTTAAAAAAATTATTACAATTTCAGGAGAAAACTACAAGAAGCAATGTATATGCACCTAGAAATACACTCAAAATATATAATCCAGAAAATTCACACCTTTTCTATTACCAAAAGTTACACCAAAATGACTTTGACTTCCATGGAGTTTCTCCAGAATTACATTGGCATAACTGAGAGCGGAATTTGGCCTGTAAATTCCCTATAAATGTAGGCAATCCAGTAGTTCCATATGAACAAAACTGCCATTGGAAAAATAGTTTATCAATATTGATCTCCATTATAGCCAAGTAAATCTAGTGGAACTCCACTGATGTCAGTGAAGTTACTTATAATTTTTATAGATCTGAATCTAGTCCAATGTGAGATTTGCATAATTTTTTCATTCCTAAGTTTTACCTTGAATTAAAATAACCAAATAAAATGTAGAAAATTTTAACATACATACGAAAAAGGAGAAACTGATTAAATTTGATAGAAAGGAGTGAAAAACAGATTATGGGAAAACAAGCAAGAATATAGGAATACTACCTGTGTTTATATTATGTGAGCCAGGCCCCTTCAAACAGGCATAACGGCCTTTAAGAGTTTTGCTGTATTGAGACCTTTAGTGCTGGGAGCACATCAAAGCACCAAGTCTACTTGCAAAGTGGAAAACAAAAGAAGCATGGACATGTGGTTAAGGGACTGGACTTGGAAGTGCCTGGCTCTGCCACAGGCTAGCTGTCTGTTCTTGGGCAAGTCACTTAAACTCATTGCCTCAGTTCCCCATCTGTATAATGAGGCTAATACGTCTTTTCTCCCACCCTTCGTCTGTTTGGATTTCAAGTCCTTCAAGGCAGGGACTGTCATTGTTCCTAGCCCAATGGGGCCCCAATCTCAGTTGCATGAGAGTAGCACCTGTACAAACAATAAAGAACAGGATTATTTATTAAAAATTCCTCATTTCAAATTATTACCACATAGTAGTATCTGCGATACCACAGTTATCTGCCGTTCTAGATCTGGGGAAAATATGCTGACATTTTAATGGCAACCAATATATAAGCTATATTAATCATACCTCCCCTGCACACATGCAGGCCAAGCTAAACTCCCACATTCCTATCCCACCATGCACGGGGCTCAGTGTTTTTGTTTGTTTGTTTGTTTGAAATAATGTGAGATGGAATCTCTGGGGTCATTCTTTTTTGGTTGTTCGGAGGGGAGATTCCTCCCAGGATGTTGCAAATGTCACCATTGACAGTGCTTCTTCATGTCTTCTGTAGTATATTCTCTCCAGATCAGGCTCTCTGTGTGTTTTAAGGAGACCAAATTGGGGCATCCCCCTCTGCACTGGCTTGTGCACTGTTTTTCTGGTGTGCATAACTGCATGGTGAGCCAGCATTTGAGCCTGTCTTTATCCCTATTTTTCAATTTGTTGAAATGCAGTTCTGCTAAATCTGAATGTGTTGCCTTAGAATCAGCCAAATGTGGTAAGGTGCTTTGCAAACATCCCCCTGAAGATCTGCCAATTGCCTGCTCTGCAGTATCCCATTCAGTTCTAGATCTCTGTTAAGCAGTGATTGCCAATTATACCACATCTTTTACAATATGGGCAAATATCCATTGGGTTCTAAGTGTGGAACATCAAAATGATTTCATTTACAACGTATGATGTAAACCAGATTTTACTCTGAGAGACTGAAGGAGGCAGACATTAATGTCACTATTTCATCTAGCCTCCTGTCTAGTTGTGTAACTAACTTTCTGCTTAAAATTTAAGACCTTTGTCTATTTGTCTTCGCACAGAATTTTAAAAACATGTATAAAGGGAGCCTCATACATTTTAAATGTTTAAAGTTCTGCTAGTCCGCATAAGTGTAATATTTTACAAAGTGTAGGTTCCCGGAAATTATTTTAACCATTTGGCTTTTTCACAGATTTCAAGCAGGTAAACATCAGGAGTCCTGCTCCATATAATAAATACAGTATGTTTTATTTACTTAGAACCCAGTCTTTAAATTGAATTCCTTAGGGCAGACTCACTGCAGGACTGGGGCCTTAGATGCTACAATAATAAGCCCAGGTCAGAATTTTCAAAAATAGAAGCCTAAAAGTTAGGCTCTTAGATCCATACTCAAATGAGTGGGATTTTCAAAAGCTTCTAAATGACCTAGAGCAAAAGTCCCATGGAGCTGAAGTTGACTTTAATGGTACATTTACTCCTAGGTCACCTGTTCATTGATGTCAACTTCAACTCATGTCGACTTCAACTCAGTGGGACTATCTCCGAGGTGACTTAGGTGTTTTTAAAAGATCCCACTCTTCTTAAGAAAATGTTGGCCATTATGTACAAACCTAAAACAATGTATCAAACAGATTTAAATCCATGGAGAATAATAGAAATTAGAGTCAGAAATGACCTGAGTCCTCTAGCGCATTGGTTTTCAAGCCATGGGGTATGCCCCTCTAGGTGGCTAGTTGGAATGAGAGGCTATCAAGGGGAGTGAGGTGGAGTGCAGGGCTGATGCTGGCCAGATGTCCAGGGCAGAGCACCGGGGGAGTGCAATTCTGCACCAGCCTATTTGCTCTCCCCCTCCTGCCCACTGAGGACCATGTGCTCCACTTCCAGGAGCTCCTCCAGGGATGGAGCCATCTGGGTCCTGATGCCACCAAAGGCGTGAGCCCGATGGGTGGAAATTGGGCTGGGGGTGGGCCTATTATGTGACTCCCATGGAGAAAGTGGAGCACAGCCAAAAAAAAAAAAAAATGGGAACATCTGCTCTACTGTATCCTCTAACACAAGCTGTGCAAGACTTGTTTCACCAAACCCTTACGACTGTTTTTCTCTCTCCTCACAAATGAAAGTTACTCTGCTTTCCCTGTTACTTAGTATTTATTTAGCATCATAAATCTCTCACCCTACAGAGCTGCTAGAGATTCAGTCCCCACACTGAAGTGTAGGATATATGTAAGGTAGCCAAGAAAGCCATGGGGTACAATTTTAAAAAGCACCTAAGTTCCTTTTTCAAATGCATCTTGGACACTTAGGAGCCTAAATGTCTGCGTAAGTGTGGTTTGACTTTCAGTTAGGTTCCTAAGGTCCAGAATTGTAAAGGTATTTGGGCACCTGAAAAATGTAGCTAGGCACCTAGTGGGATTTTCAGACATGCCTAGCTGTCTAACTCCCACGTCCACAGTCCTTCAAGCCCTCTGCTCTTGGAACTGTCATTAAAGTCAAGGCGAGTTCTTCATGCAGCTGTCTTGAAGAAGCTGGCCTGCCGAGTGCTTGCAAAGAGCTAAATACCAATACTACAAAAGGGAATGGAAAACATGCTCCTAAGCCAATGACAGTGATGAAAATAGAAATGTTTCCTAAACAGATGAGATTGTTCTGTGTAATTTAGATTGCCCTGACCCCCAGAATGTACTAGGCCCCTTTGAAACACAAAAGAGGACACGGTCTCTCTTCTGAAGAGCATATTATCTAAAACCCAGTAATTAGCATTGCCAGTGGGAATGCATGCCCCCCCCCTTCTCCCCTGCACACACCTCAAGCCTTGTGCTAATTTAACACTCTGCCAGTTAATTCCAGAGAGTATTCAATCTGTTGTATTCCCATATTCATTTTAAAGCATTTATTACATTAAAGCATTCTAAATACTGACTCCCAGATTAATCTTTTAAAAACAAAATATTTTTATTAAAAAACAAAAGAAAGGGATTCCTATTTATATAAGTTTATTGACAAAAGCCAATTATCCAGTATACTTCAAAGGTACCATGTCTGCTCATATTTATCAAGGCCATGCTATAAATTAGGGTCTAATATCAGAGTCCTCATGCAAGCAAAAAGGCTGCTTCAAAGGGAGTTTTGTCCATAGAATTGGCCTGTTTCTAGCCAGTAGGAGCAGGAAAAGTTCTACTGATAGACACACCTTTGTGATGGGCAAAATAAATCCAAATAATGTCCTGCCCCTCTATTAGGTCACTTTTTTGTGGCCATCATAGATTCAGGAAGTCTTCAGGAGGGATGTGAATGAAGAGCAGGCAGTAGCTTGGGCGTTCTGTGCATCGTGAGTGGGATGGAAGACGGTAGGATGATGTTTGAGGGAGAAGTGAATGAGAGAGGCATTGAGGTTGGTATCTGTGACGCAGTAAGAGACAAGATTCAAGATGTAGGGTGAAACAGAATTATGCATGGCCTTGAAAGTGAGGACATGAAGTTTCAATTTGATGTGGAGAATGGGGAGCCGGTGGGACCGTGCATAGTTGGGAAGCAGGTTGACGTGGGCATATCTGGGGAGGAAATTAATGTTAGTGACCACATCTTGGATGAGTAGGAGATGGGTGAAGTGGATATCAGGATGGCCAGAGAAGAGGGAGGTTATGTAGTCAAAGCATGGATGCAATTTCTTTAGCTGTCGGGGGAGAGAGAGGACAGTTTGGGACTTTGATATGTCTTGGAGGAAGGACATTAAGATTTGGACATTGCTTTCTCTCTTGTAAATCAATAACTATTCCCCCCTCCATTTATCATGTCTTCTGTCCTTAGACCTTATCAGCAGCATGTTCTGCATATCCATCTGAACCACACCCTGCCCCTGGGTTGGGGAAGGGATGCTATCCCTTCACTCGCTTAGCTCACCTATGCACCTGCTTTGACCTTCGGGGAGCACGTAAGCCGAGTAGTTACCATCTAAAATTAGGAGCTAGTGTACGCTAAACAGCATGGTGATAAATTCTGTTTATAAAAAGTACTTCTAAGCAATGACATTTCATGCGGAGCATTTCTGAAGCCTTGGACATCTAAGATAACACTTAAGAGCATAGAAGCTCTGACATCAAAAGTCTGGTGATTGTGATAAGGGCCCGATTCTGCAGTCTTTGCAAAGGCAGAATTCCCTTTGACATCAATGGTGGTTTGCCCCACACCGCAGGAGTGAGCTCTGAATGCTGAAACCTTCTGTCCAGACTTTCAAAGAGGATGTAAGAACAATACCCAATAAGAAGCAACATATAAATCAATAACTTTTTCCTTTCTTCATTAAGGTGAACAAACGCAAGAAACCAATTCACCTCATTCACTGAAGAAGGATGTAGAAAACATGGGGAAAGGTAACAACTCCACCCCCGAGCTTTGATATTATTAAAATTCTCTTGGTTTTAATAGAATATATGGATAATAGGGAAGTATTTTTGTTCAGCACCATATTTTAAGCTTGACAAGTAACATATGAATAATATATGGACCTTTGGGTGGATATAATTGAGATTAATGCATACGTATCAATCAATACATGACACTGTAATACAATACTTTAAAATAATATATTACATTGATTTATATTCATGGATTTCTGCACAAAATCTATCCTAGATCTATACGATTTTTTTTAAACTACTAAAATGTTTTTTTATACTAATGAATTGCCACACATAGCAGTTCGCTCAAGAGTTATTTATACAAATTAGTAAAACGGCTCTTCTTTTGTCTTTGTTAGAAGAACTTCAGAAGGTTTTGTTTGAACAAATAGATTTACGGAGGAGATTAGAACAGGAATTCCAAGTGTTGAAAGGAAACGCTTCTTTCCCAGTGTTCAGTAAGACATATTTCTGTGTTTTCACTGTTTGTAGAATGTCGTCATTATTTATTATCAGTTTATAAAAGTATGGAAATGATGTTCATAGGCGTGTTTGTCACTAGACACCTGAGCTGGCCCCACTGAAGTCAATGGGAATTCTACCATAGATTTCAATGGCAGAAGGTCAGGCCCTTCAGGCATAAGCTTGAAGTGAGGTGTTGTATATTTTTGGATAAGTATAAACAAGAATTTGTCACACTGGCTTTAGTAACGTTCCTCTCCCTGTTGAAAACATGAGGGGTCCACCAAGACCTGCCCCACTGTTGTATTCTGACCATAAATCCAGCATAACTAGCCACACTCCATTGGAGGGGGAACCTACAGCATTAGGGCCTATGCCACACTTGTTGTCCCTGCAGCTGGCCAAAAGGGAACGGTTGGGGCTTCACTCTACCCTGTAATGGCCATCTGGTGCATCAACCCCGTGAGGCCTTTGTAGCCAGTGGCCTTCAGGCTGTTCTAAGTGATCCTGGGGGACTGGCCCAGCATAAATTTGGGGACACAAAGGCCACTTCTCCATTTTCCGTCCTGAGGTGGATTGCATGTTCTTTGGCCATTGCTGAGGATCTGGGCCATTAAGAGGTGATGGAATATGCCATACAAACAAAGGATTATGAGGAACGTCATAAAACCAATGTGGAATTGTCTCCCTTATGGTGAAAGACCAATTGAGGTTTTTCAAAATAGACTGAATGAAGCAGTGGAAAATATGCTGCAAGGGAAAATCCTGCACTGTCCAGGGGCAGATTAGACAACATAATAGGCCTTTTCGGTTTCTGATTTGGGCAAGCCAAGGTGCCTCTGCAGCTCTCTGCTTCTTGTTATGCCACGCAACACAGCACTCAGCACTGCAGTTCAGCTCTTCCCACGTGCAGCCCACTGTGCATAAGGAGATGTCACTGTCATGCAGCTGTTCAAGCACCCAATCCTCTGCTGCCATTTGCTTCACTGAAGAGTGAAGGAGCGAGGTTCAGTGTTAAAGGTGTCCCGAAAAGGAAAAACTCAGTTGTTTGTGCCCTTTTCTGCTTCTTCCTGATGTCTAAAGAAGGCCTGAAAGTTGGTTGCATTTTTGTTTTTAAAGTCTGTTTGCTTTTAACTTTAATATCGGGTCTTGTCTATGCCCCTTTTGCTGCAGGGTTCTGTGGATTGACAGAGAATAATTGGGAATAGGATGTCACAAAAGCCTAGAAACTGAAACTTAATCAGCTGGGAGGGGAAGGGATTTTAGTCAGATGCTTGTTTTTTGTTATCACCTATCTGACGGAAAGCACTGACGATTACTTGCGCAAAAAGCTCTAAACAATGCCATTTCTTCAGCTGCAAACCATTCCACTTCTTTGGTCCTGCAAAGAGTCCTTCCACAAAATCAATGAAGACCAGACTCGATATGCCAGATATGCCCAAGGTTTAAAAAACAAGCAGAAGCACAAGCCTTTGCACATCACAGAGAAGGGAAAGGGGAGTACAAACAGTATTTTTCCCACCTTTAAGTAGAAAGAGTACAATTTTACCCCCCAAAAGGCATGACATCAGGGAGAATATAGAAAAGCAAAGAAATGCAAGGAAGGGCTCTCTGAATGTCTCCCATCTTTAGCCTGGATATAAAAAAAAATTAGTACATCTTCATAAATTAATACAAAGCAAATCCTGAAGTTATGTGAAGTATGCCATAAAATAAGGATGACCCAATATGCAGTACAAATTCAGCCATTGGGCTCGGAGCTAGATAATTTTAAAGTAATTCATGTACTTGAAAGCATTTACATTCATGGGATTGTAAAAATGGCATCTTGGAATCTTGCCATTCTGGTCTCACATTTATCCTTTTGTTCTGCAGTAAAATTAATACTCCATCATTGCCATGTAAATAAACCCTGCAATTAAACCACATGAAATACAACTCATATGAAAGAAAATAATGCGTACTGCTGACCAAGGAAGTGGCATCCGTGCACACCAGCATGAAAAATAGGTGGTTTCAATACACCACAAAGCAGTGGTCAATTTTACTCTAGTTTAAAATAGAAAACAAGGACTTGTGCTGTAAACACTAGATGCAAGTGACTGTAAAACCTGTTTACAGATTTAGATTTACCAAACAAACAACCCCCTCCCCCAACACATATAGTAAAATGGGAGAACAGGCCTTTCTAAAGAAAACATGTACAACGTACTAGCTAACTGTGCCCCTCCCCCCCCTCGACAGGTTGTTCCACAGCAGCTCTGCAGCTAGCTGAAAAAGGAGCTGCTTTTTAAGCTCAAGTACTAGAGTTTTTTGTTTGGGGGTCTGTAGGTCCCAGGTTTGCTCTACGTTGCCAGCTTGTGCTGGGGCCATCCCAAAAGGACCAGATAGACAAATCTCGTGGTAGATTGCAGATGGTCTTCTTAAAAGGCAGTTGAATTGAAAATGGTAAGGAATTAAAAGTACAGACAATGAGCACTAGAAGGAAAATGGACCTCTTCTTTCTGAGGGACTGATGACTTGGAGGCAGCAGAGTTTGAAGGACGAGCATGGAGCTGGGAAGCGTCAGATCCTAAGTTGCAATCCTCTCAATGAATGATCTTGAGCAAGTCAGACAAAGGATTGACTGGGCTGTGGAGGTGAAACTACTCTCCCATCCCTAGAGCTGGCTGGGGTGTGGGGGGGCAATTCTGGGGAATCTTGCACCTCCCCTTGCAGTGCTGGAGCTGCTGTTGCCTGTTCTATACCTCGTCTACGGATAAGAGGCCTTTGGTTTGCAAGTCTAACAGCTCAGCACCTTCGCAATCAAATGTATTTTTTTAAAAGAGGAAAGCGTTCGTCTCCGCCATAGGGCAGTGAGCCAACACATGTACTTGGAAGACAGCACTGTAACTGCCTGGCAAACCAGCTTAAGTTATCTCCCACCGCTTGGATTGTAAACCCATCAGCGTGGGGCCCATGGCTTGCATGTCTGTACAGCACTGGGCAAATTGTGGGCACCCTATGAATTAATAGTATTGGCACTGCCATCCAGAGCGGTGCCACAAGGGCCTCCTTAAATATTCATCTCTGTTCTCCTAGGTATTGTGGGATGTTATCATTGCCACTGTAAACCCATTTCCCTAGTGAGCTTTTGTATCCATAACGTGGAGCTAGTAACTATACCGAAATTCTAAGCCATTCACACTGAAAAAATGATACCCTCTGTGATAAAACAGTGCACATTGCATGGGTTGGGGGAATGTAATTTCTCAATGGCCGGGATATGCCAGCTTCTCTCAATGCGAAACACGTGTGTCCACCCAAAGGCAGAATTTTGCTCCCTCTTTGTAACTGTTACTATATAAAAAATCTGTCACATTTTTATATTACGCAGGTTTCTTTAATGGACAAGAGAGAAGTCCTTCCAAAAGTTGCAAATGTCTCATTTCCATCAGTTGCTCTTTCTTGTTGAGGCAGCTTAGAGATGAGTGGCCAAAGAATTTTGTAGACACTCATTTAGGAGCTGAGAAATTGGAGATGAATCAGAACTATGTGGTCCTTATGTTCATCCTCTTAGGCAATGCAGAATTGTTTCCTACATCATATTTTCCTGGGCTTTGGTCTGGTCCAGTTTAGTTCTCAGTAACTCAAATAATGGAGCTCCACCTACTTCCCTTGGAGAGACTGTTTCATGCTATAACAGACTTCATTGGTCAGATTTTTTTTCCTAATATTCAGACCAAATTTTCCTTTGTTTAATTTCAAGTTTCATCACATCACTCCTTATATTCATGGATTCCAAGGCCAGAAGGGACCATTGTGATCATCTAGTGTGACCTCCTGTATAACTGAGGCCATAGAACTTCCTCAAAATAATTCCCAATAGATCTTTTAGAAAAACACCCAGTCTTGATTGAAAAAGTGCCAGGGATGAATGCACCACAACCTTTGGTAAATTGTTCCAAAGATTCATTATTATTATAATTAAAAATATGCGCCTTATTTCCCGTCTGAATTTGTCTAGCTTAAACTTCCAGCCATTGGATCGTGTTATAACTTTCTCTGCTTTGCAACACCCTAAACTTTCCTTCCTTGCAGTTTTTACTCATCAGACACTTGTAGGCTGTAATCTTTCTCTGTATCTTACAATCTTATATGGCCCCATCACTGTAGTATCTGAGCATCTCACAATCTCTGTGAAAGAAGTGCCATTATCCCCATTTTACAGATGGGGAACTGAGGCACAGAGAGGCCAAATGCCCTGCTCCAGGTCACACAGGGAGCCCATGGCAGAGGAGGGAATTGAATCAGGTTTCCTGAGTCTCAGGCTGGTGTCCTAATGACCAAGGTGTATGTCTAGTTCTTTTACTCATTAAGTAAATCCCTCCTCATATAGTTGCTCTTCTCCAAATTCCCTCTGGTTGGTTGGCATCTCTGTTGTTGAGGTGCTGCATGCAATAATCGATGTGCAGTCTCACCAGTGCAGGGAAGGACTATCACTTCCAGGGCCAATGCCACTACCTCCCAGCTTAAAATGGCATTAGGTTTGGTTTGGTTTTTCACCACACTACATAGAAAGTTCCTATCCCATTGTCCAGTGTCAGCCCCAGGTCACCTTCAGTGTTGTTGCTTTCTTAGTATTTCCCTTCTCGTAAAGGTCTTTATATTAGATTGTATTTGTCCAAGTTAGAATCTCATATTTTCCCCCTTCTAAATTAGTGGGACACGTAGTCCAACAAAAAAAAATCTTTTATCCTAGTGAGCTTTTTCTCCAAGACTTTTAGTGTGAAATGGTTATCAAGAAAGAACCCATTTGTGGGGAGGGATAGCTCAGTGGTTTGAGCATTGGCCTGCTAAACCCAGGGCTGTGAGTTCAATCATTGAGGGGGCCACTTAGGGATCTGGGGCAAAAATCTGTCAGGGGACAGTACTTGGTCCTGCTAGTGAAGGCAGGGGACTGGACTCGATGACCTTTCAAGGTCCTTCCAGTTCTAGGAGACTGGCATATCTCCATTTATTTAAACCAAAGTATGTTGCTTTATCTTAGAATCAAATAGAGGAAAGCTAGCTTGCGCTGTAACCCAGCTATCTAGGACATGGTGCTCTCTCTTCTCAAAGATCTCTCCCTCCCAGTTATTGTATTTTATAGAGTTGCTTGTGTTTCCTGAGTCTTCCGCATGGGCTTTCAGTCTCCAGCCCTGCTTTATAAAGATTCAAGGCTTATCTATTTAGATCATGACAACCTGGGGTGTGAATCTATAGCGCTAACCTGCCATGCACCAAGTGGACCTGGCTGCCATGCACTAAATGTTCTGTAGTGGTCTTAGTAAGTCAGAGTGTGCTAATGCGCAATAGATTCATACCCCAGCTTGCCGCACACTAAATCGCCACAGAGACAAGCCCTGAGTCAAATCCGCCAAGCCTGTGGCCCGAATTCTGTTCTCACTTATTGAATATTATCTCCACTGGAGTCAATGGATTTATGCCAGTGCAGCTGAGAGCAGAATTTGACTCTTTAGGAGATTTTGCTCTTCCCACTCAAGTCTATGGCAGTTTTGCCTAAGCAATGCCTGCAGAATCTGGCCCATTGAAAGAATGACATGAGATGTCCAGTTTCTTCTGCCCAATTAGCACTGCCTTGAGCACCCGAATGCTAGACGCCTACACTGAGCACCTAAACTTAGCTGCCAGCATTTGAAAACTCAGTCTTTGGTGAAGCAACTAATCTTGATCCACCCAGAACATTTCTGGAGTCATCCCCGTGTTCTATCCCAGATAGGAAGCTTCTGTCAAGACTGCCTGTCACTGGAGGCAGATAATTTTTGGACAAAGAACTGTGCCGCGTTTAACAAATTCTTCAGTGGTGGTTTGACTTTATTTAGACAAATTCTGTGGTACAGGTTGATGGTTTTAATTCATGCACCTGCACTCTTTTTCCCCTCCCCCAACCCACACAGATAATTTTCAAGATCAGATGAAACGGGAGCTGGCATACAGAGAAGAAATGGTGCAGCAGTTACAAATTGTAAGTTGTCCTTCTCTACAGGAAATGTTAGGAACCATCCCTGTACTCTCTTATTTACATTGATAAATGTATTGCTTAAACAAAATTTGAGGGATATAAGTGTACTATTACTGAGCCCATATTAACTTCAACATAGTCAGGCTTGAGTGTGCAGTGCTCTCAGCTGGTTTCAAATCTAATTACCAGGAGATTTACTTAGCGATACAGTCAGCAGGTATGTCTGCAAGGTTCAGCTAAATAGGAACTACTTTCCATGGGTTAACTCAACAGAGGACCTATCTACACCAGTCTAGTGAACAGTAAGCAATTAAATGTCTGCATATTGTGCTAGCAATGCTTCCCCTATCATTGATGCACACTGGGTAAAATTCACCCTTCTGCAAAGGGTTGGCACCAGGCCCAAGTTTTATGTTGTGCATAGAGAGAGGTAAATAGTGGTGTCCCCCAGGGGTCTGTACTGGGACAGTCCTATTCAACATAATCATAAATGATCAGGAAAAAGGAGTAAACAGTGAGGTGGCAAAATTTGCAGATGATGCAAAACGACTCAAGCTAGTTAAGTCCCAGGCAGACTGCGAAGAGCTACAAAAGGATCTCTCAAAACTGGGTGACCGGGCAACAAAATGGCAGATGAAATTTAATGGTGATAAATGCAAAGTAATGCACATTGGAAAACATAATCCCAACTATACATATAAAATGATGGGGTCTAAATTAACTGTTACCACTCAAGAAAGAGACCTTGGAGTCATTGTGGATAGTTCTCTGAAAACATCCACTCAATGTGCAGCGGCAGTCAAAAAAGCAAACAGAATGTTGGGCATCATTAAGAAAGGGATAGATAATAAGACAGAAAATACCATATTGCCTCTATAAATCCATGGTACGTCCACATCTTGAATACAGCATACAGATGTGGTCGCCCCATCTCAAAAAAGATATATTGGAATTGGAAAGGGTTCAGAAAAGGGCAACAAAAATGATTACGGGAATGAAACAGCTTCCGTATGAGGAGAGATGAATAAGACTGGGACTTTTCAGCCTGGAAAAGAGATGACTAAGGGGAGATATGATAGAGGTCTATAAAATCGTGACTGGTGTGGAGAAAGTAAATAAGGAAGTGCTATTTACTCTTTCTCATAACACAAGAACTAGGGGTTACCAAATGAAATCAATAGACGGCAGATTTAAAACAAACAGAAGGATGTATTTCTTCACACAATGCACAGTCAACCCATGGAACTCTTTGCCAGAGGATGTTGTGAAGGCCAAGACTATAAGAGGGTTCAAAAAAGAACTAGATAAATTCATGGAGGATAGGTCCATCAATGGCTATTAGCTAGGATGGGCAGGAGTGGTGTTCCTAGCCTTTATTTGCCAGAATCTGGGTGACGGGATGGATCACTGATGATTACCTGTTCTGTTCATTCCCTCTGGGGCACCTGGCTTTGGCCACTGTCAGAAGACAGGATACTGGGCTAGATGGACCTGTTCTTATAGACTTGTGGTGGCTGTTTGCATAGGGATGAATTTCACCTGTTTGCAAAAGTGATTAACAGCATTAAGGGCCAGATTTTCAAAGCACAGCAAAATTTATGCACGTGTAGCTGTTAAACATTACTTATTTGTGTAAAAAAAAAAAGTATGTTCATGAATGTGAATGCCTACACATATACCCTTAGGTCTTTGTATGCAACTGGTCTGTTTTGAAAATTTGGTCCCTAGACTGACACAAACAAAGAAATTAGAAGTTGAGCTTGCTCCAAGTCAAAGAACCGAGGGTAATCTTTCACAGAGAAGGAAGTATCTAGTAAATGGAAGGGTTTCAGTTAATGTTCATCTTGTAAGTGCCAAACCTTCTTCATACAGAGTCATCAGCCTGGTGTTATTTAACACTTCCATGAGACAGGCTTCCCAAATATTCCCACTTATCTAGATCAGTTCTGCAATTGAGGATCTATATTTTCCTTGAGTCTGTCACAGACCCTGGGGTCGTCCAACCTTTGGTTACTGTCATGACCCGGAAGATGTTGTTGGAACACTAAAGTGAAGCTGAAGGCCAAAATGATCAAACTCATGCACCCATGGTGAGACACCCATGGGAGTGGTCTGGTTTTTTAGAGATGCTGAGCTCCCCCACTCCAGCTAACTTCAGAGAGATTTCAGTGAAAGCTGGGGGTACTCAGTATCTCCAAAAGTAAGGCCACTTATTTTGGAGCCCAAACTGGCTGAAGAAAACCTGACTATGTTTAAGAAATTATTTTCATGTTTTGGGATTACTGCTGTTATTCTCCATCCCTTTCTCTCCCCCACAAATTTTGGAGGGTTATTTTGCTAATACATTGGTCTTTGCCATGAGACTTCCATTGAAGTCAGGCAGGAACATTTTTCAGACCTGTATATAATTTAGTAGCAATAGCTGGAGATCAATGTCCCAATCTGGCAAATGCTTAAACAAGTGCTTTTAACTTTAAGCCTTGAGTAGTTCCATTCAGTTCAATGGGACCCTCTTGGGAGTAAAATTTAAGCAAATGTGTAAGCGTTTGCAGAATTGGGGCCCAATTAGCTCTCTCCCCTTCCATTCCCCGGAATCCTCTTGTTTTGGCTGCACTTGCAGCAGACTACTATGGTCATTGATATGTAGCTAAATAGCATAACCTCCAAACCAGAGTCTGAATGGATCACCTCCGTAATGCGCATAGATTTTGAGGAATCAAAGTTCCGAAGTTGTATCCTAAACTAGATCTCCCAGATTTCCTTCTCCATCGAATCAACTAGGAAAATTTCCTTAATTTACAGCAAATGCAAAAATCACAAGGTTGGGTGGTTTATTGTTTTCATGATCAGAAATAGAAATGTGATCGTGGGAATTTATGCCATCTTCGTTTCCCAGTGCCTGCTAGAAATATACTAATCGTCGTTTAATAAGTGGTTACCTAGCACTGCATGGATGTATTTATAGTGACAGCTCTAACTTGCATTTTTAAGTCCTGTGTCAAAAATCTAGGGGTCGATTCTCCATTCACTGAGACTGCCTAAGTTCCATTATTGTTTAATTTTGTCAGAGTATTGGGGGAAGAATAATAACTCTTTAGGCCAGATTCTGATCACATCTGTGCAGCCCCATTGATATCAGCAAGGCTGAATCGGTACAGTTAAGGCCAGAATATAGCCCTTTGTATTACAGTATTAGCATAAAATAATGCAGCAAATAGCTGATGATTTCTTTAAATTCAGTGCAAAAATCTTCGTTAATATTTCGATTGAGAATTTAAACACACAGTCAGTATATTTGAAGTTAAGCTTCCTACAGGAACTGCAAGCCATTTGCATACAAGTGTATTCTATATTGTTACATATGGTTTTAATCTTTATGGGCCAAATATATCCATGGTATAACGCCATTAACTTCAGGGGATTTACATCATAGATTAACTTGGTTTAAAATATATGTACGTTATGGGTACTTTGGGAACCATAATTTGAATTTCTTGATTTTTTTTTTTGTTGTGCTGCCAGTGATAGCATTGCTTTAATTTAGTTGTCTGCACTGAATTTCCTTTTATATTGAAACAAGAAGACTATAGAGGAAAACTATTTGTTGCCTATTCAAATAAACAGAGGAGCCAAATTCTGATTATCTTTTCACTGGTGTGTCACTGGAGCATTTTTACTAACTTCATAGGGGTTGGTCCAAATTTATACTGTGTTAACTGATTGCAGAATTTGACCAACTGCATTCATTTAACGTAAGAGTCAGGTAAACACACTGAACAAGTTTTATGTGAATGTTCTCACATGTATAGGGTCATGTAATGTGAATATATTATCTGTGCATGTTTATTTCAATAGGCAGAACTCCAGAAGAGCATAGATGTATCTTTAGCTCCACACCTCATGATATTAAAAACAATTCTTGGAAAATAATGTACCATGCATGCACTGTATGATTTTCAAACATTTATAACTTCGCTCATTCTAAACCAGAGGCTCTCAACCTTTCCAGACTACTGGAAGGAGTTTGATTTGTCTTGCATATCCCCAAGATTCACCTCACTTTAAAACGACTTGCTTACAAAATCAACATAAAAATACAAAAGTGTCCCAGCACACTATTACTGAAAAGTTGCTTACTTTCTAATTCTAATAAAATAGAAATCAATTGCAATATAAATATTGTACTTACATTTCAGTGTATAATATATAGAGCAGTATAAACAAGCCATTGTCTCTCTAAAATTTTCGTTTGTACTGACTTTCCTAGTGCTTTTTCTGTAGCCTGTTGTAAAACTAGGCACATATCTAGATAAGTTGATGTACCCCCTTGAAGACATCTGCGTCCTCCCAGGAGTATATGTGCCCCTGGTGGAGAACCAGTGTTCTAAACTAAAGTTGTTCAAGTCTGGTCATTGCTGTCTAAGCCAGTGTTCATTTGGAATTTAAAATATAAGTTGAATTTGAGTTATTCAAGTGGAAAAATAGCATTTTGCGGACAAAAAAATCACCATTGGGCTGAGACTAAGCATGAAAAAGTTTAGCCTGAATCATCATTTTGGGGAAAGTTGTTCTCAAGGAGATTAATCTAATTTTCAGACGCCAATTATTATCACTCCAAAGACTTTCTAATGTAAATGACAATTGTGTCTTGATTTTTAATGTGGAAACAGTATTTGAAGCTAGTGCCTCAGGTGCAGCTAATACTTACGTTGAATGCATTCTTTTGTCACAGTTCTCGAATTACATTGTGAAATTGCAATGCAGAGCACTTGATAGATAATAAATTGCTAAACCAACAACATTGGATGAACTGGAGTGACAGGTATCTTGAAGCCATATATCAGTCTGGAAGTGCCCTCTGCTGTTTCCATGTGATTACTGCACTTTATGGCAGCCAGGATGCTTCATAGTTTTTAAGTTCTCCATTAAAAACTTCAATTAAAATAATGTTCAATCAATACATTTAATGTTAACGTTTTTTTCACTGTGGACTTGTAAAGATTATTTGATGACTTCCTGACCGGCAATTGCTAATTTCTGGAAAAATCGTGGGCCAAATTCAGCGCTCAGTTACACTCTCTGCAAAGGGTATTGACCTTGGTGGTGGTAACTGACTGCAGAATTGACGATTTTAAAACATTGGGGTCCTCTCCCTCGCCAAAACCTGACAACGTATAGTAGTTACGTTTGGAGAAAGAATACATGCTTGAAACAAAATACAATGGCTTCAGCCAGAATGGTCACTGCACTTTACCTTAATGGCCCATGAGGATGAAGGGTGGGGTAAATTCAGATCTAGTGCAAATGGGTGCAGCCCCAGTTGAGATGCGCTGGTTTATGGTAGGTCTGATTTTTGCTCCAACTTGACCAAACTAATGGGAATCTCCAGACTTCAAAAACCTAACCAGCTACTCTCTGAGTACCTGCTTGAGACTCCCAAGTCCAACAAATCTGCTGATATATTCTTCTGAGCAGTTGCATATTTATCTGTGCAGCAGATGGGAAAAGACTGGGCATCAGTAAACAATGGGCAACATCCTGCGTTCCAAAGACAGAGCGAGCACAGTGGTTTTCATCAAATGCTTCCATTTTTCTTTTTGATTTGACTCTGCCATGTTTTTCACAATGGTTTCTGATCAATGTCTAATATGTTCTTGTACATCCTTGGATATTTTGGCTGTCAAATGCATCCTGCAGGTGAGGAGAACACCTTTCATACTATCTTCCCATGTGTGGAACTGATCAGAGGTGACATTTTAATCTGTTCAGGGCAACAGAAAAGGTTACTCTGTTGTTATCATATGATTATAATTCAGCTCTCCAGAGGGTAACTAATAGACCCTTTTACAGTCTACAGTGTAATGCAGCAGTGCTTTTAGAAAAGCTAGGAACGTAAACCATTCAAACGGTGACCTCACTTTCTATTTGGTTTTTATTTTAAAGGGACTCTGGGAAATCTCCCTCTCTCTGTTTGGTCAACTTTGGGCTAGTCACAAAGTTCAGATCCATAATTGGATCCAACTGGAAGTTCCTCAACATTTTCAGGGCTGCATTTTGGAGCTCTCTCTATTTCTGGCCTCTTTGAAGAACCGAGTAATCCAGTAGCTATTTGACTGCAGAACTGATGTCTACCTCTCAATCCTGCCATTCATGCAGGTTTTTAAATGATCATGAGCCACCAAAAAATAAAATTCTGCCAAACAATTTGATTTTTGAGGGCAGGAGACCACACTCCTCATTGGGTCCTTAATGTACTGTTGTAATTTTTTCAAAAAACCCACCAATGAGGTTGCACTAAAATTAAATAGCTCACAATGTATGTTGTATGAAGGATAGGCCCTTTGTATGACCACGGTGTTCAGTATATGTGTGAGAGTGTATCTAGTTGTATGTGAACGAGTCAGATTGGGACCTGTCTGCCATTCAGAATTCTCTGGGTGCGAGTAGCAATGCAACTCAGTGTGTCAATGGCATTACCAGTTTGTTTCTTTGCCTAAAGTGTTTAGAATAGATTGACCTTGACAAGGATATTAGAGGCAGAAATCAGTCCTACAGAGTAGCTCTGGATTCCTTGAGCCCAGCCCTGTCCTCAGCTGGTAATTATGTCCATTGATACCCAGCTGACTATGTAAAAAGTGACTTTGTGGGGTCCCATTGTTTCTTGATGATATCCAAGTCAGATTTTCTCACTTTACAAATGAAAAGATGTTTCCCTTCCCTCCCCACACATACCTGCCAGTCCTGCAAGCTTGGTTCTCGCCATCTCATGCATTATCACCAGTAATGGAGATACTGCAGGCCAAATTCTGTGTTTGGTGACACATGCTGTCTTCAAATTCTGCATTCATATGACCTGTTTGCAGAAAGACAAGTATAAACAAGAGCAGAACTTGGTCCCACAGTTGCTTAATTAACAACTCTGGTGAATGAGCTGGAATAGAATCCAACTCTCTCCCCCAAGAGTTGGTTTGGCTCTGCTGGGGTATAAAGCAGTAAAACTTCCTTTTGTTACTGACACCAGCATATATGACTCTGAATACACACAGCTAGCTGCTCTGCTGGGTAATCAGGTGCCATTTTATCTAGTCCTTTGGTCGCCAATGGCGACTTTTGTAAATACTAAACCTGTACCTGTGTCCCTGAATGTGCTATGTTAATAAGATGGAACAGTGCCCCTTTCCCAAGGTTTGGTAAATCCAGTCTGTAAAAGGATGTCATTGTGGAGTCAGTGGTTGTAAAAAGCAAAAATAATGAGGGTTGAACCGAATAGCTTTCCTTTTAGGTAATTTTGTAATAGGGTCATCAGCACTATTTCAATTGACTGAAAAATGGTTGTCCTATGTATCCAGAGTGAGATTTCCAAAGGGGCTTGAAACTAGCCGCTGCTTGTGCATGTGCACAAAATCACTTATGCATGCAATTTTTGTGCTCTGTTACTTATACATGTGAGAGAATATACACACACCATACCTGATTGTCATTTTTTTGCACTTTGTGCAATCAATTTACACTAATATCAGTGTATGTTACTACCCAGTCACAATGGAAGAGCTCGATACTCACTCTCCACAGTTGTTAAATGATTGCACAAGATGGAAGACACTAGAGAATCACACCCTTCCAGTGCAAACCCATGTGCATTGAATTTATGCTCCAGTTGGCACATGCTAAATGGAGTTTGTGAATGCATGCTTTTGGGGGTTGGATACCTGGTTTTATGCAAAAACACCACATGCATAAATAGAGGCTATGTTTTGAAAGTCTTGCTCTTAGGAGCTACTTTTGATGTGTGTGTTAAACTACACATCTGTCTCTTTCCTTCTATGGATATTCTTTGTGGTAGTCTGGTTGTGTTGGCTAAACCATATTTTGACTAATTTTGTGTGTCTACCCACCTGGAGCAGTTTGGCTAAGCAGATTATTCAGATACAGAGTTAAAACAAGGGCATTGGACAAATGGAGATTCCAACTTTCAACCGCACAGGTAACAATTTCAAGTCAGTACAGTGAACCACGTGTATTTCACGTAGGATTACGACACAATGATGGAGCCACCTTCAGTGGATGGTGCACAGAAACTCCTTTACTGTTGCTGGTACCAGCGCACATTCTTGTGACATAGCATATAAGGAACACACTGGATGTTCATGTCTATTTGAGGATCATTCCACCTCTTCTTGTTATCTCTATCATGATCACCACTGCAAAAGCATAAAAAGGGGACCCTGTTGTCAGAGAAGAGCATTAAACTCTGCTAGTTCCACTGCAGCTGTGGAGGCTTGAAATAGAATCTTCCAGAGAGGAACGCAGAAGAAGATTTGGTACTGCCCTATAGCTGAATTCCTTCTGGAACAAAATGGGAATTTCCCTCCTGGCCCACAGCTACATATTTTTAAAAGTAAAATGGAAGACCTACACATGGAGAAAAAGCTTGTCATGCAAAATATATCAGAGAAATTATTTAAGAACAGTTAACTTGTGACAATATGAACCTGTTATACTTTCGTGGTCTGTAAAACCTTGGCAGATTTCCTGCATTAGTGCCAGCCATCCAAGTGGATGTTGCTTGCTGGCAATTGCGTGTGTGGCCAAGATTTCTACACCTTCTGGTGAGAACACCACAGTGAAACTATTTGTAAAACACTGATTGTATTAGTGTTTGGCCGTCTCGCATTCAATTTAACAGCATTGACTGAGAGTCACCCAAATGAGTAACCCCGTAAAATATAGTATATAAAGTATATAATCCTTGTCTTGAAAGACTGCTAATTTACCAGCCTGCATAAACAGGGGAAGCCTTGCAATATATGCCAGAGATCACTAGGTTCAAATAGTGCAGGGCCATTGGAAGGAGCAGATTCCATGAGGGAGAGCTCTCTACTGTGATCCAGACTCTGACAGCGGGACCCCCGGCAGCCCATTCCTGCTCTGAAGGGAAATAGAGGCAGGACTAGCCATTTAAACAGCTGGGCTTTAAAAATCATGAACTTTTTGGGCCTCCTCTTTCTGTTTTTCTTTCTCCACTTTTGTACGTGTGCACTCCCCTCTCGTGCTGTTTGCACCTGAGTGAGAGGGAAATACTACTTGAGGGACCAGAGCTAAGAAGGCTCATGCATTTGTTCTCTCCGACATCTCATTGTTGTAGCTCCTGGGCACCTTCTTGTAGTGTCAGGCCGCTTTCATTCAGACTGGCCTCCCTTCATTGGAGTTTCCAGGGTTAACTCTTGAGTTGTAGAAGCTCTTTTATTTAGTCTTTTCATGGGACTCTCATTTACTCCCATATATGGTTACCGAGCACATTTGATGATGGATAACATTGAGGTATGGTAACTTACACAAGTACACTGATACCCTGAGTATAATACAGATACTCTTGGATGCTGGGGGTTCAGTGTAATGAAAACCAGAACAGGACCTTAAAATAATACAATTTGGGACAACTGAGAGGGGCAGATGTTAAAAAATAATTTCTTAGGTTAAACCTACAAAATATATGTATGAGAATGCAAATCCATGTCTTCCTGTGTCAAATATGCAGTTGCATATGCAAAGTGGGTCATTGACCTCTTTCATACATTTGCAGTCACCCCTTTTTGCTCATGCAACTTCAGGCTTTAGGCCTGACTGATCTATCTCGCTTACACTGGTTTATTTGCAGTTACTCCTGATTTACACTGGTGTAACTGAAAGCAAAAGCAGGTCACTCATGTGTAGGGTGACCATCCGTCCCATTTTTAAAGGGACAGTCCCGTTTTTGGGGACTTTTTCTTATATAGGCGCCTATTACCCCCCACCCTCTGTCCTGTTTTTTCACAGTTGCTATCTGGTAACCTTCTCATGTGCAATTACCTGTTTGTGTCCCCACGAGGTACATTTTGCAATCATGATGAAGGCACTTTGAACATTTAAGTCAGTGTCAAAAAATGGTAAATCTCTAGTAGTTTGGATTCCCAAACATGAAGAAATGTTGGGGGTGGCAGAGTTTTGCTGTATTCTATAGCCTACTGCATAAATCATTCCCAGCTGCAGTATTTTCTCATACATGTATCTCCTTTTCTGTGTTCTCCTTCCATTTTTCATTAGTTACTGATTCCAACATAGGGCCTCTCAGTAGTGTAAATCAAGGAGAAACTTATAAAGTCCAACAGGCTATGCTGATGTAAATGAGTAGAGAATGAGACCCTTACTCGTCTTTGTTCTAATTGTACAGAGGTAAATACTTTTGCCCACTTTATTACACAGTGGCTGATTTTTTGCTGCTAGGTTGGTTGGTTGGTTTTTCTAGATTACTGCTATAAGTATTTTTTTTAAAACCCTCTCTGAACTTATATACTACATTGGTTTGTAAGACCTGGTGTGTTTTTATTTTGTCTCTGCCTCACATTTGTACCAGCTGCTTAAAGATCTCCTTGCTTTATTTCAAACCATCTTGTCCTAAAATATTACAGTGAGGCAAAATAAATTAACTTCCAAGGATTCCATCGTATTGAAGGATCTGGCTTTGACACCTTATTATAAAATTCTTGGCTTACCGCAATGGCTTTGTCTCTGTGTCGTTGCAGATTCCCTATGCAGCAAGCTTGATCAGGAAAGAAAAGCTCGGCACACACCTCAGCAAAAGCTAAAAGGTGAACTTGTTAAAAAGGAACATGTATTTTGGCAACTAACTCATCATATTTCTAATTACTGCCATTGCAAGTATTAAGAGATTCATTTTGTGAGGCAGAAGCGATGCTACCAGTACTAGCCTGAAAGCTCTGATTTTGGTTTAGTTGGTACTCTGGCCTGATGATACCTATAGAGGGGTTCACCCGTCATGCATGTGGTACGTGTCCGGAATTTGGGTTTTCCCAGGCACAGCATGCTATAAATGCCAGGAAGGAGAAGGAAATGGATATAATGCTAGGGTGCACATGATCTTAAAAGACTTCCCAAACGTAAGGTTTTTTTTTTAATCATTCATATTTTCAGTGATGTCTTGCACCTGGTAATTTAATTTCACCATCTCCTCCTGATGTTGATGGCATTGTTGACTAAGTTTATGATTTTCCAAAGACATTGCTGGGTTCTTCAATGCTGTCTCTAATTGGCAGTCTTGTACATTCTATAGGCGGAGTAGAGAGGTATTTGGACTCAAAGGACCAGATCCTCAAAGGGACTTGGGTGCCTAAAGCCCAGATTTAGGCACTGCTGCGATCCCCAAAAGCCCCACTCAGCTACCACTTAACTCAGCTGCCACTTGTCGGTGCCTAACCTCACTCGGTTCCTACATTTTTGCTGTAAAAAGTCCTCTAGGTGCCTATGTTTCTGCCTTCAGGCCAGCTCCGCGGCATCTATCTCATGCCAAAGCCCTGATGCAGTCCTCAAGCCAGGGGGAAGACAGGTGTTGCTCTATCTCACCTGTGGGGCCTGAGCTGGTAGGTGTGCTCTGAGCATGTGACCGGGCAAGGCCAGAGGGCTATAGGAAAGTGGTGAGGAACCAGTATGTTAGCCCCAGGCTAAACAAATCCCTGATACCTTGGTAACCAAATGGCAGTTGCTCCAGGTTAATCAAGACACCTGGGGCCAATTAAGAGCCTTCTAGAAAAAGCAGTGGAGATGGCTAGATTGATTGGGACCCCTGAAGCCAATCAAGGGCTGGCTGGAACTAGTTAAAAGCCTCCCAGTTAGTCAGTGAGGTGTGGATGTCAGGAGCTGTGGAAGGAGGTTGTGCTATTGGAGAGACACCATATCAGGCACAAGGAAGGAGGCCCTGAGGTAAGGGTGAAGTGGAGTTGGAGGAAGTGGGGGCTGCTGTGGAGGAAGTAGCCCAGGGAATTGTACGTGTCCTATTTCTAAAAGGTCAGCTACCATAGCTGATACTATTAGGGTCCCTGGGCTGGAGCCTGGAGTAGAGGGTGGGCCTGGGCTCCCCCCCTTTTGCCTCCCCCCAATTAATCACCAAGACGGGGAGACTACAGAGACTGTGCAAGGGAGGGTAGCTTCTCCTCACCTCCCTCGCTGGCTTATGATGAAAATGGCTCAGTAGGCTGTGACCCTTGCCTCTAGAGAGAGAAGGGCTACAAGGAGGGTCACAGTGAGCCTCTGAGGCTAGCACAAATCCGCCGGGAAATGCAGGATCCACGGAGACAAGGACAAAGCTTTGTCACAACATAAAATGCATGGGGGCTCCAGTATAACCTCTAGTCCAATACTCACCCAGGATGTGAGAGATCCCAGGTCAATTCCCCCACCTGGCTGCTGAAGAGACAGGATTTGGCCAGGGATTCCCAACTCTCTAGTGAGTGCCATAACCATTGGACTCTAGGATATTCTGGTGTGGGTCTCCCGCCGTCTCTCTTGTAGAAGCTGTTCTTTAAATTAAATAGTGTCGGAGAAAAACAGAGTTCTCACTCTTATTTTGGGTGCAGCAAGGCAAGATACACTTTATTAACCTAAGCAATTGCGAGGAGAGAGTGCACTAGGACACAGGGTTTCCCCCTCCTAGGCAGGTCTCTCAAAGATAAAAAAATTAAGGCAAGCATTTATACTTTTTGTTACATATAGTAATGATCAACAACTGCAATTTGTTTATACATATTCTTTCTTGTTATCTTGTTTTCTCATTAATTTTGTTATGGTCTACATTCTATTCTTATCTAATACAAGGTTACAGTAACCTCTCTCATAGTTATTTTCCCCTCGCCTCACAGAGTCCCCGCTTCTACAAATCTCGCGTTATCACAGCTAGAGTTAGCCTGACTCTTGCTCATATAGAGGCCTGCATCCAAATTCCCTTTACCGACTTCCACAATAGTTAAATATTAATTAGGCCACAGGCAGAATGAGCATCACTCTGTAGCCCAGCGGGCGGGGAGAAACCTCTGTTCACATTCCTTGTCCTCATCAGGCAGATGGGGGAATTGAGCCAGGGCCCCCACCTCCCAAGTGAATACACTAGCCCCTCGGCTAATGGTTATGGGATGGGAGGCCTCTTCCTCCTCCCCCCCATGGCCATTTGGTGGGAAAAGGCCTAGGTGCCGAAGTCACCTGACTGCAGGAGAGGCGTTCCCAGCTGTGGATGGCAAGCAAAGAGAGGTGCCTCCCTGCAGCCCGGACTTAGGCGCCAGACTCCATGAGAGGGGTGTGGCTTAGGACACATCCCTCTCACCAGCAGTTCCCATTGGCTAGCTGGGGCAGCACCCCACCTAGCATGCTGGCTTTTGAGAATCCCATTCTTTGGACCTCTCTCTTCCCCTGCTTTGTATAAGGAACTTGGGCGGGAGGAGGGATAGCTCGGTGGTTTGAGCATTGGCCTGCTGAAGCCCGGGTTGTGAGTTCAGTCCTTGAGGGGGCCATTTAGGTATCTGAAGCAAAAATCTGTCAGGGGACAGTACTTGGTCCTGCTAGTGAAGGCAGGGGACTGGACTCGATGACCTTTCAAGGTCCTTCCAGTTCTAGAAGATTGGCATATCTCCAATTATAAATAACTCAGGCTTTGGGGATTCCAGTGATTTTTCTAGGCACCTAAATCCCTTTGCAGACCTGGGGCAAAGGCACTGCAGGAAGAGTAACATTCCCAAAGTCCTGGGAGGATGAGGCAGCTTTGGAGGTTCCATTACCAGGTGGTAGAAGCCCCTAGCATTTTTGTTTCTGTTGTTTGTCTGGCAAAGCAAAGAAGGCTGGGAGGAGGAGAGGGACAAAGTATATAGACTTGGCGGTGAATTATCATGTCACAAACTCTGGATTGTGGCATCGCTGAATAAATCCCTGGAAAGGAATAGGGAGATTAGAAAAGAGAGAGCTTCTATTTACACACAGCGATCACAGTAATCCTCAATGGGAAGGAATTATGGAGAAAGTCTGGGGCATTTGAACAAGGTTTTGATAACTTCGATTATTAAAGCTTGCCTGCGCTTTGTTGGAAAAAAACTGATTTAAAAATAACAGACATAAACAGAGTAACTAGACGGATACTTAACACTCCTGCCCCCAAACAATCGCATAGTTACACAGGTCAACATGACATTCATATCATTCTATTCCGCTCCGTATAGGTTCTTCTGCCACTCTCATTACCATACTATCTGACTGCCATCCAATAGATTCTGTATTAAATACCAATTTAAAATACAATTAAAACATATTAATAAATTTAATACTAAAAAAAAATCCCTAAGAGAGAGAGGGACCTCCACTGGAGTAATTCAATGAAGTGTTGACATAAAAGAAAAGCATTTGTCTGAGCATGGCATTAGCCCTCTAATGCTCTTGTACTAGATAAAGGTCAGGTTTTCACTCCCAGCCCAGGGCTACACTGTGCGGGGGGGGGTCGATCTACGATACGCAGCTTCAGCTACATGAATAACGTAGCTGAAGTCGGTGTATCGTAATCGACTTACCTGGCCATGAGGACGGCGGCGAGTCGATCGCTGCCGCTCCCACGTCGACTCCGCTTCCGCCTTTCGATGAGGTGGATTTCCGGAGCCGACGGGGAGCGCTTTTGGGGATCGATTAATCGCGTCTGAACGAGACGCGAAAAATCGATCCCCGATAGATCGATTGCTCCCCGCCGATCCGGCGGGTAGTGAAGACAAGCCCTGCACCGCACAGAAGCTGTTGGCACCAGTGAGATGACAGTGGCATCACAACTAGCAATGCCTCACGTTTATGTGCAAAAGGAGCGAAGGATTGATGCATTTCTCATGCTGTTTTTCTTTTCAGTGACATCCCTGCAGACAGCAGGGATTTCTCTAAGTAGACCCTAGTGCTTTTGAAAGATTAGTGATTACTTAAATGCTAAGCTAAATCAGCCAAGCAGAGAATCACAACCATATTGTTAGAAGTAATTTCTGATTCTCAATGTGCCAAGCCAAAAGGAGTTGCCTCAAGAGGAAATGTGCGCACACAAAAAATCCACTGAGGGAGGTAAAGAAACTTTGCTGCCACAGGCTACTCAGTTAATGCCTGATGTGTCTGATGAGAGTCGCCCTTGAAGTATCATCTCTCCTTCCACTGCCAGCAGGTGTATTGTGAACGTCCGGGGGAAGAAGCGTCTTATAACAATGGTCAGCCTCCTTCCAATAAACCGTATCATGGTTTTTAGAAAATGCTCTGTGCCTCTCAGCAAACCTGTGTGTGTTTGGCACTGCTGCTTCCTTCAGCTGCCCTGCCCTTGTATTTATTCTGTATTGTGGTGTATTGACCACACTTTGTTAACTCTTTGCATTTCGCCTTTAATGAGAGGATCTCAAAGTGCTTTACAAACATTAACTAGCTAATTCTCACAAAAGTGCCTGTGAGGTGGGTAAATTGTTATTTCTATCCCCTTTAATGGATGGCATTAATTGAGGCACAGGAAAGGCAGTGGTTTGCCCAAGATCACATAGGGAGCCAAGAACAGAACCCAGGAGTCTCCCTCTTTTAACCACTAGATGACACCCTTGATGAAGAAGTACTCTCTTTACCTGTTACATTTGAATTTACTGTTATGAAATAAAAGGGATACATCCATTTGGTAAAATTGAGTAAAGAAATAAAGTGTTACCCTTGATAAACCCTCATGTTCTCTCTCTCTCTCTCTCTCTCTCTCTCTCTCTCTTAATAACAGAAGCACAGGATTCTCTGCAGCTGTTATCTTGTAAGATACAACCCACCACTCAGAAATCTGATTTGTATAAAGACTGAGAAATGGAAGGGCTTGGGAATTTAAAATGCAAACAAAAAAATCAGGTTCCTGTGAGCCCAAGGACAAGTGACCTCAAAGCATCATGGACAACCATGTAAAATAGAATGTAGCAGCCATTTATTAGTAAAAACAAAAACATCAAAAAATGCCTGTCCTGGATCTTTTGGTGGTACCAAAGTTTAAGTCTCTGTGTTTTTAGAAGGACAACTGAACTTGACAGAGTCTGAGAAAATGCTTTTGAAGCACATGGAGAAGCCGCGAAAGGAACTACTAAACCTTTCGACCCCACAAACACTGGAAGCATCTGCAAGTTCATCTTCTGCTGTTGAATAGTGATTGTTTTATGGAAAGAAATGTGTGTCTTATCAGATGGGCCAGAATCACCTTTGACTGAATGGAAGGAAAAGCATTAGCCATACACAGTGCTTTTGAAAAGCAGACTGAAAATTCTAACGCCCCCTTCCTCCCGGCCCTCCTCCTCCTCCTCTGGTACTTTGCCTGCTGTATGAATTAAGATTGTACTCTTCTGGAAATATTTTACAATTTAATATTGAGTGTAATTAAGAATATAATCACTTATCAAAAAAAAGGTATTTAACTCTGTTGTAGTTTCTTTATCATTCATGTGGATAAAAAGTCTATAATAAAAAAAGAAAACTGACATAATAGTTGTGCTTCCCTGTAGTTTCATGGTACATTGATTTGCTAATGAAAAGAACAGGAATTCTGTACATGGGGACCTTTCTTCAAGGCAATATTTTAGCTTGCAATCATTTAAACGCATTTACTCTTAAAGTGGAAATCCATTTAAATGGTTATTAGAAAGTAAAGTTTGGCAGCGGATGAATGAAGTTACTGGAGATGTAGGCTTTTTCAATGTGCTCTGCAGTTTTAGCTGACCTCTGCTCCCATTAGAGTCAACGGGAGTTTTACCATTGACATCAATGGAGTAGACTTAGGCCAGTTCTGAGGGCTTTTGAAATCACACCCATAGTCTGCTAATGTGTTTCCGAATTATATGCAATATGATTGCTTTAACGTTGTTGAGTAAAATTCACCCCTCCTCTCCTTTCAGGTGACCTACTTTTAGGTCCTAGACACCATGTGATCCTTCAGTGTAGCGGTTCCGGGGTGTGAAGGACCTTTATATGCTCCCTCAGCACTGTTCTGAGTTTTACCTTTGGTCCAGACCTTACCCAACCGAAGCTGTGTTGGTAAGTTATAAAGAGGCTCAGGGCCAGACCAAAGTGGCATTAAATGTAGTGGAAAGAAGGCACTCTGATGGAGGTGCAAACTGCAGAATCTGCAGGTCCCATTGCATGCTGGGACCTGTAGTTTCTGCAGGATGTCTCTTCTAATAAAATTGAAGGTATCCATTACTTATGTAGTAGAACTCTCTTTAACCTTCAGGTTGTGCTTTTGACCACCATTGTTTTAGAGTTGGATGAGCATCATTGTATCAATAGCTAACCTTGTCCAGTTATAAGAGGAACCCTCGCTGTTTCTAAATGGAGAGCTAATTTTCAGAGCTGCTGTGTGCCCACAGCTCCTATTGACTCCCCACAAGCAGATACTAAAGTTGTAGTATTCTTTTTAAAAGAAAAAGCATGTATCCTGTAATCCAAAAAGACAGGTATGCCCTCTGCTTTGCAAGCTGCTCATGTTTACTCCAAATGCACTGTACGTCAAGAACTGACTTGCCAATGGCGTGCAAATTAGAGTTAGGTTCTGTGCACCCTCTTTGCTGGATTATAGAATCTGGGCATGCCTGGTTGTGTGAGAATCGTGGTATAAATATAACTAAATTACACCTGCAATCTGAAGTAAAACACTAAAGTCTTATTAGTGAGAATACTATCTAGAACAAGCCTATAAGATTTGCCATACTACGACAGACCAACAGATTCTTCAAAGGAATGCAAAAACTTTATAAAACACCTGGCCAGTTGCAGATGAGGGAATACTTTTTCTTGAGTCCAACTCCTGATCTCTTTAAACATTAAAATAATATTTCTTTGTTTTGCTACTTGCCAAGAATCATATTCTAGGGGAATTGACTACTTAGGATGGCATAGCACCAGCCAAAGAGGTCTGGATAGACTTGATCAAAGATTTTGATGTAATACCTTGGCACTGTTAGTCCAGTTACTCACTATGTGTTGTGGTTTTAGGATTCTTCATAGTCACTGTGACAGGGTCCTATTGGGTTCTGGGGAGATGGGTGGGCGCAAGCCCACCCACAGCTAAAGGATCCTCCCCCAGCTTGTTGGGAGGATCCTCTGAGCCCAGGAACTCAAATGATTACAGGGGATAACAGAAAATATAACAAGGGCAGGTGTGAAGGGTCAAAACAAAGGGCACCTGAAGGGGACACTGAGCAGAGCCCCGGACAGTGCCCACTGCTCTTCAAAGATGTCAAGGGAGCCAGCAGACCCCGCCCAGAAGATGCGTGAACAGAAGGAGGATCAGAAATAGGCCCCACAGTCGCAGAGAACCCCAGTGGTTCCTGAACCCCAGGGTCTCGGAGTGACTTTATCTGAGCCTAGCAGAGGCAGGAGCCAGGAGGGCCAGCTGCACTATGCTACAGTCAGAAATTCCATTCCAGTCTGGAGTCTCAGAGGGGCCATGGATGGAAGCAATATGGAAATGAACTACTCTCTCATCCTTCAAGAAGACTACCACAGTGTCTGGAGTGGTTCATGACTGTACGTGTCAACCTCAGGGCAGAGTGTCAAAAACAGGGCAGATACCCCCAAGCTGGTGGTATGTTCTATAATTAGATTTCACCAATCCAGAAACAAATGTGAACTCCTGGATCTCTGTAAGGGTCCTAACATGGAGTTACAGACAGACTGGAATGCCCAAGGGGACTATCTTGCTACCCAGACAAACTGGATTTAATGACAAATGATCACTTGTGCCAAAAATTACAAAATATTCAGGTTGCTTCCAGTCCCAAGAGACCAATTACTTACCCCAGATCAATTTGTACCTTAGATCTCACACCAAAGACAATGTTGGTAGTGTGACAAAGTTCCTCCTCTACCTCAGTGGGTCCTGCGCTTATTGGCAGATTTTTTGCTTGCCTCAGAGATCCTCCCCTCTGGTAGAACCCACAGTCCAGATCAATTCCTCCTGTGTCTGATCAGGAGTTGGGAGGTTTGGGAGGAACCCGGGCCCGCCCTCTACTCCGGGTTCCAGCCCAGGGCCCTGTGTACTGCAGCTGTTTAGAGTGCCTCCTGGAACAACTGCACGACAGCTACAACTCCCTGGGCTACTTCCCCATGGACTCCTCCCAACACCTTGTTTATCCTCACCACAGGATCTTCCCACAGTACGCCTTCTCACTCTCAGCTCCTAGTGCCTCTTGCTCCCAGCTACTCGCACGCAACCTCCTTCCACAGCTCCTGACATTCTCTCCCCCCCCCCCCAAACTAACTGGGAGGCTTTTAACTAGTTCCAGCCAGCCCTTGATTGGCTTCAGGGGTCCCAATCAATCTAGCCATCTCCACTGCTTTTTCTAGAAGGCTCTTAATTGGCCCCAGGTGTCTTGATTAACCGGGAGCAACTGCCATTTGGTTACCAAGGTATCAGGGATTTGTTTAGCCTGGGCATAACATACTGGTTCCTCACCACTTTCCTATAGCCATCTGGCCTTGCCCCATCACAGTAGCCAATCCTATAGTAAACTAATTAAGGATTATATTAACTAGAAAGAAGAAATGAGAGTTACTTAGAGGTGAAAGCAGGCAACATATATTCACAAATTAGTTCAGTCTATAGTTCCAAAAAGTGATAGAGAGGTAGTAATCAGTCAGCACTGAATAGGGTGCCCAGGTGTCCTGATTTTATACGGACAGTCCTGATTTTTGGGTCTTTTTCTTATATAGGCTCCTATTACCCCTTACCCCCGTCCCGATTTTTCACACTTGCTGTCTGGTCACCCTAGCACTGAATGTCTTTTCAGAGCTAACCCAGGGTGACCCTGGGGCTCTCTGCTTTTGTTTCTTAGCTCCAGCCCTTGGAAGAATTGAAACAGAAAAGAGATGAAAAATCTTCATAGTAACATCTTTATTTCCTTCTTCTAGCATTCAAACTGATGAGACAAGGCCTTCTGCTCATACTTCTCCATAGGTGGATGGGGCAATCAACAAAGCTTTTGTCCTACAATGGCCCACTTAATTTTGATAGTCCTCCTGGATGGGGCGAGGGAGGGGACACTCTCCTCATCTGAAAAAGAAAATAAGAAAGAAATACTTGTGGCACCTTAGAGACTAACAAATTTATTTCAGCATAAGCTTTCGTGGACTACAGTCCGGTTCGTCGGATGCATGGAATGGAACACTCAGTGAGAGGATATTTATAGTCAGAGAAACATGAAAAGGTGGAAGTAACCATATCAACTGTAAAAGGCTAATTAATTGAAAGGAACTGTTATCAGTAGGAAAGAAACTTTTGAAGTGGTAAGCTACATGGCTCATTACAGACAGCTGACACAAAGGAGTTAAGGGTATTTAACGGGGGGGGGGGGGGGGGAGGGAAATAAATTCAATTAACGTAATGACCGAGCCATTCACAGTCAATATTCAGACCTAAGGTAATGGTATCTAGTTTGCATATTAATTCCAGTTCAGCAACTTCGCGTTGGAGTCTGTTTTTGAAGTTTTTCTGTTGTAAAATTGCTACCTTTAAATCTGTCATTGCGTGATCAGGGAGGTTGAAGTGTTCACCTACTGGCTTTTGAATGTGATGATTCCTGATGTCAGATTTGTGTCCATTTATTCTTTTGCGTAGAGACTGTCCAGTTTGGCCAATGTACATGGCAGAGGGGCATTGCTGGCACATGATGGCATATATCACGTTGGTAGATGTGCAGGTGAACGAGCCCCTGATGGCATGGCGGATGTGATTAGGTCCTATGATGGTGTCACTTGAATAGATATGTGGGCAGAGTTGGCAATGGGCTTTGTTGCAAGGATAGGTTCCTGGGATTTTGTTTTTGTTGTATGGTGTGTGGTTGCTGGTGAGTATTTGCTTCAGGTTGGGGGGCTGTCTGTAAGCGAGGACTGGTCTGTCTCCCAAGATCTGTGAGAGTGAGGGATCATCTTTCAGGATAGGTTGTAGATCTTTGATGATGCGCTGGAGAGGTTTTAGTTGGGGGCTGAAGGTGACAGCTAGTGGCGTTCTGTTATTTTCTTTGTTGGGCCGTCCTGTAGTAGGTGACTTCTGGGTACTCTTCTGGCTCTGTCAATCTGTTTTTTCACTTCAGCAGGTGGGTATTGTAGTTTTAAGAATGCTTGGTAGAGATCTTGTAGGTGATTGTCTCTGTCTGAGGGATTGGAGCAAATGCGGTTGTATCTTAGAGCTTGGCTGTAGACAATGGATCGTGTGGTGTGTTCTGGATGGAAGCTGGAGGCATGTAGGTAAGTATAGCGGTCAGTAGGTTTCCGGTATAGGGTGGTGTTTCTGTGACCATCACTTATTAGCACAGAAGTGTCTAGGAAATGGACCACTTGTGTGGACTGTTCTAGGCTAAGGTTGATGGTGGGATGGAAATTGTTGAAATCGTGGTGGAATTCCTCAAGGGCTTCTTTTCCATGGGTCCAGATGATGAAGATGTCATCAATGTAGCGCAAGTAGAGTAGGGGCATTAGGGAATGAGAGCTGAGGAAGCGTTGTTCTAAGTCAGCCATAAAAATGTTGGCATACTGTGGGGCCATGCAGGTACCCATAGCAGTGCCGCTGACTTGAAGGTATATATTGTCCCCAAATGTGAAATAGTTGTGGGTGAGGACAAAATCACAAAGTTCAGCAACCAGGTTAGCCGTGGCATTATCAGGGATACTGTTCCTGATGGCTTGTAGTCCATCTTTGTGTGGAATATTGGTGTAGAGGGCTTCTACATCCATAGTGGCCAGGATGGTGTTGTCTGGAAGATCACCGATGGATTGTAGTTTCCTCAGGAAGTCAGTGGTGTCGCGAAGATAGCTGGGAGTGCTGGTAGCATAGGGCCTGAGGAGAGAGTCCACATAGCCAGACAATCCTGCTGTTAGGGTGCCGCTGCAGTTGATATGGTTACTTCCACCTTTTCATGTTTCTCTGACTGTATAAATATCCTCTCACTGAGTGTTCCATTCCATGCATCTGACAAAGCGGACTATAGTCCACGAAAACTTATGCTGAAATAAATGTGTTAGTCTCTAAGGGTAGGTCTACACTTACCGGCTGGATCGGAGGCGTCGGATCGATGTTCTGGGTTCGATTTATCGCGTCTTGTCTAGACGCGATAAATCGAACCAGGAAGTGCTCCCCCGTCGACGCTGGTAATCCAGCTCGACGAACGGAGTAGGCGGAGTCGACGGGGGAGCCTGCGCGCCGCGTGTGGACCCCGGGTAAGTACGTTTTCATTCAAACTAAGATAGTTCGACTTCAGCTACGTTATTCACGTAGCTGAAGTTGCGTATCTTAGTTCGAATTGGGGGGTTAGTGTAGACCAGCCCTAAGGTGCCACAAGTATTTCTTTCTTATTTTCTTTTTGCTGACACAGACTAACACGGCTACTACACTGAAATCTCCTCATCTGAGTTCACAATTTCAGAGCAGGCTTTTTTACAATTATAAAACAAACTTATATTTTACCTTGTAGCATGGAATACAGGCATTACAAGTAAGATTAATGCATGCAGGAATTTACAAGCATTTTATAGAGTCGAAACACTAAACACATCCTTACGAGTCTAACACCTTTCTTGAACAATATTAACATAGAGGTGAACTGGTCTGGTTTCTAGCTATTAATTTGTCGGTGCTTAGTTGACCCCTACAGACTTGGCAAGACCTGGCACCTGGTTTACAGCATCACAGAGATAACTTCAGGGGGTCCCAGTGGTATCTAGTTAGAAGAATAGACGAAATTATTTAATTCCCAATAAACCAGTGGTAAGAGCCTGGGTAACAAATGAGAAGAATTGGAATTGCTCATTTATGAGCGTAAATTTGATCTAGTTGGTATTACTGAAATCTGGTGGGATTATTTGCATGATTGAAATGTTAAATTAATGGTTATAACCTACTTAGGAAGGATCAAGTGGGCAAAAGAGGAGGGGGGTGGCAATCTATGTCAAAGATGCCATTACTTGTTTCCAAGTCACTGACAAGTTGGTGGCAAATGATCCTGAATGCTTATGGATGAATGTTCTAACAGATAAAACACAAGATGTCTGCTACAGAACACCAAATCAGGATTACCAGGATGAACAGCTCCTTAAGCACTCATCTGTAATGTGTAGGGGAAACAATGCTGCCTTATTATGGGGGACATTAATCTGAGTGACTTATCCTGGAGGTCTTATGCTGCCATATTAAAATAGCCTCAGAATTTATAAAAATTATAAATGACAATTTCCTAAGTCAAAAACTGTTGCATCTGTCATTGGGGAACTCTGTATTAGACTTCATCTTGACAGATAAAGAGGAATTGATCACAGAACTAAAAATTGGTGGTTGGGTACATGTGATCATGACTGGATTACATTTGTTACATGCAGATGGAATGAAGTCCAAACCAGTAGTATAGACACTTGGTGCTTTTAAAAGGCCTAATTTCAGAAAGCTGAAAATAATTTTGAACCACATCGGTTGGGAGAAAGAATTTAAACAGAAAAATCTGAATGATTATTGGGAATTGTTTAGTAACATTTTACTAGATGCCTAGAACACCACAAACTCACAATCAAGAAAGAAGGCTGCACTGGTGAAAAAGGGAAAGTGAAAGCAGCTATAAAACTAAAATAACCCCATATATAATAATGGAAGTGAGGGAAAGTTTATAGTAATGAATATAAATCAGAAGCAAGGAATTGTAGAAAATTGATAAGAGAAGCAAAAGGGCACAAGGAAAAACTTATTGTCCTTGATTCTGTTGGCACAAGAAGGAATTTTTAAAGTATATTAGGAACAAAAGGAATCCTAACAATGGTATTGGTCCATTACTAGATGGAAATGGTAAAATTCTCAATAATAATGCAGAAACAGCAAATGTGTTCAATAAATATTTCTGTTTTGTATTTGGGAAAAAGCCAGATAATGTAGTCATATCATATGATGATGATGAAATACTTTCAATTGCAACAATAATTAAGCTTTCTAGCTGTTAATGTTGATTTAAAATGTCTTGGAACACTCAGGAAGTTTCAGAAGACTGGAAGGAAACCAATGTTGTGCTAGTATTTCAAAAGAGTAAACAGGACAACCCAAGTAATTATAGGCCAGTTCACCTGATATAGATTTGGGCAAAATAATGGAATAGCTGATACAGGACTCAATTAATAAACAATTAAAGGAGGGTAATATGCCAATCAACATGGGTTTATAGAAACTGCAGCTTGCCAAACTAACTTGATATCTTTTTTTTTAGGAGACAAGAAGTTTGGTTGACAAAGGTAATAGTATAGAAGTAATATACTGTACTTAGAACTTCTGTAAGATATTTGACTTGATAATGCATGACATTTTGATTAAGAGACTAGAACAATACAAAATTAACATGAAACATTACATTGATTAAAAAACTGGTTAAACGGTTTAGCTCAAAATGTACTTATAAACAGGGAACCATCATACAGCAAGTGTGTTTCTAGTGGGGTCCCACCAGCATCAATTCTTGGCCATATACAATATAACATTTTTATCAATGACTTGGAAGAAAACATAAAACCATCACTGATAAAGTTTGCAGATGACACAAAGATTTTGGGAGTGATAAGTAATGAAGATGGCAGGTCATTGGTAGAGTGATCTGTGCAAGCAAACAATATGTGTTTTAATATAGCTAATGCAAAGTTATACAACTACAAGCAAAAACTGTATGCCATACTCACAGGATGGGGGACATTAACCTGGGAGGCAGTGGCTCTGAAAAGGACTTTGGTGTTGTAACAGATGTTGCGAGCCCATGCAATATATTTGGAGACCATTGTATTACATTTGTAAATGGTTTATGTATGATTGTGTTCTATTCTGTGGAGGAGGATTACCACAGCTCCTATGGAAACTAAAAACAGTAGGCGGTGATTACCCCTGGGATTGTAAACAACTGCAGAGAAGCACCACCCCCTGGGGTGTTTGCATATACTGGTTCAGGCTGGGTTTTTCAGAGACCAAGAGATAAAGAATTTGGGAGGGTAAATAGGCTCTGGGCCTTCATTCTGAGTGAGCAAATGGACAGGCCATTCTGTCCAAGGGGATACTCCAGTCCTGTTGAAGGATTGGAATGACTTTAGCCTACTAGGGCCCATAAGACTGATGGGCAATTTCTGGCACGTTTATTAGTAAGTGTGTAGGACCAGTTATTGTTTTTATATGTTTTCTCTATAATGCTTTTGCCCTAAGAATAACTGTACTTTGCTGCGACAGAGCTGCATGGTGACTTGTAACTCGGATGGAAAGCAAAGCTCAGGTGTTGCCCTTTAGGTAGTCTGGATTGCCAGGGATATCACAGTGTAAGGCAAGGAGCTGTGCAGCCATAACACCCTGGATCAGAAAGAAGGGAGACGTGGGTCTCTGCCCAAGATTGGTGATGGCTGGGAGCCTAAAACCTTAACTAGGTACTCTTGAGGAACCATGGAGAAGGAATGCAGGTGCAGTTACTCTATAAACTGTGACAGGAGTCCTGGTAGATAATCAGTTGAACATCAGCTTCCAGTGCAACGCTGTGGCTAAAAGGGCTAACGCCATCCTTAGATGTATAAATAGAAAGGAGCATACACTCTGGCAAGTCAAGTGTAAACGTATAATTAGGCAGGCCTGAAAAAGAATCTGAAGAGTAACTAACAAAAGACAAAAACTAATTGCAAATGTTTTTTAGTACATCAGAAGCAGGAAGCCTGCCAAACAATCAGTGGGGGCACTAGACAATCACGGTGCACTAAAGGAAGGCAAGGCCATTGTGGTGAAGCTAAATGAATTCTTTGCAGCAGTCTTCACTGCAGAGAGTCTGAGAGAGATTCCCAAACCTGAACTATTCTTTTTAGGTGACAAATCTGAGGTACTATCCAAGCTTGAGGTGTCAATGGAGGTAATTTTGGAACAAATTGATACATTAAACAGTAATAAGTCCCCAGGACCAAATGGTATTCACTAAAGAGTTCTGAAGAAACTCAGATATGATACTGCAGAACTACTAACCGTGGTATGTAACCTATCACTTAAATTACCCTCTGACTGGAGGATAGCTAATGTAAGGCCGATTTAAAAAAAAAAATCTCCAGAGGCAATCCTGGGAAATACAGGATAGTAACGTAACCTCAATGCCAGGCGAACTGGTTGAAATAATATTGAAGAACAGAATGATCAAACACAAAGATGAACACAATATGTAGAGGAAGAGTCAACATGACTTTTGTAAGGGGAAATCGTGCCCCACCAATCCATTAGAATTCTCTGAGGCTCTGTGGATGAGGGGAAAGCAGTGGATGTGCTATTTCTTGACTTTAGCAAAGCTTTTGATACAGTCTCCCACAGTATTCTTGCCAGCAAGTTAAAGAAGTATGGGCTGGATGAATGGACGGTAAGGTGGATAGAAAACTGGCTAGATGGTCGGGCTCAACTGGTAGTGATCAATGGCTCCATGTCTAGTTGGCAGCCGGTATCAAGTGGAGTGCACCAAGGGTCGGTGCTGGGGCCGGTTTTGTTCAATATCTTCATTAACAATCTGGAGGATGGTGTGGACTGCACCCTTAGCAAGTTTGCAGATGACACTAAACTGGGAGGAGTGGTAGATACGATGGAGGGTAGGGATAGGATGCAGAGGGACCTAGATAAATTAGAGGATTGGGTCAAAAGAAATCTGATAAGGTTCAACAAGGACAAGTGCAGGGTCCTGCACTTAGGACGGAACAATCCCATGCACTGGGACCGAATGGCTGGGCAGCAGTTCTGCAGAAAAGGACCTAGGGGTTACAGTGGACGAAAAGCTGAATATGAGTCAACAGTGTGCCCTTGTTGCCAAGAAGGCTAACGGCATTTTGGGCTGTATAAGTAGGGGCATTTCCAGCAGATCGAGGGACATGATCATTCCCCTCTATTCAGCACTGGTGAGGCCTCATCTGGAGTACTGTGTCCAGTGTGGGACCCCACACTACAAGAAGGATGTGGAAAAATTGGAAAGAGTCCAACGGAGGGCAACAAAAATGATTAGGGGCCTGGAGCACATGACTTATGAGGAGAGGCTGAGTGAACTGGGATTGTTTAGCCTGAAGAAGAGAAGAATGAGGGGGGATTTGATAGCTGCTTTCAACTACCTGAAAGGGGGTTCCAAAGAGGATGGATCTAGACTGTTCTCAGTGGTAGAAGATGACAGAAGAAGGAGTAATGGTCTCAAGTTGCAGAGGGGGAGGTTTAGGTTGGATATTAGGAAACACTTTTTCACTAGAAGGGTGGTGAAGAACTGGAATGGGTTACCTAGGGAGGTGGTAGAATCTCCTTCCTTAGAGGTTGGGATGATTTAGTTGTGGTCGGTCCTGCTTTGAGCAGGGGATTGGACTAGATGACCTCCTGAGGTCCCTTCCAACCCTGAGATTCTGTGATTCTATGAGGGAGTCAACAAACAAGTGGACAAGGGTGGGCCAGTTGGTATAGTGTACTTGGACTTTCTGAAAGCCTTTGACAAGGTCCCTCACCAAAGCCTCTTAAGCAAAGTAAGCTGTCATGGGATAAGAGGGAAAATCCTCTCATGGATCAGTAACTGGTTAAAAGACAGGAAACAAAGGGTAGGAATAAATGGCCAGTTTTCACAGTAGTGAGATAAATAGCAGGGTCCCTCAAGGATCTGTATGGGGGACCTGTGCTGTTCAACATGTTTGTAAACGATCTGAAAAAGGGGGTTTACAGGTGCAGATTATTGCAGAGAGAGTCACTGTGCGTGTTCTTTCTCTCATGGAAACTATATTTGTTTTTGCTTGCTTCTTGCTTTCCTTCATCTGAAATAAATCAGCTGGACTGAGAAATACATATTTTGCTCTTTGTATGTATGTGAAAGCATGACAATTGGGATGTCCTAAACCAGAGAATATTGGGTGCATTTTGACAAGGTATCTTGCAGTTCTTTGATTGCTAAAGCTTTTCATCCCCCTGTAACGCTCCATACCTCGGGGGAACGCACAGCACCTCCATGTTCATTTTTATAAAATGATTGTGTGGTATCCAATGCAGTTTGTCATGTTGGGTGTCTTCGGAAGGCTCATAATGCACTGAGCATGGTTGTTATAGTGATTTTATAGTAATTGTTACAGTAATGTTATAGTAATGTTATAGGTTACAATTTCATGTATATAGTTATGAGGCTGAAAATGTATCCTCATGGCTTAAAGCAAGCCCATGCAAAAACTCTCCAAGAACAGAGGGGCAGTTCACACCTCATCAGGGCATGGATGGGACAAATCCAGCCCAGCCTCACAGGAACAAGGGACACTGGCTTAGGCAGCAACAAAACAATCTGTTAGACCCTGGAGGGAATCACCCCCTTCCTTTGGGCAGTTTGGGACTGCGATGAGGTAATGCTCACCTGACTCTGAAGGGGATGGGGGGGTGGCAAAGCCAGGAGGAAAGAAAGGACACCATAAAAGGGAGAGACATTTTGCCATACTTACTCTCTTCCACCTACATCTACAGACACCACCACCACCAAGCGACTGAAGGGAAGAGCCTGGCTGAAGAGCAGCCAGCCTGTGGTGAGAAACATCTAAGATTGTAAGGACAGTGAAAGTGTTAAGATCAGCTTAGAATGCGTTTTGCTTTTATTTCATTTGACCAAATCTGACTTGTTAAGCTTTGACTTATAATCACTTAAGTCTACCTTTATAGTTATTAAATCTGTTTGTTTATTCTACCTGAATCAGTGCACTTGGTTTGCAGTGTGTCAGAAACTCCCCTTGGGAGAACAAACCTGGTACATATCAATGTCTTTGTTAAACTGACGAATTTATATAAGCTTGCAGCGTCCAGCGGGCATAACTGGACACTGCAAGACGGAGGTTCCCAGGATTGTTTCTGGGACCGGAGATATTGGCTAGTGTCATTCGCTTGCAAGTAGCTTGGAGCAGCTTACATGCCAGAGACTGTGCGTGAACAGCCCAGGCGTGGGGGGTCTCACAGCAGAGCAGGGTAAGGCTGGCTCCCAGGGTCAAGGACTGGAGAGGCCTAGCAGATCACCGGTCCAGATAAATGTCACACCGCCCTTAAAGACCTTTTCAGGTTTTGTTGTCCTTGTTCGGAAATGCTTAGGTGAAATCCAGTGAGTCATGCACAGACACTTTCAAAGTAACTATGTACCTAAGTACCTGCTCACATGCAGCTGTGATTAATACTTTTATTATAAAAAACACATTATCTTATCTCAGTACCAATAGGGTTCAATCAGCTAAGGATTTATAAGAAATCTGTGGGAGTTTTGCATGAACAAGGACTGCGTAAGGACTGCAGGATATGACCCAATTAATGGTCCTTTCTTCACAAGCAGGAAGTTAAAAAGCTGCTGGGATTTTTGTACAAGTCAGTGATCAAAATCCACTGGAGCTTATCACTTCAAGAAATTACCACTGCGTCTTTACAATTTTCCAATTTCCTAATAATTGTCAATTTCTTAATTCAAAATAAGAGCAGGTATCCCAGGAGTCTGGATAGCAAGAGGCTGGGAAAGCCCAGAAAAGAGTGGGAGCTGCTGTTGAGATTGCACTACCTTTGTTTTACTAAACATTAACAATTTTACACAACCAAACAATACATTAAATAAAAATACTAAATTAATGTGAAGCTAACGAACCATATATAAAGGACTCAGATTCCACATTCCTTTTAATATCTCGTTTGTTTTCACATTTTATTCAAGTGCTTTGTTATACTGCCAAATGGCCCCCTTTGCTGTTTTTATAACTTCTTTTGGTGTCTCATACTTGAAACATTAGCTCAGGATTTGCCAGCTTCACTTGGATAATAGAGGACAGTGTCCATCTAGTCCAAGGTTTGTCTGAATGGTGTCTTATTCTTTAGAACAAGACTGAAACTCTCTCTGCTCTTCCATTTGAATGGGGTAAAACTAAGACAAGTCTGACAACCCTGGACAGTAATGGGAACTTTGAGAAGACCACTAGGGCTTTTGACATTGCTAAGAGATGCCCACACAGTGTCCATCCTGTATTGCACAGTAGTTTTATCTGTGTCCGTTTGTAGTGCTGCCTCATCCCATACACACTGAGGGATAGATGATTTCTCCATCAACTGGTAATCAACTCCTCTTGCAGATTCTCTATTTCATGTGGACAGAGAGATTGAACGTGTGCTGGTATCTGCCAACAAAGTACTCAATCTGTTCAAAAGTGCAGTTTTCCCTAATATCAAAGATCACAAATCCTGCCCTCGTTAACATTTCATCATGCAAAGGTAGCTTCTCACATGCAGACTTGGCTACACTGGTATAGAATGCTCTGGCTGCACAAAAGAGCTTCCATTTTGCAAGAGGACTAATATCCTCTTGCTCTTCCAATTTCTGTACAACCGGTTTCGTGACCAAACCTACAAATACCATTAGCTGTCTCTTTCAGTGCCTGAGGTAAAAATATTTTAAATCTTTAGATATTTACTCACAACGAGTGAGGTAAGCTCTGGAAGGGTGTGAGGGTGAGAGAGGATGCTAATGAGTGAATCTCACACCCAATGAGTGAGACTTGACATGTCTGAGAACCCTGTTATAACAGCATTGCATTCCAAACTAGAATCACACTCTAAGATAAACAGTTGGAGCTACTCCTTGACTGAATACCACTATATTACTATAATCTTCCGTAACTTTTACTTTACTGTGTTCATCCATGTAGTTTTGTTTTATTTATGCCATCAGATGTATTTTCCTAGGATCTTGGTTGATTGGTTTGTCCAGTGATACATTATGAGAGTGTTCTGTTCCAATGCTGCTCGTCTGTGGCTAAGGAAATGTTTCAATAATAATATTATACTTAGCACTCTCTGCACCCTGTGTTTTTCATCTCCAAACATTAATGAATCTTACGACATCCATGTGAGATAGGTAAATAAGTCTACAGTAGGGTGACCAGACAGCAAGTGTGAAACATTGGGACAAGGGGGTGGGGGGTAATAGGAGTCTATATAAGAAAAAGACCCAAAAATCGGGACTGTCCCCAAAAAATCGAGACATCTGGTCACCCTAGTCTACAGAGGAGTAAAGGGTTTAGTGACTTGGGCCAAGGCCACAGAGCAAATTCTTGGCACAGCCAGGATTAGAACATGGAAACCAGGCTCTCTGCTCTCAGCACAAGCCTCTAGCCCACACGGCATCTCAATTTTAACCTCTTAAGACATGTTTAAAATAGTTTACTAAGCCCTGTCTACACTGGATAAGCTGCACTAGTGCAAATCAAGTCTTCTGTTGACTTTTGCTTGGATACACTAGGGATTTGCACTGATGGCTGTAACCAACACAAATCCCCTGTGCCATCCAGGGAGAAGAATCACCCTCCCCACTATTGCTCCAAATTCTGTGTTTTGTTTTTAATTTCAAACTTCCCGATAAAATCTTAATTTAGGGCTGGGCAGATACCACAAAAACAAAATTGCAAACATGGTTTTGAATGAATTAAAACCATGAGTTCACTTCAATGGTAATCGAGAGCCATTTTTTCCTCATTTCCTCCAAATGTTCATACGATTGGATTTTTGTTCACAAGGATATTTGCAGATGAAACTATGTTTCCAAATGCTCACATGAGTATTTTCACTGGAAGTGTTGACACGAGCTGTGGACACTCAGCACCTTGCAGGAGTTGTTAAGCATACGACAAGACTGGGCTCCTTTTTTTGTGCAGGTTGAGTGGGTAGGAGATAAAACATCTTTCATATAGGGCCTGATGCAAAGCCCACTGAAGGCAGTGGAGAGACTCTCATTGACTTTGGTGGCTTTAGTTTGGATCCATAAATAGAATCTCAAAATGTTTCCATTCAGCAAGAGAAGGTGGATGAGATAAGATCTTTTATTGGACCAACTTCTGTTGGTAAGAGAGACAAGCTTTCAAGCAACACAGCTCTTCTTTCTATCTTCCCTCTCAGTATCTTTCCCAGACCTGAACATTTGTTTCTAAGACGAGTAACATTTTCAAATGTGCCTGAGTGGTTTAGGAGCCTATGTCTAATTTTCAAAAGTGACTTAAAGCCAGATTTCCAAAGGTATTCAGGTGCCCCAAAATGCAAATAGGCACCCATTGGGATTTTCAAAATCACCTATGCAGGTTATGTGCCTAACGCCTGTTGAAATCTATAGGAATTAGGTGCCTATTCTGCTTAGGCACTTTTGAAAATCCCTCTAGGCACCTACCTGCATCTTTAGGCATCTAAATACTGTTAGAAAACTGGCCCTTAGTCACTTCTGAAAATTGGCTATAGGCTCATCATATTTGAAACTGGTGCTTAGGTGCCTAAATCGCTTAGGCACATTTGCAATTTGTACCCAAATGTATTCATTTCTCATAATACAAATTTGCACTAAGAGTTACAACAAAATGTTCAGTGGGTCATCGTTTTTGGATTCTCCTTGTTTCACCTCTTTGTTCAATCTACCAGACTTCATAACACATTTCAGGGGCAGTGCCAGTCTGTTCCTGGTATGGGGTGCTGATGTGGGCTAGACAGAAAATTTGGGGGGCTGTGCCCCACTTCACCATGAGGACCCGTCCCCTCTCTGTGGCCTCATGTGCATCATGATATCCCTACGGCTGGAGCACAGCTGGGACTGGGCAGCCTACTCTCCCCAAATGCCGATGAGGTCCAGCAGCTCGGCATTGCTCCAAGCAGGGGATCGCCTGGTGCGTGGAGCAGGCATGGTCACCTGGAAAGATGCACTGAGACCACTGCACGCATCACCGAGCAAACAGGAAGAGGACTTTCAAAATTCCCAAGGAATTTAAGGAGTGGGGCTCACAGTTGGTCACTTGAGGGCAGGGCAGTAGAGTTCAAACCGATGACCAGAGAGGCGAGAACAGGCATTGTGGGACACCTCCCGGAGGCCAATTGCAGTGCTGTAATCGACCAAGGTGTCTACACTGGCACCGCAGCGCTGTAGCCCTGGCGCAGAAAGCTGTATGCCTCTCTTTGGGGTGTTTTTTTTACAGCACTGCAGCTGTCCAGTTTCTGCACACTCAGTGGCTTGGCAGTGTGTACCCCTCGGGAGTTACACCGCAGAAAGCTGCTTTACTATGCAGAAACTTGCCAGTGTAGACAAGGCCAGAGTTTCGCTGAGAAGCTCTAGTGAACAGGTCCTTCAAGCATAGGCGCTGACTCCGTGGGTGCTCCAGGGCTGGAGCACCCACGGGAAAAAATTGGTGGGTGCTCTGCACCCACCGGCAGCTCCCCCCCCTGCCCAGCTCACCTCCACTCTGCCTCCTCCCCCTCCCCTGAGTGCGCCGCGTGCCTGCTTTTCCCCCCTAGCTCCCAGCATTTGCGCCATGAAACAGCTGTTTCATGTGGCTGGGGGGGAGGGGGAACGCGGCGGGCTCAGGGTGGATTTGGGGAAGGGGTCCAATAGGGGCAGGGAGGGAGCGGAGTTGGGGTGAGGACTTTGGGGAAGGGGTGGGGAACAGGTGGAGTTGGGGCAGGACCAGGAGCGGGGAGGCGCGAGCACCCACCGGCGCCAGGGAAAGTTGGTGCCTGTGCCTTCAAGTGCTTCCATCATTTAAACAGCAACATGAGATTTACCCAAAGGCAACATGGAGGTGGGGGGGGCCAATGCAGGGTCATGTGCTCCCTCAGATTTACCGCTTGGCTTGTACTGAGCATGCTCACATGGACTGGGCATGCTCAATAACACTGCTGAAGCAGACTGCCCTCACTCTGCCCCCTCACTATCAGCAGACACAGATCGTCTCTGCTTTAGCTCAATGCCAGAATACTTGCTGTAAACCAAAGCTTAGTATTTGCTAAGATTTTTTTCTTCTGATTGCTCAGCCACAGAACTGAAGTTAAATCCTGTTAGTTAACACATGGAAAAATGTACCTTTTTTCCTAGTGTGGACATGACCTAGGAGTCCAATCCTGCATTCATTGCAGACCCAAAAATCCCACCAAAGTCAGCTAGCTTTGCGTGTGCATGAAATGCAATACCAGGCCTCTAGATGGAGGCTAGTTATTTCCACATCCGTTCATATAAAACAATGTGAAAGAAATTGCCCAACAAGAGAATTGTGAGTACATAAAGTGTGTGATCCGCCTCTGTATTTTATTGCTCTTCTATAAAAACCGAAGAGTAATAACCCTGTCATAAACACTGATTAGCAGAGGCCAACAAAATGAGTAATCAATCCAGGTACACCTCATAGGATATTCTCATCTCCTCAGTCTGACAAAGTGAAGTCTACCAAAGAGTCGTCTACGACAACAAGGTAATTCAGAAATTTACAGAATTTCCTCATGTTCTTTTCTAGCTATTAGTTTCCATGGTAAACTGATTTTCCTTTGAAACAAAGGGCCACCAGCCTGATCCTGAGAGGAGCCTCTCCAATTAATGTCAATGTTATAGTATGAAGAGAAAAGCTTGTTCAGTACGTGACTAGCAGACATGGTTCATATTGTGAGTTCAGTCGGAGGGGCAGGTGATCATCAGCTCTCAGGATCAGGCCTTTAGTTCTGCTCTTTTTACTCTTATATGTATTTCCCAAAGGAGTCCAGGGAATTTCCCATGTGAGTAAGGCAAGCTAGATCTGGTCCGTTTCTTCCTTTAGACACACACACACACACCCCCTCCCAGTGAAGCCAATGGGAATAAGTGGTGTGTCTGAGGAAAGAATTAGAAGACCAGTCTGGTTAACTGTGCAAATGTGCTTTATGCTTTTCCTGTTCAATCTTTTTTTAAAAAGGGGGGTGGGGCTTTTTTCACTATCTTTCCCAGGTTTTGCAGAAACTGGCTCATGCCATACACGGTATTTCAGTATGAACAGGGTTCTTTATCCCAGGTTTCAAACCTGGTATTGCATTTCATATAAATCTGAGAGAGGGTTGTTGTTTGGGGGTGGGGGTGTTTTTCTCCTGTGGGGTTTTATTTTCCTCAGTCACTTGTTTCTTCATATGCAACCTGTGGCAAATGGATTTTTCATAATAAATCTATTTTAACTTAAGTTTATTGTTGCAGAGAGAATATTATTTAAAGTGCTACTTACATAACATTAGGTATAAGCTCTTCTGATACCTGAGGACATATTGCAGTCACTTGATTAACATATTTATTAAATGTTGGATACACATTCTGTAATTCCACATCTCATTTATATTCTGAATAAGGGGCTGCATAAATACTGGATTGAAACCAGTATATTAATAACACAAGGAAAAAGATATGTGTAAGGCAGAAGCCCTGGGATCAGTAAATGGGGAGAGCGGGGGGAAATGGGGCTTTACAGCCAGAGGATTTAATGGAGGATCATACCTGAGTCTGACTTGGGAATTATTTTCTATAACTCTTATCTGGTGTTTTGTCAAATGTATTTTCCCAGTTACAAAATGTTATTTTTAACCATATTTTGAGAGAGGGAGGGATGTTCCTGTGATTAAGACATGGAACTGGGAGCAGGGAGATCAGGATTTAGTTCCAGGCTCTACCACAGACTCTCAGTATGATCTTGGGCAAATCACTAATAGCTCCGTGCCTCAGTTTCCCCATCTGCAAAACAGGGATAATAATAGTTCCCTACCACACAGGGGTACTGTGACAGTAACTTCAATAATGCATTTGAGCTCCTCATATCTTGGTGAGGGTCATGATAGCAAACAGATTAATTGGAAGAAATGGTATTTTGTTATTAGGGTGCAAAGCAAGAAATTGCACCTTGTATATCACATTATCTCCAATGTCTAATCATTCCCACTAAGCCCAGGTCTACACTAACCCCCCCTGTCGAACTAAGGTACGCAACTTCAGCTACGTGAATAACGTAGCTGAAGTCGAAGTACCTTAGTTCGAATGAAAAAGCACTTACCCGGGGTCCACACGCGGCGCGCAGGCTCCCCCGTCGACTCCGCCTACTCCGTTCGTTGAGCTGGAGTACCAGCGTCGACGGCGGAGCACTTCCTGGTTCAATTTATCGCGTCTTGACAAGACGCGATAAATCGAACCCAGAACATCGATCGCGCGCCTCCGACCGGACGCGTAAGTATAGACGTACCCTTAGAGTTTCTCCCATGATGGCTGAGGCCTTGTCTACATTGCAGTTTTGTCAACAAATGTTATGTCAACACTCAAAAAGTGCTATAATAAAAATTGGTATTGCATGTTCACACTCACTCCCTCTGTCAGCAGAGTGCGTCCACACTTGGTGCACTAGCATCAACCATGTGCAGGTACCTAGCCCACAGTCCAGCTCGACACCTTCTGATGCTAGGTCTGGTGGGAAGGCGGAGTGGATCGTCACCCATCTTCTTGGGTCTGGGCTACAATGTCCCATGATGCATTGCTTTCTATCCCAGCATTCCATGGGCTTCAGGCTTTCTTTCACGGCATTTTTCAAAGGCCCTTGTTTGCTGTGCACCCCAGCATCTTTGTGAGAAGGGATGGATCCCGCACTGCTCTGATAACTGTCATTAAGACATTGTGGATGTTAATCGCTAAGTTCCCAACTGAAGAAGACTCCCAGTTGCCTGACATGCTGTGTGATCTGAATAGGAGCAACTTTAGCTTGCTTTTGGCATTCACAGAACAGCTGCAGAGGGTGGACCATCTCGGGAAAGAAGTACTGAATGGTGGGATCATATCGTCATGCAGGCGTGCTATGATGAGCAGTGGCTACAGAACTTTCAGCTGTGGAAAGCTACTTTCCTGGAACTGTGTGCGGAGCTCGCCCCAGCATTGTGGCACAAGGACACCAGAATGAGAGCTGCCTTATCAGTAGAGAAGCATGTGGCAATTGCTGTGTGGAAGCTGGCGACTCCAGACTGCTGCCAGTTGGTTGCAAATCAATTTGGAGTCAGGAAGTCAACCGTTGGGGCTGCATTAATGCAAGTGTGCAAGGCAGTTCATCACATCCTGCTACGAAGGACCGTGACTCTGGAAAATGTGCTTGAAAAAGTGGATGGCTTTGCTGAAATGAGTTTCCCTAACTGTGGAGGGGCAATCGATGGCACACTGTAGCGAGGCGGGCTGGCGCCCCACCACCCCGCAGAGTGAAGCACCAGCCCAGTGGCCAGAGTGGGAGGGGCCAGGAGGCTCTGGGCCCGCCCCGCCAAGAAACAGGCCGCGACCTGGAAGTAGACCAGTGCGATCTGGAAGTATAAAGGCGGGCCTGCGGAGCTCACTGGAGGAGCAGCCACCGGGGAGACCAGACGCGGCCAGTTTAGCTCGCGACTGGGAAACCCCTGTGGCCCCAGGTACCCGCCTAGACTGGCCGGGCCCGCCGAGCGGCCCCTGCCCGGAGGAGTTGCCGGACCCGCCGAGCGGCCCCTGCCCGGAGGAGTGGCCGGGCCCACCGAGCGGCCCCTGCCCGGAGGAGTGGCCGGGCCCGCCGAGCGGCCCCTGCCCAGAGGAGTGGCCGGGCCCGCCGAGCAGCCCCTGCCCGGAGGAGTGGCCGGGCCCGCCGAGCGGCCCCTGCCCGGAGGAGTGGCCAGACCTGCCAAGCGGCCACTTCCCAGAGGAGTGGCTGGACCTGCCGAGCGACGGCGAGTCGGACGAGGAGCCCATGAGGCTGGAACCCGCTGAAGACACCCCCTGGACTCAGGTACCGCCCGAGGGGGAGTTAGGAAGTGGCCCGGGGACAGCCGACCCCAGTCTGGCTGCATCATGGCCAGAACCCATGTCAGTGTGTTGCGGCCAGGATCCCCACTGACACAGCGGCGGATCCTTTGCCGCTGTTAGGGCCCCGGGCTGGGACGCAGTGGAGTGGGTGGGCCTGTGTCCCCCCTGCCACCCAATGTGTGGGTGGCAGCTTCCCCCTCTCCCAGGTTCTCCAGAGATAGGACCTGGGCTTGCCACCACCTACATTGAGGACTCAGCCCCTGCTTGAGGGCCTGAACCCTGAACTATCTGTTGCCCCGCCCTGCCCAAGGGCCAGGGCTCCTTGACTCATTGATTGCTCAGCCCCTGCCTGAGGAGCTGAGCCTTTGACTATTTACCCGCTGCCCCACCCTGACCCAGGGCCTGGGCCTATTGAACTCTGTGCTCAGCCCCTGCTTGAGGGCCTGAGCCCTGACTATTCACTTGCTTTCTGCCCGCCCTGACTCAGGGCCAGGGCTTAGCCTCTACCGCTTACAGGACCCGACCAGAGGTGTTCGGGCCCGAGACCAAGGATTCCCCAACGTAATCGAACGAGCACAGCGAGGCGGGCTGGTGCCCTAGACAGAGACCCCTACACGTGGTGGAGAATGTGGGCACCGATCCCCTTAACCCTGTGAGAAGGGACCAGAGGGAGAGCGTGCCTGACCAACATGGAGATGGATAAGCTTATTACGTTCTTGGCCGAGAGCCAACAACAGCAGCAGGCCGCCCAGCTCCAGCAGCAGCAGCTGGTCCAGCAGCTCAGCACACAACAACAGCAGCTGCTTGTGGAACTGGGGCACCAGAACCGGGAGCACCAGCAACAATGCCTACAGCAACTGGCGACGATGCTGCCCCGTCCTACGGAGCCCCAGCCGGCGGGGGCCACCGGGTCACCCAGCGCGGCCCCCCCGGTTCGATTGACCAAGATGGGCCCCACCGACGACCCCGAGGCCTTCCTAGTGACCTTTGAAAGGGTGGCACTAGTCGCAGGGTGGGCCCCAGACCAATGGGCGACCCTCCTGGCCCCGTATCTGACTGGGACCGCCCAAACGGTGTATCGGGGCCTGTCTGCGGAGGAGGCCCGTGACTACACCCAAGTAAAGGCGGCCATCTTGGATGCCTTGGACATTAGTCCCAAGACCTTTCGCCAGCGGTTCCGGACCCTAGTCTATCCTACGGGAGCCCGATCCCGGGTGGTAGCTCAGGAACCTCGGGAAGCGTGCAAACGATGGCTATTGCCCGAGCGGCGGACCCCGGGGGAACTCATGGAGCAGATTCTTCTCGAGCAGTTCACCCATATACTCCCATCACGAGGGAAGGCGTGGGTCCTCCGCCATCGGCCAGTGACACTAGCCGCTGCCATCACCTTGATGGAAGATTTCCTCGCGGCCGGGGCTTAGCCTCTACCGCTTACAGGACCCGACCGGAGGTGTTCGGGCCCGAGACCAAGGATTCCCCAACTTAATCAAACGAGCACAGCGAGGCGGGCTGGCGCCACACCACCCCGCCATAGACTGAGACCCCTACACACACATATTCCAATTTTGGCACCAGACCACCTTGCAGCAGAGTACATCAATAGGAAGGGGTACTTCTCCATGGTGTTGCAGGCGCTTGTGGATCACCTTGGGCGTTTCACTGACGTTAACGTGGGGTGATCCAGGAAGGTGCATCACGCATGCATCTTCAGGAACGCTGGCCTGTATAGAAAGCAACAAGCAGGCACCTTTCTTGCAGACCAGAAAATTGCAGTGTAGGATGTTGAAATGCCCATGGTGCTCCTGGGAGACCCGGCGTACCCCTTACAGCTGTGGCTCATGAAACCTTACATGGGAAATCTGGACAGCAGTAAGAAGCGGTTCAACAACAGGCTGAGTAGATGCTGGATGACAGTGGAATGTGCCTTTGGCAGATTAAAGGCACGCTGGCGATGCTTCTATGGCAGGTTAGCCCTCAATGAGGATAATATTCCCATGGTCATAGCTGCATGTTGTATGTTGCATAATCTTTGTGAAGCTAAGGGTGAAAGGTCTGCTCAGGGGTGTAGTATTGAGGCAGACCACTCGGCTGCTTATTTTGAAAAGCCAGATACAAGGGCTATCAGAGAGGCCCAGATGGGGGCAATTCGAATCAGGGAGGCATTGAGGCAATGCTTGAAAATGATAATCAGTAATGTATATCTCTGTGATTGGTGCTGCAATGGTGACATTTGGGGCCTTACATTCCAGTAAGTAGATAATTAAACTTACTGTGTATGTTTTGGTAGTGCCTGCTCTCTCAATTTGTAGGAAACAAATAAAGATGAGTTACCATTCAAAAACTTTGCTTTTATTGCACAAGAAACAACACACACAAAGATGCTAGGTGGGAAAGGAGGCACCAGGGAAGGGCAGACTTTCAGAGCTGTGTGTAGGTCCAGCTATCATTTTGAAAGTTGTCCGAGGGGATGCAGTGAAGGGGAAACCAAGAAGTCCTGGAAAGCGGAAAGATTGTGCGGGCGGTGTTGGGGGAGGCATGGAAAAGAGTTCTGAATGTGCTGCAGGGGAGTGCCGGCACACATCTGCTCAGTCTGCAGCATTATTAAGGACTTCAGCATCTGCATTTGCTCCTCCATTACTTTAATCATCCACTCAGTAGCATCCTTAACAAACGCCTGATTTCCTTTTCTGTCCTGCCTTTTGGCTTCCCTCCACTCCTTGCATTCCCTTTTCTCTGCATTGGAGAAGTGCAGTATCTCCCGGAACATGTCTTCTTTGCGCCGTCTTGGGCGCTTTCGGATCTGGTGGAGCTACTTGGCCGGTGTGTGTGGGGTGTTCCTGAAAACCACATCTGTTGAAGCACAAGGAACAGTGCACAGAAGCATGATTGTTAAATTCACGCACAGCATTGAAACATTTCAGTAAAATACATCTTTTGTAACATAACAATCACTTTCTCACTGACCCTCGGGAAGCACACATCTCTGCGAACACCTGCATCCGAAGAAGTGGGTATTCACCCACGAAAGCTTATGCTCCAATACGTCTGTTAGTCTATAAGGTGCCACAGGACTCTATGTCTCTTCATTTGTCCTCTGGATTAGGCCTCTTTCCACTGCCTCCAGGCCCACCACAGTATCCACGGGGCTCTTGGCAGTGGAGGTGGGGTCGCCACCAAGGATGGTGTCCAGCTCCTTATAGAACTGGCAGGTCTTAGGTGCAGCACCAGCGCGACGGTTTGCCTCCCTCACCTTATGGTCTGCCTGCCTCAGCTCCTTTATCTTCACTCTACACTGCAGCATGTCCTGATCATAGCCCTTTTCACACAAGCCTTGAGAGAAATCTGTGCCCGTAGGTATCCCAATTCCTACGGCTCAAGCGCAGCTGCGACTGAACAGCCTCCTCTCCCCATATACTGAGCAGATCCAGCAGCTCTGCAGGGGTCTAAGAGGGAAGGCGTTTATAAGCTGCCATCGTCACCTGGGAAGATGCGATGAGACCTCTCCACGCCGAGCCAATAGGAAATGGAATTTCAAAACTTCCCGGGGCTTCTAAGGGGGAGGGGCGGATGGTTGTTTACCTGGCTGCAGGGAAATGGAGTTCAAACTGCTGACCAGAGCAGTCAGAATGGGCATTGTGGGACACCTCCTGGAGGCCAATTAAAGCTATAAAATCTAGCATGGTGTCTACACCGGCACCCTGTCAACACAAATTTTGCACAAAAAGCTTTGTGTCTCTCATCGGGGTGGTTTTATTTTGTTGCCAAAAACTTTTTGCCACCAAAAGTCCCATTGCAGTGTGTATGCATCCATTGTTTTGTTGACAAAAGCTGCCTTTTGTCGACAAAACTTTGTAGTGTAGACAAGGCCTGAAATTGTTAAAGGAGCCTAAAGGAGTTAGGCATCAACCACAGGGGAGTTGACGAAAGAGATGGCCCAGTGTTAAGGTGATAGCGTAGGCCTCAAGAGAACAGGGTTCAATTCCCTTCTCTACCACAGACTTCCTGTGTGACTGTGGGCATGTCACATAGCCTCTCTGTGCCTCAGTTCCCCATCTGTAAAATGGGGATAGCAATACTTCCCTGTCACACATGGGTGTTATGAGGATAAATATGTTAAGGCCGGTGGTGTGCTCAGATGCTGTATAATTACCTAGGACAGATGGACTGAATTTCAACAACAGCGTATGGTCTGAATCTCCTGTTTGATTTTGTTTTGCAGCATGGCCAGTGATGGGGACAAGACACTTCATGGCACAATGGTCCTCAAGCATGCAGGTGCCTTACTTACCTAAGCTGTTCTCATAAGAACTTCCAGTTGTTATTATGCATTAGTATTGCTCAAAGGCCCCAATCACTATTTGTGTAATGGGACCACTCGGTGGAACAAAAATAAATCCACTCACAGGATTGCAGGCTGGGAATTTGCTGCTTTATTGAACTGCATCACAAAAGAGTGCGGCGGGGAGGGGAAGGGACGGGACCCTCCCACTGACTAAAATGGGAAGTAAAGAAGGGGTGAACCATAGCTCCATCCCATAATATGTTGGGTAACCCAGTTAACACCCCCATGACCGCTTTACTACGAGTATCAGGGCCCCATTGAGTTAGATGTTGAACAAACACGTAGACAGGCATGGTCTCTGCCCCAAAGGGCTTGCAGCTTAAATAGACAAAAGGGAAACAACGTGTGGGCGGAGTGATTGGGGAGACAGGCACTCGGCATCTTAGCCCCAGGTCTTTTGGGATTTTTATGGGATGGGTGGGGGAGAAGAAGGGATTGTTGGAGCGGGGAACAGGATAAGGAAGAAGACAAGGGGCCTGATTCAAAGCCCATGGAAGTAAATATAAAGACTCCCATTGATTTCAGTGGGTGTTGGATCAGGCCCCAGGAGCCAAATGGGCGGAAAGTGAGGCTGAAGAGCTATGGTCTGTAGTGGCGGAAGAGGAGCAGGATGAAAAGGGTCCAAACACCAATAGCAATACAGCAAATATGGAGGGAAGGGGCAATTCCAGAGGCCAGTTGTCAGAGCTGAGTGAGTGATATCATCTCTTCCCTGTGTAGAGAGGGGGAGAGGAGGCTACCAGCCCTGTACCCCAGGCCCTAGGCTCATGGAGATGACATACGCCGTGAGACCTCAACCATAGCTGGTGCTGGTTGGCTGCTCCTGGGGAAGGAGCCCCTAGGGCCTGGGCATGCCACCATCTGCTCACTGCAATTTCCTCCTACCTGCTGCTGTTGTGCAAGGAGAGGCCACTTGGTCCAGTGGGTTTTTACTTCTCTCTGTGACTAACCATCCTCTAACCAGAAGCACGTTTGGTTCTCCATGGCACCTTTCATACTCACAAAGAAATGAGTTAACAATGAAGGGAGATGATATTTAGACTGATAAACCAAGGCTGAAATTACCCAGTAATGCACATGTGAAGAGGCTGCATGGTCTAATGGTTAGAATATAATCTGGGGAGCTGGGTTCTACTCCCAGCTCTGCAACTGACTTTCTGTGTTACCCTGGGAAGGTCACTTCACTGCTCTATGACAACTGTAAAACAGGTATTGAACTACTTATTTCAATAGTGAAGTGTTAATTCATTAAGCTGTAAAGCACTTTGAGATCTTGAATGAAAGGTGGCACAAATCGGCAAAGTATGCTTTTAAATGCCTGCCTTACCCTCTGAAATTATCAGCCCTTCAGTTCATGCTCTGCAATGTTGTTAAAATCCCAGCTCCACAATAAGTTGGAGAATTTGCCATTTAAATAATAATTAATAATAATTGATTCATAATAATAAATTAATGATAAATGTAGTCATCCTGGGACCATGACACAAAGGGCTGCACATTTTAAAGCTTTTGTTTGGCTGCAAAACTCATCCATGCTTTTTATACTCTGCAAGGTCCTTCCAACGCAATTTATGAGATCATCATGGTGACTATCAGTGGAAGTATGTTACTCTTGGCTGTGATTGTTATTGCAGTGAAAGCGCTCAGAAAGTAAGTATTACCACTTTAGATGTGTATCCAGTCAGTGTTACTAAGGAAATTTAAGGAAGCCAGTTAAAGTCCTGCAGATATAAAATGCAATGCTCCACTATGCACTGGGCAGAGGCAGGATTTGGGGAGCCCATGCTCAGAGTTTGCCAACACCCTGTAGTCCATGGAGCATAACTTCATAGAGGCTCCTGTGCCCTCATGCAACAGAGTTTGAACAAAAGCTGGTTGAAAAACTCTGTGTGTGAAAATTTTTAATTAAAAAGAATTTTTGTGTTGTTTTTCTTTGCTTTTGTTTTCTCATTTTTGTTGAATTTTTTTCTAAGAAATGTACTGGGTTTTTATTGTTGAATAAGAGAAAACTCAGGAAACAATTTTGTTGTATATAGCTGAACATTTTTGGTGTTTTCGGTTTTTTTTTTATTTTCCACGGAAATGTTCATTTATATATATTTTTTAAAAGCTGTTTTCTTTCTAGAAAACAAAACAAAACAAAAATCAACCCTTTCAAAGCAAAAACTTTGACCATCTTTAGGTTGGACAGGAGAGGGGTGGAGCCAGTGGGTCTGTTATTATGCTATGAGGTAGAAAAATATAAGAGAAACAGCATTGTTGACGGTCGTGTCCAGAATCATATGTAAGCCAGAGATGTCTCAAGATTTCTTCCTTTCCTAAAATGTGCAGTTCACAGTTGCATTTTCTTATTCACTGAAGTTAGAAAATATTATGAATTAGATTGTGGAAGTGTCCAAGCTCACCAAACTCAGGCTTATCTAGTAGCTAATGTTTGTTTTGTTCTATTTTTATTGTTCCAGGCAAGGTAAATTTTGCTGTTCTTCCAACGATCCTAGTACAACGGAAGTGGTTCTGGCAAATGTTACAATGAAGCACAATAGTTGTGACAAGATTTCAACAGTGGATATTACTGATCCTGGATGTATAAACTACTTCCCAGAACAGGAAACTCTACCCACGGAGCTTTCCCAGCTCTGAAAATAAATTGTCCAGTTGAGTGTTACCTTACTCTTCATTCACATCCTCTAGTACACCCCCGACACCTTGCCAAAGCAATGATGACACCAAGGTTTCTCTCAAAGGCAAAGTTTTCATTTGGAGAGAAAAATGCCTGGAAAGCTCTGGGGTATACATGAGCAAAGTGAAGTCTGTTCATTGCTTAACACAGGCCATCTTCATTTCCTTTGCCGTAAGGGCAAAATGTTGAGACGTTGGAATGGGAACCTGCAACATTCCAGGATTGAAAGATGCCGATTCTTTCCAGTGGTGAAGAGGAGGTTCCAACTTTCTTTGTGATATATATATATATGTACAGTATCTCTGTCAATAGCTGTATAAATCGAAGTATAAAAATATTACTGAAGGAAACCTAGGGATGGATCATTCCCCCACCCAAATGGAAATGCAAGCTCTCCTTTGCTGAACTGTCCCCCACTCTCTTGAGGTGTCTACTAGGGTTCAACTTGTCATAATGCTGCAGAGCTTTGGGGGCCTGACTCCACTTTGTAGTATCAATTCCTGTAGGATTTCTGCACAAAACTCTGGCTTGGAGCTAATACAGTATTCGCTCTAGCTAGTTAGCCACCAGAGCTGCACCTGAGTTACCTCAGAGGGACCCAGCCAATGGCAGAAGGTCTTCTTCAGGACACCAGTACTGCTGAAGGCAGAAGGAGGATAGGGACTATGCAGATGTCTCCTCCACCTTAGATCTTGGAGATCACTTCCTTCTGGTCCCAGTCTGAAGGCCTTAGCTCCGGCTGGCAAATTCTGCCGAGATCTATTCCCAGGGGTGAAAGTAACTTAAAGGACTTACCGGTATGCCAGAGTCCTGAGCAGGGGGCGGGGCCTCAACTGAAAGGGGTGTGTCCTCAACCGGAAGAGGCGGGGCCTTTAGAGCCCCGGGCCCTTTAAATTGCCGACGGAGCCACGGGTGTCCCAGCTGCCGCCGCTACCCCAGGGCTCTGGCAGCGGGGCTTGGGCGGCGATTTAAAGGGCCTAGGGCACCGGGCACCTCTATTGCCCCAGGTAAATTGCCGCCAGAGCCCCGCTGCCGTACCGGCTTACTTTCACCTCTGTCTATTCCCTTCCCCCTTCAGCGGGACATTTCACAGGAAAATATACAAGGGGAATTTTTCAAAAATTTCCTGCCCTTCCCAAAAGGTTTCTCCTTCTTCTGACTCTCATGCATTATTCCCACACCTTTGAGCCACATTCTAGATCTCCTATGTATGGTTTCTCATTGACTATAGCTGGGCCAATCTGTTGTTGTGCTCTCAGGCGTCAGAACCTCCATGCATTGCCTTAGTGCAGTCAGGGATTGCCAGACCGTCTATTTTTTAAAATCTTTTATCTGTCTGTATTTAGGATTCTAATGTGATATGCTCTATTAATCTTTAAACTGATCCCTGTGACCTCCAGTGCACAAATGTACTATGCTCCCAGTTAATAAAGCTTTGTCTGAGATGGTGTGACACCAGCTTGTTAAGGATGAAATATCCATGAGGTCTTCTCTATCCGGGTGGTAGTTACAGGGACCCAGATTAATTCCTGAGCTGACACTAAGCCCAGGGCTACACTAGGGGGGGTGTCGATCTACGATACGCAATTCAGCTACGTGAATACCGTAGCTGAAGTCGGCGTATCACTGATCGACTTACCTGGCCGTGAGGACGGCGGCGAGTCGATCGCTGCCGCTCCCACGTCAACTCCGCTTCCGCCTTTCACGGAGGTGGATTTCCGGAGCCGACGGGGAGCGCTTTCGGGGATCGATTAATCGCGTCTGAACGAGACGCAAAAAATCGATCCCCGATAGATCGATTGCTACCCGCTGATCCGGCGGGTAGTGAAGATAAGCCCTTAGTTTCTAAAGAGACTGGGGACATTCCAGCCCAGCAGCATGGCAGACACTATGGTGGGGACTCAGACACAGCTTAGGCTGTTTAAAAACTCAGCCATATGGGCCCCACATACAAACACACACTTGAGCCCATTCAAAACACTGCTGCTAGGATCATTTTCCGGGGTCATTGCTCTGAGCACATCACTCCCGTTTTTGCATCTCCACTGCACCACACACAAACTTCTCGTCTTTGCCTTTAAGACCTTTCACGTGTACCCAGTTATATCTCTCAGAGCTGCTGACTTATTGAGCTGTTCCTTGCCTTTGCTCTTCCAGTAATGGCAGTCTCAATCACCCCACCACCATCTGCTTTTCTCCCAAGCGCCTCTGTTCTTTCTCCCAGGCTGCCCACTATGTATGGGAAAAGCTCCCTGCCAAAATTTGTAAAGCCAACACTATATCCTCCTTAAAACCCACTGCTGCTGTGATGCCTTCAAATCCCTGCTGTCTGTCATTGGCGAGACAAGTATGAGCCGAGACTTCCACTTCTCTGATAAACTCTGTTCATGTTGTTATCTCATCCTTCCCCCTTTTTCATCCCATCTGTCTGCTTTGTTCATCGTTCGGTTGTAACATCACTGACACCTGGACTGGGAAAGAGACTGTCTAGTCTGCAAAGTGTCTGTACAGTACCTGGAACAATGGGGCCCTGGACTGGGGAACCTGTAGGCACTACTGTAATACAAATAAATAACAATAGCGTGTGGGGTAGTAGATAAACTTACATCTATACTATACACAAAAATGGCATTAAAAGAATGTTAAGGTTGCAAAGTCAAGCACACACAAACTAGGAAATGCCAGATATATCAGTTTAAAATATTTAACTCTGTTTATTTTTTTCCTTTATTCTTAAATTTCAAATGTCCTTTTTTTAATAATCTAAGTTGATTTTTTTTAACTGTTATAACCGAGGAAGTCTAGTAGCCAGTGTTTTTGAAGGGAATGGATCTGTGGTCTTTTGGAGACAGCAGAACAAGGCATAAGTGACGGCCTGCGTACAGCTTGTGGGCACAGAGATGGCAAAGGTCTTTCATCCATAGAACTAACAAAGGGGAACCTCCCAGGCACTCGTTAATTTGAAGGTACGAGGCATTATCACATACACAGAACCTGAGAGTTTGGATCAGTACTTGAAACAATTAACTGGGAGTCTTAGCTTCTGGATACTCTGCAACAGACACATTGTGTGACCCAGGGGAGGCTCTGTGACTCTATTTACCCATCTGTAAAATGGACATAAGAATACTTATTTACCTTGCAGGAGTGTGGTAAGGCTCAGCCAATTAAATGTTAAAAACATGCTTCATAGTCCTTGGATGAAATTACTTGAATGTGTCTAGTGTGTGTACCATTACCATTTACTGGCAAGACAGTATGATTCATCTGTGTGCCAGGGGCCCTATACTCAAGGAGATTCTCCTTTACAGCAAGTAGTCAAGGCCTGTGCTTTTAGAGCAGGAGATCTGAGTGCTATATCCATTGTCACTCTGAAGTGCTATAGGGCCATGTTACGCACTGTAAGTGGTAACAGCAGAATTAGAGATATGCAGCAATGTGGACTGTTCATCTAACATTGGCATCTGGACATTTGGTTGCTATTCTCAGCACAATTTTTTTAGAAAAAGTAAAGCTTTGAATCATAAAATTGACTGATCTTTTCAGTCTTTCTGATATCATATTTTCTGGATGGACCCAGCCTCTCCAGCCTTTCTTGTGGGTTTGGTCTCTCCTCAATGCATGCATTTAACTTTCACTAACACTAATGGGAGTTGCACATGTGTATCAATGGAAGTGTATCCCAGTGGGCCAGTTTGCCTTTGTTATATTCATTGCTACTGTAGCCCAGTGGGCTAGCTTGCCTTTATTATATTTACTGCTTTGCATTATATTCAGCAGTAATGCAGGAAACCTACAGGCCTGTATCCTGTAAGACATTCGCTTCAGCAAGTTAGCATAAGGCTTGAGGCCTATGAACTTTGAGGTAAACTTTGCACAGATAAACAGCCCAATGGAAAACCCCAAGTATTGGGGAGCTGAAAATAGAGTGTAAGTGGAAGTTCTGACCACAGGTACATGAGTCAGCCACAGAAGTGTCCTGGCAACAAAATGACGTACATAACAGGTACATGAGATACATCTACGGCTAGCCTGCTTGCTTGCCTATATATCTTTTCTTATAAGTTTCTTATTTTCTTATGGGTTTCATTATTTGTTTTATTATAATAGATGTATAGATGTATATTAGAGTATATTTTGGTTGTAACACAAGGGACCTGCAGGGCAGATCCTGTATGTTGAGCTAAGGCAAAGTTAGCATACATATGTTTGGGACCTTTCACCTAGATAGATGGTGATGAGCTAAAGCATAAGGTCTATGTATGGCTATGACCTTTAACATAGAGGATGCGTTAAAGCAGGTTGGCATAGGGGCTTTCCTAAATTCATTCCCTTTTAAACTTAACAGCTACAGCAAAACTTGGAACTTGGAAAGAACCGAAATAACCAGTTAGAACAGAGTAACAAATGTGATGCCCAATCACGAAAGGGCCATGGTAACGAAATGACCTATTTGATAATAAGTTGAGATCATTGATATACTAACCTACAGGAAAAAGACACTCCAACGTTAGTAAGGTGAAGAAATACAAATAAGGGGGGAAATCTCCTACTGAATATGCATCAAATATAGCAGTGTCAGTGTAACATATTATAAAAGTGGCATCCCAGCCTAGGGGCGGTAGGAGAGAGAGATGTAGTCCTTGGGAGGTGCCAGAATGACGGCCATTGGTCGTGATGGTGGTGAGGAAGATGATGGCTAACATTTCAGGTTGTTCTACAGGAGATGGTGTGAGTATATGGACGTGCAGATGTACATTCTGTAGTATCTCCATAGGCGCCGACTTCGTGGGTGCTCCGGGGCTGGAGCACCCACGGGGAAAAATTGGTGCATGCTCCGCACCCCCCGGCAGCTTCCCGCCATCCCCGGGATCCGCGGCCAACTCCCCGCCAACCCTGGGGCCTGCCGCCATCTTACCTTAGCACCGGGAGACGTTGCGGGGCCCCGCCCCCGACGCTGGGCGACGTTTTGTCGGGGGCGGGGCCTCGCAACGTCCCCCGGCATCGGGGGCGGGGCCCCGCAATGTCACCCGGCGTCGGGGGCGGGGCCCGGCATCGGGAGCGGGGCCCTGCCCCCGACGCTGGGCGTGAGCTCCCACCGGCGCCACAGAAAGTCGGCGCCTGTGAGTATCTCTATCTATTTTACTAAGTTGGGGTGTTTGTGACTGACCTAAATGTATTAATAAACTATATTTGTAAATATAAAAGAGTTCCTATAGTGTGAGTGTTGCAACTGTGCACATCGGGGTTCCCAACTATATAATAATTTGAATAATACCGGGCCTGATCTTGGGGCAAGAACCTGGCAACCTTCAAAGTGATAACGGGATGCTTAAGTAATCAGTATAATTAATACATAATCTAAAGATCAGGCAACAGAAGGATATATGTATATGACTCAACTCTCTCATCCTTAAGCCTCCATGTCTACATGACTTAATTCTCCAATCATCTTTCATATTTTTCTGTTACATGTGGCTGCACTTTGACCTCTTGTATTCACCCAGCTATTCTCATAGCTTTTCCTTGCCAGTTATGCTATTGTGATGCCCATGTATATTATATACATGACTCATTACAGTAGTATATGCTGTAATGAGCAATCTCTTTGTAATGTTACTCAGTGTGCTTTCATAGAATCACAGAATATTAGGGTTGGAAGAGACCTCAGGAGGTTTTCTAGTCCAACCCCCTGCTCAAAGCAGGACCAACCCCAATTAAATCATCCCAGCCAGGGCTTTGTCAAGTTGGCCTTGAAAACCTTTAAGGATGGAGATTCCACCACTTCACTAGGTAACCCATTTCAGTGCTTCACCACCCTCCTAGTGAAATAGTTTTTCCTAATATCCAACCTAGACCTCCCCCACCGCAACTTGAGACCAGTGCTTCTTGTTCTGTCATCTGCCACCACTGAGAACAGCCTAGCTCCATCCTCTTTGGAACTCCCCTTCAGGTAGTTGAAGACTGCTATCAAATCCCCCCTCACTGCAGACTAAATAAGCCCAGTTCCCTCAGCCTCTCCTCATAAGTCATGTGCCCCAACCCCCTAATCATTTTAGTTGCCCTCCACTGGACTCTCTCCAATTTGTCCACATCCCTTCTGTAGTGGAGGGACCAAAACTGGATGCAATACTCCAGTTTGAGCCTCACCAGTGCCGAATAGAGGGGAATAATCACTTCCCTCGATCTGCTGGCAACGGTCATACTAAAACAGCCCAATATGCCATTGGCCTTCTTGGCAACAAGGGCACACTGCTGACTCATATCCAGCTTCTCGTCCACTGTAATCCCCAGGTCCTTTTCTGCAGAACTGCCACTTAACCAGTTGGTCCCCAGCCTGTAGCGGTGCATGGGATTCTTCCTTCCTAAGTGCAGGACTATGCACTTATCCTTGTTGAATCTCATCAGATTTCTTTGGCCCAATCCTCCAATTTGTCTAGGTCACTCTGGACCCTATCCACACCCTCCAGTGTATCTACCTCTCCCCCCAGTTTAGTGTCATCTGTGAACTTGCTGAGGGTGCAATTAATCCCATCATCTAGATCATTAATAAAGATGTTGAACAAAACCAGCCCCATGACAGACTCCCGGGGCACTCCACTTGATACCAGCTGCCAACTAGACATCAAGCCATTGATCACTACCCGTTGAGCCCGATGATCTAGACAGCTTTCTATCCACCTTATAGTCCATTCATCCAATCCATACTTCTTTATCCATACTTCTTGCTGGCAAGAATACTGTGGGAGACTGTATCAAAAGCTTTGCTAGTCAAGATATATCCCATCCACCGCTTTCCCCATATCCACAGAGCCAGTTATCACATCATAGAAGGCAAACAGGTTGGTCAGGCATGACTTGACCTTGGTGAATCCATGTTGACTGTTCCTGATCACCTTCCTCTCCTCCTTTAACAGCACTATGTTAAAGCACACTAGGGAAGCTTTAGTGCACACCAACAAGGGTCTCCAAGGGCCTATGAATGTGCAATACATTAGCGTGCATTAGAAATCACACTCCTGTAGTCTGCATTACTGCTCTGTGTATACAAGCCTACAGATACAAGTAACCATTTCTAGTTCTTTTCCGGTGTTTAATAGATAAACAATTTTGTGTCGGGGGTGTTTTATCAATGTTTATCAGTTGAAATGTGAAATCAGAAGCCCTAAATACAATGGACTAAATTCTGACCTCTATTACGCTTGTTAACTCCCATTGATTTTAATATCTCACCAGTTGTTGTGAAGACAAATACATTAAAGACATTGATGGGCTCAAATACTACAGTAATGGTGAGGGATTTATAGATACCTATGACTACAGTAAGCGAGAACATAATAGGGCTGTCAATGTGTCTGACATTTCAGTATTCAAATAAAAATAACAGTTTTTCTACGTGAAGTTTTTCTCATACTTACATTTGGCAAAATGTTGAAAATTCTGCGTATTCCAAATCCCCATTAACTTCAATGGGGAAAAGGCTGTGAAACTTTCAAAATATGTACTGTATTTTTAACTTTATTAATAATGCAGTCCAAGAGGTGTGAATAGCTAAGTGACAATAAAAGCTTTAGCTAATGAAACACAATTAAGATGTTATCTGCAGTACAAAATGGAACCATGGAACCTGGTTCTTCTCACACATACACCAATTTAACTCCCTTGACTTAAGTGCAGTTACTCCTGATTTACGTTGGTGTAAATGAGAGGAGAATCAGGCCTCAGGTTTGTAACTGTGGCCCTGATCCTGTACCGTACTCTGCATCAGGGCAAAGATCCACTTGCAAGGATCCGACTGTAGGATCAGACCCCAGGTTAGAGAACAAGCATTTTGAACCAGGTTCCCTGACATGACTGTACACCTAAGGTGGACAATTTTCAGGCTGATTAGCTCTGGACTATAGAGCACCTAAGCTTCACTGGCAAAGTAGGTGTGGAAGAATCATGTCCATTAAAAAATTGTAGGTCTAAAGAAATAAAAAAGTGTTGGGGTTTTTTAGAATATCTTTCCATTGACTGAAATGGGCTTTGGATCAGGGCAGAAACGTTATCACAAATGTGTAATAAAATTCACAGAGCCATAGAAAAATGGAAATGTAGGGCTGGAAGGCATAAGCGCCGACTTTTGTCGGCGCCGGTGGGTGCTCGCATCCCTGGCCCTGCCCCTTCCCCAAATCCCCGCCCCCGCCTCCTCCCCCGGGGAAAAATTGGTGGGTGCTAAGCACCCACTGGCAGCTCCCCACCAGCCTCCTCCCCCGCGCCCAGCTCACCTCAATTTTTTCAGGTGGATGCTCCAGCCCCAGAGCACCCACGGAGTCGACGCCTATGCTGGAAGGGACCTCAAAGTGTCATCTAGTTCATCCCCCTGTGCTGAGGAAGGACCAAGTAAATCTAGAACATCCCTGACAGGTGTTTGTCCAACCTATTCTTAAAAGTCTCCAATGATGAGGATTCCACAACCTCCCTTGGCAGCCTATTGCAGTACATAACTATCCATAACATTAGGGAAAAAATCCTAATATCTAACCTAGTAGTAGGAACCTAATAGAATAAAAAAGAATAAAATGGAGATATGCCAATCTCCTTGAACTGGAACAGCCCTGAAAGATCATCGAGTCCAGTCCCCTGCCTTCACTAGCAAGACCAAGTACTGTCCCCTGACAGATTTTTTTTTTCCCCAGATCCCTAAATGGCCCCCTCAAGGATTGAACTCACAACCCTGGGTTTAGCAGGCCAATGCTCAAACCACTGAGCTATCCCTCCCCCTAATAGTAGAAGCATTGCCAGCAGATCGAGGGAAGTGATTATTCCCCTCTATTTGGCACAGGTGAGGCCACATCTGTAGTATGGCATCCAGTTTTGGGGCCCCCACTACAGAAAGGATGTGGACAAATTGGAGAGAGTCCAGCAGAGGGCAAAGAAAATGATTAGGGGGCTAGGGCACATGACTTATGAGGAGACGTTGAGGGAACTGGGCTTATTTAGTCTGCAGAAGAGAAGAGTGAGGGTTGATTTGATAGCAGCCTTCAACTACCTGGGTTCAAAAGTGAATCGAGCTAGGCTGTTCTCAGTGGTAGCAGATGACAGAACAAGAAGCAATGGTCTCAAGTTGCAGTGGGGGAGGTCTAGGTTGGATATTAGGAAAACCTATTTCACTAGGAGGGTGGTGAAGCACTGGAATGGGTTACCTAGTGAAGTGGTGGAATCTCCATCCTTAGAGCTTTTTAAGGCCTGGCTTGACAAAGCCCCGGCTGGGACGATTTAATTGGGGTTGGTCCTGCTTTGAGCAGAGGATTGGACTAGATGACCTCCTGAGGTCTCTTCCAACTCTAATCTTCTATGATTCTATGAACCTAGCCCTCCCATGCTGCAGATTGTGCTGATTATTTCTAGTCCCACCTTCACAGACATGGAGAACAATTGAGCGCCATCATCTTCTTTATAACATCTTTTAACATTTTTGCAGACTATCAGGTCGTCTTTAGGTATTATATCACAAATTCCAAACCTTCCCATATCTCTGAGACAACATTTTTACAAATATTTGCCTTCAAGCTTGGTCACTATTTGTTATATATATATAATGTTCAGAGAAGGTGATTGTCATAAAACTATTTGAGAAAGAAAGAAACTCAAAAAGCTGAGAGCACAAATGGATTACGAAGCTGACCCCACTTTCAATAAAGTCAACAAAAAGACTTATTTTGCATTTAATGGGCTTTGAATCAGGCCCTAGGAGAGGGTTAGATAGCACAGGTGTGAGAAGATACTTCTTAAGGAGTAATTAATACGTAAAATGGATGCTATCAAAGGACCCAATCCTGAAAGGTGCTGAGTGCCTCCTCAAAGGTGCTAACACCGTCAACATCCTCATGCCCAGTGCATTGTATTCTGTACACTTATGACACTACAGAATAACAAATGAACAAGGGCAAAGCTAAAATTATGGGAAAATATCAGGACTTCAGAATACTTCTCCAGCCAGAATGGTAAGCCTTTGGTATTTGTAAAGTAGTCTCAAACTCTCCTTTATGATGATTGACTACACTCTTCAGATGCTACCACAGAAATCTACTGTGATGAAAGGTAACATTCCCATTGAGTCAAAAATCTGTTTCTCTCTTTAATGCAAGCAACTCTGGTTTTCTTTTCAACCACAGTAATGTGATGATTCAAAGATAAGACTTGTGCGGTTGTTAAGTTGCCATAATGGATTTTAGAAAGATGAAAATCATGTCAAATTTATGCGAGCTTTACAGCAGCTGCTCTGTGGAAATACATCTTATTTATGGGGTAAAAATATCAAGCCATAACTTGTATTCTTTAAAACCTATTTTTTTAGTACCATACTTCACTGAGGTTAGTATTTATTTATAAGTTGGGTTTCACAGTGATATAGCACAGGAAATGGTTCTTAGTGACAGTGGTTATTAGAAAATACCTGCTTTTGACCTTTGATATTTATCTGTATTTCATTATAGAATTGTTACCAGGATGCTATAAATTATAACTGAATACAGAAGGCATTCCCATTCTAGACCACTATATTCTAGCACTTGTAATTATATTAAAAATAGTAATGACCCTTTTGGCTGAAATCTTTTCTACCTAAAGTTGATTTTTTTCTTCTTTTTTTAGTGGAAAGTTTGGCAAAATTAAGATTGGCTATTTTTTATTTACAGAAGCATGAGAAATAGCTGTTTTTCATGCTTAAAAATATTCAAAAACTTTTGTTTTGCCTTGGATAACTAAAATTGTTTTGTTTTAAAATTTTAAACTTGCAGTTCTTAGTGAGGATTGCTGGTGAACCAAGTTTAAAAAATCTAGCTGAAAAATAAAGAAGTTATATTTAAGGCCTCAGTCCTGCAAACTTGCTTATGTTTACTCAATTGAGTAAGCCCATTGACGTCAATGAGATTGTTAATGTGTACAATTAAACACATCCGAAAGTGTTTGCAGGAGCAGGGCCGAAATTTGGAAAGATTTTAGGCTGTAAAATGGGAAAAACCCATGGTTAAACTTAAGCATGGATTTAAATCCCATTGACTTCAACAGGAGTGAAGCACATGCTTAATTATTTTTCTGAATTGGGATTATTTATGATCCAGGGCTTAAACTGGCAAACATTTGTATTACTGATTTCTTTCTGCAACCTGTGCCTCACCCCCACCCCCTCCAAATGTGACAAATTTTCCATTGTTAATAAAAATAATTTACAGAAAGGAAAAGTTAATAACATAACATATTTTTCTACACTTTTAGACAAATGGTGACCTCTTTTGTTTTCAGTTCCATCAGCCCTGCCCCTGCCGCCCGAGGCCCCGCCCCTTCTGCCCGAGGCCCCCCAGCCCAATTCCCCCCCCCCCCCCCCGCCACCAGAGCCGCCTCCCCCACCGTGGCCACCGGCCCAGTCCCACGGCTAGCCCCCCAACCCCAAAAGAGCACCGGCAGGGCGGGCAGTGTGCATCCCCAGGCTCCACAGCTCCGATATTTATTTTTAAGGTTTTTATTTTTATCAATTTAAATGTTCACAGTTGTGCACAATTATAGGTTTTTAATATTTTTTAAAATTTGTATCGATTTACATTTTCACAGTTGTGGAGGGATGTCAGACAATGGGGGGGGGGCAGAAAATAATTATTCAATGATCATCGATGCTGAGATTCAAAATGTTAAAGCTTTATAACCTTAAAACACAAACTGTCAACATCACACACCAAAGTATACAACGTAAATAGCCTTAAACCACACGCTAACACGTTCTCAAACAGCATTTTTCCTACTTTGCCAATCTGTAAATTTTGATTATTACGGATGGAAATATTTTGTCATGGGTTTGTGTCTGCGGTGAAATTGACAGTCACCGACACTGATCAAAATCTCTATGGACACTTGGGGAGAAGAGTAGGAGGGCTGCACCTTTTCATCCCACTGAAACACTAGACTAACAGGATCCAGACTAATTAGACTAACAAGCATCAGAGGGGTAGCCGTGTTAGTCTGGATCTGTAGAAGCGACAAAGAGTTCTGTGGCACCTTATAGACTATATAACAGATGTATTGGAGCATAAGCTTTCGCGGGTGAATACCCACTTCTTCGGATGCATAGACTAAGAAGAGAGCTTTTAATAGGGGAAGAATGGGATTTGCTGGGAAACAGGTCTGCAGGCACGTATGGTGCTTTTAGGGTGACCAGATGTCCTGATTTTATAGGGACAGTCCCGATTTTGGGGTCTTTTTCTTATATAGGCTCCTATGACCCCCCCACCTCTCCTCCTGATTTTTCACACTTGCTGTCTGGTCAGCCCAGGTGCTTTGCAACCCCGCCCCCAAAAAGTGCTTTGGGGGGTATCGGAGCTTTCCCAGTGCAATGGGTTAGACCAGGCCCCCCCCTCGGGCTTCGCTGGGGTCATAGCGTGGGGAGACAGACAGACAGACCGAGCCAAGCCGGGGCATCACCCTGTGGGAAGGCGAGGAAAAGCCTCCCTGACAGACACGGCAAATCGCTGCCTCCCTGCCCCGAGGGAGCCTCCGAGCCGGAGCCAGGCTCGGTTTCTCCCGCCTCAAGCATAGCGGGGGGGTCTCTCTCCCCCCTGAGCAACGTGGGTGTCTCCTGCCCCCGGGCCCGGCAGCCAGCACCACACCCTCCCCTCAGCCCGGGGCGGGCCTGCCCGAGGCTCCCGGCCCCGCTCCGCCCCCCCGGCGCGCTCCCCGCCCAGCCCTGCCACGTCCCGGCCCCGCCCCGGCGGCGGGCTGAGCGCGCGCGGTGGCCGCGGCGGGGCGGGCGGCGGCGGCCATGGCCTTCACCCTGTACGCGCTACTGCAGGCCGCGCTGCTTTTCGTCAACGCCATCGCCGTGCTGCACGAGGAGCGCTTCCTGCGCAACGGTGAGGGGGCCCGCGCCCCGGCTCGCGGAGAACCCCCCCCTCGGGGCGTGGGGTCAGAGCCGCCCGTGTGGGGCCGGGAGGGGTCGCTGCCTCCCCACCCCCACCCAGGTGCTGGCAGGCGCCTCCCGGGCCCGTGCTGCGCGGGAGGGCGGGGATCATTTCCTCGCCTCTAACACCAGCCCCGTGGCGAGCCCCCGGGGGGGAGCTACCGGCCGGGCCTTCCCGGGCTCTTGTTTGCGCGGGGTGAGGCGGCAGGGCAGGTCCCGCCGGGGCGGGCGCGTCCCTGTCCCCGTGTCCGCCCGCCCAGCCCGCTAGCCGGGCGGCTACCCCGGAGAGCGGGGCGGCGTTGGCCCGCTTGGAGGGCAGGGCACTGCCCTGCACCGGGGCTCCCCTGAGGGCTTGGCCGGGCTGGGAAATGCTGTTGTGTGTTGTCATGGGCCGGGAAGCTGCAGCGCTGCCAGCCCCCGGCTAGTGGCGAGCCAAGGTGGGTGAGGTGATGTCTCCCGTTGGACCGATATTGTTGGGTAATTAAGGCTGCGATTATGTCACGGAGGCCGCAGAAGTCATGGAAGCCGCGACTTCCAGAGACCGCGGTGCCATGGGGGCATTACTGCAGCCGGGGACCGTCCCGCAGCCTTATTGGAAAGCCTGGCGCCCGCCCCACTTCTAAAGGCCCCTCCCCCAGCCTAGCCACTGGACCCGGGTCCCAAATGATTACTTGGGACGACTAATGAAAAACAGGGTCAGGAGTGGGGGTCAGAGGTTCAGAATGAGGGATCCAGATGGGGACACTGAGCAGAGGACCCCGGACTGCGCCCACTGCTCCTCAAAGGGCTAGTCTACACTTACCAGCTCTGTCGGACGCGTCGGATCGATCTTCTGGGTTCGATTTATCGCGTCTTGTCTAGACGCGATAAATCGAACCCGGAAGTGCTCCCCCGTCGACGCTGGTAATCCTGCTCCACGAACGGAGCAGGCAGAGTCGACGGGGGAGCCTGCGCGCCGCGGTGTGGACCAGGGGTGAGTACTTTGAAGTTCGAAAGAAGATACTTTGACTTCAGCTACGTTATTTACGTAGCTGAAGTCGCGTATCTTACTTCGAACTTCGGGGCTAGTGTAGACCAGCGGTGTCTAGGGAGCCAGCAGACACTGCCCAGTGGAACTCTGCCCAGAGGCGTGAGACTAGGGAAAACCGGAAATAGGCAGCCCAGCCGGCAGGGGACCCCGCAACTGACCAGCCGCTGCTGCCAATGGAGCTCCCCAGCTGCTCAGCCGCGGTGGGGGGACCCTGGCAGCTGCTTAGCCGTGGTGGGCGGTGGGGGGATCCCTCTCCAGCTGCTCAGCCACTGAACAGGGACAGGGTCCGCAGCTCCCAGCCACTGGGGCAGGGTGCTCAATCCTCCTCCCTCCCCATTTTGTCAGGGATGTTTTTAGTAAAAGTCAGGGACAGGTCACGGCTTCCGTGAATTTTTATTTATTGCCTGTGACCTGTCCATGACTTTCATTAAAAATATCAATGACAAAACCGTAGCTTTATGTATAATGTATTATAGTGTGAGTTAACTAGTGCTGTGTCACACTGGATCTAGCTCTTGGCACGTGTCTGGACTAAGAAAACAGGTCACGTTTAAAAGCATATTACCTACCATGCTTAGGGTGACCAGATGTCCCAATTTTATAGGGACAGTCCTGATATTTGGGCCTTTTTCTTATATAGGCGCCTATTACCCCCCACTCCTGTCCTGATTTTTCACACTTGCTATCTGGTCACCCTAACCATGCTCTGAATCATTAGTGTAGACAGGGTTTAACACCTTTAAAAATGGTAACTGGTCATGGTCGACTTTAGGGAAGGAATAACCGTTTTTTAAACTGGATCTGTTGCCCTACTCTCAATGGGGCCATGATGTAAACATGGCCTGTTGTGTTTAAAGTTGTCAGATGGCATGCCTGTGACCAGCTAATACAATCTTAAACATAGCAGACCTTGTCTACACTGAATGCTAAATTACATATAAACAAGTGGTTTGGGTTTTTTTAAAAAGCCCTAATTGTAAATCATGCTAAGGAAACCTCTAGTACAAATGGAAAACCAAGATTGTAGTCCTCCTGGTTAAGGGATTTTATGCCCCCCACGCTCCCCAATACTGAGTCTCCCTTGTTGAACAAAATATTCCTGATAAGTATTTTGACATCCTGCAATGTGAAAGCTTCAAGTTATTCAAAATTAAGGCATACAAGCAATACAAACATCATCATACCTTTTATAGATATTAAAGGGATTTGATATGAAGGGTCTGGGAGGCATCATGAATCTAAGCAACTTAAGATGTATTACTATGCATTTCGTGGTATGACTGCCTCTTACCATGTTCTTGTCTGAGTAATGGTGAGTGGAATGTGTACAGGAGTGTTTTAGCCATGTATGATTATGAGTTGGTTTCTTCTATTAAATGGTCAGTGATATTGAAGTATCCAGCAAACTAGGTAGTTTTGTCTGACTCCAGGAATGGTCTGAAATTAAATGGTATATTTCTCTTAGATAAATTCTGAGATTCCTGAGGTGCTGGAATGTTGCTTGCAATAAACTTAGTTTATTTGATCTTCCAATTTCTCATCCAATCCAAAGGCCAGAGCCTCCATTCCTGCTCTAGGTGGAATTCTTATTGAAATCTGTGGGAGTTCTCTGTACAGGGGATTTGTAGGATTGACACAATCCCTTGTAATTATCTGGCAGTGGGCAGCATTACAGGTTCTGTAAATACTATGAAATGTAGCCTTTGTACTTTCAAACTGTTCATGTATCCAAGCATGTGTTTCTTATCATGTATTTGTTATAATAAAAGTATGTAACCATTAGGAAGAATCCATTGTTAGTAGTTCCCAGCCTTGGTGTGTGGGAGATGCACCTGGCCCTCAGTGTGCTTGATAGCATTGTTGTTTTTGTCCATTCTCTCTCCCTCCCTCTTGTCTGTTCTCTCTGTTTCTTCTCATCTCTCTTTTTATATTTATTTTTGCAATTTTGTGTTCATTTTTAATTTTTGTTCCTAGTATCTTGCTCCCAGATCTCTCCTCCATTTCTCTGCCTCTTTCTCTCCTTTTCCTCTCTGTAAAACCCAAGTCTCTAAATTGCAACTTAGATTTGTACTGTACTAGACAAGAGTATCCATCCCAAGCTCTGAACACCCTTGACAAACTTTTACCATACCTCTAATAAAATAAATAGACTCCAGGAATTTGTTGGGTATAGCATTTCCCTATACCAGGCCAAACTAGGATTATTGGTAGGTATTCTGGTGGCTTCCCTTCTCTACTCTTCCCCAGTGGATTCATGCGGGGGACACAATCGGTTGGGGTCACTTTGTTCTCTGCTGGGATCAGGGAACAAGCATTCTGAGTAGGTCCTTGCTCAAAGAGAAGAAGCCAGGCATAGCAATTTCCAGACTAGATCAGACCAGTTGTCTGTCTAGTCCAGTATCCTGACTGTGACAGTGAACAGACCAGATTTGTGACCTTTCTTAAAAAGGAAGCCTCTTGTGGATAATTCTGTAATAACCAGCCCCTTAAGGGAAAGTTTCTTCCAAACCCCCATCAGAGTTTGGTTTAGATCCTGAAGCGTAAGGGGATTCCTTAGTAAGAAAAAAAGTCCGGTCCTTTCTAATTTAACTGTGGATCTTCTCATCTATATAGCTGTTTAATCCTTAAAAATAAATGAATAACTCTTGCTAAGACCTTGACCTCAAGGATTTCTTGTGGCAATGGGTTCCAAAGGTTGTGATGTGTATTTTTTAATCCTTTTATAAGTTTTAAATTTGTTGCCTTTTAATTTTTATTCAGTCACCCCTTGTTTTTGTATTGCATGAAATGGTAAATCTGAACAACCAGTTTACTTTCTTTTTGCAATTGATTGTTTTGCGTACTTTGGAGGTGCCTCCTTTTATTTGTCTACTCTCCAAACTAAAGAGACCCATTCTTTTCAAACTTTGTTCATATGGAAGTATTTCATACCTCAGTCATTTATGTCACATGTCTCTAAACCCTCTCTGTTTCTGCTGTACCTTTTTTCTTTGTGAGTGACTGATTCCAGGTCAGGGTATACCATTTATTTATATAATAGTATTATTATAGTTTCACTGTTTTTTTCTGTTGCATTCTTTATATGTTCTAACACCTTGTTTGTTTTTTAAATACTACTGCATGTTAAGCAGGGGGGTTTATTATGCTGTCCCCAATGATACACAGAACTTTTTCCTGAGTGGCTAGTTCATTTAGAATCCAGCAATATATAAGAGCAGTTCAAATTATTCCTTCCAATGGGCGCTTCTTTGCATTTGTCAACACTTAATTTAATCTGTCATTGTGCTATGCATTTGTCTAACTCTGAGTCCATCTGATGAAGTGGGTTTTAGCCCACGAAAGCTTATGTCCAAATAAAGTTGTTAGTCTCTAAGGTGCCACAAGGACTCCGTTGTTTTTGCTGATACAGACTAACACGGCTACCACCCTCAATCATGGACATTTGTAGTCCTGATTAACTTAGCCTTGTCCTGTGAAAATTTGGCTGTCTCACTCTTCACCCTTTTCTCCAGTTCATTAATACATTTATTAAAAAACACTAGTCCTACTGTGGAACCTGGGGGTACAATTATTCCTCCTCTTTGTTTTCTATCTCCTAGTCAGTTGAGTCCTTGATAGGACTTCATCGCTCAGATCACTCAGTTTCCTCAATAGCCTCTTATGAGGTTTGTCAAAGGGTTTTTTTGAAGTCCAAATACATTGTCAATCAGTTCTCCTTTATCCACTTCTGACACGCTCTGTGAATTGACGTAGGTTAAATAGGCACACTTTTTCTCTACTTTTATGTTCATTTAGGTGTTTTATAATTCTCTTTCCACTCCTCATTTCAACAGATTTACCTGGTCCCGAAATAAGGCTTACTGGTCTGAAATCTGATTTCATCATAATATTAGCACTTTACTAGTGGCTGAAAGTAATCTTTTTTTCAAGATAGATCACTTTCTAGATTTGCTAATAAGTGTGTAATTTTTCAATATGGTTTAACTATCTTTGTGTTATACAGTTGGCTGGGGAACAGAGCAAGGGATTGGCGGATTCGGAGAAGAACCAGGAATTAAAGCACAGCTAATGAATCTTATTCGATCTGTACGAACAGTCATGAGGGGTAAGATGAAAAGTACAGTTTAGTTAGGAACTTACTGTGTGTTTTAATGAACCAGGATCAGGCACCTGAACGAGGACTTTTGCCTCCTTAATACAGGCTTCATTTGACCCTTTTTCCATCTTTACCATCAGACCTCACACACACACACACCCCGGCTATCATTTTTACTCATTATTTTCAATCAGTTCTTTCCAATCCTCTCCCTAAACTACTTGATGAAAAATGCATGGATCATCCTTCTGATTGACTCTTAAGAGGGAAGGTGCAGGTCATATGATTAATGGCCATGTGCGGCACCCAAGGCTGGATACAGCAGAAAATACCCACTGCCTTCCAAACCACACAGGCTTGTAATGTTGGCTCTGCAGCAGGCCATCCTATCCGTACGAGTGCTCAGCCTGTCATAAAAGCAATTCCCCCCCCCCCCCCCCACACACACACCCTTTCCTGTGCCCCAAAACACAAAAAACCCTACAGCTCTGTGATGGAAAGCTTTGCAACTGCCTCAGGGAAAGGAGAGCTTATGTAATTTTTTTTACCTTCTATACACTTCATAAACTGTGACCATCCAACCACCCTTCATGATGATAGCTGAAATTATTGTATCTCCATCCCCTGTATAAAATTAAACCTTTAAAAAAGGGGTGTGGTAGGAGGAGCCCCAGTTACTCACCGACTGCAAGAGCTGACCCCACCACAAGTTGGACTCTTCGTTCCTGAGATCTGCTTTGGAAATGGGACTTCGGGAGTCAGGGGACCAATGGACAACAAAAAGGGCTGTATGATTGACTTCCGCTCTTTTAATGACTTTTCAGTCATCGGAAAAAGAAGCTGCCTGGCTCCTAGTGTCATGAGTTTTGCCTAAACAACATATATGGCAACAAGATGACATCAGCTAGTTCCTAGAAAGGAGGGCATTTGTAGAATTCTGGGCTAGTAAGGGGATACTTCTCCAAATAGAAAGTAGCTTATATCACTAGACCACAAAAGACCTGGACATTTTTTGTAGGCCAACATCCACTGAGATTGTGTTCTGCGTGGTCACATAGGAATCTTGATATTCCAAAATAGTAGCAGTGAGAATTAGCAATTAATCACTGACCTGACTCTCAATTCTACTTAAAGCATCATAATTCCGTTGATTCACATACAAAGTGTGAGTGGTGAGTGAAATCACAATAATTCTTAGCAGTCTGAAATGTAAGTGGGGCCTGGATGGCTCAGGAGAATGTTAAAAATATAGGACTCCTTCACTTCTAGTTTACTGATACATGGCCAGTCCATGTTGATAGTAGCTAGAGGCTATTGTCTGATGGCTTTTAGGCAGCATACCTTAAATACAGCTTGTACTTCTGCTTTGTATTTTGTTCTTTGTATCTTGGGTTGTTGGCCCTGGAACATTTCACAAACTCTCAATTTGCAGAACCAAATAAAATTTGAAAAAAGCAATAACTGTAACTCCCTTTTTAATGGGTATTTTCCAGGCTCAGTGATCATATGCCATTCTGTGTCTGTCCAGTGTAAAAAGATAATGTCCTTAATTTTCTGTTTTTTTGTTTTTTTTCACAGTGCCATTAATAGCAGTGAACTCTATTACAATTGTGTTGCTCTTGCTATTTGGTTGAAGACCAACAGCTGAAAATGAGTTTTTGAACATCTGAAGTGGAGAGGCCGCCAACCACCACTACTATGAGTTTATTGGATCCAACGTGGCTTAGCTGTCAAACTTGACATTCAATTTAAAATAATAAAGACACAATTTCTATTTATCTTATTTCTTAATGTTCACTTGCAGTTTCATTACACAAGATAACGTGATCAATGCAACAGTGCTGTAAATACATTGGACTGCAAAAATTTTTACTGCTGATGGTTAATAGCACCGTTACAGTGTGTTGTAACATATTGTAATGATTACAAAACTGCACCCTTCTAACAAATGTCTTGTCACTCAGGGATGAATTTCCTTCCAGTACACTTAGGCTTATTTTTATTTAAAAAATAAGTTGTAGAGTTTTCAGTTTAATAATTATTAACACAGTATTGTTAAATGGACACTTAATTTGGCTACTAAGATGTGTTACAATTTTGGGAACAGATTTTTTTTTTTTTTTTTTTTTTTTTTGGTGGCTGGTGGTGGGTGAAATCCTTGCTCTGTTGAAGACAGGAAGAGTTTGTCATTCCCAGGATTTCACCCATGGTATATATTTTCTCAAACCAATGACATTTAAGCTAATGGCAAACAAAGTGTTTTGAAAATATGTGCAATAGCTATGCAAAATCTAAACTGTATGTACCTAAGGCGAGGAAACTGAGTGTTAAATTTGAGTGTTAAAATTTAGATTAGCAAGTGAAGTGCTTACTAGTATTTGTCATTGTTTTGTCAAGGACCTCTTAAAGTATTTGCTAAACATATGTGTAGTAAGTAGTATGTCTGCAGTGATCTGTAGCAGTGTTTGTATTCTAAACTGTTTTGGATAATATTGGAGGAAAATACTGCAACCCTTTTTCAAATGCAGTTAGTTTAAAAAACAAACAAACCATACAACAGCAACAAACTTCAGACTCAGTTATGTTACATATGGGTTGTTGTTTTTAAAAAAAAAATACTCTCTTATTCAAAGTGAAACACTGCAGTCCTTACTCAAGCAAAGTTCCTAATTCAGTATAGATCTTGTCTGGGCTAAGACTGCAGGATCAGGCCCAGTGTTATGTAGTAAGTTTGAATTCAAGAAGACTGATTCTTGTGTATCTTTTTACAGAAGCCAAACTTCTGTTTAGCTTTTCCCATTTGCTAGAGTGTGACCCAAATTCTTTTAGCTTTTATTTAAAGTGGTGAAGAAAAGAAGACTGGAGAAACTTGGTAGTTATATTATTGTTTTTAGAACAGTTTACTTTTAGTTTATCACCTCTTCTTCTGTCATTGACTCAAGATAAAATAATTTTTTATACAAGGATAAATCTGCAAAACAGCATGGGAATGAGTTTGGTGATCTTCAGTTGCAAAATCTTACAGAAGCGGAGTTTATTTAGGAGGAAAAAATTTTTGTTTTTGTTTTTTAGTTAACATTTGTAAATAAATTTTAATTTCTAAACTAAGCACTCTCTCGTTCATAACTCACTCTCCATAAAGTGGAAGGATCTCAAACCAACCTGTAGCCTGTTTTGGGTACTGAAAAAAAAAAATATATTTACATACTGTCATCCATTATGAAGGTTCATAAAGCACTTGCTTCTACCACCACTGAAATACAGTTTCCTCTGTGAGTAGCCAATCCAATGCCAGCCTGGTGCACGACAGTAGGGGAATATAATTTTTGGCCAGAGTGGGATCAGTTCCTACTGGAGTATCTTGGAAATTCCAGAGTAGGGAGAATATCATTTTTTAAAGAGATTAGTTGAGACTCCCCCCCCCCCCCCCCCCCATTACACAAATGTATCAAGGAGGTTTTTTGATTATTACACTAATTTTATACAAATATCTTCCTTCACTAATGTAAACTGGATGACGCTGGTGGATGACAACAATGCAAGACTCCCTACACAGCACTACCACTCTGTCAGTTGTGGCTACTGCTTTTGCTGACCATAACAGGGAGCTCACACAGAGTTGGTCATTTCAAATGTATATTTGGATCTTAATGTAGAGGTAAGTCATATTTTGCCCTAAACAGGTTAAAGTGTCACCTGCATATCATTACATATATGCCCTTTATTGACTCAGATTGTTACAGAACCCTAATTTTAATTAAAAGCATCAACAAAAAAATTGCAAGCCTCAGCAGTATTTAAGGTGAGGAGAAAGGAACTGCTGCTCCTCCCACCTCCCAATAAAGTTCTCAATGCCTCTCACTCAAGGCATAGTTTCCAGTCTGAGAGTAAACATTAACCTCAAAGTAGGTGATTAGATATCCTACAATGAAAAAAACATGAAAGTAAGTATGGCTACAGTGCTTAAGAATTAAGTTAACTTTTTGTTATGTACCTGATCTAGTGCTAACCGAAGTCAATCAAAAGACTCCCTTTGATTTCAGTGAGCTGAATGAGGCTCTTTGAGCTTGGATTTAAAAAAAAAAAAATACAGCAGTTCCTCCTCCCTCTTCAGTTTCCTAATAAGAAATTGATCTTCCTGAAATTTCACATGCATTATCTTATCCCACAATGGAGCTTTTCTGAAATGTTAGTGAGTTTTGAAAATTTTGTTTACAAAGAGCAATGTTAAAGCGATCAACATACACATTTATAAACACAGACTTACATCCAGCTGTACTCAGCAGCAACAGCAGCTGTTGGATTGAGTCAGAAATGGGGGTTCATTGGGGGGCTATGAGATAAGGAAATTATTCAGTACAGGAGGATGTAGATGAAGGGATGGTGGATTGGGAGGGATATGGACTTGGGTGCACATCAGGCCTAGTCTGAATTGACAGCTTTGGGGGAGGAAGGAGAAAGGGAGATGGTGGTGCAGACAAACAAGGTATTGAGGAAGTTGTACTGTACTAAGTATATAAAAGGGGGTGGCAGGGTACTCGGAGGTATAAGGAGTTATGGAAATAAGAGACATGGAAGGGGGTTCAAAAGAGTGGGGGTGGTTTGGCAGGGGTGTGTAGAGAGCCAGGGTGAGGCATGATGGAGGTATACACCAGGAATAAGTATACTATGCACACCCACAAGGCTGCGGTGGTTTGGCCATGTCCGGTTACTCAGTGGCAGAAGCACAAGGTACTGCTGATATTGGATTCCAAATTTCCACCTGCAGGGAAGAGAAAGCATGGAGGACAAGAATGCCAAATTGCAGGATGACTGAAAAGGATGCTGCCATAATGGAAACAACTTATGACAGAATCAAACATCTTGCTTTGGATAGACAGCAATGGGAAAATGGGTTGTCATGTGCCACTAGGCACAGGAGAAGTATGTAGCTATGAACAACTCTGCAAGATCTATTGATGCAAAGATCCCCTCTTGTAGATTTTACAAGCCAACCCAATTTAAACTTCTGATGCTTATTCAAAAACAAAATCACCAGGGGAACTGCTAAACTAAATTCTTTGTTGAAGAGAACATACTTTGTTGAAGAGAATGCTGAAACTGTGTTTCTGTGGAGTTGAGCTAGCCCTAAAAAATAATCATATGTAATATGGAACAGATTGTTATAATGGGGACAGTGCTTAATTGTTCTCCATGTCCACTGAGGGTAGGACAAGAAGTAATCAGCTTAATTTGCAGCAAGGAAGAGTTAGAATCTAACGATACAGTTAGTTAAGCACTGGAATAGGTTATATAGGGAAATTGTGGAAGCAGTTATTGAGGGTTTTTAAGAACAGATTAGACAAACGCGTATCAGGCATGGTCTAGGTATATTTAACCCTGCCTCAGTGGGAGAGACCAGACTCGATGCCCTCTTGAGGTCCCTTCCAGCCCTACATTTCTATGATTGACGTGCTCATGAAAATGGAGACTGCTATTTCCTGGGCAGACCCAACAATCAGCGGAGAGCCAGGCATGATGGAACCGGCTACTCATATGGGCTTCATCATCATATGAGAATACTCCTGAGCTGGCACAGTAGGGCCTGTTGTCTCTTCTGGCTACACTGCTATATGAGAGTGCTCTAAATGGTACAGCATGATCAGCGGTGACCTATCATATTTGCAGATTGCACCACCACCATATGATAGTGCCTGTGGCAAGATAGCACGACATGCACGTGGGGCCTCGTCATTCTGTGGGCTGCACTGCTTTTGATGATGGAGCCTACAATGTGAGGACCTGTCCCCTTCACACTGGCACGCATGAGGGTCCCCTTGGCAGTGCACCATGGAAGGCTGGCATCTGTCCCTGCAATCATTGCAGTGCAATGGGGTGCACCCACCACATGAGATTGCCCTTAGCAATGCAGCCTGGCATGCTGTCCCGTCTGTGGATTGCACCGCCTCTGGTGACGCAGACCATGCGGGGACCCATACCCTCCATTGGTTGCGCCCCACCTGAGACTGGCATTGGCAGAGCAACACACCACCTCGGACCATGATTCCCTGGCCAGGCTGCATTTCTTGGTCTTCCGGGACGTAAGGCTTTCTCTCAAAGTGCCTGTCTGTAATACCAAATTCCTTGGGGGGAGGCTGCATTTTTTTTAAATGCAGGAATATCAGTCACGGAGCCACAAAACTGCATGCTGCGAAAATATCTCACGTAGCTTTGGTCTTTGAAAGAAAACAGGCGTTTGGAAAGGGCAGCTGCTCAGAGCCCGCGAGGACCCCATAGCGCAGGGGCAGGTAGGTCCCAGGCACAACACGATTCGCCGTCCCCTCCCTCTTTTCTCCGGGCGGGTGCTCGGCTGGAGTCAGGTGAGTTGGGCAGTGGTGTGGGAAGGGGGCTAAGATGGGGATACCCTGAGAAACCTGCCCTCCCCCACTTCCGAGAATGGACCGGTCCAAATCCCGCTGTCTCTACGGAGAAGGCGGGACCAACTGCATGAGAAAGGGTGAGGAGGAGAGAGCCCTAATCACGCTCTCTGTGTGTCACCCCTCGCGGGAGAATGCAGCTTCTGCGGTGAGAGGACGGTACCATTTCCATGGCGAGGAGGGGAGTCCTCACGCTGCTACTTTTCACCTGGTGCATATGGGAGAGGCTGAGTCTCCATTACCCTCCTGCCTTTCCCTAGTATCAGGGGTGTCAGGCCGGGGAGCGGGGCACTGAGGGGGTGGGGTTTGTCAGTGCCCACCACCTCGGGGGCGGGGCACAACCACAGGCCCCGCCCAGGCTTCCTAGGGGTGACCTTGGCTCCTCCCATGTGGGGAGCTTCGCTGAGGGCCTTGACTTCCCACAATGCATTGGCGAGCCCTGTTGGGGGCCCCTTGGTAACACACCCCATGGGAGCTGCCTCTTGGGTGCAGACCCGTAGTCTCTCCAGCCTGTGACGGGTCCTGTAGTGGACAGTTACAGATTAACCTGCCCAAAGCAGCACTTCCTTCCTCACCCCAGGTGGAGAGTGGGTGGCTAGTGCCCCGGAACATGAGGATACACAACTCACTCCCTCTGCCTGGGTTTTATCTTCTGTACTGTAACCATTGTCCACCCAAGTTGACCTATGTGATCAGGGGTGACCCCCTGCAATCCAAGGAGAGAAAGGACATGCGGTGGGTAAAATAAATGCAGCTTAGAGCTTTTTGCACCATGTGGTGTTTTAATTGCAGTACAAGATCATAACTAGCATAATATACACTGGAATCAGAGGGTATTGTACTTTGCATAATCATTGCTGAAATATATAGGATAAAGTAGCTCTGTACTGACTTGATGCAGAACAATAGGCATCAAGTAAGGGACATCTTTTAAAATAAGGGGTGCGTAGTCAAACTAATACTACATTGTTTTAATCATCTGCTTCATTTATGGCACTATACCATACATGCGTATCACAGCGTACAATCCCTTGTATGATTATTACAAAATGGGCAGGAAAGCTCAGCTTACAGTACATTGATACACAATGTGGGATGTTAGGTAGCAAATAATGGAGCGTGGTCAGCCCAAAATGATAGTTCTGAATCACCCTAGAACTGTAGCTGACACAATACAATATATTGAGTTCCTCAGTGACAGTATGCTGCAGTGATTGGTTGCTGTATTAAAACTGAAGCTGGCCAGATAGGAATTTATTATAGAAATTTTTACTGATGAATTAAATGCCTGAGTATTGACCCAGGTAATGCTGAGTGGCCTACTCAACTTTGAGGCCGTGTCAGAATTGTGTTTAGTTTTACTTATTTAATATGTGTTTTATTTCTTTGATACTTATATTATTAGGCTTTTCTATGTGTTTGACATATGAAGCTGAACAGTGCTCTGTTATATCTAATGTAAGGTGGAAAGGGTGTCTTGTGCACAGTGCTCTTCAAGAGCACTAAAATATCCATCAAATCCTGTGGCACTCATAGAGCTTACAGACGCATGTATTACATTTTTTACTGTTCTAAATGGGAGAACGGGAGAAACCATGTTTCATCCCCTAGTCTCTGAAATAAGAGATTGTCTTTAGAGAGGCAGAACATGAATAAGGTTCACAGGGTGGATGCTGAAAAGGGAGAGGGAAGGATATGTTTCTCTCTACCGTTCTCCAGTCTATTACATTAATCCACTTGCTATATAAGTAAGTGAGCATTGATGCCTGGATTTCAAAGTACCATAAGATTGACTGGATTTTGAATTTTATTCTTAAATCACTCCACTTTTAGGCTACATTGAAAGGAGTTCTGTATAGAACCAAGTTTGTTAATTATGGGGAAAACTTGCTCTCTGAGCACAGCCTGAGTAAATGGGCTGCATACAGAGGAGTCAGCAGGGATCAGAGGTGAGGGGGTAAGGTATTCCCTCTCACCCGTCAGGCCCTGGAGCGGCAGCATAGTTACTGTCTCAGCTGCTGCAGCTGTTCATATGGACACTACATGCTTGCTGTGCAGGCATGAGGTTTGGCTGGTGAATTCATGTAAGCAGAATTGGTGGATCTGCTTTTCCGTCCCCCTCATCCCTTAAAACCTCCTGTGCTAGGGTTGAAGGGCCTCATGGAAAAACAACTCTGTGGCATTTAGGTAGTGTGAAGCCATGCTGGTTCCGTTGCATTCAGGGACATCAGTGACCTTAATTTGGGCCAGAAGATTTGACCCTTGGAGAAGGTTTTGAATTACCCTCTTTATAATGAAATTGCCAAAGATCCCTAACTAGATCTGCCAGTATAGTCACTTATCAGCCTTTTTTCATAGAAGTTCAGTCTTGGCCTTCATAGTATCAGACTTATTTTTAAGATATGCTTAATCTTCCTTGATCCCATCTACCGGTATGTATTAAAGAAAATGTAGGCAGATCATAAAATCATCTGTAGGATTGTCCTAGTACCTTAGACATCAGGTTCATGACTGGTTTGATCTCAGTTAAAGATAAATGTTCCTTCATATGAATTGATACAAATGTTTCGATAAAAGATTTAAAATCTGCTAAGGCAGGTACCGGTCACACTGTTCAATACTGTGCCAAATTTCTTATGCACTGTGATCAAAACAGATCAACAGAAAATACTGATTAAAATCTAGAGATGGCAGACTGTGCGTTAGACAACTGGCTGAGCAAAGTTGTTCAAGGAGCAGGAGACACAGTTCAAAAGGGTATCTGAACTAGGGATATTTTAATGACACATACTAGTTTCTGCAGATGATTCTTCTGCCGCCACATGTGACTTGCCGACGGGCCTGAAAAACAGAATCCTTGTTCCTCCACCCTTCTATGTACCCCTGGAATGCTGCTTTCTATTTTAGGCCGAGTTTTCTGCACTTGTTTGTATGGCACAGATGTAAGGTTGTTTGACTGTTGCCTCACAAAATGAGGGTCCTGACCCTGCTGGGTGCCGAGTATCCTCAGCTCTCATTGACTTCCAGATTGGCATGGTGCAAACCTGTTTTTTTGCCAGTTGTCTTGGGACCCAATCCTGTCAGTCTTCACTTGCTTTGTGGCTTGGCATGCTCGACAGGATTTGGGACTAGGAATTAGGCAACCTGGATTCTATTGTTGGCTCAGTCACTGATTCACTGTCTGACCTTAGGCAAATCCCTTAGCCTGTTTGTGCCTGTGTTTCCCCATCTGCAAAATGTCCCTTTTTGTAAAACATTTTTAGCGCTATAGAGTTGAAAGTGTTACATAATTGCTGAATACTGTGTATTTTCATGTGAGTAATGCACTAAAATCAGTGGGACTACTTAAATGAGCAAAGATTTGCAAGATGAGGCCTCCATCCAGCAATATCATATCTAAAAATCTCCTTCCCTGTGGTCTTAGTTGCTTAGAAAATTTTTAGTCACTCAGATAAAAGCCCTTAAAAACAAATAGCACCTGATTTCCATATATAGCGTCTTTGAGAAAATACCACCCCATCAATTATGTATTTTTTTTAACACTGCCGTTTATTTCTCTATCTAAAGGGGCCCATTTAATACTATGAGTAATGTTCTGAGGAATACCAGGCTTGGCACAAATGAGACGCTTAACAGAGTTCCTCATTTTTATCGTCCATTGTCTCCTAACCAGTTTTTTTTTCATTTATTTTTTTCCCCTGGGGAATGAAGGATGGCAGCTCGGCGCGTGCTGAAAGCAGTCTTGGTGGATCTCAGTGGCACGCTTCACATTGAGGACTCAGCTGTGCCGGGCTCACAGGAAGCTCTTAAAAGGCAAGTTATCCCTCCCATGTTCCTCTGGAAGACAAAAATGCATGTAAGTGCTGTTTTTATACAGATACCTCATTAACTGAATGGCTTTCCTGGAGCTTGTGCCTCATACTCCTGATGTACATAAGCAAATATACACATGTGGCCCTATTCCACTCTCAGTTACATTGGACTGATGCCATAGTAACTTCACTGAAGCCACTGGAATTACAGTGGTATAAATTTAGAGTAACCGGGGGAAAGATTTTGGCTCATAGGGTATTCTGTGGGGAGCCTACGTTGAATCTGGCCTTTCTGCTTAGTTTTTGCTTCATTTTATTATCTCTTTTTGCGAAGCAAAAAGCCCAACTTTTGCGCACATTAATTTACCATGCCGTGGAAATGTTCGATAACATAGCCCCCCTCCTCTGAGAATGTCAGAATGTTAATTAATCCTCCCAGACCTCCTGGTAGGTGGTGGTGTTATCCCCAAGCACTCAGATGAGGGAGAGAGAAATACCTGTCTGTACAATTGCACTGTTCTTATAGCCATGTTGATCCCATGGTATTAAAGAGGCAACATGGGTGGAGTAATGTCTTGTATTGAACCAGCTTCGGTTGGTGAAAAAGACAACCTTGTGAACAACACAGAGCTCTTCTTCAGGTCTTTTATTCAGGTGTGTGCTCTTTATTCCTACATTAATGACCTGGAGGTAGGAATAGAACCCAGGGGTCTTGTTGCCATCTGCTAACTGCTAGAGAATGCTTCCTCCTGGGAAACAGAGCCTATAAAGTATGGGGAGAAACCACCAAAGTTAATGACAGGTTTCAGTGTAGTAGCCGTGTTAGTCTGTGTCAGCAAAAAGAAAACAAGAAAAATACCTGTGGCACCTTAGAGACTAACAAATTTATTTCAGCATGAGCTTTCGTGGGTTAAGAACCCACTTCATCGGATGCATGGAATGGAACATACAGTAAGCAGATATTTATACATTCAAAGAAACATGAGAAGGTGGAAGTGTCTATACCAATGTTAAGAGGCTAATTAATTGAAAGGAACTGTAATCAGTAGTTCCTTTCAATTAATTAGCCTCTTAACATTGGTATAGACACTTCCACCTTCTCATGTTTCTTTGAATGTATAAATATCTGCTTACTGTATGTTCCATTCCATGCATCCGATGAAGTGGGTTCTTAACCCACGAAAGCTCATGCTGAAATAAATTTGTTAGCTTCTAAGGTGCCACAGGTATTTTTCTTGTTTTCTTTTCACCAAAGTTAAGAAATTGGTCAAATTAATTAAGAGATGACATCTCAAATGATGCAGAAGTAGTGACCCGAGTAGGGGGGGGGAAGATTTAAGGCCTGATTCTGCAAGGATTTACACATATGCTTAACTTTATGCGTAATTTTGTGAATAGTCCCATTGTTTTCAGTGGGATTACTTTTAAAGTGTAAGGTTAAGCATGGGTCTTTGCAGGATCAGGGCCTATATATGTAACTGTGGTTTCCGAATTAGGCACTGTAGTGCTAAACCACTAGTTGGAGGGAAAACTCACATAGGGATCAGGAAACGCCTGAGTTTCTTTCCACTAACACTGGTGGAGACAGTTGCCTCCTAAACCTGTAGAATGAAAAGGGAGTGAGAACCACTAATCCCCCGGAAATCCTGTGGCAACATGGGTCCTGGTTGGCCACTGCTCCATGCTGCACCTGTGCTCAGGGAAAACGTGTGGAAGATGATATCAAGGGGGTCAGTATTCTCTTCCATGGGGAAATCCCTATAGATTGGAAGGGGGGGTGCCATAGAGATCTTCTAGGCTTCTCCCAGGTTCAGTGTACACCTCCAGATTTTCAATCCCTGAGAGGGAGAATGTTGAAAGGGCTTGTGTGGGATAGGGAGATGGGGAGCTATTTTACCACAGCTACTGCTTCTCTCCTACTTTCTGTACCATCTGTGCCTGGTTTCTACTGGGATTTGCTCAGCCAGGTATTGTACTGGCCTGGATCAGTGTGAGGAAGGGGTAGGTGGGAGGGTAAGAAGGTGCATTGCTCCTATAAATCATATTCTAGTGCATGCCCTGCCTGTACCTGGGATAGCAGCCGTGGAAAGGCGGCCAGTCATTTTCACTGCAAAAAACAGCCAGGTTTTTTTACTTGGAGACTTAAAGTAATATCCCCAGGTAACTGCACTTCCCAAAGAAACAGGTGAGTAGATTCTGCTTGCCAGGATTACATCTTAGCACTGCAGGTGACATAGCAAAAACTCAATTTCAGCTTCAGCAGTAACCGTTGGACAAAACGGTGACCTCTCTGGCAGCCTGTCACTGTATAAAATATTGGCACATCCTTTGGGAGAGCAGGGCAGGTGAAATGGATCAGCAGCAGGCACCAACAGATCTACAGCATTGACAAACTTTGTTCTTGTTTTCACTGTGCTATATTGATGCCAGTGTTTGTTTCCGTAGCAACAAATGGGTAAAGAGATGGTGGGGGAGTAATTAAAAGAAAAATAAAGGCAAGCCCATTAAAGCTGTCTCTTGGAATGATGTGATCATTCAGGAGCATGTACAGCCCTAACTCTGTGGCGATTGGTGTTTTTCAGTAGGGAAAAAGGCAGCAGAAGCTAACATAAAACTGCCAAACAGATAACACAGCTTCGCCTAGCATGTATGGAGATGCACAATGCTCCAGCTGCCATGAAATTTGCTAGACATGTTCAGTTCAAGATAGTAATTTAGCAACACGGTGGTAAATCTTTTCAGTTAGGAATGTTGTCATGGAGCTGATCCAAAATAAAGACTTTACGTTTAAATAAAAGGGTTTTGGAGAACCTAAATACCGCGTGATCAGATGCAACCGTATACAAGTTATTCTTTTGTAGCTGCAAGGAGACTGAGTTTGAAATGACTGAATTTTCTCCTCCATTTTTCCAGATAGCAGGGGGGCAGGGAAGAGGTGATCCCTATTGCAGTGGCCACAGGTTCTCTGGCCAGCAGATCACCCCTTCAGGGGTATTTGACTCTCTTTTTGGGGGTGGGATGGGGACCACAGAAGCAAATGCTAACGCAGCAGTAACTTGCACCAGGATGTGTGGGGTAGTGTAAGAACTCTGCCAAGGAAAGCGGCCTTCCTCATCCATATGTTGTCCCCTCCTCCCCACAATGCACAGACTCCCCCGTCCAGAGCTTTGGAGCACTGCAGCTTTGGATTCTGTAAATTGGGCGGGGAGGGGCAAGGGGCACACATTATGGAGCTGGCACTTCCCTCTTCTTCATCCCCAGGCCCAATCTGCTGGGATCTGCTCCCCTCCACTCTTGGTAACGTTGGACTCATAGAAACATTTTTTTTAATTGAGTTAAATAAAAGGTGAACTGAAAATATTTCTCTTATTTGGGTTTTTAATGTTTCCTTGTATTGTTTGCAACCCAGATGCTGTCAAACTTTCTGGAGTGGCTCAACTGTGAGTGCCAACCTCAGAGCAGACTGTTAAAAAGCAGGGCACAAACCCCAAATTGGTTGTGAGATCTATGCTTAGATTTCACCAACCAAGTATCAAGTGTGAACTCCTGAAGCACTATAACAGCCTAACCATGGAGTCACAGACAGTCCCCATGGCCATTCTGAGCTACTTTGCCACCTAGGCAAGCCTGCCTTTGTCATAGATGGTCCCTTATACCAAAAATGTTTAGTTCACTTCCAGTCACAAAGGAGCAGTCACTTATCCCAGGTCAGTTGTGCCTCAGATCTCAAATCAAAGGCAACACTTGTAGCCAATCCTATAATAAACTAACTAAAGATATATTCACTGAGAAAAAGAAATGACTTATTTATAAGGTGAAAGCAGGTAAACATGCACACACTACTCCTGGGGGAATTCTGTGCCAAAAAATAAAAAATTCTGCATATTTTATTTGTCAAAATAATGCACTATAATCACACCAGTTTCAGTTATTTTGATAATTTATTTCAAAATGCCAGTCAGCAAGTATGTCTGCAACAATACAGAGCAAAAACAAACAAACACAAGATTCAGGAAATGATTTTTTGACCAATAGATTTCTTACTAGGCATATTCATACAGAACTTTGAGTAATAATTCATTTAAACTACAATACAGCAATGTATTTCCTGCATCCCTCAAAAGAAGTGCAAAGGCTTGGGGGAGTCAGGCGTAACAGAGGAGCTGAGGGAGAGGGAAGTAATTGTTAGGAAGAAGATTAGGTGTGAACCTGGAGGGTTGTTGAGTGTGGGTGGAAGAGTATGGAGCAGGTTTTTTTGGAGGGGGGAATGTTAGGGAGTCAGGGAGCCCCCTCTCATGCAGACCCTGGCTGACTCCTAGCCTCTCTCATTCAGTCAGGCACATCTACCCCTGTTCCCATGTGTCCCTGCTCCCCCACTCAGCCACCTCCCTCCCCCTGTCCCCATGTGTCCCTGGACCCCTATTCAGCCACCTGCTCCCTCTGACCCCATGTGTCCCTGCCCCCTCACTCAGCCACCCCATCCCATGTGGCCGTGCACCTCTACTCAGCCACCTGCTCCCTCCAACCCCATGTGTCCCTGTCCCCCTCACTGAGCCACCCCATCTCCATCCCCATGTGGCCCTGCAGCCCCATTCAGCCATCCTCTCCCTCTGTCCCCATATGTCCCTGCACCGCCCTTCCCCATGTGTCCCTGCACCCCCACTCCCATTCAGTTTCTGTCTTAGTCTTCCCCCCTCCACTAGCTCTTCTGAACCCCAGTCTGTGCCCGCCCCATGTGCCCCACGCTGTCTGTTGCACCCCCATCCTTATCCCTTCCCTCGCCACCTGGCCCCACTTGTCTGCCAGCGTCACAGATGCAATACTCTGGCCATCTATCATGTCCTGCGTTAGTGGCTGCTCCACACAGAGAATGCTGTTGCTACTGGCACATTACTCCTTTAGCTCCAGTGGAATAGGTTCTCTTCCTAGTGAGGACCCTGACTGCTTTCGCTGGACAATGGGCCTTAAGACTGATTATTGACCCAACTGATTGAAAAACAAAAAATAAACAAACTAAACGGTAAGGTGTTCATCAGATGTACAGTTCTTTTTGGTATCGGTAATCTAAGGTGCAGCAAGGGAAGGGGATTGTCTTTTCAGAGGTTGCTTATATACGGAGTGTCCCTTTACAATAGAAAGAAAATGAGTGAAAGGCGCATTAAAAATATATGTTGTATGTAACAAAATTCTCTAGTCAACTCAGCTTTGCTTTCCCTGGATTAGATTGCGCAATGCTCCAGTTGCCATTAGATTTGTGACCAACACAACCAAAGAGAGCAAGAGAGACCTTCTGGAGAGGCTGAGGTCACTGGAATTTGACATTGCAGAAGATGAGATCTTCACATCTCTGACTGCAGCCAGAAACCTCCTGGAGCAAAAGCAGGTCCGGCCCCTGCTGCTGGTGGACGACAATGCTTTGCAAGATTTCAGAGGTAAGGTGGTGATTAGCTGAACTTGGGAGCAGCATTGGTGAGCCTTATTGAAATAGTATTAGTTGATGGAACTTTTACAATTGTCTGTCCCGTGTAAATAGGGGAGATCCCTCCCTGTCATTTAAGATGTGAAGCTGATTCTCAGTCATTAAAAAGCCCCTTAAACTTATCAGGGGAGTAATTAACTCCATTGTTATTTTGACCACCTGTCTATTTGGGTAATTGAATTTTGCCTACTTAAACTCATCTACAGATTACACTGGTCTACAATTTTTGAGAAGTCGTCTGCTTCAGAGATAAAATGTGCTATTTAGTATGTATTTTGATGTGCTGAATTCAGATATGACAATTAAAATAACTGGCTACTGTTTCTAAGATATTTAAGTTTTTACATTTTATGTCTATGTGTATTGTGTAGATAGTAGAGTTTTAATCATAAATTGTAAACCTAGGTCTTTTCATGTGTTTATGGTTGCTTTACATGATACTATTTCACCTGTCCTGTTTATGGAACACTTTAAAAATCAGCAAAGGGGTTATATAAATAAAATTTATTATGAAACAAAAGGCAAAAAACTATTATGTACATAGCTTAGTCCTATTCAGTGTCTACTCGGCGCTTCTTGGCTTGTCTCTTGTATTCACTAAATGGAGCATCTCTTGTCACTGTCCAGCAATAGTCTGCAAGCATTGATGGGCTCCATTTGCCCTCCTAGCGTTTCTCCATTGTCCTGGTAAAATCGCTCGCCGTGCTCGTCGCTCACTGCTCTGCAGTTTGGTGGAAAAAAATCTAGATGAGAGTGCAAAAAATGTATCTTTAGTGACATGTTGCAACCAAGGCTTTTGTATGCCAACAACCTGTAGTTGTCTGCCTTGTTGTTTCAGAGAAAATTTATTGCCACTAACTGGAAGGCTTTCCGTGCCTTTTTTTCCTTGCCACGCAGTGCATGGTCAAATGCATCATCTCGAAGAAGTTCATGAATCTCAGGACCAACAAAGACACCTTCCTTTATCTTAGCTTCACTTAACCTTGGAAATTTTCCACGGAGGTACTTCAAAGCTGCTTGTGTTTTGTCAATGGCCTTGACAAAGTTCTTCATCAGACCCAGCTTGATGTGTAAGGGTGGTAACAAAATCTTCCTTGATTCAACAAGTGGTGGATGCTGAACACTTTTCCTCCCAGGCTCCAATGACTGTCGGAGTGGCCAATCTTTCTTGATGTAGTGGGAATCTCTTGCACGACTATCCCATTCGCAGAGAAAACAGCAGTACTTTGTGTATCCAGTCTGTAGACCAAGCAAGAGAGCAACAACCTTCAAATCGCCACAAAGCTGCCACTGATGTTGGTCATAGTTTATGCACCTCAAAAGTTGTTTCATGTTGTCATAGGTTTCCTTCATATGGACTGCATGACCAACTGGAATTGATGGCAAAACATTGCCATTATGCAGTAAAACAGCTTTAAGACTCGTCTTCGATGAATCAATGAACAGTCTCCACTCATCTGGATCATGAACGATGTTGAGGGCTGCCATCACACCATCGATGTTGTTGCAGGCTACAAGATCACCTTCCATGAAGAAGAATGGGACAAGATCCTTTTGACGGTCACGGAACATGGAAACCCTACCATCACCTGCCAGGAGATTCCACTGCTGTAGTCTGGAGCCCAAAAGCTCTGCCTTACTCTTGGGTAGTTCCAAATCCCTGACAAGGTCATTCAGTTCACCTTGTGTTATGAGGTGTGGTTCAGAGGAGGAGGATGGGAGAAAATGTGGGTCCTGTGACATTGATGGTTCAGGACCAGAAGTTTCATCCTCTTCCTCTTCCTCGTCTGACTCAAGTGAGAATGATTCTGGTGCATCAGGAACCGGCAGTCCTTCTCCGTGGGGTACTGGGCGTATAGCTGATGGAATGTTTGGATAATGCACAGTCCACTTTTTCTTCTTTGACACAGCTTTCCCAACTGGAGGCACCATGCAGAAGTAACAATTGCTGGTATGATCTGTTGGCTCTCTCCAAATCATTGGCACTGCAAAAGGCATAGATTTCCTTTTCCTGTTCAACCACTGGCGAAGATTTGTTGCACAAGTGCTGCAGCATATGTGTGGGGCCCACCTCTTGTCCTGATCTCCAATTTTGCAGCCAAAAAAAAGGTGATAGGCTTTCTTAACCATAGTGGTTATACTGCGTTTTTGTGATGCAAAAGTCACTTCACCACAAACATAGCAGAAGTTATCTGCACTGTTCACACAAGTACGAGGCATCTCTGCTCACTTTGGCTAAACAGAAATGTGTCCCTTTGCAAAATCAAACACTGACAAATAAGAGAGCACGACACTGTATGATTTCTAGAGCTGATATAGGGCAATTTGTTCAGCAGAGTGATGTAAGCTTCGTTATGATTGCATCATCCATGACTTCTAGGAATAACATGATGCAATTCATATCATGTATGACGCAATACCAGCTTCAGATTGCATCATTCATTATTTTGCCTAAAAAGCAAGTACTGTCCAAACCCAGTCACAGATTTATTCCTAGATCCAGTCAAAGATGTATTTTAGTCATTTCTGGTTTAAATTGAGATCCCTTCCCTTTATAACTCACTTATCCTCCGCCATTCCCAAGTCAAGGGTCGTATATACTGACCCAATAGCATGTCTTGAAAACTAGAGCCAATCAACAATTTTAAGCATCATTTTCGTTCTCAGGGACCCAGAATTAGTAAAGTTTGACTACATTTATTTCAGAAGCATTTTGGCTGTAGAGCAGTGTTATTGTATCCCGAAGAGCTGATTGGCGGCGGATGGGAGGCACTGGGGGAGAGGAGGGGGAGCGCTGATCAGCGGGGCCTGCCAAACAGCTAACTGGCGGGTGGCTTGTGGATGCTTAGCACCCCTGTTTTCTTTCCGTGGATGCTACAGCCCTGGAACACTCACGGAGTCAGCGCCTATAAGGATGCAGGATTGTTAGTGCTCCAAGAAGTGTTCAGAGGACCCCACCTCTGGGGAATAAACTGGCTAGTTTAATGAATTACTATAGGTACCTAGCTACAGTGTTGTATTGTGTTTTTTGCTGATTTTAATTAAACCTCAGCACCATGAACTGTGCTATATTCTGCATGCTTAATGGACTGTTCATGTAGGTTAACAAAATCATCACAATCCATAAGCTACAACAGTGATGAATGCTTGAGACCTGGACTGCTGTACAATCATCAGTAGGTGGGTGTTTCTTTACTTTAAAGAAAGTTAATTTTCAGAAACCTTCTGAAGTCAGACTGTTTTGTTCATCTACAGATAAACTCTGATTGCCTGTGTGTCTTGGTGGTGTGTGGGAAGGGACAGCCAAAACCTTTGGATAAGCTGATAAAATGCCATTCCTCTATGCATTTCAGATTTGGAGGACGGTTAAACTAATTTGATCTGAAATTTGGATCATTGGGGTGTACTCTATATGGAAATGTCAACATGTTTTATAGAATGTGTGTACCACCGTGTAGGGAAACTGAAGTTTTCTTGTAAGATTTTATAGGGACCTTGTCTATATTGAGATACTGATAGCAGTTCTCCCAGTTCTTGGTCTGACACGGGTGCAATGCATTTTTTTACCACTGTGTCTGGCCCTGCTTTGAGCAAGGTTAGACAACAGAGTAGAATACTTGGATGCTAATATCTAAACTGTATTCTTACATTTATTCACCTACATTTGGGTTATTGCTGATTATGTACTCTATGTATCATATGACTTTTAAAAACAAACTCTGTATTTGTAGATAACCTAAGCACTAAAGCCAGATGTACAGACACTCTTCTCTGTACATAGTAGGGGCATTTCCAGCAGATCGAGGGACGTGATTATTCCCCTCTATTCGGCACTGGTGAGGCCTCATTTGGAGTACTGTGTCCAGTTTTGGGCCCCACACTACAAGAAGGATGTGGATAAATTGGAAAGAGTCCAACGGAGGGCAACAAAAATGATTAGGGGGCTGGAGCACATGACTTATGAGGAGAGGCTGAGGGAACTGAGATAGTTTAGCCTGCAGAAGAGAAGAGTGAGGGGGGATTTGATAGCTGCTTTCAACTACCTAAAAGGGGGTTCCAAAGAGGATGGATCTAGACTGTTCTCAGTGGTAGAAGATGACAGAACAAGGAGTAATGGTCTCAAGTTGCAGAGGGGGAGGTTTAGGTTGGATATTAGGAAAAACTTTTTCACTAGTAGGGTGGTGAAGCACTGGAATGGGTTACCTAGGGAGGTGGTGGAATCTCCTTCCTTAGAGGTTTTTAAGGTCAGGCTTGACAAAGCCCTGGCTGGGATGATCTAGTTGGGGTTGGTCCTGCTTTGAGCAGGGGGTTGGACTAGATGACCTCCTGAGGTCCCTTCCAACCCTGAGATTCTATGATTCTATGATTCTCTCAACCTATGTATTACATATTTTTTTTAACATTAGCTTTAATAAAAAAAAATTAAATCTGTTAAACAAAATGTCCACGCATTTCTAGACCAGTGGTGGGAAGAATTGTTGAAAATTTTCAGTGTAGACTCAACCAGAAAGCTACTGCAATGGATTTGTTATTATCACATATCAGTTTTTTTTACTGTCATTTATCATGAATTAATAAACATTTATTGTGTTACTATTAAGTCTTTATATTGAGAAAAATGAAAATATCCAGATTCTAAATTAACCAGATTTACAAACAGTCAGAATGTTAATATCCCTTAATTTTAACTCAAAGGGTGACAAAGTTGTGGATCATTGGTATTGTTCCCTCTCCCGCCCCCCTCCAAACACACATGCCAAAAATTTAAGTCCTAACAGGTTTATCATTTCAGTAGGTTCTTATCCTTTCATGCTAGGAGCTGGGAATTTTCTATTTAAATTTTGTCCAACATTCTATTCAGTATTCTTCAGAAAAGTCGCTATGGGCAGTGAAACTATAATCTATTCTTTCTGTTTTTTAAATCAGATCTCTCTTGCGGGGGACAGCTTCTGTATCCATGCTCTCAACAGCCCTTATCTAGGCCAAGATCTGCAGTTTGTTTCTGAATCAATTTAGTTAAATCAGTGCCATTTCTGTGCATTGATTAGACTCAATGTGGACAGCATTGGGTATTTTGGGGTCTTTTTTCCATATGCAGAGTCTCTCATACGTACTGTCAGTAGCATTCCTGAAACAGTTAAGTAAAATGGAGAATGTTTTCAATTCCTGTTAGTAACTGCTGCTGGATTGTTCTTCGATAATTTTCCTCACATAAGATTGGTCACAGGTGGATGAGTGTAATCCATTCTTTAGTTAATGGACCCAGATGATTTCAGAGAGTGGCTTAAATCTACATGGTGTCTCTGAGTGCTACATTTTGTATTTGGCGCTCTGGGTTTGCTGAAAGATGTGCAGTATGAGACACAGGATAGTAATCTGTTTGACTTCTGACCTGTTGAGGCACAGAAGTGCTAGTTATTCCAGCAAGGGTAGCGGTGCAAAAACACCAGCATGTGCACAATGCTGCTGCCTGCCTCACCCTTGTGCTCCTGTCCATACACTGGATCCAACTCTGCTTCCACTGCTGGTTCTATGACTTGATCCTGTTCTGCAAAGGTATTAGTGGGCCTCATGCTAGCTACGTTAGAGATGACATCACCGTCTGAGAACTGCCAAAAAAGTTGTGCTCCTCTAGAACAATGCAGGACGAAGCATATGAGAACTGGAGATAAGGTATTCTCAAGGGCACCTGGCTGTGTAACGAACTTGCAGAAGAGACTAATCCAAAGGGTGACGTCCTTCAGATCCTGCTGCCAAGGTCTTCCTCTCTGAATAGAGCTTTTCCATCATAACCAGAATGATGTTTACAACAACAGCAACCATACCTGCCAAAAAGAAATCTCAGCCCAAGCAGAACTTTCCATAACCAGAGGAGAGCAAAACACTGGCTGAAATTTACTATCCCAGTCTAATTAACGTGCAAAGCACCTGGAAGCTAACCATGTAAATTAAGGTTTCAGTGTAGTAGCCGTGTTAGTCTGTGTCAGCAAAAAGAAAATAAGAAAAATACTTGTGGCACCTTAGAGACTAACAAATTTATTTCAGCATAAGCTTTCGTGGGTTAAGAACCCACTTCAAGCATTCAGAGATTTCTATTTCAGATGATGGTGATAAAAGTGAAGAATTTGTATACTCTCTCCCTACATTAGCTAAATCTTTCAATATGTGTGGTTGGGTGGATCTGTCATCACAATTACTGATCTGGAGTTACATGTCTTGTGGAGAACAGCAGATTCCTGACACATCAACCCCTTTATCTGTTGTCAGTGCTGAAGACATAAATTGATCTCTTTTATGTGCATGTACTTATGGATCTGAGGACAGAACTAAGTGTCTGTGTCAGGAAATGCTGACTTCTGTTGTCCAATGGCTAACTGTACTCGTAGTCTACTTTTAAAAGGCATCGGTATATTTAAACTAAAGAAGATGATACTTCTTCTGAAAACCAAAAATTAATACTTGCCTCCATGTTCAACAGGAAAGTGTTAACCCCAAGTGTATCAACTAATGAATCAGATTTTATCTGTCTCTGGGATCTTGAGACCCTCTGCCATCAGTTGCTATTGATCTGATTGCCCACTTTCCTCCTTACAGTAGTCCTTGTGGATTGTAATCAGCAAGGATCATGGAAGTTAGAATTGCTCCATGTTTCAGAGGGTTATAATTTCCTGTTCAGATTTCCTAGTTTGTGCATTTGTGCAGGAAGAGAGAAGGCATTCATTTTTTCACTCCTCTTCTTCTACAGGGCACTGGGAACAGTTCAGTCTTTTTACCTTTTATTCATAGTGGTCACCATTAAAATGTCCGCATGTGTCCCTCTATAAAGGACTGCTTCCTGAGATGCTGTAGTTTTCCCTTAGACTTAGAATGGGAACTGTCAGTGGTAACTGGTCAGTGTTGACTCTTTATTTAATGGCTTCTGCCATATTTAGATTATGTGTGGGCCAGATGGCCCGTCTCCCGCTCAGGTTCTAGAAGTCCTGGCACAGTGGAACTACTGCTGTGCTGCTGGGTGAAGGGATAAGCTGAGAAGTAGCTGCATGCTAAGGCTGCATACTCCCTGCAGGCATGCTGTGGTGAATCTCTTTGGAGCAGCTTGGAGGGAAGGAGGTTGGGGTTGCACTGGAGACATAGTCATTATATGGATCCAGACGTTTCTGATTCCCCTATTTAGGGAACTCCTGTGGATCTTGTATGCTAATACAGCCCTGGGGTTATAGGCAATGATTCTATTTCCCCCTGCCAATTCTTCTTAGCTGCCCTGCACGAAGCCCTTCTATTCTGACTTTGTATCGGAGGTCCAGGGAGGCTTTTAGCTACATGGAATGCTGAACATATATTGTTGGGTATAAACTAATTCGCTCAGTGGTCATAAGACAAACGTTGTTTACAAATGTTTTTTGGAATAAGTAAATCTGAGGGGTTGTGTTTTGGTTTTAATTTTCCAGGGATACCTACAAATGATCCCAATGCCGTGGTGGTAGGACTAGCTCCTGAGCACTTTAACTATCAGATGATGAATAAAGCATTTCGGTAAGTCGTGAGAAGATAAGAGCTACCTTACTGGCTCAGAGCATGGTCCATCTTGCCCAGTATTCTGTCTCCGACAGTGGCCTGTACCAGAGCATCAGGAGTGTACAGAACAGGGCAGTTATGGAGTGATCCACCCCTGCCTTCCCCTCCCGTCTTCAGATAACCAGAGGTTTAAAGTATGATGTATTATTTGTATTGTAGTAGCACACAAGACCCCAATCAGGATCTGATTGGTGCTTGGCTCTGTACAAACATACAAAAGACCATCCCTGCCCTGAAGAGGTTACAGTCTAATTTACAACTAGACACACACAGTGTGAGAAGTAATAGGCAGGAGGTGGAATGAGAGGTAACAATAGCAAGAACACTCGGTTACTTAGGGTGAGGCTCAAAGTGTCTTTTTCCGATGCCATAGGGGTGATGCTGAGGGACAGCCATCAGGCTTGCTGGATCTGGAGGCTTAACTGCATATTTATCTTAAGGTGGTTTAACTTGGAATTAAATGGGTTTCACAACCTGTAATTGAACTGTAGAACTGTTGCCACAGGATGTTGTTGCGGACAAGAAGCGAGCAAGATTGCAAAAGGGATTGCACATTTGTTACAAGAATATCCAGAATGAATACATTTTGGAATCTCGAGATTCAGGCTTTTTAAAACACTCTAATTGTTAGGGATTGGGAGACCTAATGTGGGGGGCAGATTGCCTGCCCTCCCCCCCCTCCCCCCCCAGCCCTCTTGCATCTGCCTAATGTGGGGTTTCGTGCATCTTCCTCTGAAACATCTGCTGCTAGCCACGGTTGAAGACAGAATACTGGAAAAGCTGCGTCCTCATGTCTGATCCAGTCTGGTTGTTCCTTTGCTCCATTGAGAAACAGTATTTAGTCTATTTTGTCTCTAGATTGCTGAAATGATAACATGGTTAAAACAAGTGACTGCATTTGTGCCCATTTTTCAGTGGCTTGTGCAGTGCCATTTTATCTACCCCTGTGCAATGTATTCAGCCACACACTGCTCTTCTTCTAGTGTTGAGGCTTAGGATTCATTTAACGTGGACTTGTTGGTATTATTAGAAAACTGCTTGAGCTGTAAGAACATGAGTCTTTTGCTCTCCCTACCCCTCAGTCACTGTGGGCTGCCCTGCCCTGCTGTGAGGAACACAGAGCAGCATTGAAAAATAAAATACATCGTAAATCCTGTGCTCTGAGAGGACCTGGAGGGGGCACTGCAGGACACAAGAACAAATGGATATAAACTGGCCATCAGGAAGTTTAGACTTGAAATTAGACGAAGGTTTCTAACCATCAGAGGAGTGAAGTTCTGGAACAGCCTTCCAAGGGAAGCAGTGGGGGCAAAAGACCTATCTGGCTTCAAGATTAAGCTAGATACGTTTATGGAGGGGATGGTTTGATGGGATAACATGATCTTAGTCAAAGGTCAATTAATTGCCATCAGTGGTAAATAGGACCAATGGTCAATGATGGGATGTTAGAAGTTACTACAGAGAACTTTTTCCTGGGTGTCTGGCTAGTGAGTCTTGCCCACATGCTCGGGGTTCAGCTGATCGCCATATTTGGGGTCAGGAAGGAATTTTCCTCCAGGGTAGATCGGCAGAGGCCCTGGAGGTTTTTTGCCTTCCTCTGCAGCATGGGGCACGGGTCACTTACCGGAGGATTCTCTGCATCTTGAAGTCTTTAAACCATGATTTGAGGACTTCAGTAGCTGAGACATAGGTGAGAGGATTATTCCAGGAGTGGGTGGGTGAGATTCTGTGGCCTGCATTGTGCAGGAGGTCAGACTAGATGATCATAATGGTCCCTTCTGACTTTAAGTCTATGAGTCTATGCTGCCCACCTCTTTGGGAGCCCATTAAAGCCTCTGCCTCATTGTTCAACTCTGTACTCTGCTATGAAACGTGGCTTGTAGATGGATACCTTCTAGTCTGTGCCCTGCCACACAATTGTTTCTTACTTTGGAATCAAAAAGAAACCTGGTCTCGGTTACTTTTTAATTAATCTTTATAACCACTAAATTCAAACAGACCGTAGTGATTGGTCTTAGCTGCAGCTTGGAGATGGTATCTTCAGAAGGAAGCTGGCAGGATCTTCTCTGCATGCCAAGCCTCCATGTAATAAAAACATGTATTGACCTGACACTTACTTTCTGGCTGCCTCATTAGTGCACTTTACCAGTGGCATTGGTGTTAGAGCTTTGCGGCACACTCGTGGGTAGACTGTAATTTCACAACTGTACGAAGTTAACCCGTGAAATATTCCCACTCTTGCTTCACGTTGTTTATTGATATTTCTGTTCTGAATCTATTGGAAGCTGAATGACAGCAGATAGCTGGAGACCTGGGCACTTAAAATGAGCCATTGATGACGTAACTGCTCAGGGTGACTCATGGACCCAGTCTCCATTGCGCCACTGTGTGAAAGAAGCGGGGCAAAATTAATCCCGAGTGGAAGTGAGTGGAATTACTCCATAGCTGAATTGGGCCCATTGCTATTAACTATAGCCTTTGGTATTTGGCCTGGTCATTATTGTCACGGAGGTGCAAATCCAGCTCCCACCCCTGCAGCTGTGACGGTCTCCCAGCAGCAGGACAGGGCTGGCCCTGCTGCACAGAGGGAACTGTATTGAGGGTGTGGCATGGGGGTGGGCACACTTGGTGTAGAGCATAGTCCATGGGTCTGCCTGGGCAGCTGTGTTCAGGGGACAGGTGGGTTGGGACTAGATGATCCACCCTCTGTTCCTTCTGCCCACCTCACCCCATGACAGGCATGCTTTAGGGGTCTCAGAGGCTCTTCTACCTGGAAGAAGACCATTTCTTACGCAGATCCCTCCTGCAGATAGTTGGCACACACCCTGCTATTCAGGCTTGGCACCAGGTCCTGAATGACCAGCTAAATACTGAAGAAAGCCTGGAGCAAACTCTATTCAGCTGTTGTGGATTTTGTTTGTTTCTAAAGGAAGTGTGTAAATTATGGTTTCATTCTCTCTCTTCTGGCTTTGTACTGGCACCCGTCAGCATAATATCTGAGTGCCTTCTCTTAATGAGAGAGTTTGGGATTTACAGTGCTTATAACAACATACTGATGACCACATAACCCAGGAGGTGGGATGCAAGGGAGGTGGGGCTAGATCTTGCATTCCCTATACCCCAAAAGCTCCATCTGAAGAGATTGAAGTTGTAAATACTTTTTTTAAATTTTTTTAATACATGTGGTTCTGAAGTACCATCTAGAAGAATCCTATAGGGCAGTGTTTCTCAAACTTATTTGATCACGCCCCCCCCCCCCTTCTTCGTGTCTGTAGTAGTTGATGTCCCCCTCTCCCACCATACAAGTACATCTATCAGTAAAAAAAAATCAACATACAACTCTCACTGAATATTAAAAACAGTAAGGCATTGATTCAAACAGAGCCATTTAAATATATAGTAATGTAAATTTTAAGTGAGATACTGCTTACTTGCATCACACTGTTGTTACTAGTCTAATGGGATGCACCTGTTTTTTGGAGCAGAGCAATTCCATTGTTTGAGTTGCCGTTCTTTGCTGTTGCACAATGAGCCATTGTAAAAAGAGCAAAAGCAAAACTGTGATTGTGGTTGATGCTTACAGTGACATGCGCACACCGCGTCATAGCAGACGGATTAACGGGCAGACAGCAACGACGTTGTATAATGCTATGCGGGCTTAACAGAAATCCGTCAAAATGCACAGTGCCATCTAGAGTCAAATGCATATGTCTGGAGGAATCCGCTTTGCTAGTTCTTCATTGCTGTGGGTAAAATGTGCACAGTAAGATTTTTTTTTTTCCCCCTTAAAGTTTCTCACATCCCCCGCAGAATACATTCCGGGGCGTGCCCCCCAGTTTGAGAACCTCTGCTATAGGGTGAAATTCTTCCACCTAACTATTGAATGTATCTTTGTGCTTCTGCCATATTAAATTCTTCCGTATCCCAATTGTGTGCTCCCACTGTGTGCAGATCTGGCTGTAGCCGAGGTTTGCAGACATGGGCAAGTGTGAATACATCTGAAAACCTAGGAAAAGCTAATTGCACATATTGTTAAAGGTGTCTCGTTCTCCATGTGCTCCCTAATAATGACTAAGGGCGTGGCTATACTTGCAGATGTAGAGCGCCGTGAGTTAAACCAGCCCTCGGAGGGAACAGTAGGGAAAGCGCTGCTGTGTGTTCACACTGTCAGATTCAAGCGCAGTGGCATGGCCACACTAGCAGCTCTTGCAACGCCACAAAGCAGTGCATTGTGGTAGCTATCCCAGCATGCAAGTGGCTGCAACGTGCTTTTCAAATGGGAGGAGTGTGGGGTGGAGTGTGACAGGGAGTGTGTTGTGTGTATGTGGGGGGAGAGAGTGGGTTTTTGGGGGGGCTGAGAGCGTGTCAGCATGTTGTCTTGTAAGTTCAGACAGTAGCAGACCCACCTCCCTCCCCCCTCTCTCTCACACACACTTTCAACAGCAGCATTCCACGGTAATGGTTGCTTTGTGCCGGAGCAGATAAGCAGCTGGCTGTCAGAAACGAGCTTTGAAAGGGCATATCCACATTCCTACAGCCGAGTTCAAAACAATGACAAGAGTGGCCACTTGCCTTCAGGGGATTATGGGACGTTTCCGGAGGCTGATAACAGCACAGTAATGCAACACCTCGTTCACACTGACGCCCGGGCGTTTCAGCCGGAGCGCAGCGAGCTTTATGCTTCTCGTGGAGGTGGATTACCAGGAGCGCTCCAGCTGCAGCGTCCAGGCGCTCTACGTGCCTTGTCAGTGTGGACGGGTCGGGAGTTAGGGCACTGGGGCTGCTTTAATGCGCTCTGACTTGCAGGTGTAGCCAAGCCCTCTGTCTACCCACGTGCCAGTGGCTAGAACTCCAAAATAAATAGGTAGATATGGATTTACAGTTTAAACATGGGTTAAAACTGTGGATCTTCAGTTGAGTTTCTGCCCCAAACAAGCTTCACGTCAGATTTCAGTGATGCATAGCTGAGGAAGTAACAGATGATTTTTATTAATAATGAGCAGACCGGTGATGGGTGCTTTGTTCTTGTTGAATCTGTTTGGATTACATGGATTCAGTGTAGGTTTTTTGGTTTTTTACTTGCACTAATGGAGTGAAATGTTATCATGTTTATAATACTGCAGGTGCCTGTGGCGCTTTGCAAATACACATGAAGAGAGACTTGCTCCAAGAAGCAGACTGCCCAACCTAGACCGGGATGGACTGATTTGAATCAAAGCGATTTAAATTACCAATTTTAATCATGATTTCAATCAGCAAGCAGAAAACCTCGATTTAAATCATCGAAGAGGAAACCCAGGGAAATCCAGGCTGGCAGTGGGCTGAGACCCCGGCTGGCAGGAGCCGGCGGCGGGAACCCCCGAGGTTAAAATGTATCACTGGCACGCGAAGTCTTAAATGAGAGTGAATAAATGAAGACTCGGCACACCACTTCTGACAGGTTGCCGACCCCTGATCTAGTTATTGAACCAAACTAGTTGAATAAACTGAAATGAGGAAAATATTGGAACTGCTGGCAAAAGTTGGATTAGCACTTCAACGACTGGTTCTAGGTGCCTAGCCAGTGACCCAAACTACTGAACTAGTAGAACTTACTTTAAAACTTGGCAGCAAACACATACTGCTTGTATTGTATTTTGTATTTAATTTAAATGATTGTAATTGATTATAAGAAGTTTAGGACTTAGCAGGTCAATTTTTAAGTTTAATTTTAAATCTTTATTTTAAATAAGCTTGTATTTAATTTTAAATCGCATTTAAATAAAAAATCCAATTTTAAATTAAAAAAATCTGTCTATTCACCCTGAGTTAGACAGATCTAGTTCTTTGGGTAGAGTTACAGCAGAGTGCCAGACAGAGATTAGCGTTGAAAGAATGTGAAGGGTCAGTAGGAGGTTGCTCTGCACATCGGATTTTTCTCGAAGGTTTCTATGCACGATAAGTGGGACTAAAAGGAGAAAAAGTCCTCCTTTCCCAGTCCAAGGAAACTGTCAAAGGGCCCCTATTGATTCCTTAGCTGTACTACTTCGTGGTTGTTTTCCACTGTACTGGTTACATTTCTACCCGTTGTGATAAGACTTGGAATTGCCTGCGGTATGTGAAGAATTTGCTGTCCAATCAAACGGGAAGCACTCAACGATCATTACCTCAGCTTTTATAGATACAATCTAGAGAGCTTTTATTGCACTGAAACTGGTAAGAGGATTGTAACAGCTGAGTAGTGCTTGGTAGTACCAGGACCCTTCCTTCAGCTGAGCTTTTAAGCAGACTTTCCCATGCTACTGAATATGCTTTCGGTGTTTATGGAGCTGCTGTGTCCATTGTAGAGAACTATAATATAGGTGATAGCAAAATGTAAAGGAAGAACCTGTTTGTGAGAGGGATGGAGCTCCCTTAACTCCTAGGACATTCACAGTCACACCCAATATTCGTTTAAGAAAATCTTCTTAACCGCTGACTCCCCAAATTACAAACATCCAGGTTTAATTTATTATTTTGTGTTGCACTGATTCCTAGAGCTCCCATTGGGGCCCCATTGTGGTAGGCATCTCACACACCCACCCACCCACCCACCCACACACCCCACTCCCTACTCCAGGGAGCTTGCACGTATTAGACAACAGGTAGATACAAAAAGCATGTGGTGGAGCACAAGGTAGCAGTGAGAGTGTAATGATTGTTGTAGGAAGCAGTAGTATTCAAAATCCTATTCCATTCATGTTTATCTGGAGCTTTCCAGACGACGGTGTGCTAGTGGCAGCTTTCTTCTAGGCTTCTTAGCACGCTGGTTGTTTTGGCAGGAAGAATGAAAAACTCCTTTCTTTCTTGCTTGCAGAAACCCCAGATAGAGTTTTAAATTGTATACTGACCTCTACAGCATGCGTTGCTGGAGAATCGGAATAATAATAAAGGGGCCAATGAAATGTGAGAACAGCCTAAATTTGTGGGGGGAGGAAATAGCTCCTACTTTCCCAAAACATTTCTCATGCACTTTCTGAAGCCCCCAGCAGCTGTGGACAGGTGAGAGCTTCAGTGGAAGGATTCCCACTCATTAGTCTCCCATTATTCTAATCAGAGGTGTTAAGTATGTGTTAATCAGACATTTTGACTAATCCTCCATTCTGAATTTTTCTCTCCCTATAACAAGGAGACTGCATACAAATTTGTTCCTAAAATGTAACCTCTGTTAGCAGCAGCGGTGCCAAGAATCAAACAGCTACTTGAGTGTTCACTAGTGTATGTATGTGTGTGCTGTGTAGGCCTGTGGACATGCTGATCTTTCATTGTAACTAGTGCATGTCTTTATATTTTCATGCTTTTTTTTCTTAATTTCATCTTGGATGTTTTCTGCATGGAGTTCATCCTAGCCCCGGTCGAAACTTGGGCCTGGTAGAATTGGAATGTGGATGTTGAACTGTGCAGATATCGTGTGTAGTTGGAAGATGGAACGGGCAGTACCAAGAATTGTTCTGCTGCGTAATCTGTATTGCAGAATTCCTATGCAGAGTAATTTTGGAAGCACTGAAATATTAATCCACCCAGCAAAGGCCTTGGAATATTAGCAGGAAATTAAATGTGTGCATCCATCAAAATCACAAGCACTATCTACAGTTAATATCTAATAAAATATTTACAAGGATAAATCAAATGAGTTCTTACTTCAGCCATAGCCAAGGGAAAGTGACTTTGAGGTTCTGTTAGATAAAGGAATTAATTCCATCCCTGAGTGAACAGAAATATATACCTATCTTTTGAAAAAATCTTCTCGGCTCTTGCAGTCCTTTTAAGACAGTGGCTCCATTAGGTTTTTTTATTAGCTGGTTCTGATGACTGGAAGGAGGAGGGAAGTCACTTTATTTATGTAACACGTTCAGTAAAACACTAATTTAATTCTAAACCCCGCTACAGTTTGGGGATTGATCCTGTTTCCATTAAAGCTAGTGGGAGTTTTTGGCATTTACATCACTGGAAGCAGGATCAGCCCCATAGTAGCACATATCTGTTAATTCAGAGGCAAAACAGGTTTTTTTTTCCTCTTCCCTTGGCTCTCTAGGTTGATCCTGGATGGTGCCCCTCTTATAGCTATACACAAAGCTAGATATTATAAGAGGAAAGATGGCTTAGCTCTGGGCCCTGGACCTTTCGTAACTGGACTGGAATATGCTACAGACACCAAAGCAACAGTGGTGGGGAAACCAGAGACAACCTTCTTTCTGGAAGCCTTATCAGGGACTGGCTGCAAGCCGGAGGAGACCGTTATGATTGGCGATGTAAGTGTAACGTTTGAGTAAGCACATTATCATCTACCTACCTAGCTAGCCCCCATCTCCATGGTATGTGAGCACTTTGAGGAGTATATCCTTCCAGCACCCTTGTGAGATAGGGAAATGTTAGAATTCTAGAAATGTAGGGCTGGAAAGGACCTCAAAAAGCCATCAAGTTCGTCCCCCCTGCACTGAGGCAGGACCAAGTAAACCTAGATCATCCCTGACAGGTGTTTGTCCAACATGTTCCTAAAAATCTCCAATGATGGGGATTCCACAAACTCCCTTTAGCCTAGTCCAGAGTTTAACTATCCTTAAAGTTTTTCCTAATATCTAACCTAAATCTCCCTTGCTGCCCATTATTTCTTGTCCTACCTTCAGTGGACATGGAGAACAACTGATCACCATCCTCTTTATAACAACACTTAACATATCTGAAGACTTATCAGATCCCCCCATTTTAGAGATGGGGGAACTGAGACAGAAACATGTAGGGCCTAATCTAAAACCCATTTAGTCAATCCCATAACCTCGCTGAGCTTGCCCAAGCTCACACAGAGTCTGTAGCCAGGAATACAAACCACCCTTCCTGAGTTCCAGCTCAGTACCTTAACTATAGGACCATTCTTCCTCTGGCCATAGATCGCCAGCTCCAAATAAGCATTTCCATGATCCTGCACCTATCTCAGATAACTAATTTTTTTAAAATTAAAATATTTACCCAAAACAAGGGAAATAGTAGCTCTTTAAAGAGACACTGCCAACTGACTCGTTTATTGTGAGGGAACAAGTTTCCTTAGCTCTGTTACGAAGACCAGGTAATTACAACAACACATTTTTAAAATCCAAAAGCTCGTTCTTACAAAAGATACACTTGGGCCAGTTTGGAGTGGAGTCCCTTTAAAGACCATCACTCTTGAATGTCTGGCTCCTGAATACTCTACTAAAGGTGAGGTTGAAACAGTTCACATTGAAAAAAGTAATGACCGTGTGTGTGTGTTAGAGCTGTAGTAACCGAACATTGCATATTGTCAGGAGAAAACCGAGGCCTGATCCTGCAAATAACTGTCCAGGGGAACTCCACCTCCAGCCCAGGATGCCATTGAGTTCTCACTGCAGGAATAAGGGTCTGTGAATAATGGATCCTTCTGCAGTATCAGAGCTTTACCTTGTAATAGATGTTAATTCAGAGTAATTGATTAATGTTTCAGAATGGCTTTCATCTTGCATTATACTATAGGCAGGGCTATTAGCACCACCTGTTAACGTTGTCCAACACTTCCCATTAAAAGACCCCGTTTTCAATTGCTTATAACTTTGCCAAGATTGGGCTGGAATTTTCCATGCTGGGTGTTGCCTCAGGCTGGTTTTTGGGGGGGAAATTTCAGCTGTGTCTGGGAATGACAAGGGGAAAATATATTTCTTTCCCCCAAGTTAAAAAATTCTGGCGACCTTTTCTTTGAACTGTGCTAGCACCCCATCCTTTGGAGCAGGAACTTTGAAATCTGGCAGATGGGTGGCGGCCTCTGAGTCAAGTATGTGCCTTTTGCTGTCCCTATAAAAATCTGCTCAAATTTGGGGGACAGTTATAATTAAACCTTTGAAATATATCACAGAATAGAATGAATAAATGGAGATATGCCAATCTCCTAGAACTGGAATTACCTTGAAAGGTCATTGAGTCCAGTCCCCTGCCTTCACTAGCAGGACCAAGTACTGTCCCCTGACAGATTTTTGCCCCAGATCCCTCAATGGCCCCCTCAAGGATTGAACTCACAACCCTGGGTTTAGCAGGCCAATTTGTAGCAGCTAAAATCTTGGGAGATTCTGTCCGCACTGAGGATGCTCAAGCCTTTCGCAGCTGCTAGCACTGACCAGATTTTTCATGTGCCATCCCCCCAGCGTGGCTGAGCGTGTTCCCTCCAGCCCAGGACTTCAGGGGCAAAGCCAGACTTTCCCTGTAAGGGCTGCTCCCAGCTCCTCCAGGCCTGGGTGGGCTAACGCACCCGAACTGAGAGTAGTGAGCCTGGCTCTCCTTTGCTTTCAATGATTTGCTGCTGGTGCCAAGGCTGCACAGAGGAGGAAGCCATATGATTTGAATACAGAGGGGACTAAAGCCAGACCACAGGGTTAGGACAAGGAGTCAGCTGAGATGCAGGTGTGGGGAGAAACTGGGACTGACTAGGTAAGGAAACTAGGAATGGAACTGGGACAGGAAGCCTCAGTGCAGAGTGGGAGAAGGAAGCAAGCATGGGGAAGTGGCAGGACTGAGCCAAGGACAGACTGGCATGGACAGAGCAGAAGGGGTCAAAGTTGGGAGAAACTGGCAGAAGAATCTGTGCCCACTAGAGCACACTCCCTTCCAGAGCCTGAACGGAACCCAAGATTTCCATGTCAACATTCTTCTGTCAGCAAATATCTGTGACACCCACTGGCAAAGTATATGTCTCATCCCCCCTCTAGTGCTGGTCCACGTAGAGGATGACAACCAGTTCTCTGTTAGCTTCCAACTCAGCTGATGACCCCTGTGGCTGTCAGTATGATGCTACATGATGGAATTTGGATTTTTTTAAAAACAACACCACCTAAGTACATTAAAAGAACAGTATTAACGTTGCAAAGTCAAGCACTCGGGCAGCCTGAATTCTGGTATTTCCTAAGTTTTGAGTGCACCTGAAGATGCAGCTAGGTACACAGGCATCTAGTGGAACCTCTAAAAGTGCCTAACTGATCTTGGTGTTTCTGAAAACCCCACTAGGCATCTCTCTGCGTCTTTAGGCACATACATATTTTTAAAGAGCTGGTCCTTAATGTTTAGAGTATTTAAACCATATTAGTTTTAGCTTAAATCTTGCAGTTCTATCTCAAGCAAATCTCCCACATGGGCAAAATTCTCACTGAAGTTACTTATGTGCTAATTTCAGGATATGGCCCATTATTGTTTTAATTAGACTGGGTCGTTGCATGGTGGTGACGGCCACAGAATGCCCATAAACAAATTGTTTCTGTAACTCTAGATTAACCTTGTTTCCTCTTCTGTCTGCCAGGATTGCAGGGGTGATGTTGGTGGAGCCCAGAATGCTGGCATGCTAGGTATTTTAGTAAAGACTGGTAAGTACTGCATGGATTTTGACATCTTGTGATAATTTGTTCACTTCAGTAGAGCCATGTTGTTCCAACAACTCCAGCACATATCTGAAAAATGCAAAACTGGGTCTGGGTTTTGGTCAACCCGCCAGGGGAAGGGGAGAATCTCAATTGAGTCTTAAATGAATCTCAGCCTAGCTCTGTGAAGACCATTTGTGATGCATTAGGTCAAGGAGAATGCAAAGTGGGTACCCCTTTTACGGTGCCTTGTTGTTCCTGAAGTACAAGTGATAGGAGCATCGGACAAAATCTCTCCTAGCTACAGGGAAGACTTCAGGCTGGCAGGGCAGCTAAAGCAGCTTTTAAAAAGCACCTTTTTGTTCTTTTATTTCAGGTAAATATCGAGCAGCAGATGAAGCCAAAATTAATCCAGCTCCTTACCTAACCTGTGACAACTTCCCACAGGCAGTAGACCATATCCTACAGCATCTGCTATGAGAGAAGCATTTAGTTTGGAGAAACTTGACTCTGTTTTTACATTATTGCCTCCCTTCCTCCTCACAAAATAAAACTCAAAGCACAGTGTGTGCATCACACCTGCAATCAGGCAATGAACACGTCTCACTGCAGAGCACTGAAAGGAAATGATACTGATGTGCAACCCAGTGGCAAGTCATGGGTAAACTCTCTTACTTTCCTGAAGATGGAACACAGAGAGTGGAAAAGTAGATCTCCCAAAAGTATTCATCAGGTCAGATGGCAGGTGGAGGGAAACCACCAGATGAAACAATTTGCTTTCTTGTATTATGTAGGGAAAGGAGGGAAGTTCACATAGTCAAAAACAAAGACTGTTTAGGAAGTAACTGTTTAAAAAGCCCATCTGAAATGTGCCAAGTTAGTTAAATTATAAAACCCATGAGAAATGTGCCAAGGTAATAAACATCAACAAAACATAACAGCCATTTTTAGCCTAAATGACAACAGCTTTGTTGGTTCTTGTATGTTTGTTTTAGTTACCATGTGTCTTCTCTCTGCTGTGATCTAATTTAAATGTAGAGATGATACACATTAGGAATATCTTACCATTTAAGATATTGCCATTACTAATAGCAGTCTCTGCTGATCTCTCTCCCTCTATTCAAACAGGTAACAATTGTTTTTTCAAGTTTTATGTAAAATTCAAACAATTGGTATTTTACAGATGTTTTAATTAGATGCTGTTATTAACAGGAATGGTGCAGAAACAAAAATCTGGTCCTTAATGGCTTTATAGGCCATGAATTTTTGAAGTTAGACTTCAGCAGGGTCCTATTAACGCTACAGTTGCAAGATTTCATTTTTTCCCCCCCCTTTCTAATGCTATGAGAAAAATCCTTCAAAACCCATGGGACCGATTGCAAGCTTTTAAGCACTTGGATAATACAGATGTAAAATGAAATCTCATTCTGGAGCATGCATTGTTCTTCCTGCATGTGTTAAATCCACCAAAATGAACTAACTTTGTAATGATGGTAAATGGCTTTCCTGGTCCATTTGCAAGCTGTAATAATCAAAGTCCTTTCCAGTTGTTTTACAGTGCTCATGAGTGTTAAGTTATTAGACTGTAATTGTACATCACTGTAGTACTCACCTTATTGAAAATATAGTTTTCTGTTAATAAACCACACTGCTTCTTGTTAAGAAAAAATACAATGAATATGTAGCAGGCGCTAACTAAAGGAAAGAAGGTTTATCTATAATCTCTGGGGGTGGTTACATTTCACATGGAGTGAATTTCTGCAAATGACGGAAGGGGAAGCATGAATGTATATGTGGGCTGTGCGAACTGTGTGTATTGGGCATGCAAGAAATAATGGAAGCTCTGAGGCTGTCTGTCTGGTCTGTGTTTGGCAAGGCCCAGCACAATAGGTTCCTGGTCCATGAGTGGGCTCCTAGGTGCTACTGCTATACAAATAAGCAACAATAAGTGAATGTCCAGTGCTTAAAAAAAAAAAGTGCACAATCTTCCTCCATCCCTCCCCAGCAGGACTTGAAATTAGTCTTGGAAAGGTGGTTGAGTTTAGTGACTCCAACCTACCTTCCCACATCCTCTTCCCAAAATCTTGTGAAAGTCAAAGGCTGTGTAAGATAATGGAGCCCTTCCTTGGGTCACCTGAAGGATCTACCTCCCTTACCCAACTAACTAATACGCAGTGCTGAGTAAATTCACTCAGCCAACCAATCACTGTATAGCACCTGTGACAAATATAAGCCAACAGAAAGCTCAAGGATGTTATGTGCCATGTAAGTGTGACCCAAATGCAGAGCTGGTGTGAGGAGGAGAGACAATAGTCTCTTGCAGCAGAAGGAAAGGCTCCCCCCAGTTTTGTGTCATCTGTGAACTTGCTGAGGGTGCAATCCATCCCATCATCCAGATTATTAATAAAGATGTTGAACAAAACCAGCCTCAGGACCAACCCCTGGGGCACGCCGCTTGATACCAGCTGCCAACTAGACATTGAGCCGTTGATCACTACCCGTTCAGCCCTACCATCTAGCCAGTTTAAAGTATGGATTGGATGAATGGACTATAACTTTTGAGACTGTATCAAAAGCTTTGCTAATGTCAAGATATATCATGTCCACTGCTTTCCCCATATCCACAGAGCCAGTTATCTCATCATAGAAGGCAATCAGGTTGCTCAGGCATGACTTGTCTTTGGTGAATCCAAGTTGACTGCTCCTGATCACCTTCCTCTCCTCCAAGTGCTTCAAAATAGTTTCCTTGAGGACCTGCTCCATCTTTTTTGGGGGGGCTGAGGTGAGGCACTATATTTGCCTTTTTCCAATCGTCCGGAACCTCCCCCGATTGCCACGAGTTTTCAAAGATAATGGCCAATGGCTCTGCAATCACATCAGCCAACTCCCTTAGCACCCTCGGATGCATTAGATCTGGACGCATGGACTTGTGAATGTCCAGCTTTACTAAATAGTCCTTAACCTGTTCTTTCACCACTGAGGGCTGATCTCCTCCTCCTCCTCCTGTGTTGCCCAGGACAGCAGTGTGGGAGCTGACCTTGTCTGTGAAGACCGAGGCAAAAAAAGCATTGAGTACTTCAGCTTTGTCCACAACATCTGTCACTAGGTTGCCTCCCTCATTCATTAAGGATCCCAAACTTTCCCTGACCTTTTTCTTGTTGCTAACATACCTGTAGAAACCCTTATTGTTACCCTTCACATCCCTGAAATTTGGTGCCCAGAACTGGACACAGTACTTCAGATAAGGCCTAATCAGCGCGGAGTAGAGCAGAAGAATTACTTCTCATGTCTTGCTTACAACACTCCTAATACATCCCAGAATGATGTTTGCTTTTTTTGCAACAGTGGTACACTGTTGAGTCATATTTACCTTGTGGTTTACTATGACCCCCTGATCTCTTTCCACAGTACTTCTTTCTAGGCAGTCATTTCCCATTTTGTAGCTGTGCAACTGATTGTTCCTTCCGCAGTGGAGTACTTTGCATTTGTCCTTATTGAATTTCATCCTATTTACTTCAGATCATTTCTCCAGTTTGTCCAGCTCATTTTGAATTTTAATCCTATCCTCCAAAGCACTTGCAACACCTCTCAGCTTGGTATCATCTGCAAACTTTATCAGTGTACCTGCTACACCAGGGGCCGGCAACCTGCGTCTCTTTGGCTGCCCCCTGCGGGGGTATGAGGTGCAGGCTTGGGCCGGGAGGTGCTTACCACAGGCGGCTCCCAGCTGGCGGTGCAGCAGGGCTCAGGCAGGCTGCCTGCATGCATGCTGTTGCCAGGGCCGGCCCACAACATTTGGGCACCTGAGGCGGGGAGCTCAAATAACGCCCCCATGCTCCCTTGCTTGGGCCAAAACGTGGAAAGGTCTCAATTCTGCCTTCTTCCTGTTCTACTCCTCTCATGGTACAGCTCTGCTACCTACCCCAATACAGGAGAACTAACAACTTAAAATGCCTTGTTCAAAAATTTTAAGTAACACTTAACTTTCAAACGCCTGAACAGCAAATGTAACTTTTCTTGTCTGCATAGTAAACACTGGCATTTTAATGTTTTTGGATAATCAAAATGGTGCTTTCCGTTCCTTCTTGGTTGCAAAGATTTGAACTGCTTCCTGAAGGTCCACAGTCTGGGCAAGCTCATGCTTTATTGAGATTGTTACAAGGCTGATCAGCCTCTCCTGTGTCGTTGTGGAGTGTAGATGTGTTTTTATTAACTTCAGCTTGGAGAAGCTGCGTTCTCCACTGGCAACTGTTACAGGAAGTGTTAGAAGTATGTGCAGAGCAACAAAAGCATTTGGAAAGAGGGTGGTCATCTTATTTGTGCCCATATATTCCAGAACAGCCTTTGGAGTTGATCCTGATTAAATGCATCTTGAAAGGGCTTTCAGTTCATCACCTAAATCATTCGCATCAATATTGCGCATGTCATCATGTGTCAACCCTGTCTCTAGTGCCCTGCATTGCTGTGTAGGTCTTCTTCAGGTATAGTTTGGAGTTTTGGAAAATCATACAACATCCCAAATATACTGCTGTGTTTCTTGAGCTGCATGAAACATTCTTCAACTGACTGTATTGCACAACCTAGCACCTGGTTAAAGAATTCAACTTTAAATTGTTGTTTGGGGTCTTTTATGGGATTATCCTGTGCCTCGTAATCAAAATGTCGTCTTCTTCGGTGACTCTTGTATTCTTCAATGGGTGGGAAAATAGCTTCAGTGTGAATTCCTTTGCCAACTTCTGTGCATTCTTCAGAATGTTTTGAAATCCCTCATCTGCTTTGTCCAGTTGTTCCATTGCTCCAGATATATCAAGGTCAACACCTTGGAGTCTCTTGCTTACAACATTTATTTCAAACAGTATGTCATGCCACAACACTAAGCAACACAGAAATTTGAAGTTATGTATGTTTCTGGTGATTCCATTTCCCTCTGCCACTGTTCTCCCACGAACAGTTCCTGTTATAGCATTATCCTCCATAATGGCAACTATGGCATCTATCTTCCCAGTTTGGTGTTTGATAGGCTTTATCGCCTCCACTCGACTTTCCCATTGTGTGGCACTCAGTGGTTTCAGTGTCAGAGAGGATGTTCCCAGATGTTGCTTCAAAATTTGCCATCGATGAGTTGATGCAGAGAAAAATACATAGATGCTTTGAATTACATGAAAAAATTCAGCAGCCTCACTAGAAGCTGCTGCTGCATCACTCGCCACCAAGTTCAATGAATGAGAACTGCATGGGACAAAAAAAGCTCGAGGGTTAAACTCTCGGATCTGTGTCTGCACTCTTCTGTTCTTTCCTCTCATGTTGGCACCATTATCGTAGCCCTGACCTATCATGTCAGCTCTCGCAATTCCCGTATCTTTCAGCTTTTTAAGAAGCACATTTGTCATATCAGCTCCTGTAGTATCAATAAATGTCAAATTCTAGAAAATGCTCTCTGACAGTCATCATTGCAGGGACATTTTCACTAGGTTCTGTCATTGTTATAAAACGCACCATTAAAGTCATTTGTTCCATATGGCTGATGTCGGGTGTGCAGTCCAGAATAACAGAGTAATATCTTGATGACTTCAGATCTGCCACAATCTTCTGTTTGACTTTTGTTGCCAGTAACTGTATGATCTCATTTTGAATTGTTTTTCCAAGGTAGTGGTGTGTGTACATTTCTTGAATGGTGACTCTTCTTAGCTGCTCCTGGAGTATAACATCAAACTCAGCCATCAGCTCCACAATTTAAGGACGTTTCCATTGTTTGGCACATACAGCTGATCTGAAGCGCCACACAGTGCTAGGTTTTAGGTAGCAAGCATTCTCACAATGGCAATGAACCTTTTCAGAACATTTTGCCAGTAAAGAGACTCTGATGCAATCTTCTCTTGATGCTGATCATCTATGGGGGCCTTTAACCTTAGTCTCATCTCAAGCTTTCCACCTCTGGAATGCTCTCTGGTGATTTGCTGCTGTCAAGGTTCCCTCCCCACTCTGAACTCTAGGGTACAGTCATGGGGCCCCGCTTGAAAGACCCCCTAAGATTATTTCTAAAAGCTTAAGTTAAAAACTCCCCAAGGTACAAACTTTACCTTGTACCTTGAAAAGGAAAAAGGTAACTGCTGCTACCACCAAGTGATTTAACAAGAACCAGGGAAAAGGACCACTTGGGAGTTCCCCTTCCCCCTAAAATATCCCCTCAAGCCCGTACACCTCTTTTCCTGGGGAGGCTTGAGAATAATCTGCTAACCCATTGGTACAAAGTGATCAAAGACCCAACCCCTGGGTCTTGGAACAATGGAAAGATCAGTCAGGTTCTTAAAAGAAGGATTTTATTAAAAAAGAAAGGTAAAAATCATCTCTGTAAAATCAGGATAGTAAATATCTTTACAGGGTACTTAAATTCAAAACTCAGAGGATCCCCCCTCTGGACAAAAAGTTAAAGTTACAGAAAAACAGGAATAACACCTCCCTCTACCAGAGGGAAAGTTCACAAGCAAAAAAAAAAAAAAATCTAATACTCAATGTCTACCTTACTTGTAATATTGGAGATTTGGTTGAGGATGGAGGAGATGATTTTTTGCCTGGTCCCTCTCTTAGCCCCAAGAGAGAAGAGAAACACAAACAAAGAGCCACACACAAAACCTTCCCCCCTCCCAAGATTTGAAAGTATCTTCTTTCCTCATTGGTCCGGTGCCAGGCAGGTTATTTAAACTTCTTAACCCTTTACAGGTAAGGAGAAATTTTAACCCCTTAGCTGTATGTTTATGACAGCTTCCTTCTCATGGCATGCCAGATTTCTAGCCAGATTTTTCCAGTCCTTTGTTCCTGTAGAACCCAGTGTGGCTGGAACACTAGACTGGAAGAGTTTGCAACAAAACCAGTATGCAGCATTCTGGGTTTTTGAGTGCATAAGCCATGGCTTTGTCACCATTGGGTATTTCACGCCAGTAATGTGTTGGATGGAAACTTCTATTTTCATTGTCTTTGGGGAACGTGAGGTTTTTCACTTGCTGTGGCCCATGTAGTACAAGGAAGTCCCTCAGGCTACTGCTCAAGTGGGTCCACAGTCCTAGATCATCTAGACTTAAGGAACTAAACTCAGCAACAGCTGTTTCTTGTGCCTCCAGCACACTCTGATCTACACTTCTTCAGGAATGTGCATGGTTACACCCATTTGAGATGGAGATATGGATGCTGCAGTAGCTGCTGGGTTACCTGCACTCTGACTAACTGGAAGATCAGGCATCTCCTCACCACTCACATCCTCACTGGGGCTGGAAGGCTCACCGTGAACATTTGTGTCTATGTATCTCAGGAGAGCTCCTTCCTGCTTAGATAGAAAAGCTTCCTTTGCTTTCTTCCTTTTTCTGAATGCTGCCCCAGAGGGGCATTTTCTTCTTTCACTCATGACTGCTATTCTGTGCCAGCTATAGTGGCTCTCAACACTCAATTGAAGGGGACAAATAAGCAGGTTGGTAGCAGGGCCTGAGTGACTGGCTCCTACTACTTCAGTTGACTGCCTGTTCTCCTCAAGTGGGTTCAGGGAAGCAGCAGGAAACAGGAAGCTCCCTGAGAAGCTGGTGTTAATCAGTCCAGGCTCCTGGGAGTGCTAAAGAGGTACATAAGAGGCTCCTCCTCCTCTTTCTCCCTGCAGCTCCTGCTGCTTTCTGTTGTTCCCTCTCACCTTTTCTCCTGTCTGCCTGTTGTCTCTTGTGCCCTCCTTCCTCTAGCACAGCACTCCACCATCTCTGTGCATCTAGAGCAGAGAGAATACATATGCACAGGCAGCAGACACAATTTTCTACACTCTGGGTCCTAGTAGCCCCCCCCCCCCCCCACAGTCTGGCACCTGAGGCGGCCACCTCAGTTGGCCTCATGGTAAGGCCAGCCCTGGCCGTTGCCCCACGCCCCTCCTGGCTGGCTGCTGGCACATCTCTGCATGCCCCTTGGGGGAGACAGGCAGCAGGTCTCCGTGCGCTGCCCACGCCCACAAACACCATCCTAACAGCTCCCATTGGCCAGGGGCGTGCAGAGAAGTGCCAGCCGCTTCCGGGAGCAGCGTGGGGCCCAGGGCAGCCGGGCAGCCTGACTGAGCCCTGTTGCGCCGCCAGCCGGGAGCCACCCGTGGTAAGCACCTCCCAGCCAGAGCCTGCACCTCGCATCTCCTCCCATCCCCAACCTCCTGCCCCACATCAGAACCCCCTCCTGCACCCAAACTCCCTCCCAGACCCCGCTCTCCCTACCCCACAATCCCCAGCCCCCTCCTGTTTATATTCAAATTCAAACAGCTCATTACCAGGAAACTGTTGTCTACCAATAAAACTCTTGGAATTTCTTGTGAAAAGGAAGCGTATGTGCTCTGTCTTTACTAGTATGCTCCAACATCCTACAGTTTGAAAAAGTCTAAAGTTAGACATAAAATAGGTCAGATAAATACCTTCAATCAAAAAAATGACAACCAAAAAGAGAACGATAGAAGATGAACCTTGAGCATTTCAAAACGATTGGACTGAGTCTTACACTTTTATAGCAAGTTCAGCCGGACTCCCATTGTGTCTCATTTGCAATGAGAACCTATCCAACAATAAGAAATCAAACCTAGAAAGACATTTTGAAAAGAAACATTGGACGTTTACTGAAACCTATCCAGCTGGTGATTTGAGGAAAAAAGCAATAGAGGACCTCCGACGCAAAGCAGAGCAAACAAGATGTACGTTTGCTAAATGGATGAAGGTGCCAAGCGGAACCATTACTGCTAGTTTCGTGGCAGCTCAAGAAATCATCAAACGAGGGAAGTCATTCACAGATGGAGAATAGGTGAAAAAATGTTTCATTAAAACATCTGAACACCTCTTTGACGATTTTAAAAACAAAGATGAAATAGTTTAGAAAATTTGAGAAATGCCATTATCTGCAAAGACTGTAAAAGACAGAACTATTAAAATGGACACAGACGTAAGCAGACGTAAGCAGTTCAGCAGTTCGATTTTCCCAAAGATAGTAAGCAAAGAAAATTCTCGACAATGCATTAGAAACGTCGGCTTGTTAATGGAGAAGAAATGCACCGTCAGTGGCTGCAGTATTCCACATCAAATGATTCTGTCTTTTGCTTCTGCTGCAAGTTGTTTGCCAGTAGTACTATTGGTGCATCATCCCTTTCTGAAAAAGGCTCAAGAGATTGGAAAAACATGTTTGCAATTCTTTCAGGGCACGAGAAAAGCATTCAACATTTGATGAATGTTCAAACATGGAAGAAACTTGAACTGCGATTGAAATACAAGAGAACAATTGATGAAGAACATTTGCGCTTCATTAAGCAAGAAGAGAAGTATTGGCAGCAAATACTAAAACGTCTGATTGCTTTGGTCAGAGTTCTTGGTATGCAAAACCTGACCTTTTGGGGAACACAAGAAAAACTGCACACTTTTGGTAACGGGAGCTTCCTCAAATTTGTCGAATATCTAGCTTTGTTTGACCCGCTTATGGATGAGCATCTTCGCAGGATTAAGGACAAGGAGATGTATGTACATTACCTAGGGAAAGACATACAGAATGAGCTTATTCAGCTTCTATCCAATGCCATCAAACAAAAAATCCTAGCATCTGCTCACGCTGCAAAAATACTTTTTGATCATTCTAGATTGTACACCAGATGCAGGCCATGTTGAACAAATGACTATGATCATTCAGTTTGTGGATAGGCCTACTTCAGAGACAGAGAATGAGATTGAATCAGTATGCATAAAGGAACACTTCTTGGGATTTGTGTCGCTTACGGAGACACAATGGAGCTGGTATGACAGAAACTATTCTTCACCAGTTAGAAGAGATGTCACTGCCTATAGAAAACTTGCGTGGTCAAGACTGCGACAATGGGAGCAATAAGAAAGGGAAAGAAAATGGTGTCCAGGGAAGAATTTTGGATATTAATCCACGAGCCTTTTTCGTTCCTTGCAGTGCACATTCATTGAATTTCATTGCTAATGATGCTGCCAAGTGTTGCTAGGAGGCAACCGCCTTCTTTGATTTAGTTCAACGTGTTTGTGTATTTCTCAGCTTCTGCACATCGCTGGGAAGTTCTAATACACCATGTATCTAATCTCACAGTTAAACCATTGAGTGAAACAAGATGGGAAAGTCTAATTGATGCCTTGAAACCTCTTCGCTATCAGCTTGGTGACATCTATGATGCTCTAATAGAGATCTATGATGACACTACTCCAACAGGATCATCTGGCAATACGTCATGAGTTGATGCAAAGGATCTTGCAAAAGTCATTTCTAGTTTCAAGTTTCTTGTTTCTCTTGTTGTGTAGTATGACATATTGTTTGAGATCAACATGACTAGCAAACAACTTCAGGCGACAGAATTTGACATACGTGACACCATTAATCAACTTGGAGAAACCAACACGTTTCTTGTAGGCCGCAGAAGTGATGCAGACTTTGAGAAAACATTGGTAGATGCAGGTGAACTTGCGGAGGAGTTGGATGTACCGGCACTTTTTGAACCAGATCCAATCCGTATTAGAAAAAAAAGGAAGCAGTTCACATATGAAGCAGATGACTAACCTATTTATAATCCGGAAAAAAAATTCAACGTGAACTTTTACTTTGCAGTCATCGACACAGCAATACATTCAGTTGAAGAAAGATTCACATTGATGAAGCAAATTTGTTCAGTATTTGGCTTCCTATATGATATGTACAGTTTGCAAAATACAACACCAAAGCAAATTATGGAACATTGCTTGAATCTGGAGCAAGCTTTGCAACATGGTGAATCCAAAGAGATTGATGCCTTTGACTTGTGCAATGAATTGCAAGCTATTGCAAGACAAGTCCAAAAGAGTGCATCACCGCAAGGTGTATTGAACTTCATATGGAAAAATAAGCTGACATATAGTGTCCCCAACACAGCTTTTGCTCTTCGCATCATCTTGACTCTCCCAGTTTCTGTGGCCAGTGGTGAGCGAAACTTCTTGAAGCTCAAGTTGATAAAAATGTACATGCGAACATCAATGTTGCAACAAAGACTTGTTGGGCTATCTACATTGTCAATAGAACATGACATAGCTCGCAACACTGACTTGGAGGAACTTGTTTCTAACTTTGCTAAACGGAAAGCACGGAAAAATAAATTCTAAATTATAACATGTTACTCTGTGACTGTATTGTGTATAATGTATGTGATTTATTTTAAGATCCATGCTATGTCGTGCAAAGTGAAAACAATAATGTCAACACTGTCAGGTTATTCATTTATATTCATTAAATATGTAGACTAAATAATGAAATTAATAAATTTTCAAACCAAACATGTATTAATTCTAATAAACAATGCCACATTATGCAGTATTCATTTTTGAAAGTTTATAATAAGCGATGCTCCAGGGGGAGGGGAGGAGAAAGGGGGGGCGCAAGGTGGAAGTTTCGCCTAAGGCGCAAAATATCCTTGCACCGGCTCTGAAAATAGTATGATAATAGAAGAAAATGAAGGATAAGGACAGAGTAATAAATGTCACAAAATGGGAATTAGAGCAGAACATGGTGGAGGAAGAACTTGTAAATATTAAAGAACTTGTGAAAAAGCTAGACCAAGTAATGGACAATCAAAGAAAGTATAACTCAAATTCTAGTAGGAAGAACATTTTCTGGATCCTACTTTTGACGCTTGTTTATGTCTTGATTTGGTTCATTGTTAATTATAAACATTTCTGTAAATAATATTGCCCATATTAATATCATATGTAGTTGAAATAATAGAATAGGTTAAGTTAAGGATAAATTAGATAAGCTAAACAATACAAATAGTAATGAGAATCTCATTTAGTAGGAGGTCTGGAAAAATAATAAGTATGGCAATGGAATGGGAGGAAGCTGACAATGAAATGGTGTCAGGGACAATATAATTTCAGTATCCCCAATCCTTGCAAGAATAAACTTCAACCACGATATCGACCTTCAACGACCTTATATCGGATCACACTGAATGATTGCCAGATGAATATTGTTTATCTGGATACAGAATTTACACATTCCATATTAAACACCACTATTAAAGAAATAGATTGGTGACAGTGGAGATCTGGCAATACAAGTACAATTGAAAGAAGGCCACAAATATATAAGGTACAAATTAGTAGAAAGATTAACATAAAAATTGGACACCATTATGTGTATGGGTATAGATTTGGGTTAATGAACTTGTGACAGGGTTGGACTCACCCCTGCGGCGCCTCCTGCTGGTTTCAGTCGGGAATTAGCTCATCCAGCCTCTGGAGCGCCCTCTGTAGGCCAGTGATCCGCCTGACCGCTCTGGCCTGTGTCCCTCCCAGGACCTGGTGCCCCTTTAACTGGGGTGCTGCCCCCCAGCAGTACCCCACAGATCTGGGTCTCCCCTCCCCAGGGAACCCCCAACCCACTATCCCCACCTCGCCTCAGTCGTAGGCTACTGCCAGTCACCAGCTAGCCCCCGCACCCTGGGGCAGACTGCAGTATAAGCCACTCATCACAGCCAAAGGGAGTTTGGACCTGCTGCCTCGGCCTACCCGTGGGTTGCCCCTGCAACCCCAGTACCTAGTTGGGCCTACCACAGCCTGGGGTTTCCTCAGGCCGGAGCTCCCCAGCTCCTCTGGCCTTCCCCAGCCCTGCTCTACCCTAGGTACCTGCAGCCAAGCCCTTCTCCCTCTACAAGCAAAGGGAGAGTATTTGCTCCAGGCCCACTGTTCTCTTATAAGGGCCAACTGGGCCCTGATTAAACTGGCCACAGCTGTGGCTGCTTTGCCAAACAGCCCGGCTTCCAGCCTCAGCCCTCCCCCAGGGCTGTTTCCAGCCCCTCAGGGCAGGAGTGGGGTGCCACCCCGCTACAGAACTATAGAAGAGAGGGATATGGATAATTGGTATGGATATAATGAAAGCGTTCCCAGGAACTATTGACTTTGATGAAAGAATTGTTTGGTCTCTTATGATAAAGTAATGTAATAAAGCAATAGAAAGGGTTTAAGAATAAAATGTTATAAAGAACCATTTATAAAACTTAAAATATAGATAGATAGATCGTTAGAAATCTCATTTAATATAGGGTGTTTATTGAGAAGTCAGACAAGAATGACCAAACAGGATGGCAGAATTATGAGTCGAGGATGGGAGCAGTGATAGTGGGATGAGTGATAATGAAGGTCAGGAAGACGAGGTCGTTGCAAGATTAAATCTAACTCCGGATAGACAATTTTATGTTTATTACATTACACTCCATATTAGAAGAGGATAAGGACATATTTTGTATCATAAATACTGGATCAGGGATATCAATCTTAAATTTATTCCATTGATATTCATATTAAAGAGTATACAAATCAGGACAAGGCCTAACTTTACATCCAGACGTTGGTGGACAGATTCAAGTTAGGATGAGCCAGCCCCTGACCATGACCTTTACTGTTTATTTTATTTTTGCCTCTCTCTCTCCTCTTTTGTTGTAATCCTCACTTCTAAATACATTTTTTCTGTTTTCAAAGAATTTACTGTTTGCTGCCTATTCTTGATTGGAGGGCTGTATCCGTGTCCTTCAGGGGGAAAGTTAGGTGACCTTAGTCAGCGGCTTTCCTCTGGAACATCCATAGAGTGGGCCACAATCTTCGTTACCGGAATAAGTAAAAACGTAAAGAGTTTTAAATCTAAAGAGACAGCCTATATCAAAATCTTCTGGTAACAGCTCCATCTGCTATATTGCTGGAACATAGCCTTTAGAAGAACTCAGATACTACCATGATGTGCTGTAGTAAAATCTGAGCTAGCTAGATCGGCAACACACCCCAAGAGTGTCAGAGTGCACAAAACTTTGTCATCTCAGAATAAAGACTTCTGTAAAAAAATTCTCCCTTGCCTTTAGCATCACCTTAAGAAGTGTCACCTCTTTGCATCCTTTTTCCTAAAGAATGTTTTGGGTTTTATGTAGGCTTACACAGTGCTCACGTAGACAGATCGGGGCCATGTATCACTGCTTGCCATGTGGCTAGGTTTTACACACTGAATTCTAATAAATAAGTAGCAACAGACCATAAAATTCTTTGCCCGCCTTATAAAAGTGTTGCTAGCTTCACAAATATTCCTAAACCCATACACCACCTCAGCTGTCATCCACTTGCAATTCCTCTTCAGCATGTGCATCTTCCATCTTGGTAAACACCTACAAAATCCTGGCTTCTAAAGATACCAGTTAGCAGTTTATGAGCAGCAAAAAAGAAAGAAAAGGATGGATGAAAGACTATTAGAACAGAATAAATGCTACATGTGCTAATAAATAAGTAATAAGTAATTTAAATTAGGCTCTGATTCCTCAACAAGTAACCTACTGATGAGCACTACATCACCCTATTAAAAGCAAATGACATTGGTACTAGTTGGGTAAAAACTAACCCAAAACCAAATTGAATGGGGTGGATAAAACACATCAGGACATCGATACATGAACAAATTATATCCCAGACCAAAACTTTACCAAGTTGACCATGACTACCAGGCAATAATAAAATGCTGAATTTAATCCCAGATGGGGATTTTAAAAAAAGTCACTTATGCTTCATTGGCAATCGCACAGGTCCTTGCTAGTAAATGCCAGACTGGTTATGAGGCACTAGTTTGAGTACTGTGAGCCCCGAATCTTCTTGCTATTCCTGATGTAAGCTTTCTGCTCTTGCTCCTCTCCCCCTAAGAAGTGAAAATCATTTGCAATGAATGAGGATTGTGCAAGACTGGTCAATTTATAAGGCTTTATGCATAAAATTAGTGCTAGAATCTTCATTGTATATTCACCGTAGACATTACTTTTCCATGAAAAATACCAATTTCTAATTGTCATTGAAAATGGTAAATTAAAAATGCACCTTACAGATTTGGAAGTACAGATTCTCTCATTCAGTTTTCTGGAAAAAAAAAAAAGTAATTCCTTTTCCTCCATAGTTCAGTCCCTCTATCTGTAGCTGAACCCCAGTTGCAGATGCCATTTTGGGTAGTGGGTATCTTTGATTTCAAAGTCTAAAGCTATTTCAAACAGATTCAAAATCTCTCTGCCAGGCTATGTACTTCTGACTCAAATTCTTTGCTGATGGCTTGGTGTGAGCGATCACATCCAGGAAATCTGCTGTTGTGACCGTGTCCAGTCGGAGTTCGGGTACATTACTGCTACCTGGAGAGAGAAAATTGACCAAATGCTGAAAGTGAATGAGATGCTCATCAGTGCTAAGAGATGATCTTTTTAAGCCAGTGCATAATGCAACATACTTAACGGTTAATACACTAAACAGAAGATTGGACATAGCAGGAGAGAAAATGGTTCTTATTGTGTTCAGTGCCAGGGCTGGCTCTAGCTTTTTGCCACCCCAAGCGGGGAAAAAAAAAAAAAAAAAAGCTGCGGCCGGAGCTGCTGAAGCAAAAAAACCCCACACCCTTGAAATGTGCCGCCCCAGGAATGGTCGGAATGCCGCCCAAGCACCTGCATTCTTTGCTGGTGCTTGGAGCTGGCCCTGTTCAGTGCACAGAGATTGACAGCTTCAAGAGGTGACCAGAGTTTTGGAAATATTGGCTTAATTAGGTTTTTACAAACATACAGTTACAACTTTTCTAAGCGAATAAGAGAGCGCCACCTGCTGGTACATGAATATATAATGCCTAGTGTTACAAGGACAGATCAGCATTTCTCACATTGGATTCTCTCTGAGAGCTATTGTACCTGGCTGATGATTTTCAAGAGCATTGAAGATTTTCCTCACTGGCCGCATAGCTGCTTCCTTGCAGACCAGTTTAACGTCAGAGCCAGAGTACCCTTCTGTCTCCTAATACAAGATCACAATTCACAGGATTATGAATCATTGCACATGATGTATATACTCTCATGTTACTTCATTCTTGCTTTGAATGCAGAGTTGCTGTGTGCAGGTGTTAGCAAATCAGGCATTTGATTTCTTAAGGACAGTTTTCTGCAGGTAAAATAAAATCTTAATCTCTCTGTGCCTGTTTCCCACCCTGTATGTCTTATCTATTTGGATTGTAAACTCATTATGAACCTGATCCAAAGCCCATGGAAGTCAATGGGAGTCTTTTCACTGGCATTAATGGGCTGTAGATTAGGCTCTATGTTTCTGTCCAGTGCCTAATACAATGGGCCTCTAGGCACTACTGTGATACAAATACCACCAATGGGACAGATTTTCAACATTAGGGCTGCTCTGCAAAAAGCCTGTGCCCAAATAACTGTTCTGCTTCCCATCTTTTGCAACTCAATGTGGATACTCTTATTCTGGGTTAAGAGCATTCTGTTTCCATTTAGCTAGGCCACTCTTAATCCGAAATAAAGAGTGTCCACACACAAAACAAGTGTGGAATAGAAGCAATTTTGGTACCAGTTTGTGTGTAGACAAGTCCTTAGGCATGCACAGCCACACACCTCCTTCAGTGCACGTCTACTTCCCACACACACATATACATCGTAAAAGCACAAATCTGATATTTGTGTGCACCCTAGGCACTCGACTGGCAAAGCGTGTGCCCAAATAACCAGTTGTCACAGGCACAAATGAATGGATATATACAGATGTATGTGAGCAAATGCTTGCCTTTAACTTCAAAATCCTGGCCCTGCGTAATCATCTTTAAATGAAAACCCAACCATCTTGAGTGCATAGCATGGCCTTGCTTGTACCAAGCTGTACATAATGAGGTTCTAGTTCCAGCCAGTGATTCAGCTGATAATCACGCCACATTTGGATAAGAACGGGGCTAGCTGTAACACAGGGAGCACTGTTCCGTCCAGCATGGACGGGGCCAAAGGCTCTCGAGAATCGACAGCTGGTACTACAACCTTATGTTTGCAGTTCTAGTGCATTGTATTAGTTAAATATTAAGAATTATGTTTCAATTTCATAGACAAAATGTTTTTGAAACAGAAACTGAAATATGCTGTATGTCTCTATGAACAGAACTAAACCATGGTCAGCTGAGCAAGCATTAGCTATTCTCGGCAGAGGTTATGGCTGAATTCAGGCTCTGTAAGGAAGATATCTGAGCTCTTGGAGATTGATGCCCTGGTGAGCCTTTTCACTCTGTTGATGCTCCTTCATACTGCACTAGATCCGTGACAAATTTTTCCTACTCAGCAGAGTGCTGTACCATGCTCATCTCCAATATAAACCGAAAGACCCCACTTTGGTATTAGGAAGGGCTGGAGGTATTCAGTTATTGTAATTTTTTTCTGTGTTTACGTCTGAAACAGTGAAAAGTTGACCCAATACTGGCATCAAAATACATCTTTGACTTCCAAGTTGAATCATGCAAAACTGGTGATTTCACCTACTGAGACAAGTGCAATACCTTCAGCTCTCATTGATGTCCCCTTGTAGGAAGAGTCCCTAAGCCTCCCATCTTACCCACATTCAATCATTCACCTTCATATTTTGAGCTTTATTCCCTTTCCCCCGGCTACCATGTTTACAGATGCTACTTGTAGCGTGTATAGTTCACACCTGTTTCAATGAGAGCAGAATCAGGCTCACCACATTCCCACAATTCCCTCGCTGAAAGACTTCAGGAGTCTGAGTTGCCAGTGGTGAATTGCACCCACTTGGCTGTCTACTCACCTGACCCAGCAAGCTGTACTCCAGCTCAGTTCTCAGCTCCACTCCTCCACTGTTGCTCACAGGGGGCAGCCAGTGCTGAATCATAGACTGTCTTGCCTCTTTATTTGGGAGGTCAACCAAAATCCTCTTCTCCAGCCGTCGCAACATGGCATAATCTAATTCCCTAACGAGAAAGAAAATGGGGATAAGTCTTCTCAGCAAGGTTGTGTGTTTGTACGGATGCTGGACTTCTGAAAACTAAGCTGCTTGTTGCGGGAAGCCACTTTGCATTTTCAAAGTTACTAGTGATCCTTTCAACCTGGTTATAAAATAGTAATTAATCATCATCACACATTGTTGCCAATTAACTCTATCTGTATGGTTACTGACTCATGATTTAGGGACCTGGAATATGGAGTCAAGAGTTGTAGGTTCTTTTCCTGGCTCTGCTGCTGGTTCACTGTCTGGCCTTGAGTAAGTCACTTCACCTCTCCGTGCCTTGGTTTACCCTGTTTTGTAAAATGGGGACACTACAACTCATCTCTCAGGCGTGTTGTGAGGATTAACTAATTGCTCAGAGATCTTCATATGAAAGGTGCAATAAATGAAAAACCTAGATTATAAACGCTTTGGGGCACACGCCATTTTTTAAAATGTGTTTGCACCTAGAACAAAACGGTCCTGGTTCATGACTAGGGCTCCTAGGTGCTATGGGAATACAAATCAATAGTAATAATATTCCCACAGGGCTGAGCATCCTTATTAAAAGCTGCAAAGAATAGGCAAGCCATTGAAAGAGAAAGGTGCCACGGTGCTGAAAACGCTAGTAGTCTCAGATTATTAAAGATGATTTGCAAAGAAAGACAAATTGCCCCATATTTGTATTTTTGCTTCTTTGCGATGCATAAAGAAGGCATGAAAGAGTTTTTTACCCCTAAAATATTTTATTTTCTTTCTGCTTCTTTTTTCCTAAAAAATATCAATACTGTCAAGTCTAGTCTTCCCTGGTTATACTGGAGGATTCCTTGGAAGTCTCATGTATCCTGTGTGTGAGGTTTTCTCAGCCCTTAATCCAAAGGCTATCGGTGTTAATCTATTTTAAAAGACCTCTTTTCTCCTGTTTTTCAAACATTTGAGCTAAACAAGTATTAACAAAAACAACCTGTCTAAATAAAAACCAATTCACATCTCAGTAATCAGGTGTCACTTGCATATAATAAACCTACAAGTTCTCCAATCTTCTACTGAGTATTCCAGTCCTGTAGAATTCAAGTGTTCATTTTAAAACATTTTCTAGTCCTTATGGTTGCAATGAAAACCTTTTAAGTGTGAAATTGACTTAGAGGTACCTCGTTCAGTGCAAACAGCCAGACAGACTGAATGAAACAAAAGCACTGTGAACAACTGCACATTCCTGACTCTGAACCCTAATTATAGCAACCTATATCAGCACACCATATCATGCTTATCATTTTAGCAGAGACAGCAAACTATTCCAGGATATTGGTGGAATTCAGGATTGTAGGCAGGAATTAAACAAAGCACCATGAGTTTGCTCATCCCTTTCTGATCCCTAGGGTGAAATCCTTGCCCCATGGAAGACAATAGGAATTTTGCCATTGACTTCAGTGGAACCAGAGTCCCTTCACCACATGTAATAGCAGAATTTGGCCCTTGATTAGCAGTTTCTCACAGCATAACTGCTGCCCTGTTCCCCTCTTCGCCGGAGAACCACAACACACCGACATAGGGAAGTTTTTTCCCCAATTTTAAGAAGTTCTAGCCCTCCCATTGGCTCTTTTGGTCAGGTGCCCACTCACTTCCCTTTACCTATGCATGCAGTCAGACTTTTTAACCCTTTACAAGTAAAGCAAGTAGAGAACAGCTACCAAGATGGGTTCTATAGCTAACTGGCTGGCTGGGTGTCCACAAAAGGGAGTTCCCCCCGCCCCTCTCATTTATCACAAGGGCTGTCAAGCGATTAAAAAAATTAATCGTGATTAATCGTGCTGTTATCCAAAAAATATTTAAATAAACAGTATTCTATTTTTGTTTGTTTTCTACATTTTCAAATATATTGATTTTAATTACAACCCAGAATACAAAAAGTGTACAGTGCTCATTTTATATTTTTTATTATAAACATTTCCACTGTAAAAGACAAAGGAAATAGTATTTTAGTTCACCTAATACAAGTACTGTAGTGCAATCTCTTTATCATGAAAGTTGAACTTACAAGTGTAGAATTATGTACACAAAAAAACTGCATTCAAAAATTAAACAATGTAAAACTTTACAGCCTACAAGTCCACTCAGTCCTATTTCTTGTTTTGTCAATATCTCAGACAACAAGTTTGTTTACATTTGCAGGAGATAATGCTGCCTGCTTCTTGTTTACAATATCACCTGAAAGTGATAACAGGCATTTGCATGGCACTGTTGTAGCTAGCATTGTAGAAGGCAGAGGGGCATTGTTGGCAGATGATGGCATATATCGCATTAGTAGATGTGCAGGTGAATGAGCCCCTGATGGTGTGGCTCATGTGGTTGGGTCCTCTGATGGTGTCGCTAGAGTAGATATGGGGAACAGAGTAGGCAACAAGGTTTGTTACAGGGATTGGTTCCTGGGTTAGTGTTTCTGTGGTATGGTGTGTAGTTTCTGGTATTTGGTTCGGGCTGGGAGGCTGTCTGTAAGCGAGGACTGGCCTGCCTCCCAATGTCAGAGAGTGAGGGATCGTTTTCCAGGATAGGTTGTAGATCGTTGATGATGTGCTGGACAGGTTTTAGCTGGGGGCTGTACATGAAGGCCAGTGGTGTTATTATTTTCCTTGTTGGGCCTGTCCTGTAGTAGGTGACTTCTGGGTACCCGTCTCGCTCTGTTCATCTGTTTCCTCACTTCCCCAGGTGGGTATTGTAGTTTTAAGAATGCTTGGTAAAGATCTTGTAGGTGTTTGTCTCTCTCTGAGGGATTGGAGCAAATTCGGTTGTATCTTAGGGCTTGGCTGAAGACAATGGATCGTGTGATGTGTCCTGGATGGAAGCTGCACATCTACTAATGGGATATATGCCATCATGTGCCAACAATGCCCCTCTGCCATGTACATTGGCCAAACTGGACAGTCTTTACGTAAAAGAATAAATGGACACAAATCAGACATCAGGAATGGTAACATACAAAAGCCAGTAAGAGCACACTTCAATCTCCCTGGACATTCCATAACAAATTTAAAAGTAGCCATCCTCCAACAAAAAAAACTTCAAAAACAGACTTCAAAGAGAAACTGCAGAGCTACAATTCATTTGTAAGTTTAACACCATTAATTTGGGCTTGAATAGGGGCTGGCTCACTACAAAAGCAATTTTCCCTCTCTGGGTATTGACACCTCCTCATCAATTATTGGGAGTGGACCACATCACCCTGATTGTGATGTGGTCCACTTGTCAACACTGGCTCTCCACTTGTAAAGTAACTCCCTTCTCTTCATGTGTCAGTATAACAATGCCTGCATCTGTAATTTTCACTCCATTCATGTGAAGAAGTGTTTTTTACCCATGAAAGCTTATGCCCAAATAAATCTGTTAGGGCTGGTCTACACTAGCCCACAAGTTCGAAATAAGATACGCAACTTCAGCTACGTGAATAACGCAGCTGAAGTCGAAGTATCTTATTTCGAACTTTAAAGTACTTACCCCTGGTCCACACGGCGGCGTGCAGGCTCCCCCGTCGACTCCGCCTGCTCCGTTCACAGAGCAGGATTACCGTAGTCGACAGGGAAGCACTTCCTGGTTCGATTTATCGCGTCTAGACAAGACGCGATAAATCGAACCCAGAAGATCAATCCGACGCCTCCGATGCTGCGGGTAAGTGTAGACTAGCCCTTAGTCTTTAAGGTGCTACCAGACTCCTCGTTGTTTTTGTGGATACAGACTAACACGGCTACCCCTCTGATACAAGTAAAGTCAGTTACACTCAATGATTCTAAGCCTTCCCCTTTTCTGTTTACTGCTACTGCCATGTTCTCTCCCCCACCCCTCCATGCCCACAATTCAAATGAAGTGTCCTCAGCATTTTAAATACAATATGTATAGATATCCTAAGCCATTGCTCTTGCAGCCAACTGACAGCCAGATTCTCTGCAAATCCTTGGGGATCTACTAAATTTGGAAGCTGTGTTTGTATTTCCCTTATGATAATTCTGAGCAACAAATTTAACCTTAATTGTAAGCTCAACTGTGAGAAAGTTTATGAAGTATCACAATAACCAATAACAAATCTTGATGGGGAAAGATGCAGAATAGAGACAGAGAGTTCAAACAAAAAGGCCTACTGATATAAGGATTATGTTAAGATCAAGCCTGGTAAATAAGAGACGTATGGGACCAGAAATCAATGGACCAAAACTGGTGTTGTCATAAATATAAAGGGAAGGGGGAGAGGGTCGGATGCAGTGCTATAAAATCCTCTTACCAGTAAAGGGTTAAGAAATGCAGGTAGCCAGGCTGACACCTGACCGGGCTGGCACCTGACCAATAAGGGGACAAGATACTTTCAAATCTTGGGAAGGGGGAAGGTGTGTGTGGCTCTTTGAGTCAGAGTGATCTTGGGAGACAAAAAGGACCTGCAGAAAATCAATCTCCTCAAAAACCAGTCGTCTTCTCACCAAACCTCACTTTTCTAAAGTAAGTTTAGTCAGCATTGCTAATAGGTTTTGTTTGTTTTGCTTGGTGAGCTTTCCCTGTGTTAGAGGGACGGGTTATTCCTGTTTTTTCTGTAACTTTAAGGTTTTGTCCAGAGAGGGAATCCCTCTGAGTTTGGAAATTGAGCACCCTGTAAAATAGTTACCATCCTGATTTTACAGAGATGATTTTACCTTCTTTGTTTTAATAAAATCCTTCTTTTAAGAAGCTGACTGTTTTCTATCATTTTAAAAACCTGGGGGTGGGTTTTTAGATCACTGTGTAACCAATTGGTTAGGAGATTATTCTCAAGCTCCCCAGGAAAGGGGGTGTACGGGCTTGAGAGGGTATTTTGGGGGGAAGGGGAACTTCAAGTGGTTCCTTTCCCGGGTTCCTGTTTAAAACACTTGATGGTGGCAGTGAAAGAAGCATTTCTCAGGGTGCAGGGAATTTTGTACCTTGGGGGTTTTAACCTAAGCTGGTAGAAATAAGCTTAGGGGGTCTTCATGCGGGTCCCCACGTCTTTACCCTAGAGTTCAGAGTGGGGAGGGAACCCTGACAGGTGTTAGAAATTAGGCCTAATTGATGGACTAAATAACGAAGGGATGGGCTATTCTGCCCATCACTCCCCTTTTCAGGTCCTCAGAAAGAGACTTTGAGGGGAAAGGCTGGCTGTGATGCTGGCTGACTGAAAGATGGAGAAGGAGCAAGCTTCACCATCGCTACTGCTACCACCACCGTCTCCTAGGACCCCAGGCCTTCATGGTCATAATCTGAGAGATGTCCTGATCAGACCACGCCATATGACACTGCAACCTCTGGCTAAATCTCAACTACCACAGGGGATGCGAGTTTGTCACGTCCCTCTCCATGTGTGTGCTCTTCCTTCCCCACCTCATATCTCTTGCCTTTTCCTTCTCTCTAATAAGAGTCTGGCTTAGCTGGCCAAAACTATGTATTTTGCAACACTGCTGTAAGCCTGTGACCAGAAAGGGGAGGCTAAATGCAATGCCCTAAACAACCAGATGCTGCTACAAGTTTGCCAGGTCTCAGAGTGGCTGATCAGACTGTGTGCTGTGCCTATCTTTCTCAGCAGTGAGTTTGCAAGTGAGAAATCAACACCAGAGACAGAAGCTGCATTTTTTTTCTTCTTCTGCACGTCTTTTTTGCCTTCTAGGAAATGGGACTAGGCTTTAACAAATGCTCTAGCCCCTCTCAGCAAACTTCTTCTCTTTTCCCCAAATAGGACAGTTATGACCATCTAAAAGACTTGTAAACATCCTGGTTTGCTTCTACAAATTCTCTTCAGCTAAAAGGCACAAAAGATGTTTACAATCATTTACATTTTAAGTACTTCAACTGTTTTTCCTTTTCTGTATCTCTAATCTTATGTATGGCATCTTTAACAAAAGGTTTGAAAGGATTTTTAATGCTGTGGTTGCAAGCTGAGGTCTCTGTATACCAACCTCCCCCCCCCCCCCCGAATCTTGTTATACAAGATTTTAAAGTTGTTTAAAGTTGGACAGTTAGAGTTGTGTTAACACCTTTGACTCTTTGGGCCCTTTATTCCATTTAAATATGCACAACGCCTCTTATTGAGGAGAACACGAGCTGGGGACTGCTTGAGGGGAAACACAGAACCCTCTGCCTGCAGTTCTCCCTCCTTCCCCCCAGGAGGATACAATAAGGTGCTTGGTTAATAGTAATGTCGTAAGAGCAGTGCTCTGTGGAGTACTAGCTCCTACTGCGCTTGCTGGTAGTATTCCCACTGGTTTGGGAAGGGAATGCAACAAAGAGTAAGGGTTCTCCATCCTTCCCAAACACAGTTCCAGGGCTGTGAAGTCCTGACCATGCAGAGTTGGCTTGAGGTGTTTCTGGGGAGAGACAGCACCTGCTTTGTTGGTGCTGCACACCCATATCCGCTCCTGTGGGGTCTTTTCTGCCTGGTTTTACTTTTATTTGCTTTGATCTCTCTCACACAGCTGAAAGGAGTTTAGGGCCCTGTAATCTACTGAAGGCAAGGACCTTATTAACAGAGGGTAATTCTGGGCCTGACGTATATTCTGTGGTCTAGCTGTCCTTGACCCCATCTTTCTCTTCCATAAGTATGCTGACAAAGTACTTCACAATGTACCATTAGTACTTTGGCTTCTTCCCTCAGAGCTGTTTGTTAATCAATGCTATGTCCCCGCACCTACATTTTGACCATTGCCTGGGTGGGAAAGGAAGGGCAAATGATCCTATTCTATGACAGTAAATTAAACTAATCAATGAGTTAGGAAAGACTTCAAAAGGTACTGGAGGGGAAAACAACATAGTTAAGGATCACTTTATCTTTTAGTTAACAAAGGCTTTATTTTATTTAATTATGTTTAATCATTTCAACAAGTAACTTGTCAATAAACCACACTGCTTTGTGATGAGTAACAGGAAGCCGGGCTGGGCAGCAAGGAGGGGATTGCTGAATGGAATGGAAAGATCAATAAGCTTTCTAACAAATACTGCAATGTAGATAAGAGTGCATAAAGCGCTTTGTTTTGACTTCTTTTCCATTCAACTAAAAGCATCTTGGTATTAATTTTTCATCGGATCAACAACCATCCAAGATAAACAAATCTTTTAAAATCTAGTTCAGTACAAGGCTGAAAAAATTAGGAATAAAAAAAAAAATATTTAAAATGACATTTAGGGCTGTATCCTAATTTTTGTGAGCTACACAGTATAACTTGGCATAGCCAGGTATCTCTTGCACTACAAATCCCAAGAGCAAATTAGGACAAGTGCTCAGGATACTGTTCCAAAGGGAAGAGCTGCTGCCAGAGGTGAAAGAAAGCCGGTACGCCGTGCCGGACCAGACCGGCTTCCCCTGTGGTGATTTAAAGGGCTCCAGCCGCTGCGGGGAGCACCAGGCCCTTTAAATCGCTGCCGGAGCTCCAGCAGCGAGGCTCGGGGCTCCCCGCAGCGGCTGGAGCTCCAGGCCCTTTATAGCGCCGCCGGAGCTCTGATAGAAGGGCTCGTGCGGTGCTATAAAAGGACTCGGGGCTCCCCGCAGGGGCCAGAGCTCCGGCAGCAGGGCTCGGGCGGCGCTGTAAATGCGCTCAGCAGCATTTCTGGATTATGAAGTAGTCCAAAATTAAATTCTGAAATAGTCAAAACTGTATTGTCACTTTAGCATAGCTATTCCCATAACGAGATTATAAATCATATACAAAGATCAGACAGATATGATGATCTTTTTATCTAGAAAACAAACTGAGGGAGGTCAGCCTCACAGTTGCCTCAACAGACGCCTGTAAGGTCCAGATCTTCAGGCATCCTGCTGTCTCTAGACTCCATCTTACAGCTGTGATGGGTTTGGCCACAGAGATCACCTTGGGACTGTTACCTGATGTGCTGAAATTACCCCCGAGCACATTTTCCCTGCCAGCTTGGGACTCCAGAACCCTGCCTTGCTGAGCCAGACACGCTAGCCTGCTGCAACACAGATCCAGGATCTGGGCCATGCCCATGAAGCTGCAGACGTTAACTAAAAACAGCTCAGCAGGTTACCTGTCTCCAGCACCCAGACCCCCAGCTCCCAATGGGATCCAAACCCCAAATAAATCCATTTTACTCTGTATAAAGTTTATACAGGGTAAATGCGTAAAATGTTTGCCCTCTATATCACTGATAGAGATATGCACAGCTATTTGGTATAATATAAGATATTAATCACTTACTCTGAGTTCATTAATAAAATCACTTTTGTTTATTAAGTATAAAAAGTAGGATTTAAGTAGTTTCAAGTAAGAACAGCCAGAACAAAGTAAATCACAAAGCAAAATAAAACAAAACACGCAAGTCTAAGCCTAATACATTAAGAAACTGATTACAGGTAATCTCTCACCCTCAAAGATATTCCAATAAGCTTCTTTCACAGACTAGTCGCCTTCCTAGTCTGGGCCCAATCCTTTCCCCTGGTCCAGTCTTTGTTAGATCCAGCAGACATCTCAGGAGGTAAGTAGGGGTTTATCATGACTGGCAGCCCCCTTTGTCCTGCTCTGCCCACACTTGTAGCTTTGGCACAAGGCAGGAATCTTTTGTCTGTGCTTGTCCCCACCCCTGTCTCATAATGGAAAAGTACAAGGATTAAGATGGATTCCAATATCATGTGACATGGTCACCTGTCACTGTAAGACCCCTAGTCTCCATTCTTCCTGGGTTGACCCACACGTACACAGGGAGGCTTGCAGGTAAATAAACCATTACCACCAATTGTCCTAATCAATGGGAGCCATCAAGATTCTAAACCACCATTAATGGCCCACACTTTGCATAATTACAATAGGACCTCAGAATTACACTTCATATTTCTAGCTTCAGATACAAGAATGATACATGCATACAAATAGGAGGAATATATTCAGTAGTTTATAACCTTTGTTATGCTACCGTACAAGAGGCCTTTTGCATAAAGCATATTCCAGTTACATCATATTCACACTCATAAGCATATTTCCGTAACACATATGGAGTGCAATGTCACGACTTCTGACAGTCCCAACTTCATGGCCATGCCCACTAGTGCAAAGGGAGAAGACTTGACTTTTCTAAAGAGACTGAACACCCTTTAATATTGTACTGCTGCATGAAGCGGGGGGGGGGGGGGGGGGAGAAGAGGGAGAGATAGCTCACTGGTTTGAGCATTGGCCTGCTAAACCTAGGATTGTGAGTTCAATCCTTGAGGGGGCCACTTAGGGATCTGGGGCAAAAATCTGTCAGGGGACAGTGCTTGGTCCTGCTAGTGAAGGCAGAGGACTGGACTTGATGACCTTTCAAGGTCCTTCCAGTTCTAGGAGATTGGCATATCTCCATTTATTTAAGCTTAGCTACCTCAAGGACTACTTCAGCAATTGAGCATGAAAAGGAACTATGGGTTGTTCAATGCTGTAATAAACAACCATTTTATAGTACATTGCTAATGAACCACATAGGGAGAAATGGGTTATTAATATATTAACCATTCACCTCAAAAGATAAGTAGCTATTGCACATGCAAATAATTATCTTGAAGTATTTTCTTAAACAATTGTATATTAGGGGTTTTAGAATGGAATTAATCTTATTTTGATCTATTTTTCTTGTATGTATTGTAATACAAAACAGGCCAGATTCTGCACTGATTTAAATCTACAGGATTGCCCAAATAGTACGTCAGCACAGAATGTGCCATAAGTATTGCAATTAAATGCATAAAAGGCAGATGACGGCTTTGATTTTTATTGTGCATGTAACCACAGAATCACCAACCATTATATATAAAGGATGAAAGGAGAATTCAGAGACTTTTGTGTTGATTGATTTGTTCATTTTTTATTGTTGATTTAATGCTCACAAAAGGTGCTGTTATGAGATTGAAGTTGTCTATTTATCCCATAGCAGGTAAAACATGCAGGATAAAATCTTCAAGAGCACCTAAGTGACTTCAATGCCTAAGTCCCATGGAGTTTCAATCAGATTTAAGCTTCTAAGTGCCTATGTCACTTTTGAAAACTGGACAGGCACATACGTAATTTAGGTGCATTTGAAAACTCTACCTGCTTCAATCCTGACTTGAAGAAACCACTTATAGGTTAAGAGGGGAGTTCATTCTCTGTGTCCACTCTGTCCTTGGCCTTTCTGAGGAAAGTGCCTACAAAGGGATCAATTACTTCCAACTCTGGTGGGGAATAAAGTATTAGTGAAAACTTTCCAAGAGGATATAAAATGGGTCATGATAGAGATGATGTAAGATACAGATTTGTACATGTGTATTAAATTATGCATTGTAATTTGAGGCTTTTTCACATACATTTGAATAAAAGCAGTTGTGGATACACTGAATGCAGTTGTTCAGACAAACTGTATGCTGCAATATAAATGACAACTCACCAGTTGTAGACCAAGGATCTCGTCACAGAATGAGGCTCTTCCAACAAATGCCCCTAGGGTGTCCTTGTGAAAATCAGCCAGAGAACCACCAATCAAAATAAAAAAACCCAGCAACAAAACATGTGGTTCTTGTGGGTGTGGAGCCCTCACTCATCTTGAACCACTTTCAGATGGCATCATTATGTGGTTGTCACAATGCATAGCTAAGTAAGCGCTACAGAAATGGATGTGCTTGTCAGTCAGATTCTGTGCGCTGCCACTGTTACATAAAACTGAAGAGTCATTTATTAATACTGAGACTTTTCTGTGAACATCTGTTGAGTAGAAACAGAAGCTTTTTGTCTGGCTGAGGGGTCATCTACTTTTTCTTACTTTAATACAGATTGTCTTGCCTTTGCCTTTCATTCATGACCCTATGGACCACCTCTCCTTCAATTCATGATCACATATCAACTACGGCACTTGCTCAAAGGGGAAAGTAATGCTAGGGAACTATTCAATATATTTGCCATCTTTTAAATTCATTTTAGTAGTAGGAAATAAAGGAGGAACCAACACTATGTGATCTGCCAGCTCTCTGCAAACCTCCAGCAAGTGCTTCACAGACCACAATTTGAGAACCATTGTTCTAGTGCATGGCTACAACAGCTTTCTCCCTGCATCCTCTTCTATCATGAGACTTGGCATATAAAGCAATACAGATACACTGCATTTGATAAACTAACTTCTGCAGGAAAACTATATTGGTATTTAGAAGTAAGAAAAATATTGTACTGAACTGGGTAGGATGTACGTGTGCTGAGTGGAATCAGAACAGTTCAATTATACATCATCTCTTTCTCTTTGGCTGAGGCCTGATCAGTCCTCTTCTGCTTATATGACCTGAAGCAAACCAATTTGGGTTAAATGCATTAGGGAGCACAGGAGTGGAGAAAATACTACCTCTGCTTCCATTTTCCCCATGTGTTCACTGGGAATTTACAAAAGAGACCTTATATAGGTGCACCACTGGAATTGGGATCATGATGGCTGGGTGAAGGAAGATGTGGCTGATTCCTAACTTCATACTTTCTGTGGCACTGTTCCCCAGCTTGTCCTGAATGTATCCCATTAGGAATTGATGCTGCTTCCTAGACTATAGATGCTATGGTGATGGGCACAATATAAGAACACAGATAGACACACTCCTGCATTGGCTGCTACTTCACAACTGCAGAGGACTTAGCAAAGGGCATCACATTTCCCCCGCTGAGGTCATGCTGCTAGGGGAAAGCAGTACCCTCCTTAGCTATTTCCTGCCTCCATGCATCTCTTCCCTGCAGAACCCCACTCTATGCCCCACAAGGGCTTTCCCAGCTGTATGGATGGTTTCTAAAAAATCCATCTTACTACCCTCTAACCTCATCCCACAGGTTTTTCTGAAAGAAAGGATCTTTTAGCGCCATAGCATTTAATTTATTCTCCCCCTCTGCTATTCTTTCTGAACTCTAGATGTTTGAGGATACATTTTGTATGAAAGACACTAAATGATGCTATATTGTATTTTCCATTAACAGACCATTTATTCTTCTTGAAATTAAAGAAACTCAAGGGTTTTATCCCCCAACTTTTAAGTCACATATTAATACCAATAAAATCCAACCTATTTATAGAGTATCTTTCTAAGCACTGGATGTTTTAAGCACTTTACAGTTCTATGCTGAAGCCCTTCTTAGCTTAAACATAGTAAATAACTTAGGTATAAAGTCAAATACTCCATTTTAAATATTAGCAGCTGGTCACGCCAGCATATGTTGACTTGATTATGGATTATTCTTATGTGGCACCAATAGCAAGAATTGTAGAATTTAAAAGTGAAAGCTCCAAATTAATCTTTAAATGCTTTAACCAAATATCAAGGCTTTTTCTGCAAGAGTCTAAAAAAAAATCTTTATCTGTGCTTAGAGGCTCATGCAAATGTATTCAAAATGTACTCTCTGGATCTCTTACCATGGCAGATTGGAAGCTGCTAAAACAAATACAAGATCATCAGATCGGGCCAAGCCATCCATCTGCACCAATAATTCTGTTTTCATCCGCCGACTTCCTTCGTGTTCACCACTACCAAGATTCAGAGAAATGTTGTTTGCTCAGTGCTTTAATGCAATCACCTTTATTTAGATTGTCATACACAGCAGCTGACCCCTAGTCACAGTTTTGTCCCAATTCAAAGCATGATTAAGTACCCTTAGCTAACATCCAAGCATTAAGTCAAGCTTCCTGATGATTACTTAAATGTGCTCACTTCAGTGCATTAGCCTGGAGTAAATCCACTATTAATGGAGTAAAAGAAAAATGTATATTTTGTTTTATCTTTGCATAAAGATTAATACAAAAAAAATGAGTAAATACCAGAGTTGTTATTTAGAGGGAAATGTTGCTAAGCCTTGGGTTAGCAATTTGAGGGGAGGAGGGATAGCTCAGTGGTTTGAGCATTGGCCTGCTAAACCCAGGGTTGTGAGCTCCATTCCTGAGGGGGCCATTTAGGGATCTGGGGCAAAAATCTGTCAGGGGACAGTACTTGGTCCTGCTAGTGAAGGCAGGGGACTGGACTCAATGACCTTTCAAGGTCCTTCCAGTTCTATGAGATAGGCATATCTCCATTTATTATTATGTAGGAAAATTTATAGAGGTGTCAAGGTTGCAGTTAACATACTAACATTGTCGATGTATTCAGTGCAACTAGTGTAAAGAGGAAGAGTTTGTGAGAAGATTCAAATGGGCACAGAAAGACATTTACTACTGAATTTAGTACACTTCGTGTCTTTTTGTTTGTTCCCGAGAAAACAGTCCATGAAGAACTGAAACAGTAAAAGCCAAACACATTCTTCTTTCTTTGAGACAGAGGATTAGGAATCCCACCTAAGAAAAGATGAGGTTTAAGGGCTTGTTCCTGCAATGCGCTATGAACTCTGGCCTCAATATAGACAAACATTTTAGCAAGTGCATAAGTGCTTTGCTGGATTGAGGCTTCAGATCCAAAGTGCTCAGTACCTTGCAAGATCAAGCCCTAAGAAAACCTAGAGTGTATGCTCTGCAGTTCAGGTCTTATTTCTTTGTAAAGTGTCATCTTGACATATGGTACTATCTCAATATTTAATAAAATAACCTCATTCTTGGATATGTACACCACTTCGATCTATCAGTCACTGGAGTCAGGGAGAGTTATAAAATAAAGTACAAGGGCAAAAGCTGGCCTATAATTTATAGCTGTTAATTGGCAATGATTACAAGTCGCATCTTTATAATACAGTGTACTATATATATTCTTTATGAATATATACAAACACCTGGACATGGTATGCAAAGCATCTAGAAACCTCTGTAAAGAGCATCCTTTGCATATTCGGTAATAAAAACACCTATACGTTGTTTTTGCCCCCAATCCCATTGGTTTTCTGATTTTTCTTAAACTTTAACTGTATGTATTGTCATGGATGGCAGTATTAACACTGCTTCATTCTCGCTGCTACAAACCCTGTCCATGCCTTAGTAATTTCTTTACACCGTGATGCAAGTGCCTCCTCTCTGGCCTTACTGCCTCTCACCCTGTCACCCACAACCAGTCCATCCAAAAGGTTGCCATCAAAGGTCATCTTCTCATTCTCCTCTGTGAATCCCTTCACTGTTTCCCCATCCTCCAGTCCAAGCTTCTCATTTTAAAGGACATTCATAACTGCATTCTTGTACCCCTCTCTGACTCATATTCTTCCTGGGCCAATATATCCCACTCTGCTCGTCATGCGTTCATCTGCACCACCCCTTATACTGATATCTATGGATTTATAGTGGATTATTGTTGGAATTATTCGGGCATGAGCCTTACAGGTTGAAAATCGGGTTAAAGAAAAGTTATTTTTTTAAAAAAAATTAAATGTAAAACAAAATTATTACAGTTAAAATACAACTCAAAATAGTTATTCTGTCAATGGGATCTAAATTATAGGTCTTTCTCTCGGCCCAATCATGCTTCTATTGAAGTTAACGGAGTAGGTGCAGGCCTTATTTGAACTGATGGTAACAGGCTCAATACACTGGTAAGTGTTGATTGGCACCCAATCAAACCACTTATTGAATATAAAATTAGTTTTTTAAAAATTATTATTTTGACGCTATTGCAAGCTAAGTCATCAATTACCCAGGATGATTGCCTCTCTGACTCATTACCGACTCCAGCTCGTCCAAGAAAATTGTGGAGGGAGCATGATATCGGGCAAGTTCAAATAACACCTGTTCAAAGAAAAGAATCCACAAAACAGAATTAACAACTGCGGCAATCAAAAAGGTGATAAGGGCCATTGATACAAAAGCTAGATAATGATACAAATTAGTGCACACATCACAAAAACCTTTTTGGGGGGAGTGGGGGGGGGGAATAGAATAAATGTTCTGACTTGGTAGAGGGTCCCAGAGTCCTTCCTTAATTCTGAAAGGTTTATAAAAGGAGAGATAAAGAACACACACATATAATCCTCTTTATATTTTAATCTTTCCCGCTAAATCCTAGCCAAGTACATGGAGAATAATGGGATAGAAGAAAAAAGGATTCCAGTGAAGGATTCTGGGGAAATCCTATATTGTTACCAGAAATTAAATATTTTTCTTCTTTTATTGCTGCCCCATTTGTTTGTTCCCCCTCAAATCCTTATTTAAAAACAAATAAAAATAAAAAAAAAATCCAAAGAAGAAAAACAAACAATATTTTCTTAATCAGAATAAAGTAATTATTTTATTTTTCCTGATGAGAACATTATTCTAATCAACAGGATATTGTTGGTTTCTTTCACTGGAATTTTCATTATTATTTTTTTAAGTAAGAATCTGAGAAAAAACAAATGAAGCAACAATAAAAGAAGAAAAATATTTGCCTGTCCCTAATGCTGGATTTCTTGTCAGAATCCTAAATTGCTGTATTTAACCTGCCTCCGCATTTCCTGTTTTGTTACCCCATGACTGTGTTAGGTCTAATTTAGGCTTAAGATTGTAGGGACTTTTATTTGCCAGTAAAAAGTCCCACAAGCAACTGTAGTGATGGCTGTGATACTTCCCAGAGGTACCCAGGGTTGTAAGGCACCTTGTTACCACATTCCCTTAGCATGAGGAAGTTTTGTCTGTGCCTGCCATGGGTCAGCACAACTCCACCATCCTCTGGCAACACGAGCACTACCTTCCAGGCCTCCCTCTCCACATGCAGGTTAGCGACAGGCACACCCAAACTGCCCCGAGTCCTCCAAGCATCCCTCTGGAGTCCCCAGTCCCTGATCTACTGAACAGTCACTAAACTCTCAGATTCTCTATTCCCAAAGAAACAGCACACTAGCTTATCAGATTCCTCGAAGGATCACCACTCCGCTTAACATACAGCACTTAGATATATTTATAGTGAAAACAAGAATAAGTTTATCATCAAAGAACAGAGATTCAATTGATAGAGTGAGAATATTGGAAACAAATGGTTACATATAAAACATAAGAACAGTCATACTGGGTCAGACCAATGATCCATCTAGCCAGTATCCGGTCTTCCGACAGTGGCCAACACCAGGTGCTCAGAGGGAATGAACAAAACAGGTAATCAACAAGTGATCCATTCTCTGTTGCCCATTCCCAGCTTCTGGCAAACAGAGGCTGACAAAATCATAACATTCTTTCTAGAGCCTAAACTAACTCACAAGACATTTCCCAGTCTCCTACAGAATAGCTTACCCCAGTCCTTTTCCTAGCATTTTCAGACAGGAAGGCTGAGATCCCCCTTTCATAAGATCAAGACTGCTGGCAGATTCTCTTCACAATCTGAAGCGTGCCAAGACACCTCTCTGCACACCCAGATAGACCAGACCAGACCTGAAAACAGGTTGTCCCCCACTCCTGTGGTTTACCTCTTCCTGTTAATTTCCTTCTGAAGCCTCCACAAGCTCTTCATTAGCATTTGACTCAATATGCTAACAGACTTCTATTTTAAGACACACAATAAGCAGTAGTCCACCAGGAAGATAAGTGTGTCTCACCTCCTGTCAGGAGAAGTTTATCTCAAGGCATACTACTTTAGAGCAGTGGCTCTCAATCTTTCCAGACTACTATACTCCTTTCAAGAATCTGATTGGTCTTGTGTACCCCCAAGTTTCACTTTACTTAAAAACGTACAAAATCAGATATAAAAAATACAAAAAAGTGTCACAGCACACTATTACTGAAAAATTGCTTACTTTCTCATTTTTACCATAGAATTATAAAAGAAATCAAATTGAAATAAATATTGTACTTACATTTCAGTATATAGTATACAGAGCAATATAAACAAATCACGGTCTATGAAGTTTTAGTTTGTACTGACTTCGCTAGTGCTTTTTATTAGGGCTGTCGATTAATCGCAGTTAACTCATGTGATTAACTCAAAAAAATAATCTAAATTAATTGCAGTTTTAATTGCACTGTTAAAACAATAGAATACCAATTGAAATTTATTAAATATTTTGGATGTTTTTCTACATTTTCAAATATTTGATTTCAATTAACAACACATAATACAAAGTGTACCATGCTCACTTTATATTATAATTTTTATTACAAATATTAGCAATGTAAAAATGATAAAAGAAATAGTATTTTTCAATTCACCTCATACAAGTACTGTAGTGCAATCTGTCATGAAAGTGCAACTTACAAATGTAGATTTTTTTGTTACATAACTGCACTCAAAAACAAAACCATGTTAAAAACGTTAGCGCCTACAAGTCCACTCAGTCCTACTTCTTGTTCAACCAATCACTAAAACAAACAAATTTGTTTACATTTACAGGAGATAATGCTTCCCGCTTATTTACTGTGACGGGTTGGACCCATTGGGAAGTCACCTGATGTGCTGAGATACCACTGAGTCTACCTATTTTGCCAGCATGGACCCCCTTTAACCTGTCTTGCTGAACCAGGCTCTTAAAACCTCCTCTAATACACACACAGGCAGGGCCACACCCAGCTGCAGATCAGTTCTGAGAAGACTCATCTTAAGGGACTTGCTCCAGCACTCAGATGTCCACCTCCCTTGAAGTACAGACCCAAATTTATATTATGAAATTTGCCTCTTCCCTCAATGTGAAGGAGGGCGTACACAACTTCTCGCCCCCCACTCACCCCAGTTAGAAATCAGATAAACTGGGTTATATTGTAAACCAGAAATAAATGTAGTAACTATAACAGGTGTATTTTAAGTAGTTAAGGATGTAGCAGACAGAATAAGGCAGGTTACTAAGAAAATAAAACAGAGCACGCAAACTAAGTTTAATACACTAAAGAAACTGGTTACATGCAAATTCTCTAAATGTGGTTCTAATAATCTTCTTCACAGGCCAGACATCCTTCCAGCCTGGGTTCAGTTCTTTTCCCCAGTTCAGTCTTAGTTGTTTCCAGCAGTCATCTTGGGTGGGGCAGCAGAAGAGAACTCCCCACCCTTAAATAGGATTTGCATAAGGCAGGAGTCCTTTGTTTACTAGTCTGACCCCCACCCCCCCTCAGCTTTTTTGTGGAAAAGTACAGAATTCAAGATGGGTTCCAGTCTCAGGTGACATGGTTACATGTCTCTGTAGCCATTCTTTGCAGGCTGACCCACATGTTTACAGGAAGACTAAGTTCTTTTATAGTCCATTGTGCTTGTTGATGGGCCATCCGCCCTGTCTGGCTTTTCCATTGTTGTACCTGAAGTGTTAGTAGTGGGCTTCACCCAAAGTAGCATAGTTGAAATACAGATACATAGTCAATATTCCTAATTTCAGGTACGAAAATTATACATGCATACAAATAGGATAATTGCATTCAGTAAATCATAACCTTTCCAATGATATCTCACATGAGCAATTTGAATACAGTATTTCTCATTTATGTCATATTCATATCATAAGCATATTTTCATAAATAATATGGAATGACACGTCAAAACTATGTCACCTGAAATGAGAACAGGTGTTCGCATGGCACTGTTGTAGCCGGCACTGCAAGGTATTTATGTGCCAGATATGCTAAACATTTGTATGTGCCTTCATGCTTTGGCCACCATTCCAGAGGACATGTTTCCATGCCGATGACACTCATTAAAAAAATAATGCATTACTTAAATTTGTGACTGAACTCCTTGGGAAAGAATTATATGTCTCCTGGTCTGTTTTAACTGCATTCTGCCATACATTTCGTGTTATGACAGTCTCGGATGACAACCCAGCACATGTTGTTCGTTTTAAGAACACTTTCAAAGTACATTTGACAAAATGCAAAGAAGGTACCAATGTGATATTTCTAAAGATAGCTACAGCACTTGATCCAAGGTTTAAGAATCTCAAGTGCCTTCCAAAATCTGAGAGGGATGAGGTGTGGAGCATGTTTTCAGAAGTCTTAAAAGAGCACCACTCCGATGCGGAAACTACAGAACCTGAATCACCAAAAAAGAAAATCAACCTTTTGTTGGTGGCATCTGACTCAGATGATGAAAATGAACGTGCATCAGTCCACACTGCTTTGGATCATTGTCCAGCAGAACCCATCATCAGCATGGAAGCATGTATTCTGGAATGGTCAGCAAAGCATGAAGGCACATATGAATCTTTACCGCATCTGGCACGTAAATATCTTGTGACAAAGTGCCATGCAAACACCTGTTCTCCCTTTCAGGTGACATTGTAAACAAGAAGCGGGCAGCATTATCCCTTGCAAATGTAAACAAACTTGTTTGTCTGAGAGATTGGCTGAACAAGAAGTAGGACTGAGTGGACTTGTAAGCTCTAAAGTTTTACATTGTTTTATTTTTGAGTGCAGTTATTTTTTTGTACATAATTCTAGATTTGTAAATTCAACTTCCACAATAAAGAGATTGCACTACAGTACTTGTATGAGGTAAATTGAAAAATACAATTTCCTTTTTACAGTGCAAATATTTGTAATAAAAATAAATATAAAGTGAGTACGGTACACTTTGTATTCTGTGTTGTGATTGAAATCAATATATTTGAAAATGTAGAAAACATCCAAAAATATTTAAATAAATGGTATTCTATTATTAACAGAGAGTTAAATCGCGATTAATTTTTTTAATTGTTTGACAGCACTACTTTTTATGTAAGATGTTGTAAAATTAGGCAAATATCTAGATGAGTTGATGTTCCCCCTGGAAGATCTCTGCATACCCCCAGGGATACACGTAGCCCTGATTAAGAACTACTGCCTTAGAGTGACCTGTCTTTAACGATAAGGTCTAGAGAACATATTTTTCAGTATATACACAACTCCTCACATATTTTCTATACATACATCTCACAATGGTTATGATGATCAGTGTGACACATGCTTTCAGTACATACCTTACATGTCCCCTTTTGGTGAACCCAGGGGATCTCTTTATCCTGATGTACCTCTGTGCCCTATGCCAGCTGGCATCAAGAGGTTTTTGGGTCACAGTGGCAGAGTCTGGAACAGACCATCACAACTGCCATTACCAGAGGGAGCTCCTCAGCAGATCACAATCAGAAAGGAATTGAAACCCAAACTTTGCAGAGGTGGGGCGCACTGAGGACTTACTGCCAGTAGATCTCAAAATTTAGTATCCCTGCCTGGGATCCAATGTGTCAAAAATCTTTGAGCACTAGGGGAGATCTGGTTCATCTTATGTTACAAAGCTGAAACACACCCACAAATCCAGTCAATAAAATAACTTCATAAAAGTAATATTATTCCCATTTGACAGAAGGGGAAATTGGAGCAGAGAATGAAATCACTTGCCCAAGATTTCAGAGGTTATCAATATTAGAGGAACCACTCAGCATTTCCTGGCTCCCACTTCAGTGCTCAATCCACTAAAAAACACCTCTTCTCCAGCTAGTTACATGACACCTGTTAGAGTACAATTAATATGAAGATACCAATTCTTACCCGGACAAGTTTTTCTGAATCACCTCTCCATTTGCTGACAATAGTGGATGCTGAAATGTTGAAGAACGTTGTATTGCATTCAGTGGCAACAGCCTTAGCAAGAAGAGTCTTTCCAGTACCTACAAGCAACAGGGATGAGGAAATTCACTCTGAGTAAATAAAATGTAAACATAGAAATAACTCCCTTCATCATCTTACTAATCATAAAATGAACATGGACAGGAAGAGTGGAAACACAATTAGAACTATTTGGAGAAAAGCAGGTAATACAGGATTTCACTTCACAGCACCATTGACAAATACACTTAAACTGTTTCTGAAGTACTATATATTGAAATGATCAGAGCACCTCAATGGGCTGTCTTGCGGGAAATAAATGCAAGCACATACAAGACCAGATCCAATGCTATTTCACTGGGGGGCAGGTAGCAGCTTGTCTAACACACTAATAGTTCTACAGACTCCCCAGATGCTCTGAGGTTATGTCTACACTAAAAACACTACAGTGTAGACATTTTCTACAGCAATGGGAGGAGTTCTCCTGTCGCTGTAGTTAATTCATCTCCTTGAGAGGCGATAGCTAGGTCTATGGAAAAATTCTTCCTAACACTATCTATACCAGTGGTCCCCAACCTTTTTGTGGCCAAGAGCACCTTTCTGTGGCCCACCAGTTTGGTGGGCAGCGACGATCCTTGGCGGCATTCCAGCGGAGAGGCTGCCGCTGGAAAAGCACCTTGGCAGCATTCCAGTGGCAGCCTCTCCACCCTGACGGAGGCGCCATGTCGCCCGCGGGCACTGCGTTGGGGACCACTGAGCTATACCAAGGGTTAGGTCGGCATAACTGTTTCTCTCAGGGCTGTGGATTTTACATACTGATGAAAGTTTTCAGTGTAGACCAGCCATCGGTGTCTAGGCAACTTTCCAGAGCCTATGAGAGTGACAGAGATAGTGTGGAGAGCAGTCTAAACTTTGAGAGCATTTGGAGAGACTGCTGAAGTGTTAGTGTGTGGGACAGCCTCCATCCCTGCTAGCAGGAGACCAAAACTATTTTCAAAACTAACTCCTAAATCAACAAGACGGGGAGCTGGGACATTTTTCCAGGAAGGATAGTCCAAACCAGATTTAATCTCTCTTTGAAGGTCAGTCACAGCCCAATTTGGACTACTGGCAACTATGGCAAATGGAGCAACAATATGGAATTGACATGACCTCCAAAGCACATGACTGCTCTGATTACACTTGGAGTCAAGAGTGTTGGTTGGAGGGAGGATTAGGTGTAGAAATATCCTAGAGTTGTGGGAACTCTGGATGTGGAAAGAGGTAGATTGAATGGCTAAACTCCATGTCACCAAGTACATTTGTTATATTAGTATACTGGATCAAATCAGCATGAAGCTCTTAAAATGCATTTATAAATCATCTGTTTGGATAGAAACAAAAGTTGCAATATATGTAGCTACACCTATATTTATAGTATAAAACTATACCTACCTGGAGGTCCATATAGTAATAATCCTTTCCAAGGGGAGAGAATCCCTGTAAACAGCTGTGGGTACTGTGGAAACAAAAGAACAATTCAAGGATTAAAAATATAAAATCTGAGTCAAAATGCTATTTTTTGCAACAATCCTGTATATGCAGGAAATCTAGCAAACTAGAAGAGAGGAAATAGAAACAAATTACATAATAGATTTTACCATACAAAACACTACATTTAACCAGATGAAATCTATTTTAAATGTATTTTTCATGTTTTTATTTTGTATAAATGAATATAGGTTGCTATTCTCTTCAGTAATTCATTTCCCTATAGCATGATGTGTCTGGCAGCTTTTCGTTAGGCAAAATTCCCACAGAATAAGTACTAACAGACTGGGCTTTTTCTAGCCAGCATACTGTGGAGTATTTGCATATGAAAAATTACATGGCATTGTCAACTTAAATTTCATTTGCTGACTAGAAATTGCATTCAGAAAAAGACAGATACAGTCAGAACTATGGGACAGCACTCTACAAGAAAAATGTTGACTAGCTGGTAATATTTTGACCATGATAATGTACAGAAATGGTGTCCGGTATTGGTTTTCTCAAAGCTATTTAGAGCCTTACCCTTATAGGATACACAACAGCTTCCTTGACTAACCGCTTGGCTGCATCAAGTCCAATAATGTCATCCCACTTTATGTTTGGATTATGAAGATAAATGTCCTGCAATGCACATTTGATCTTTTTTAGAAAAAATAATGTTTTCCTGTACAAATATAATAAACCCTGAAGTAGCAAAACTGCCCACTTATACCAGGATGTGAAGCACTAGTGATATTAAATGATACAAACTGTTTAATTTACAGTATAGGTTCGTAACTGTTAGCTCACAAAAGGGAAGCACAGGACACACACAATAGTAATTGCCAGAAAAAACACTATTTATGGCTGGCTCTCATTGAAGCCAATGGAGGTTTGCCACTGGCTTTAAGAGGAGCACAGTAATGGTCATAGTGGATCTCCTCAACAGTGGCTAGTATCAGATAATTCAGAGCAAGGTGCAAGAAACTCCTTAATGGATAATTATGGAATAATCTGCCCAGGGAGAACATTCTGTAAAATAATTAGTCTATGCCCTGAAGAATTCATTCAGATAATTTGATGAATTAAATGAAATTATCTAATCCATTTAAATCCTACTAATATCTTGCCCTCAACAATATTTTGTGGTAGTACGTTCCACGGATGAATTTTTGCGTAGAAAGAAAAATCACATCCTTAATATAATTTGTTGGGGACTTAATTAGGACCACATTGCTGAATCAGGGTCTTAATCCATGTCGCTGACTTCTTCAGCCATCTTGGTAATATATTAAAGGTTTTCCTTACAGCTGACTAATGTACAGTTTCTATAGTAAGGACACAGGGAAACACAATGCTGGTCTTGTCAGTACAGCTCCAACAGCATGGAGTGGTCAGTATATCCCCCGGCTCCATGTGGAAGAGTGTTCTAAATTATTTCTGTGTGTTCTAGGCCAGAAAAAAAAAATTCTAACATCATTACATGCAAGAAAGGGACAACACTTTGGGTCTAATTTATCATTGATGTAATTTTACTGGAGATACACCAGGGGAAAAAAATGGCCTGGGACCTTCAAGAATTAGCATTATCCTTACCAACAAAAAGAAACCAACAGCATTCTCAGACACCTACAGTAACCATATTCTCTAAATGACCAAAATGAAGATCCAATCTTACTCTGCTTACAACCGTTGCAAGTTCTCTCATCTCACCACTCATGCCAATAAAAGCACTCAGAGGTTTTAACAATCGTTCCTAAAAAGACAGAAGTAAGTGGGTGTCAACAATTTATTTCAGAATTTTTAATACAAATTATGAAGCAGTTTCAAAACAGTAACACGTTCAAGTAAAACGGTAAAAGGTACAACTAATAACAATGACTGAAATAAGTCATATTTGATGTACCCTTATAGTGAAGAGCTATGGGGGCATACCATTATTTGAGATCTCCCTAAGTCCTAAAGGGTGAAGTTATGACTCAGGGCTGGATTCTGCCAACCTAACAGCAAGTAAGAACATAAAGGCCGTACTGGGTCAGATCAAAGGTCCATCCAGCCCAGTATCCTGTCCACCGACAGTGGCCAATGCCAGGTGACCCGGAGTGAGTGGACCTAACAGGTAATGATCAAGTGATCTCTTTCCTGCCATCCATCACCCCCCTCTGACAAACAGAGGCTAAGGACACCATTCCTTACCCATCCTGGCTAATAGCCATTAATGGACTTCATCTCCATGAATTTATCCAGTTCTCTTTTAAACCCTGTTATAGTCCTAGCCTTCACAGCCTCCTCAGGCAAGGAGTTCCACAGGTTGACTGCGCTGTGTGAAGAACTTCTTCCTTTTATTTGTTTTAAACCTGCTGCCCACTATTTCATTGGGTGGCCCCTAGTTCTTCTATTATGAGAACAAGTAAATAACTTTTCCTTATTCACTTCCTCCACACCACTCATAATTTTATATACCTCTATCATATCCCCCCTTAGTCTCTTCTTTTCCAAGCTAAAAAGTCCTAGCCTCTTTAATCTCTCCTCATATGGGACCCGTTCCAGACCCCTAATCATTTTAGTTGCCCTTCTCTGAACCTTTTCTAATGCCAGTATATTCTTTTTGAGATGAGGAGACCACAACTGTACACAGTATTCAAGATGTGGGTGCACTATGGATTTGTATAAGGGCAATAAGATATTCTCCATCTTATTCTCTATCCCTTTTTTAATGGATTCCTATCATCCTGTTTGCTTTTTTGACTGCTGCTGCACACTGCATGGACGTCTTCAGAAAACTATCCACGATGACTCCAAGATCATTTTCCTGATTAGTTGTAGTTAAATTAGTCCCCATCATATTGTATGTATAGTTGGGGTTATTTTTTTCCAATGTGTATTACTTTACATTTATCCACATTAAATTTCATTTGCCATTTTGTTGCCCAATCATTTAGTTTTGTGAGATCTTTTTGAAGTTCTTCGCAGTCTGCTTTGGTCTTAACTATCTTGAGTAGTAAGTAGCTCCCTTACTCCACAAATAGTTCTATTTATCTCAGCATAAGGATGGCAGAACCTGACCTGCAGGGATTAAGGCCCTTGAGGAATATAAACGACTGTTATCACACTTTCTCATGTGCGGTTTTAAAGGATGAAGTTCCTTTCAAGGGTAACAGGCAGCCCCAGACAGTTTGGCACTGGGTGAGAAGGGGTGATTTTGCTGGCAGCTTTGGCTTGTGGTGGGCAGCACTGGCCTTGAACAAAAACCTCTACCACAAAGATTTTAGTGTCCCGGGGAAGGACTAAGATAGAGAGACTTCAGTATCTTGACATAAATTTGGAGACAGAAGAAACTGCTGGCTGGAACTTGAACACAGAGGGAAATAGTCTGCCCCTGCTGAAGTCAGGGGCAAGGATTTTACCCAGATCTGTTTTGTGAAGCTCTGAAAATTGTGCTACATTTGTGAATTATAAGATGTGATTTGTATTTGCCACAAACATCCCTGTTCGGGAGTACATAAATGTCAACAGATTAGACTAGTGTTAGTGCCCATTTATTGCTTTTTCAGCAAGGACATAAGCCACTCCAGAAGTTCAAACCCTTCTTTACCACTTGGAAGTTGGGACCATGTCAATTATGGTATTTTAAATTTTACTTTTGTTCCCCATTGCATAGTTCAGGGCGCAGTTACTTCTAAAGCTAATTTTGTTAGATGGAAATAATAATCCCTTACTGAAGGATCTGGATCACAGTTAAGGCTGTTTGAGGCTACTTCATTTGATGCTCCTTTGATAGCATCTTGGATCATCCCACGGAAGTCAATTATTTGGCCCTGAAAGAAAAAAGAGTGATGTAATAGGCTTTATCCTATCTAAATAAAGTACCTGATTCTACAGTTAAAACTTAATGAATTACATAGTACAAAGCAAGCTTAACAGAATGACAGCTCTCCAACTACAAAAGGCAACAGGCCAAATTCTGCCCAAGAATCCCCATTGACAATTGCCCAAGAAGTCAATGGTAGCAGTGAGGAAAGAACCCAGGTGTCCTAACTCTTAGTGCTGTGCTTTAACTACAAAACCATCTGTCCACCACTTTCAAGCAACAGAAAAAAAATTATACATTCAGCTTCCGTTTTTAACTAATAGGAGTTGGACTTTTCTATTCTATTTCTACATTGTTCCTTAGTTCTATGCAGAGTACATTAACTATGCCAAATAATGGGCTAAGGATAAAGGTTACAGTCCACCGGCAGATACATGGGAGCCCTCGGATAGCCATACAGAAGAAGTATTTTATGTAAACGTACAGAAGAGTCATATCAAACCTTTGTGTACAACTTCTTTGTTTTTCTTCATACACATTCCCATAACATAGATGTGTTTTCTGCATAGAAAGTTTCTACTGACCCTTCTTGGGTGAGTGCTTTCTCCTCCACCACCTCTGTTGATTGCTGACACATTTAAACCAAAATCAGCTTGCTCCCGAGTAACTGTATTGTCATTCTCCTAAAGAAAAACCAGTTTTAGAAAAACAATTTATTTCCAAGCAGATGAGTGTTAGACTTCACCGTAGTTCTTCACACATGCCCAGATGGTAAGATTTTCCAGCTGAACTTTTATATTCCACTGAATTTGTACCAATAATGCCTGATGTTAGTATGTAACATTATGATGTGCGCCTTTAGGCCTCAATCTGGCTAGCTGCTGAAAGCAATGCAGAGCCACAGTTCTAGCACTCAGCATTCACTCGTTTCCTCTGCAGAGAGTTTTCTATATAGTATATGAGCATCATGAACTGAGCACTAGGGTACAGAAGGGATAACAGTTGTGATTGGAAGAGGAGGTAGAGAACGAGCAGTGCATCTGTTTAAATGCAAACGATGGGCCATTTTAGGATTTTAAGTTACTCCAACATCTATCCATGACTAGAGGCTACTGCTGTGTACTAAATTGCTGCACTTACAAAAAAATGACAGCAGGGTCAGGCATGAGATCCAACCCCTAACACAGAAATGTGTTCAAGGATTTTAAGAAAACAATCTCCTCCACCTACTCAATGCCTCAAGAATCATGCTAGGCACAGAGTTCTGCCTGGCCACCAGTCTGGCATTCTTGCTCCCCTCAGCTTACTTCACCTTAACACATAATTAATAGCAAAGCGTCATGCTCAGCAGCCCTGCCAGAATCGACTCAAAAAGCAAAAGACCACAGTGACAAATTACACTTACAAACTCAAATGTGTTAGACTGGGCTGTGTGGATGTGTTTATGACTGAGACTGGACATCTTATTTGACCTTCCTTGGTCTGTAATCTTCCTCATCTCTAGCACTATGGGACCAATCCTTAAACCCACTGAAATTAATAGAAAGATACCTGTCGACTTCATTTGCTGATGGATTAGGTCCCATGTGAGATGTTCTTTTCCTCCATTTCCTCTCCGTGCCTTTTCCCCCACTTCCATCTTACCCAGATAGCATCTCCCACTGGCCTCCTGAGTTCATAGAATCATAGAATATCAGGGTTGGAAGGGACCTTAGGAGGTCATGTAGTCCAACCCCCTGCTCAAAGCAGGACCAATCCCCAATTTTTGACCCAATCCCTAAATGGCCCCCTCAAGGATTGAACTCACAACCCTGTGTTTAGCAGGCCAATGCTCAAACCACTGAGCTACCCCTCTCCACGACTGAGCTACCCCTCCCCTTATATGTAAGTATAAGTTGTTATACTTACATAAGCAGTAAAACTCACAAACCTCCGAAATGTTTTCTCACCCTCTTATTGACTATATCATAAGAACGGCCATACTGGGTCAGACCTAAAGGTCCATCTAGCCCAGTATCCTGACAGTGGCCATTCTGGCAGTGGCCAATACCAGGTGCCCCAGAGGGAATGAACAGAACAGGTAATCATCAAGTGATCCATCTCCTGTCACCCATTCCCAGCTTCTGGCAAACAGAGGCTAGAAACAACATCCCTGCCCATCCTGGCTAATAGCCATTGATGGACCTATCCTCCATGAATTTATCTAGTTTTTTTTTTAAACCTGTTATAGTCTTGGCCTTCACAACATCCTCTGGCAAGGAGTTCCACAGGTTGACTGTGCGTTGCATGAAAAAATCGTTCCTTTTGTTTGTTTTAAACCTGCTGCCTATTAATTTTCATTTGGTAGCCCCTAGTTCTTGTGTTATGAGAAGGGGTAAATAAGAGCTTGTCTACACTTATTGGGGGATTGATGTGCGGCAATTGATGCATTGGCGGTCAATTTAGCGGGTCTAGCGAACACCCGCTAAACTGACTGCAGATCGCTCTCCCGTCGACTCCTGTGCTCCACCTGAACGAGAAGCGCAAGAGGAGTCGATGGGAGAGCGTCTCCTGTGGAAATAACGTAGCGTGGACCTCGCGGTAAGTAGATCTAAGTACGTCAACCTCAGCTATGTGAATAAGGTAGCTGAAGTTGCGTAACTTAGATCAATCTCCCCCCGTAGCGTAGAGAAGGCCTAAAATTTCCTTATTTACTTTCTCCACACCAGTCATTATTTTACAGACCTCTATCATATCCCCCCTAAGTAGTCTCTTTTCCAAGATGAAAAGACCCAGTCTTTTTAATCTCTCCTCATACGGCAGCCGTTCCATACCCCTAGTAATTTTTGTTGCCCTTTTCTGAACCTTTCCCAAGTCCAATATATCTTTTTTGAGATGAGGCGACTATATCTGCATGCAATATTCAAGATGTGGGTGTACCATGGATTTATATAGAGGCAATATAATATTTTCTGTCTTATTATCTATCTCTTGCTTAATGATTCCCAACATTCTGTTCGCATTTTTGACTGCCGCTGCAAATTGAGTGGATGTTTTCAGAGAACTATCCACAGTGACTCCAAGATCTCTTTGAGTGGTAACAGCTAGTTTAGACCCCATCATGGTCCAAAATAAAATAAAATCAATCCCAATTGCAATGTAACATAGTCAACACATTTGAACCTGTTTGGGGCTGTCCTTGCTAGATGGTTTAGGCTCGGTTGTCCTCCCAGATGAGGTTTTTGATAATGGCCGCTGCATAGTTTGATGCTGGTTGATCCTAGGAAGATTATGAGAAGAGCTACTTGCCGCCCTAGGATACAAAAAGCCTTTCAGGATGTAATTTTTAACTTCTCATTTTGTTTCCAGCATACTTCACAATACAGAAGGATTAATGGTGGGATTTTCCAGAAAGTACAGTTTGGTCTAACTTTGGTCCCACTGAAGTCAATGAATTGAGGTCACTGCTGAAGGCTTTTAAAAATCTCACCCTAACCCTTTATATGTAATAATGGAGGGGATATTTCAGATACTTTAGCAATCTATGAATCAGGTTGAAAAATAAAAAAAAAAAGTCTTACCTAAAATTCTGTTAGCTTTTAAAAATAAACTGAAATTCCACCATTTAGTTTCCAGCATGCTCACTGGTATGTTAGTTTAGCACCTCCAGGGTATCAGAGCATTAGTATAACAATACCATGTTTTACTCTTAGGGGAAAATCTTCTGCCCAGTATCCAGCCCAAATGACTTTTCCCTTACCTTCTTGGTTTTCCTCCATTTCTTGGTTGCTGTTTATTTTCTGCTGTGGCAAAATAAATATTGAAATTAGAAATAAATAAGAATGGGATGCCATGGTCAAGGAAGAAAGAAAATTTCATAATATTTTTTCTTTTAAAAACATTTTTGAGTGAACCTTGTGCGTGTGAAAGTTGCGAAGTTCTGAAGCTCAGAAACTAAAGTCACCTTATAAAGCAGATACAACACTGGAATAACAGAGCAAACCTGCCAAAGTGCCTCAATCCTGACATGACTAGTGGAGAAAGTAGTTCAGGCTTATTAAGTCTTTAGTGCCATTCAGTCTTTGGTCTTTCTTCTGAGAAACAAAGTGCCAAATCGACATTGGTTACTGTGATACGGACCTTTCTTCACTAGGAATTGGATTGAGCTCACTAAACTCATTTCACATACAGCATTGAATGGCCATTGGACGATAATAACTTTTACCCATTGCCAAATTAGGATAATTTGCAACCAACAACACTTAAGAGTCCATCCTTAGGACAAAGGTGCTGTCTCACACCATTTTAATAACTCGGTCTTAAAGCTGCCAAGCTGCAACATGTCATCACAACAAAAATGTCACAACCTGATGATGCTCTATCAACCCTCAAGTTATTTCAGGCACTCTTGGAAAATAAGATTTACACACACACAAATCAGAACGTGAGGTCACTCAAAAGCCTGGATTAGAACCAGTGACCCAGAAAGGAAAGGTTCTGTACCTCATTAGCAATCTCCCAGCTGTTCTGAGTTCCTTCTCCCCCTAGTATATATAGATAGAATATTATGAGGGACAGATTCTGATACTTCTCAGGGCACTGATTCAGTGAGACTGTTTGGGGATTTAGGCATTACTCAGTTTGAGTAAGGGAATCACAATCTGGCTGTAAATATGATCTAATAAATGCCCTGCAATGGGACCCATTATCCTTGATTTGCAATTAATTCCATCATTTATACATTGTAGGACTGACCTTTTTTTTTTTAAAAAAACTGACTCCAAACATAAGACCCTGTTTGTAAATCTCTCTCACATGCAAGCACTACTTGCTTCCAGCCACTACTGATCTTTTACATAATTGTGAATGTCAATATGACTGGTGGGTTTTAAAAGCATTTAATCCATGCAGGTGCTATTATTTTTATATGCTTCAGTAGTGTCCCATTTACCTGGGATCTTCAAAACTTCCTAATAAGCTTTTGAAGGAACTGAAACTGCTTGGAGATATTCTCTGCCCACTCATCCCCTTCTCTAACAATCAACACTCTCCATAACGTTGCCTCTGCTTGTATTGTTGTTCTTATTGCCTTCTGTAACCCACCTACTCCTGATGTTGCACACATGTTCAAGAACACTCAAGATCTCATGGTCCGTATGTCTGTTCCAACTTGCCTCATACAGTATTGCCTTTGCTTGTGCCTCTGGAGTACACGTATTTTGGAGCAAGGACCTGTTATTTGCTTGGTACATATCATTTAGTGTAAACTAAGCACTGTGCTACATTAAACTGAATAATAATAATGGTGGGAATAAACTTTGAAGAATGATCTTAGATGATCTCTAGGCTATGTTTCCCTTTAGTTATTCATTTTGTATTCGAAAATAAAAATCAGAAGTAGAGCATTCTTAATACTGTTACCCAAAGAGGGGAAAAAATAGAAAATATCTATATAATATTTTGCACTTAGATATTTTTTTACCTGTAGATCTCAAAGTTGTTTAAAATAGAGGGATAAACACCATTCATACATATAGGAAAACTGAAGCACAGCGAAGTGAGAGACAGAAAAGGAAACAGACCCCAGGTCTCCTGATTCCCAGTCCCATGTTATAGACCTTTAGCTCTATAATCCTTTGAGAGCTTGGGCACAGAGGAAATAACATTAAATAAGGATACGTCTGAGAAGTGCTGGGTATTTTAGTGCACACATTTTTAAAATTATGAGAAACAGAAGTCCAAAAGCTTTCTTTTTGGAACACAGCCACGTACCAGTGTCTAAGGCCTTTTTGGTAATTTTAGGGTATTTTTGGAATTTTACATAGTAATAGCTTTCATATTCCAGCAAAATAGTCTCAAGATCAACGTTGTCACAAACTTCAAAGCGGCGTAAACCTAATTTGGTCTCTTGTTCCAAAGCATTTGCAGCATCAACATACCTGGTCATTTCAAAAGAGCAAAGAACATAAAACCGAATGTCATTATTTTATAAAATTCTTTGAGAGAAATAGCATACAAGGAAACATGTTATAGTTCAAACTGTGGCAACCCTACATAACTAATAACCAGTAACAATTATAAGCTCTTTTTATTCACAGGCCTCAAAGCGCTTCCCAAAAGTTCAATATAAGATCACATTGCAAGTTAGTAACAGAGCTGTGACTAGAGACCAGTTCTGTTGACATCCAGAATTTAATCCTATCCACCTAACCATCCTGCCTCGTTATTATTAGCTTATATCAATTAAATTTAAAAACAAATAAAAATAACCAGTGTGGTACATTTGGCCCTTAATATTTGCACAGTGGTTTGAAGATAAACCAATTAATCCTCATAATGCCTCTGAGAGACTTGTCTGCATTTTACCGATGGGGAAACAGAGAGAGGACCAGATTCTGATGTCAGTTACATCCGTGTAAACTTAGAGTAACACTATTTGAATAAATTCCTAGCTATAGAAGATTCACACTGTTGTAACTGAGATCAGAACCAGGCCTGCAGAGATGAAGGGGTAAATATTCAAAACGGCTGTGTCCCAGGCTGGCAAATTTGTACCTTCCCTTTTGCACCCATAAAACCAAATTCAGGTGCAAATCATACAATCTATATGTCTTATTACCTCATTTCAATGCAAATCAGAGAATTAAAAGCTGAAGAACCAAGATTTGCACCTTCAATTCAAATACAAATGTAAAAATGAAGGGGGCAATTTTTTGCAACTGCAAATTACACCAGAAAAGGCCAGCACTCTTGAAAATTTTACCCAATTGCTTGTTCAAAGTCATACAATAAATTGGTGAAAGTCAGGATAATCCTGATTCTGTCCCAAATTTACTCCATTAATATCATTATGCTTTCATACAAAATATATTTATACCCTTTAAAACCCATATATGTACCTCTGTCTGTGTTACTGTAACTTCCATTAAAAGTAATGGAAATTGTGCATGTGAGCAACAAGTCTCACGCTACAAACCAACTACAGAATCTGGCAGCTCGATGCTGATATACCTGATGTAAGCCCACCCCCAGCCTCCCCTGTTGTCCTTGTCCACTAAGCAAAATAACCAGACATTTTTACTTTCTCAAATAGCATTTCTACTTGCCCCAGATTTCTGTGAAATAAGATTATTTTGGTCTTGGGCTGTTTAAAACTCTTTTATTTTTGTTTACACATATTTAAGTCCAGCATCTCATGAACATTTGGGAGAAAAGATGGCTTGGTTAAAAATTCAGTTAAGATGTGAAAGTTCACAATTCCCATTTCCTGAGCCCACAAGAAACTCTCCAGCAAAACCAAAAGACCTAACTTGATATTCCTAGTAGTAGTAGTAAACACATGAAGGAAGATTTTTTTAAAACCCTTCAGATCTTTGTTACACATCATAAAGGACATAACCCCAATTTTTTTTTTAAAAAGCCTTTACAGATGATTGTAAAAAAATTCTACGTAACACCAGATACAAACTTTTTATTTTTATTCCATAAATTGAAATAAAGTGACTTTAAAAGTAAAATATTCATGTTATATGCTAGTATTAGAGGCACTGCAGAGCAATATAAATTAGCAGAGCAGGCCTTCCATTGCATTCACTAGAGGGCAGAAGTGCACATCATCATGAAAGGTCAGAAACACACACAAACATACAACTGTAGTATATTTTTGTTTAGATAACATACCCTTCCTCTGTTAAATAATGCAAAATTAGAATGAGAAGATTTTTTCGACGAGCTTCTGTCCGCATCTCATCCTGTGAAGGAAGACAGAATTCTAGATCAAATGTAATAATCAGATTCTATTTAGAGCTACAAACAGCATTGAAATGTAGTCTGTCCAAATGCATCAATTAAATCAAGACAACAGTATGTAAGAACTATAAAACAGTTTGCAGACAGAAAAAAAAAAAAAAAAAAAAGTAAAATGGTTTTCCACTGTAATTTTTTGAACGCTATCAGGCATCCTGGATGGATAAAAACTTTTTCATAGAAACAAGTTTGAATTAGAAATTCCTTTTACTGTTTGTACTTTTGTAAAATTTTGGGGTTCACCTAGGCCAATAAGGGGTTTGGTTACTATCTGCCTTGTAACCCTGGGTGTCTTGTGGTTGTGCAGCTTTCATCCAGAGCTCTGACCCTAACAGATTATCAGCAGCACACAAGCCTCAACCTAGCTTTGCTTAACCTGGTTACTCCTTGGAGGCTGACCTTGGTATGATTCCAGCCCTGAATTCAGCTCAAACTCATCCTACAGCAGGGACCAGTCCCTCTCACAAGTGTTAGGTTCACTACCTTGACAGAGACAGTCAATCACTCCAACCTGTTAGCTTTCTAGAAGTACACACTTCTCTGAACTTGTATAGCACTGATGCTCTCCTACTTATGGGATGCCTTCCCGTAAGCCTTTGCAACCATCTTTGAAGGTCATCTGCTCTGCAAAGGCTGCCCTCCGGAAGCTTCTCAAGCGGCAAGGGCCAGCCACCACCTCCATTGGTGGACTGGGAAGGCTATGGCTCCAAAGAGCACATTTGGGAGTCTGTGTCCCATGTCCACTCCCCTGACCTGGTGGAAGAATTCCATAAGGCTCACCCAGACAAGCCTGAACCGGCACCAGCCCGAAAGGCGTGATGATGCAAGAACCTGCAGGGCTGGACCCTGTGACCATTGGGGTTCTGGGCTGCTGACACCTCTGCATCACCACTGAAGGCATAGGGTGGGCTCCCATGGGAGATTAGGCTCAGCAGGAAGTACTGCCCAGCATGACCAAGTGGTGGCTCCTCACAGCCCACTGACTGGTTAGTACCAGTATTTAAATCAGGAAGCCACGAACAACAGAGACTGCCTGCTCCAGACCCTGCTTGCAATAGACCCTAGATTCCAGCTTCTGACCCTGGTTTGTCCTCAGCTTTGCTCTTTGATTACTCTCTGTGCCTGACCCTGCTCACCTTCTGATACCTGGCTCTCAGATTGCCATCTGGCTTGTCTCAGACTCTGTCCTCCCAGTAACCTGACCCTGTCTGCCCCTCTGACCTATCTTGGACTCTGACCTCCCGGTGCCTGACTCTCAACTGCTCTGGCCACTAGGTCTGACCGCCCTCGTTCTGGTTTTAACAGTCTTCTTTCCAGCTTTTACTGCCAGCCTGGCCAGGACCCATCATGGAGATCAACTCACTTGGTTCCTTCATCTCCTAAGATGAAAGATAAAGATGGGAGTCATATCACCAAAGGGCTGTCTTTGTCTTACAAAACAGGAAGGGCTTCTGGGGATTCAGTCTCCTGCATCTCTCGGGGCGCAAGAGTCATGTCAATTCTGTCTCTTGAGTTCAGGATCAGGATAACCCCAGCTGCTTTAGGTCAAAGGTTTTGTTTACTGCTAATATGTAAACTGAGGTAAACTCACATTCCTTTGTCTAGGACAGACCTGTTTATCACCTTTACCTAGGCTAGGCTCTGGTCTTAAACATGTTCTAGTAACATCATATATAGGGAATTCATAACTTCACCTATAATGTTAACACATGCATTTTACAATGATATTAATAAAGTGTATTAGCTTTTATACGATACCTCACAAGGCATATTTTGTATAATTATTGCAGCTGTGAGAATACAAAGGTGCCTAGGGTCACCACTGTGTATTGGAAAGACTAGCTTACTCTGTCATGCAAAAAATTGCTACTTAAGAAAATTAACCATTTTGAACCACTGGAAGACCAGACAACTCTTAAAGCAGGGTGACCAAAGTAAGGTTTCCCCTGGCAGGGAGTCAATTCCATATTTACAAATGTTCCTCAGCACAGATATATAGGAAAGGCCTGAGTAGTATTAATACTTCACAATAAATATTTAAATGGTCTCACTTATCCTGAAGTGCACTACAAAATATTTACATACATAATCACTCAGTTGGAGCTACTTGTGTGGAGGAGCACTACACAGCATATAACATAATGCACACTAGCGAGAGGGGAACATTCGGCAAAGACACTCAAATTTTTTTCTGATGCGAAGTATCACAAGGTTTTCAATGCTCACACAGACCAAATATGCCCTCAGTTTTTAAGATCTTACTGGAAAAAACCAACAACTATAAACTGTAGGGAATGTATCTCAGGGCTAGTCTACACTTACCGGATAGATCGGAGGTGTCGGATCGATCTTCTGGGTTCGATTTATCGCGTCTTGTCTAGACGCGATAAATCGAACCAGGAAGTGCTCCCCGGTCGACGCTGGTAATCCAGCTCGACGCGAGGAGTAAGCGCCATCGACGGGGGAGCCTGCGCGCCGCGTGTGGACCGCAGGTAAGTTCGAACTAAGATACTTCGACTTCAGCTACGTTATTAACGTAGCTGAAGTTGCGTATCTTAGTTCGACATGGGGGGTTAGTGTAGACCAGCCCTTAGAAAGAAGGTTGGCCAACCTGGCTGGGATTTGAACCTGGGGCTACAGGAAGATCAGATATTTCTAAACCCAGACTGAGGTAACTAAGTTAGTAGCACCAGTTTCCACTAAAGTTTGGAAGGCATCTTGGCTCCCATTTGGTTAAAAAATAAACATGATGATATTTATTTAACATCAATATATATGTTGAACAAGTGATCCTACTTAGTATTTTGTGAATGCAGTGAAATCTGTCCTAAAGAATCACCCAAGGGCTTGCTTGTCTAGTAGAGTTGGATATTCAAGGACTTAAATTTTCAAACAGGGGGACTTGCTGCTGTGTGTAAACAATTGCATGTGTCTGAACTGCATGTGCACATGCCACTTATGCACATACAAATCTGGTATGTACAGCTGGACAAATGAATAGCTAGACTCTTAACTGGACATTGTGTGAATTGAAGTGGTATTTACTTGGGCTGTCGATTAATCTAACGACAATGCCATTCACCTTCTGACTCATGTATTTGAGATAATATGGTCAATTACTTTATTTTAAAGCTGGTGACTATCCCTTTGTTTGTTCCAGAAGGCTTTTATTAATCTGTAGAAAAACTGGGAGGCAAGGGAAGGGGTCATCACAGCTATCATACTCTTTTTCCTTGCAAGTTTGATTTAAGTGCAGAGCCATCTAGTGGAAAAGAGGGAAATTTTTTTACATGAAATTTTCCCAGGATTTGAAAATGTACTTGTTTCTCATTTTACTTAAGTGATGGTGTATAAGCTTAGTTTCAGATTTCTAAAGGGAGAAAGATGAGGTAGTTCAAGAAAGAGGCATTAAATTGCAATCCGAGCTCTAACACTCCCTACTTCTGTTGCCTTGGGAAAATTACAACTCCCTCTGCCTTAGTTTCCCTATTCTTAATACAAGCACAATAATACCTTCCTACCTCCAAGTGGCATTGTGAAGATAAATATTTTATAAAGCACTTTGAGGATGAAAAGTGCAGATTATTATTATTAGGCTCTAGTCCGGGGTAATTTGCTTGTAGAACCACAAGTGCATTGGCAGGGATGCTGAAAGAGAAGATGAATTAACTTTGTGGCATGTTCTCAGCAAATAAAAACAAACCTTGGCACAGGTGGGATGAGGGATTCTCTCATAGACAGTGTTTTGAAAATAATCTTAAGATTGGGGCCCTTTTACAATTCATCCTAGAAGACCTGTCTCTGTAATTACAGCTTAAGGGGTTGGAGTTATTACTACTGTAGATGCCGGGGGGGAGGGGGGAAGATTGTGGTGCCCCCTTATATCCATTAGCCCAATGGTAGAGCACTTACCCAGGCTGTAGGAGACTCAGGTTCAAATCCCCACTCTATCTCACACCAGGGCTCCCACCTCTCAGGAGAGTGCCTTAACCACAGAGCTGTAGGGTATTCTGGGGGGAATCTGTCCCAATCTCTCCTGTTGAAGTGGTTCCACTTTTTATAAACATTTAAATATTCACTGAGCCAGAGACAGTAAGAATGAATCTACAACCTAATGGTTAGCACGTTCACATTGGAGACCTAAGTTCCCTTCCCATTCCAGTGGCGGCACCACCTCCTACACTGTGATTGTGCGGGGCCCAATCTGGTAGGCATGCTCTAAGGCTGTTTACATCACTTTTGCTCCCACTGTTGATAGCAATGGTAGGCCTTTTTGCCAAAAATTCCCCCATGAAGAAGCCTCCTAAGAATGCAAGGGTAGTTTAGTCTCCATGGCCCATTCATTGTTTGTCCCCTGGAGAAACTGACACGAAGAGTGCCACTTGTGATGGTTAATTTTGTGGTGTAGAAATCTGTTCACTGAGAACTCAACTAAGGGCTTGTCTGCACAAACAATTAATTTTGCAAGCTGGATTGTGAATCTACCCAGCAGAAGCCCGCTGTAGAGCAACTGTTCATGTGGACCCTCCTGAGGCACATTAACAGTTCATTAATGTGCTCTGACCTAGTCTCATTTCAACAAGGACTAGATCAAGGGTAGGCAACCTATGGCACGGGTGCCAAAGGCGGCACACGAGCTGATTTTCAGAGGCACTTACACTACCTGGGGCCTGGCCCCCAGTCTGGGGGGCTTTCCATTTTAATTTAATTTTAAATGAAACTTCTTAAACATTTTAAAAACCTTATTTACAACAATAGTTTAGTTATATATTAAAAACTTATAGAAAGAGACCTTCTAAAAACGTTAAAATGTCTTACTGGCACGCAAAACCTTAAATGAGAGTGAATAAATGAAGACTCGGCACACCACTTCTGACAGGTTGCCGACCCCTGGACTAGACCAAAGCGCATTAATGCACTATTAATGCATGTCAGCAGGGTCCTCACAGACAGTCCACAACAGGCAAGTGAGTGGTAGATTCACCCCCCCAGCTTCCCACAAAATGAAATGTTTGTGTAGACAAGCCCTAAGACTACCGAATCATCCCACATAGGCCACCAAAGAGCCAATCAGATGATAGTAACTTTCATTCACAATCAACCAAGGTTGGATCGGAACCAAAAATATAGAGATGTAAGCCTCTGATCCCAATCCTGAGACATGCTGACGAGCCCCGCTGAAGTCAAGAGGAATTGAAGCCACTGAAAACCTTACACGATGGATCTTCTATTGCATAACAAATCTAATGAACCACTCAGTCACCCCGCCTGGTCTATTCCATACAAGCAGACAGCCTGAAAAGCAAACTTTGACAAACTACTATCGCACCAGGGACTTCAGCTCTGGTTAGCAAGGAAGTGGTAAATCTTATACATGTGTGAAAGGAAAGGAGCACTTACAAGTAAAAAGTTATTTAAAATTCAGTTTAGCTTTATAGTGATTTAGCCTAGCTGTTTAATTAGTATTTAGAATGGCATGATGTTTATAGTCATTGGTATTTCAATAGATGTTTAAGTGTTTAAAGTTTAATAAGCTCCTATTCTTAGAAGAACAAAAAATGTGCATAATTACATTTTCAATTACTATAGAGAATTTTTTGGGTCCATGCAATTAATAAAAGCTTAAGGCACTTAAACATGATCTTGTTTTAAAAGCTAAATAGTTGAGCACTTCACTAATTAGCTCCAACACTTAGTGTTTTTTTTCTAAATTAACAAAATAAAAATGTCATGTATTCATTTCTTTGTAGCTGTTAAAGACACATGAGTTTGTAAACCAGTTTAATTTTAAAACTGAACTGTTCCCATATTTAATTCCAAATCTTTTTTTTTTTTTTAAAAAGGTACAGGTTATGGGTCAAATTAGTTTCTTGTGTAGCTCCATTGATTTCAGGGACTTCAGTGTAACTCCACATACACCAGGGATGAATTTAACTATAATTCTTCATTATTATTTGATCCTAATTTTCTACATTATAATGTATATTACATATAAAAAGCCCGGTGTGGTGGCACATGCCTGTAATCCCAGCTGCTTGGGAGGCTGCGGTTGGCAGATCGCTCAGAAGTTCTAGGCTGCTGTGTGCTATGTCAATCAGGTGTCCGGTGCTACCGAGAGCTTGGCCAGCGGGTAGTTGGAGGACTGGCTAGAACAGCACGTCTGACGTGTTGTGATCGGCGCTCTCTCTCTGAGGGCTGATGGACTGATCAGTGACACTGACATATAAAAAATTAAAAGTACTAATTGTAAAGTACTTCACTCAAAAGATAGAAAATGCCAGATATACCCTTGCCATTTTAATTCTGTGCCTGTGTGCATCCAACCTATGCACTGAATAAGGCAAGGGTCTGGTGGAAAAAAATAGTATGTGATCCTGTAATTAAAGATTGTATCATAATACATATACACAAAGGACCTGAATTAAAGTCACATGGACAACCGTAAACCTGACATTTCCTAAATTTCTAGTCCTTGACTTTCTAACTAAGACAATCTAAATAACTTTATTGTATCAGTCTATTTGTACGTAATTTACTGTTGGGTTTTTTTTGTTTTTTTTAAAGAAAAAGGGTAAAAACAAACTATATTATGTAACAACCCCCCGATCATATGTCAGCAGGGTGCGAGCCAGAAACTTTAGGGCTGCAGCACAACCTCAACCACTTGAGCTACAGGACTTGCTAAGGCAGTGGTCCCCAAACTGTGGGGCGTGTCCCCCTAGGGGGGTATCGAGGAACCTTTAGGGGGGTGCAATGGGGCCTGGCCCAGCCCCCATGGGGAGCAGGGAAGGAGCACCACTCAGCACCGCTCTGCCCCCAGCTCCACTCCAGCCCCAGCCCCCAGCTCTACTCCCGGCCACAGCACCCACCTTTGGCTCCAGCCCCGACTTCTGGCCCCATGCTCTCAGCCCCGCAACTATGTCCCCAGCCTTCAACCGTGGCTCCTGGGGGGAGGAGGGGCGCATGGACCAGGTAAGGAGGGGGCATGACAGTGAAAGTTTGGGGGCCACTGAGCTAAGGGTACGTCTACCCTGTAGCCGGTGGTATAATTTCCAGCTCAGGTAGAGGTACACATGTTAGTTTTGATCAAGCTTGAGCGCTAAAAATGGCAGCATTGCTGTGGACAAGCTGCCTGATTATTTACTGAGGACTAGACTGTACCTGACTGGCTATCCCACGCCACCGCCTATACTACTGCAGCTACACGCCTATTTTTAGCACTCTACTTTGATCAAAGCTAGCTCATGTACATCTACCAGAGATGGAAATTACACTTCCAGCTGCAGGGTACCTTTCATTAGCTAGTAGCAGGACACTGCTGTTATCCCAGAGGCAGGACAGGCCACTGAGGACATGCACTGGGTCCAAAGGGGGAGCTCATCCTTGCCTGGCTCCTTTTTGTTCTCTCCCTACAGGAGTAGGGGGATCCTATCCCATATGGTGCCTCAAGAGGGGGAAAGGAAGGAGTCGGGGGGAAAGATTGGCCCAGTTCTCTCCCCGCCCCCACCCTCAGGAATTGTGAGAGCTTCTGCCCCATCTGGCACCCCCAGAGGCAGCGGATGGGATGCTAAAGCCATGTGTCAGTGTAATCAGGGGGCAGCATGGCCTGGCCCAGTTCTCTTCCTCCTCCACTTCACACTCCACCTCCCCACTGATACAGCTGCTCCCAGGCATTCCCAGCACAGTATGGGCTGCTGCTTTGTCAGCAGCATGAGCCTGGCCTTTTAAGCTAATATTCAGTTCTTTCAGCATGCTGCCAAAATTTTCCTGAGAAACACAAGCAAGAGAAGGGAAAAGGCAAATGTTAAACAGTTTATAACAGCTAAACCTGAACAGAATTTCAGGGGCAAAGAAAAGGCACTTTTCTAGCCCAAGAACTTCCTCTAATACAGGGGTCTCAAACACCCAGCCCACAGATCACATGCGGCCTGCAGGGTTATTTTCTGCAGCCCCCCCGCATCCAAGCATTTACGTACAGCGGCTCCAACCCAACGCGCACTGTGGGCAGGGCTGGCTTCTGCCTGGCCGCCCTGCCCCTACGCCACTCTGGCAAACTCCTGGAACCTGGGGGAGGAGGGGCACAGGGGTCTGTGTCACTGTTGCATCCAGGCACTGCCCCCAGAAGCTCCCATTGGCCGAGAACGGGGAATCGCAACCAATGGGAGCTGCTGGGGGCGGTGCCTGGATGCAACAGTGACACAGATCCCTGTGCCCCCCCACCCCGTCCCTCGGGTTCCAGCCTCTTCCCGGAGCAGCGCGGGGGCAGGGCAGTGCAGGGCAGGCAGGCAGGGAACCTGCCCCCAGTGCATGCTGGGCCAGAGCCCGAACCCTGCACTCCTCCTGCACCCTGCCCTGAGACTCTGCTGCACCCCGCACTCCTCCTGCACCCCGACCCCCCTGCCCTGAGTCCCCTGCCGCACCCTGCACCCTGACCCTCGCCGCATCCCACATCTCTCCTGCACCCCACACCCCAACTCCCTGCCCTGAGCCCCCACCACACCCCTCCTGCACCCCCTGGGGGCAGGGAGGGGGCAGAGTTGGAGTGAGGATTTCGGGGAAGGGGTGGACTGGGGGCAGGGCTGAGGGCAGTGGCGGGCGGTAGGTGTCAGTAATGTGGCCCTCGTGGTCATTTGAGCTTGAGATTCCTGCTCTAATATAAATAGAACCTTACTAATTCACACTTTACTAATCCACAATGGGCACTCACAAAACACTGATCTCTTCCTCTTCTCAGTAAAGATACGATCAATTTTGCTGAAGCCATGTCTATGAACGGTCACAAATTTAAAACTGAACTTATACTTAAAGTATAGTACATTCTGTGACTCAGTATCCTTGATCTTTTATTGTATTTGTCCACTTGCTCACTAATTTACAAATTAATAAGCAATAATTCTCGCAGTCATATATGTGAATTAACAAAATATTACTGCACAATTTACACTAAAGCTGTCGTGTAGACATGGCCGATGTCAGCATAATGTATGTTGCTCAGGGCTGTGAATAAGCCACCCCCCGAGTGACATAAGTTACACCAACATAAGTACAGGTGTGGACAGCACAGTATGTCAGCAGGAGAGCTTCTCCCGCAGACATAGTTATTGCTATCATGCCGACAGGAGAGCTGTCTCCCATCAGCATAGAGCATCTTCACTAGACCTGCTGTGGTGGCGCAGCTGCAGTGCTGTACATGTAGACAAGCCCTTACACATCACCCTTTACCAAACACTGGAAACATTCAAAGATTAAAAAATGTGAAAAGCAACAACAAACATATTTCATTAACTTTATGAAATAGACTGAGTAATATGAATAGTTATAGGCAGCACATTCCATACCTGGGGCATCAATACAAAACACATGCGGAGAAATCTTGGCCTTATTGAAGTAAATGGGAGCTATGTCACTGTCTCCAGTGGGGCGAGGATTTCACCCCTTGCCTTGACTCATACAAATGAGGCTGTGGCATAGAAGTTGAATCAAATATTCAATTGATCTAAAAATTTTATTAAAGCTAATGTTAAAAAAATTATATAATACATGGGTTGGGAAAAGAGTGTCTGTACATCTAGGCACAGTATTTAGATTATCCACAAATATAAAGTTAGTTTTTAAAAGTCAGATGATACATAGAATACATAATCAGCAACAACCCAAATTTAGGTGAATAGATTTAACAATACAGTTTAGATATTAGAATCCAATTACTTGGGTACATCACTCATGAAAAGTTGTACAGATATTTGGTTGTGGACAGCAAAATATATCAATGAGTGGAGATTGTTCCCCAGTAATTGAGAATTAGGCTGGTTGTCCATTCAGAAAATACAATCCCTGAGGAAAATGTTTGTTACTTTCCTGACTGCGCTTCCCATCGGCACTCCAGCTCATTGTATCAAATATTCAATTGATTTGATTTTAGCCAGCAGGTGGAGTTAAAGGGACAGGTTAAGGAATACAGTCAACTGAACTAGTTCTTACTGCAGAGTCAAGTGCAAATAAAGAAGAAGGATGTCAAGTATGCTGGAACATCTCAATTCAAGGCTTTAAAGTAAGTAAAGTCTTTAAAATAAATACCTATTTGTAGGTTTTAGTCAATATCTTAAGGTAGTTATGATTTTAATTATTTTATAGAATTGCAAACATTTGCTGTTGATTTTTTTTTAATGTCATCCCTAGGAATGAAAGAAACCACAAAAATCTGCAGAGGAAGATAAATGGAAAGAATTGCAGTCCAGAAGTCTGAGCACAGGAGTGGGAAACAGGAACTCAGGACAGCGCTAAGTGTTCTGCAATATTTTGCTGCCCAGGATGGAGAACATTTTCAACACAAACATTCACACACACAGGATGATAAAAAAAACAAACCAACAAAACAAAAAAATACCTCCAACCAACACTGCCCACGCAAAACCAAAATAAAAAACCCAAACCCAACACTGGCCTGGCGCAAAGCAGCCAAGCAAAACCCAAAAGACCAGGATGGTGAAGCGATGTGGCACCTCAGAAGTTGGCACCCAAAGCAATCATCCTGCTTGCCCACCCCTAAGGCTGGCCCTGCAGGAACACCTGTGTTGCAACGTTGACTCAGACTCCATGGCTTTGGTCAAGTCTCTGAGGGACAGATTTTCAAAGATATTTAGACACCTTAAATTAATTCAGGATTAAAATTCAAAATAAAATGATCTGGATAAACTAGAGAAATGGTCTGAAGTAAATAGGATGAAATTCAACAAGGACAAATGCAAAGTACTCCACTTAGGAAGGAACAATCAGTTGCACACATACAAAATGGGAAATGACTGCCTAGGAAGGAGTACTGCGGAAAAGGATCTGGGGGTCATAGAATCATAGAATCTCAGGGTTGGAAGGGACCTCAGGAGGTCATCTAGTCCAACCCCAACTAAATCATAGTGGATCAAAAGCTAAATATGAGTCAACAGTGTAACGCTGTTGCAAAAAAAAGCAAACGTCCTTCTGGGATATTTTAGCAGGAGTGTTGTAAGCAAGACATGAGAAGTAATTCTTCCGCTCAAGTCCGCGCTAATTAAGCCTCAGCTGGAGTACTGTGTCCAATTCTGGGTGCCACATTTCAAGAAAGATGTGGACAAATTGGACAAAGTCCAGAGAAGAGCAACAACAATGATTAAAGGTCTAGGAAACATGACCTATGAGGGAGGACTGAAAAAATTGGGTTTGTTTAGTCTGGAGAAGAGACGTCTGAGGGGGGACACGATAACAGTTTTCAGGTACATAAAATGTTGCTACAAGGAGGAGGGAGGGAAATTGTTCTTCTTAACCTCTGAGGATAGGACAAGAAGCAATGGGCTTAAATTGCAGCAAGGGCGGTTTAGGTTGGACATTAGGAAAAATTTCCTGTCAGAGTGGTTAAGTAGTGGAATAAATTGCCTAGGAAGGTTGTGGAGTCTCCATCATTGGGGATTTTTAAGAGCAGGTTAGACAAACACCTGTCAGAGATGGTCTAGATAACACTTAGTCCTGGCTAGAGTGCAGGGGACTGGACTAGATGACCTCTCGAGGTCCCTTCCAGTCCTGATTCTAAGTATAGAGATAGGTGCCTAGTAGAATTTTCAAAAGCTCCTAGGCAGGTAGCTCTCCTGGTCCCTCCCCCTTTTTTGTGTAGGACGGTGGGTCTCCCCCCCCCCATTTGTGTGGGGGGGAATGTGGGTCCCTCCCCCTTTTGTGTGTTTGAGGGGGTGGGTAGGACGGTGGGTCCCTCCCCCATTTCTGGGGGGGGGGGGAGGAAGGAGATCAAAGGGCGAACTAGGGGTGTCTCCGCTTTAGCAGGAGGATGGATTTCCACACGCGCAGGGAAATAGGGGGTTTTCCCCCCCATGCATGGGCGGTGAGAACAGACGCCGCGCACCCAGGCCTGGGGAGACTCCCCCTTACTGAGGGTGCCGGGTCTCTGCTCCGCCCCAACAGAGACAAACAACCCGGCGCGAGGGGCCCAGAACGCCCCGCACCTGCGCACTAAGACCTCCCTCTGCTGAGGCCTCCTCCTGCCGGCATGATGGTCTCGCTTGCCCATGCGCGGTAATGGCGCCCGCAGCCGCCCGGTCTCCATAGTAACGGAGAAGCGCAGCGGCGTCTCTGCAGCACTCACCGCCTCCTTGGCCTGGTGAGTGGTCTTCAGCGTCTGGTAGGAAAGCTCCATGGCTGCGGGCTATGCGGGGAGAGACCCAGCTGGCTCACGATACGGGCGGGAGAGTATAACCCGCTCGGGGATGCGGGGCAGTTACCCCGCCGCGCCTCATCCGCACAGCGCACAGGGGGAGGGGCTGTCTGAAGAACTGACCAATCAGCGGGCGCTGTCCGCAGCCCTAACCCGTCAGAGCGCCGGGAGGCGGGGACTGTCTTGAGAACTGTCCAATCAAAAGAGGGGGCTGCTTGACGGCTGGCCAATCGTTATATAGGGAGGCAGGGCCCGCCTGTGAAAGTGACCAATCACCACATAGGACAGCGGCGCGGCCCTGCACGTTCCTACTACTGAGCAAGTGAGCACGTGGTTGCGTCCCAGCTCCGCGGAGCCGCGCCACCTGGCTGGCGGCTGGTCCTGCCCGCGCTGCTGGGGCGGGGCGAGACCCGGCGACCCGCCCTCCGGAGGGTTTGGAAAGCACCGAGTGGGCCCTGCCAGGAACAATAACCCGCTAGTTCCCTTCCCCGCCGGGCGCGATCCGACTGGCCTGGGGCACCGGTCTAAGTGTGCCCGGCCGGGCCGGCCCCCCGCTTCCATTAGCTCCATCGTGCCCGGCCCTACCCCCTGCCATTAGATGCGTGCCCAGCACTCCCCCACCATTAGCTCCATGCCCAGGCTCACCCTGCCATGAGCTCCTCCGTGCCCAGGCCCGCTGTACGTACCCACTCTGCCATTAGCTTCCCTCTCCTTGCCAAGGCGTACTGTGACCAGCACAGGACAACTGTCTATACATGCCCACCCTGCCTGACATTAGTTCACCTTTGCATGTCATGGCACGTGCTGAGCACTGTCAACATGTTCCCACCCTGCCCTTATGTTCCCTTGTGGCAGGGCATGTTTGATAGCTATGGCTACACTGCTGGTGCTCTGCTCACCCCATGTTTTCACCCTCTGTCCATAGCAGGGTATATTCAGAAGGATATGGGACACCTCTCAGAACATGCCCATCCTTACAAACCACCACTTGCACCTGATAAACCAGCTGTTGTTTGCCATCTGAGGAGGTGTGGAGCCAGAGAGATTAGTGGGTCAGGGAGGCATTTCTGATGGGAGGTAATATGGGGGATGTGGCTGAGGCAGGTTGGAGTGGGGAAGAGGATAATATGAGGGACATAAATGCGGGGGGGGGGGGGGGGAGTGTGTCCCAATAGACAATATCTAGGGGCACAGCAGCTGAATTGGTTTAGGACAGTGCAAGTACGGATGACATGTAGTCACCCAAAGATAATTGAGCCTGGTGGGTGTGGATGAACTGAACCAGTTGAATTTAAAACAAGTTCTATACAACTGGTGGCTTAATTAAAAATGTTTCAAGTCACTAGCATAAACAAGGCCCTAATGGTAAAGTCAATCCTAAATCTCTACTTTGCATCAGATAAGACTGCTGCTTGGTAGTTGAAAATGAAAACCACTATTTATAGAAAGACCTGGAGTTCTACTTACTGGATAGGTTTAAGTGTTACAAATAAATTTGTTAGTCTCTAAGGTGCTACAAGTTTTTCTTTCTTATTTTCATTTTACTTACTGGATGAAGATTCTGAAACAATGACAGGTATTTCCAACAACTTTTAAAAATGGAATCTTCACATTTGTAACTATAACTATATTAAAAGCTATAGGTAAGATTGCATTTACCTTGCCATTTCTTAAATGTCCATTTAAGAAATAGGCATTTAAGGCTGGCTTGTTGATTTTAACAGTGTCTGAGCAGGCCTGTTTGCTTCTTTGTAATATCACTGCATATTTTTCTCTCCACCCAGCTAGACAGATGTAGGGCTGTTAATAGAATTAAACTACATAAGATTGAGAATAGACTGCTAATTGGTTTCAAACCCCCTCTCCCCTCCACAAAAAACAAACGTTGACAACTCGGATAGGAAAAAATTCAGGAGTGAAGTATTGTGACTCTAGCAATTTTATTGGTTTTGGTGTAACTGTACCTCTGCAAATTCTGATGTTTTTTAAAGGCCCTGATCCTTTAAACACGTGAATAGTCCCATTTACTCTAATGGAACTGTATTGTTGTTTAAAGTAAAGCACACACGTGAATATTTACAGGATTGGGGCATATATTTCCTTCTTTCTCCTTCTATCATGAGAATAGGAGTCTCAATGAAAATTAATATATTGCTATCCCTTTAATTCAGCCTACCAGAAAATATCTCCAGTCAAGCATGGGAACTCAACATGTTCTCTCATTTCACACTAATAGGATGTGAGCCTGGAAGCATAATTGGAATCCTATGAATACTAACATTATACATAGGAATTTCTCTTTAAAAATGATGAAAACCAAGCACAGCAGGTAAAAGGTAACAAACTTACTCTGCTGCAACATTAAGGTTGTAAAGTTGAAATCAATAGAGTCTAGTAAATAGATATGCATTAAACTACACACTTTGCAGTGTATTTTCATTCCTGCAATGTAATTGAGTTAAAATTCCTGGAGGAACCTTAACGTCTACATTTCCTTATTTTTAATTTTAGCTCTGAAGCCATAACTGTTACTTTGCATTAAAATATTTTTTGCATTTAATATAGCTTGCTCAATATATGTTTTAGATATGGTATTAAAACTAAGCATATCCCTCCTCTTAACTCACCAAGTAAAAGGCTGTTTGTAAAGAAGCCAAAGCTAATGAGTGGTGTTTTGTAAGTGGTGTATTGATCATGTCATGTCTATGCATGTTACAATGCCATCTTATAAATTTTGTTCCTTTAATGGTCAAAAATGGACTGCCACTAGAGCTATTTGCTATTCCAAGAAGCAGTGAGATTCAGAGAAGGCTTTCAGACAGCTGTTGTAGATCTGTGAAAGGCTACTGTGCTAATCAGAAAGGCTGAATAATGAACCTAATAAGGAAACCTTCATTTGAATTCCTGATGCCATATCTTTTCTCTGTATTTGTGATTAGGGGTGTGATCTACAAAGCAATTTAGGTGCCTAATTCCCAGTGTGCAGCACCACTGTGATCCACAAAACGCCTGCCTTGCTGCTGCCTAATCCTGTAGGTGCCTAACCTCACTTGGCACCTAAGTTTCTGCTGCAAAAGTTCCATAGGCGCCTAAATTTTAGACCCTGGGGCATGCACACTGCTGCCTCACTGCCATCCAAACGCCTAATCTACCCCCTAAGCCCTAGAGCAATTCACAAACCAGGGGAAGATTATTTGGCCGTCTCTGTCCACACATGCGGCTTGATCCGGTGGGGAGCCTCTGAGCGCACCTACGGAATCGGGTCCCTTTCAAAACCTGGCTAGAAGAAGAGGTAGTGGTGGTGGCATCCACCTGATTACTTTTACCTAGTGATGAAAATGCTCACCTGGGATGTGGGAGACCCAGTTTCAACACCTCCCTCTCTGCCAGAGGGGGAAGCAAAGGTTTGAATAGGAGTCTCCCACTTGTCAGGAGGGTGCTCTAACCACAGAGCAGTGGAATGTTCTGATGTGGCCTCCCTAAGTCTCCCCTGCTGAAGCTGTTCCACTGTAGCTAAATAATGAAAGAGTGGTTGGAGCAGGGGGACTGGCCCTGGTGTCTCATCTCCCAGGTGGTGCCCTAAACAGGACAACAAAGTTAATTTCTTTCTCTCATTTTCTCTCTCTAACCCATTGGCAACTGTACTGTGGATAAATGCTTAAGTAATCAATGGGCATGAGAGAGAGAGAGTATGACTCAATAGTACAACGGTTAGGGCACGCACCTCAATCCAGTTGATGCCAACATCCCAAACAAACATCCTATCATGGACTCAACAGAAGAACCTAGTAGCTTTTCATTCCCATGGAAACTATGGTCCTCTTTGCACCACATCTGCACATCACATGCACTTATCTTCTGTGTAAATGGAGACTGAGACACAACTCTATTTGTGACTGTGGAAACAGATTCCAAACTCTGGAACACTTCATCAAACAGTTTCTCTGGTGGTATCTTTGCCATCCACACGGCTTCATCTGAAGCAATCAATTGGATCGCCAACTTAGACCTGGATATCATCTACATTGCTGTTCTTAAGTCATTCAAAAGAAGTGGTGCATTTAGAGGGGCACAGAGTGGAATTTAGGGGCAACTAGAATAGCCAGATAATATGGGGAAGGGGACACCCAGATAGTCCGGGAAAGGGAGAGCTGAGTCAGGGCTAGGGAGTGGCCAGGATCACCAATAGGAGGAAGCAGGAGGAGGGAGGGGGGCTGAGTTGCTAGCTAGGAAATGAGGAGGCAGGTGAGCAGGAAAACATGATACAGAGGGAGGAGACAGAGCAAAGAGAGGTGCTGCTCCAGCCAGAGGATGTACATATGCAACCCTCGTACCTACCAGTCCTGTAGCTGTTTCCTTGATCTCCCTGAACAGGGGTGCATCCATCCAAAGATACAGACTGACCCAGGACTCCATCCGACACCTGTGTGACATCTTGAACAATGAGCACTGCACACAGGAACCACATTCTGTGCCCCCACACTCTGTGCCATGGGAATCCTGGCCACTGGATCAGTCCAGTGGATGGTAGGACAGACAACAGGCTTCACACACAGTCCACTGTCTCCCACATTCTGCACTAGTTTCCAATGGCTCTAGTTTACAAAGATTACATGGACTTCCTGACTGATGGGAGGCACTCGGAGAAGGAGCATGCAGGAATTCTAATGCATAGCACACTTCCGTTTGGTACTGGGAGTAGAGGGAAACTGAGCCAGGATATGCATTCCTGCATCAACCATCATTCCACTTATCATGTTCACTGTGTAGCAGTATGCAATGCACAACTGGAATTCATAGACAATGTAGAATTGATAAATTGTTTTTAATTGTTCACTTTATTAATATAACTTCATAAGTTAAGTTTTATGAATGAAACAACATTCATTCATAAAACCGGTTACCCCAATAACGGGCTAATTGACAATTAAGCTGCTTGTTAAGAGCCAAAGCTGTTCAGCTGGCTGCCCGCCCTTGTAAATTTCACTTTCAATCCAATTGCTGCATAAATCACGGCACTGTTTCAACATTGTAACTGCTGCAACCTTCATTTTTCAAAACCCTGCTGTAATCTTATTAGTTTAGTTTAGATGTGTGAATGAGGTATGTATGGATGATGGAATCAACCTCCAGCCCCAGCCTGTCCTGATGAAATAAAGTGTAAACATCAACAACTGAAGATGCAGACAACAGCCCTGACAAAGTAAGAGGAGTCCACCCTAAAAAGAAAAGAACAAAGGTACAATTGAAGGAACATCAAGGCCCGAGACTGAAAGTCAGGTCTGCAATTGACGGGTGATCAATCACACCCACCCCAGATGCAGCTTGACACAGTAAGACCTATAGACTCTGGATTCAAACTAAAGCCTACAAAAAGGATGGGTGAGATGGAAGACTTTGGCTAACGTTCTGCTGCCAACATGGAAGGGCATCGGTGCGCGCCCGAAAGGGACCCGGCCCTTCCTTGTGCCCAGCTCTCCTGGCCAGTTAGCTGCCACAAGCTACGAACCCAAGCTACATTCAGGACTAGTAACTTGGGTTCAGCTGCAGAACATTTGAGTACATAGGTATTAGATATTAGTGTGTGTGTACATAGGTATTAGATATTAGTTATTGGTCATAAATCAAATTGTGTTATAATAAACGTGATGTCTTGTCTTGTCCCCTGAAACGATCCTGTGTAGTTTTGTCTGCATAACAACATGAGTGTGAATTTCCACAGATCCTGCCATGACTCATACATGTGGGCACTGTCAGGCTATCCACCTCTCCTGGGACCTGTGCTTTTGCCTGGGGAGCAGTGTGGAAATCAGGATGTGTTGAAGGACCGGGTTGGTGGGTCTGGCACAGGGGCTGGGGGTGGCTGGGGATACTCTTTGGCATTGAGCGGTTTGGCACGGAAGGAGGTGGAAGACACATTTCAGCAGCATGTGGGCTGGGAGGCAGAGGACACTGAGGCATGGGTAGGGGTTGGGAAGCAGAGGATGTTTGGGCACAAGAAGCGGGTTGACACACAAAGCTAAGTGGGAGCTGGAGTTGGGAAGGTGCATGAAGGACTGAAAGCTGGGCTATGGGTGGAAACACTCAGGTAATAAGATGGTGGAGGAAGGGCCACATGAAGGGCATTGGGTGAGGGGGAAGGGTCTGGGTGGGGGCATGAGGAGGAGGAGGAGGGGGTGGTGAAGGGTCTGGGTGGGAGGACTGGGAGTGGTAACAAGGTAGCAGAGGAGATGGTCAGGATGGGTAACAGCGGGACTGAGGGCCAGTGGGTGTGTCCAGGGATGGCATGGGGGTACTATGTGGCATTTGGTCCCCAGCAGGTGTGTCTATTTGGTGCAGAGACCATGCATCTTGGGGTGCCTCACTGGGAAAAATGTGTGACTCCCTCTGCAGAGTGGCCACCAGCATGACCCATCAGCTATCTTCTTCTGAGGCCTTGGCTACACTCACGAGTTACAGCGCAATAAAACTGCCTGCAGCGCTGTAACTCACTAACTGGCTACACTCGCAAGGCACGTGCAGCGCTGCATCTCCTCAGGTACAGCGCTGCATGTACTCCACCTCCCCGAGAGGAATAACGTTTGTTGCGCTGCTGCTGGTGCGCTGCGGCTACAGTGTGGCCACCCAATGCGCTGTTATTGGCCTCCAGAAGTATTCAGAAGTATCCCACAACGCCTGTTCTAGCCACTCTGGTCATCAATTAGAACTCTACTGCCCTGGCCTCAGGTGACCAACCGCCACTCCGACCCTTTAAATTCCCTTGGACCCTTTAAATATCCCCTTCCTGTTTGCTCAGCCAGGCGTGGAGTGCTCTCAGCGCATCTTTCCAGGTAACCATGCCTCCACGTGCGAGATGAGCCCCAGTATGGAGCAATGGCGAGCTGCTGGACCTCATCGCTGTTTGGGGGGAGGAAGCTGTCCAGTCCCAGCTGCGATCCAGCCGGAGGAATTTCGATACTTTCGGCCAGATATCAAGGGCCATGATTGAAAGGGGCCGTGACCGGGACGCAATGCAGTGCAAGATAAAAGTAAAGGAGCTGCAGAGTGCGTACCGCAAAGCCCGCGAGGCAAACAGCCGCTCGGGTGCTCCCCCCAAAACCTGCCGATTCTACAAAGAGCTGGATGCAATATCCCACTACTGTTCCGAGCACCACCGAGCACTTTTGTATCATTGTATGAAAAGGTTTCAGTGATGCGGCCCTTGGGCCAATTTACTAGTTCTCATGTGGCCCTTGTGGTAATTTGAGTTTGAGATCCTTGGTCTACTGTCAATCTTGCATCTTACACATGCCCACTGGGTCACAGTACTAGCGCTCCCTCCCCATGAAAGACCTAGTGGAGCTAGCCACCTGTAGGTATTTTGGCAGCTGGTTGCTCTGGTGCTTGGGAGTTAGGCACTTATGCACTTTTGAAACTCTCACCCAATCTACCTACATCTTTAGGTGCTTAAATACCTTTTGAAAATCTGGTCCTAGTGCTTTCATGGAGGGAAGAACCATGAATAAATCATTCACAAAAAACTCTGCAGATACACACATACATAGCAAGTGAGGCTATTTCCTATGCTATAAAGCGTTTATAAAAACTCAAACCCCTATCTTGTAACTGGTTCTGCATGAGCAAGTCCTGCAGGCTCATGGTTGCAGTGGGCAATAGAGGCTTTGGCTACACTGGCGCTTTACAGCACTGCAACTAACTCGCTCAGGGGTGTGAAAAAACACCCCCCTGAGCGCAGCACGTTACAGCACTGTAAAGTGCCAGTGGAAACAGTGCCCCAGCGCTGGGACCCGTGCTCCCAGCGCTGTAAGCTATTCCCCTCGAGGAGGTGGAGTACCTGCAGCGCTGGGAGAGAGCTCTCCCAGCGCTGGTGCGCGATCACACGGCAGCGCTTTGAAGTTTCAAGTGTAGCCAAGCCCTTAGTGGTTTACGAGGAAGTGGGCAATCAGGTAACCCAGGCCCTAAATCTAGGGTGTGTAGAGGGGAAAAACATACCAAACCATTTCATAGAAATATTTTAAATAAATTAATAATGGTCAATTAAACAATTGTATTTCAAGACATTAAACATTCTCCTGTTGTGTTTGCAACCAATATTTTGGAGCACTGTGCTAGTATATGAGAATAGGAAAGTAAAACAGGGCACATTTCTTTGTCAAAGCCAATCAAAGGACAAAAAGTAAGTAGTGAAGAGTAAATGTAGATTACGTTTCATTTTAAGCTGTTACTATTAGTATGATACCAAGGAAGCATTACTTTAATCTGATAATATGCCTTTAGAACTATATGAATTATTTTTATCATCTGGTACAACAGATACAGGGTTGAGTTATACTGCTGCCTTCCATTTCTAAGCTTTGTTGTGCCAATCATCAGGGCTACAGGTCATTCCACGAATAAGGCATAATGGGTGTCTTTCCAACAAAAAATAAGTTTTCTTCAGCTATAGATAACAGCAGAATAAGGCTTACAATAGGCAGAGCACAAACTGAAACTATGGACAGTAGGCCTGATTCTCCATCAGGCTGTACCTTGTGTAGTTGTTAACACCTGTGTAAAGAGGGTGTTAAATGCTACTAAATTAGAATTCTCCTCTCACTTTCATTGGTGCTAATATGTTACACTCTCTTTGCACAAGTGTAACAAGACAATGAATCTAAGTCAGAACTTGTTGCTTAAAGGTTAAACATCTTCATGGTTAAACATAGTGAACCCCATTCAGCCTGTACTTGTTTCAGCCTCAAAACACAGCCTGTCCCTGCTGCTAGTTTGTCTCCATCATCCATATACTTGCTATCAGTAAGGTTGGAGAACACAGGAATTTGTTGGGGTGTAATGCTAATAAGCCTAATTTGTTAGATTGCTGTGAGCAGCTGTGGGGTTTTTAACAGACTGGCTCAGGGCTTAAACCCTGGCTTGCAAGCACCACCTAGGTTTTACTCATGCTATCAATGTTTTATTAGGTAACAAAGCCTCAAGAGAGTTAATACTCACCAGAATGCATGGCAAATGGCCTTGAAAAGATTATTATTAAGCTAATGATGTATTTCTCTATTAACAAGTGTGTCCCTATGAGGGGGGAGAGCACCCTACTTCTAGAGGCTTAGCTCCCCAGTTTGAGCAGTGTTTGTACAGAAAACCCTGCAGTGCTGGCTTCCTACTAATAAGAGGTACTGAGGGGCTGCTTTGCTGATGGCTTCTTCACAGCAAGGCAAGGTGTTTGCTCCACAGATAGCTGTCTCCTCATCCTGCTCTGTGCCTTTCACTCCAAAACAAGAGAGGGCAGAAAGAGGACATATCCGAGATGTTCCTGAGGCAGAGGCCTCCAAGAGGCTGAGGAGAAGGAGGAGATGGAAGAAGCTGCCAAGAAAAGTCACAGTTGAGGTAAGCATGTTTAAAGCTTAGATGAGGGATTGGATTATTGGGGGGTGGGCTGAAGTCCTAGTAGGCTGCTGGGGGTGGCAAAAGCTCAGGGTGGCTGAATATCTGTGGGTGACGGCTGGGGTATGCCTTTTATGTGGGGACACTGAAAGGCTGGGGTTGTCTGTATGCACAAGGGGTAGTTTGAAATTCTTTGGGGATGCTGAAGGGCTGATGCACCAGGAAGGGAAGGGGGAAAACCCCCAGAAGTAGAAAATTATACTCAAATGGGGGAGATTTCCCCCAATGCGGTGAATTGAAAGACAGCACTGAGCCTAACTTTTTGCACTAGCAACTTACTCTAGTACAGAATTTCAGATGCTACATGAGTTTATTTAGTTCACTGTCTTGAATTTTTGAGACCGATTATGGTAGGTTGTGCAGAAGGGATGGGACAAGGGCACCAGGAGTCTACCTTCCCCAACTCCTTCCCCTAGGCTAGCCACAATGGGCTCATCTTTGCTAAATAAATAAATGACTAAATCAGGTTGTGTGATGACAAGCTTGAAGAGTTGTGGTAACTAACATTGTTAAACGTGCGTTTAACTAAAGGGATTAGTCATCCTTAATCAGGGTTAAACCTTGATGGAACCGTGAGGGATAGCTCAGTGGTTTGAGAATTGGCCTACTAAACCCAGGGTTGTGAGTTCAATCCTTGAGGGGGCCATTTAGGGATCTGGGGCAAAAATCTGTCAGGGGACAGTACTTGGTCCTGCTAGTGAAGGCAGGGGACTGGACTCAGTGACCTTGAAAGGTCCTTCCAGTTCTAGGAGATTGGCATATATCCATTTATTATTTTGGCGGGGAGGGATAGCTCAGTGATTTGAGCATTGGCCTGCTAAACCCAGGGTTGTGAGTTCAATCCTTGAGGGGGCTATTTAGGGATCTGGGACAAAAATTGGGGATTGGTCCTGCTTTGAGCAGGGGGTTGGACTAGATGACCTTCTAAGGTCCCTTCCAACCCTGATATTCTATGATTCTATGATCTGTAACCAGCTGACATGATGCTAAACACAAAGGTCCCTGTCTGAATTGACTGCAGATTTGTGTTTAACATTTAATGTGACTCCTCAAGGTTATAACATGATGCAATCTTCTAGAGTTGTTGATCCCAATGTGATTAGAGAGTGTAGATGCTGTGTATGCATGGCGTAGCAATACCAGCCTCCCCAAAAGATCAAGGGTGGTACAATGTTTGCAGTCTTCAATTGTCAGCAGAGCTGATTGGACTTGAGTGGGGATTTGCATGTTGTCCTCTGTCCCAGGGCAGTGGAATTCTCACCTCAGTATGCACTCCCCAGAAAAATTAGCCAGAATTCTTCCTGACACTTGTTGCAGTGTGGCCTGCTGCACAGGCTGTGGCTAACAGTCTAGAGCCCTCTGTTTTGAAATGTTTTTTAAAAACACTTTGTATATTTGTTACAAGCTTAAAATAAAAGTGCCCCTTCTTGCTGACTGCAGGAAATTTTGGAATTTCAAAACCTTCTGGGGCAGGAAGCCTATATCTTTCCTTTTTTAATGCCTCTCCGTGTCTTCTCACAGTCTCCCTACGTGAGCCAGTCTGGTTGCTTGCCTATTTGTTGGCTCCATTTTTGCCTTTTAATAAATCACTTGTTTGATTTAACAGTAACATTGCCAACAAAACTGAATATTGTGACTAGGCAATTATTGTAACTAGCTAATTATCTCTGGCTGCATTTGAAAATATGCTTTTCAGTTGCACCTCAATGTTTGTTTTGCTGTAAATGTCTCATCATTTCCTTTGCAGCAGGAGACCCATTATTCTGTTTCAAAGTTTACTGCCGGTGACATTTTTTACTACATTTTATTAATAAAAAATGAATCTCATTTTCACTTCTGTGTGATGAGACTGTATCTGATAGTAAATGGATAAAACTGAGAGCAATGAAATTATAGGATAAATCCAATATATATAGATATTGCACTTTAACAAGTGGAGGGGGGAGGGATAGCTCAGTGGTTTGAGTATTGGCCTGCTAAACCCAGGGTTGTGAGTTCAATCCTTGAGGGGGCCATTTGGGGATCTGGGGCAAAAATTGGGGATTGGTCCTGCTTTGAGCAGGGGGGTTGGACTAGATGACCTTCTAAGGTCCCTTCCAACCCTGATATTCTATGATTCTATGACTTATGATAGCTATACTACCTTCCCTCACATCACTTCATATAAACAAACAAAAATTCAATAGTTGAAGTGCACACTTCTGTCCAAAAGAATAATAAATACTCCTGTTAAGGTGCTGGACAGGGATTCAGGAGATCTGGATTCTAATATCAGTTCTGCTACAGACTTCCTCTTTGAGCTTGGGCAAGTTACTTAATTTCTTTGCTTCCATTGCCCTTCTGTAAAATAGGCTTCAACAGATATTACCGTGCTGGGAGAGGTCATAGGTAAGACTATAAATAAAGACTTTGATAAAATATAGATACATGCATTCTGTACCCATATGTTGTAAGACTTTTTAGAAATTAAGGGTTTCTTTGGTTAATGTTTGACAGTCGTGGTGGCTGAAATCCTCTATCCACAGAACAGGTACAGTGGCACTGCAAGCTTCCTTATATGTGCTACCACTTCCTTTCATATGCCTTAGTCCAGACCTGGAAGGATGGGTGAGGAGGTAGTTTTTATTTTTTTCTAACTCCACAGACAATAGTGCCAAATAGCTCCTAGTCTTCTGGCTTTTATGATCTGGATGCTTATTCACTAAGAACTGAATTCACCAAATGGACAACCAACACTTTTCAGTCATTGTTTATCTGAACTAGATTTGAACTAGCTGTAGTTCATGACTAACTACTTAAGATTTTTGTTGTGCTTATCTTTCTATCATGCCAAACAAGATTAATAGGTCTTGTGCATTCTATGATTTTCTACTTCAGTTGTAAACTTTCTGGGGGCGAGACATCTTTTAATGTACATTCTGTGAACAAAGAGGCTCTGATCCATGACTGGGGCCTCTAGGCACTGCTGCAGTACAAATAAATAACAATTTTGAGGAAGGTTCCATTGTGAATTGGTTAAAAAGCATTTTAAAAGTATCCACATATAGCTGTGGATTACTCTTTTGAAAACAACTATCGTGTATATTTCTAAAACTCCTTTTACTGTGGTATGAGAGACAATATACAACACTTGTAAAGGTTTATGTGGCTTTACAAACATATGATATGTTCCCTGACCAGTCCAAGACAAGAGAATGGACATTCAGAAGAGGGCGGGTTTAAAGTTGAGGACTGGTAGAAGTGGTGGATTTTTAAGGAAGATCTGAGGGGGAGGTTTAGTGGACAAGACCAGGAAGATATTCCAGGCGTAGAGAGCAATTTACAGTGTGACATGGTAGATTTTTAGATTGTAAATGGTTTACAACAGGGACTGTCTCGTGCTATGTGGACATATAACACCTAACACACTTTGGGTGCCATATACAATCAAGAATAGTTATATTTGGAGGTTGTGTTGTGGTGATATTCTGGGAGAGTGGGACAGTGATTGCTGTGCAGATGGCGGTGTGAGGGGAAGCCAAGTGTTGAACCAGACAGCACCGGCACCATGGACGGAAGAGGACAGGAGAGGGCCCCCGAAGACCCGGGCGGCCGAAGATCCTGCCGCCAAAATGCTGCCAAAGAGCGTTGCCGCCGAAATGCCACCGAGGGATCTGAAAAGCCGTCCCACAAATCCTGGCGCCCTAGGCGACTGCTGTGAGGGGGCAGGCGGATGCTGTGGGGAAGGGGATGCGGTCGGGTCAGGGTTATGGGGATGCTGTGGGGAAGGGACAGTTAGGCATGGGGGTGCTGTGGGGGAGAGGTATAGTGGGGAAAGCATGGGGGTGCTGTCGGTGGGTGAGGGCACGGGGATGCTGTGGGGAAGGGACAGTTAGGCATGGAGGTACTGTGGGGAAGGGCTATAGGGGAGGGGAAGCTGTCAGGTGGCTGTCAGGGGGCAGGCGGATGCTGTGGGGGAGGGACACTGTTAGGCATGGGGGTGCTGTCAGGTGTGTGTGGGGGGGTTATGGAGATGCTGTGGGGGAGGAGGTGTAGTGGGGAGGGCATGGGGGTGCTGTCAGGTGGGGGGTATGGGGATGCTGTGGGGAAGGGACAGTTAGGCATGGAGGTACTGTGGGGAAGAGGGCTGGTGTGGGGGTATTGGGGTGCTGTGGGGGAAGGGATGCTGTCAGGTGGCTGCAAGCGGGCAGGCGGATGGTGTGGGGGGTATTGGGGTGCTGTGGGGGAAGGGATGCTGTCCGGTGGGAGCGGGCAGGTGGATGGTGTGGAGGGGCGTGGGGATGCTGTGGGGGAGGAGGAGTAGTGGGGAGGGCATGGAGGTGCTGTCGGTGGATGAGGGCATGGGGATGCTGTGGGGAAGGGATAGTTAGGCATGGAGGTACTGTGGGGAAGGGGGCTGGTGTGGGGGGTATGGGGGTGCTGTGGGGGAGGGGATGCTGTCAGGTGGCTGCGAGCGGGCAGGCGGATGGTGGCGGGGTATGGGGGTGCTGTGGGGGAGGGGATGCTGTCAGGTGGCTGCGAGCGGGCAGGCGGATGGTGGGGGGGTATGGGGGTGCTGTGGGGGAGGGGATGCTGTCAGGTGGCTGCGAGCGGGCAGGCGGATGGTGTGTGGGGTTTGGGGGTGCTGTGGGGGGTATGGGGGTGCTGTGGGGGAGGGGATGCTGTCAGGTGGCTGCGAGCGGGCAGGCGGATGGTGTGGGGGGGTATGGGGGTGCTGTGGGGGAGGGGATGCTGTCAGGTGGCTGCAAGCGGGCAGGCGGATGGTGTGGGGGGGTATGGGGGTGCTGTGGGGGAGGGGATGCTGTCAGGTGGCTGCGAGCGGGCAGGCGGATGGTGTGGGGGGGTATGGGGGTGCTGTGGGGGAGGGGATGCTGTCAGGTGGCTGCGAGCGGGCAGGCGGATGGTGTGGGGGGGTATGGGGGTGCTGTGGGGAGGCGATGCCGTGTCCCCGCAGCCTGGGCACGGGACCACCCTTTCTCCCCGCACCCTGAGGGGCCCAGGGCCGAGCGCCCCCCTCCCCTTCCCGTCCCGTCCCGTCCCGCCCCCGTGCGCAGCGGGGCCGGATGGGCTGCGGAGCCCGCCCCGTCACGTGGGGGGCGCACAGAGGGTGCAGGATGGTGGCGGCTGCGGCGGCGCCCGGCGGCGGCAGCGGGTAGAAAATGGCGGATTTCGAGGCGCTGAGGGTGAGGAGAAAACCCATCGCTACCGCCTCCCCCCCCACCTTCCCTTGCCACCCCGAGCGCCGGCCTCCCCGCGCCCACAGCTCGGGCGGGACCCCTCAGCTGGGGCCGGTGGCTGATATAGGGTCTGACTCCCCCCACTCCTGACCCGCTCCCACGGGCCTTTTGGGGGCCCCCCCACCTCATCTGCCCAGCCCCCATCCCCGCAGGGTCTTCACCCACTAGCCCGGATCTCCCCCCTCCCCCCCGCCGGTCTCCTTCCCAATCTGCCGCCTCCGGGTGTCTTTCCCCCCGCCAGTGCTCCCACATTGCTGGGGGCCCAGGGTGTATTCATGATTCTCAAACGGGGATGGGGGGCGGGGGGGGCAGTCAAAGTGGAGGTGCCCTGCTCCTGCTCCCCAGATCTGGAGCTTTCTGTGATTGCATGCCCGGGCGCTATCTCTCATTGTTATTTGCCAAAGTTAGATGGGGAGGGGAGAGGGGAAACTACCACCCCCCATTCAATATGAATGTGGCTTTTTTTTTTTTTGGTTCATCTTTGACTAGGATAAACTAATAGCAGTATAAAATGGCCAGGTTTTTTGGGGGGGCGGGGGAGGGGGAAAGGAGAGTTGCCAGTAATTCTTACCCGGAAATAATCAAAATGAATTTAAAAAGGGAGGATACTTAAGGTATCTTTTTAAAATGTGACTTGAAGTTAGAGATGCACGCAGGCCTCAAATTAAGGTGCTTTGTGTGCACACACACTGTCTTTCATTAGTACATCTCAACGACCTTGTAGTCCTCACCTGTATGTTCTTTGACTTCAAGAAAAATGCTTTCTATTGTCTTACTTATTTTTAGAGGTGGAGGAGTGGAAAACTTGCAACTCCTGGTTTCCATTTTCATGTTGAGATTGTTTTCTGACATCTTGAAATCATCCTTCTGATTACATCCAGTTTACACTAGAATAGAAAATTTCTGCCTACTAAGTGAGATGATTTGTCTCCTTTCAACTCTCAATTGCAATTCTGCAGTCATGTATGGCACCTTTTTTCCTCTATTTCACAGAAATGTGTATCATTTTGTTTTAATTGGGGGAGAGGGAGACTCACTGATCTTTAAAATCAGATTTAAGAGAGGTTACATTTGCCATCCAAATACATTAATTGAATGCAAATTTGAGAACAATATACACAAATGCAAGGGCTATGGAAATGGGTACTTTTTGTGGCAGAACTATTCCATCTACCCTCTTTCACTTGATGTCTTTTTACACAGTTACATTGAACTCCTGTAAACACTTTCAACATCAAGCGCATTTCTTCCTTTGAAATAGCTGTTAAGTCTAATGCAAAGAGCTGACTACTTCTGCTTTTAAAAAAATATAAACATCTTTTTAATTTCCTTAAAACATCTGCAAACATCTTTTTTTGATATATGACATTTTCCTTCATATTGTTGTTTCTAGTAAGTGGAGCCCAAGTCTGCAAGAGTGCCATGCTTGCAGTGGGAGTTCTTTGTGTAGGAGATTTGCAAAACAGCTCTTAAACTTTGTCTAAGGTAGGGATTTCTGATGCCACCAATTAACATGAACCCCAGTGTTAGCACCAGTGGGAGTCCTGGTGTAGAGAAGGCTCTAGTAGTTAGGCCCTTTTTCACCAGGCTTAACTAACAGGTGGGAAACACTGGCAGTTGCCAGAGCTCTGCCTCTGGACATTTCCACTGCTTGCATCCGAAGAAGTGGGTATTCACCCACGAAAGCTTATGCTTCAATACCTCTGTTAGTCTATAAGGTGCCACAGGACCCTTTGTCGCTTCTACAGATCCAGACTAACATGGCTACCCCTCTGATACTTGAGCTCTGCCTATGTTAGGGCTCCCGCCAGTGCTAACATTGGTTCAAACAAATTGGTCATAGCTCTGGTGGGGGACTTTTTTCACAAAAAATTCCTAATCCAGATAGGATCGGAGGGAAGAGCAGTTTGGTCTTCATGAATATGGGCTTTCTTTCTGAATTGATTTAGTAAGACTTTTTCTTTCTTTTCTTTTCTTTTTTTTTTTTTTAAGGCAATATAGGTGTGGTTTGGTTTTGTTTTGGCTTTTTTGGGTTTGCTTGTTTGGTGTTCCAACCTCCCTTCCCATATCATACTATTGATGGTCTTGTCTCTCTACAAACTCTACACCAGGAAACTTCAGTCTCTTGTTTTAGTTTACCTGTAGTTTGCAATAGAAAGGAGGATGTAGCAAAATGGGTGTTGTCTCAAAGGAGGTATAAGATAAAAGGTTCCCATAACGTTCATTTCATCTAGCTCCTAATTACATTCTGAGTGAATTGGAAATATACATCTGAAATGTCCAGTGTGGAGGTGGGTATCCTGAATTTCTTCAGTAGACGATGTAGGTTTTGACACAGCTTAAATTATGAAATTATTGTCTGGAAGGGACTCTTCCTTCATCATTCTTCTATAGATGGAAACTTCTGTAAATTCTCCCCTTCTACAATTTGATTGTTGGTTGTGCTGCTTTATCTTCCCCTCTATTTTCTATCTCCTCATAACACCAAATAGCAGGAAGTTATGTGGTTTTAAAGCATATTACTATTGTGCAGCAGCATAGCTAAAGTAGCTTTAACTGTAAGCCCTTTGAGGCAGGGATGTGATTTGTATGGTGCGCTAATAAACCATACACTTCTGTGTAGATTGTCCCCTTGCTGTGACTGACAGAGGGCTGTATGGCCTAAGAAAGCTTTATATTGTTACTAGTGTGGTGAATTAAATGATCCAGTAGAGCAGTGGTTTTCAAACTGGGATACGCGTACCCCTTAAGGGTACATAAGATTTCTTCAAGGCACGTGAGAAAATTCTCTATTGGCAGACAATGCATTATGTTATCCCTTACAGACCTTCCCCCTCCCCATCCCATGTTTTCATAGGTATATTATGACCCTATCTCCAAGGTGGGTACACAGTAGACTGCATTATTTGGTAAGGGGTACGCAGCTTAAGAAGTTTGAAAACCACTGCAGTAGAGAATAGGGGCAGGATCACACTCATTGTAAATTATAGGAGCCTCCAACTTCCATGATGAGGGTATGAGTTGATGAGAAAAACTGCTTTCCCTTATCCTCATACCCAGTTTATATTCCTGCCTCAGTTATTGGTTTAGATAAGATACATTGCTAGAGAGAAAAAAAATCCCCATTATCATAGGACCTCAGTGCCTCACAATCCTCAATGTACATATTTTCAGAACACTTCCTCTGAGGGAAATGTTATCCCCATTTTACAGATAGGACAGTGAGGTACAGAGAGACTCAGGCACAGATTTTTAAAAAGTATTTCATCATTGCTCTTCTCAGCATTGCAAGACCTAAGTACCATTGACTTCAGTAAGACTTAGGCTCCTAAGTCACATAGGCCTTGTATTGCTGAGTGAGTAATGTCCATATTTTTAGAGGCATTTAGGTTTTAATGACTTGCCCAAGGTCACATAAGAAGTTTGTAGTGGAGTAGGGACCTGGGTCTCTTGAGTTCCAGGCTGGTGCCTAACCCTTGGATTACCCTTTCTTTGTAAGAGTTGTAGGGTAATGCTAGATAGTGACTGTTGGTCCAAAGTGATGACTCTGGTGTTTCCATTTCTATTTATTTTACCTGTAAACTGGGGTGTCTGTGATCTGGATCCTCTAGTCCAGAGATTATCTTGATGTCTGTTTAGCACAGGGAAGGCGGTGGTTTATGATCCCTTTTTGTGATCCTATGTTGCTGCTGGAGAGAGTGCAATGCATGTCTAGCCATTAAGGCCTTTACTCCCATTGATAAATCACAGTTTAAAAGACTGAGCAGGAAGCTCACCTGTTTTGGATTAGTGGATCTGAAGTATAAAAATTCAATTCACAGGTATGAAGTTTCTTTTTGACAGCCACTCCTGCATGCCCTACAGTCAAGGAGGAGAATGGCTTCTTCTCAAACTGTTTTTATGGACTAACCTCCAGAAATTTCCTTCCTAAATTAGTGTTTTGTGGATTAATCTACAGCAGGGATCTCAAACTCAAATCACCACGAGGGCCATGTGAGAACTAGTAAATTAGCCCAAGGGCCACATCACTGAAAGCTTTTCATACAATGATACAAAAGTATAGTCAAAAATGAAGAGTAATACAGTATTCTATTAAAAGTCAATGTATTAACTTTTTAAAAACTGTAATGCAAAGAGGGGTTTTAATAAAATATAAACACTCAGTAATGTTTGGAGCTTGGCTGCCAGTGGAATCGGCGCCTATGGCAGGCCGCAGGAAGTAACTGTGACCCGCGGGCCGCGTGTTTGAGACCGCTGATCTACAGTATTGTCTGTGGCAGAGTTGCTTGCTGCACTGCTGCTGAGCAAGCTGTTCACCTCAATATGTGGTCTCTAACTGGCTTGTGAAGGGACAATAGGGCAGCTTGGAAAGCTCAATTTTTATTGGTAAGATCACTGGATGTTTAGAAGCAGCAGATCGGAGTTCAGGCTTCAAGCTTGATTCTGGGGTTTTTTAGGCCAACAGAGTATGGGAATACTGTAGAGGCAGTGTGCTCAGCTTTCTGGGGTGAAGGAGCATTTTTATGTTGTGTTTTATGATTGTGATATTAACATACTGTGTGGGGAACCAAAGGGTTGGGGGCAGTAAACCTTTCATTGTGGTTAAAGAAAACTAGATCTTGTAGGAGCCACCATATTCCCAGTTTTTTTGGAGGGGTACCATGGATTGTCACGGTACTCTATTTAGTTTGTAAAATTGAATGCTTTTTATTATACTTTAATGCAATAGTCTTTGGTGTATTTGTATAGAGTATAAGCTTTTGTTGTCTCTCGCAGAAACGGTCATTATCATTCCTGAGCAAAATAATACTCTGAATGTAGTTTCAAGAAAGTCTTGAGAAAAGTTGTCACCAAAAACATTCTGGAAAGATAAGATGAATTCTGATAAAGATGGTTTAACTCTATAATATAATGGTATTTCTTTTAAAAGCATTTTAGCAATCTGAGGAATTTTAAGGTTTAGGTTGAAAGAAGCACAATTTTGTGCTTATCTCTTAATATTTAGTGTCTTTAGAAGCAAGACTTTCATCTGTGTGGACAATAGAAAAGTTTTAGGTGAACAAGAATATACATGTTCATTCCTTTTATATTAGGAAACAAATTAGGTGTGACATTGGGAACCTGTCATACCATTTGGAAGGAAAGAAGAATGTGCCAGCAGAAAGAGATTCAAGTGGATCCACATTTCTGTACCTAAAAAGAAGTTTGAATCCACATCAGGTTTCGTTAGGGCTTGTAAACAATGGAAAGTAAGTAGCATCTCATTTTAATAACTACATCTACTTTCTGACTGAGTAATACTTGCTGACACACACCTAATCAGTGAACAGAGCAAGGGACTAATAATATCCTAGTCAAAAGACACGGCTGAGAGGAGTGCATGCAAGTTTGGAAGTCTCGGACTTCTGAGTTTTAAACTTCAGTTCCGCAACAGAATCCTTGTGCAGCCATAGACAAAATACTTAACTTTTCTGCATCCATTTCTGCACTTTGTAAAATGAGGAGAAGAGTTGCCCACTTAACTAGGGTATTGTGAGGATTAGTTAGTATTCATACAATGTTTACAACATGTAAAGTGCTATGTGTCCTTAGTATTAAGAAATAGAGTAAGAACATGGTAATGGGATGTGCAAGTATACAAAACATTTTTGTATATCTACAGTAAACTGTACTTTGCCATACTGTGTAACATTAGTTGTTCAAGTATAACATTAAAACCACTGCACTTAACACATTTAATTTTATCCAGTATAAAAGCGTGGGGTTCTCAATTGCTAGTCAGGAAGGAAACAGCATATTACAAAAAATTCATCCACTTTATATCTTGTCTTATCCCATTGTGCATATCTTTCAGTTTTTGTCATGTATTACTTGCACCAAGGACTCTGTCTGGGTTTATGATTTCCAACCCAAAGCCAATGTGTAATTCTTGATAAAAACTTGAGTGGTGGAATGCAGCTGTGACTAGACCGTGAACATTTGTCTGTAACTATATGATGTAGAAGCGACAAAGAGTCCGGTGGCACCTTATAGACTAACAGACGTATTGGAGCATAAGCTTTCGTGGGTGAATAATCACTTCGTCAGATGCAAGTGGGTATTCACCCACGAAAGCTTATGCTCCAATACGTCTGTTAGTCTATAAGGTGCCACAGGACTCTTTGTCGCTTCTACAGATCCAGACTAACACGGCTACCCCTCTGATATATGTTGTAGAGATCTTGACATTGTTTAGACCATTCCATTTATTATGTTTAATAAAATAACTGATTAACTGTAGATGTAAGGTAATCTGTAACATTTGGGACTTCATCCTGCAGTCCCTGCGCGCGCACACATCCCACTGATTTGAACCGGGATTTTGTGTTACAGGTTTGGTACCTTAGATATTAAATAGGGGCGGGGCGGGGGAAGATGAATTGTAATACTCTAGAGTTTTAAGATCCAGTAATTCTCACAAGCAATATTTAAAGAATGTTAACGGGGAAAAAAGTGAGATCATCCATTTCATAGGGTAAAAAAGCTATGGGATGCTCCTTAATACCTGAGTGGTGAGCATGTGAGGCCAAGTTTTCAGAGATTTGTGTGCATCCAACACAAGCATGCAGTTATGGTTTACAATACCATGCACTGGGATGCATGCAGCTTTGAAAACCTAGTGCTTAATTTATACATTTCCTTATTAGCTATAAATTGCGTTGTTCTTCTTTCCCTCCCTATTAGAGCCAGATAATCAGATGGTGTAAACAAGCATAGTTCCATTTATTTCAGTTCACATACTTATTTTTGAGTTAATCTTGCTAACATCTGAAAATGTGAAATTGACTAATTTTCAAATTCTGTAGCCATTGAATTGACCAGACTGGACTGTGAATTTGATAAGGCCCTACTCGTTGCCTATGACAGTCTTGAAATCTTTGGCTAAAAGGTGGTATGTAAGTGCATCAGCAGCACTATTAGCAGTCTGCAGATTGAAAGATGAGTTTGGAAAAAAGAATGTAGAGATTCAAGTACTTCTTAGTTGAGGTTTTTTCCAAGTGGAGTAGTGGATTGACATGTGCCTTCCATTAATTTCAGTGGAAAATACCTAAATTCCCTAGATTGCTTTGAAGCTCAGTCCCTTTTCACTTGCTAAACTTAAGGCTTGAATTGAAACAACCATGAATAGTTTTTGAATAGTAACTACTTCTCAGGAAAGGGAAGAACTACTTTGATTTCAACTTCTTTCAATGGGTGAAACTTTCCTGTCTATATTATTTGGATCTAATGACCTTCAAAATCTTGTTTTTTCAAAAACACACTTGAATTATAAAAGCACAGGAAAAACACTTGAAGTTCCCAGACTATTTTTCCTGTTTAAAACTTAAACATGGTCCAACAGCCTTCAAACTTTCTCCTGCCCCCTTCCTCCCCCCTCTCCCCCCCAAAAAAGGAAAGAAGCTGATTGGGTGAAACTTTGACAAAACATGAAGTCATAGCTTGGAAGAGACTTGAGTTTTACATCTGAAGGTTGCATCCTTGATTAAAAAAGGGTGGTGGTGGTTATATGTAAGAGAGACTGGAAATTAAAAGTAAATCATGAAAGCACCATCAATAGCCCATATCAGATCAGTAGTGTGAAAAACACACTGGTAACTAGGCTATAGTTTTGCAGTGTCTAGAGAACAAACAAAAAATGAAAACAACTTTTTGGAAACTACATTAGGTATAACTTTTAAATGGAAATATTTACTGGACATTACTAAGGTATGATCTTGCAAATAAATACACAAGAGTAGATGCTTACGCCCCTAAAGGCTCCTGTTGATTTTAGTGGGAATCCATAGAAACCTAAGGTCCATTCTGGTGGATCTGTTTGCAGGATCAGGAAGTAAATTATGAAATAGGGACTTGATCCTGCATTCCTTACACATCCAAAACTACCGTTGACTTAAAGGGAAAGCAGAATCCAGCTCTAAGTGGAATGCTCTGTTAATGAGTGTTTAATCACTTGCAGTAAAATCAGTTAGCAATATTTTTCTTCAAAAGCACAAGTTTTGTGCATCAACGCAGTGTACATAGTTTTCTACTTACAAGATGTATCTGAGGTACATTGACTCTCCATTTAACTTGGGGGTTGTGACATTGATACCAATATGCATAGCAAAATGCTCGTCTTTAGAATTTCCACATTAAGCATGAGTTGTTTCTAGACATGCTTGACTGCAAATTTTGCCTTGATTCGTTTTCAGGAATGCACACAAGTAGCAGTAAGAGAAATGGAAAGCGTACTGCAAGGCATAGCCTGTTTCTTTAACCCTTGATCGAAAGAGTTTCCACATTACATTTTGCTTTAAATTCTGTTAGTCGCAATGGATTTCATAAATACTACCAGCAAAAAGTTTTGTTCCTTAAGCCTAAAATAAGAACTTCACAATGCTATTAAATTCTCGTTGCATTTTGTATATAAACAGTCTGACCTCCAAGAGCATGTTAAGCCAATAAAGTATCTTTCTCTTTAATATTAAAATCTTATTATTTTCCTATATTTTTTCTAAATTTTAAATGCATTGCAAGTGTCTTAATTATACTGTTAACTTAAGCTAACTTTTATAAAGCCCCAACATTTTTTTAAAATCTTCATCCCAGGCCCAAAAATAAACCTTAAAAATTTGACTTCATAGGGAGCATGATTGGACCTGAAGGAGGGAAATATGTCAAAGGATTTTAAAATACATATTTCCTTTTGACAATTTGATATACATATCCAGCCATCCAGAATTGACTATCTATGGCTAATCCATTTTTTTTCATGTGCAGTTTTTGGAGATTTTACGCTTTAATTGAAGGGAGTGAGAATTTGAGGTGACTTATTTTTTTTTAATTTTTTTTTTTTTTTTTGGCAGTCAGCTTGAGAATTCTGTGTGCGCACTAATTTTAGCAGATGATTTTACTGAATAGTGTGAGAATAGTTGCGTATCCACAGTAAATGTATTTGAAAAATAGAAGTTCAAAGATCATGTCAATACCTGCAATATGGCTGCTAACTGCTGACAGCCAATTTGATTATAGTGATTCTAATACCAAGTTGTTACAGAGAAATAACTGTATAGTGAGTGGTGTGAATTGGATATATAGAGCTGGGAAGTATATAACCATGGGGCGGGGGATGAGGGGGTGGAGACTAGGATAACAAATCAGTAACTGTGTTACATCTCTGCTCTAGTGGAGGCAACTATGGTTTAGACTGAAAATAACTTTCCCTGCTTACCTAGTCCACAATTGTATGATAGTTGTATCCCTTATTTTGGTATTAGAGCAGATAAATCCATCTTGAAATGTATTGTCAACAGTTTTCAATATCAATATTTTATTTACTTTCAAAAATTCCAAGACCATTTGAGTTGGCAGTAAACAAATAACGTTTTATAGAATCCTAGGTCCCTGCCATTTCAAACTCCTATTTAGGTCATCTGGTTATCTCCCTGCTAGTTAGTATTGTTATTTACAGTACATTTCAAGCTATCCTGGACAAAATACTAGAATGTGTCAGATTATGGGACTCCCTTTACTTCCTCTGGAAGACTTCCACATTCCACACCTTACTGTGTTTCACTCTCATGAAATTTCTCCTGGTAGTCTTCTTCCCTAATTCTTCCCTTCAGCAATTTTGATTCTGTAACTTCTAGCAATATCATGTATCATTCTACATAATTCCTCTCCATCTTTATACTGTTCAAATAACTGTAGCCAGTTATCATAGTACCTTTAGATGGCATCTGTTAGTCAAGTATTAATGGAAATGCCCACTAAAAAGATATATCAGTACTGTCCAAGACTTTATCGCACACTTATGAGATGCTACCTTTCCAGTCACAATTACTATCAACTGCTAATAGTCTAGGAAAAACACACCCCACTTCAAACATCTAGATTGTAGGTTAAGGGTGACCAACCTGTGGCTCCAGAGCCACATGTGGCTCATCAGAAGTTAATATGCGGCTCCTTGTATAGGCACCAGCTCCGGGGCTGGAGCTACAGGCGCCAACTTTCCAGTGTGTCAGGGGCTGCTCACTGCTCAACCCCTGGCTCTGCCTCAGGCTCTGGCCGGGCCCGTTCAGCCCCTTCCAGCCCCTCCCCTGAGCCTTCCATGCCCTTGATCCCCCTTCCACGAGCCTCTTGCACGCCATGAAACAGCTGATTGGGAGGGAGGGAGAGGTGCTGATCATCGGGGCTGCCGGTGGGTGGGAAGCGCTGGGAGCAGGGTTGGGGAGCTGATGGGGAGCTGCTGACATATTACTGTGGCTCTTTGGCAATGTACATTGGTAAATTCTAGCTCCTTCTCAGGCTCAGGTTGGCCACCCCTGTTGTAGATATTCAAGATTAGTAATTAAAGAATAAAATTGAGGTTGAGTATTTAATGGTGATGGGGAAGAAATAATAGAAACTTATGGTCTGGTTTTCCCTTTGTCTTTCTCGCTCAATTCCAGCTGAAGTCAATGGGAAGTGTGGATGCTCCACACCTTTGAAAATAAGGCCCTTAGTTGTTGTCATAATAAGATAGAGGGGCATGTCTTACAGAACTTTGTCTGGGAACCAGGAATAAACTACAGTAGAACCCCATTTAACCAAGCCTCCATTATCCGGCTCTCCATATTTGTTAAAGCATCAGCTGCCCGGGGCAGACAGTTGCCAGGGATCGGGAAACCATTCTCTGGTTTATCCGTTTTTTTTGGTTATCCAATCTGGCCCCAGTCCCAATTAGATCGGATAATTGGGGTTCCACTGGAGTTTTAACACCAGCTCAGCAACTGGTCCCCCTGTTGTGTTGAGTGAGTCTCTTCAAGGAACACCCAACTTGCAGTTTTTGTTAAACTGACTAGATTTTAAGTAGCTTCATGTATTAATGTGCCTCTGATTTATTTGTGGTTTTGCATACACATTTTCCAGTCATGTTTCCCTCTCTCTTTAAAAATTATCTTCTCTGTGAAATAGTCCCACGCAAACAGAGAAACTGACCGACTAACAGAATATGCACGAGAAATAGTTAACAATCTAAATACAGAGAACTCTCTCAAATTCACAAAGTAAACAAGCTGAAAAAAGATTTAATTTTTTTAGGTGTTACTTGTGATAATAGGGGAGAAAAGGTCAGGTAGGTGTGAAGTTTTAAGTTGACCGTATCCCTTTTAATTTTCTAAAGCATGAAATCAGACAGTTCTGAAAGTTAATGAGTTAATTATAACATGCCATGTAATAACTATTGTTTGGAACCTAGATGCACTATGATGGGTACTTAAAAAAATAATCCTCAAAATTACCTTTAAATGAGCACTAATCCTTTAAAAAATTTTATTTTACTTTGAAAAAATCAGTGAAGTTGAATGGCAACAATTCATAATTCATATGAAATTTTGCAAAATTAGTTATCCATCTAGTTCATGGTTTCCCTAACTCTGGAAAGCTGAGCCTTTCTTCAGGAGAATGAAACCAACTGCACCTCCTTTTGATCCTACCTGAGGAAGTGATCCCACTTTTTAGGAAATACTGGTCTAGTTGAATAGGCAAGATGATACTCCAATTTTGGAGCAAAGCTATACTTAAGGAGAGGCACTACCGGTTTTTAAAGAATAAATATTAAACCTGAGCTATAAAAATCTATGTACTTTCAGAAATGAATTTTATATGCTGTACATATTGGGAGTACTGTGCTAACCTTAACTTTTTTCTCCCTTTAGAATATGGTATCAAGTTTTCGAGTTTCTGAACTACAAGTGTTGTTGGGCTTTGCTGGACGTAACAAAAGTGGGCGCAAACATGACCTCCTGATGAGGGCACTGCATTTATTGAAGAGTGGCTGCAGCCCAGCAGTTCAGATTAAAATCCGAGAGCTCTATAGGCGTCGGTACCCAAGGACAATTGAAAGTCTGTCTGACTTGTCACCTATAAAACCTTCAGTTTTCAATTTGGATAGTAGCTCCTCTCCTGTAGAACCTGACTTGGCTGTTGCTGGAATCCACCCACTACCTTCTACTTCAGTCACCCCTCAATCCCCGTCGTCGCCTGTTGGTTCTGTGCTGCTTCAAGACACTAAGCCTCACTTTGAGATGCAGCAACCATCACCTCCAATTCCACCTGTCCATCCTGATGTTCAGCTAAAAAGCCTCCCATTTTATGATGTGCTTGATGTTCTCATTAAACCTACAAGTTTAGGTAAGTGTTAAATTAAGCAATCTGTAGAGTTTGTTGTTAAGACTGACTAAAGCAACCATCATTTTGATCATTATATCTGATCAGTAAATCCAGTTCCATAAAATAGTGAGCGTCCCAAATTAGACATTTGTATAGAGGTCAACATTTCCACTTTGTAAAGACAGTGAGTGCTGCTTGTCATTTTATAAATTGCTCTAATTTCCATTCCTAGAAGCAGTAATGTTCTTTACCTGCAGCCCAGTGATGCTCAAAATCATGGTTCTTTTCTGCCTTTGAAAATACTAAAGAAATTACTTCCTATATGATCTTTGCAGCAAAATGATCAGTATAACCGAGGAGCAAACCTATCAGGGCCAGTAGAAAATGGATTTTGGAATAATTTTTCATCCATGTGCGTGATCGCAAATTGTGCTATCGTGTGGCTAGAAGGAAGTTGTCAAGGCTAGCAAACTGTCCTCCAGCTACAGAAAATTTGAGATGTTTGTTTTTCAGGGTAGGTTATGAAGAGCCTAATGAATTTTGACATTTATACCAAATGAGTGAAGTAGATTTAATCACTTGATGAATGTTGGTTGTGCAGAAATGATTGCTCACCTTACCTGTTATTGACTGAGGCTATGGCTACGCTTGCAGAGTTTTTGCGCTGTCAGTTTTACCAGTGATAGGGAACCGGTAAAAGAAAAGTGCTGGTTTGTGTTCTCACTTACTTCCACAGGCATCAGATCGTGTTCACATTCGCAGCACTTCCATCGCTGATGAGAGCAGCGCACTGAGGGCAACTATCCCACAGTACAACTCTCTCCATTTTGAGGATAGATCTTGGGGTGGGGGGTGGGATCACGGGGCATCCTGGGTCCCTGCACAGCCACCTCCTCCCCAAACTCTGATCAGCTCCAGTAGCTCAGCACTGCTCTAAACAGGGGATTGTTTGCTCTGATAAGTGAGCACTTGCCAAGAAAACAGGAAGGGGAGTTTCAAAGTTCCTGGGGCTTTACAGCGGGAGGGGCGGACATCTGTTTACCTGGTATCAGAGCTGCTGGCCAGAGTGGTTACCTTAGCACTGTGGGATATCCTCAGGAGGCTAAAAGCCATGTGAACAGGAAGAATGCGTCTTCACTTGCACATCACCCCAAAAGTATCATCCATAAGAACTGTACGCCTCTCATGGAGGTGGTTTTCTATTTGCAGTGAAACATCTGAGCTCCACTGCAAAAAGTCATTGGCAAGTGTAGATGCTCTCGGGGTTTTTGCGCGAAAAAGGAACTTTTTGCGCTTTAAATGGCAAGTGTAGACATGCCCTGACTGTTTTTTATTGGAGTACAGAATAACGCCGTTGTGTGCACTTCAACAATGTGAAGTCCTGCTTATCCTCAAACACCCAGATTTTAAAGGTATTTAGGCCTTGCTGCACTCAGTGTTGCAATGCTTATATGATTTAGGGGCCTAAAACTCATTTTTCAAAAGTGATCTAGTCCAAGGCTCTAAGTGCCTAGATCACTTTTGAAAACAAGATTTCGGCTCCTAATTGATGTAGGCATTGCAGCGCTTAAATACCTTACAAATCTGGGTCTAAATCCAGCTCCTTGAAAACATACTGTATGTTTGTGAATACGCTGGTTTCTGCTTTTTTGGAAGTTCAGTGTGTTGCATCACATTTGATACTCATGCCTCCAAGACTGCACATAAGGTGGTCCCCCTACCTCTATTTTTGCTCTCATTTTCCCTCTCGCGCCTTGCTTATTGTGGGCCTTTTTCTTTTCCTAATTCCTTTTTTTTTCCCCTTTCCCTCTTCTGTACCTGCCCCTGTGACTATTTATCATTTGTTAGTAGCTCCTTCTTTCCTTTAAAACCCATTTCTTCACGCAATGTCTTATAAGTGATCCCTATACTCTCCCCTCAGTCGAACTTAATCTTTTGGATTGTAAACTCCACAAGGCAAGGATTGTATCATTTTCTGGTTTTGTACAGTACCAAGCACGCTGGTGCTGAGCAAGTAATATAATAACTAGGGCTGTTGATTAATCACAGTTAACTCATGCAATTAACACACAAATTAATTGCGATTAATTGCAGTTTTAATCACACTGTTAAACAATAGAATACCAATTTAAATTTATTAAATATTTGTGAATGTTTTTCTGCATTTTCAAATATATTTCAATTACAATACAGAATACAAAGTGTATAGTGCTCACTTTAGATTATCATATTTGATTACAAATATTTGCCCTGTAAAAATGATAAAAGAAATAGTATTTTTCAATTCAGCTCATACAAGTACTATAGTGCAATATCTATGGTGAACGTGCAATTTACAAATGTAGACTTTTTTGTTTGTTGCAGAACTGCACTCAAAAATAAAACCGTGTAAAACTTTAGAGCCTACAAGTCCACTTGGTCCTACTTCTTGTTCAGCCAATTAAGAGAAACAAATTTGTTGACATTTACAGGAGATAATGCTGCCCGCTTCTGATTTACAATGTCCCCTGACTGTGAGAACAGGCGTTCACATGGCACTTTTGTAGCCTGCATTGCAAGGTATTTACGTGCCACATATGCTAAACATTCACATGCCCCTTCATGCTTTGGCCACTATTCCAGAGGACATGCTTCTATGCTGATGATGCTCATTTGAAAAAAAAAAAAAAAAAAGCATTAAATTTGTGATTGAACTCCTTGCTGGGAGAATTGCATGTCTCCTGCTCCTTTTTACCTGCATTCTACCATATACTTCATGTTATAGTAGTCTTGGATGATGACCCAGCACATGTTGTTCATTTTAAGAACACTTTCGCTGCAGATTTGACAAAACGCAAAGAAGGTAACTATATGAGATTTCTAAAGATAGTGACAGCACTTGACCCAAGGTATAAAAATCTGGAGTACCTTCCAAAATCTGAGGGATGAGATATGGAGCATGCTTTCACAAGTCTTAAAAGAGCAACACTCCGATGCAGAATCTCTAAAACCCGAACCACCAAAACAGAAAATCAACCTTCTGCTGGTGGCATCTGACTCAGATAATGAAAATGAACATGCACTGCTTTGGATTGTTATCGAGCAGAACCCATCATCAGCATGGACACGTGTCCTCTGGAACGGTGGTCGAAGCATGAAGGGACATATAAATCTTTACCGCATCTGGCACGTAAATATCTGGCTACAACAGTGCTATGTGACCGCCTGTTCTCCCTTTCAGGTGATGTAAACAAGAAGTGGGCAGCATTATCTCCCGCAAATGTAAACACACTTGTTTGTTTGAGCGATTGGCTGAACAAGAAGTAGGACTGAGTGGACTTGTAGGCTCTAAAGTTTTTACATTGTTTTCTTTTTGAGTGCAGTTTTTTTTGTACATAATTCTACATTTGTAAGTTCAGCTTCCATGATAAAGAGATTACACTACAGTACTTAGGTGAATTGAAAAATACTAACACTTCTTTTGATTTTTACAGTGCAAATATTTGTAATAAAAATAATACTATTAAGTGAGCACTGTACACTCTTTGTATTGTGTTGTAATTGAAATCAGTATATTTGAAAATGTAGAAAACATCCAAAATATTTAAATACATGGTATTCTCTTACTGTTTAACCATGATTAATGACACGATTAATCACAGTTAATTTTTTTAATTGCTTTACAGCCCTAATAACTACTTTGTCTTATTTGGCTAGTTAATTTTTCAGAGCTGTGACTGTCTCAATGATTTAATAAATTTATTGATGGTAAATAATGGCTTGTCCAGTAGTGTGAATAACTACCACAGTTAGATCTTCAGCATGATTGTGTTCAACTGGCAAACTTTGGAAAAATACTTCTGTATGAATACAGAATTAGTTATACAAGGATGTAAGTGTAATCCAACTATTTATATATCACTATAGCATGCTTTATTGGGTTACTACTAACCAGGTAGTCTAAAGCAGTTTCTCTGTGTATTGGTACAGCCTAGAAGAGAGTAGTGCACCTGTCTTGATTTTTAGCCAGTGGCTAGACCTGGTTTTGGAAACTTTTTAGATGTTCCAGATCTTGGGGTTGGTTTGTATGGTAGTATGTGTAATTTTTCTAGGTTTGTTTTTTGTTTTTGAGGAGGAAGGTGTGACAGGTTGGATCACAGAAAACCCCTTGGGAACTGCCAACTGATGTGCTTAGACTACCTCTAAACCTGTTTCCCCTGCCAGTTTGGGACTTCAGAACCCTGCCTGGTTTGAGCCAGACACGCTTGCCTGCTACAGACCCAGATCTGAACAACGTCTCACAAAAGCTGCAGGCTAAACTGAAAACCGCTTAAGAAGTGTTCCTGTCTCTTAACACTCAGATGCCCAGCTCCCAATGGGGTCCAAATGCCAAATAAATCAGTTTTACCCTGTATACAATTTATACAGGGTAAACTCATAAATTGTTTGCCCTCTATAACACTGATAGAGAGAGATGCACAGCTGTTTGCGCCCTCCTCCCCCCCCCCCCCAGGTATTAATACTTAATCTGGATTAATTAATAAGTAAAAAGTGATTGTATTCACTACAAAAAGTAGGATTTAAGTGATTCCAAGTAATAGACAGAACAAAGTAAATTACCAAACAAAATAAAATAAAACACGCAAATCTAAACCTAATACAGTAAGCTCTGGTCTACACTTGGGGGGAGGGGTCTACCTAAGAGACGCAACTTCAGCTATGCAAATAGCGTAACTGAAGTTGGCGTATCTTAGGTCGACTTACCTGGCCGTCCTCACGGCAGTGTTTCTTGACTGGGCACTTAACTTGCAAATTCCTTTCTAAAGAAGCTGACCAAATGCCTTACTAAGGCTACTTAAAATCAAACAAGTACACAGCCAGTATTCATAACTTTAAATACAAAAATGATACATGCATACAAATAGAATGAATATATTGAGTAGATCATAACCTTTGCAGAGATATGTTACATGGCATATGTAGCATAAAACCTATTCCAGTTATGTCATATTTACATTCATAAGCATATTTCCATACTGCATTATGAGGTGCAGTGTCACAGAAGGTAGCAAACCTGCATGAATTTTTTTCCCCAATATTTCAACCAGCTCTGGCAGTGTCCGTATCTTCCAGGGTGCACTGCTGTGAGTGTGTTTGCTGACAAAGAAATGTGAGGCAGTGAAAATGCTAAGTTTTTTGAATCAACATAAATGTGAACTGTTTCTGTATAATGGCTATGATAAAAAGGAAACTGATTAGGTCTTGAAAATGACTTGATAATTGAGTATTACAAGCACTGAACCAAGAACAAACAAATCAACATACTGCAAGGAAGCTGTACTCGAGATTTGGTGGTTGTCAATTTTTCTTTTAAATTAAGACATTTATTAATATAAACTTTGCTTAAAGTTTTGTGTATTGTTTCTTAACAATCTGTGCATATTACTATTCTTAAATGGCAGGGTACAGGATAATTTCTGTTTTTTCACTGTAGTATATCATGAACCAAAAGTTGAAACTGGTCTGAAGTACTCTGTGGAAAATATGGCTGTATGCAGTAGGTACTCTAGCCATGGCTCAAATGAAAGTCCCCATGTGCTAGATTGAAGACAGAGGTTCTAGCCTTTGTGTATATTGGATGCTTATATACTTTGGTGTTGGGTGCCAATATAAGGACACAGATCATTAACAAGGACAAATAACATAAGAATGGCCATACTGGATCAGACCAGTGGTCTATCTAGCCCAGTATCCTGTCCACTACCAGATATGAGGGAATGAAGAGAGAGGCAATTTATTGAGTGATCCATCCCCAGTCCCAGCTTCTGGCAGTAAGAGGCTTAGGGGCATGGGGTTGCATCCCTTACCATCTTGGTTAATAGTCATTGATGGGCCTATCCTCCATAGAATAACCTAGTTATTCTTTTGGCCTTTACAACATCCCCAGACAATGAGGTCCATAGGTTGACTGTGCGTTGTGCGAAGTACTTCCTTATGTTTGTTTAAAACCTGCTACCTATTAATTTCATTGGGTGACCCTGGTTCTTGTGTTATGTGAAGTGGTAAATAATACTTTTATTCACTTTCTCTAATCCGTTCATGATTTTTTCAGACCTCTTCCGCCACCCCTCACCCAGTTGTCTCTTTTCTAAGATGAACCGTTCCAGTCTTTAATCTCTCCTCAAATGGAAGCTGTTCCAAACCCCTAATCATTTTTGTTGCCCTTCTCTGTACATTTTAAAATTCTAGTATCTCTCTTTTGCCATGGGATGGCCAGAACTACATGCAGTATTCAAGGAGTGGGCGTACTATGGATTTATATAGTGGCATTATATTTTCTCTTCTTATGTATCCGTTTCCTAATGGGCTCGATCAAGGACCACTTTTGCTTTTATAATAGTAATGTCAGTTAGTAGCGTCAGCATAGAAAGCCTTCCCAGAGATCTGGGGTCAAATTTTGATGTACATGTGCGTGATGTGTTGGCGGGGATAGCATTTTCCTCACAGAATTCAGTACATTCTCTTTAAAAAATGACACTAATATTAATTAGAGTGAAATTTCACTTATTTTTTGCATCTGTATGCCCATGAAAACAATGAAAGTGAAACCACATTTTGCAATTGCAATGAGATATGGCATCCCAGCTCTGTTTTGAGCAATGCTGGTTACGTACCTCTCTATCTTTAGTGGTATTGAAGCTTCATTGTGTTAGTATTTCTGTAGGGCGTTAAAATTTAAAAGTACTGTGCATTGTGCCTCTAGTGATCGCCACTTTTGGGTGGCTTGTGAAGCTGCTTTTGTTTTTAGTTATGATGAAACACTTAATTTTGATTTAGGGATATTCTTTTGTAGCCAAGTGCAGATTTCACATAGGATTTTTCAAAAGTTTCTTTACCATATAAACTAACTAAATAGAAAAGCTCCTGGTTCATGTCTGTCTGTCTGCAGGTGTTTATTTGTAAAAGCAACTGTTAGTCTTGACAGATACTGTTAAATTAGACAGAGTATAGAACCAAACAGCAAAGTTTCCTTAAATGTTTACTACAGTGGGAACTGCCGGCAATAAGGGGAGACTTGATGAAAATGAATGTTAAATCCAGGAAGAGGAAATGGACAGGTATTCCCACCTTGAGAATCTGGCCACGATATAAAAGCGCAATTGTGCTACATGTTTGCATTCCTGAAGCAATTAAACCCTTCTTGCTCCCTGCTGGGTATCATGCTTATGAATTCACTTTTTAAAAAATGTTTTTAACTGCAATATTTTTCAGCCTTTCAAAGCCATAAGCATCCTCAAAGATGGGGTGAGATGGGCCAGTAAGACCCTCTCCATTAACTTGCAAATTGTGAAGAGGAGTGATATTGGGCAGCTGTTGGCAGCATCATTTGTTGGCTTCCTATGTTTGAAGAGGGCAATGACTATCACTTCATGACAGCTTTTTAGGCTTGTCACCTGTTAAGCATGACTGCCTTTTAAGAGTTCTCAAGGTGAATAATGTTGATGATGATCTACCAAGAAACTCATGTTGCAGACTACAAGCAAACTGCAAGATGCAACATTAATGGTAATGAACTCATTGCTACTGTGAATGATGTTAAGTGCGGCCTGGGCATGGTCTTAAAGATGCCTCAGTCTTGGAGGATCCCAATACCATGGAAATTTCTGTTGCTGCAGTAAGAACTTGGACAACTGACCATAGTGAATGCTTGCAAACCTCCAAATCTTGAGTGGCTGAAGCCTGTATTACCATTTCCCCCCCATTTGGCTGTGTACCTTGGTGACTTAAATAGCCACCACTCACAATAGGGTATAGCAGACATGATGCAGCTGGTGGATCTCATTTGCAGATGCTGCCTACCTTCTTTGTTTAGGTTCAAAATCAGGGACTTTTTGCTCTGGCAGATAGAACACAAACTGGACCTCTGTTTTCTGATGAAAGACAATAGTGGTTTTCCTCTGAAAGCTTCATGAACAATGCTTGAAAACTTTGCTTGCAGCCAACAACACTGCTCTGCTAGTCTGCATGTCAGTTTAGCTGTGCATTGCATATGCCGCAGTAATTGTAGAAAGGATACACCATATCCGATCAATCCCAGGAATCTCTGACCGCCTTGTTTATCTTCTTACTAAAGGTGCTGTGAAACATGTTCCTCACACCTATCACATGGTCTGTGCTCCTTGCTGGCAGCTGAAGAGTATGAGAAGAACTATGATCTGGACACAGCAAAAGCACTGATAGTCATTGAACTCTGCATGCCTGAAAAGATGGAACAAAATAATGAAGGGTCTTCACTATGCTCATTCTAGTAGTAAAGCCTGGGCACTCCTCGGTGAGCTTGAAGTCACTGAACTGGGAAAAACACTATCAACCAAAAGTGACAGCCTATGCTATCACCTCACCCTCCTTTGTAATTCGAAACCCAAAACTGACCTGTTTGGCTAGACAGAAGGTTTAGAAAGAGTTCTTTCTAAACATCCAACAAAGTTCTGCCACTTCACCTGTATATCGCCGTATTCCATAGTAGAAGAAATCAAGGGTCTTGTGGCCACTAAAAAAGGAAAAGCTGCTCGCAAGGATAGCATTTATCCTGAATTCCTGAAGAATTTGGGGCCAAATGATGAGCATGATTGGCAAATGTATCCACTGCCTTACGTTCAATAATAGAACAGTAGTCATAGGTGGTTTCAGCTGGTGTCCATGTTAGAGTAAGGCTGTACAAGTGATTTTGGGCGGTGGGGAGGAACATCACCACTTTTGCTTAGCAGATGTCTTCTCTGTGCATATTCTGATTTAATAGAAGTCAGTAGAAGTGTTTTACTTCTGTTATCCCTGCCCAATTGTCAGTGAGTCCAAGAATTTTGCCTGATTTAATTATTACCAGTGATGATGCAGAAATCAAGAATTTTTTGCTTGATGTTCAGATCCCAGGCTGTTTGCAGGACTGACAGGAAAAACACTTAAAAAAAACAAATAGTAAACGAGGCATGCTTAAGCAAGAGTTTTATTGAGAGTCAGTGAACCCTTAAAACGCCACTTTTACTGTCAGTTTGAATGAAGTGCACATCAAGCTCTATAAATAAATATTTAGAGATTGTCTACAGCCAAGCCCTAAAGAGAGCTTTACTTGGTATAATTAGTTCCATATGAGTTTTTTACATGGAATATATCTAGATAATTAACTACTGATTTGTGTGTGTAAGAGAACTGGTTTTAAAATAAAACAGTCTGGGATTATGCATAATCCCATTTAGTAGACGCAGGAAGGCTCTTGAGACTGAGAACAAACAACTCTGTGTGTGTATTTTGAGAATTAGGGATTTGGAGGGCAGATAGACTCTTATGGTTGAGCAGCTAAGGAGTATAGTTATTCCCATATGACTTTTTGAAGAGATGAGTAGCTCACATATTTGCATACTAGCAATATAGTGTAGTTTTTAATCTTAAAAAAACAAACCACACATAGGCAGAAGTATTACATTAGCCTTTCCAAATGATCATGAGACTTTTACCAGCTCAGGCCCCCAAAAAATCCTACGGGCCCACCCTTAACTCTCCTCCTGCATAGTAAGAAAAACTTGTAATATTTTCTGGATCCTGACCCTTCCCACAATCGTAGTGTTATGGACGACTCCTCTCTTTAAATACTGGCAGCCCAGGCTCAGGAGCTTGGCCATGCCCCTTCTGCCCTTGCCCCAAAGTCTCTGCCTCCAGTGGTACAATCAACATGGTAGTTCAGTGCTTCCAAGTTGCCTGTTGCAATCCTAGTTTTTATAGGCAATTTTTGGAGCCATAGCAGCAAAATCTCTAAACCCATACCCACTCGTCTCTCCTTTTAAGAGATGAAAATTTCATGGGCCTTTTCTCACTGACAGGGAGGACAAATGGAGATCCCCCAGACTTGTAAACAAATCTGAACTGCTTCAGTATTATGAGTGAAATTGGTCCCAGAAAAGAAATCCATAAAGTAACACATTTTGCACTCTGTTCTCATGTTAAAATCATTACCACCACATATGGCCAAGTCTGTAAGAGGATTCTGCCATTAGTCTGATTTCCTCCCTGCCTCCTTAAATATTCACAAGGGGGATCCCCAGGCACATTTAGGCCTTGTCTACACTACAGTTTTGTTGGCAAAAGTTATGCTGCTTTAAGTAAAGTGCTATGGCATGTCCACACTAGCTCCTTGTGTCACCAGAGTGCATCCACACTAACAGCTCTTGCATCGACAGAGAGCAGTGCACTGTGGGTAGCTATGGGAAGGGTTTGCAGTGCCTCATGGGGGCAGGTACAACATCACATGACACAGGTTTCTCAGTCCCATATTCCAGGCATCCTAGTAGATTGTCAGCCGCTTTTCAACTGAAGTGTGTGTGCGGGAGGGAGAGGTGAGCGGTGTCTGGGGTGGGGGAGACAGCAGGCTGACCAACCTATCCTGAGGGAGGGGGACACCCCCCTCACCCCCCTGGCTCTGCTCAGTGCAGCAGTCTCTTCCCCTCTGCCTACCTGCCTGGGATTCCGTGAGTTCTCCCACAGACTCCTCAGCTGTTTGGAGCGGCATCCTGAGCAGCTCTGTGAGCTCTCCCTGCTGAGGAATGTCAAAGCAGCACAACAGTTGTCGACCCCGCCCCTGTGTTCCTAGTGCAGGGCAGAACAGGAGCATTCTTCTACATTAATGATTTGGTCTTTGTTCCCCAAAGGGAGCCACACACTCGGCTGTGAGATACTTCTTGGAGCTTTGAAAGGGGAGGGGCACATGCCTGCAGGGCAGCAGAGATCAAAACAGTGAGCAGAGAGGTCACGGCAGGCATTGTGGGATTCTGGTGGAAGCCAGTTATGTCGACAAAACAAACAGCAGTTTTAAGAATTTTATTAAGATAATGTTAAAAATAAAAGCAACGGTACAGAGTTTACGCGCAGAAGTTTCTGGTTATTAGGGAATAAGGTACAGATTATCAAGGGGAGCGAAGTTCGGTTTAGGATCGAATGAAGTAAGAAATACATAATCTGCAAAATCCCCAATTGGGGGCAAAGGCCTAACGGGTCAAAATACAGAGATTGAAATATGAGGGTAAGTTGTTCATATATAATGGCTGTCTATGTTCAGGTGTGGAGTAGAATGAGTGGGTACGATGATGAGGATGGATTTACCCTCATTTGGTGAGATTTAATGTTCAGTGAGTTTATGGTTCCAGTTCATTTGGTCCAGTGGGAGAAAGTCTCTCGGTCCCTTTCTCGTCGATGATGCACGATTTCGTTCCGGCTCACGCCTCCTGGTACTGTCGGTGGCCGGTGATGTGTTCGATGCTTTGTCACTTTAACTTTGCCACAAAAAGCTTTATGCCTCTCATTGAGGTGGTTTTATTTTGCTGGCAAAACAGAAGAGTGTTTCTGCCAAAAGTAGCTTTGTAGTGTATGCACACCTTCCCTGTGTTGGTCGGCAAAAGCTGTCTTTTGCCAACAAACTTTGTAGTGTAGGCAAGGTCTTCATATAGATGGTTATCTTTAGCATTGAGGTCTGGGACTTTCCAAAGGTGTAACTTTCTTCATCTCTCCTGGGATTAAAGCAGTTTTCCAGTGAATTGTTATTCTCCACCTGGCCAATAACAACTTGTGCACATGCTTGTCTGATTACTACTACTGTAATATCTCAAACTCTACTTATATTTTTATGAGGATATGTGGGAGGAAATGTAGGGTTGCTGTTTGCTTTGCATGTTTGCCTGACACCCAGCGAAAATTCTGGGACACTTTAAACTCTGTATAATCCCTTGTAAAATCTAGGAATAAAATAAACCTAGTTTTCCAAGCTTCTGAAGAGGGCAAAAATGTCATTTTAGTACTAAGTGTAATTTTAATATATTAAGCTATCTGACTATAATTGAATGATTCATATCCATTCCTCATTGACAATTGCATGCAATCAGCAGCAACTCCATTATTATGTGACTTTTGTTTTGTCCAAGAAAGCAGAGTTGTGGGCTCTTCTATTAACTCACCACCCTTGCAATCAATCATTTGGACTTTTGTTAGTGGACCATTCTGTTTTAAAGCTGCTTTGCATGTCTTCTCTCAGTACAGAGCAGTATTCAGAGGTTCCAAGAGAAGTTTTTTATCTTTGCTTTAACACCTCAGCAAGTCAGAGAAATCTGCATTTCCAGGTAAGAGGGAGTGCCTGGCATTTATTTGTGAGCATGTGTTAAATCACTGCTTTTGCAAAGTTGCAGGGGAGTTTCAGGAAAATCTTCCTTCACATCTCTTCGCCTGTGGAACAATTTTTCAAGTAAAGTGGTGGGAGGGAGCCTATTATTCAGCACACCTAAAACTAGTGTTTGTACAGGGGAACAATCCTGCATCATCAGGGAGTTAGATAAGAAAATGGGACCTGATTATTTGAAATCCAATAGCCTTCATGGCTGCTGCAAGAGTGGCAGACTGTTTTCTTTCCCTGTGTTCCCTGATTGCTGGTAGGGATGTAAAATATTAAACGGTTAACCGGTAAGTATTAGTCTAACCATTAACCCCCCCATAACAGTTAACCCACCCTAACCGTTAACCCCGTGCGCACAGGTCTCGACCAGGTTCTGCAGCAGACATGCCATTTTGGGACACTGGCAAGATGTGGTTATGGCAAGCAGGAAAGGGTGGGCATCATGAGAGGTCACTGGGAGCCAACCCCCATCTTAAAGGGGCCAGGTCGATATTAATGTTCTAGCCCAGCAGGGTTTTTGCCCCGGGGGCTTTGTGGGGATGGGGGAGGGGCACGGCCAGCCAGGCAGGGGGTGCGCGTTTGACCGGGGGGGAGGGCCCCATCGGGGGTAAAGTCATCCCAGGCTTCTCCCCGTGCCACTGGAAGGGGTTTGGCTGCGGAGGCGGTCAGCACACTGGTAAGGGAAGCTGCTGCTGGGGTGGCATGGAGTGTATGCGGAGGCCACATCAGGACAAACTAGGTAACTGGGGCCCCTTTCCCTTTTCCTGGGTACTGAGGATGCAAGGGAGGTACTGGGCCCCCTTAACTGCCCCAGGCTCTCCTGGCTAGGCCTGTTTTGTCACCCCCGGTATGAGCTCAGCTGCCCTTCCCGTCTGTCCGGGGATAGAGGGAGGGGAGATGCGCCATCCTAGGAACAAAAAGTCCTGCCTGAAATGGAGAGGGCTGCATGTGAGGCCCAAATCGGTTAACTGTTTAAACTATTAAATCGGTTATCTTTTTAAACGATATTTACATCACTAGTTGCTGGGGTGGAAGGCTGCTTTTATCCTTGTTTGTCAGTGGAATGCAGTAGGGAGGACCTCCTTTGGGCTGGTTTTCCCCCCTCAGGTGGCATCAGATTTTTTTCTCCCCTCTCTCTACACAACCGCCTTGGAGTCCCAAGATCTTGCTGGAGGGAAGGCACAGACCTAGTTTATCCTTTTAATTAATACAAATAGATTGTTTTGGTTACAAGTGCTTTGTTCTTGTACTTCATGGGTAGTGTAGTAATGAGAAATGTAATAGCCTTGAAAGTAACGAGAGATGTTGGAGCAGGTCTGTCCTTTTTTTCAATGTGATAAATTGGGGTGTGAGATTTTGTTTCCCCTCCAGCCCCCGCCTCTCTCTCTCTCTCAATGGACTTTATTTTATTTTTTTCCTTTTTCCTCCAACAGGGACTTCTTGCCAGGGGGAAGGAGGGATTACACAGTCCAAGTTCAGCTAAGGTGATTTAAGGTTTTTCTTAAAATAATCAAGTGCAAATGTAATGTAATTCAAGTATATTTTAACAGGTGTAAATAGTTTTGAGTGTAATGTCACTTAAAAATGAAATTTCTCTTTTGAAAATAGGTTATGCCTAGCAGAGACTAGCTGCTCTCAAGAAGATAACTATCCCAATAGTTTGTGCATTAAAGTAAATGGGAAGTTATTTCCATTGCCGGTAAGTTATTGGAATTCTATTCAATATGTAGCTTTTCTGATAGATTAGTTTTGCTTAAAGTCTAAGTGGGGGAGAAAAAGGGCCTGACTCTTTTCAAAAATATGCTCACAAATTTATGCTTAATTTACCTGTGCATTTATTGATACATACATCGGGCATTTGCAGGCACTGATGATCACTAAGACACCAATGCTAATATTTAGCATTTTACACGTTAAAAGTACTATGTAGATATTCATTATTTTGATCCATTTCTGACAAAGATAAATTGCAGCATAAAGATTCTCCTTAAAAATTCTGACTCTATGGCTGTGAGGGAAGCCTCTCTACATAGCATCTGCAAAATCTTATCAGGTTTGGTTTGATTGTACGTAACCTGTTTTTAGTGTGTGTGTGTGTGTGTGTGTGTGCGCTCAGTAGGTGGCTTGAGTTCTTAGAGTTGTGAGGAAATTTCTTAGAAGATATCTTACTCCAAAATTTGAGCCCTTTATAGGGCACTGCTACAGACTAGGGACCGAATGGCTGGGAAGCAGTTCTGCAGAAAAGGACCTAGGGGTTACGGTGGACGAAAAGCTGAATATGAGTCAACAGTGTGCCCTTGTTGCCAAGAAGGCTAATGGCATTTTGGGTTGTATAAGTAGGGGCATTTCCAGCAGATCGAGGGACGTGATTATTCCCCTCTATTCGGCACTGGTGAGGCCTCATTTGGAGTACTGTGTCCAGTTTTGGGCCCCACACTACAAGAAGGATGTGGATAAATTGGAAAGAGTCCAGCGGAGGGCAACAAAAATGATTAGGGGGCTGGAGCACATGACTTATGAGGAGAGGCTGAGGGAACTGGGATTGTTTAGCCTGCAGAAGAGAAGAATGAGGGGGGATTTGATAGCTGCTTTCAACTACCTAAAAGGGGGTTCCAAAGAGGATGGATCTCGACTGTTCTCAGTGGTAGAAGATGACAGAACAAGGAGTAATGGTCTCAAGTTGCAGAGGGGGAGGTTTATGTTGGACATTAGGAAAAACCTTTTCACTAGTAGGGTGGTGAAGAATTGGAATGGGTTACCTAGGGAGGTGGTGGAATCTCCTTCCTTAGAGGTTTTTAAGGTCAGGCTTGACAAAGCCCTGGCTGGGATGATTTAGTTGGGGTTGGTCCTGCTTTGAGCAGGGGGTTGGACTAGATGACCTCCTGAGGTCCCTTCCAACCCTGAGATTCTATGAAGCTGTGGGAATATAGCAATATTCATGGTGAGAATGAAGGATAGACAAATACTAGGACTTCAAACATTGCCAATAGTGGTGGAGCCAAACAGTGTTAGCAACTGTGGGAAACTTTTTTGCAAAATCTCCATAGCACAGAGAAGACTAATGTGAGACTCATTTCTACGGGCAGGTGTTTTCATAACAGTTGAGATTTGGGCAAGGTCGTGACTCATATGCACTAGAACTCTGAAGCTTGAGGGTAGATGAAAAGGGAGGAGAACTTCACCCATTTACAGATAATCTTTGTACAGCTCTGTAAAGCTGTACAGAACTTTTCTATATTGATAATTTCAGGACCGAGCATGTAACTTGATGCGTACCCAGTCACTAGATGGAAGTAAATGTCTCTTTGCTAGTGATTACAAGAGGCTTATTAGGGTGGGAGAGAAGAGCAAGTAAGTAAATGATTTGTGATAGCAAAATACAAAAGGAATGCCAAAAAATAACTCTAGAAAACAATATTTTTAACTTTTGTATAAAAACTTCTGTTTTCCAAAAACCTTGTAATGGTGTCTCTTTGGTAGATTTCAGAGTACAGTCAGAGGAGTTCCTAAAATTTTAGAGAGACACTTCTTTTTTCTTCCTTGTTGCAGGGATATGCTCCACCACCAAAAAATGGGATTGAGCAGAAACGACCCGGCCGCCCATTGAATATTACATCTCTAGTTAGATTATCATCAGCAGTGCCAAACCAGATCTCCATTTCTTGGGCATCTGAAATTGGAAAGGTAAACTATGTTCTTTGAAGTATAAAAATAATCTCACTCAGTATTACTCCTTTTTCCTCTGGATTGTTGCTTTCAAGAGATGTGCTAACATATTTTGCCTGTATTCCTTCACTATAAAGATTTCAACTCTCTTCCCATCCAGTAGCTTGCTAGGAAGAAAACCTTTATTTTAGACGCTTTAATGAAAAGTTAAACCGTTTGCAAGAATGTAGGGCTTGCAGAAAAGTTCCATAGAGCATGCACATGATTAGTGACTAGGAGAAATCCTGGTGCCATTGAAGTCAGTGGCAAAACTCCAATGAGTTCAGCAACGCCATCATTTCACCTGAAACTTATTAAAGTAAAACAATAATGTAAAAGGCTTTAGAATTGCTTCAGAGAACAATTTTTTTATTCTTCACTGTTTGTAGTGAGATGAAGAATAATAAAAATGACTATTAACGAGAGGAACTTGCCATTTCCTAACTTGATATAGTTTGTGACAAAGGAAATGCTCTGTAGCAGGAGTCTTCTATAGGCAGTTGGCCATTAAGATCAGTAAGAGAAGTCAGTGGGCACAGAAGCAGACGTTTTGAAAATGACCAGACACGCCTTGTCTCCAGCCACCCTCATGCAGACATGCATTTAAGTTTCCTATTTTCCACCTAAATGCTGTTCATTTTTAAGTAATGTTTTAATGAAACCAATTTTAATTTCACAATTAGTAAATAAAAATTACTTGAAAATAGCTGTTAATTCTCCAGTTTTTCTCTCACATGAAGTTAAGTGACAGTGCTCATGACTAAACGTGAGTGCGTGCATAATTATCTGTGGTTTATAATGAGCAGTATGTCCTCTGTTGCAAATGGAGCCTGGTCCCTCAAGGGGCTGAGTGACTTCAGGGTGGAAGGAGAGGCAGAGACTCGAAGTAAAGGTACATAGAAGGTTTCTCTCCTTTCCTTTCCCTGGTCTCCATTTTTCTAAGGGAGCTGTGGTATACCTTTTAATTTATATAAGCTTTAATTGTTTCTAGTGGAAAAGAATATTTTGAACTCCAGGTGGCAGGGAGGTTGAGGCGCGCACAGACATCGAGACCCAAAACAGCTCTAGAAAATCTCACTTTCTTTAGAAAATGCAAAGGCCGCTCTCAAGTAGTTTACGTTTTTTAGGTTTTAAGATTTTTTTTTTTCACAAAAGACCATATATTAATAGAACTGTTTTCATGATCCTTTTAAAAAATTCAAATGAAAACTGTTCATTAGACTTGAAACACTCGTCTTCAGTGTGTGTGTGTAGTTCAGGTATTAAAGCATTCTATCCATGCATGGAAACGAGAGAGAGAAACTGATAAGTTTATTTTCACTGCCCGTGCTGAGAGTGGAGTGCAGTAGGTTAGCAACATAAATTGTGCAAAATAAAATGAGACTAGGAACTGCGGAAAGATGAGGCTTTTTTAAAAAACAAAACACTGCAAATGGAAAAAGAGGGAGTCAGCCATACAAAGTTATAGACTTGTGTAAAGTTTTCATGGAGAAGACAAATAAGCAAAAAGAGCAGACTGAGTTTGAGCTATGCTACAAAAGTGTTCTTATTGTGGGTTAGTTAACCCACATTAGCTAATGTAAGTTAAAGTAGCAATGAAGGCATGACAACTCTGACTTGAGATTGGGTTAGTAGCTCAAGTTCAGCCCCAGGCTCCCTTATGGGCTTTAGCTTAAGTTGCTACCTTGAGTTAAAAGCAGAGTTGCCATGTATTCATTGCTATTTTAATCTGAGTTAATACGTTTGTAGTGTAGACATACTTTCAAGAGGCTAAAGGAAACGAGTCTTTTAGAAATACAGGTAAATGTATTAGAGGAAAAATTTAGTACCAGAAGGAATTGGGATTTAATAAAGGAGGGAAATCAATGATGGCTGAAAAGGTTGATACTGAATTTGTTTTTTAAAATGTCTTTGACAAGAAAGCTATAGGAAAGAGTTCGGACAAGTAGGAGGTGAGGAAGACCATATTAAAATGGCTATTGATAAAGAGCAGGTAAGGGATACTTGAAAAATTTCAACATCTATAATTTAGTTGGTCTGGAAGATAGTCGCCCTATGATATTAAGTGAGTTAGCAAGGAACTTGCTGTATGACTGATACCTCAGTACTAAAGTTGGGAAAACTGGTGAGATGCCAGAAAAATGTTGTATCTTTACTCAAAAAAGGAACAAGGTTTGATCCTGACAACTACATTCTGTAAAATAAATATTAGAGAGGAAGAGAACCCATAATGATTCCCTCATAGTATTCAGCATCTATATGAAGCCAGTGGGAAAGCTGGTGAGACAACTTGGGTTATACTGTCACTAGACCGCTTTCATTTCAAACATACAACAACTGATGCTAAACACATCAACTTTCACAGGAGCTGGATCTATACTGTGGAACTTGTGCCTTCAAGAGATAAGCATGATCATAGACTGCTTTAGAACTCATTCAAAATCTTCTCTCCTCTCCTCTCTCCCACCCATACTTGGCTTCCCTCAGTCTCCTCACATGCAGGTAGACAACTTTTGCGCACTCCGACATAACTATTCCTCCAACAGGCTTCAAAGGAAGAAATGTTTTCGTTTCTATTTTTAGTTAGGAGTGTTTCTGTATTTAAATAGGAGGCACTCAGATACTACAGTGATGGGAGCCATAAGACCATAGCTAAAAGGAAAGAAAACTGACTGTGAAGAACTGTAAACAAAGGATTATAAGCAGCACATTTTGTTGGAGGGGAAGTGTCTAGTGGGGGTACTGTAGTATCTTAATCTTCATCAGTGATCTGAAAGACGTGATAAGTGAGTTAATGAAACTGGCAGATGGTATGAATTAGGGAGCAGTGGTAAACACCAGCGAGGACTGAAAATTGCAAAGGGAGATCTGATTTAGAAAATATAACAAAGGAAAAATAGATCAAAACAGATCAATAATGGAGAAACCTCAAAAGTAGTAATGGTACAAGTGTACACCAGACTTGGTTTGATTTTGCTATATGATACAGTAGTAAATAGACCAATACCTTCACATATGTGGCAAAAAGTTGTATCATGCCACAGGAAGGTAATGGGTGTGGCCACCCCTGAAATAGTGTGCTCTGTTCTGAGTTTGACCAAAAAGATGGTGACAAATTGGAGGGAATTCAGAGGAGAGTGTCAAAAGTTATTTGAGGCCAAGAGTGCTTAATTTTCAGGAAGAGTGAGTTAAATATTGTTTCATTTATTTGAGTGACAGTTGTGTGGGATATGCCTTCTAACATTGCCAGGGTGTAAATAACAAGAACAAGTGGAGGTGTTATTTGACATAGTAAAAGGAAGTATAACTGGGAGTAGAGGGTTGCAGGTAAGAAGGGGAAAACTTAGGGTAAGTCGGGAAACATTTCTGATGGTGATATCTGCAGTACTGACGAATAGTCTTTTAAAGTGAAGTATTGGAGTCCAGTTCTTGTAATCCAATTTAGACTAGGCAAGATATTAATAACTGTAATATAGAGAACTATTGCACACGGGAGGGAGGATAGAAGAAATTAAATAATCTATCTCTACATTATTACTTTTTTCCCAGAAGCAAACTCCTGTCTTGAGCTCTGATCCACTCTACTACTGGTATTGGAGATGTCTAGACATAATATTACTCTCCTGCAGTTGTTCACTTGGGAGTCTGCTAAAGAGACGTGGGAGAAAATAATAGTGTTAGTATTAGTCTGAAATGTGCACTAATAATGATTATGTGGGCAGGCATGGGCTTTTGTATAAACAGTTTTATATTCTGTTTTGGGTCACCTTTTGAGATACCTACCATAAAACTGACGAAACACATGACTTGACATATGTCCAAGTTCTCTGTTGGTGTAAGAGGGTGGAACTTCATGAAGAGGTGCACTATCTTGACTCAATTGTGAATTTATCCCACTGATTGCAATAGCTTCAGACTTTGGTCAGCAAACTAATAAATGGCTTTACTTAGGAAGAAATTCCATTTCTGCACCATCATTAATCTATAGAAATAATTCATAAAGGTGTGACCATTTTGTTTTATTGAACTGACAAGGGAATTGATTTACATTTAATTCTACTAGCATATTTAAATCTTACTGTACTATGAGGTATGTCTGTTACTGCATGAAATAAAAATGGTTGTTTTGGTTTTGTTTTCAAATAAAAGGCAGGGAAATTTTTCCATCCTTAATCATATTTTTCTTTCTTTGTAGAATTACTCCATGTCTGTATATCTTGTTAGGCAGCTCACTTCAGCCATGCTTTTGCAAAGGTTAAAAATGAAAGGTATCAGAAACCCAGACCATTCCAGAGCACTAAGTAAGTTGGTCGAATTATTCTACTTTTGTTGCTTTTTAAAAAAATTATTATTATTATTTATTTATTATTAAAGATCTAGAGTTGGTGAAAGGTACCAGATTTACAGCATGCAGATTTACAGAAGTCTTCTTTCCCCAGCAGAGAGAGAGCTTACACTGTTTTTGCTCATTCCAGACCATGAGGGAACACCTATTCAGTGCCTGGACACTCTCCTGATATTGCTAAGAGCACCTCTGCAGTGGTGGGCTGTAAAATGTAGCACTTGTGTTGACATCAATATCCATTAATCTCTCCACATGTATGAGGTGCCATTCACCTTCCTGTGAAGTGTAAAGACTTTTTTGGAGGCCCCCTTCAAAGGTTGTATTTGGTTCAGCCTATATATAGGCTGCAAACACCACTATGCCTAATGCTAACTGCTGTGGGTCATCAGTGGGATTACTCTTGATGGCAGTAAGTACTCTGCCTGCCAGTGTTTACAGGATTGTGCCTTAAGATAGGAAATCAATGCAAATTTGATACTTGCTGCAAGCAAATTTCCCAGCTCCTCAATTTAGATGGCTTTACATGAAAATTAAACGGTATATTAACGAGTATCGACCCAAACACCTGCGTGGCAAGAATGAGATTTTTAATAATGGTTATGTAATGCAATTTAAATTGTGTTTTTCGTTGTACTAGTTAAAGAAAAACTGACTGCCGATCCTGATAGCGAAATTGCCACAACCAGTTTGCGAGTATCTCTGATGTGTCCCGTAAGTAAAGTTGTGAAGTATAATGTGCAATTAAATTTGGGGGGCGGGTGGGGGGATTATTCTTTATTTTTGTTCATCTTAAATTCAAAGTTGGGTTATTGTAAAAAGGACCCACAACTCAGAACTTTGTAAAATAGCTTTTACAGTTAAGGGAATTTCTATCATATAGTAAGTGGCATTTTACTGTTGTGTGTGGGGGTGGGTTTTTTTTATTAAAATACAAATAGTAGTCAACGAGTTAGAGCATAAAAGTGCTGTGAGCATTGAGTGCAACATACTTGATCGTGTGTACCTCTCAAGACCTTTAAACAGGAGAGGAAGTATTATTTCCCCTCCTCCCTCCCCCCCCCCCCTTTTTTTTAAGAGGGTGAAACTGAGGCATTAAAAATTGATATGACTCACCCAGAGTTTCTCAGCAGATAAACAGCAGAGCAGGGAATAGAATTTCGATCCCCTGACTCAAATGTCCTACCTACTATACCACACTAACACCTTTTTATAAGAATAAGCCAACTCTTGACTGCTTTGTCACTGAATGTTACCAAGGATAAGACCTACAAATAACTTTGGGATTCTCTTTGAGCCTGTTCAGATTGAAATCATGCTGGAAATACACTACTACAGACTTGAAGCATTCATCTTCTTAACAAGAACAAGATGCCTGGGAGTCAGAACTCTTAAGTTTTATTCCCAGTTCAGTCACAGATTTGTTTGTGTGACTGACCAGCTGAGTGATCTGCTTTGTTCTTCAATTTACCCATATAAAGTGGGTATAATACCAATTCAGAAGTCAGACTTCACTAATCAGTGTTCATAAAGCACTTTGAGATCCTGGAATAAAAGGTACAAAATATTATGGATGCTTCAAATATTTTACCATAATAAAATCATAGCAATAGGACACTGCCATAGGGCTAGCACAATCTGCTATAAAAAACGCCTCTGCTGGGCCTTGACATTTAGAGACATTGGGTTTTGCCTTTGTGAATGACACAATCCTGTATTCTTTCTGCACATGCAACTCCTGTTGATTTTGACAAGATTTATGGGCATACCAGGACTTTGGGATTGGGCATGTATTTACCAGCAGGAAACCATTTTTATCTTGTGACTGGTTTAGGTCATTGTTATCTCTGAAAATGTATTTCGGTTCCCTTTTGTCTGTCATGCTGATGCTTGTTTCTGTTGCATCTCCTGCAGCTGGGAAAAATGAGATTGACAATCCCATGCCGTGCTGTTACCTGCACACATCTGCAATGTTTTGATGCTGCTCTTTACCTACAAATGAATGAAAAGAAACCCACCTGGATTTGTCCTGTCTGTGACAAAAAGGCCGCTTATGAGAGTCTAATTTTAGATGGGTAAGAGATTTGAGTTTGTCATTTTACCTTTTTATAGTAGTTCTGTATTTTAGAATATGAATACAGCAAGTACAAACCTATGCTATGGTTTCAACATTGAGATTTGCAGCTTCTGGCCATCTTAGTTTAATGTTACTTTATTTTCTTGAATATTCAGAGAAGATGTCAAGGCCAGAAGGGACCATTTACGATCATCTTACATAACTCCAGACCATAGAGCCTCCTGCAGTAATTCCTGCATCAAGCCTATAACTTCTGTTTGAGCTATAGCAGATCTCTTAGAAACACATCAGTCTTGACTTAGACTTCAAGTGATGGAGAATCCACCACGTCACTAGGTGTTTACATGGCAGGTTGTACTTCTGAAATCTTTTAAAGGAATTGGACCGTAAAATATTCTGTAACTGCTTAAATCCGTGTCAAGCATTTATTCCAAGGCTATAATTTTATCTTTAATCCCTATTACTCCCCTGATAAGGTTCATAAATACCAGTAATGCGCCCCAGGTGGAGTGAGTGTAGACTGTGGTATTCTGAACAGACTTGAAATCCGTAGAGGAGGACAGCTGCAGCGGGGTGATTGTAGAGTAATGTTATACCCCAGGAAGATGAAACTTTTTTTCTTTCTTTCCGTAGCTTCCGTGATGCAATTCACGCTCTATCATAGCTGGCTTCTGATTTAGCTCAGGATTGTAAACAAAACCAAAGCAACTCAATTTTATTTTCCAGGCTCTTTATGGAAATCCTTAATGAATGTTCAGATGTGGATGAGATTAAATTCCAAGAGGATGGTTCGTGGTGTCCTATGAGGCCTAAGAAGGAAGCTCTGAAAGTGTCCAGTCCTCAGTGTACCAAAATAGAAAGTATGTATATTTGGGTACTAAATATCAAATGGATAAAAATATCCAAACATTATAGACTTTCGAATGCAACTAGGATAACCCTTTTAGCTACCAACAGTGAATTTGGGGGCTTAATATCCTGGCCCTTCACCCATTTAGATTTTAAAAGCATCCCTTTCTCTCTCAAAATATTCTTTCATGTTGATTCTTTTGGGAAATGGACTGTTCATTATCACTAGGAGAGGCCCAAGAAGCAATTTGTTCCCCTCTGTTAACACAGAGATGCACTGGATGATCCAGGTCTTTTTGGGCTGGTCTTCGCTTTGGCGCCACTGCGATCGATTCAGTGGCGTCAATTTAGTGGGTCTGCTGAAGACACGATAAGTCGACGGGAGAGCGCTCTCCCAGCAACATACCATGGTGTAGACACCACAGGAAGTTGATGTAAGTTACGTCGCTTGGGGGTGGTCTTTTTATACCCCTGAACGACGTTACATACGTTGACTTAGGCGGTAGTGTGAGACAAGGCTCCCAATCTTTGGTGCAGGGAGTAGAAAATCCCAAGGTTGCTTCTGAATTCTGATTCGCTATATAGAGGCCAGAAGGGCCATGTTTCAGTCCAGTAGAGTAGAATTTGAGAAGCTATTCATACCACAAATGGAAATGGCTGATGTTAACATTGCTTAAACGATCGTGCTTTTTCTTTAGGTTCCAGTGTTGTCAGTAAACCATGTTCTGTGACAGTGGCCAATGAGGTAAACAAGAAGAAAGTAGATGTTATCGACTTGACAATAGAAAGCTCTTCTGATGAAGAGGAAGATCCTCCTGCCAAAAGGAAATGCATATTTATGTCTGAAACACAAGGAAGCCCAACCAAAGGGTTTGTTAATTTTAAAGTTAGTTGTTGTTCTGTAATGTCTCAGGGTAGGTCTACACTTACCCGTCGCGTCGGAGGCGTCGGATCGATGTTCTGGGTTCGATTTATCGCGTCTTGTCTAGACGCGATAAATCGAACCAGGAAGTGCTCCCCCGTTGACGCTGGTAATCCAGCTCGACGAACGGAGTAGGCGGAGTCGACGGGGGAGCCTGCGCGCCCGGGTAAGTACCTTTTCATTCGAACTAAGATAGTTCAACTTCAGCTACGTTATTCACGTAGCTGAAGTTGCGTATCTTAGTTCGAATTGTGGGGTTAGTGTAGACCAGCCCTCAGATAAGCTAACACGTGGATGGACTTGTAAATATCTCTTCTGGATGCAGTTCCAAATTTCCACATCAGAACTTCGGTTAGGCTACTTCTTGCAGAAGGCTGTATTAATATATGATATCTTCGTACGGGTGATTATTTTATATATTTTTACATCGCACGGAGATTTGCCCTCACTTGCTGTGTATGCAGGAATGCACTCCCTTGGAGTGATAGCTATGGCAGGGGGGTCCCCAGTGCAAAATGCTAATGGATTCCTGCTAAACTAGCTTTCATTTAAGGGTTGAAAATACCACAAATAGTAAAGGGCCTGCCTCCTGAAATCCTATAGTGCTGTTTCATTGATATGCTGAAGTCCAGCATGTCAGCCTTGGAAGGGAAACACTATACTGTGTTGAATCAGCTCCTAGATTTTCCTTCCAAAGTCTGCATGCAGCTGAACTTCTTAAACCTGATCATCAGCCAGAAGAGAGACTGAAAACACTGTGTGTGAAAGGAAAGTTAAGTGGGATAGAAGAAGCAGCAATGGGAGTTAAGGACCAAAAAAAACAACACCCAACAACCCCAGAAGATTGGCAGAGATGGCAAAAAGCCATCCCGTTAAAAACAAGAAGGCCATATTCATTCCCGATACAATTCTGTTGCTTTAGTTGAGTTACAAGGGTGATGGATTTTGCTCAGTGGCTCTTGTCAGGCTCAGTCGAACTTCCACTTCCTAAAAATTTTCTTCTCATCATGCCCCTGTTTTTCCCAGCTAGACACAGGATTCCTAAAGTCCAGTGAAGTTACTTACCGTTACCAATATTTCTCTCTTCTGGGTCCCTCCCATTTTTTACATCACTGAACAGCAGTCCCTGACTACAACTTCCCATCAGGGCTTTTCATTTGGAGTACTTTGGGGGCCTGAGACCCCTTCAGATACTCATCTAAAGAAGGGGAGTATTTGTTAGGCTGACCATTATTAGAACTGACCATTGCTCCAACAACCCGCTCTAGAGGGTCAACCTTCTGGCATTACTGACTGGTCATGATGAAATTTCCTACAACATCTGAGAGTCACAGCATAGTAGCGCATGCCCTTTCCTCAAGTAAATTCTTCACCCCATGCCCAAAACTTTTCTCCCTTCTACCACCTGCTGAAGTATTGAGCATGCCCTGTTCAGTCTGTAGCAACAGGTGTTTACTGCTCTTTGGCAAGTCTGTAGTAGAAGTTACTTTTCATAGGTGATTTCCAGGGTGACCCTCTTTGAAGTCCCATCACTTGTGAGAGCAGCAGAGGAGTCCTGTTGCCAGACTACTTCCTCTCTCAGTACTGATTGCAAATGTAAATAGTTCTAAATATCTTCAGGAAAGAATAGGTTTAATAGTAACATCAGATGCCAATGACTTCCTTTCATAATGCTGCTGCTGCTTTTTGGCAAGATGGGTGCAACCAGCCATATATTTATGTCCTATGTTGGTCTGAAGTATTCCTGTCTGTTTTCTGAGCACAAAAACATCAGACATGCTTTTGTAGAATTAAGATGTCTCTTAAGCCATCTTTTTCAGTGTCTAGAAATGTATGCGTTCTGGCATGTTTCCTGTGTACGTTTCTATCACTGACTTGGGGTTACAAAAAGATCTTATTCAAATATTTGAGGGGATAGTTGGCCTCGTGGGTTACTGTACTGTCTTGCATCCCTGGAGAGCTGAATTTAAGTCTTGCTGTAAGTTGTGAATGAAGATGAGTTTGGTCTTTTCATACCATACACTGGTAAGAGAGGACTGATAAATGCTGGACCAACTTTGTGGCACTAGAGGTCAGCATTGAGAAACATGGGCGTAGTGATATGTGGGGAAGCTTAAAACAAGTGCCAGCTTGTCCTGTTCCTGGCTCCAACTAGTTCTGCCAGTTCCTCACTTCCCCAGAGTACTTAATTCACTTACAAAAGCCATTTATATTCCTGGATGATAGTGTTATAAATGACTGCAGCACTGTACTTTGTTTTAATGCCAACTTGCTCTTATGTCACAGCTGCTGTTGAGAGCCAAGATACGTTCATGTTATAATGAAGACTGTTATGAAAGAGGAGATTAGAGTGGAGTACTGTGTAGTGAGTAGCCACACTATAGTTGTGTTGTAACATAGTGACCTTGTGAATGAGAATGCACTGTGGTGCAGAATTTCTCTCCTCTTAACTAACAGCCAGATTGTAATTTCCCATGCTGTTTAAAACAGGGTTCTCATGTATCAACCATCTACTGTAAGAGTGCCCAGTGTGACAACGGTTGATCCTGCTGCTATTCCTCCTTCATTAACAGACTACTCAGTACCATTCCACCACTCACAAATATCCAGTATGTCATCAGACTTGCCAGGTAGGTGGTGGTTTAATTTTTTTAACACATTTTTTATTAATAACGAATGAGGTATTGCCTTACTGATCAAGATTCTACTGAGCACTGCACTGATGCTACAGCTAAACAAAAACAGTGCAAGCAGGTCACTAGGGTGTCTTTCCATGCTCAGATTCCAGTTGTATAGCTTCCCAAAAGGTGAAGTCAAAAACATTGCTCTAATGAGCACAAACTCGAGTTTGTGTGTTGGTCAATCAGCTAGAGAAGAAGTCTCCCTATGATGGATTAGGTTAGTGTGATCACCTGGCTGATGTGCTTCAAAAACACAAGACCGGAAGAGTAAGCATCTAAAGTGATGACCACTCACCTCAACCTTACCTTGGCTCTAGACAAGGAGAGAAACCTTTTACCTTGATCTAGCTGATTGAAGTTGTCCCTAGTGTTACTCTGTGTAGCCTAGGAAAAAGGTTAAGCTGAGCTACAATGTGTAAGCTCTGACCTCTGTTGCCTTTTTTTATCTAGACATACCCTAAATTCCCATGATGCATTCTTCAACACTGCTGCTAATAGCAATCAGAAGGTGGGAAATGGTGGTATTTTCTATCCTCGCTCTTTACAAGAATGCTGTTTGTGAGGATTCTTGGGAATCTTTCTACCTACACTAGTACACAGCCTCGGAAAATGGTTTCAGCCAGCACCCACACCTTTCCGTGTCCTCCTTGCTACACTTGTGACTTTTTTTTTCCTGTTCCAGCCCCCACCTGGATGATGGCATTGGGATAGATCTCCTCCTCTGTGTTTCACTGCGCTCTCTGGTTCTTTTATCGCTCCCTCCCTCCCAACATGCCTCCCTTACGAAAACCCAGTGTCTTTCTGTAGAATACTCAAAAAAGCCTTCAGTTCACCTTTAATTCTCTCCTTAAGGTTAAAGTGAACTAAAGTTCTAGAATCTCACAATGAGAATTGTGGATCCCTTATGGGCTCTGTAGAAAAATCTCTTGAATCAAATCTCCCATCCATTTTCTCAGAGGGTGGGGGGAGAGACAGCCTGCTGGTGAGGGAACACCATTGCCTAGAGCCAGTTGGAGGCGAGGGCTGGCTGGCAAGGGAGGGAGTAGGAGGTGAGTTCTACAGTAGCCCATTCCATTCTCTATTCTTTTGTCTTTCTGTCAATATGGGGAAGGGCAAGGCCAGGATTTTCAAAAATACAAAACTGGAGTGTCTCTAGCATTGGTAGGCTTCTGTTTTTGAAAATTCCGCCCTAAATCCTTAAGCACTGAAGGTGTATAAGATGGACGAAATTCAGTCACTGCCCCTTGAAGCTTGTAGTTTGAACTGCTTCTCCATTCCTAATGTTTCCAGACTACTTCTAACATCATCCCTATTATGTTGAAGTGTTTCCTTGCTGGCTGCCGTTGGATGGAGGAGGGACCTGCTGTTTGGTGGTGTACTTGGTCATGCTGTGACCTTACTTGTTGTGACCTTACTTCTCTACAGCATGCTTAATATTATGACACACTTTATGTCCAGTTGATAAAAGTTACGGTCACACAGTGAATCTTATGCAACCATGTTAAAATCACCTCAGTATATCCAGTGAATACACCATCATCTAGGGTAACCGGACAGCAAGTGTAAAAAATTGGGACGGGGTGGGGAGTAATAGGAGCCTATATAAGAAAAAGACCCAAAAATTGGGACTGTCCCTATGAAATCGGGACATCTGGTCACCCTACCATCATCACACTACCTTCATGTAGGGGGAAAAAAACCACTTGTAACTAGACAACTTAATTTTTTCTGGCTCCTGATAATTTGAGACAGGTGTTATCATGTGTCCTTCACTAAGTACTCTATAGCTAACACTAAGCAATTAACTATGATAAAATGTTTCTTAAAGCTGTACAACTCTTGATAAGAGGAGACGAGCATTAATCTCTTCTCTTTCTAGGTTTGGATTTTCTTTCACTAATCCCAGTTGATCCACAGGTATGTTTCCTGGCTACATTGATGTGTTGTTGTTTTTTTTAATTTTTTTAAGTGTTTTGTTTTTCATGGTTATACACTTCAGAAAAATGAATTGCAAACAATCTGGACCAGTCGGGTGGTCCGGTTAGTCAGGAATCCTGTCTCAAACAGTGGCTAGTACCAAACATTGAGAGGAAGGCACGAAGCATCCAATGATAAACCAGTATAGAATAACTTGCCAATAAGGGAAGACTCCCTCTTCCCCCCCACCCACCCCCAAATCCCCAGGAAGGTAGCTACTGTCCTTTTCCCAGAAACATGAAAGTTTCCGTCCCTTTGTAACGTAACTGACTCTAGGTAGCGTATCTGACTTATTACAGTCCATTCCCCTGCATAGGCAGGAGGCTATATCAGATATTTAGTGGATACTACTCTTGATCTTAAATAAACGGACAAGACGAGAATAGGATTTGAGACCGAGTCTGATCCTCTCCTCAGCTTTCAGGACAGCTGTCATCTGCCCAGCCCTGGGAGAAAGAGGAAGTACTTACTGTTGCTGTGTCAGATGGGCAGGGGCACGCGCAGGAATTTAAATTTGAACACTTTTGGAGGGACACTAAACACACACACAAATGACAGGTTTGTGTGGACTCCTCCTCTCCTCCCCCCCTCCCCCCCCCATTTCTCGAGATGCCTCTGGTGGGGACACCCAGCAGTGAGGAAGCAGCATCTCCCCCTGCAGCAGAACTCTCCATGTCCCTGCAGCCCGGGCAAGGAGGAAGCAGGAGGGCACCTGGTTGCAGGCTCCTCCCGCCACTCCTATAGCTGCAGCCTGCTGCTACTTCTGTGCTCCTGGAGTCCCAGCGCTGCTGCCTGCTTTGCAGACACAGCTGAGGTGAGTCGGGGCTGAAGGCAGAGGCAACACAGACTCCAACAGCAGGGAAGGAGAAGTAGCAGGCTCCAGCTGTAGGGGTGGGGGGAGGAGGAGTCCAGCCAGCAGCCCTGCCACTTTCTCCTGTCTCAAGGCTGCAGAAACACAGATGTTTTTTGGGGGGAGGAGGGGAGTTCTTGCCCCCCTTCTTGCATGCCCGTGCAGATGGGCTATATAGCAGGGGACTCTGCATTGGGGATCCAAAGACTGCCAAGCTGAGATTGATAGAGGCTGTACACACAAAATATAGATTGAATATATTGCTGTAAAGCAACTCCTCCAGCCAACTCAGACATTACAGTCTGATTCCAAACTATTGCTGTGACCTGAGGTCCCAGGGTGGGATGGTTTTGAAGACACCACAAAAGTACGAAATGAATCCATTTAAAAACTAGTATAGTACGTTTTTAGAGTGCATCAAGTAGGTAAAGACTGAAGATGTTCTGATCCCTTTTGGGTATGGACTCCTTAAAACCTACTAAACACTCCTCGCTGTATTCAGCCGTAATAATGCTAGTTTAAAAGGAGGTTCTGCCAATTCAGGAAACCTATTTCCAATTTGCAGAGTTTAGTTTACAAAAAAAAAATCAGACTCTTACAACCCATTTGCCATTGGTAAAATGTTCTTAGAGTCACGTATCTCTTGCTGTTAAGTGGCTGCACGTCAGTGGTGTGGATGAAGTGATTCTTGTAGACATAGAATTTGCAAAGCACCCTTGTGTCATTTAGGACTAAAGGTGCTATGTAAATATAAGGTGATTACACAAATGACCGGAGACCCTTATACTTGCACATCTGCAACTTATGAGGTAAATTTTCCACTAATGATGTCGTAGCAACACAAGATGTTGCTACAGCTCTGTACTAAGATTTCCTAGTATGCCAGTAAATGTTCTGTAGCATATGAAATACATAAAGTGTTATTAAAACTAACCTAGCCTTCTTAAATACATGAGCAGAATATAGTTTGATGCATTCTTTGCTTGCTATGTCCTTGCTTGCTGGTTTGTAAAAGTCTGGTTCTCATTATGCATGTATTAGCAAGTTTCTGTTATAGGGAAGATGCATCCTCAGAGCTTACTTTTCCCTTGTGCAGTTAAGTCTCTTCCTTATCGGCATCATTGTTTGTTTCAAGCAGTACTGTCCTCCTATGTTTTTGGATAGTCTCACTTCAACCTTAACGAGCAGCACCCCTGGCAATATCATCACATCGACCAGCCACCAGGAGAGCAGCACTCACGTTAGTTCTTCAAGCAGGAGTGAGACAGGAGTCATAACCAGCAGTGGGAGCAGCATTCCTGACATCATCTCATTGGACTGAAACACTGGCAGCAAAAAACTCTAGGAGTAATTGCACAAAGCTGCTTGTCATGACTAGAGAAGGAACTGCAGTGTCTTGGAAGCTATTTTGATATTTATTAAAAAGACAGATGGATTCTGTTGCCTTCTGAAAGTCGAGTAAAACTACATCTACAGTAGGAACTGAAATGATTATAACGCTTTTTTTTTTTTTTTTTTTTCTTGGTCACAAAATATTTGGAGTAAAAAAGACCCAGTCAGAACAAATGTACTGTTTGGCTTGTTCTGGGGAAACTGACTTTGTTTTGTTGTTTGGATGGATTCCTACACAGCAATAATGTAAAAAACAACAACTTTTTTTAAATAAAAAAGGCACTTAACCACTCTAGAATGAAAACAGCATATGTTTATCCTGGATACAAGGAAAAAGGTGCAGAAGTCTGCATTGCTGAATTCTTTCACTGCAGCCTGTAATAAACTTCATTTAGAATAATGAAGGTTTGTGAAATAGCCATGATTTGTGCTATATTTGTTTGTTCCTTACATCCTCCTTTTCCCTTCCATGGCAAAAAAAAAAATCCTGTAAATTGTTTTTTCCTGACTGTATTGTTCACTTACGAATGCAAATCCCAAAAGTTTTCTTCCTTGTGTATTTTGGAGAAAAACTATGCAAACCCTTCATCATACAGATGTTAATGTGTGCTTTCAATTCATAGTGTAAACACAACAAACAAACTGCTATGCAGAACCTGGCTGTAGTCCTTTAACTTCTGGCCAGGCCTCTTGTGTAAGGTGGAAAGTAAAACAAGAAAAAACCTGTTCAGATTATGAAATCCTTGTTCTTCCTTCATGTAATTGCCTACCCATACTAGTTCATAAAACTAAACTGTGTGTCCTTCAGTGCAGCTGTTGGAATCACGAAGTAGTTTATCTGTCTAGTCTTTCCTTTGTCCAGTGCAGGATTGTTTTGTGCATATTTGCCAAAGCTTTGTCTAGTTGAGCTTTAAATGATTCAAACAGCTTCACCTGCCTTTTTGGCTACTGCACAGTTTGATGCTAGGTTTGGGAAACTTTCTTCACTCTTTCAGCCCATTACTCCTTGTTATAACTTCATGGTAGATTAGAGGGTTTCTTTGTTGTGATAATCGTCAAACCGGTGTAGACGCTGTCCCTGCCTAGTCAAAATATAGGACCAAATCATGCAAGGTTTCTACAGTCCTATTGTGTATCGTGTCTAGAAGGGTTTGCTGATCGGGACTATAATTAATCTTTAATCCTAATCCCTCCCTTTAATATTTTTTTTAATCGTTGCTTTCCTCTTACCTAATAATTTTTTTTGGTGGTACCCAGAATTGTACACAGTATTCTATGGATGATCTCAGTGCTGCATGTTGGAAGGGTTTACAAACCAGGAAAGTGATAAGGAAATGCTTTGCTTTAGAGCTGGAATCTTGGTATTGTCTGTATATCCTGACATTATACTTGGAAAAGTTGCAGTGTTTCTGTTGACTATATTTAAAATTCTTCCCCTGACAACTCACTTTCATTCTTTCCAGTCTCTTCCCTAATATCTTTTATTTCTTTTTGATACTAGATGGGGAAGTGCTGCATTTAGTTCAGTGTAGTTTACGCCCTCCAAAAGCCATACCTATGGCACTTGTTACCATAGTATTTGAACTAAGTGTAAATACAGGAGATGTTAAAACAGGGCTTATTGCAGATCCCCTTGCCATCCTCTACTCCCACCCCAAATTATCGGCATTCGTGTTACTCGTAGCTTTTTTGTATGCTCTTTCAGCCAGTCTTCAGTTCATGTCAATCTTAATAGTGCACCCCCCACTCTTTTCCCTTTGTCCACTAACTTTGTACCTATTAAATGAGCAAGTTTTTTCTGGCATGATTTGTTAATAAAGCCAAGCTGCTTATTGTTTCTAATTTTCTTTAGGTGATTAGTGTTTTTCTCTGTACTAATTGCCTAGTTGAAGTAAAAATAGCATAGTCCTGCTAATTTTGAGACACTAAAGATAAACAATATATTTAAAAGTTCTCTTGTACTAAGAACACATGGTACTTTGCAGATGCACTAAGTCACTGGCATGGATCAGCATTTGTCGCACACTGTCAGTACCTGGCCTGGGCCGGGGAAGCTAATGATCCAACCAGAGGACCAAATTCAGTGGTGAATCCTGGTCATGTGCCACCTGAGGCCTGTTGTGCATACACTAAGACGACTGGAGTAGAAGTCAGTGACCAACACTGGCATTCTGACACAGTGGATCATAAACGAACAGGTGAAGCACTGAAGTGCAATATGCAGTTCTACAATTTCCTAGTCTGTTGTATCTGCTCAGAGGGAAAGATTATTTCTTTTCTCAGAGCAGCAGACAACTGAGGAAACATACTTAGTTGCCCGTGATAAGCAGATTTGTTCAGTGCTCCCTTCCATTTGAGCAGGGTGGAAGGGTATGTCTGCACTGCACAGTGTACCTGTGCCTCCTACTCTTGCTTGGAACATCCATACTGTAGCAGTGAAATGAAGTGACAGGCTGTCCCTTCACAATTTGAGAACCATATGCAGAAGGTTTTGCCAGTGCTGCATGCAATTCTACAGCAACTGGTATAGTCTTTTTTTTTTTTTTTTTTTTTTTTCCACTTGTTTTCAGACAGAAGTCTAGTGCATTGGCTTCAATTGTCAGAAGCCCAAGTCGTGTGGCATAACTGCCTTAGTCCCTGTCCAAAAAGTGATGTCTGGTTTGATCTGTATGGTTGAGTGAAGATTTTTTTTCCTGTATGTAAAACTGGATGGAGGGAGAGCCAGAAGCCCACAACCCTTTGACCCGGACTGGATTTGAAGAACTGGTTGTGCAGCAATGAGAGATGGCTATGCACCGGTGAAGTCCACAGGACAGATTCTGTGCCATATCTCCAGGAGTTCCAGCACCAAACATACCCAAGGTGGCTTTAAGCCACACTTTTCCCCTCTGCCTAATGCTTGGTTGGCAAGAAGCCTGCTGTGGGCCACATGTAAATTAGAGCTGCCCCGGGGGATACGTTCATAAACAAGAGGCTCTAAAGGGCTGCTCTGCAACCAGGGCCAAGAAAAAATGACTCGCCTGACAAACCCACTCCAACTCAGCATAGCAGAGAACGTTGGTCTGCCTGGGTGCATGCTGGCCTAATGTATCCTGACAGACAGGGCCCCCTACAGAGGCTGCAGTAGAGGGGATAATCCCTCTCTCAGCTTTTCTTATGCTTAGATTTGTGCTCAGCTTCTCAACAGTACATTCTTTGTGAGAGACCGAGCAATGGAAGTTACAACAGAATTGAAGTATTTCCTTGGCACCACTAGTTGGTATGTATCAAACACTTCATTAGTATAAATCAGGTGCATGGGGGAGAGGAGCTATTCAGCCTAATAACAGTGATCATTCCGTTAAGTGATGGGGGCAAATGTAGTCTCCACTTTCAAACCCAGCTCTTTTCTGGGAAGCTTATAAGCACTGAGAGGAAGTCAAGTTTGAGCTCTGCGTGTGGTTTAGCTTGACAAATGTAATTCAGTTTTGTCCATCGCTGTTTTCCTCGCCAGTTGCAAACTGGCAATTGTCGAATGAGAGATGAGTTATGGCAGTAGTCTTTCAAAGTTGGGCTTCTTTTGTTTTAAAAACTGGCAAAACTTTTTGATGGAAGTCTATGCAAGGTTTACGTTCAATTAAAGCATAGTTCTAAATATCAGGCACAACAGTACAGTGAGAGCCATGAATGCAATTGAAAGACTTCCATGGGCAAACTGTAGCTGGCTACTGTTCTAATACTATACAGCTGTACATAGAGCAGCTACTAGCTAAGATGTTTGTGGACGGCTCCTAACAGACTACTTTGACATGTCAGCCATAACAACCCTTCTGGTAGAAAGTTTATACCGAATATTTTGAGTGCTCTAGGGAACACAGTTCACAGTGTTGGAGAACATGCTGAATTGGGCAGCATAGGGTACCCTTGTTGCACTGATGCAATAGGGGGAGAAGGTGGAACATTTAAGGCTCTGTACTTCAGCATGTTCCTTGCTTCATAGCAAGATTGATGTATATTGAGTTTTTTAGTGTAATAAAATGTATGGAGAAAGGTAAGAGTGCTTCCATTTAGCTCCCACTGTAAAATAACCTGGTTTTTTTCCTGCTTTGAGTGTAACTTAACTGAACATAGCCAGATACTGTTCAGCTACTAGCGGAAAGTAGTTTCTACCACTGTTTTAAAAAAAACACAAGAAAAAAAACCCAACCCCACACTATTACCTACTCTAATAGGTAGAGAAAATAGTGGTAGATAAAAGCAAAACTAGCCTCTCCCCCACAAACTGATGATAGCTGTTATTTGGAGGAGCTCTGGAGAAGGCCTTCCCTATCACCTTTTTAGTTCCGTTATTGAACTCTTTCAGAAACTGGAACAGGCTAGTAAGAAATTGTGGACTGTGTTTGTGGGTTTTTTTTAAATTGTCTACTTCAGATTCCCTAATACCAAAACATAATCTAGGTTCATTCACAATTTTTAATCTTGTGTTTAAAAGGCTTGGTTTCTAGCATCACTTTCACTGTATCTTCAAGAACATGTACGCTTTCAAAGGAATAAGTGAAATAGATTAGCTTTAAGGGGATTAAGAAGAAAAACCTAAATTTAGTTAAAAATTCCTACATAATGCTATAGTAAAATAGCTACCTCCACTGTTTTTTCTACATCAGGACAGTTGTGAAACAGACTAAGTGTTAATAGAGAGCATCTTTAAAAAACTTCAGGCAGTTAGTTCCCACTTACCTTTGGTGAAAGGTGTAGGTAACTACAGAGTGGCCTGCTTACAAAAATAACCTCTCTAGTCAATGTAACTTTTTAATAGATTTTATTTTTTTGGCAATGAACATATAATTGTAATATGCTGGATTGTATTCAATGTGATGTTCTCAAAGCTTCCTACTTCCTTCCTGATTTTGAGGAAATGTAATAAGGTGAAACTGGGCATTGTAACACATAAGTAGAGAAGGTGGTTACAATTTATCTAAGAAGTCATCCAGAGCTGGAATACCCTCCTTCAAGCCTTTGCGCTTGCGTATTTCAGCCACAACCTGCCAAAGACGAGAAGTTGCATCATAAGGATCTCCAGGCAAAATCTGCCAATGATCAAAGATGCATTGCGGGAAAGCTTGACCACCGGTGTTGGACCTCAAGTCAGCAGTGAAACCTGGAGGGGAGGAAAGCAAGGTCAGCCAGTCATACCTGCTGTGTCTAGGTAGAGTCGGAAGCCCTACTGTGAATTGAATAGTTTTTGCTAGAATGGCAGAGTGGAGTGAGATTCCTGAGGTGCGTGTTTGGCTCACTGTACAAGAGAGAACCTCTCCTTTCTAGCTGTGTAAACAGCGAGAAGCTAAGTTCAATTTGAGCCAAGAGCATGATAAGAAAGCACTAAACAAAATAGTCAGTGTTGTATTATAATCTCCCCCCCCCCCCCCTCCACTGCTTAATTCTTAGAATATCACTGACAATCACACAAGGCACCTGGTTACTTGACACAGGAGTCAGGCACCTCTAACCCTTCCTTCACACTGACCACTCCTGATGCAATCTGTTGCTCTGTGCTGGTTTCTTAGTGTAAATCAACAGCAGTGACACCAAAAACAAAGGTTGGGGGATAGGGTGGAGCAGTCCTAGCTTGACCCTTCCTTTCTAAGAGCCAGAAACTATTGTATGGTACAGTACTGTACGCATCTGCTTTCCCAACTACAACCTCTAGGAAACTGACCAGCCTGAGGTCAGGCTGATGCCTGAAGTTCACCATTTTTGTTTTTTTCCAGGTGTCTAACTGAACACATTAACCTCTTACTTTTCATCTAATTGTAATTACAACTGAACTACTAGTAACTGTATTCCAATCATTAACTCCTAGGCACCCTGCTTCCTGGTGGAATTTCAGCCTCTACTTAGGCACCCGTATTCACTGTACAATGCACAGGGGAGACCTAAGCCAGCAAACTGAATGGGGAGCTGCCTAAATTAGCCATGAATGACATGCCAAGAAGAGGGGGTGGATGGGGGAGAAGAGACCCACTCCATTACAACCAGGATAGTCCCCTGGGCTGAGGGCAAGTCAGGTTCAGTCCCTGCTGGGGACTTGAACCTTACTCCCTCATGGCAGGTGAGAGTACCCTGACTCCTGGGTTACTGTGCATTCTGGACACACACCTGTCTCAGGGATGGGGTCCAAACCCACAGGTGTGCTCTGAGCGTGCCTATAGTATCAGGCCCTATGGGGAGATAGGTGGAAGAACACTAACATGAGAAACTGCAGGGCTTCAGCAAGAGCTGTGGTCCAGTAGCAGGAGTGCTGGCTTTTGTACATGCTCATCAGCAGAAACGTAGGTGGCAACTGCCACCTAAATGATGGACTTAAGTACCTTTGTGGATCTTGCCCTTTTTCCCTAGATGAGCGATTCATATGCATCAGAACTACTTTGGCTGTAAGTATATTTATCAAAGAAGGATGACTGACTTATTTCACCTTTCCCTCCCCACAAAACTACTACTGCCCCCTCTCCCCCCCCACAGCTGCAGCAATTCAGCCATGGGACTAGCTCCTTACCACCTGCGATATCAGTACTTCCAGGAATGCAACTTCGTATGAGCTATAGGGACAATATCAGTTTTTTGAACATCTTCAGTTCATCAGCTGAGAATAACAAGCCTTACCTATACCAAGGAAATCTAGGCGCAACTGTTTCAGCATGTGGGTTTCAACAAGATACTGTGGTTTAAATTATGACTCAAGGTACAGAATAATCTGCAAACTCCAAAATGTATCCTATCCTCAGAAAAAGTCTAAGCTTCTGATTGCTAAAGAAACCCCTATAATGTCGGTCTGAATTTCCAGAGAAACAAACAATAGTTCGGATGTGTAAATTGCCTTATTCTTACAATGTTAGCGCTGAAACCTAAAGATGATCCTTTAAATACTCATTTCATACTGATAATTTTAGCAGAATTATCCAGTTAATGTGCTTCTCACCACAGCTAGCTGTCTCCTACTATGTCAAAAGCCCGTCTGTTACCCTGTCTCCCTGCCCCACGGCTGACAAAGCCCCCAACTTCACTACTGAACACCCCCCCCCCCACTGCAAAAGGGCAGTTTCAGTTTAAAAACAAAAACCTGAGCACACTGACACTTGGCAGGTTATCGGCAGTGAAAGGAAAGGGATATAAATGATATCAAGTTAATCAGGAAGGCTATGGCGATTGTGTTATTCGTTTAAAACATCAGGCTACCTCCTTGGCTATGGTAAGCTGCTTTGGATCTGTGTTTCACAAGTTTGCTACAGTGTAAGAGGGACTTTAGGTCCTGCTTTTACTAAATCTCTTTAGTGACAGAAGTAGTGGCCTGGTCACCCTGGAACGTCCTCAGCTGGGAAGAGTAAGTTACATGTGTCAGCACAGGGTGCCAAGAAGACATTAAAGCCTAGCAGAGAAGGCTGCCTGTCAGCACAATGAGGTGAAGATGCAAAAAACAGCAGGAAGGAAGTCTGATGTAAGAATTCCCATTTCATTAACTCCCAGCCACGTTGTTGGAAGCCCTCCCTCACTATCCAGACATACTTAAGGAAGGTACAAGGAGCTGGCTAAAGACAATATGGCCTCCTTACCGAAAGACTCATTTACAGGTAGATAAGCCTTGACCATAAACATGGGGGTTCCAGCCACTTGGTAGTCGTCAAAGACATGGCCCCGTTTCCTGTTCAGCACACCATAGATACCACCAACCACTTGTTCGGGGCACTATGAAGAAAAATGTTGCTAAGTTGCATACAAATAGCAGTGGCTTGGTCATTGAACATAGAAGCACTAAACTTAGCACCAGATGATCCCTTTGGATTCTTCTCCCACTCTGCAACCACCTCTGTGCCTGATTCCCTCCTCCAAATCCCTCCAAGGCACTTCCTCACCAACCTCTGCACCAGTCTCAGGTTGTACAAACCCCAGCATGTCATTTGTGTCTGCAATAGACCGGACTGCAGCATATGTTTGTGCAGCGCTGTCCAAAGATCGTGTGTTTAGAAAAGAACTTCTGCTCACTTTTTGCCCCAGAATAATAATTCTCTACGTCTTTTAGTTAAAGGCCAGATCAGTGATAGGCAGGACTCCCATCATTTGTCTAAAACTAAATGCACGCTAAGGTAAACATGTAAATGGAATTATGTAAAGGAGTGCTTGACGCACACTCATAACGCTATGTTAAAACAGTCAAGGTACTACTACAGGTGCTAAAAAGAACGGCTTTGCAGCAGTAGCCACAGCAAGCAGATCCGAGTCTTCATTGCAAAGCCCTCACTTGGCCAGGGGGACTGCGGGAAAGTGAAGTGATTTAAGTAACTCTACTGTAGAGTGTTTTCTGGCAGGGAATTTTTACCAGGACACATTTCTAAATTATGGCAGACATTGAACTTGAGCCTTTTTCTTTTAAAGGCAAACCAGTATGTGTTTTGCTGTAGAAAGTAATACATACTTTTAGTACAAATAGAAATTTCCTGAGGTCTTGCATTTACCAAACAAGTGATTTGAACCCTCCCTCCCTCTTCCCCTCCCCCACAAAAAAACACACTAAAATAAGAGAAGTCAGTGTTAGGCTTGGTCTACACTAGAGTTAGGTCGACATAAGGCAGCTTATGTCAACCTAACTATGTCAGTGTCTACTCTACAGCCTTGCTCCCACCGATGTAAGTGCCCTACACCGACATAACTCCACCTCCATGAGAGGCATAGTGCTTAGCGTCTATGTAGACACTGTCTTCCTTGCATCTGAGTTGTGAAATTGATATGAAAGCCAGCTCTCAGCTGGGCTGCTGCCTGGTTTCAGCTCCAAGCAGGGCTGCTGCCTGGGCTCTCAGCCCCCTACACTGCCCCTCCAGTTGGTGGACGTGCTCCTGGTGACTGCGGTGGCTATACAGGTTGACTTAAGATCGTAGTGTAGACATTCCCTTACAGAGTAGGTCAGAACTCTAGAAAAAACTGCTGTTTAAGTATACAAAGACACTTAGAAATAGAGCTGCTCATACTGCCCTCTTTTCCGCTCTGGTTTAGGTCCTCAGGACACGTGCATGGAGACCCTCTTTTCAAGGGTTCAGTTACCCCTGTTTTCTCTTGAATGTCCTTAGTAATAAAGGACAGAAGAGAAAGGCAGAACAATTTCTTAGGCTAGGTCTACACTAACCCCCCCCCTGTCGAACTAAGATACTCAACTTCAGCTACGTGAATAACGTAGCTGAAGTCGAAGTACCTTCGTTCGAATGAAAAAGCACTTACCCGGGATCCACACGCGGCGCGCAGGCTCCCCCGTCGACTCCGCCTACTCCGTTCGTCGAGCTGGATTACCAGCGTCGATGACGGAGCACTTCCTGGTTCGATTTATCGCGTCTTGACAAGACGCGATAAATCGAACCCAGAACATCGATCGCGCGCCTCCGACGGGACGCGTAAGTATAGACCTACCCTTAGTTTCCCTGAGTGGTACTGGCAGTCCACGAAGAACAGTGTGATTTAACCCAATGCATGTAGCTGTCGCTGCTCAAACTCTACACTGTTCCAGACACACACAACTCAAACTCTACCATCCTCAGAACACAGGACCAATTTATATATATAAAAAAACCCACAGCAAGTGCAATGTTCTTAATCTGGAAACAGTACTTGTACAATGCCATTCCTCTCATGTCTCCACTAGCTCACCCTCTTACATACCTGGATCTCCACGAGATAGATGGGCTCCAGAAGTCTGGGTTGTGCTGTAAGAGCAGAGGCATACAGGACACTCCTGGCAGTGGGAATTATTTGCGCGCCACCCCGGTGGATCGCATCAGCATGCAGAGTAACATCATGGATATCAAAACGAACGCCCCTCATGTTCTCTTCACACAACACACCCTGCAAGACAGTCAATGGCCTTTTACAGAATTGAAAGGAAAATGGTGGCTTTGATACTGTCACTTTTTACTACTTTGAACGTTTTTACAGCTATGGGAGTTCACTTGGAAATATATTTGACAATGTGCTTACACTGACACCTTGACCTTCAACTTAGTCATGAACACTCCTTTTGGTACTGAGCAGATACCCTGAAGGAACAGAAGAACTATTCATTGCAACGTGGAAATGCAAGTTTTAAGAGCACAGGCGTTTTCACAACAAAGCTGCACTTGGAATCCAAGCTCTACCACTCGCAGACTGCAAACTATTTCGTATTTGGATGGAGGAATTCCATGTATTTACAATCACTAGAAATCTTCCAGCTAAATAGTTTCTTTTTGTTGTTCTTTGCTGAAACGGTTCATAGTTTTGTATACTTTCCTAACAGTTCTAATAAATAAGTTGTCTTTTCCTAAAGGTTACATATATATTCCGTCAGTAGATAAAAAGGTATTTGGATAATGTCGGAGATATTTAATATCTAATACTATCCTGCATGTAAACTATTATTCATACTTACTTCCTTTGTTGCCCACTGGAAGCCAGCAACAACACTGTCTTTGATTTCATTTAGGTACTGGACACCCTTGGTGATATCAACCAAGATATTTGGACCAGTTCCATCAGGTCCAAAGCACCAGATCTTACGAACTTCAGACACATCCCACTCATATTTCTCTGCCAGGTAATGAGCACGCTGCTTCAGGTCTTGACGGGAACTGACTTCGCCTTTGTCTATGTCCTCTGCCAAGCCGTCAGGGAAGGGCCGAGCTTTCATATACAGCCTATTGTGTTTATTGGCAGATTTAGACAAGCACATCTGGCTCGACTCTTCGCTGACTGTTTCACGATAAGATACAACTGGGTCTGATTTCTGTGAGGTAGCAAATAAATTCCAATAAAATTGTAATAGTGAACATCCAACATTTTACACTAAAATTACAAAAGGAACCTACTACATCCCGTCATTCCCATATTTGTATTGTTTGCCCTTTTTATAACAAAGTTCTAAATCATTTTTTTGCCGTAGGCAGTAGGTTTTATTTTGTACTCCTGGGGGATTTCTATGCCACGGCATACACACACACTAATCATGTCTGGCACAGATTCCCCCCGCCCCACAGAAAATACATTCTGCCCAAGAAGTCCTGCAGTTCTACCTTTCGACCACCAGAGGCTGCTGTGGTGCCAGAACACCTGGCTGACCCCCAGAAACCGCGTTCGTCACAGCAGCCTGCCTGTGTAGCAGGGTTCAGAGGCAGAGTGGGGCACATGAGGCTGTTGAGGGGGTGTCACAGACTGAGGTTCAGAAGGGCTAATCGGGGTGGGGGGGAACAGACTGGGGCATGGGGCCAGGAGCAAGTGAGGTAACATCATTGAGCCAGGGACTGAATGGGAGGGGGACTCCACGGCCACACGGTGATAAGGGCAGATGTGTCTGACTGAATGGGAGAGGCTCGAGATCAGCCAGGGTGTACATGGGTGAAGCTTCCCAACTCTTTAACAATCCCCTTCTCCCCAAAATAAACTGTTCCATACTTTTCCCACCCACACCCAATAGTCTTCCAGGCTTCACTCCCAGGCTCCTTCCCACTCCCTCAGCTCCTCCATTAGCCCTGGCTCTCCCAAGCCTTTGCACTGCTTCTGAGGGGTGCAGGAAATACGTTTCTGTAGTGTAGTTTAAATGAATTACCCGAAGTTCTGTATTAATATGCCTAGTAAGGAATCTATTTGTCAAAAAAACATTTCCTGAATTTTTATTTTTTTTTATTTTTGGTCTGTATTGTTACAGACATACTTGCTGACAGGTATTTTGAAATAAATGATCAAAATAATTGAAACTGGTGTGATTATATTGTGTTATTTTGACAAATAAAATATGCAGAATTTTGCAGAATTTTAAAATATTATGCATGGAATTTTTAATTTTTTGGCGCAGAACTCCCCCAGGAGTAATTTTGTTCAAGGCAGACTTTAAAACCAGTTTCATTCACTAGTGCAAGTGTTCCCTGACACAGACCACAGACAATCATTGAGACAATAAAATGCAGCTGAAGAACTGTGCTGTATTGACAAGTAGGATCATTATCTTCTGATTCCAAGATTTTCTGTTAAAAAAAACTCAGGACAATATCCAGTGAGAAGGAATCCTAGTAACAGAAAGTTTTCCATGGCCAAATAAGTTTCTTAGTGCAAATGAAGAGGTCTGTGAAATTAGCTTGGTATTTTCAAAGAAGCCCAAGGAAGTTAGGTGCCCAATTTGCATCAAATACCCTTTGAAAATCCCATCCTTAATGTGTAATCATATTCTGTACATTGCAGATATAGACACAAAAGAAGCCTTTTTATACCTTGATTGGAATGCAAGCATGATCTTCTTCCAGATCTTTAAGGCAAATTTCTAGATGCAGCTCACCAGCTCCAGCAATGATGTGCTCACCCGACTCTTCAATAATACACTAGAACATGAAATACTAGTTGTGTAAGAGTAAAACATTGTTTCTTATATTAATTTAAAGCAGAACATTCCACAGGCATTTTCTGTTAGATTAATCTGTGATTGATTTTTTCCAAAATTGTTTAGTAATAGCTGTTATTGTGGAGATTAACCAAATATCATTACTTTTATGAAGTGCCTTTCATCCAAAGGACTTAACAATGAATCACCTCACCCACCAGTGAAATGTTGCAGGTGGTCTAACATCATACAGCAAAACTTCACTTATGACAGGAAGTGAAGGGCGCTTCATAACATTGGAACTGTATATGGAATTCAGGCAGGCAGAAACTGCCCACACTAATTTAGCCAGACACTAAGGCTAGGTCTACACTAACCCCCCCTGTCGAACTAAGATACGCAACTTCAGCTACGTTAATAACGTAGCTGAAGTCGAAGTACCTTAGTTCGAACTTACCTGTGGTCCAGACGCGGCGCGCAGGCTCCCCCGTCGACTCCGCCTACTCCGCTCGTCGAGCTGGATTACCAGCGTCGACGGCGGAGCACTTCCTGGTTCGATTTATCGCGTCTTGACAAGACGCGATAAATCGAACCCAAAACATCGATCCCGCGCCTCCGACGCGACGGGTAAGTATAGACATACCCTAAGACTAATAACATCCCTTCATCCCCACACTTGGAAAATCTGTAATGACAAGTAGTCAGGATCTCGGTTTTACAATCTCATCTGAAACATAAGCAACTCCCAACATCATGCTGGGACATTGTTTCAGTACCAAATCAGAGGGAAGAGTGCTGCCTAATGAATAACCAATACTACTCATTGCAAAACCTGGGTTTTCCTTAGAACCTTCCTATCCAGTTCTGACTAGGCCCATCTCTGTTTAGCTTGTTCAGTCTCATATGCTTACAGTGTAAGTGGTATGGGTGCAGATTCTAAACATGAGATTATGAAAGCTATCATGAATAAGTATCTTTTTGAATAAAGTCTAGTCCCTCGGGAGTACTTCACTGCAAACCAGCAACTCTAAAACTAACACTCACCTGAACACTAACACTCACCTGAACCATGGGATCAGACTTGGCCAGACGCTTCAGACCTTCAACTAGTTTTGGTAGATCAGCAGGGTTTTTTGCTTCAACGGCAACACGTACAACAGGGCTAACGCTAAATTTCATCACTCGCATGTTGTGTGCATGCTCAAAGGTGGAAATTGTGCCCGTCTTCACCAAAAACTGGTCAACACCAACTAGACCAACAATATTGCCACAAGGTACTTCCTCGATGGGCTCAACATAACGACCCATCATCAAAATGGTTCTATAAAGACAGAGGTTGGGTAACAATCCTTAAATATCTGTTGAAACTATGCCCTTTTATACCTAAGGAAGTTTCTATAACTGCCTTTTATTTGCCTGCATTCCCTCTGGTACTCATTTTCTGTTATGTCAGCCAAAAAAATAATCATACAAATTTGGTATTTTAATAGAAAAAAGTAAACAATCCTCCTTTTATTAGGTTCCCAAAAACAGGCTTTGCAAACATCTTGACTTTTTTTTTTTTGCATGCATGCATTCTTCTTCAACAGAAGCAAACTATTTCCATATACCTTTGAATAGCTCTTATGTAGAGATCTTCCTTCTTGCCAGGTGTGTAGTTTGGTCCCATGATTCGAACTCTCTGTCCACTGGAAACAATACCAGAGAAGACTCTTCCAAAGGCATAGAAACGTCCCTTATCAGATGTGGGGACCATTTTGGAGATGTACATCATCAGAGGGCCCTTGGGATCACAGTTTTTGACACCTACAATAAAACTGCATTTCAATGAGGCTTCAAAATCTGTTTAAAACTAGGCCTAACATTTTACTGAGCATTTCCTTCCCCTTCCACTTTATAAACCTTGTTTTTCATAAAGCCAAGATCACAGAGTGAGGTGGTCCCTCATGTAACTTGGCCTACTTGGATGTAGATCTTGAAGAGGAGGGCAAAAACTTTGATTTTGACTCTATATGCCACCAGGAACCAAAGCAGCACACTGTGCACTGAAGTGACATGTTGCCAGTGATCTGTTACAAAGAAGATTGCCTGCCATTAGTGACCAACTGATTTTTTTTTAAATGGTCACCTGTTTCAGACCTAAGTACAGAGAGTTTCAGAAATCAAGTCTGGAGGTCCTGAATGCCTGGTTCACTGTGGCTAAGTCCGGATCTGGCAGGGGGCCGCGCTATCTTCTTGCCAAATCTAGATGGTTTTTGGATCCATGTTTATTTGGGTTTCTAAAAGCAGTGAAATGTCACGCCTTAAGGGAAGAAACCATCAATGAAGGGCAATATTATAGAGATGATGAGTTCTGCACAGTGCTTCCTTCTCCCTACCAGCATCATTTCAGTCTTTTCCAGGTTCAGCCTCAGCCACTTACTCTTTATCCAGTTGCTGATCTCAGCTAAGCCTTTGGATAGCTGGGAGATGGCACAATTTCCCTTAGTGGCTTCATACAGATGTTTGACAAGATGATAGTTTAATATGGGACTTCACATAAGGAGTTTGGAAGTGCAGGAGCAGGTGCCCATCATGATTCTCCAGGTATGGTCTGATACAAATAACCAAGATGTCTCAGCATGATCCCACTGGGATGGGGTAGTCTGCCCCATTATGCATGCTGAGGCCTACAGATTAACCCATCCCCATCACATGTGGCCTTCCAAGATTTTGGGAGGTCTGATATATACAAGGACCCTAGGAGATATTGGTAGAGAGAAAGTGGTTCTGGGAATTAGTGTTGGGAGGACATACCGTTACCGTTTCTTTAAGGGGCCAGGAGCCTTGCAGAGTGGGTGGGACAAGGCTCTCCTCTCTCCTGGCCAATTGGAATGATCTTTAGGAAGGGGATCAGCATATGTACTGCCTCGTTCACAGCAGAAGGCCTGTCTGTTGAACCTGAGAACTAATTGGGGGAAAGGAGCAGCTGGGTAAGGCCCCACAGCTGGCCTAAGCTCCAACCACAGCTCCAACAGGGGAGCTGGGGAACTCCTCCTTGGGAGAAACCATCTGAAGTACAAACCCAGCTTCAGGAAAGAGCGCCCCCTGAATAGAGGCAAGAAAACCTATCAAGACTCTTATATGGAGCCAGAGTGGGCATGAATTTCAGCAACTAAAGAAGTGATTTACTAAATCAGAACTGCACAAAGTGGGTACGTGCTCTGAACTAATCCGGCCTCGGTAACTGACTGGAGGAGTCTGAGCGGGTGCTGTGAGCAGCCTACTTGCACAGCCGTGTCTCTGGGGTGGGACAGCAGGATTCCATATTTGATAATAACCAATGCTTCCGTGCTATACTTGCTGTTGTGTTGCTTCATGTTGTACATCCAAGGGTTAGTGCACACCATCCTCCAAACTCATCCCACCCACGTAGTCTCAGAGACTGAATTAAAGAGAGTGCAGTTGCACACACAAGACCATCCAGCACATAAGGAGGTAAAGCGGATTGTGCAGCAGCATGAAAACATTGAATTATTATTACTGAACAATTGTATTGTGGCAGTACTTAGAGACCTCAACTAGTTTGGAGTCCCACTGTGTTAGGCACCCTACAAACACAGAGTAATGGAACAAATTAAATAAAGAAAAGGCCAGCACAATGTAATAACCAACTCTGAGCCAGATTTATGTGGCTTGTCAGCTAGTCAGTTTTACTCCACCCGTTGTGTACAACAACATATTTTTATCTTTGCTATGGGCATTGTGTAGTTAGATTTGCAAAGTTAAAGAACACCCTCCTTACCCATAGCAGCTTCATCGTCAGGTGGCCCCTCATACAGAAGGTCACAACGATATCTCTGTGCCGTTACAGGGGAAGGAAGGTGCATGGTGATCATCTGAAGCAAGGCATCTCCAGCAGGCAGCCAGCGGCGCATCACAGCCTGAGAAACACAAATGTTGCATCCTCACTGAAACTAGATTTGAGATGATAAACATAACAACTGACCCCAGAAATAACTAATGCCCTTCTACACACTTTCCAAAAACAGAGTTGGGGCAAAAACCAGGACAACTAATCAAAGCTCTCCTGGGACCATTTAAAAGTTCAAAAGACTTTAATCTAATTAAGAAGTTATTCCACTTATTGCCTAGTGTTTTTTTCTTTCTTAATGAAAACCTTCACATTTGAATTATTCAAATGGAGCATTCTGAAAACTCAGTTTTTCCAAGCTGGTGCACTACATTTCAGGAGGAAGCTATGCTTCGAGCCACATTAAACTCTGAAGCTGTGAATGGAAGCAGCAGTTTTAATGTTTATTGACAAACCATAGAATAACTGTAAATGTTCTATGTGTCGTTTTGCCATCAAATTTAAGTAACCAGTTGTGGAAAATTGTAGAAAGGAGACCCAATTACACCATTATTCATGACATTTCTGTGAGTTATTAGTTCTGTGCTCTACAGTAGTAATTGCAGTTCTTCGTGACGGCTGACTCTGCACATCCACACTACCCGTCTGCCTTTCCCTCTTCCATGGAGTCTTATACCCTTAAGGACTCTGGGGTTTAGCAGAAGAACTGAGATAAGCTTCTTACAGCCTCTGCTCTGAACATGGAGTGCTGCAAAACGGTACCTGTGAGGTCCCCATAGTCACTGCTTTTCTAGACATTTCCCAAAGCTCAGTGGCACAAGTGAGCACATCCCAATGTGGGAACATGCAGAGGCAACTTTGAAAAAGTTATAGTTCTCAAGGCAACTGATGCAAAATACATACAGATATGTGTTGCATTAGCAGTTTTCTTCAGTTATTTATTTATTGCTTATCTGAATGTGCAATCTAAGTTCTCTCCCTCTTAACCAATATGCCTTTGTTTGATTGTGCAGTATCAGACTCAGTATCATATCTCAAGGGCTCACACTTCCAGATAATTTATCATGAACGGTGCCACTCTAGATACACAACGTTGTCTTTGTTTGGCCCCCTATCACTAGTTGATAAACTTTGAGATTTGCAACTGACAAATAAGGTAGGTCCTTCTAAGACCCATAAAGTATTCTAGAAGGCTGTGCTCTGTAGCAAAAATAGAAGGGGACCAGCGGCAAATGTTGCAACTCCATTAATCCTGACTGTTGGGTTAAAGGGAAAAAGTCAAACTGAATTATTGCATTAAATATTTTTAAAATACCTTCAGAAGTGGTTTGCCTTCTTTGTCTCGATCTTCAGCACCTAGCTTGATGTTGAGTTTCTCTATCAGCTTGGCTGTCTCTTCCTTTTTAAAGTTCATAATAGCATCAAAGATCTACAGAGAAAAGTTTGGTAAAAGAAGATTTACCATTAAACATCTTAAATCTGTTCCAACATATTGCTGTAAGTAGGGGATCTGTAATGTGCAGATAGAAAATGTCCTCACACTGTCTCCAAATTTGGGTTTTTATTTAATAATTCTTTGTTCTTTATAAAAAACAAAATTCATGATTTTCTGAAAAGATCTGAAAGATGATAGTCACGCCAAATTTATTTTCTAAACCTCCCAATGAAAGATAATTCCTAAACCTTTGATTTGGATAATACCAAAATAATTTCTTTTGTATATTAAAACAAATTCACTGCAGTAACAATTTTTTTTAACTGGAGAACAAGAAGGCCTGTGCCACATTCCATTCCTCTTTCAGACTTTGTGTTGCCTTCTTTCTCCTTTGTGCCATTGTATGTAATTTACCTAGATCATAAATTCCTGAAGGCAGGGACTGCACACACTGTGTGTGATGTACAAATAACCAGCTTTTGGAGCCCACATTTGGTGAGTGAGCCTCTGTCTTTTTCTAGGCTGAATCCTACACGTATACCACTGGATGAAAATGCCAGAAGTTGGGATAGGGTGACCAGATGTCCCGATTTATAGGGACAGTCCCGATTTTGGGTTTTTTTTCTTATATAGATTCCTATTACCCCCCGTCCCCTGTCCTGATTTTTCACATTTGCGGTCTTAGGTCCCAACCTAAGTTGGGACAGCTACAGATTTTAACTTGACCTTAAAGATGGGATCCAGAATGAGCTGGCAGAACGTCCGTGGCAATTTCTTTCCATCTGGGCTGGTGGCTGATTTGCTGAATTTTCCGGTTGCTGGATCAAAATATCTAAATAAAAAGTTTAAGGCAGAGGCGAATTAAGATTTATTTGGGCCCTGAGCACAAAGAACATTTGGGCCTCCCACACTCCAGGGGCCTAAGGGAACCAGAACGGGGTGGGCCAGGTTAGCCATGGCCCGCCCACTTTTTAACATGGGCATAGTAGCCTCGGGCAGCGGGCCCCAGGGAGTGGGGACACGGGTTGGGGGCTGCTCTCAGGCACCCCAGCCCCTACCCAGGGCAAGTCGAAGGCATGGGGCTCCCCACAGCGGCCCGGGCTTCCTTGGCGGCTCTTACCACAGCCTGGCTCCAGCTTCCGGCCTGGCCAATGGGTGGGGCGCCAGGGGAAGAGGAGGAGCAGGGGTGGAGCTACCGTTCCAGCACCAGTGCCCCCCACCCCACTTCTACACAGGTGTGGTTAGATGTTCAGGTGTGTGTGTGTGTTCTCCCTGTGTGCTGCCCCAGCTCTGCGCAGACAGCCGGCACAGCAGACCTTGAGCGAACCACTCAATGACCACAAGGCACCAGGTACGAAGGCACCAGGCCAGGTTTATTATCGACAAAGCACAGTAATAGCACCTGGCAAACTCGACGAGAATACTAAGACATGTATGTCCGTGAGAATGGACACAGCTCAGTTAATGGCGGGACTTTCCATTCTACCCTTGGCTGGACAAAAGTACTCCCTCTGAGATACATCTTTATACCCTAATACAGGCCTGCACAACTCGTAAAGCGGCAAGGGCCATATTACCCCAAAGAAAACAGCTGAGGGCCGAAACCCTCCGGCCCCACGGAAACGCCCCCCAGCGCCGCCCCCTCTCCGCTCGACCCCTGCCTGCCCCCTCCCTGCTTGGCCCCACCATCACACTCCTCTTCACCCCCTAGCCCCCTGCTGGCTTGCTGTATCCCACCTAGTCAGTCCCCCACCCACCACTCGCCTCCTTTCACCTCCTCCCTCCCCTACCAGAAACCCCCATGCCCACCCCTAGAACCCCTGATGGCTCACTGCTTGCCCTGCCTGCCCCCCCCACCTCTGCCCGCCCACTCAGTCATCCCCCCACCCCACCCCCGCTCGCCTCGGCCCCTCCACCACTGCCCGCCCGCTCCTCCAGCCGGGGGAGAGCGGGGCATGCCGCCCTCCCCGCCGGCGCTCCTCCGGCCGGGGGAGAGCGGGGCATGCCGCCCTCCCCGCCGGCGCTCCTCCGGCCGGGGGAGAGCGGGGCATGCCGCCCTCCCCGCCGGCGCTCCTCCGGCCGGGGGAGAGCGGGGCATGCCGCCCTCCCCGCCGGCGCTCCTCCGGCCGGGGGAGAGCGGGGCATGCCGCCCTCCCCGCCGGCGCTCCTCCGGCCGGGGGAGAGCGGGGCATGCTGCCCTCACTCCTCCGGCCGGGGGAGAGCGGGACATGCCGCCCTCACTCCTCCGGCCGGGGGAGAGCGGGACATGCCGCCATCCCCGCCGGCGCTCCTCCGGCCGGGGGAGAGCGGGGCATGCCGCCCTCCCCGCCGGCGCTCCTCCGGCCGGGGGAGAGCGGGGCATGCCGCCCTCCCCGCCAGCGCTCCTCCGGCCGGGGGAGAGCGGGGCATGCCGCCCTCCCCGCCGGCGCTCCTCCGGCCGGGGGAGAGCGGGGCATGCCGCCCTCCCCGCCAGCGCTCCTCCGGCCGGGGGAGAGCGGGGCATGCCGCCCTCCCCGCCAGCGCTCCTCCGGCCGGGGGAGAGCGGGGCATGCCGCCCTCCCCGCCGGCGCTCCTCCGGCCGGGGGAGAGCGGGGCATGCCGCCCTTCCCGCCGGCGCTCCTCTGGCCGGGGGAGAGCCAGGCATGCTGCCCTCACTCCTCCGGCCGTGGGAGAGCGGGCCATGCTGCCCTCCCCGCCAGCGCTCCTCCGGCCGGGGGAGATTGGGACATGCCGTCCTCCCCGCCAGCGCTCCTCCGGCCGGGGGAGAGCGGGGCATGCCGTCCTCCCCGCGGCGCTCCTCCAGCCAGGTGAGAGCGGGGCATGCCGCCCTCCCCGCCGGCGCTCCTCCGGCCTGGGGAGAGCGGGGCATGCCGCCCTGCCCGCTGGCGCTCCTCCGGCCTGGGGAGAGCGGGGCATGCCAATCTGCTCAACCCCCCCGCGGGCCGCACAGTAAGCATGCGCGGGCCGTATGTTGTGCAGGCCTGCACTAGGGGTTAGTATTGTGACCCACTAGGAGTCACTATGAGTTGTATGCTTTGTTTAAGTTAGCTATAAAAAAAATTAAGCAAAAGAATACGCTTTGGAGCAGCCCGAGGAAGCTTTTCTTCGGGCAAGGAGTTGACACCTAAACTCCCCAACAGCTGGACAAAAGGAGGGCCCCCAGAAGCCTGGCGGTTGATCATGTGAAACCATTTCAGACTTTGGTAACTATAATATTTGGGATACTCTGAACTTACCGCTACAGCATATATGTGTGTGTGTTTAAGACCTGAGAAAAAAGTACTTTTAGGTAAAAGCACTCTGGCTTGTACCGAACATTTAGCAGACAGAGGAGCTGTGTCCCCATTGATTTATTCCTGAGACTGCCTGGAGAGAAACATTTAAGTTACCACTGCTTTGGGTTCCGAAAACCCTGGGTTACACAAAGCCCTCTGAATTCAATAGAAAGACTGCCACTGATTTCAGTGGGCTTTGGATCAGGCCCGTAATCTAACTTGCTGCACATTCATTTTATCCACACATTGTAATAAAAGCAAACTCCATCCTAAAGTTCTGGCAACAATACAGTCTCTCTCTCTCTCTCCCCCCTTCGCCCCGCCCCAATGGTTTATGCTATCAGAATCCCCCTCTGAAATATATTTGTATCACATACGTGTAGTATTCCTAATAGTTTTATATGTACACACACATGCACACAGATGTATCGTTGATTCATACATGTTAACTATCTCTAGTTTTTCAGGCTGCACATTAACATTTATTTTTTGTAAAAGCATAAGCTACTTCTCCACAAACTGTCTGTATTAAATACGTATACTGTAACAGGGTGCCTTGCCCAGGGGCAGGAGAGCCTGGGGCTAAGCCAGCCCTGATTACAAGCTGAGCCCCACCTGAGAGAAATCAGAGGACTCTTATATAAAGGGCAGCAGGCAACTGCAGGGGGCAGTGGATGAGAGAGCAACTGACACCACCAGAGGCAGGAAGCCTGATACTAAGCTGAGGAAGTTCAGGAGAAAGCTTTTAAGGCAAGGAGAGACCCTGCCCAAAAAGCAGGGGACAGATAGCAAAGGCTTGCCTGGAATGGCCTGTGGAGGAGGACAGACTCCAGGCAGGCGGTAACAGAATGCAGACAGACTCTCAGGAAGGATGGGGCTATGCCTAGCTGAAACGGGGGTGAAGATGGTGAGAGTCTGTGTTCTGTTTTCAAATACACTGTGGTATTTTGGGCTACGGAGAGAGAGAGACTGAACTGGGGTTGGGGCCTGGAGGGCAAGTGAGTACCTGTGGACTAAATAAATGGGACCCCTTGTGGGGACCCCCTTGTTGAACTACTCTTGAACTATAAGTAGGGGTCTGCTTAAATTGTGGAGTAATCACACTTTTTTCAAATTGGTCATGGCATAAATAGCAAATGTCATCGATGTGTTCATCCCAATCTACCCTGACTTCTGGGCTGCTGCTGGTGGCAGTGCTGCCTACAGAGCTGGGGAACAGCCAGCAGCTGCTGCTTTCTGGCCACCCAGCTCTGAAGGCAGTGCAGAAGTAAGGGTGGCAATACTGCAACCCCCTGACAATAGGCTTGTGACCCCCGTTTGGTCAGGACCCCCCAGTTTGAGAAATGCTGTGTACTTTTGTATACTTTTACAGTATAGGGTAAAAGTACCCAAAAGACCAGATTTCGTGGTTCATGGCACATTTTTCACGGCAGTGATTTGGTGGGGCCCTATGAGTTCTTAAAGGGCCCTAAAGAGAGGGTGGGGAAAACAAGCCACTGTGCTAAATATATACACTTCATTAAGATATTCCTGAACAGCCTATCACTGAGGTATCTAAGCATGTGCCTATGTATACATGTGTATTTCCTCACTCACTTGTCTCCCCAAAGCTTTTTCATCATATCTTCTACTTTCTTTGAACGTTCGGCTGGAGGGAGTTCTGCTTTTTCACCTTTGGCAGCAAATTTGGCCACATACATCTCAGCAAACTGCTTCAAAGTAAATGCCCAGCCATGTAAACCAGAGCCAAACCCAACAGTACCAATAAGGGGATCAACCTAAAAACAGAATGATAGTTAATGCCTGTGACAAGACACTTTGCTTTCAGTGGGATGTAGCATGTGACTGAGGCTCCCAAAATATTACGCAGTCTTGACAAAATTGGTCTTGTTGGATCTTACTTTGAAGCAAGAGTTCTATTTTGTCCCATTTTGCTAATCCAGTTACACCCAAAGAGTTCTGATTATATTTTACAAAGATATCTACAGCAAAAGTTTATTTAACGCCTTCCAAATATGTCCATGAATTTCTGTGAATTCTTGGTACTGAATTACCTCTGGAAGTTGAAACCTGGGTGCCTAAAGTTAGGCAAAGTGGTCTGATTTTTAGTGGCTGGGTATCCGCAGCTCCATTGAACCCCAGTGTGGAAGAGCCTAGGATACCATTTTAGCTAATAATCCCTTGTTTTAACCACCAGACCATGACGTGGTAGGTTGCGACAGAGGCCATTTGGTGGTTCAGTACTCTTTGCAGCAGCCCTTGTCTGGCCTGACATACTTACTACACCTAACACATTGTTACTGTAATCTGTATCTAAAAGGTATTATGTAAGATATCAGTGCAAAACGAATAACTCACTGATCATTAACATTCTTGCATGATATATGTCCCAGGTGCATAGAAAGTTATGAATATATGCTAGAGTTATGTGCTTGGCAAGCAATGCATAAGCCCAGGCTACCCTAATGGAACAGTGTATTTGTTTGTCTGAGCAGCCTGGCTGTCAGACAGAGCCACTGAAGGTGCACTTATTCAAAAGGTAAACAAAACCATCAAGCTAACAAGGGGAGGAGGTAATGACTCAGTTATCACCAGTTGGGGAGGAATCAGCATGAAGTCTTCACCAGACAACATGGCGTCTCTTCCTAGAAGGAGAAAAAGCTCTTTATCTGAGAATACATTTCAATGGCTTCCTGGACTATAGAGACAGGAAGTCTGAATCTGAAATAAGTAATTTAATCAACTGACTATATACAATATTGCTGTATTATAATAAGTGTAGCAAGAAAGGTCTCTTATTAATCACCAGGGTGTCATTAACTTTCATATCATTGTGAAATGTAAATATTAAGAGTACATGGAGGAGTTATGAATACTTACTGATACTATGGTTTAAAGTCTGTGACCAAAAACAGGTTCTCCCCCAGACAGGAGGGAAGGCAGCTATCTACCGGTCACCACTGAAATTAAGCAAGGTGTGACCAAATATAACGAAAGCCTCATTTACATACAAAGAAGCAGGGGGATGGGAACTCCATAGTTAGGGAAGAACAACATGTGGTGATCCCGAGTCGGGACAAAACAGTGAGTTGGGGAAGCTATAAGGGGAGAAGAAGAAGCCACCTTGGCTTCCATCACTGCACAGATACAAAGGGACAGAGCTCTTACAAGCTCAGAAAGAGGGGTCCTTCAACCAAGGTAGAAGACTCTGGGAACTGAATATAGGTGAGAAACCTGCTTAGGCAAAGACCCTTTACTGAGAAAGACAAGCGGAACTAGCACCTTGTACTTCTGTGGAAGGTCTTGACTGAAAGTCAGCCGTGGCTGGAAAGAAAAAAAAAAAGGTAAGAAATCTACCTAGAACTAAGGCTTGTTGAATTAAGTCTTAGCCACTAGAAAGCATATTTTATTTGTCTTTGATTGTAACCATTTTGACTTTATCCCTTATATTTGAACTCAACACCTCCTTTTTGATTAAATAAACTTGTTTTACCTTTTAGTCTAAAATCTAACTCAACCCCATACTGTATTTGACTTGAAGTGGTTATTAACTCCAGTTAAAGCAACAAGCTGCTATGCTTTTGACTCTTCAAAGGAGCAATGGACCTTATTATGCCTCCAAATATTCCAGGAGAGGGCTGGACATTTCAGGGCACACACTTTTGGGGAAATTAGGGCCTGGGGGTATGTTGGGGTCACCCTGCAAGTAGTAACCGAGGCTGGTGGAGACCACGGTGGGGCTGTAGTGTTGTAGGCAGGTTGGTGGGGGCAGAGGACTGTACAAGGGCTGCAGAGCACACAGATATTCCGGGAACTGCCTGTTTGCTGGCTGTTGGTGTGCACGCTGTGAAATGTAGCAGCAGAGCATTTAAGACACCTACGGTTACAGGGCAGAAGAAGACACAACCTCTCATTGGTCTGAACCCCAAAATGTGACATAGGTATTGTCAGTTTTATCAGTCAGTTGCAAGACAAGGTGGTTCTTTGAGGTTACAATTTTCAAATTAAATATGGATTTAGGAGCTAAACTTTAGGAATCCAGGTTTGAAATGTGTGGCTATAAAGATCTAGCTTGTCTCACAGCTAATGTATGAAACTGATTACACAATACTTACCACAGCATGATCTAGTGGTTAGAACACAGGACTAATAGTCAGAATTGCATTTTAAACTCTTCCATATTGACTGTAACCTTGGGCAAGTTGCATCATTGCTCCATGACTTGCTATTCCTAACTGCAAAATGGGAATAATTCTCATACATCTATGTCAAGCGCCAGATAGAAGAAGCTTTCTTTCAAGGCTACGTATAACATATTATTAAGTTAGTGTGCCACAGAAATGTTATAACCTTCTAATACCAGCTGCCATCTGCTGATATTGAAGGGCTTCACGTATAATTGTTAAAGGAGCCTCACAGGATCCCTGTGAGGTAGTGAAATATTGTTATCCTCAGATGGGGAAACAGAAGCCCAGCGAAGGAAGTGACTTGCACAGGGTCATAAATGAGTTAAATAGCAAAATCAACAAAATAATCCAAATCTCCTAGCTCCTGGTCCTTGGTGTGAACCTCAAGGCTATGCCTATGTCTACACCTTCTTCTCTCAAAGGCAGAAGAAATGCTGATGCTGAAATGCTTTAAAATTACTATCACAGCATGCATATAGGAGTATCTACATTTATCTCCTCTTCTTCAATCTGTCTTCCTTCCTGTTGCTCCATCTATTCCCTGCTATCTCCCTGATGCCCTCCTGCTACCTTTTCTCCCCCTTCAGCTCCTGATTTCTAGTGGCTTCCTTTCTCAACTGGTTGCCCTCTCTCATATATTTCCTGCTCTGCATGAGGATGAAGCAATACAGGAGGCTGGGGGCTGATCAGAGGTATCTTCACGTGCTAGGCCAGAGGATCTTGAGTTCAGGACACTGCCAGCTTCCACTAGTGGAAATATTTTAATTCATTCTCCTATACAAAATCTACAAACACGATCGCAACAGGATCCTGGTCAGGAAGTGTGAACTACCACAGAAGCTTCTGGATACATTAATTCTTGGTATCATTTAAAGCAAAACTGGAGTTTTCTTTACCATAATATTACCCATCGGTCCAGTTTCACCTTCTCCATAGGTGGAAATGATGACATTGACACTTTCCACAATACGCTGTAAGGTCTGATAAAGTTCCTCTGGTTCCAGCTGTAACTCCAACAGAGCCCGATCCATTTTGTTCATCATCAGTACTGGCTTGATGCGCTCAGCAACTGCTTGGCGCAGAACCGTTTCTGTCTGAACACACACCCCTAAGAGGGAAAAGTCAATGTTCTTCAGTCTGCTAAGGCCGCTTTCTGCTATATAAACTGGCCAGAGAATCCCAGCACAGAATTCCTTGTGTAGCCTCAGTGCTTCGTGCAGCTGGCAAGGACAGTCTATAAACTGGGACAGCAATTGTAAAAGGCTGGAGGGAGAAATGGGGAGTTTGAGCAGCAGCCTTGCACTCTGATGCCGGGTTGGAGGATGGATTTCACTTCCCCGGCCACTCTACACTTCACCCACAGAGCCTGAGTGATCAGATTCATCTAGGGTGACCAGATGTCCCGATTTTATTGAGACAGTCCCGATTTTGGGGTCTTATTCTTATATTGGCTCTTATTACCCCCCACCTCCTGTCCCGATTTTTCACACTTGCTGTCTGGTCACCCTAGATGCATCCCTCGTGACGTGAACAGGAGAACATGCTAGGGACTAAGACCCACCCTCAATTCACTTGCAGTCCAGTTCCAAACTGAAACTAAACCTTCAAAGCAAGAAGGCCAGTGCATTAAGTCACCCACCAGGTTTTTTTAGCGATGCAGCAAAATCTTTTAATTAAAGCACACTCACCTGAAACACAGTCAACAACTACAAGGGCACCATCAGTGACACGAAGAGCTGCTGTAACTTCAGAGGAGAAATCTACATGGCCAGGGGAGTCGATTAAATTAATAAGAAAACCCGAACCATCTTTGCACTCTTTGATAAAGGCCAAGTCATAGTCTGAGAGTTCATAGTACAGAGAGATTGCCCTACAAGGGAGAACATTACATAATGTAAGTTTAAAATTACTGAAATAAAGTCTCCTGCAGCTCCTCTGTAAAAAAAAAAAACAAAAAAACAAACCAACCAAAAACCAATCATCATGATTAAAGGAAAATTGAAAGAGGAACTACTCAACACTATTTTTGGGCTCATAAAATTCTTTCGATCCAACATTTTGCTCTGGCTGTAAGGAATTTCTATTTTGATTCAAGACCAACGTAGCAGAATAGTTGTCATGCTATAACACTGTAGTCATGGCCCAAATCATTTGCTCTACAAACGTATTTTCAACTGGTTGACACTGCTGCACTGTGTCATATGTCACATGTCGAGATGCTAGTCTCAATCTTCACAAATGGCCAGATTGTGCCACCTCTGGTCAATGAGTAATATCTTACTCTGCTGCAAGTAATCCTGTTAAGATCAAAGGAACTACTCAGAATAAGGTACTACTCATTATGAGTAAAAGTGTCAGAATCTGGCCCAGAGCAAGTAGGAGAGACCACTACATGCTGTTTATAAGATGAACCCTGATATCATCCATTTTACAGAAATATCTGTTACAAAAATAACTCTAATATTAGCACTACCAACAAGTTATCTACAAACTAAAATCATTTAAAAACATTCATATTAGGTTGTTAAAACTAAAAGCCAGCACAGTATTTCAATTTAAATTCTAAGTACACGAGTGAAGAAAAATGGCAAACGCTTAATACTTAAAAATAATGAAATGTCAATTAGTGGATTTCATGTTAAATGCGTGCTGTTTCAAGTAACAAATAGAAAATATTACATTAGGAGAAGAGTGCACCCGTAAGAATCCACTTGATGATTTATCACTTTAAAAATAAAGATCATCACATCTATATGGAGGATATAATATATATTCTCAATTCAAGAAGCATAGCTGCAGGATATATTGTCTCAAAAGAAACAAGTGGAACAGCAAATAATTAACAAAGAAGCTAACCCTATCCTGTAAAGTAAAGGTCCTGGCATTGATGTAGCAATGCTTTGATAGTGCTATATTCATTTTATTAATTCAACTGACTAACATTTGTATCTTCTGTAGGTAAGAAATTCTGAAAATAATCGCTACTATGCTTTAAGCAAAGTAAGGTGATACAGTCATCAGACAGCATGGCCTATTAACATTAACTCTATTAACAATAACATTGATCCATGTATGAATATTCTCATACAAATCTGAGTGTGTGTGGGGTTGTGAGGAGGCAGTTTTACAGTGTTGCATTGCAAGATTCAGACAAAGGTTAAAAATAACGTTATGGTACTTACGTAGACTTGATTGTGATACATCTTTCTCGTTCATCTTTCCGTGTGTCTGTGAATCGTGTTTCACCAGCTTTGGCTGAAGCAATGATACCTGCTTTAGATACTAAAGAGTCTGTCAGTGTTGATTTGCCATGATCAACATGAGCAATCACAGACATGTTCCTGATATTGGACTTTTTGTCCATGATCGCTCGGATCTGGTCTACAGTGAAATTCACCTGAGGGGGGGGGAAAGAACCAGTGCTATAGATGACTTCTATAGCATAAAAAGATAGTATTTTATACTTCAGTGACATCTGAAACAAATTACATACACATTTCCCCTCATGAAAATTGCCTATTTTGTATTATTGTTAATTGTGACATTTTAAATCATCATTAGGCTTCAGAGTTCAAATACAAGAGAGCTGAATGGAATAGTTCCTAACTCTGTGAGCTATTGTTACAGACATCACTGCATTGAGATATACTCAGTTCACATTTTGCAGATAAAACAACTAGGAGTCCTTGTGGCACCTTAGAGACTAACAAATGTATTTGGGCATAAGCTTTCATGGGCTAAAACCCACTTCATCAGATGCATGGAGTGAAAAATACAGTAAGCAGTATATATATTACAGCACATGAAAAGATGGGAGTTGCCTTACCAAGTGGGGGAATTTTGCAGATTTTGTAACTATGAAGGCTAGAAACTTCATTTCAAAAATTACTTCCATTGCACAGCACAAATTGGCAACTTCTTAAAAAAAATGTAGCAACTTGCTGAGGCAGCACAAGTTGGCCCAATGTGGCCCCTTCCTATTTCCCACAAGTCAGGAGATACAGAGTTAAGGTGGAACACGTGTGGCTATAGACAACTAACAAACAAAAGTATTATGAGATGTGCTCTTACTAATTAAACCCTTTCCTTCTATATTTGTAGATACTCTTACTTGCATGTCATAGGAATCTAGGCCAGGCATACACTAAGCCATTTTGTTAATTTATGTAAATATTGTATCTTTATTTCCTTCAACGTTATTATTTATTTTCTCGAAAACATACCTGGTTTGCCACTCTCTCCCCCACCACCCTCATACAATGCTTATATACACATGCAAACAATGTACAGTATACTCCCATTTATCCAAAGGGCCTGGGGGACATCCAAAACTTTTGGATAACTGGGCATTCAGATAAGCAGAAGTTCTAGTGACCAACATGGATTCAGACAACCAGAATTTTCGGACAAAGGGAATTTGGATACCTACAATTATACTATATTTGTTTTGATTATTTATTTTTTTAAATAAGGGTAAGAGTCACATTACCTGTTTAGGCCAAGTCTACACTATTGAACTTACAGCAGCACAGCTCTCCAGTCAACATAATAAAACCATGTAAACAAGAGGCAGTAGTTATGTTGGTAGAAGCTCTGTACACATGAGTGCTTATGCCGGCGAAAATTATGTTGTTTGGGGGGAGTTTTTTTCACACCCCTGAATGACATAAGTGGTAGTGTAGACATGACCTTACATTTTCTGTATTCTTTGCTTTAACACAGTTGCTTTCCATGCAGCTGTTTAGTTTTTCAATATTAGTTGTCAGCTTGAATAAAAGTATTACAGTTCACACACTTCTTTCACAGGACTGGATGTTCTCTAAAAGGTGTTAAAGCTGTCCCTATAATTTGAGTTACACTGATATCAGTGAGAAGATTTGTACATTGCAGATTTGAAATGCCATGTATTTTCAACATCACTATTTATATTACAGTAGCAACCGAAGGCCCAACCAGGAAGGGGGACAGGGGGCTTTGTATTAAGTGTTGTAAAAACATATAGGAAGATACAGTCCGTCTCCCAAAGAGATCTGACAAGACAAAAAACAGATGACGGACAAGCTCTTCAGGGCAGGGACGGTTTTTGTTATATATTTGTACAATGTCTAGCACAATTGAGCCCCAGTTCCTTTTTGGGGCCTCAGATGCTACTGCGATGCAAGTAAATAATAATTAATAACGGCACAAGAAAGGCATACAGCATATAAGCAAAGTGACCCAGTTAATCCCACGCACGTGGAATGTCAGTGCTAAGGGTTTGTCTGCTTTTTCATTTTTAATATATTATTTATATTACTATTGCTTTCTGGGGGAGCGGTTGAAGGGGTAAAGAAGCGGGTACATAAACAGTAGAGGGAAACAGAGAAGAGTGGTAGATGGGAAGGAGATAAACACAACAGCAGAAGAGTGAAGTTAGGCAGGGTTAGGGCGGAATGAACAACTAATGGAAGTCAGGGGAAAACAATTCCAGGGGAGTTGCAAGTGTAGTTCCACTGAAGTCACTGAGTGGAGAAGCAGGCTCCCAGACGTCAAGATTCAGAGTTGAGTGAATATTGGTGTCAGAAGACCTGGGAGGCTCCTCCTGGCTTCTGTCTCCCATGGGGAGGAGAGGCCATTGTTCCAATAACCAGGGAAGATCCCTCTGTTTCAAGTGTGTGTCTCCATAGAAGGTGGAACATAAGAGAAGTGGAAAGCCCTGACTTAAACTCTGTGGCATTGGCTGTGGTTGTTGCTAGCTACTTTAGGAAAGGAGCCCCAAGGATCTGGAGATTACCATAGTTTGTCCATTACAAGCTTTCTCACTACTGCTTAATATGTGGCGAGAGTAAGAGGGAGGCTGCTGGGCATGTTTCCCTGGGCAGGCCCCTCTGAGTCCTTCTAAAACTTGCAGTGAACACTAGCTTTTCATACGCCAAAGACTACATTAGTATGTTTCTATGTATCATTGCAATCAGTGATAGTAATGCACTTATGATAATATAATCACAACTGATTACATTCTCATTTTCGTAAAATTAGCCTAGGAAGGATTTTAGAAAACAAATAAATTAAAATCGTGCCTTTTTTGCTTACAATGTATAAAGATAGCCTGCAGCAGGGTTACACTGGCAAAATCAACAAACATGGAGTGAATCTGGCCCTAAACTTCAGCTATATAAGTCAAACCAACAAAGGTAGACATACATGACAGGAAGAGGGACTTGTAAATCAGCAGCATAAAGATGAAAGTAGAAATTACAAAAGCAGAAGGGAATACCCAGGAATAAAGTCTAGAGGGAGAAGAGAAAGGAGCAGAAGACAGAACCACCCTGTAGGGTTCCCATAGTGAGCTTTCTCAGGACAAAAAGAACAGGAATACTTGTGGCACCTTGGACACTAACACATTTATTTGAGCATAAGCTTTCGTGGGCTACAGCCCACTTCATCGGATGCATAGACAGGAACATATAGTAAGAAGATACCACCTTTTCATGTTTCTCTGTATGTATAAATATCTTCTTACTATATGTTCCAGTCTATGCATCCGATGAAGTGGGCTGTAGCCCACGAAAGCTTATGCTCAAATAAATGTGTTAGTGTCCAAGGTGCCACAAGTACTCCTGTTCTTTTTGCTGACACAGACTAACACAGCTGCTACTCTGAAATTTCTCAGGACAATCTACATAATGGTTTGCAGACAATTTAAGTTATGGCATGTCTAGATGGTTTAGGAGACAAACATTCCTTTCTACTATCTCCAGGGAATCAAAGAATACTGGAATTAAATGTTTATTTCCAAATATGCCCATCTGTTATAAATTACAGCTTTAAAAAGAGACTTAACAAACAACTACAAACATCCTGTATAAGCTTCTATAAATGTTCTGGATATGAGAGAGGCAGAGGCACCAACTTCCCCAATTCCCAGGGGGTGCTCGAACCCCGCACTGCCCCGCCGTCACTCCACGCCTTCCCCCATCCTTGACCTACCTCTTCCTGTCTCATTCCACCCACTCCCCCTGCCTCTTCCTGTCCCCGCCCTTCCCCCCCCAGCATCTCCCACCCCATAAAGTCTTCCTGTTTCTTCAGTTCAATTTCAGGATGAAATGCGGGGTTCGGCACCAGTGCTGCCTCTTTAGCAAAATAAGTGTAAATAGGTCTTCTCTTCTGAACACGAGTGGGGGCAATTCAGGCTTCTTGGCATCTGTGGGCGTCTTGTAAAAGGACACGGCTGTTGTGTCTAGGCTCCCGATTTTAAAGCCACAGTTCGAAAAAATATGTGGCTTTATACACACGGTCAAATGCTCATTGGCTAGAGTTTTTCAAATAATCCACTCCGCGATAGCCCATTTGTGAAAGGCTCTTGTTTTAAAATCTTGGCGTGAAAGGACTGGTTCAAAAAGTGCATTCAGTGACATAGCTGTAAAACAGCTTCTGATTGGTCCACCAAGAGGTGGGGATAGCTCCCAAGGTTCAACTCCCAGAACAGCTATCATCTCATTACTGGCAGTCGCTGGGGTAGGATGTTTCGCTCTGCATGTGTTCAGTAACACAGACTCTCTTATTGCGTTTTTTTTTTAATTCTCTAAAACCTTTTTTCTTTGCCCTGTGCTTATTTTTTCCTCTCTTTCTATTCTTTAAAAATCATCTCTCCTTACTAAACCTAACAAACAATCTTTCTTCTGTTTAATAACCTTTATTTCCTTTTTTCCTCTAAACCAGGGGTGAGCAAACTTTTTGGCCCGAGGGCCACATCTGGGTGGGGAAATTGCATGCAGGGCCATGAATGTTGGGCTGGGGCAGAGGTTGGGGGGGTGGGATGGAATGTGGGGTGTGGGAGGGGGTGCAGTGTGCAGGAAGGGGCTCAGGGCAAAGGGTTGGGGGAGAGGAGGGGTGCAAGGTGTACAAGGGGGCTCAGGGAAGAGGGTTGGGGTGCAGGAGGGGGTGTGGAGAATGTGAGGGGGCTCAGAGCAGGGGTGCAGGGAGGAGTGCGGCAGGGGGCTCAGGGCATGGAGCTGGGGTGCAGGAGGGGTTTGGGGTGCGGGCTCCGGTCCGCCGCCGCTTACCTGGACCAGCACCACATCCCTGTGGCCCCTGGGGGAGGGGGGTGCAGAGGGCTCCGTGCGCTGCCCTCGCCTGTGGGTACCTCCCCTGAAGCTCCCATTGGCCGCGGTTCCCCATTCCTGGCCAATGGGAGCTGCGGGGGGCGGTGCCTGCAGGTGAAGGCAGCGCACGGAGCCCTCCCCCAGGGGCCACAGGCCATAGTTTGCCCACCTCTGCTCTAAACCTAACCAAAACTTTCTTTAAAAAAAACAGCTCATTTCCTTTAAGCTCTCTCTCTCTATTCTTTCAACCTTTCCCTCTAAATAATCAACCAAACGTATCAAAGCACAATCACGCAACATTCCCCCGACCAAACATAAAAAATAAGAAAAAAAAATTGAAATGGCCAACGGCACCAAACCTCGACACCAACGGAAATGGGAACAGAGGGCGGGACATAAATCCAAAATAGGGCACGGAAACCTGTCAAAAATACATGGTGATGAATGTTATTGAGCCGTATACTACTCACATTCCTCCCAAACTGCATCCCAAAAGCCCCAACTAAAACCTTACTCCACTGTAAAAACCTCTAAACCCACTCCTGACAAATTCTGTTACAGTAATGTATTCCTCATACAAAAAGTTTTGGCATAAAGAAAAATGGAAATATGGACACAGCATAAAAAGTGTTATTCTTTATATTCAATTAATGTACAGGATTTTGTTTTACATTTAAACAAAGCCGCTGCTGAATTTCCAGTATGCTGCACCAGACTGCCATAGAAAAGAATCCTGCCACAAAACGTAGGTCTAGCTTGCAACAGAGTAGACGGGGCTTAATAGTATGGAGACAGGGCAGGTGAAAAGGCAATCCAAAAATGTAGAGTATTTTTCTCCCTTCCACAAGTAAAATACAGCAGATTTTCAACAAAACCCACAAATTTTACAGCCACAACTGTGAGAAAGCAGAATCACTCCTGGACAATTACATGACATCATCTTCGCAGCACATATTGCAACAGTGCTTCTCACTGGCTTTCAGCAGCACTGGGACATGGGAGAATCAACCTCCCTCCCGCCATAACAAGCTTCCCCCTCTTCTCTTGGAAGTGTTTAGATCCCCACTGTAAGGCAGGGAGAAATGACCCACAACCCAGTTTCAAGTCAGGTCCGGAACAGACACTGATATAAAGTAAATATTGTACAAACCCCATCTACACTTAGTGCTGATGAAGACACAAGTAAGGGAGGTATAAGTCAGTAAAAGGTGTACATCTTGTCATGCCCCCCCTCCAAAAAGTTACAGAAACAGAAGGACTGAACTGAGAGATCCTAACATTAAAGAAAAGAGCAAAATCGTGATGTCATTTATTTATCACAGAACCAGGCTCATTACAGACTGATCCCTATGATAAAAAATATTCAGCAGAGATGAGATACATTATTAACAGCTAGTGCTATTTAAAGTAATAGGGCTGGCTTGCCAACAAAATAAACACAAATAAATTTAAAAAAACAACAACCCAGCAGTGTCTCCAATTTCCTAGGAAAACCCAGATGATCTGACCCAGGCACAGCGGGTGTGAGCAGGTATAACACAGGATGTACAGTGACTCTCACAAAACCCCTTTCAGATCTTGTCTAAAGTGGTGTGGGACCTTGTACCTCCCTTACCCGTCTGGGTTTCTAAACCTCGCTCTACCTGCGCCAGCCCTGATTTAACTCCAGAACCGCACGGGGACGTGCGGCTCAAGGAAGGATGGGCAAAAGTAGGGTGACCAGATGTCCCGATTTTATAGGTACAGTCCCAATTTTTGGGTCTTTTTCTTATGTAGGTTCCTATTACGTCCCCACCCCTGTCCTGATTTTTCACACTTGCTGTCTGGTCACCCTAGGCAAAAGGTACAACACACAACAGCGTGTGCCGTGAGCTCCAGCACCCCCCTAAAGCCGGAGCAGCGTTTCTCTGCGGCTGCCTGACTCACACGCCTGCCATCTTTATGGGAACAACGGGGATTATCAGTGGATCCGACAGGGAACCCGGAAGTGAGGTGGCGCAATAGCACCGTATAAACAGCCCCAATCCGGAGTCAGGGGCAGTTCGGAGCATTGTGACCCCTGCAGAGGGCACCAGCGGCAGCAAGGCGCAAAGCAGCTGTTTGGGACGGTCCCCCCACCCTTAGAGCCCCCCCCCACTTCAGCAGCCCCGGGGCGGGCTCTCCAGGGGGGCTAGTCCCGCTCGGGACCGGGCAGACTCAGCAGCCCACCAGCCGCCCCAGGACAGACACGCCGCGGTGTCAGGGACCCTGGCCCGCGCCCCGCCTCGGCTGCCCGCTCTTCACCCCGGGGGGCGCTGCCCAGCCAGGGCGGCCCGGCTCCGGGAGGCACGGCGGGCTGCCCCCGGGGGCGGCGGAGCCCTTCCGCCCGGGCGGCCACTCACCATGGCGGCGGACGGCTCCGGATGCTTCCCCGCCCCCCCGAGCCCGGCCTGCTGCCGCCCCTGCGCTTCGGCAGCCTCCGCCCCAGCCCAGACCGAGCCAGGAGGAGCCGGGCCCGGAGCAGGGAGATTCGGGATGGGGCGACGCCGCAGCGCCCGAGCGCCCGCCTCCCCCGCGGGCAGGACGCGCCCCGGCGGGCCGCGGTGCGCAGCGGGGCCGGGGGCTGCTCCACACGGGCCGTGCCCGCTGCCCCCTCGCCCAGTGCCAGCGCCCCCCGGGAGCAGAGGTGCTGGGGGTGCAGGAGCAGCCCTGGCTTGCTGTGGTTTCCATCCGAGACAGGGGGGTTACTTTGGTTCACTGGCTTTCAGCACCCCACAAATGGTCCCAACGCTACTGCCTGGTACCCAGCGATTCCACCTTCCCCTGGTTCCCCTCCAGCGCCAGCTCCCCGCGGTACCCAGCGATTCCACCTTCCCCTGGTTCCCCTCCCATGCCAACTCCCCTTGGTACCCAGTGATTCCACCTTCCCCTGCCAGTGCCAGTTCCCCCCGTCCCCTCCTGTGCCAGCTCCCCGCAGTCCCCAGCGATTCCACCTTCCCCCGGTTCCCTCCCATGCCAGTTCCCCCCCATACCCTCCCATGTGAGCTCCCCCTGGTACCCATGATTCCATCTTCCCCTGCCCCCCCATCCCCTCCTGTGCCAGCTCCCCCCGGTACCCAGTGATTCCACCTTCCCCTGGTTCCCCTCCCATGCCAGTTCTCCCTGTCCCTTCCCATTCCAGCTCCCCACGGTACCCTGGCCTAGGGCGCCAGGACTGGGGAGGCGGCGGGCGGCTGCCTCCTGCCTCCTGGCTGAGCGTGGAGCCGGAAGGCAGCCACGGCGAGCCGCCCCCCTGCCTCGCAGAGCCGGGAGGCAGCTGCGGCGAGCCGACCCCACCCTGCCTCCCGGGGGGGCTGAGCTCCCGCGGGCGTGGGGGCTGGCTGGGGGGAGGGGCGCGGCGTTAGCTGGCGTTAGCCTAGGGTGCGAAACTTCCTTGCACCTGCCCTGACGGTACCCAGCGATTCCACCTTCCCCTGCCCACCTCCCGTGCCAGCATTCCCTAGTACCCTGCTATTTCACCTTTCCCCGGTTCCCTCCCTTGCCAGTTCCCCCCGGTACCCAGCTCTTCCACCTTCCCCTCCCATGCTAGCATCCCCTGGTACCCAGCTCTTTCACCTTTCCCCGGTTCTCTCCCTTGCCAGTTCCCCCCGGTACCCAGCTCTTCCACCTTCCCCTCCCATGCTAGCATCCCCTGGTACCCAGCTCTTTCACCTTCCCCCTGCCCTCCTCCCATGCCAGCTCCCACCATCCCTTCCCATGCCAGCTCCCCCTAGTGTCCAGCTATTTGACCTTTCTCTGGTTCCCCTCCCATGCCAGCTCCTCCCTCCAACCCTTCCCCTGCCAGCTCCCCCCGGTACCCAGCTATTCCACCTTCCCCTGCCCTCCTCCCCTGCCAGCTCCCCCTGGTATCCATCTGTTTCACCTTTCCCCTGTTCCCTCCTGTGCCAGCTACCCCCAGTACCCAGCAGTTCCACCTTCCTCCTGCCCCCATCCCATGCCAGCATCTCCAGTATCCAGCTATTTCACCTCCCCCCCCCCATGCCAGCTTCCCCTGTACCCAGCTATTCCACCTTCCCCTGCCCCCCTCCTGTGCCAGCTCCCCACAGTATCCAGCGATTCCTGGAGGGGAAGGGTGCATGGTTCGCAGAGGTGAAAAGTGGACGGGCCTGTGGGAGGGTCATGGCCGCCTGCCCGCCCCTGTTCCCGCACCACTGCCCTACCCCGCTCTAGTATGAGCTTCCTCCCACCCCCTCCATTGCCAACTTACTCCCACCACCCAGCTCCTCCAGCTTACCCTGTGCCACCGTGAGAGAACATACCCCTTTAGTCACATCCTACTCACTATTGTAGTCATCTGCGCTCCCCAGGAAAGCTTCTTGCCTCTTGAACAGACACTAGACCAAGGGTGGCCAAATAGTGGCTCGCGAGCTGTATGTGGCTCTTTTACAGGTAAAGCGCTGCTCACGGAGTCTCCCCTCCCCCGCCCCCATTCCCAACCCACCAGACTGCGGTGCGGGGAGCTCAGGGTTTCTGCCCCATGGTAGGCATCTGCCAGGGGTCAGAGCTTCAACAGGTGTGGGGCTGAAGCCCCCAACCCCAGCAGGGACGCCCGGCTCAAACGTCCGAAGATTATCGTGTGCGGCTCGGAGGGTCAGTAAGTTTGGCCACCCCTGCTGTCGACTTTGGGAAATAGAAGCAGAAGCAGAAGCAGAAAGCCATTTTGGTATCCATTATCTAGGGGACAAAGGGGGAGAAGTGCCCTAGGAGCTCATGAAAAGTGTATCCTCTTGGCCTGAAATCCAAGAGTAGCTGGAACTGACTATACACGAGAAACCTGTTTAGCCAAAGATTGTAACATGCAGAAGTTATAGTCACTTGTAAGCATGTTTTGTTTAGTTTTACTTGTAACCATATCTGTGTTTTCTATTCTGGTGTATTATCATTTAACTGTCTGTTCTTTGTTAATCAATTTACTCTTGTTTTACTACAAAACTATCCCAGTGCTGTGTATTAAATTGAAGGGTGATGTCCTCAGCTAAACTACCAAGCTGGTGTGTGTTTTGTCCCTTTGCAGTATCTAGGAAGAGGGCCTGGACACTGGAGGGGAGGTGGTTTTGGGGTGACTCGGGACAGGATGGGGTGTTGATGCCTCCTGGCAAGGAGTAACTGGGTGGTGGAAGCTCAGGATGAGACCATTGGACTGTGAGCATGCTGTTGAGGTCGGGGCTCTGATCCAAAGATGCCCAGCACAAAGGCACCCAGGGTTGCAGGTCAGGCAGTGACAGAACCTTTTGGTGGTCTGGGTGAAGCCCCATAGCGTCATACTGGTGTAGTCTAACAGGATTTACACACGGCCTGCTATTTGATGAGATTTTAAGCACTGGTAAAATAGTTTGTAATTGATTCCCAAGTGAGAAGGCTGGGAACAGTCAAAGAAAGGTTACGGTGTCATTTTCTGTTTGTTTATTTTGGGCGAGGAAATAGAACAAAAGAAAGTGTAAAATGAGTAGATAGACTGAAGTAACAAAAGAAGCAGTGGTCAAAGAGACAGCCGTCAGCGAGGCAGCCATGCAATTCAAACGGGCTGAGACAGAGGTACAGAAGTTGGAGGGAGCAGAGTGGAGTAAAAATTTGGAGATGGCTAAAATGGAGAAGGCTCAAGAGCACTAGAGGTGGGAAGCTGAGCTGAGAGCCAAGGGGAGGAAGCACAGCAACGAACCATGGAACTAAACAAAAAGGAAGCCCAAGAAAGGGAGAGAGAATGGCTGTTATAACCTGGACATGATGAAGAAGCATGAACAGATCCCACAGCCCAGAGGTACTCTCCCTTCCCAAGAAACACCCAGCTGGGACAAGCGATGCCCTGCATACAAAGTGTTAAGATATTTAGCTCCATTATGCTTGCCCTGGCCTCTATTACAGGATACACAGCCAGCCTGTACTCTGCGCTGAGGGCACCGGCCTCCCCCGATCCTTGGTCCGTTGGGGCGCGGCAACCACATCCACATTCCCCTCGAGCACCCAAGCGGGGACACAAACAAGTCCTTCGTTTTCTCCCCATTGTGTTCTTCCCCCTCCCCTTTTTTCAAGTTTCGGTGCTCACGTCACCCTGGGTATATCTGTCCTGTTCCACAAAGGAACAGGAGGAGAGGAACCGAAGACTCACACAAATCACTAATTCGTAATTCAGGCCTGATCAACCCGAAACCTTTCCCGACTCAGCGTGTGCCGGCCGTAATGTTCGTGTACGGGTTTGTATTTGTAAGTATTCTTTAATACCCTATTGCTTGATATTTTGCATCACCCTCTCCCTGTAATTGCAATTCATCCCTGCAGAAGCATCCTATGTATTATCCCTCTAATTCTACTAGTCCGTGACTCATCCCGAGTAATTATTGGGACTTAGAACAACTCCAAGGACTGTTACTGTTTTTAATAGGAATAATCTTGTTTTTTGCATTAATTGTGTATTGTAAACCTAGGTTATAAGTGTCATTTGCAATAAAGCTGAAATCTCTGGCCTTATTGCCTCGGTGTCTGTGTGGTTCCCATCCGCTCCAGGGGGGTTCCCTCCGAACATCCACGCGAACCTTAGTACTGTGCCCTGGTAGATAACAGGTGCACACATACCCTCACCCAGCCAGGTGGCCCTCGAGGGTACTCGCTTCCACACAAAGAATCAGATTGTACTGAGGAATACCTTACTACTTTGAAAGACTCAGAGTTACATAAAGTCCCAGAAGACAAGAAAATTCCCATGCTGGTTACAAAGCTCTCAAGTGAAGCATTACATGTATTTAAAGAAATGCCAGTTGAACGGGCTTTGAAATGTGATAAATGTAAAAAGGCCGTATTGCAGAGGTTTCGAATTACCCCTGTAGTGTACAGGGGGAGATTTAGAAATGTCAAAGGGGCTGTTAATGAGTCATACAGAATGTGTGATTTGACGAGGGAAAGGGTCAGAGAATTATGACCAGTTACTTGACTTGTTTGTACAAGAGCATTTTCTGAGTGTGTGGTTTTTTTTGAAGAAATCAGAGCTATGATGTGGGAGAAATCCCCAGTGTCTGCTCAAGTGGCTGCCAGTTTGGCTGATTCCTATATACAAGCCAGAGTTTCCAGTGAGCACAAGTCTCCAAGGAAAGGTTAAAAGCCCAGTGTAAAGGGGGCAGGCCCATTTTTATCCCTGAGAAGGAAGAGGAAAGGTGGGAGCCCAGGCATTCACCTCCCCAGAACCGCTCCCCTCCTGGTAATCACATTCACAGACCCCCTCCACAGGAGAACTAGCCCAGAGGGTATTTCACAGGTAACTCCACCGCACACCTGAGGGACAATTGCCCTGGCAAAGGGAATCTAAGACCACACTCCATCCAGCCCCAGCCCAGGTTAATTCGGCTATTGTAAACACAGGACCCACTGAGGTGCCTGAAGGGTTTGGTTGAGAGGTTCAATGGGACACTGAAATCCGTGCTAGGAACGTATGCAAACAAAAGGGCCCAGGACTGGGATGAAACGTTCCCCTATCTGTTATTTGCTTAGACGGAAGTGCCTCGAATCTGCAGGGTATGCCCCTTTTGATCTCTTGTGCAGGAGTAAGCTAAGGGGACCCCTAGATCTGCTCAGGGACTCCTGGGAGGGAGGCACTGAACCAGAAGGGGAAGCAGTGACTGAATATGTACAGAAGTTCAGAAAGGAGTTGAAAGACATGGTGGAAATGGTTCATTCTACCCTCACTGATAGCCTGACCGCACAAAAGGCATGAGATGATAAGAATGCTTGTGAAAGCTCTTTTGAGATTTAATATCAGTGCCGGAACCTGTGAAAAGACACAAAACGCAAAACTCATGGCAGGGACCTTGTGAGGTTGCGGAGAAAGAGAATGAAGTCACATATGGGGTGAAAAGACTCCACAGTAATGTTGCTCCCCAGACAGTACAGGTTAATAGGCTGAAAGCCTATCACAATAAAGAAGCAGTTCCAAATAGGGTGTGTTGTGAAGAAGGGGGTCTCAGGCACTACACCACATGATGAAGCAGAAAAACTGCCAGCCAGCACCCCAGGGGTTAAAGAAAGTCTTTTGGCTCAGTTAGCCCCTCCCTGTTATACCTGCAGCCAATGCCAGGCCTGGAGTGGGGATAAAAGAAGGGAGCCTGGTTCAGCTCAGGACTGAGTGGTGAAGAGGCAGGAGCTAGGTGCCTCCCTGTCTGAAAGGATAGAGCACTGGTCTGCCAGCCAGGGAAGCCACCTGGAAGTAAGCACTGGTTTCCCAGCCAAGGGAGACTGGGGAGGAACCCCCAGCATGGGAAGTAAGTGACTGAGCAAACCCCAGAGACACCAAGGGACTCACCTTCACCAGCCTGTGGCTGCCCCATCCAAAGGAGCCTGGGACAGCAGCAAGGTGCCGTCCGGATGTCACAGGGAATCCTGTGGGAAGCAAGCTGCCTGGTAGCTTGGACTAGAGAGGCCACACCCCAAACTGAATGGACTGGTAGGAAGTAGGGGGACCCAGTGGAGAGGGAGGGCCTGTATCCCCCCCCACAACCCTCCCCAGCCTTAAAGGTTGTGGCCCCTCAGCCAGTAGGGAGCTGAGAGCCAGGAGATCCAACCATTAGGCTGCCTGGTCACCCAAGTCCCTGTTGCACACCACCTTGATCTGGTGGCTGAATGCTACGGTGTACAAAGTATGACAGATTCATAAAGAAACAGAGTATGCTGTCCCAGGTCCGGATGCATACCTTATGCCCAGAATTGATGACATTAGACACTTTGGGTAAAGCAAAATACCTTAGCACAATTGAACTGGTAAAAGGGTATTGGCAGATTCCTTTGGCCAATGATGCACAGAAGAAATCTGCTTTTATTACTGATCTGGGACTGTGTGAGTTACAAATGTTACATTTGTGGTTACTCAATGCAAGAGCCACTTTTCAGAGGCTGGTCAACCAAGTGTTAAGTGGAGTACAAGACTTTGCATGAGGATCTAGGGATGATAGTGATATTTATCACCTCTTGGTCAGATTACAAGAGACACTTGGGGACTGCATTGTCAAGACCTGCATTCCTGAGTCTTACTATAAAGGCATCTAAATGGAAAATAGGAGCCGCTAAAGTTCCTTATTTGGGACTTTGAGTAGGGAGTGGACAAATCTCTCCGACTCCCTTGAATGTAGAAGCTATAGCTAACTGGCCTGTAACCCGGACCAAAAAGCAGGTCCAGTCATTCATAGGCATGGTCAACTATTACCGCTGATTTGTGGATGGATTCAGTGATATTTTATCTGCAATCACATACTTGTGCAAAAAGATAAAAACAAACAAATTTGTATGGTCAAGGGCATGTCCAGAGGGTTTTGATAAGATAAAATCCTGTCAGAAAGGTCTGTTCTGGCCAGTCCAGACTTTGACAAAATGTTTGAGCTGTGTACAGGTGCACCAGACCTTGGTTTAGGGGCTGCAATTAGGGGAAAGTAACAAAAACCCACCCCCTTAAGCAAGAAACTGACACCTATTGAACAACATTTTTCTGTCCTAGTAAAATAATGTTATGCCATAGTGTAGACAATAAAGCTGCTCCGGCCTTATCTCATTACCAAGACATTCAAGGTCCTGACTCATGATTCCCCTCCATTAGTCTGGTTACACAGGACCAGTGGTGCAAATGCCAAGCTGCTGTGGTGGAGCATGACACTCGGAGCATTTTACATGGAAATTGTGGCTATTAAGGGGAAAGAAAATATACTGGCAAATACCCTGTCCAGGAAAGAGGTTTTTGACCTACTGCCTATAGGTGACCTCCTGCCGTACTGGAAGAGGGAAGGAGTGTGATGCTATTGGGGTTTACCCAGACCAGTAAGGAGTTCTGTCACCACCTGCCCTGTAACCCTGGGTGCTTCTGTGCTGCACAGCTTTGGATCAGAGCCCTGACAGTAGCATGCTGACCGCAGCAGCATGCTCACAGCGAGTCTATAATTCTTTATATACCCTCCCCCCCACCCACATACATGACACAATAATATTAATGTCCAGCTTGTTGCCAGTTGCATATGACACTGCCCATAACACTTTTTAGATACAGATTATGGCAACAGTGTGTTGGGGCAATGAGTGTGCAGGCCTGATGCGAGTTATAGTATGATGTGCCCTCTGCCAGTTGGCACTGAGGGGTCTCCCTGGGTGTCACAACCCTACGTCTATTTAAAAAGGCATATCCATTTTAATAGCCATAAGGAGTTAGCAGGACTTTGGATTTACGTTGAATCTTAAAGACCCAGTTCATTAACAGGAGCTATTAGGTGTGTCCTACTGCTCAAAGCAACAACATAACCGAGGAAAGAATAATCTTAGAGCTCAGAATTTTTCACTACCAAGTCCACCTTACAAAGTTTCCCAGTAGAGGTAAGGATAGTTCTCTTTGCTCTCTTGATTTACTGTAAGTGAAACTAACCACAAGCTAGTTTTATTGATCAGAGTCCTTCAAAAAGGCTAAGGGGTTCTTGTCACTCAGCGTTCGTGAATTTATATGTGGTATTCATCTCTCTTCCCTGCACAATAAGAAATGTGACCATACACTTTGATAACAAGCTTTTTTTTGCATGAAAGCGCATTTTCCCTAGAACATGACTTGCCGTGTTGTCAGGCACAGACACCAAGCAGCTTCCTTTAATCAACCCGCTCATGTCACAGCAGAGTCGGGGGGAAAAACCAGTTGTTTGATGCTGAATTCCCGTCACTCATTTGGATTTCCTTACAGAGGCAGAAGCCCAGCACAGGCTTATATTACTTAACATTCACTTAAGCCCTATTTTGCAGTAACATGTCAAGACAATATTTTTCTTAGCAAATTAGCGTATGTCTCTAAGCACAAAGTTTATAAAACAACAAACTATGAATCACCACTCCATTGGTTTTTATAATCCAGCAGCGTCTGTTTCAGAGAGCTGTTTCTTAAGAGCGGATGGTTTTTTAAGAAAACCAGCTCTTTTTAGAGCATTCACACACAATATCTTAGAGCCATGCTGCACGTCTGGTGTGAGACATGAATCTAGAAATGATTCTAGAAATACTCACCATTGTATATTTAGGTTTATTTTCTATTGTGGTTTGTACATTCCAATGTATACGTTGGCTACAAAGAAAAACAGACCTTGTAACAGAGCATGAGTCCGCAGAATATTTGCCAAATGAACAGGCTCCACCAAAGAGGGGCATTAATTTGGCTCACCCTCTGCATATGGTTTTACATCATGCACAGGACCTCCTCCCACTAGAAAACTGACAGTTCTCTTACCCAACGTTCCTTTTGACTTGTACACCATTTACAGAACTCTCTTTAAAGGCTGCTAGTCCTCTTCCTCTTCCTGCTTTTTATGGTACATCCACTGACATTTTTATTTCTCATGATGCTGCTGTCCTTCACGGCATAAACTTCCAGCCTCTGCTGTAGGACTGTCTGCTGCTAGAATACACTTTGCTGAATTAACTCCAGGTGTAACTCCACTGAGGCAAGGTGATGGAGTTGAAATTAAGAGTTATACTTGGAGAATGAAATTCATCCCAATGTACACTGAGACAGGAACTGTCCCCAAAAGGTGCAATTTCTCACCAGCTGCTTCCCCTGTCCCCAGGCAGTACTGCTCCAGTAATGCTAGCTGCCTTTGGCTTAATCACACGGCATCCCCCACCATGCCGGCCTTGAGGAGGACCGAGAAGGATACGCTACACCTCTGAGCTATGTTACTTGCTGTCCAGCTTTCCGTGAAGAAATTGGGGGCTTTGCAGGGCATAGTATTGCAGGATGGACAATATCCTGCTGCATGTCTTTTTTGCCCTGTATCCTGAACTCTGCAGGGCTCCAGATATCCAGGACATCCAGATAGGCAGAGAGGGATTCATGGGTGGAGAGTCCCCTCTGTGTGGATCCCAGAGTGATGATCTGGATTTATGTTCCAGGATATTGGTGAGGCAAGGTCTAATAAAATAATCCCTCACCCACCTTCTCTCTCTAATAGTTCTTCTGTTCAGATCACAATGGAACCATGGGAATTATCCTACTGGGTCATAGAATCATACAATATCAGGGGGGTTGGAAGGGACCTTAGGAGATCATCTAGTCCAACCCCCTGCTCAAAGCAGGACCAAGCCCCAGATCCCTAAATGGCCCCCTCAAGGATTGAACTCACAACCCTAGGTTTTAGCATGTCAATGCTCAAACCACTGAGCTATCCCTGCTCCAGACCAGTAGTCCCTCTAGTCAGTATCCTGTCTGACGGGGGCTGGGACCAGCTGCTTCCAAGGAAGGTGTGTGAATCCCTGCAATGCACAATTTGGAATAATCAGCTCACAGAGGAAGTCTTTCTAATCTCAGGCAGTTTAATGGCTGGCTTTTGCGCTGAAGCAGGGGAGGTTTTATGCCTCCTAAAACTTGTTTCTGTTTTCTCTAATGTAAATGTGGACATGCTCAGTATCCAGTCCTTTGGGAAATCCTGCTAAGCTCACTGCCTCCATAATATCATGTGGCCCTAAGTTTCCCGGAGCACCGTTAACTCCTACAGAGTGAGTATCTGCTGTGGATGCTACTGAGAGTCTTTGGGGTGGGGACTCAGCCAATGGCAACAGGGCTCCGAATGGAGCCATACTGCCAAAGTTGAGGTGACAACCAGCACAGCATCTTTATGGGGCAACTCTCTGTGCACAACAGCTCCTGTGCCCATAAGTTCAAGGCTTGCCATGCCTTATGGGTCACCTGGATTTGAGCAGTAGACTTGTCCCCTCCCTGTTTGCTGTCATGCCTAGAGGGAATTATGTTCTGAAAACTCCAGGAGAGTTACCATGTGGTGTTCACAGTCCCTTGTGGTCACCTCCTGCTGGCCCCGTTGTACCAGATGGAAAAAATGAAGGGACCCTGTCACAGGGTGCACACTACTTGCAGCGCCTCCTGCTGGCCATTTTGGGGATTAGCTCTCCCAGCTTGCACTCTCCCTTTGATATGGTCTTCTCCCATCTTGTCTCGCTCTGCCACCCTGCTCACTAGGGTGACCATATTTCCAAAAGAGGAAACAGGACACCCCCAGCTGCTCACCTGAGGCCCCCCCCTTGTGTTGCCCAGTCACTGGCCCTCCCCTGTGGGGAGGAGTGCATGCTGGAATGCTGCTTCCTGCCCACTTCTCCCCCCGCCCCTGTGTGTGGGGGTAGCATCTCTGCTCACCCCCTCGGCACTGCACCCTACGTTTTTGACAACTGGGCATTTGTCCCGTTTGCTCTTGCCAACTGATCAAATCAGAGCAAATGGGACAACTGCCTCCTTTTGGAAAGAGTCAGGATGGTCGGGACAGGGCTTAAAAGAGGGACTGCAGTGTCCCGGCCAAAATGGGATGTATGGTCACCCTACGTCTCACGTCTGGGCCTTCAGCTTCCTTGCTGTAGCTTGGCCCTCCAGCCAGGTCACTGAAGTCCTTGTCTGTCTGGCACCTTCAATGCCCTTGCCAACCCCCGCTGGCTGATAGGGGAACCCAAGCCAGCCCTCTACACAGGGGTTCAGCCTAGGGACCCTATAAGAAGCAACCACAGTCCTACCTCTAGCTGCTGTTTCTCTGAGCTGCTTCTTATATATCTGCATTCCTCCCTCTCTGGGTTTGCCAGTTTCCAAACATCCTCCATACAGGAGCAGCAGAAGCTTCCTAAAAGTGTGTGGGGATGGGGGGAGGAGGGCTGCCGCTACCACCACCCTTTCTCACTGAGGGGCCCCCCCACACTTGCTCTTCTCCACCCCATTGCTCACCCTTATGGCCAGTAAAAAGCGGGAGGGTATAGTCCTCCCACTTGTAAAAGTGATGATGCCATGATCCCCTGCCTCCATTCGGGGAGTGACTACTTCACTGCAGCTTTTCCCAGAGCTGCCCCTGCTGGGAAAAGCAGGGGCAGCTGCTTCCTCCTTCCTCTTCCCAGGCAGTGACTACCTATTTCAGCAGCGGCCTCCGCCTATACCCAGCCACCTGCTTCACACAAGCCCTGCCTATTCCTCCACATGTGAGCCTGTTCAAAAGCAGTGGCTGCCTCCTAGTTTAAATCTCTCCTGTTTGCAGCCTAACTAGTTGATTGGGCCCACCTGGCCTAATCCAGCTCTTGCTGAGCTCATGAGTCGGCAATGACAAGGGCTGGGTTCAATATCTAGGGACGCCTCTTAGCAATAGAAGATAGAACCAGCTTGAGCACCCATCTAGTAATTTGGGAAAATTCACTATCGCCCTGGGCACAGCTCAGTGGCAACACTTCCCCAGTCGCAAGCATTCAGTCGGTGTATAGCAAGGAAAACTTAATAAAAAGAGACAAGGAACCCGGCATTAATTTGGGAAAACACCTCAACTAGGATTGAAAAGCATCTGGCCGTGCGCAAACACCCACCCCAGAGTACACTGGGTAGTGTCCTTTGCCTCAGTTTCTCACTTTGTGGTGTGAAAGTCCAACAACAAATGTTCCTTTAACACATCACTCCCCTCTTCTTCCATTGCACACCCACTCACAGTTGCCATCCTGCGTCAGTGAAGACCCAGAGTTGAGAGGTGCATTCACATGAATTCACCTTCCACCCCCTGCAAGGTGGGGGGGGAGGGTATTGAGCGATGCCTCAGCTGTGGTGGCACGTTCCAAGGTTCCACCACTTGACCCAGCTCTCAGTGATTTCAGTGGTTAGTGGGGAACCTCACGGCTAGTGCAGGCTCTGTAGTCTTTTTTCACTGCAACACTGTCCCACACCATGTCCATGGCTCAGCACCTGGTTGTCAGGAATCTCAGCTCTAGCAATCACTGAACAAAACAAGGACTCTCAATTCAATCTAATCAGCTCTGTCTTTAAACACTGGAGAGAGAAGGGCCAAATAGCATCTAGAACTCTTTAGGCAGAGCCCACACACCCCCAGTAGAAACACCTGTCCCCATCCTCTGTCTCTCAGTGGGATTTGGCACTCACTAAGCAAGGGGTAAGGATGAGGTACAGTTTAGGGGAAATCCCTGAATCAGGACAGGCTAAGTACAGTTCTGCCATCCTTTACTCATACAATAAGGATAACATTCCATTACCTCCTGCACTAAAGTGATTTGTAACTCAACACCAGTCAAAATTGATCACTCTGGCAAAGCAGCTCCCTCTGCTGAATACCTAGGCAGAGTAGATTACTTCTGGGGGAATTCTGTGCTACTGTTGTTGTTGTTGTTGTTGGCGTCCATTAGTCTCGAGAGACGATGGATATGCGCCCATGGGGAATGACTGGAGTGTCCTCTCCAGGGCGCAAGCCAGGGCAGGGTGATATGGAGGAACAGCTGTTGCCCATGCAGCAGAACCCCCCTCTCCACGCAACTGATGGATCCAAGGGAAAGATAATGTCGATACAACTTGGCACCAGTGGCGTCGCAGGAGTTGCCGGAATGACGTTGAGGACAATGTCAGACCGCCATAGGGACTCCATCTGTGCTACTACATGCACACATAATTAATGAGCCACACATTTGTAATTTTTGTACAGAATTGCTGAAATGTTGCTGCCATTCTGCCTTTTGCCCACCAGAGGGCATTGTGGAAATAGAACACAGCAGCAGCTCCCGGCCAGCAAGGGAAGAGAAAGAGCCTGCAGAGCTTTCTTCACAGCAGGCCAGGTCAGGATACAGGGGCTATTGGGAGACAGACAGCATGGGGCTGTCAGACAGGGGCTCATAAGGGCTAGTGGGGGAGAACAGACTGGGGCAGGGGCTGAATGGGAGTGGAGGCACAGGTCCACAGTGGAGAGAGAGGTGCAGGGCCACTTGGTGATGGGGGAGGGGGTGCAGAGCTACATAGGGACAGGGAAGTGGCTGGGTGGGGGCACAGAGACACATGGGGACAAGGGGAGGGGTGCAGGGCCACATGGGGATGGAAAGATTGGGTGTCTGAGTGGGAGTGGAGGGACACATGTGGACAGGGGGTGCAAGGACACATAGGGATGTAGGAAAACATGGGGATAGGGCAGATGTACCTGACTGAATAAGAGAGGCTAGGGGGTCAGCCAGGGTCTGCATGAGGGAAGCTCCCTAACAATCCCTCCCCAAAAAACCTGTTCAATACTTTCCCCACCCACACCCAACAACCCTCCAAGTTCACACCCAGGCTCCTTCCCAGCAATTTACTTCTCTCTCCTTCAGCTCCTCCGTTACCCCTGACTCCCCCAAGCCTTTGAACTGCTTCTGAGGGGTGCAGGAAATATGGTTCTGTATTGTAGTTTCAAATAATTATTACTCAGAGTTCTGTATTAATATGTCTAGTAAGGAATCTATTTGTCAAAAAATATTTCCTGAATCTTTGTTGTCTGTATTGTTACAGACATACTTGCTGACAGGTATTTTGAAATACATTACTACAAATAATTGAAACTGGTGTGATTATATTGTGTTAATTTGGCAAATAAAATATGCAGAATTTTTAATTTGTCGGTGCAGAATTCCCCCAGGAGTAGTAGATGTGTTTATGAAAACAGTCTGTTCCTGAAGTCTTTCCCCCCAGCTCATCACTAGATGTCAGGGGAGAGCTCATCCAATCCCTGTTTACATATGTTTGTATAGTAGGTAGTACAATGGAGCTGTTTGGAGCCTTTGCACACCTCAGTAACATAATTAAGCAACAATAATAATAGTAGATTGGTGCCATCTGGAGCAGCCTCCCTGCCTCATCAACTCTTCATCACTTCTCACACCCCAACCTACCCTTAAAGTTTTAAAACCAGATTGAATAAAACATTAGCAAATATACAGTAATGTAAACAATGTACCTACATTGTTAAAATGATGGGCTAAAAATGATGTAATGTGTTTTTCTCATCTCTGATTTCAATTATTTTGGCTAAACTGAAAATTTTGTTTATCTTACGTGCACATCCCAAACTCTAGGTAACTGATTTTGTTTAAAACTCACAGCCATCAAATTTAGAACCTTCAGCCTAACGAAGTCAGCTACTCAGTTGCACAGCAAGAACAGTGAACCAAATCCACCAGAGTCCAACTTCACCATCATTGGGTCTGCAGCCCCGCTTGTATAAACCCACATCTGTCCCATATGGTCTAGCAAAAGACAGGCTTTGCTGTATCCCTGGAAGGTGGAACTATGTATCTCTCCCCTTGTCTATGCACCTTAATATCTCTTCCCAGTGACCAGTCATATGAATGGGTATGTGACGGGGGTGCGCTCCCCACATAAGCTCAGCAAGAGCTGGACCTCCTGAGGTCCCTTCCAACCCTGAGATTCTATGATTCTATGATTCTATGACTCCTCCTGGCAGAAGGGCTACATATACAATAGAATAGTGGTTCTCAACCAGGGGTACAAGTATCCCTGGGGGTATGCCAAGGACTTCCAGGGGGTACAGAAACTCATCTAGATATTTGCCTAGGTTTACAACAGGCTACATAAAAAGCACTAGTTAAGTCAGCACAAACTAAAATTTCATACAATGACTTGTTTATACTGCTCTATATACTGTACACTGAAAGGTACGTACACTATTTATATTCCAATTGATTTATTTTATAACTTCATGGTAAAAATGAGAAAGTTACTAATTTTTCAGTAATAGTGCACTGGGGCACTTGTATTTTTAGGTCTGATTTTTGTGAGCAAGTAGTTTTTAAGTGAGGTGAAACTTGGGGGTACATAAGACACATCAGCCTCCTGAAAGGGGTACAGTAGTCCGGAAAGGTTGAGAACCATGGCAATAAAAGATTGCCCCTGCCTCAAATAGCTTATAATCTAAGACCCTGACTCAGCAGCCACTTATCTATCTGCATGTAGAACTTTACTCACCCAAGTAGTCCCAAAGAAGTCAATGGGACTGCTCACATACAGGATCAAGACCTAAACACATTTAAAAATAAAACAATTTTTGTCTTGCCTTTATACATTTTTAAAAAACTGAATTGATTTTGACTTTTGTTCACATTTGAAAGGGAGGGAATCCCCTCCAACAGGGACTAAAACCTCTTTTTAAAGTGGAAATACGGGTTGATATTAGAAATGCTACTGAAAGAATCTCAAAGGGACACTGGACATTGTTGCATATCAGTGGCGCATCATGAGCCAAGCAGAGGTTTCACTCAAGGCACAGGCTGCTGCGCTAGCAAAAACAGCTGCTGTTGTCACATAAAGGAGAAGGAAAGCTCCCGAAGAAATAGGCCAGATATTGCAGATCCAGCCGAAAAGAGGGGCTGAAAGGGAGTGAAGTATTAGCAGCTCATGAACAGCATGATCTTGATCGTATAGCTAATAAAGTCATGAAACTCCCATTGATATCTACGGGAGCAGGCCCACATGATTCCACTGTTTGTCCCCTGCTGACCTCGTAGGCAGGATTTCAGTGCGGGAGGGCACTCCAGCTACTGATACAACTGCCCAGGCGAGGGGAGTGTTTTGTGGGCGGACTGAAATTTGACATCAAGGGGAAGCTGGAACAGTACATTGGTTGCAAATATCCGTGATGCAGAGGCTGGCTTGACATGTATAGGAGGTGGTGAGGGGTGGGGAGACCTGGTGATCTGAAGAGCTTAAGAAACATGAGATTGACAGTGGAGGAGAAGCAGAAAGAGAAGGGAGCTGGGATGATAGAAAAGCTGCCACACTCACTGAAGGTAAATGAGGAATCAGAGTCCTCCAGTCTGTCTGGCAAAAGTGATTGCTGCTGATCTGCTGTTCTGTCTGGAGCTCTTGCAGCTGGTAACGTGTGATGTTCTCTGGGGCACTTTCTGAGCCGTTCATTCAAACCTTTACACAAAATTTAGATCCCTGGTGATCTGCTTAAGCCTCCTGGCTTTTGAAAATGCAGATCAACTCCAGACAGTTTAGGATTTCGTTTTCAAAATGGAATGCCTGTATTCTAAAGCGAAATGTGTTGTGTATAAAAATGAGAGTTCAGAGGTGCAAATGAGATGTCAGATCCATGCAGATAAATACATCTCCAAGAGGGAGATTTTCAAAGGCACAAACGTGAATGGAAGTTAGGTGTGAACTCTTTGGTGTCTTTTAAAATCTCCCCCTAAAGAATTTTGGTAAAGGGATTTGTTAGGTGTAATAACTATGCTGGGCTTGTCACCCGAAGATCTCAAAGTGCTTTAGTAACCAATGATAGTTTATGGTAATAATGGACATGTGTAGAATTTGCAAATTTGACACCATCAGCTCAGGATTAAACAAAGACTGTGAATGGCTAGCCAACTACAAAAGCAGTTTCTCCTTCCTTGGTGTTCACACCTCAACTGCTAGAAGAGGGTCTCATCTTCCCTGATTGAACTAACCTCGTTATCCCTAGCCTGATTCTTGCTTGCATTAGGGTGACCAGAAAGCAAGTGTGAAAAATCAGGACGGGGGTGGGGGGGTAATAGGAGCCTATATAAGAAAAAGACCCAAAAATTGGGACTGTCCCTATAAAATCGGGACATCTGGTCATCCTAGCTTGCATATTTATACCTGCCTCTGGAAATTTCCACTACATGCATCTGAAGAAGTGAGTATTCACCCACAAAAGCTTATGCTCCAATATGTCTGTTAGTCTATAAGGTGCCACAGGACTCTGTCGCTTTTACATGTGTAGAATGCTAACAGAAGTAGGAAATAAATAGGTGTCATAATGAAAGATGACTGTTTAATGAGGAATAAACAAACGAGAAGTCAAATTTGGTGATATGACATAGGACCCAGATACTGGCTTGACTGAACTTGACGACTTAGGGTCGTTTATTTTTTTCAGCTGATAGATAGATGATCTTTAACTGCTGTGAAGATGCGATCAAGTTAATCACAGCTGAATATTCCTCACAGATGTCCCTTGCAGAGACCTATCCCAGATCTTATTTCCTGGTTCTGAATGATGCTCTGAACTTGGATCCAATATAAGCTACTCACAAATTTTGGGCCCATTACAATAATGAATCTTGCAGTCACGTGCATGGGAGGTGGCTAGTAGCACTGCACCTTTTTGAAATTACATGCTCCAGTTACCCTGACTTTCTTTAGGACTGGTGACACACAAAAATAGAGGAACAGGATGAAAGACATAAAAACCATCAGATCCCTAATTATACTGGAATCAGTATATTCCAGCCCAGCCCCAGTAGGTATGATGTTGCTTAACGCTTTTGCACTTGTCACTCACCATGTTCCATGTAATGTAAGTTTTCCTGGGAGACTGCAGAAAAGAAGCAGATATCTGTAATCCTCCCAATGGGTGGTGGTCACAGCTGTGTAGTATCAGGCCCTGCATTTCTAGAACTTGCTACCTTTTTTTAAATGCATCATTTTTGGGGGGAAGGATACTGATATCTGAGCTACAATATTACTCACAATTAATAAAGCATGGTTCAAATTCTTAATGTTCATGTACAGTGTATTAAGAATTTTCTTTAATTATAGTGTATAAGAAAAGAATCTTGGAGCTATAAAGACCCTTGTGGAACTGTAATTGACTCCCTGTGAAACCATCATCTAGTTTTAGAACATGAATGATATAAAATATCACAACGAGAGGACCAAGCCCTGGAGTTTGGTTTCAGAGAGGAATGTCTTCATATCTCAGGAATATTCAGATCTGGAGTTTTCGTTGTGGTCAGGATAGAGACAGGGTTCAAGAATAGTTTGGTTTTCTACCCAAACATTTTGGGTCAATCCCATCTCTGCAGTAGAACTGTTCACAAAGCTTCACACACACTTAAAAGTGAGAGGTACCCAGCTTTTGCACTTAAGCTCAGTACCAATGTGGACACAAGAACAAATGGATATAAACCGGCCATCAGGAAGTTTAGACTTGAAATTAGACAAAGGTTTCTAACCATCAGAGGAGTGAAATTTTGGAACAGCCTTCCAAGGGAAGCAGTGGGGGCAAAAGACCTATCTGGCTTCAAGATTAAGCTAGATATGTTTATGGAGGAGATGGTTTGATGGGATAACATGCTCTTAGTCAAAGGTCAATTAATTGCCATCAGTGGTAAATAGGACCAATGGTCAGTGATGGGATGTTAGAAGTTACTACAGAGAACTTTTTCCTGGGTGTCTGGCTGGTGAGTCTTGCCCACATGCTCGGGGTTCAGCTGATCGCCATATTTGGGGTCGGGAAGGAATTTTCCTCCAGGGTAGATTGGCAGAGGCCCTGGAGGTTTTTTGCCTTCCTCTGCAGCATGGGGCACGGGTCACTTACTGGAGGATTCTCTGCATCTTGAAGTCTTTACACCATGATTTGAGGACTTCAGTAGCTGAGACATAGGTGAGAGGATTATTCCAGGAGTGGGTGGGTGAGATTCTGTGGCCTGCATTGTGCAGGAGGTCAGACTAGATGATCATAATGGTCCCTTCTGACCTTAAAGTCTATGAGTCTATGAGGTGTTTATGAGACCCCTTACAGCATATGAATATTTTATAGCCTTACAATATAGCAGAGCTGAAGGCTGTGTCCATCTTCAAAGCATCTTGGAGTCATCGAGTGATCTTAAGTATTGCTCGATCTATGGTGGAGGTCCTCCTTATCTTAGTGAGTAAGGATCCAAGTGTTAGTTTTTGTCTCGTTGCCGGAAAGCATGCAGTAGAATTAAACACCGCAGAGTGAAGTAATTTTGGGGGTGTCACAAGTGGTGGATTCAGCCAAAACAGTATTTTAATCCTCACCTATTTTGATCTGAAAGCCTAGCTACAGACTAATAGAGACTGCTTCTCACATGGATTGAAGCTGGCTATTCTCTCTTCATTTAGTCAAATTCTTCTGTCAAGCATGCAACTGACCTCTACCTAGCTGTCAGTACACAAGAATGAAGACTCCATACATGATCCTGGTCCTCCTCTCACTGTAGTTCGGAGCAAAATTACTTCACTGAGAAGACTGAAATTGTTATAACCTGGCTCAGTCCCAATCTGGATGGTCACCAGTTTGTTGCAAGTGGATCCAAGAGTTGGGCCCCATATGCTTCCAAGTCAACCAGGTCTACGCTGAGTCTAGTCACTGTTTCTAGCTCTGGGTCTCTAGGGACACTCCCAGGCTCAGACCTATTGTTGGGTCCTTCCTTGGGATATGGGATTCTATAGTCCAACCACCCCAGAACCAGAGTCCCAGACCTCCTGAGCCCCCCAATTGCTTACATGCATTCCTCCAGAGTTCCATCTTGCTGTGGGCTCTCTGACTTCTAATTTAATTACTTTGGGGACAACGTGGCAGGAAAGCAAGAACAGAGACTTGGCAAAAGAACTTCTTAATCACAAGAGCTTTATTCTTAAAGCACTAGAGAGTTACAGCTCTTTGCAAAATGACAAGTCCTGAGATGCACCCCTGCCCTTAATCTAATGTCACCCCTTCTATGAGTCTGAGGTCTCCTCAGTGGTTTAGAGCAGGTGGAGTCCCTCCCGTCTTCTCTCTCTCTCTCTCTCCAGACCTCTCTTCTTGAATATGGTGATGGATGCTCCCCTCTGCTCAGAGAAACATCCTCGCCTCTTTAGCTATGGGGCCTGGGTGAGAAGCTGTAGATCTACCAGCCATGCTGGTGCCCCTGTGTAGAAAATCCATTGTTCCATGGGGTTGGGCCATCAGTTGAGAGACAATCAAAGTAGGTAGCTCTAGATTGCTCTGTGATGGCTTCTCTGTCATAGTCATTCATTTAACTGTTAAGCGTCTTTCCTGGGCAGGTTGGCTGACTGGACTACATTATAATAATCTTAGGTTAGACATAAGGTAAGCACACAACACAAAATAGATCTCCTAATCCAGAATGGAGATTACAACACAAAACGGAGCTCACAATTAGACCCAGTCATATCCCACTCTGTCACATGGATCACATGGTCCTGATCCAGAGACTGAACTGAAAAGTTCCAATTGACTTCTGCCCCTATGTGCGTAAGTGAAGTAGTGATGAATAAATTCCCTAGATACTGGTGAAGCTTGAGCACTAGAAAGTAACATCATTAGCCCCAGAATTATTATGAATAGCGACCTTCATGCTATTGCTAGTGATTAAATCAGCATACTCTTGTATACCCTGTAGAGCTGGTTTACTGGATTGAGACTAGTGAGTCTGGCTTTCCCCTTGTAAGATAAGACATGATGCAATGGGCCACACAGAGTTATCTCCTCTATAAGGGCAACATTTGCCTTTCTGATCTGCACTGGCTCTCTCGTGGAGCTTCCCATTGGCACCAGCGATGAGTCTTCATGTTGAAGAAACGCAGCATAGGCAATAGAGATCCGCAATGCAGATAAGAGCTTTGCGGTGGGGATCCAAGAGGAGACGTTTGCCTGAAAGGTTATCTTTGCTGTAGGTGCCCTTTTGCAGAGCTGAACTACTCTTCTGTTTCCACTAGATGGCATTTAATTTCCTTAACAAAGCTCCTCTGCTTGTTTTCCAACAATTTCTTTCTCTATTATTAAGGCCATATCAATGTTAGACTCTCTTTTAAATATTTTTAACATCTCATTATTTTGTCTATTTTTTATCTCCTGAAGCCTTCAGTTCCTTTCCCCCCCCTGGCCCAGGCTTGAGTGCATTGCCTGAATCTCAGACTGGAAAATATAGGTGAGTTTGTGTCCTTCAAGGTGACATTAAATGGCATTAATAGAAGGAAAGTAATCTGATGCCATTAACAGCACTCTCCTGGATTAATGGCTGGCACAAACAAGGCTCCTTGGTTGAGATGCCCAGAGCCTTCCTGCATCACTGTTATTTTGGGCCCTAGGATTTGTAATTATGTTACCCAGCAAAGCTTAGCTAAGCCACAATACCAGGTTCTTAGTGCCCTTGGATTTCCCCCGCCCCATTCCCAGCTGGGTTGACACATCTACACAGCCCGCAGCACCGAGCCTGAGTCGACAGACATGTGCTACAAATAGCTGTGTAAACAGCACTTTTAAGTTGTGGCTTGGGCTCTGAAGCCCACTCCTCTCCCTAGACATCCAAGCCAGAGCTCCAGTGTCTGCACAGCTATTTTTAGCATGGTAGCCCAAGCCCCACAGCCCCAAGTGTGTTGACCCAGAATGAGAGGCTCACTGCTGTGCGCTGTGTAGACATGCACAGAGAAGTCAAGTGCCTTGGCCAAGGTCAATCAGTGACTCTGCTGTGTTTAGAACCCAACATCTTTCTTGCTCTCAGTCCTTTTGATTTAACCACCAGTCACAAGGCTGGCCCTGTAAGGGAGTCAGATGCCCAGCCTACCAGTGACAGGGTTCCCTGAAGGGTATCAACCAACCCAGGGCCAAACCTGGAGCCACAGTGTTAGAGCGTTGACGTGTGACTCATCCTATAATCTGGGACCCATCAGAGGAGTGAAATGGGTCCTCCTCTGATGGTCCCTTTCCTGGGACCCATGAAGCCCAGCCCCAGTTTCAGGCTCCGCCCCTGTAGAGCTCTCCAGGCGGTGGAGAAGCCTGAGGTCTTACAGCAGGAGGAACTGCTGCTGGAACCCAGAGACTTTTGTTTGAGGACTTTTAAGTTTTATCTGGGCTCTGAGGTAAGAGCCTTTAAACTTATGTAGGAGTGTTCCTTTCAGAAGGCTTTATTGAAGGGAGATATACTGCTGTAAAGCAGAATGTTTGGCTTCTCCTTGACTGGGTCTCTTACGTGACCTCATTGTGACCTTATTGAGATGGGGAAACTGAGGCAGGCCACAGCAGAGCCACATTCAGCCACAAAGAGGGTGCTCAGTGACCGATCCCTTTTTATCATCTTTCGTTGAACAGACTAGCTGCTGGAAAATCAGCTCAAGCTTTGTAAATGTACGTGTCTACAAATACATAGAACGGGTGATGTTGTCTAACAGGTTTACCAGCCGTTGTTGGGAAGGCTGCCTTTCTCATGAGCAATGAAGCCACAAGTCACTTACTCAGGACACCCCAAACATGGACCAAAAAAACCTTTATGCCCTACCCTACCCCTTGCAAGAAATCCACCATCTTTTTGCCCCCCCCCCCAAAAAAAAGTTTTGTCTGAAAGCCACAAACATTTCTCTCAAGACGTTGTCCAAAAGAAAAAAAACCCTTACCAATTTTACAAACATTTTTTTTGTAAGTAATATTGTTTTCAGAGAAGACACCAAGTGTGTTTATTGCAAAGCAGCATTCCCAGAAAAAGCTGCCGGGGCCAATTTTATTGCCACTGAAGTCAATGGTCATTGAGTTCAGCAGGAGCAGGATCAACTGCAAATCCAGCAGTTTCTAACAATTCCCACACCTACACAGAGGCAGCTGCAGGGGAAAGTCCTTTGCACTGTGGGGGAGCTGGCTTTTGTAATAGCTTCCCCTCCCCCATCCAGATGGGCTGAGGCAGCTGCAGGCAAAGTCCCCAGGGAAATATTACAGAACTAATTAAAACAATCAGTCAATGCTTTTATCAGTGCTGTAAAAAAACAGAATTAAAAAACCCCCCCAAAACAGGTGGCCTGAAATGATCTTTCTGGATATAGATCCTGGAAGATGCTGAGTGCATTCTGGACACTGCTCAGAGTCTTCAGCTCTTGTAGACTTCACTGGAGGATAAAGGTTCTCAGTACTTTGCTGGGCTGACGTTCCACATGCCTGCTTCTACACCACTGATGTCAATGGGAGTTTCACCATTGACTTCACTAGAAGCAGGATAAGGCCTTCAGTGGCCGTTTTATGTGTTAAGCTTGCACATGCTGGTTGGGATGCAGAAACCTAATTAGGTTCCTGAATTGACATAACATAACGATGCAGATTGTGCTACCTCTATCCATCCCCCATGAAAATCGATAGACAGGCTCGCATTGATTTAAATTGGAATTGATCTGGGCCCTAAGTCAACGGAGGCACGGAATCTGGCCCCATTATTCAATTTTATATGAGATGTGTGCGTTAAACTCTTTGGGCCAGATTCATCCCTGGCATAACTCCACTGAAATCTGGCATCTGCTCACTCATTAAGTGTTTATTATTAGAGCATCGGTTTCTATTAAAACCTCCAAACTGTACAGAGAGTGAAGTTTCCATTTGTTAGCAGCTGGCATTTTAATTTCTCTTCCTGAAGTATTCACAACAAGCAGAGCTGAGTACTAGGAAGTGTAGCCTTTGTGTGCAGATGTTAGCAACCCTCATAGCAAAAATGGTGTTTAAATTTTAAACTCCAGGAGCATAACATAACCAATGTGGCTTAGGTATAACTTTAAAAAGGAGGGGTTCTTTCAGAGTGAGTCTGTGAATCTCCCCCATCCCCCTGACATTGTCCAAATTCCCTCCCTTTTCATATCCCTCTCCCAATCCCCCTTGTCCCCAGAGCTGCATATGATGGCTATCCTCAAGGGTGAATTGGTTGCTCAGATATCACAGTGATGGGCATGGTGTAAAGCCTAGATTTGATAGAATTAGGATTGAGCCTTATCTAGAGTAATCCTAGACATTGCCATGCCTGATCAAACCAGTGCTCCATTTGTTCCCATATCCTGTCTCTGACATTGACCAGTATTAGATGCTTCAGAGAAAGGTGCATGAAAACCCTGTAATGAATAGTTACAGAACAATCTGCGCCAAAGCAGTCTGCGGTTGATTTATGCCCTGAGTCATGAAGGTTCATATCTAATCTATGTAATTGTAAAAGTTTTTATTCTTCATTCAAAGACACAGTCAAATCAGTTTGGTGAAGTCTTGACATTGTTGTGGTGAGTATACAACACAGAGCCTTTGGAAAACAGATATTTCCTTTTACCAGTTTTAATTGTATTACCTTTTAAATTCAATTACACCCGCTCCCACAGTACTAGAATTTAGATAAGTGAAAGCACCTGATTGACCTTACATTATTTTCTATACCTCTATCGCTTCACGTCTCTCAAATAAGTAAAAAATGCAAGACCCCAAAGCCAAATCCACTCTTGCATGTGCTGCTGAGTAAAAATATTGACGACTATGGGATTCCTAGTTTTTGTTTGTTTGTTGTTTAAATCGTAAGAGCAGGAGGACTGGTAATGGAGAGGATTTACAAGGAATGAGGGAGCATTAACAGTAGAAGACCAGTGACCACCGTCCATGATGGAGCCTGAAAGGGAGACCCAAGTACTTTGTGGAAAACTTAACCCAAATTCTGTGGCAATATTCCAGGCTTCTATGGCCCTTTGGTACAGCAGCCTGGAATTTTTGTGGCAGTTTCACTGAAATTAAAATATAGATGCTTTCCGTGAATTAAATATGAAACTGAAAAACACAATCAGCCCCAGTGCTATTTTTTTGGTTATTCAATTCATTTTATCCTATCCCCCTACTTTCAGTTTTTAGTATGCCACAGTTGAAGGTTTTATCTGAGGCACAATGTATGTAGTATCTGAGCACCTCACAATCTTTAATATAGTTATTTTCACAGCACGCTTGTGAGGTAGGGCGGTGCAATTATCCCCATTTTACAGATGGGGAACTGAGGCACAGAGAGAGAGAGACGAAATGACTGGCCCAAGGTCACGTAGGAAGGCTGGCAAAGCAGGGAATTGAGCCCAGGCCTCCGGCTAGCATCCGAAGCACTGGACCATCCGTTCTGTTAGCGGTTGGTAGGTGATAGTTAGGGCTTTTGCCCCCTCGGGGTGGTGCTGAATGCAGGGTGAGGGTGACCGGTGTGCTTGGACCCCTGGGAAATGTGGGAGACAATTTGGGGGGTTGAGATAAGCACGTGTGTTGGACATTCCTGCTAAAACAATCAACTCTGAAATAGTCAGTGTTGACATTTGCATTGCCATCTTTTGGTTTTAGTGTTAACAACCCAGCTCACGCTTCCTATGGCTGATGTGTGCCGCAGACTCAGGCCTGGCCTACACTTAAAAGTTAGGTTGACATACAGCACTCATAGGGGTGAAATCCATACCCCGGAGCACCAGAGCTACGCCGACCTAACCCCTGACGTAGACGCGGTTAGGTCGGTGGAAGAAAACCCCTTTCGTCAGTGTAGGAAGTGTCTGCACTACAGCAGCACAGCTGCGGTGCCGTAGTTGTGCCTCTGCCGTACCCATGGTGTAGGCACGGCTTCAGGCAGACGTCACTGAATCGGTTCATACTCGCTGCACGTTTTCAAGTTTGTCTTCACTGTGAGGGCTAGAAACATCGTATTGAGGTGTTGGGTTTTTTTTTTAAATGAAAGCTTAGATTCTGCCGCTCAATTCTGCGGCGAGAGAGGGGATTTGATGGCTGTAGAAATGTGAAATGCAAAGGCCATGGCTAAAGGCAAGCCGTGCATAATAATTAGGGAATGATGAAGTGCGGATTCTAGGCTGCTGCTCCAGCGAAGCCGGGAGGGTTGCCCGTGTGCCGCTCACAGCAGAACTTGGCCCTCCGTGTATGTGTGTGTTCTTATAAAGTCAGTGACCATTGAAACAAATTCACTGCCTGTTCATGCGTCACAGATCTATGGTTATAACGAAACTACGGTGAGGCAGGCTGGACAGTGATTGTTTCAGTGCTTCGTCAGCTGGAAGGGATGCTAATGAGAGAAGAGACGTGCTCTCTCTTTGCCCAGGGACTAGGCAGGCTGCCATCACAACTGAAGTTTCCTTTACAGTCTCTGAGCCACATCCAGAGGCTATACATCAGGTGGTGTAAATTACATGTAAATGGGTATCTGGGAGCCGAAGTTGGTGTCATTTACATGCTGAATGGTCCTGATTCTGCTGTGTCTTGCAGCTTGTGGAATCAATTACACCTATGCAAAGTGAGTGTAACATGCTACCGGTGGTGTGAGTGGAGAATTCTGATTGAATAGCATTTTTTACCCACTTTCCAAAGGTGTAAATGACTCCATGGGGTGCAGAGCAGCAGGGTAAGGACTAGAAAAACATGCAAGTTAAAATAGTGGGAAGTGCTCTGTCTTGCACCAACTTGGGCCTTCCTGATAGTTTCTTTTCCTGCTGCACCTCTCTTGTAGCTTCTCAGCCAGAAAGTTTAAACTCTGTTACCAATGTAACTTGCATCGCCTCTGCTCTAGATTTTGCCAGCCTACAGCCATAAAAATGGAGAATTTCCCTATCAATATTGTCTTTTTTATTGGGCAAATATTTTCCCTGTGTTTTTGAAGGGAGATGAGCTCACTGTAATGTTGTTGTTTGCCATCCGTTCTTGTGTAGACAGTTCTGGGAACACAGCATGGTGTGCCAGCCTCACCAATGAAGAAGTACATGGCTCTGACAATGGTAGTTGTTAGTTTGCTCCTAGAATGAGCTGGTGGAACATATAACATTTTTGTAGGACCCACTAAAAATACTAGCTATTGCTTTTTAATATTTCACAGATAAATGCTTATTTATTAGTAGCTATTAATACTTCATGGAGCTTTAGCGGGTAGTTAAATTTTGGACCTATAAACCTTGAGTTTCCCTTTCAGATTGAAACTGGCATTATAATGCATTTACTTAGGTAGTGCGTGTATTACAAAGAGATGCTGATTTTGCTTATCAGGCACCAGCCAAAAGCCTGGGTTTGAAACGGCCTGAATATTGAAAAATTATAGATTTCAAATCCAGATCCAACAGATTTAACAAGTTGCCGGCTAACCACCAAATACTGTCCTCGGCTATGCCCAGACAACTCTCATTGACTTCAATCAGGATTGCAAGTGTGTACTGGAGAACAGAATGTGAACCTAAATTCTAGGCAGAATCTTTAGCTGTGTTAGGCACTTCCTCTGAACTATGGTAGAATCCTTTATCATAACTAAAGGTGTATCTTCGTCAAACGGTGCACAGGTGTAACACATATGGCTTTAGCTTTGTGGCCCCTGTGGACTTAATTTGGAGAGGCCATGTGCCTGGGATGTTAGGGCCATATTGCCAAAGGTAGAGGCAGAAAGGTGCCTAGTGGGATTTTCAAAAGCACCTAACCTGGTTAAGTGCCTAACTCCCATTGGGAAAAAAAGGGAGTTAGGCACTTTTGAAAACCCCGCTAGGTGCCCATCTGCACCTTTAGGCACCTAAATACCTTTGTAAATCTGGCATGGTGACCAGCCTACACAAACATGACTGCCCCAATAATAACAAATACACCAGGCCTTAGCACACTAATACTCATATTCCTGCAAATAATCTTTGTTCTCTGCCCTCCAGCTAGGAAACAGTTGGAAAGGGGGAGAGCGCCCCTTCACAGAGAGTAATAGAACTGAAACCCCCAGGCCTCATTCTGAAAATAATTAGGTGCTATAAACAGGGCCGGCTCCAGGCACCAGTGCAGCAAGCGCGTGCCTGGGGCGGCAAGCCGCAGGGGGGCGACCGGCCAGTAGCTGTGAGGGCGGCAGTCAGGCAGCCTTCGGCGGCGTTTCTGCGGGAGGTCCGCCGGCCCCGGATTCAGCGGCAATTCGGCGGCGGGAACGCCGACAGCGCGGGACCGGCGACCTCCTGCAGAAACGCCACCGACGGCTGCCTGACTGCCGTGCTTGGGGCGGCACAAAACATAGAGCTGCCCCTGGCTATAAACTGTAGTAATTGAACTCTGACATTTGTTATTAAACTACTGGGAAATATCTACCTGTGTGGGCTGGGACCCAGATCCTGCCCTCCCTTACTTAGTGTCATGATTTTTAAACTGGAGACAGTTTATTAAAGAAAAGAACTAAATGCATAGATCCAAACAGCCAGACTTCCACGCTGCTTCAGCCCCTGCTTTGTCTTCCTTGTTTACCAAGGGCCACGGCCTGTCTAGAATTCTGTGCCAGGGGTTCTCAACTTTTTTCTTTTTGCGGTACCCTGGAACATACTATAAAAACTCCATGGCCCAGTGGGGGGCCTTAGGGCTCCTGGCTTCAGCCACCAGATGTGGGTGTGGGGCCTTCAGGGCATTAGCCCTGTGGGACTTGGGGGAGCATTAAGGACTCCGGACTTCAGCCACCAGGCGTGTGTGTGAAAGTGTGGTCAGACAGTCCACCCGCAAACCACTTATTTTGTGAGAGGAAGGGCAGCAAACCCAGGATGGTTTCAAGCTTCCTGCAGGTTATCTGTGTGTGTTTGTTTTTCTGCTGATTTAGTTGATTGTCATTTAACAGCAAGAAAAAAAAAATGCAGTCCACAAAATGCCCTAGCAAGTTTCATTTGTTACCAGCAAGCCCTTTCTAGCAATAGCTTGACAAAGCATCAGAAAGTGCCAAGAGAACTTTATTTTTTTTTAAAACTTGCTTCCCTGATGCTAAAATAAGGCTTAATTGATTGGAAACTGCTCTCAGGCTGACTTTTGTGTGTGTGTGGTTTTTTTTATTATTATTATGAAGTTTGAGTTTAAAGTGACTGAATTACAGTGCCCTCCATACACCTTCCCACCCACTCTGCAGTGAAAAACACCCACAGACCTTTTAACTCCAGAGGAATTACTGCATGCAGCTCGAATAGAATGTCTAGGGTTGATTGAAAGCAAAGTTTAAATACTACTACTAATGATGATCATACAGAAGCTTAAAGGCAGGAGAACGTTCTGCGAACACTCACGGCTAAATGACACTCATTGGTTCCCTTTGCTTAAACTGCAGCTCTCCTGGGGATGCTTGTCCTTGTCAAAGACATTTCTGCAATGCCTGCTTATGCAGCGCTGCATCCCGTAGGCCAAATGCTGTCCCAGCTTCCCTGCATCTTGGATTAATAATGGGTTGTGGTTATTATCGTTCTTACGATCATGCCGTCTTTTCCCTTTGTCATGCTTAAAAAACAAAACAAAAACAAAAACCCCACAACCAAAAACAGTTGTCTCAATTATTTAAACAAATGGCATGTTGCAGGCTCCCCTGCTGCTTAAACAGCAAAAGGGTAAAGCCATTGCAAGGTTGTTACCACACTGCTAAATGCAGAAAGCATTTGACCTGAATTACAGTGACCTATGATAACAATGCTGTGTTGGCTATGTACTATTGGGTAGAAGTAAACTGCTGGGTTCTGTGGGATAAAGCAAAACTCAAGAAAGCTCAGTGATGGGATTATGTCTCCTTGGCAGCACACCTCAGAGGTTTCAGGTCTGACCAGAACTGCTTTAGTGACAGAGGCCCAGATCCTCAAAGGTGGCTCCTGACTTCAGTAGAAGTTAGGAGCCTAAATATCTTTAGGCCAGAGGCACTGTGTTTGACTCTACAGCCCCATTGATCTCAGCATTGAGGGCACTTCAGCCCAGCACTTGACAGCATCAGGCCCCATACCAGAACAGGAAATTTAAGATCTACTAGCCTCCACCTGAGAAGACTTCCTTAGCTTGTTTAATGTTTTCAGTTTTGTTCCTAAATTGGACTCTGGAGATATTTTATCACAGTGACTTCATGGGTAGTTGCAATTTGTTGGAATATCATAGTGTGTAGAAACGAACCTGAAATAATCCCCCAGGTCCAAACATTCCCAAACTTTGGATGTGGTTGGAATCTCAGCAAGGATCCCGGTACTAACTATCATCGTGGGCAAGTCACTCAATCTCTCTGTCCCTCATCTGTCAAATGGGGCTAATAATGCTTCCTTTCCCCCACTTTTTCTCTCTGATGTCTATTTAGATCAGAAAACCGTCAAGGCGGGGATTATCTCTTACTATGCACATATACCAGGGGTTCTCAAACGTCATTGCACCACGACTCCCTTCTGACAACAAAAATGACTACACAACTCTGGGAGGTGGGACTGAAGCCTGAGCCTGCCTGAGCCCCCCCCTTCCCTGCCCAGGGTGGTGGGGGGGGAGGGGGCAAAGCCCTAGGGCTTCAGCCCCAAGCAGGGAGCTTGTAACCTGAGCTCTGCCACCCCGGACTGAAGCTCTTGGGTTTTGGCTTCGGCCCTGGGCTTCAGCTTTTGCCCCAGACCTGGGGGCTCGGGCTTCGGCTTCAGCCCTGGGCCCCAGTAAGTCTAAGCCAGCCCTGGCGACTCCATTAAAATGGGGTTGGGACCAATGTTCCCTCTAATGTTTGACAGGCCGTGTGTGCAAAAAGTTTCTTCTATGCACATTGTTGTGCTTCTGTGCACATTTTTGTGCGCGCGGTGTTTCGCCCTGTGCGCAGGGTTTAGAATCTGTGTGTGCACGCACACGCGCACAGCTTAGAGGGAACAGTGATTGTGACCCACTTTTGAGTCCTGACCCACAGTTTGAGAATGGCTGATATATACAGTGCCTAGCACAATGGGGCTCTTGTCTCAGTTGTGGCACTATAGATGCTCTTGGAATAAATATCATAAGTAATAACAGCACAGGCATTTATGGCAGATTAGAGGATCACACCGTGAATTTTGACCCTGAGTCAGAAGCCCGGTAGAATGGCATTGCAGGGGGCCCCAGGTTTGCTGGAATCAGCAGTCACTGTAACTGTGCATGCGAGTTAGGCCTGACATTGTGTGGGCACAATTTACGAATTAGACCCAGATTATGAACATAAGATGAAAACCAAGAGCCCCTGAAGGTGGATATCTAGGGTTAGCGGTGTTATCTGGGTAGAGGCTTCCTTCTTTTGGAATAGTTTCAGTAGAAACTCTGATAAGCTTCCATGATGCAGAAAGCCACAAGCCCAGGGAAAAGATTTTTTTTTGAAGGGGTGAGGGTGTTTGACGTCAATGAAAGCCAGAGGGAGATTTTTTTTTTTAATTGAATTTGTGCCTTGGACTGAAATAATTTAGGGAGCAAGATTGATTCATTAAAATAACAATATTCAGGCTTTTAAAAATATATCGGCTTAGTCTAGAAATGACGAATGAATGAACTAGTCATGAACATCTGGGCAAAGATCAACCCTTGCTGTTTTCAATATCTGATTACTAATGAATGATAAAAGAGAGTGTCCTTCAGAGGAGATTTTATTAAATGAACAGTGGCCAAAGCTGAATTATGGTGGGACAACTGTGGAAATACATGTAACAAGGAGCTAATGAATATATTCATTTTGATTAACCTATTTTTACAAACGCAAAATTAATTCAGAACAATGAAACACTTAGAACAATGGTGACTTTCCCATCATTTCTGAATTCTGATCTCTTCCCCTCCCTCACACATAACTGTTTAATGTCAAATTATCAAATCATTCAGTTAATTCATCAGCTATTACAATAAAAAGGAATCTGTTAGGAGAGGGAAGAGAAAAATACTATTCCTCCTCCCCATTTCAAGTACTGTTGTTCACTGTCACAGAAAAGTATGTGCCAAGACCAGATCTTAGCCGTCCTTGTCAATTAAATCTATCCTTCTGATTGAAATATATCATTGCTACAGTAACACAAATGTGTGTGCAGGGAGAAGCACATTTGCAATAGCAGTAAAACAAATACACAAAGGGCACTTTGCCATTAGATGAGGTGTGGTCCTACCAATATTCCCCATTCTAAGCTCCAGAGATTCCTGCTCATTATACTAGTAATACTGTACCTAGTGGAAAAAGAAACTTCAGGAGCATCACCTGTACTTGAACTTAACAGGTGAAATCCTGGCCCTACTGAAGTCAATGGGAGTTTGGCTATTAATTCCAGTACAGCCAGGATTTCACCCAGGGGTGCTGAGCCTGCTGTCACTGAACTCAGTAGGGAGCAGGAGCAAGGTCCTGATATTTTCAAGTATTAGGAACATGCGTGGCTCATTCAACTGCTCATGGCTTGTTTCTTTTGAGCCAAGCCTTGGCCCCCATACAAAACCTGAGTGGAACCAGTGTTTGTAACACATATGGAAGTGCTGTATAAGTAACCTGGGCCAGTTTTTTTCTGAGATGCTGAGCACCGACAGCTCTCACTGCCTTCATTTGGCATCCTGGGTAGGCAGGACCAGAGAAATCGGGCTCTGTGGCCTAAATTTTCATCAATGGCTAGAAATTTTGGGTGACACAATTTTTGAGAGCCCAACTTGAGATGCCATTCAGAAAATCAGGCCCCTTTAAGGTGACTCGAGTGGGAAACCCAAAAACAGAGGCATCCTAAATACTACCCTTTTGGGAAAGTTTAGGTCTATGTCAGTAGGATGTCAGTAAGTTCAAGTACTGACTCCTATAAATTATTACGAAAGTGGCTTTTCTTATGTTAGTCCCCCACATATATGTAACATATACATTATATGAGCTGTTATCACACTTATCTTTATGTCCATTTTTTTCTGTTGGACACATGGCAATTTTAATACCCAACTCTGTAAAGCACTTAGAGAGCTACACTTACTTTCCCACTTATAAAGCACCTTGTATTTAATAATATGAAGGAAGTGGTATGTAAACATTTCAGGGAAGGACAGAACCGGGTGACATTTGACATCCCGCCCTCAACGTCCTGCCTCCCCACCCATCTGAAAAAAATCAACATGTTTTGTTTCGATATTTTGGAAATTAAACGTTTTGATTTTTCAAATTGAAATGATCTTTTGGTTAGAAATTTCCTTTATTTTGATTTAAAAATTTAAAAAACATGAAATGCTCAAAAACTAAATGAAGCATTTTTGTTCTGGGTTACATAAAACATCTAATTAATTAATAATACATTCATTTTTAAAAAAACTTTTTGATTTGCCAAAAATTTTGTTAAAATTTTCATTTTTTGGTTGAACCCCAAATGAGTCCCCCCTTCCGCGCCCAAATTGCCGGTGAATGGAAACATCTGCTATTCACCCAGCTCTGGGCAGGAATTGTCTCTCACTGTGTGTCTGTACAGTACTCAGCACAATAGGGCGCTGATCTTGCTTTGGGTCTTGGTGTACTACTGTATTACAAATAGTAGTTAGTAATACTTAGCCCAGGTCTACACTAACCCCCCCTGTCGAACTAAGATACGCAACTTCAGCTACGTTAATAACGTAGCTGAAGTCGAAGTACCTTAGTTCGAACTTACCTGTGGTCCAGACGCGGCGCGCAGGCTCCCCCGTCGACTCGGCCTACTCCGCTCGTCGAGCTGGATTACCAGCGTCGACGACGGAGCACTTCCTGGTTCGATTTATCGCGTCTTGACAAGACGCGATAAATCAAACCCAGAACATCGATTCCGCGCCTCCGACGCGACGGGTAAGTATAGACATACCCTTAGATTCAGTTCAATACTCTTTTAAATTCACTGGTTAATATAGTAGCTATTAGAAAGTATAACCCACACTCTGCAATAAGCTGCCACTAACAATAAAAAAATAGCAACTATAGCCTGTGAACCATGACCAATGCTGTGCTGGAGCTTCTTGCCCAAGGAAGAAGGATCCCATTCACTGACCCCTGCAGAGATCCCTTGTGCAATGTGTGTTACAATCTCTGTGTGTAAATCTCACTTTTTAAATAAATTGCATATGTGCATGGACTGTAATATGAATGGAGCTGCTTTCATATTAGCTCATGTGAGTCAATATATAATCTAATAGGCATTCAACATGCAAACCATATTCTACTTCTGTGAGGTCTCATCCCACCCAGACAGTTCCACTGTTAGAGGATATGGAATTGGAATGCCTTTTGGCTTCTATTCATGGCCTCAAAAGACCATGGACACTTTCAGCTTTGCTGCACTCGTCTTTAATATCTGGATCTCAAACTTAACTGAATCACTCAGGGATTTATGGCACCCATGGGGGGACCAGACATTGTGTTGGGTAATAGATTATGCTAATACATCTACGTTGGTTTTTATCTGCAACAGATTTAATATTGATTTGCTCTACATTAATATTTAACAATATGCTTCATTTAGGCAGAAATTCCACAAAGCACTTACATACAAATGCAATGTACTCCACTTAAGAAGGAGCAATCAGTTGCACACATACAAAATGGGAAATGACTGCCTAGAAAGGAGTACTGCAGAAAGGGATTTGCGGGGGGGTCAGAGTGGATCACAAGCTAAATATGAGTCAACATTGTAACACTTGCAAAAAAACCCGAACATCATTCAGGGATGTATTAGCAGAAGTGTTGTAAGCAAGACACGAGAAGTAATTCTTCTGCTCTACTCCGCACTGATTAGGCCTCAACTGGAGTATTGTGTCCAGTTCTGGGCACCACATTTCATGAAAGATGTCAACAAATTGGAGAAGAGCAACAATAATGATTAAAGGTCTAGAAAGCATGACCTATCAGGGAAGATTGAAAAAATTGGGTTTGTTTAGTCTGGAGAAGAGAAGACTGAGGGAGGACACGATAAGTTTTCAAGTACATAAAAGATTGTTACAAGGAGGAGGGAGAAAATTTGTTCTCCTTAACCTCTGAGGAAGGACAAGAAGCAATGGGCTTAAATTGCAGCAAGGGTGGTTTAAGTTGGACATTAGGAAAAACGTCCTAATTATCAAGGTAATTAAGCACTGGACTAAATTGCCTAGAGAGGTTGTGGAATCTCCATCATTGGAGGTTTTTAAGAGCAGGTTAGACAAACACCTGTCAGCGATGGTCTAGTAGAGGGGTTCTCAAACTTCATTGCACCGCAAATCCTTTCTGACAACAAAAATTACTACATGACCCCAGGAGGGGGGACTGAATCCTAAACCCGCTCGAGCCCCATTGCCCTAGGTGTGGGGCCCAAAGCCCTGGGCAGGGAGGGAGGGGTCAAAACTGTAACCTGATCCCCGCCACCCAGGGCTTCAGCCCCAGGCAGTGGGGCTTGGGCTCCAGCTTTGGCCCCAGGCCCCAGCAAATCTAAGCCAGCCTGGCGACCCCATTAAAACAGGGTCGTGATCCACTTTGGGGTCCTGACCCACAGTTTGAGAACCGCTGGTCTAGTACTTAGCTCTGCTTTGAGTCCAGGGGACTGGACTAGATGACCTCTCGAGGTCCCTTCCAGTCCTATGATTCTAAGTACACATTTAATTTTAAGAATTCTGTATTTAGCAAAGCACTTAAGCATGTTAAGCCTGTGCTTTGCTGAATCAGGGCCCCAGTAATTAGCACAAGCATAAAGTAAGTTAAAACTAGTCTTCATTCAAGTAAAATCTCTTGCAATACATGTTGCTCAGGTATACCGGATGTAGGTTCTTTACCATATGTAGCAACCACAAACAGGCTCTGGGTGTGATGTGTGTGGGGCAGGAGTGGAGTGGGGAGAGGGTTGAAAGAAATTCCACTTATGAATGGTGAGCTTATTTTGCTTAATTTTGAAGCGACATAGTTTGTTTGACATTTTGACTCCAATTTAATATGCTATTTATGTTTTTTTGATTTAAACAAACTTAAAAAGCCCTCCACCCCCAAATAATAACTATCTAAGGCTTTAGTTATCTTTGTCATCAAATAAAACTACAATCCATGATCAGTAAAAGAGTTAAATAAAGATTTGGTGGAAGGATGGATATGAAAATCCTCAATCAGATCTGCAAATATAGACACACTGAAATCAATAAGCAGAATAGAATGTGCATCTCTCTGTCCCATTTGCTCTCAGACATGCTGCAATTTACAAGATGAGGCCCTTATGATGTCTATGAAGAAAGGAAAATTCTGGTGCCCCTCTGCACATGAGAAGTGCAGTAGGATTCTTACCAAATTGTCATTTTACAAATTTCACTGCGTGGAGCTGGCTTGCAGATTTCAGATGCACCGAGTCAGTTTTCAATGAAGATCTCCCCCAGTATTTGGGATTCGATATCAGTATTTTTTTTGTTAATTGAATTTTGCTTCATTCTGGCTTCTGAGCAAACAATGGGCTCCCTATATCGTTGTCTGAAGCACATTCATGTTTGTGCTAAGGCACCCGGAGTCTCACCATGTAATCTGAAAGAATTTTTCACAATGGATTATCTCTGACAGTATTTAGCAAACATGTCACATACCACAATATGGGCCAGCAGTATGCGAGAGAGAGGCTGCCTCTTGCAGCCTCATAGTATAGGCACCAGAGTGTTGTGTACCTAGAGCTACAAGAGGCGTGACTTTGCCACAATATTTGTAGTTTTAACATCAGATAATGTAGGGTGCTTCACAGAATTAGATAGCCCAGCAATTGAATGGGAGGGAGGAAACATTAGAATACTGGATTGAGAGTCAGAACTCTTGGGCTCATTTCCAAGTTCTGCCACTGACTCACTGTGCAACCTTGTGCAAGTCACTTAACCTCTCTGTGTCTCAGTTTCACTTATTGGTCATAAGAATGGCCATACTGGGTCAGACCAAAGGTCCATCTAGCCCAGTATCCTGTCTTCCGACAGTGGCCAATGCCAGGTGCTTCAAAGGGAATGAACAGAATGGGTAATCAAGTGATCCATCCCTTGTTGCCCATTTCCAGCTTCATGCAAACAGAGGCTAGAGACATCATCCCTGCCCATCCTGGCTAATAGCCATTGATAGACCTATCCTCCATTAACTTATCTAATTCTTTTTTGAACCCTGTTATAGTCTTGGCTTTCACAACATCCTCTGGCAAAGAGTTCCACAGATTGACTGTGCATTGTGTGAAGAAATACTTCCTTTTGTTTGTTTTAAACCTGCTGCCTGTTAGTTTCATTTGGTGACCCCTAGTTCTTGTGTTATGAGGAGTAAATAACACTTCCTTATTTACTTTCTCCACACCCATCATGATTTTATAGACCTCTATAATATCCCCCCTTAATCATCTCTTTTCCAAACTGAAAAGTCCTAGTCTTATTAATCTCTCCTCATATGGAAACTGTTCCATACCCCTAATCATTTTTGTTGCTCATTTTTTGTACCCTTTCCAATTCCAGTATATCTTTTTTGAGATGGGGTGAGCAGATCTGCATGCAGTATTCAAGATGTGGGCGTATCATGGATTTATATAGAGGCAATATGATATTTTCTGTCTTAATATCTATCCTTTTCTTAATGATTTTCAACATTTTGTTAGCTTTTTTTGACTGCTGTTGCACACTGAGTGGATGTTTTCAGAGAACTAGCCACAATGACTCCAAGATCTTTCTTGAGTGGTAACAGCTAATTTAGACCCCATCATTTTATACATATAGTGGGGATTATGTTTTCTAATGTGCATTACTTTGCATTTATCAACATTGAATTTCATCTGCCATTTTGTAGCCTAGTCACCCAGTTGTCTGAGATCCCTTTGTAACTCTTTGCAGTCTGTTTTGCACTTAACTATCTTGAGTAGTTTTGTATCATCTGCACTTTTGCCATCTCACTGTTTACCCCTTTTTCCAGATCATTTGAGGATGTTGAATAGGACTGGTCCCAAAACAGACCCCAGGGGGACACCACTATTTACCTCTCTCCATTCTGAAACTGACCATTTATTTGTACCCTTTGTTACCTATCTTTTAACCAGTACCTATCCATGAGAGGACCTTCCCTCTTATCCCATGACAGTTTATTGTAAAATGGAAATAAAATGCATACCAATCTCATAGGAGTATTTTGAGGTTTTATTAGTTTGTGTTAGTAAAGCACTAGGAGATTGTCGGGTGAAAGATGCTAAAGACATTCAAAATATTATTATACCTGACTCTTACACATTCCAATATTGTGCTGTCTAGGCTGTAGTATTGTGTTGCATGTGTTATCCATATCAGTGACATGAGAGAGGCTTCCTGCATGCTTGGTTTTTGGCTGGGAAACATTATCTAGGCTATCCCATGCTACTGGTAGCTCATGCTGTGGCATAGTACAGAGGTCACACCATAGCTCAAAAAAGACTGTTGCATGCAACCTGGCAACCCCATCTTGCATTCCTGATAGCCAATTTCTGTGCCAGATGCTTGCTCACACCTGGTGTAAAATTTTTAAAAAATCTGTCTCATTTGACTCATCCCAGGAGTAGGAAGCTTTAAAAGATGGTCACAAATGAAAAACCAGATGTTCAAAGGGACACTGAAAGAAGTGTGCAAATGGGCAATTGTGCCAATAGTTAACAATTTTGCATGCACATGTGAGTGCAAAAAAAAAATCTCACATGGATGCTCCAGCAAAATATGGCGGGCACATTTGAAAATTTGAGTATCGACATCAGATTTCTTAGTTCTTGCAGAGAGGTGTTTCTTCAGGGATGGTGTCCCTAGCCTCTGTTTGAAAGATGCTGGGAATGGGCGATGGGATGAATCACTTGATGATTACCTATTCTGTTCATTCCCTCTGGGACACCTGGCATTGGCCACTGTCAGAAGACAGGATACTGGGCTAGATGGACCTTTTGTCTGACCTAGTATGGCTGTTCTTATGTTTTCTTTTGATATGTAGTAGTGCTGGTTTGAAGGCAATGAGTATATATTTCCTTTACACACATTACCGGGGACAATATTTGTACAACATTATATTTGTCACTGGAAACCTCTCAATTTCTTATATATTTCCTCATACCCTGTTCATTGCTTCAAGGATTCAAATTTCTCGTAGGAATGTCAAAAATTCAGTGTCTTCAAGGGCCATGGTTTCCAGTTAGCTCTGATTTAGCAGATGAAGGTGAAAAACACAGGTAGCCAGACTGCTCCCGAGTGATGGCACATATGTTGATGCTGAGGAGAGAGAGTTGTTGCAGCTAATACTGGCATATAGGCCAGGATCAAAAATAAATACTGGATATTCTGGTTTGGGGCAGTACAATATATTACAGTATAATTTTTCCCCCCCTAATGCTACTCCCTCTAAGATCTGGAGGATCACAGGGCATCCCACCGCTGTTTGGTGCTGAGATTACTATTCGCCCTTGAAATACGTAAATGGCCAAATTCTGCTCTCTGGTACATTTGGTGCAGTCAATAGTCTTGCTCCAGATTTGCAGCAGTGTAACAGAGCAGCATTTGCTCCAAAGAAAACCAGGTTTCTAGGGCAAGATTTTCAAAGGTACAAAGAGCAATTAGGCACTCAACTCCCTTTCAAAGTCAATGGGAGATGAGCACCTAGCCCCCCTTTTATGCCTTTCAAAATCTCTCCTCTAAGCTCCACAGGGAGATCTGTCCGTATCATATGTGTTCTTAGTCTAGGACTCATGACTGCTTCCCATCTCTTCCATTACTGCTGAACGGCAACAGGGTGCTAGCTAGATCCCAGCTAGATAGGAGGGAACTCCCAGGGGTTCCTCGTATAAAACTATTGTCATATTATATGTGTTTAAGTGTGTAAATCTTTAGAAGGACCGTATTTGGTTCTGTGGGTGGAGACTGTGACTGATGGGATCGTGTTGTGGTTATGACTTCATTATACACCTGTCAATGTGTCTATTCCTCAGTGTGATGTGAATTAATAAATTCTTGTCATTTATTTTTCTGAACAAAGTAAATGGCTAAGTTTGTTTTTAAAGGGCTAAAATGAACTGCGGACAATAGGTCCACCCCCTGGGTGAGTTCATAATCAAATCTGCTTAGTTTATTAATATTATTTATCTGTATTATGATAGTGTTAGATGCCAAGGTCAGGAGCTAATTGTGGTCAGTGTTTTATCAATTCAGTGTAAAGATGGTTTTTGCCCCAGAGTTGACACCCTAATAATTATTGTACTCACTAAATTAAGTTTTGACTTCATTTTGCCACCACTGGTCTTTCAGGACAGCTGTGGGAGAGTGTACTGGACCCAACACCACCTTGTGCATCATTAAAGGAATGTAAATTAAGGAGACTGGGCCTTGTATTCTGAATGCACAATCTTTGGTTTTGGCGATGTGTGAGCTGCCAAGAACAGATCTGGACTTGGATCCCAGGCTGAATTTGCTAGCTGGCAGTTAAAAAGATGGTGTTTTTCTCTTTGTAAACGGACCACATTTGGGGAGAGTCAGTCAGAGATATTGAATATGGACCCCACTGTCCCATTTCCATGGAAACCACTTGTTAGTATAGAACTACACATCAGACAAGACCTAAATTGTAATAACTTCACTAGGGATCCCAACTGGGAGCTTTGAGTGGGACTGAGAGGCAATATAATTGTATCTTTGTCTTGCCCTGAAATGGCTCTATTTTATCCCGAGGAATCGCCCAGGGGCAGATAGCTTTTAGGCCACCTGTGCAGGGGGGGTACTATCTTTGCCCCACCCTCCTGCACAGTGCCAGCTCAGACCCCGTCCAAGATAGGCCCCGGCTGTTGGTTTGAACAGCTGGAATAATGGCACGCTGGACATTGATTTAGTGGTTTGCAGGTTTATTCATATTAAAATCTTGTTTTACAAAGGACTTCCCTATTTTTTCCCCAAAAGATTGTTTTTTTCCGTGTGTTATGGAGATAAAATAACCTCCCAGCTGTGCCACTTTATTTATGAGTAAAGCTTTCATAGGTCACTGCTTTCAGAAATAAACATTCATGCTCCCACTGAAATCCATGACAAAACTCCCATTGATTCAAACGAGAGCAGGATCGATCCCCTACCAGCACCGAGAAAGCTTAATCATAGCTCTGATGGCTGGTGGCAAGGTCTCGCTATTTCACCCCAAATCAAGGGAACTGTTCATGGTTGAGGAACAATCAGAATATTTGTCTCTTTAGATGAATAGTTCTTTAAGATTGCATTCAAAGTCAATATTCCCATCTGCGGCTGTGAGGCTATCCAAAGCCTGCAATAAATCAGCATGCAGGAACGGAGAGCTCTGTCCTTGAAGAGATGCACAGTGACCTTGCTTATGCTTACTCCGGAGGAATAACCAGGAAAAACATAGAAACCCAAACAGAGAGCTGTGATGACGAAAGGCACTGCATGCTGTACGCAACCGTTACAGTATCAAAGGCATTATCGGAAGCTCACCTTGTTAAATAAAATGCAGCTTTTCATGATAGCCTAACCAGATTGCTGCTGCTGTTTTTGCAGGGGGCTGAATGAAATCCTCATGATCATTACATACTTGTTCGAGAATAGTATACCCCGGTCACGTCTCCCTGCAAGTGCATTTCACCGGAATCACTGAGCAGCAGCAACGAAGAGCTGATGACTATGTGCTGCCGAAGCAGGTTGCGGGAGCCCTGTATTTTCCACTGGCTGCAGTTTTCTGTTTTATTTGCAGCTTCTCCCATCTGGAATATCAAAGTGGGATTGAAGTAGATAATTGTTAGCAGCGGGTTTATGAGAGAGACTGCGGGGAGCAGAATGCCTCTCACACAGCACAAGCTGCTCCGTCTGAAAGAGCTATGAATAGAGGATTTTTACATGTTACCCACATCTAATGCTCCTGGAAACTTTACAGTGGAAATGAGCCATTGTGCCCAGTTCTTTAGTTAACAACCAAAAGGGGCAAGAAGAGGGCAGCAGGGCTGAACAATGGGACACCTTGTCCTTGGATTTCTCACAGAAAAGCTGGCAAATGTTTCCCACCGCCATCCAGTGAAAAGAGCGTGAACGCTACAAAGAACTGAATTCTACCCAACGGCTTAAGTAAGCTTTTCCCACAAGGATGGGATACAGTGACCCCTCGTCAAGCCGGGATTTGCTGGGGAACAGAACTTTGTTCTTCATCTTCATCTGCGCTTTTGCTGTGGTCACTTTGCTGCAGCAGATCCTGTATGGGAGAAACTATCTCAAGAGGTAAGAGGGTAGCAGAAAAAGTTCTATCTGATCAGACAGATTTGTGACCGAGATCCTGGTGCGAAAGGGAATCCAATCATGCACTAATAGCATGACCATCCTGGCAAGAGTGTGGGAGAATGTGATTGGCAGCTGTAGCATTTGTCAGGATTATTAAAGAAAAATGCTAGGTATGTTTAATTGTATGTATTTTAAATCTCAGTTGGTGTAAATCACTAGTTTTGCTGACATCATTGGACCTATGCTGACTTATACTAGCTGAAGATCTGGCCCAATGTGCCAAATTTTGCCCTGATTTATACCCTATATACCCTGCCACATGGCTCTGTGTCATCCTGTGTATGTCAGGGCAAAACTGGCCAGAAAGAACGAAGTGAGATAGTGCTCGTATTGTAGAAGTTTAATGCTCTTGTAAAATAAATGCAAATGTATTGCCAGAAATTCACATGATTGTAGCAATATCCATGGCCAGAATAACAAATGGCTCACTTTATTGTTCCATGACTGTATTTGTGTTAATTTGGGAGAAGGACGGTGTGTCTGAATTGGTGGTGTTGCCTAAAGATCACATCAGTCATCAGCCTAAAAATGGTGCATTTGATGTTTCCTGCTCATGTTACACTAAAATACCAGCTGGGAACATCAAGTGTTTACCTGAGCCTTAAAGGAGCTATTTATAAATCAAACCATCAAAAATATTTTTTAAAGTGAAATAGTCCTATTAAACCCTTTTCGGCACCCGGGCTTCAATAACACATAACTGCTGTGGAAGTTTTTATGTTTTAATTTTAAGAGTAACTGGCAAAAAGAGATTTATGGTTTGATTCTTCCCTGCCTTGCATCTTCAGTGGTCATTTGTGTATGCAAAGTGCATTTTAAATACTACCAAATGAGAAATTTCCTCTCACCATGGTAGCATTTCACAACCATGCACTGACTTTACGCAGATACAAATGATAACAGAAGGGGCAGGGCAGTGGAAAAAATCAAGCCCTAAATGTGAGTGAATAACGTAGAAAAATAACCACCTTAAAACAAACCCAGTTCCGGGGAGAAGATGCAGTTAAAATTCATCTACTGGGCCAAACTCTGTCCTGATTTATACCCTGTGTTTCTCCGTTGACTTCAGTGGGGTTGCAAAGGATGCAAGAAAGGGCAAAAGTTGACTCCTAAGCTCTAACTTGCTAAGAAAAGGTGGTCCTGTTATTTTAGTCTGTCCTGCTCTGTTCGTTGCTATCACAAAAGCTGAAGCAACGAGATGTAAGTTTTGTAAGTGTAGGTTAATACACCCTCATGTTAAGCTTAGCTGTGACTTTTAGTGGTTTGTGTCTTTGTTTTTCAATGAGAGGGGTATTCACCCATGAAAGCTTATGCGCCAATACGTCTATAAGGTGCCACAGGACTCTTTGTCGCTTCTACAGATCCAGACTAACACGGCTACCCCCTCTGAAGCTGAACCTTGCTTGCCTTAGTGGTGCAAGTCGATCCATTGCCTTTAGTGGACTCCTAAAGAGAGAATCCCCCCAATTCCACTCAAGGCACATTTTCTTCCAGTGTTCAGGAGAAAGTACTTAAGACGCTATCGTGAGGTGGGATGTTGACCCTTATCTCCCAGTGAAGTCGATGGAGATTGAAGGAACTCAGTACCTGGCGGGATCAGGCCTTTAGATATTAAAGAGGGAAGGGTAGTTGCTGTATGTAAAGTCACTGTAATTTGTCACTTCTCCACTGTTCTCATTCTCTCGCTGCTCTGCAACGGGTTATGATTGTGGTCTGGCAGATCTTTACATCATCTGGGTAAATGCACCACGTTTTTAAAAAACATACGTTCTTAGAAGCTGCCTTCTTCTCTGCTCAGCCAGCAGCGCGTAAATGAAATTACAGCTCTCCAGCGGTTTGCTCACTGGGCCACTCGCTAATGAGACTTGCACGTATCCTTGGATTAGTGTCTCATTATCGTCCTCCTGGACCAGCCCCTCCATTCAAATGTTACACAGGCTGCAAAGTTGGTCAGACCCTCTCAGATCCTTCATATGTTGCACCTCCCGATAACGCTCTTGAGCTGGGGTGTTTTCAGAGCATCCTTATAGGGCGGAAGTGGGATATTTATAGTTGCACACTGCCTGCCAAGCTGGAGCTTGAGGACACTGGCTGAACACGAGGCCAAGTGTCTCGCTATGATTCAATATGCTTCTGGCTTTACTATAAGCCTGTGCTAGGACTCGCTGCGCGCGGCACTAATAGGCCTCTTGTACTTTTCCCAGGGCAGCAGAGAGAAACTCCCCAGAGTACTTAGGGAAACCTGGAAAGTGACCTGAATTACTCTGAGTAAAGTTATGATGCTTTCGAGCATAAAGAGAACATCGGACCAGATTGTCTCAGCCTGGCAAGAAGCCTGTGGGAATAGGAAGGGGCCTGCAAGGCAGGAAGGGTTTGTGGGGCTGAACCCACTGAGGGTACGGCTACACTGCATGCTCCTTACGGCACTATGTAAAGTACATACACCGCATGTCCCCCTAGTAGGGTTGCCAGGTGTCTGGTTTTCGACCGGAACACCCTGTCAGAAAGGGAATCTGGCAGCTTCAGTCAGTACTGCTGACCGGGCCATTAAAAGTCCGGTCGGCAGTGCAGTGAGGATGGCAGGCTCCCTACCCAGCTCCGTGTGGCTCCCAGAAGCAGCTGGCATGTCCATCGGCTCCTAAGCAGAGGCACAGCTAGGGCTCTGTGCGCTGCCCCCACCCTGAGTGCCGGTTCTGCAGCTCCCATTGGCTGGGAACCGTGGCCAATGGGAGCTGTGGGGCCGGCACTTGCAGGCAGAGGCAACGCGCAGAGCCGCCTGCCCGTGCCTCTGCCTCAGAGCTGAGGGACATGCCGGCTGCTTCCAGGAGCTGCCTGAGGTAAGTGCGGTCTGGAGTCTGCACCCCAAGCCCCCTCTTGTGCTCCAACCACCTGTCCCAGCCCAGAGCCCCCTCCCGCACCCTGAACCCCTCATTTCTGGCCCCATCTCAGAGCCTGCACCCCCAGCTGGAGCCCCTCACCCCCTCCTGCACCCCAACCCGCTGTCCCAGCCGGCTGAAAATGAGCAAGTGAGGGTGGGGGAGAGTGAGCAACAGAGGGAGGAGGGATGGAGTGAACAGGGGCGGGGCCTCGGGGAAGGGGAGGGGCAGGGGTGGAGCCGTGTGGCAGGGGGCGGGGCAAGGGTGTTCGGTTTTGTGCGATTAGAAAGTTGGCAACCCTACCCCTTAGCCTGGGTGTAAATAGCCGTGTCGATTGAGGCACTGCTTAGGCGAATAAAGACAGGCCAGAACCTATGGGCATGTACCCTACACAGCTCTCTATGTGCCCAAGTGGTGCCTCCCCCATCTCATGTCCTGCTGCCTCCCCGCTGCTGGAGCCTTTCCCCACTGCAGTGAAGGACTTGGGCAGCAGGGAGATGCCAGAGCCTTTCACTGCCGTGCGTAGCTACACACCACAATGTGGAAACAGCCTGCTTTTCACTGTGGTGTGTAGCTACACATACCCTACGTGCTGTCACCAGGGAGCCTGCGGTGTAGACACACCCTGAGTTCCTCTTAAGGCATCATTTCACGAGAGGAGTAAAAGGGCCAGTAGAGATGGCAGGGGTGCCATGGATCTCAGGGCTCTTCAGGGAAGACATTCCACCGACCTGATGCATGGCGGCAAGAGGCCTCCTGAATGGTGCTTTCATGCTGCTGCATTGATGCCGGCATGCTGTTATTGAGTTCCCTTGTAGCCGCGTGGTAGCAGGTGCGGAAGGAAACCCAGGAAGTTAACTCAGCTCCCAGCTGTATTAAGTCCTGCCTGAATCTCCACATGGATGCTGCCAAGGAGCATCGCCAGTTCTGTGTTCCACCCACAGTCCTGCTCCCAAAGCCCCTTCCCTGTGGAGCAGCAGTGGATGGACTTGGTGAGGAGAGAGACCACACCACACAGGAGGAACTCTGTGACAAGTCACCTCCGTTCACTGAAATGCAAGGGATGGTCCAGGCTTACGTCAGGAACCCTCCCTTCTCTCCTTCCCCTTCCACAGATGCTGAAATTCTAGCAATGTAAACAGGAGGTCGGGAGCGGGGGGTGGGAGGAGGGAACAGATGCATGGATTAAAATCAAGCGGCCAGATCTGGCAATCCTTACTTGGACTGAACTCCCGTTGCACACAGTGGAAGTTTTTGCCCGAACAGGAATTGTGGGCTTTCGCTCAGGTTCGGTGACAGGAAGGAATAAAACTGGGAGACTGTCAAGAGGAAGAATGGCATGTGACGTGAGCTTTTAGGCCTGATCCACTGATATCTATGGAAAAATTCCTGTGGACTTCAGTGGGCTTTGGATCAGACCCGTAGACACAGGAAACAGACACACAAACACACCATCTAATAGCCCCTTCTTGCCTCCCCCCTGCCATTTTTACAATGTTACTAAAATATTTGAAGACCAAATCCTGCTCACCATAGTCCCCAAGGAGTTCCACTAAAGGCAATGGATCTTCTTGTACCACTAAGGCAAGCAAGGTTCAGCTTCAGAGGGGTAGCCGTGTTAGTCTGGATCTGTAGAAACGACAAAGAGTCCAGTGGCACCTTATAGACTAACAGACGTATTGGCACATAAGCTTTCGTGGGTGAATACCCACTTCGTCCCATGCATAGAATCATAGAATCATAGAATCTCAGGGTTGGAAGGGACCTCAGGAGGTCATCTAGTCCAACCCCCTGCTCAAAGCAGGACCAACCCCAACTAGATCATCCCAGTCAGGGCTTTGTCAAGCCTGACCTTAAAAACCTCTAAGGAAGGAGATTCCACCACCTCCCTAGGTAACCCATTCCAGTGCTTCACCACCCTACTAGTGAAAAAGTTTTTCCTAATATCCAACCTAAACCTCCCCCTCTGCAACTTGAGACCATTACTCCTTGTTCTGTCATCTTCTACCACTGAGAACAGTCTAGATCCATCCTCTTTGGAACCCCCTTTTAGGTAGTTGAAAGCAGCTATCAAATCCCCCCTCACTCTTCTCTTCTGCAGGCTAAACAATCCCAGTTCCCTCAGCCTCTCCTCATAAGTCATGTGCTCCAGCCCCCTAATCATTTTTGTTGCCCTCCGTTGGACTCTCTCCAATTTATCCATATCCTTCTTGTAGTGTGGGGCCCAAAACTGGACACAGTACTCCAAATGAGGCCTCACCAGTGCCAAATAGAGGGGAATAATCACGTCCCTCGATCTGCTGGAAATGCCCCTACTTATACAGCCCAAAATGCCGTTAGCCTTCTTGGCAACAAGGGCACACTGTTGACTCATATTCAGCTTTTCGTCCACTGTAACCCCTAGGTCCTTTTCTGCAGAACTGCATGCAGTGGAAATGTCCAGAGGCAGGTGTGAATAAGAGTCAGGCTAGAGACAACGAGGTTAGTTCAATCAGGGAGGATGAGGCCCTCTTCTAGCAGTTGAGGTGTGAACACCAAGGGAGGAGAAACTTCTTTTGTAGTTGGCTAGCCATTCATAGTCTTTGTTTAATCCTAAATTGATGGTGTCAAATTTGCAAATGAACTGAAGCTCAGCAGTTTTTCTTTGAAGTCTGGTCCTGAAGTGTTTTTTCTGCAGGATGGCTACTTTTAAATCTGCTATTGTGTGTCCAGGGAGATTTAAGTGTTCTCCTACAGGTTTTTGTGTATTGCCATTCCTAATATATGATTTGTGTATCTTACATGTACCTGTTAAGTCTAACCAAATGTTGGAAGATTTCTAGAGAGGTGATCTAACAGCAGGAAAGGGTGGGCTTAGAGGCTATAAAATCCTAGTCAAAGGGTGATAAAGTCAGACACAATTAGGCTTCTTTAATACTGATCTCTGGGGTCATTATTTTTATTGCAGGGTTTATGTGATGTGATTAAAAATGTCCTCTCCATTGATCTGCTGAAGTAGGTTAAATCCTGGGGATTCTTATATATATATTCAGAACCACAGCGCACTCTAGTGTGTGCTGTTGTTTCAACATTGGGCATCTGTATTTATTTTTTATTTTGAGTCAGATTCTCAACTGAGATCTGGCCCCTTTGTGGGGTCCAGGTGGCACAGAAAGGTTGGATTCTGCTCATTAAGTGGACAGCAGAGCATTCTCCTGGTGTGTGGGAGCTCCCCACTCCTGTAAAGATGTAGGAATGGCTTCTGCACCAGCTGCCACCATCTCTCAGCCCATGGCATAGGGAGCATGCCAGGGGAAGGAGGGGACCTATCAGATACCAGGAAAATGTAGCTAACTTGTGCTATGTACATTTATCTTCTACTGGCATAGAATCCATTAGATGCCAGTCCTCTAATGTCCTGACTCCATCACAGAGTGGGGCTCAAATGCAGGAGAGAATTTGGCCCTCTGAATTACATGCAGGTAACCAGAATAATGTTTAAAGTTTATTACAGAACTTAAGTGACGTTTTCCATTGGGGCTCTCACTAGAAACACATATAACAACTCGCAAACAACCATATGGTGAGCAAGAAACAGTAAACCTTCCCATTCGGAGTGTATGCACTAAAGTATTTAAAGGCTTTCTGCATTCTAAATTAGCATAAAATCTCACCTACATGTATATACTGGCACCTAGTAGTTAAAAAAAATAAATCACACTTAAAATGAAAGATTACACCAACATTGGCACGGCCCTAGTATCTTGCATCCAAGGACTGCAACTCAGAAAACCTGCTCCTCACAACCTTCACATGAGGGAGTTAGCATCTGTGCAGGCTGGGAAAGTGAAGCACATAGAAATGGATTGACTTGCTTGAGGTCACTGAATGTGTCTGATCTCCTGACTCTCAGTCCTGTGCTCTGTCCACTAGAGAACTTTCTCACCCAGAAGGGAAATATTTTCTTGGTGAAATGAAATACCACCAGCTAACATCCTACATCATTGACTTGTGGCAAATTACCTATTGGAATGTGAAACAAAGTTTTGCTGTTCGTCTGGGTTTTTAGGAGCAGGATATTGGAGACTGCAAAGGAGAGAACAATGCCTCAAACCCTGGTCAGTTTCTTACTTTATGTTAAGCCGTTCTGTCCCACAGCATATTATTTTTAAGGACAAGTCTAGCCTAAAAAGTTAGGTTGACCCAGCTGTGTTGCTCAGGGGTGTGAAAAATCCACCCCCCCCCCCGAGTACAGTAGTTAAGTCACCTAACCCTTGGTGCAGACAGAGGTAGGTTGATGGAAAAATTCTTCCAGATACTTACGTACTGCCTCTCTGGGACATAAATGAACTACAGTGACTGGAGAACACCTCCCGTCACTGTAGTGAGTGTCTACACTGAAATGCTGGAGCAATGGAGCTGCAGCTGTGCCGTTGTAATGGTGAAAGTACAGACATACATAAGAACGGCCATACTGAGTGAGACCAAAGGTCCATCTAGCCCAGTATCTTGTATTCCAACAGTGGCCAATGCCAGGTGCCCCAGAGGGAATGGACAGAACAAGTAATCATCAAGTGTTCCATCCCCCGTCGCCCATTCTCAGCTTCTTTTAAACAGAGGCTTGGGACACCATCCCTGCCCATCCTGGCTAATAGCCATTGATGGACCTATCCTGCATGAATTTTGTGAACTCTGTGGTCTTTACAACATTCTCTGGCAAGGAGTTTCCACAGGCTGACTGTGCGTTGTGTGAAGAAACACTTCCTTTTGTTTGCCTATTAATTTCATTTGGTGACCCCCTAGTTCTGGTGTTAGGAGTAAATAACTCTCCCTTATTTACTTTCTCCACACCAGCCCTGATTTTATAGACCTCTATCATATCTCCCCCAGCCATCTCTTTTCGAAGCTGAAAAGTCCCAGTCTTATTAGGTTTAAGTGTAGTAGCCGTGTTAGTCTGTGTCAGCAAAATGAAAATAAGAAAGAAAAACTTGTAGCACCTTAGAGACTAACAAATTTATTTCAGCATAAGCTTTCGTGGGTTAATACTCACTTCATCGGATGCATGGAATGAAATACCAGTCTTATTAATCGCTCCTCATATGGAAGCTGTTCCATACCCCTAATCATTTTGGTTGCCCTTTTCCAATTCCAATATATCTTTTTTGAGATGGGGTGAGCAGATCTGCATGGCATATTAAAGATGTGGGCAAAACATGGATTTATTTAGGGGTGTGGTGGTGTATGCACACCCCGGCCTGAAAGGGAGGTACCAGGGGGTACACGGACACCGTCGTTAAGTCCACTTGTCTGTCTCTGACCTCGCCACCCCAGGGTCTAAGGACCAGTGTAAAGTTAATAGCCCTAGTGCCCCAGGCAGTGTGGCCAGAGTCAATAGTGCTGCCCTTTGAGACACGACAGCATGGCCTAGTAGCCACAGTCAATAATGCGGCCCTTTGGTGCAGGGCAGTGTGGCCTAGTAGCCAGCACTCAAGGGGCCACCAGCAAGGGTGGCTGACAGCCCAGGTAGGGGGGTCTGGGCCCACCCGACTCCACCAGGCCCCGACTGGGTCCTGGCAGTGGCAGAGTGGTCCGTCCCACCGAAAACATGTTGAGCGTACCTGGGTGGGAGATACCACTCCGTCACCCTCCCTGGATCACTTCCTACCATTGTCTCTGGTGCAGCAGTTCATGAGGCTTCAGGGTCACCAGGCTCTGCAGCATTGGTCACTTCCTGGGGCTCCGTTAGTCGCAGAGATCCAAGCTGACCCTTGGGGCCTCTGATCTCCACAGACAGGGGCCACAGCTGGTGCTCAGTGGGAGCTTCCAGCACAGGTCCTTCCCCTCCGGCATCCAACCCCGAATGATCTGGGCTTCCTACCTTTATACTGCTGCAGCATCTGGAGCATGCCCAGTCCCAGGGCCGGCCCACAACATTTTGGCAACTGAGGCGGGGAGGTCAAATGACACCCCCATGCCCCATTGCTTGGGCCAAAACTTTGAAAGGTCTCAATTCTGCCTTCTTCCTGTTCTTCTCCTCTCATGATACTGCTCTGCTACCTACCCCAATAAAGGAGAACTAACAACTTAAAATGCCTTGTTCAAAAATTTTAAATAACACTTACATTTGCTGTTCAGACATTTGAAAGTTAATTTTTCTTGTTTGCATAGTAAACACTGGCATTTTTATCTGTTTGAATAATCAAAGTGGTGCTTTCCGTGCCTTCTTGGTTGCAAAGATTTGAATTGCTTCCTGAAGGTCCACAGTCTGGGCCAGCTCATGCTCTATTGAGATGGTTGCAAGGCTGACCATCCTCTCCTGTGTCATTGTGGAGCATAGATGTGTTTTTATTAACTTCAGGTTGGAGAAGCTGCATTCTCCAATGGCAACTGTTACAGGAAGTGTTAGAAGTATGCGCAGAGCAACAAAAGCATTTGGAAAGAGGGTGGTCATCTTATTTGTGCACATATATTCCAGAACAGCCTTTGGAGTTGATCCTGCTGAAATGTATCTTGAAAGGGCTTTCAGTTCATCACCTAAATCACTCGCATCAATATTGCGCATGTCATCATGTGTCAACCCTGTCTCTAGTGCCCTGCATTGCTGGTGTAGGTCTTCTTCAGGTATAGTGAGGAGTTTTGGAATATCATACAACATCCCAAATATGCTGCCGTGTTCCTTGAGCTGCATGAAACGTTCTTCAATTGACTGTATTGCACAATCTAGCACCTGGTTAAAGAATTCAACTTTGAATTGTTGTTTGGGGTCTCTTATGGGATTATCCCGTGCCTCGTAATCAAAATGTCTTCTTCTGTGACTTTTGTATTCTTCAATGGGTGGGAAAATAGCTTCAGTGTGAAGTTCCTCTGCCAACTTCTGTGCACTCTTCAGAACGTTTTGAAATCCCTCATCTGACCGGTAAGACAGTAGGTATGACTTTGCTTTGTCCAGTTGTTCCATTGCTCCAGATATATCAAGATCAACACCTTGGAGTCTCTTGCTTACAACATTTATTTCAAACAGTATGTCATGCCACAACACTAAAGCACACAGAAATTTGAAATTATGTATGTTTCTGGTGATTCCATTTCCCTCTGCCACTGTTCTCCCATGAACAGTACCTGTCATAGCATTATCCTATATAATGGCAACTATCTTCCCAGTTTGGTGTTTGATAGGCTTTATCGCCTCCACTCGACTTTCCCATCGTGTGGCACTCAGTGGTTTCAGTGTCAGAGAGGATGTTCCCAGATGTTGCTTCAAAATTTGCCATCGATGAGTTGATGCAGAGAAAAATACATAGATGCTTTGAATTACATTAAAAAATTCAGCAGCCTCACTAGAAGCTGATGCTGCATCGCTGACCACCAAGTTCAATGAATGAGAACTGCATGGGACAAAAAAAGCTCCAGGTTTTAACTCTTGGAAACGTGTCTGCACTCCTCTGTTCATTCCTTTCATGTTGGCCCCATTATCGTAGCCCTGACCTCTCATGTCAGCTCTTGCAATTCCCGTATCTTCCAGCTTTTTAAAAAGCACATTTGTCATACCAGCTCCTGTAGTATCACCAATGTCAATAAATTCTAGAAAATGCTCTCTCACAGTCACCATTGGAGGGACATTTTCACTAGGTTCTGTTGTTACAAAACGCACCATTACAGTCATTTGTTCCGTATGGCTGATGTCAGGTGTGCAGTCCAAAGTAATATCTTCCTGACTTCAGATCGGCCACAATCTTCTGTTTGACTTTTGTTGCCAGTAACTGTATGATCTCATTTTGAATTGTTTTTCCAAGGTAGTGGTGTGTGTACATTTCTTGGGTGCTGACTCTTCTTAGATGCTCCTGGAGTACAGCATCAAACTCAGCCATCCGCTCCACAATTTTAAGGACGTTTCCATTGTTTGGCACATACAGCGGATCTGAAGTGCCACGCAGTGCTAGGTTTTGGGTAGCAAGCATTCTCACAATGGCAATGAGCCTTTTGAGAACATTTTGCCAGTAAAGAGACTCTGATGCAATCTTCTCTTGATGCTGATCATCTATGGTGGCCTTTAACCTTAGTCTCATCTCAAGCTCATTCCACCTATGGAATGCTCTCTGGTGATTTGTTGCCTTCTCATGGCATGCCAGATTTCTAGCCAGATTTTTCCAGTCCTTTGTTCCTGTAGAACCCAATGTGGCTGGAACATTAGACTGCAAAAGTTTGCAACAAAAACAGTGTGGAGCAATCTGGGTTTTTGAGTACATAAGCCATGACCTCTCCACTTTGTCACCGTTGGGGATTTCACGCCAGTAATGTGTTGGATGGAAACTTCTATTTTCATTGTCTTTGGGGAACATGAAGTTTTTCACTTGCTGTGGCCCATGCAATACAAGGAAGTCCATCAGGCTACTGCTCAAGTGGGTCCACAGTCCTGGATCATCTAGACTTAAGGAACTAAACTCAGCAGCAGCTGTTTCTTGCGCCTCCACCACACTCTTCTCTGAGCTACACTTTTCTTCAGGAATGTGCATGGTTACACCCATTTGAGATGGAGATATGGATGCTGCAGTAGCTGCCAGGACACCTGCACTCCAACTAACTGGAAGATCAGGCATCTCCTCACCACTCACATCCTTATGGGGACCGGAAGGCTCACCGTGAACATTTGTGTCTACGTATCTCAGGAGAGCTCCTTCCTGCTTAGATAGAAAAGCTTCCTTTGCTTGCTTCCTTTTTCTGAATGCTGCCCCAGAGGGGTGTTTTCTTCTTTCACTCATGACTGCTGTTCTGTGCCAGCTATTGTGACTCTCAACACTCAATTGAAGGGGACAAATAAGCAGGCTGGTTGCAGGGCCTGAGTGAGGGAAGATAACTGTCTTAAGGACCTAACTGGGTCCTACTACTTCAGTTGACTGCCTGTTCTCCTCAAGTGGGTTTAGGGAAGCATCAGGAAACAGGAAGCTCCCTGAGAAGCTGGTGTTAATCAGTCCATGCTCCTGCGGGTGGTAGAGAGGTACATAAGAGGCTGCTCCTCCTCTCTCTCCCTGCAGCTCCTGCTGCTTTCTGTTATTCCCTCTCCCCTTTTCTCCTGCCTGCCTGTTATGTCTCTTGTGCCCTCCTTCCTCCAGCACAGGACTCCACCATCTCTGTGCATCTAGAGCAGAGAGAATACATATGCACCAGCAGCAGACACAATTTTCTACACTCTGGGTTCTAGTGGCACCCCCACACAGTCTGGCACCTGAGGCGGCCACCTCAGTTCACCTCACGGTAAAGCCCGCCTTGCCCAGTCCGGCCTAGGGAGCGGGACTTCCTTTATCCATAATGTAGGTTTAACCCCGTCTTGGCTAGTGCAGGGTATGCACACCCTGTCACAAGGGGCAATATGATATTTTCTGTAATATTATCTATCCCTTTCCTAATGATTCCCAACATAGCCGAACTCTTTAACTCCTCTTTAAAAGTGTTCATACCAGTTGCTGCTACTGCTGCTTTTCATATCTTATTCAGTACATGAGTCCTCTGCATGGTGCATTCTTCTCTCACTCTCCACTGGTTATTCATTATCACTACTAGGAGCTATGTACACACCAACACAGAATAGTGTTGAATATAAAGGGATTCTGTGGGTCTTGTCCACACTAAACATATCGGGGCAGGTCCCAAGCTGGTGCAAATCAGTTTAGCTTCACTGACTTCAGTGGAACTCCACTGATCCACACCAGCAGAGATGTGGCCCATTATCCTAAAATGGCTCACCATTGCAGCTCCACCTGTGATAACAGAAAGAGCATTAGAGTACCCATCAGCCAAACACTGTCATACTGAATGCCAGCAGCTGGTCTTCACTAACACCACTGCTAGCACAGGTGATAACAGTGGAAATTTCTAGGAAAACACGTCCTGAGTAGACACCCTTTAGTGTTCAGTCCTCCTTTTGCTTACACAGATGAAATTGTGCACCATTTGAGGAAGGTGATTCTTATGGGAAACTGATGTTGAGTGCTTATGTTGAATAAAAGATCCAAACTCTTTAGATGTTACACAGACTTGCTGTGTGACACTTGGAAAGCTTTTCTTCCCCCTCGTCCATCTGTCTGTCCTATGGATCATTGTGAATTTTTCACAGCTGGGAACATTCTGAGCTTGTGCCTGTGTACACCATTCTAAAGTTAAGGGGCCAGATCAACAACTAGTGTAAACTAGGGTACCACCATTAATGTCAAAGAAACTACAGCAATTTACACTAGCTGGGGATCGGCCACTGGAGCTACACCGATTTACACTGCTGATAAATGGATGTCCTGCTGTAAAGATTTGTGCTCGAAGTCCAATATTTTGCTAAGAATGTGAACTCAAGTGCAGCTCATTGTTAGCTTCAGTATAAAAAAAAAACTGTACAGAATTGTGTATAGGTAATGTGATTCGTTGTAGGGAGACCTATATTTTTTACTGCTGATAACGTGATTCAAGGAAGTGGCGATGCAATGTATGCTCAATATTCTGTCTCTAAACAGCCGTCATTTTCATTATTTCAAACCCCAAAGCTTCAGCAACGTTGAAGCACTCATACTCATTCACAGCTCCATGCAAAGTATGAAGTGCTTTAGTTTGTAATGAATGAAGTAATGTCTGTAAAGTGCTTTGTAGAGGTAGTGCTCTAAGGAAGGGTTAAGTAGTATTACATTTTTTAAAACAAAGCTGTTTGAGTTATCTGAGCTTAAAGTAGCTGAACAATTTCTGACAGATGGAAAACTTAATTTTTGATGCTTAAATAATGCAGTAACTTGGAGACCTTTTTAATACTTGACTGAGCAAAGCACTGGAGAAAATATAGTAAGTGGGAACTAATCTTGTGCTTTCAAGGGGTCTAATTTCGGTGAATAACAAACAGCCTAATAGTTCATTATGCAACTTGAAAAACAAACACTTTTTTGGGCAGAGAACAAACATAGTAAACTCTAGCACATTTGCGCTGAAAGTTGAGGAATAATTTGTATTTATGAAAGTGGAGAAGAAAGGCAAGAGTGCGAGAAGAATGGCAGATGTGTTGTGATCGGCGCAGTCTTAACGATAGCTGAAGTCCGATCGATCCAGGTGATCCAGGTGAAAGTTGTGGGATAATAATAATACTTAACCACTCTTCTAAATTGCTTTGGGACCCCTGGGTGAAAGTTGCTATATAAGTAAAAAGTATTATTGAAAAGTTATTCTTATTTTACGATCATCCTGTAGTAAATGATTTTGTATGATTGGTTACTAAAAATGACACCTTTCCTTTTGAAGGTTATAAGTAGCTGTAAATAGGGGTGTAGAATATCAGTGATAACTCAGTTTTAATGAGCTGCAGCCGTACTGTACTCTCTGCCAGTGGGATGTTAATTACAGTACTTGATTACTTAAAAATAGTTTATGAACTCCAATTGGTTACAAACAGCGGACAATCCTATGATTGTGTTCTTAGCGCTTAAATACCGCAGTGAAGAGCACAGTGCAAGAAGTAAAGTCGAACAGGGTAGAATACGGCAGGTGGGCTGTGGAACGGCCTTAAAATTTCCCGAGGGCATTTCCCATACCTTTTTTTCATTCCTGCTTCTTCCTTCATGCACCAAATAAAGGGAGAGACATCACAAGTTCTTGAGTCATGCGTTAAAATGCTGCAGAAATTTGCAAATATCCACAGCTCTTTTGTTGGCTGCAACTTAATTTTTACTGTGAAAATGTCACAAAGCAAAAATCCTAACCCTGCTAACTAGTGGGTACAGTGCGAGAATCATTTCTTCTGACTCATCAGTTCCTGTTTGCTTTTTAAAAGGAGATTAAAAGCAGAATGACAACGGTGTTTTTCAGAGCCATGTCTGTCTTGGGGTGCAATCCTGCTCCCATTGAAGTTGATGGCAAAATTCTCACTGGCTGTACTGGGATGAGGGTCAGTCTTCCGATCCTTCTTCTGCTCAGTGTACTGTAGTGGTTGGCTGTTGACTTACTTTATTCATAGCCTTATTATCTTAAACAGCTCATTGCCGAACTGAATAACCACTCGCAGTACCTATCCATGACCCTTACAGTAATTTCAATTTTGGGTCTTATTCTTTACACTGGCAACTCCAGCTTTGTTACACCAGCATATTTTGATACCCCGAGACATGCTCAGACCTTCAGCATATTAAGTAATATAATGAACAAATTAAAGCCAAATTCTATTCCTATGATACTCCAATAGTCCCCTGCTTTCTGCGTTAACTGCTTCTGCTATTGGTATCAAGGCCAATCCTTTGTCCACTCAAATAGCTCCTCTTCAATACTTTACTTAAAAAATATGCCAGGTCCTTCATTTTTGGTTTTTATTTTGTTTAAAATTTCTAGGGAATGTATCAGTGTTTATTTTAAAAATTAAAAAAACAGTGAAAATTGGTGCAAAAAATTAAGTGCACCTTTTTCTGGGTAGATATCAGGGTTAATATTGGGGGACATCAGGACAGAAACAAAGCAATAAATAGAGAAGTATGAGTATTGAAAGTAAAAGCAGTTTAATGCTGTGGTTTATTTTATGAACTGTACATAATGGTATGTACATATATACACACACGTGTGTATCTTCCATTACATTGCCTTATTTTAACAGACAGCCTCACATTTACACTTGGCCCTGGCTTATGCTACAGAGTTAGGTGACTCAAGGCAGCTTATGTTGACCTAGCTCTGTAAGTGTCTATACTAATATTTTGCTCCCACTGATGTAACTCGCCTGCTATACCAACTTAACACCACCTCCAGAAGCGGTGTAGAGTCAATGTTGATGTAGTTAGGTTGACGCAGTGTCAGTGTAGACACTGTATTGCTTACATTGACTGTTGCTGGCTTTCAGAAGCCATCCCACAATGCCCCCCACTGACAGTTCAATTGGCGGAAGTGCTCCTGGTGAGACTGCGTACTGCCGACACAAGGAACAAAGCAGAGACACGCACAAGCGATGGAATTACTGCGGCGGTCAACTTAATTTTGCAGTGTAGACATGCCCTTAGACTAATTTTATTATTCACAGAAATACATCCGCCTAGTGTAATGTATTTTCTCAACATAATCAGTATTTTCATGTACTTGAGTGGTCCAAAATTCAGGTGAAAATCTTTGAAAACCAAATAGTAGCTTTTGTAAAACTTGGGAATGTTTTGGTTTAAAACCCACCCTGAAAATGAAGGGCCTTATAAATATGGGACAAATTCTACCCATTCTCTGTTTGCATGCAAACCTGGCTGAAGTCAGTTGGAGTTGCATGCATGTAACTGATGGCACACTGATGGTGCTGTATTACAAACCCCAAGCATTCAAAAACCATTAGCTATACCAGTAGCGTAACTAGGGGGGGAGCAGGGGGAGCGGCCGCTCCCCCACTGAGCAGAAGCGGCGCCTTTTTTGTGCTCTGATGCCTTTTGCTCCTGCGCTGCAGCCGGAGTGGAGCATTTTGTTTTGCTCCCGGCGCCTTTTTTTTTTAGCTCTGCTCCCCCTGTGCTCGAAACCTGGCTACGCCACTGAGCTATACCCTCCCAAAATCATGAAATTGGCTTAAAAATAATGATATTTTTTCAAAAAGGATAGACATTTGAATTTGTCTTCTATTTTTGAACCTTTAGCTGGAAGTTGTCTGCACCCAGTGTATGTGGACAGGGTCAAAAAGTCAATATTAACTGCATTTGCAAAAGTGGAGGATCCACTTACCATGTCCTGACCCTTGTGATGGGGCATCTGCCATTTGGTCCCTCTCCATTCTGCTCTCTTATCACTATCCTCTCTCTATCCCCCATTCCTGCACTCCTCAGCCTCCATCACTATTCACATTCTGCCTTCTTGCTCTGACCCAGTCTCCTGCCCCTCGGCCTCTCCCTACATTCACTGCATGTTCATTTTTGAATGTGTGGGGTTGCCAATGTTAACCAGTGTTGCCAATTCTTCTGGGTTTTTTTCATGAGTCTCACTGTATTTGGTGTTTTTCTTAAAGCCCCAGTCCTGGGAGTCATGTGATTATGCGGAAATCTCAGCTTTCATTGAAAAAAGGGAGCTGCTAGTTCTCATGGTTGCAGAGACAAGTTTGAAAACATGAATGCTGTGCTCAGACACCAGTTGGTAATGATAAAGAGCCCACATCTATTATTTTCAAAAATCTCTTGATCTTTAAGCCCATCTCTTAATGTTGGGCCACCCCGATTCATGATTTTTGAATGCTGGGAATTGACAATACTGTGGGTTCGTGTTGGCCCAGATCGTAATCGAAATCAATGCAAGTTAGGGACCTAAATTCCTTTGAGGATCTGGGCCATACTGCCCATTGGAATAGCAATCGCCGTGTGACAGGAGTATTTGCTTTTCTCACCCTCACTCAGGTCAAGTGACTAGGAACTGGACCTGAAGTTAATGCCCCTGTCACATGACAGCGGTCAGTAACCACTAATCTCACAGGTTACAGTTACAGATATTCTCATTGCACAGGCATCTTCCTTTTCTTCTTGACCTGATTTTATTTTCCTGATCATCTTTATGCTGTTTTAACTCCAGTCAGGGATCTACCTGGTCCTAATCTGTGTGTAAAGCTTTGTCATTTTTACTTCAGTGTGGCTCAGTCTTACCCTTGATTGCTTTTTGCATTGCCTTTTTTATTTCCTATTTTCAAGTGCATTTATTGCTCAGTAGCCCATAGAACCCTTAGGCATGCTGTGGGCTTAACTTCCTGTTTCCTCAGCATATCCTTGCCCTCTGTTGCTTCAAAACCATTCCAGTTCAGTCAGCCTTTCCCTCACCCCTCTGGAATGATCTGCCCTTACATTCACTGTCCCTACACTGTCTCCTTTTAAATTTCACTTTAGTCCTAATTATTCCTTGTGGATGAAATTGTAAAAGTCAAGCCCTGTCTACGCTGCTTGGACACTGCAGGTCTCATGGCACTTTTCATAAGAACACAGGTGATCTTGGCCACTATTTCTCAGGATCCAACTGAAAATCTTGGGCAACCAAGTGGTTGGTGTATCCTTCTGGTGGTAGGGACAGATCATGCCCTCTGCTTTTATGCATGGGGGTGGGGGGAGGGAAATAACCCACTAATATGGCCCAAATTGTGTAGCAGTAGGGGGTTAGCCTGAACCTAAATGGTACCTTCCTCATCCTTTTGAGCAAGTGGAAACCTCTATATGAGATTTCCGTGCACTTGGGGCTGTGTGAATGCACCAAAACCTGGGATTTCCCTGTGGGTCGCAGTACAACTGTGGCTTGGAGAGGGCATCCTGTCTAAACCTGTCTCCCACGTGATGAAACTGACACCCTTACCTTGTCTTCCTAGGGTTTTGTTGTGGGATACCAATATTTATCCCCCAATTATTAACCATAAGATTAACTCCTGGTTAGACATCAGTCCAAGATCTCCCTTCCCCAGCTCTCGTGGCTCTCTGGATGGAAGCTAAAGATTCTCACGGAGCCTCTTGAAATGAGTTCTGAGGTACCCCTGGTGTCCTGGCCAACATCCCTATTGCCAGTGTCCAAGGCTGTACTATTGTTGCGTCTATTGTGTATGCAAAATCAGGGCAAGTCATGGGCAGTGATTATGGATGCAACATTAATGGAAGCCGCATATGCTCATCTGACAGCAGAATTTAGCCCTACGTATGAAAGGTGCTACATAAAACTAAATCCTTTTTGGGATTATAGTCACTGTTATATAGTAGCTTCCCACCTTTGTGTCTTCAGTCTTGCTTGTGTGCTACTCAAAATAGACTCCAGCACTGCTCTGTGACTATCAATTCCTGCTTTAATCTCTTGGGCCAAGTTTATCCCTACTGTAACTCCATTTGGTCCATTGTGTAATGAACCAGTCTTACACCAAGTCCACAAACACGGGGCCCATCCTGCACCTACTGAGTCTGCTTACTGACTTCCTGGGGACCTAGATTGTTTGATTTAGCCCTTTCGTTTAGTATGCACCACACCTGCTATCTTCCATGATCACAAACCCTTTTCAAATCCTTTTTCTCACCATCTCCTCCTGATCAGCTGTGTTATCATCAACAACCCTAGGCTAATTGTTCTCCTATCTTATGGCAAAAATGTGGTTTAAAAAAATCCACTTATTCAGGGTTGGCCTGGAGCACAAGCAATGTGCTTGGAGTCCTGGTGCAGTCACCCAGGCTGGCTTGATCTCTCTCTGTGACAGGTGGATCCGAATCCGAAATAATTCACAGGCCAATCTTTCCCCCATCTGCAGCAGTTTGGGACCCTGCAAATCATAAGGCCAGTCCTGCCCCTATCATAAAGTTACAAATCACTGTTACCATCAGTTCAATGAATGGTTGGTCTGTATTAGTGTGGAGGAGAGGAATATCCACGTGCATGTATCCAAACTAAAACTGGGATAGGCTCACTTTAAGGGAGAGACGAGGAAGCTTTTAAACTAGACCTCTCAGGCCCAGATTGGCTCCCATTGAACGCAAATGTGAGTTTTGCCCAGGACTTCAAGAGGAATAGGAGTAGGTCAGTCAGTGACATCAGTGAAGCGTGGGAGTCATCGGACATATTTCCTCCTGTTGTGTAAGGTAGGATTATGTTGCCCCTAGATTCTGAACACAAGGGGCCACATTCATCCCTGGCGTTACAGCAGCAATCTCCATGGAGTTACACCAGGGATGTTACATCTGGCCCTGGATTGTTAGAGGCACACGCATCCTTGCATCTCCCTCCATTGTCTGTCTTATTATTTTCCTACGCTGCTGTGCCTTGAGAGTAGATTGAATGATGATTCCAAGCATAAGACCTGATACAAAGAAGCTATTAAAGTAATCCTGTAATGTGCCTTTCACTTGTCACATCATGTTACCATCTAGGCAATTAAGAGATACTGACTCTCACCCTCCTGTAGGGGGAGTTTTTGCACCGAGTGGATGGTCTCCCTAGACACTGCTCATGCTGCTATGATGGCAACACATCGATAGTGGTTGCTAAGTGGACGTTCTATTTCACATCTTCTAGGAATTAAAATATTTTCAAGCCCCTCTGAGGTCTCCGTCCCCACCCCCCACCTAAGCACAATGAGAAACTAAGCAAACGCGATATCACACAAAGCAAACTTGCCCAATATGGAAAGCAAACCTTGATCTCTGCTCTCCTCCTAACCCTCTTACCTTGTTGTCATCTCCATTGTCTCCTGTCCCCACTTCCGTTTTGTATTTTTTACTCTACTATCCCCCTCATCTAGCAAACTCCCTTTCCCTCCCTCTTCAGTCCACCACTTCAAGCAATTCTTCCTCCCTTATTTATTTCAATAGTTTTTTCTTTAGCCTTCGAGCAGTCCACAGTCATTAATGAGTTTATCCTTACAGCACCCCTGTGAATGAGGCAGGTATTCTTCTTCTTATTTTACAGATGTGGGACTGAGGTCAGAGAGATCGACCACCTGACTTGTCTAAGGGGAAATCTGTTAATGAGCCAGGAATACATATGACACTTTCAAAGGGCATATTATGTGTGACAGGTTAGACCCCCTCCGCTCCCCACATCCGGGGTGTCACCTGATGTGCTGGGGTCTCACTGAGCCCATCCTTTCCAACAGCCTGGGTTTCCTCACCTTGTTCTGCTGTGCCAGGCCCTCAAGCCTTCTCCAGCACACACACACACACACACACACACACACAGGTAGTAGGGACACACCCAGCTGCAAATGCATACAGAGACACTGAGATCAGCTCTGTGTGGGAGGAATCAGCTCGGGGCACTCACGTGAACATCTCCTTTGGGGTATAAACCCAAACTAATAGTGTCTTGCGCTGCATGGAAAGATCTGCACAGCGCAAGCTCATAAAAATTCACCCTCTCCCTCAATGTGGAGAGAGAGATGCACAGCTTCCTCCCTCGCCCCTCCCCTCGCTGATATGAATTGCACAAACTGGGTTTTGAAATAAACAAGAAATAAGTTTATTAACTACAAAAGGTAAATTGTAAGTGATTATAAGGGATGGCAAACAGAACAAAGCAGATTACTGAGCAAATAAAACAAAACATTCAAACTAAGCTTAATACACTCAAGAAACAGGTTACAAAATGTAATTTCTCACTCTAAATGTTGTTTTAGACAGGTTGCAGAGTTTCTATAGCTTAGAGATCCAATTATTTCTCTTTACAGACTGGACCCTTGTCTCAGCCTGCACTCAGCCCCTGCCTTTCACTTCAGGTGTGTTTAGCAATCTTCCTTCTTGGATGGGGATGCAATGGAGAAGAGTCTTGTTTGCCTTACTCCCCAGCCTTAAATAGAATGTACATAAGGTGGGAACCCTTTGTTTTCAGTGGAAAAATACCAGCAGTGTCCAAGGTGGTACTCCGTACCAGGTGACATCATTAGATGACCCTGCAGTGTCAAAGCAACATCCCAGGAAGCTCCTCAGGATGGTGGGAGATTAGTATCTTCAAAGTTCTATTGTCCTTCTTAAATGGCTCATTCAGGCTGATTGCCTACTGTGCGTGGATGGTCCCCCAACTACACCCACAGTTGTAATTGTTACAAAGTCAATATTCCTAACCTCAGATACAGAAATGATACATGCATACAAATTGGATAAACACATTCAGTAGATCATTACCTTTTCAATTATACCTCACATGACCCATCTTGCATAAAACATATTAAGTTATGCCATATTCATATCATAACAATATTTCTATGAATAATATGGGGTGTAACATCACATTATAAACATTAATTAATGAATCTTCAACCCTCCTCCCAGCAGGGTAGGTTTATGATTCCAATTTTAGGTTTGGGGAAACTGAGGTACAGAGAGATTAAGTGACTTTCCTAAGGCTACAAAGTGAGTCTGTGGCACAGCTGGTGTAAGAAAGGCAGAGCTCTTGGATTTCCACTCCCAGTGTCTGACTACTAGATAATTCTGCCTCAAGTAAGGACTTGAGATAGAAGATAAGTATGTAGAAGATAAGCAAGGAATGAGAATAAGAGAATGGAGAGAGAGAAAGAGTAAAGACAGCGAAGAGAGAGAGAGAAGAAGATATTGGGAGAAGTGTGACACACAGTGATTCTCCTCCTGTCAGGGATAAAGTGCCCCTTACTGGCGGGGGGATGGGGGAGGGAATTGTCTTCTAACTTCAGTGTTACACTTCGCTGGACCATGTGTAGGATCAGCAGACTTAGTCAGGTTTCAGGTTTGCTTACAGGCATTACATGACATTGGGTTCAGTCCATTGATGCTTGCCTTTGAGGTTATTCACCCTCTCTAGGGTAACTGCAGTACAACAGATGATGGGGTTGTCAGCCTGACAAAGCATTGTAAATATCCCTCATCCTGAGAAGAAACAAGTGAGCAGGAGCTTTCTTGGGACTGGTTGACATTAGAGGTGTATGGGGTTTTCTAGTCTCTCCCTGACTAGTTTGCATGGAGCCTTCATTGCTATTCAGACCTCCTTGGAAATGAACGCTAAGCTTTCAGATGGTTAATCAGTTCTTCATTTCTTTGTCCTGATCTGCCCTATGACACTCCAGTGACAAAGAGGTAATTATTTAGACTGTAATCAGTAGTGGGCAGATCCTTCCTCAGGAGCTGCACGAATGATCAGGACCATCCTTCTGTTTAGGGCAGAGACCAGGTGAAGTCCTTTAGAATCTTCTCTCCTGTTTGAGCTGAACTTTAACCAGATATCTTGCATCCATACTGTATCTTCAAAGCTGCCCTGAGATGGAACCTCTGTAATCTGATGAGATGGTAATATGGATCCTAAACTCCTTATCTTAGTTCATTCACTGGCTTGATTTTGCTTATGTAATATTTCAAGAAATCCATGATTATTTTACCTCCCCCGCTACTAAAATCAGTTCAGGGAGTAGTTGTTTCTTGTTTGGATTTTTGCAAGGGCCTTTTTGCTAGGCTCCCTGCTGCTTTCTGACACCACCCTTGACAGGCCTTCCAGAATTATGCAGCCTGGTTAATTTTCTGTTTTCCCATTATTTTCACATTACTTCAGTGTTCATTCAACCACACACTTCTGGCTCAATCTTGTAGCTACTGATTAAGGCCAAAACATTGCTATTGACATTTACTGGTCTGAAAACTTCAAGTCTGCTTTGTTTAAGGGAACTGACTTGTGAGTACTTTCTAGTGCAAGTCTGTAAAACTCAGTCTGTCGAGAGGGTCAAACTCCATGGTTAATTATTGCCTGTGAGTTGGCCTCTAAATTGGGATCATGCGCTCCCTTCCATCCACAGTAGAACCCCCTCTGATATCAAGGAGAGATTTTTCCCAAAGATCAAGGGCAAGATATGGCATGTTTGTGGTAACTAAGGTCTTAATTATTATGTTATTTGTTCGAGATTTTTATTGTCATGTTCAGCATCAAGTGGTGGGAAAATATGCAAATTTAAGGAGGAGATTATATTTTATGATAATAAATCCATCATTTTCAGCCACAAAAAAGTGCAAACATATCTTGGGCGGCTGTTTTTGAATATTTGATTCTCTGTCCCAATTATAAATTAGGCTACTATTTCTTCCTCCACTTTCCCTTCCTTCCCCACACTCTTTTCTTGTTTCTTTTCTTCTTCTTGCTTCTTTCCTCCTTCTTCCGCCCTCCCCCCACTGCATTTCTTCCTTCTTGCAACTTTCAATTCCAGAGGCTTATCTTACCTTTTCCCCATTCCAGCCACTAAGACGATAAAAAACAAAATCGCTAATGGCTGACTTTTTAAGTGTTGTTAAGCTTTCGAACTAATACCCCAATGAGATAGATTAGTGGGGTGATTCACATGTCTCCGAGCCATTGTTTCAAGCTGTGTGCAGATTCAGGCAGAAAGCACTGCATCAATTTACACTTTGGTCTTGTTTATATGGACAGTTAGTGTGCAGCAAGCCAGGGTATAAATCTAAAGTGCAGAAGTTTACCATGAGCTAATTAGTGGTGTGGACCTCACACTAGAAGTTCTGTAGTACACTTTGGTCTATTCCCATTTCAAACAGCAGTGGATCAAAGTGCACTACGGAACTTTTAGTGCATGGTAGCACGGTCCATACCACCAATTAGTGCATGGTAAGCTAGTGCACTGTAGATTTACATCCCAGTTTGCTGTGTGCTAATTCTCCAGCTAGAGTCTAACTAACTAACCCTTAGTTCATGTTTTCAAGGTTTTCTTCACAACCACAAGGAACTTCTAAAAACTTTTTAAAAACAAAAGCTGAGATTCTGAAGCATTGGCCTCACTCTGCTCTTTTTGAAGTCAATGGTAAAACTCCCACTGATTTCGATAGGAGCGGAGTGAGGCCAAGGCAGAGAGCTTTTGAAAAATCTCACCGTTAGTTTTCCTTGCAATTCGTTGTTTATGCAAGCTGCCTTACTCATAAGAATAGTCTGTTACAAAACATAGAGTTATAATAGAACTCCAGAAAAGACATTACAAAAGTATGGACCCGCTCCTGCATACCCGTATTCCTCCTTGCGAGTAGTCCCAGGATTGCGGTAATGTATCTTCTTGAGTTGTAGTATAGCTCTATATGTTAAATTCTTGAATGGTTCCATGCGTCACTCTCTTCTTAGTGAGGGATCCTGACCCCTAACTTGACACTTTTTCTCTCCTTAAACTCAGCTCACAAACTTGTGGCTTGTCCTTACCATGAAGAGAGAACAGATTCATAACCAGACCCTTAGTTGCACTCCTTAGGTATGTGTGTATCTTAATTATATCTTTTCTCTGCCATTTCAGGCTAAGCATGTGAAACCTTTCCTCATAAGACATACATACCTTCCATTCCCTTGCTGATCTCCTCTTGGATCTTTTCCAAAATTTTAATGCCGTGCTTTAAACTTGATGCCTCAATTGCTGCACAGAGTATTCCAAATGAGACCTGAGAAGAGGGTATTATAGTGTGGAATTATCATTTCCTTTATGAACAGATCCTCCTGTCTGAGCATTTCTTCTGCTTTTCTAGTTATGTGCTGTGTAGAGATGCACGGAGGGGGCAGAATTTTGCTTCAAATTTTTAAAGTGTTTTTCAATTATCTGAAATCCACCTGTCTGAATCTTAGCTATGCCATAGGAAAGGTGATGTATAAGGGACACACTGATACAAATTATACATCTAGATGAGTGACCTTCTACTTCAGTTTGCAGATGTTTATGTGAGTCTAAATCCAAATTTCAACTCAGCTCTATGAAAGCACCGCGACAAGCATGAAAGGAGGCTTGTTGGTCTAGGAGTATGATTCTCGCTTCGGGTGCGAGAGGTCCCGGGTTCAAATCCCAGACAAGCCCTTCCCGAGGGTGTGTTTCCTGCCCTCCTTGGACGTTTCCAGGCTCTTTGCTGGTGGGGAGGGATAGCTCAGTAGTTTGAGCATTGGCCTGCTAAACCCAGGGTTGTGAGTTCAATCCGTGAGGGGGCCATTTGGGGATCTGGGGCAAAAATTGGGGATTGGTCCTGCTTTGAGCAGTGTGTTGGACTAGATGACCTCCTAAGCTCCCTTCCAACCCTGATATTCTATGATTATTTGTCTCACTATTACCCCATCTTATTGTTCACTACTGCCTTCATTAATTCAAACTAATTTTTAGAGGACATAAGATCAGACACATTTGACACTGGTTTAAATTTAAATCAAAACTCTTTAAAGCCATAAAGTGCAATAAGCAATCTGCTAGACTGAGGAACCTGGAAGAGAAGAACAAGTGTTTATTCCAACAGGCACAAAATGATTTTACCTTCTTTGTTTTAATAAAATCCTTCTTTTAAGAAGCTGACTGTTTTCTATGGTTTTTTAAAACCCAGGGGGTGGGTTTTTAGATGTAACCAATTGTGTAACCAATTGATTAGGAGATTGTTCTCGAGCTTCCCAGGAAAGGGGGTGTACGGGCTTGAGAGGGTATTTTTGGGGGGGAAGGGAACTTCAAGTGGTTCCTTTCCTGGATTCCTGTTTAAAACACTTGATGGTGGCAGTGAGAGAAGCATTTCTCAGGGTGCAGGGAATTTTGTACCTTGGGGGTTTTAACCTAAGATGGTAAAAATAAGCTTAGGAGCTCTTCATGCGGGTCCCCACGTCTTTACCCTAGAGTTTAGAGTGGGGAGGGAACCCTGACATGGTGGCAGTGGTGGGATATATTGAACCAGAGATTTTTTTTGAACCAGACACAGGGAGTTTAGAATTTTTTTTCTTCTCTCTGGCTCTTCCCCGTAGCTGCTTGGAAGCAGGGAGGGGGGAGGGGTTAAGCTGCTAGGAGCTAGAGTATCTACATATGAAAGCAGGTAGTTAACCCCCTACAGGGAAAACCCAAGCAAGTTTTTCTTTCTTTCTAACTCTATCGGGTTAAGACAGATTAAACACAGAAAGGCTAAAATGACTGCCAGTGAAACAGCTATTAAACTTGAGCTAGCTAGACTGCAAGCCAGTGAGAAAGATAAAGAACATGCTGAGGAGGGGAGGAAACATGCAAGACTGCTACAACTTAGACAGATGGAGATTGATGAAAAAGAAAGAGAGAGGAAGTATGCTATGGAGGAGAAGGAGAGAGAGAGGAAGCATGCTGAGGAGGAGAGGAAGCATGCTGAAGAGGAGAAAGAAAGAGAGAGGAAGCATGCCCTGGAGATGGAGAAGGCCAGGATGGAGCGGAATCTACCGGATAACACTAACAATCCTTCCCCAACAATCCACAAATGGGAGCGAATATGTCCACCATATGATGAATCCCGTGATATTGCTGAATATTTTCTCACCTTTGAGAGACTATGCACACTCCATAACATTCCTGATGCTCACAAAATGACCACATTGGTAGCAAGGTTGACTGGAAGGGCTCTGGACATATTCAATAAGATGCCTATTGTTGAGGCTTCTGACTATGAGAAATTCAAGGATTTGGTTTTAAAACAATTTCAAGTTACACCTGAAACTTACAGAGTAAAATTTCGAACCCTTATCCGAGGGCCTGGACTAAGTAATGTAGCTTATGTAAACCAGATAAAGGATCTGATAAATAAATGGGTCAACGGAAGGGGTGTTACTAGCTTTGAAGGAGTGTGTGATTTGATGGCTCAGGAACAATTCCTGAATATGTCCCATGATGATATAAAACAGTGTTTATGGGATAAGAAAATGGACTCAGCAGACAGTCTTGCTGCTTATGCTGATCAATATGAACAGTCCCAGATCAGCAGAGGGGCAAGGAAATTTGGCACACAAGGGGTGTAGGAAGCAGAGAGGAACAACCCTGGTCATAGTTTGGGGAGATACCAGAAAGGAAAACCCGAGACCACACCACATCACCAGGGTAGCCCAAGGCCCCACAAGGAAAACCCCAGACCCCTTATTGCTCCACCACACCATTCTCCAGCAACCCACCTCGCCCCACTGACCAGTCAGCTGGGCGCTGTTTTAAATGTAACAAATTGGGGCACGTGAAGGCCAACTGCCCAAAGAACCCCAACAGAGTACAGTTCATTGCACCGGGGTCACACCAAAGGTCCTCAGGCCCAGATGCCTCCCAGATACCCTTGGAGTGAAGGGAAATGGTGAGTGTGGGCGGGAAGAAGGTTACAGCGTGGAGGGACACTGGAGCACAAGTGTCGGCTATCCACCAATCCTTAGTGGACCCCAGCTTAATCAACCCAGAGGCACAAGTGACGATTCAACCCTTCAAGTCCAACTCTTTTGATTTACCTACAGCCGTGTTGCCTGTCCAGTACAAGGGCTGGTCAGGAAATTGGACTTTTGCAGTCTATGATGATTATCCCATTCCCACGTTGCTGGGGGAAGACTTGACCAATTGTGTGAAGCTAGCCAAGAGGGTGGGAATGGTCACCTGCAGCCAGGATAAGCAAGCTGTCACACCCAGCTCTGTTCCTGAGACTTCCACCAGAACCCCATCTGTACTACCAGAGACCCAGATAGAGGTGGTGGAACCAGATACCCTGCCAACGACTGCAACAGCCGTCGTAGATCCAGTCGCAGAAACCCAACCCAAGCCAGTCTTGGAACCGGAACTGGTGAAGCAACCAGCACCAGAACCATTGCCAGCACTGAGTCCAGCGCTTGCAACCCCATCTACAGTGCCAACACCAGAGGGCACCACCGAGCCTGCAATGGCAGAAGCAGCCAATAACTCCATACAAGAGGCTCAGCCAGAGCCTGAATTACCACATCGTGCACCAGCGGAGAGCAGTTCACAGTCAACGGAAACAAACCCATCACCTGCATCGCTTCCAGAGGGACCCAGCCCAGGTCCACAACCCAGTGAGGAACTGATGTCTCCAGCATCTAGGGAACAGTTCCAAGCCGAACAGGAAGCAGATGAAAGCCTCCAGAGAGCTTGGACAGTGGGACGGAGCAACCCACTGCCTCTCAGCTCTTCTAATCGATCCCGGTTTGTTATAGAAAAAGGACTTCTATATAAGGAGACTCTTTCTGGTGGACACCAGGAAGACTGGCATCCTCAGAGACAGTTGGTAGTTCCAACTAAGTACTGGGTAAAGCTCTTGAGCTTAGCCCACGATCTTCCTAGTGCTCATGCTGGGGTGAACAGAACCAAAGACCGTTTGGGGAGGTCATTCCACTGGGAGGGAATGGGCAAGGATGTTTCTACCTATGTCCGGTCTTGTGAGGTGTGCCAAAGAGTGGGAAAACCCCAAGACCAGGTCAAAGCCCCTCTCCAGCCCCTCCCCATAATTGAAGTTCCATTTCAGCGGGTAGCTGTGGATATTCTGGGTCCTTTCCTGAAAAAGACACCCAGAGGAAAGCAGTACATACTGACTTTCATGGATTTTGCCACCCGATGGCCAGAAGCAGTCGCTCTGAGCAACACCTGGGCTAAAAGTGTGTGCCAGGCATTAACAGAGATTTTTGCCAGGGTAGGCTGGCCCACCGACATCCTTACTGATTCGGGAACTAATTTCCTGGCAGGGAGCATGAAAAGCCTGTGGGAAGCTCATGGGGTGAACCACTTGGTTGCCACCCCTTACCACCATCAAACAAATGGCCTGGTGGCGAAGTTTAATGGAACTTTGGGAGCCATGATACGTAAATTCGTAAATCAGCACTCCAACGATTGGGACCTAGTGTTACAGCAGTTGCTCTTTGCCTACAGGGCTGTACCACATCCCAGTTTAGGGTTTTCACCATTTGAACTTGTGTATGGCCGCTAGGTTAAAGGGCCATTACAGTTGGTGAAACAGGTTTCGGGAGGGGTTTACGCCTTCTTTGGGAACTAACATTCTGGACTTTGTAAGCAACCTACAAAACACCCTCCGAGACTCTTTAGCCCTTGCTAGAGAAAACCTAAAAGAGGCTCAGGAAGAGCAAAAGGCCTGGTATGATAAACATGCCAGAGACCGTTCCTTTAAAGTAGGGGACCAGGTCATGGTCTTGAAGGCACTCCAGGCCCATAAGATGGAAGCGTCATGGGAAGGGCCATTTATGGTCCAAGAGCGACTGAGAGCTGTTAACTATCTCATAGCATTCCTCACCTCAACTCTCAAGCCTAAAGTGTACCATGTTAATTCTCTAAAGCCATTTTTCCCCCGAGAATTGAAGGTTTGTCAGTTTACTGCCCAGGGAGGAGAAGACGCTGAGTGGCCTAAAGGTGTCTACTATGAAGGAAAAAATGACGGTGGCATGGAAGAGGTGAACCTCTCAATGACCCTCGGACGTATGCAGCACCAGCAAATCCAGGAGCTGTGCACTAAATTCGCACCGATGTTTTCAGCCACCCCAGGACTGACTGAACGGGCATACCACTCCATTGACACAGGTAATGCCCACCCAATTAGAGCCCGACCTTACCGAGTGGCTCCTCACGCCAAAACTGCTATAGAACAGGAGGTTCAAGACATGCTACAGATGGGTATAATCTGCCCCTCTAGCAGTGCATGGGCCTCTCCAGTGGTTCTAGTCCCCAAACCGGATGGGGAAATATGCTTTTGCGTGGACTACTGTAAGCTAAATGCTGTGACTTGCCCAGACAACTATCCAGTGCCTCGCACAGATGAACTATTGGAGAAACTGGGACGTGCCCAGTTCATCTCCACCTTAGACTTAACCAAGGGGTACTGGCAGGTGCCGCTAGATGAATCCGCCAAGGAAAAGTCAGCCTTCATCACCCATGTCGGGCTGTATGAATTTAATGTGCTTCCTTTCAGGCTGCAGAATGCACCCGCCGCATTCCAGAAACTGGTAGATAGTCTCCTAGCGGGATTGGGAGAATCGGCAGTTGCCTATCTTGACGATGTGGCCATATTTTCTGACTCATGGGCCGAACACCTGGAGCATCTCCAGAAGGTCTTCGAGCGCATACGAGAGGCAGGACTAACTGTTAAGGCTAAAAAGTGTCAAATAGGCCTCAACAGAGTAACTTACCTTGGACACCAGGTGGGTCAAGGAACTATCAACCCCCTACAGGCCAAGGTGGAGGCTATCCAAAAGTGGCCTGTCCCAAAGTCAAAGAAACAGGTCCAATCCTTCTTAGGCTTGGCCAGATATTACAGGCGATTTGTACCGCACTACAGCCAACTCGTCACCCCTCTAACTGACCTAACCAGAAAGAACCAGCCCAATGCGGTTCAGTGGACTGATGAGTGTCAGAAGGCCTTTAACCAGCTTAAAGCGACACTCATGTCTGACCCTGTGCTAAGGGCCCCGGACTTTGATAAACCATTCCTAGTAACCACAGATGCGTCTGAGCGTGGTGTGGGAGCAGTCTTAATGCAGGAAGGACCAGATCAAGAATTCCATCCTGTCGTGTTTCTCAGCAAGAAGCTGTCTGAGAGGGAAAGCCACTGGTCAATCAGTGAGAAGGAATGTTATGCCATTGTCTACGCTCTGGAAAAGCTACGCCCATACGTTTGGGGACGGCGTTTCCCCTGCAAACCGACCATGCTGCACGACAGTGGCTTAATACCGCCAAGGGAAATAACAAAAAACTTCTTCGGTGGAGTTTAGCTCTCCAAGATTTTGATTCTGAAATACAACACATTTCAGGAGCTTCTAACAAAGTGGCTGATGCACTCTCCCCTTAAAGTTTCCCAGAACCAACTGGTTAAAATCGTCCTTGCAATGTGGGAAATATTGTTAGTCTTTATCCAATTATTAGTATATTTGGAGATGCATGTGTCTTATTAATTTTGTTTTCTTTTAGAGCTCCAGGAAGAAATCACAGCCAGTGTTTCACACTATTGGTGATTTGGGGGGCGTGTCATAAATATAAAGGGAAGGGGGAGAGGGTCGGATGCAGTGCTATAAAATCCTCTTACCAGTAAAGGGTTAAGAAATGCAGGTAGCCAGACTGACACCTGACCTGGCTGGCATCTGACCAATAAGGGGACAAGATACTTTCAAATCTTGGGAGTGGGGAAGGTGTGTGTGGCTCTTTGTCTGAGTCAGAGTGATCTTGGAAGACAGAAAGAACCTGCAGAAAAATCAGTCTTCTCACCAAACCTCACTTTTCTAAAGTAAGTGTAGTCAGCACTGCGAATAGGTTTTGTTTGTTTTGCTTGATGAGCTTTCCCTGTGTTAGAGGGAGGGGTTATTCCTGTTTTTTCTGTAACTTTAAGGTTTTGTCCAGAGGGGGAATCCCTCTGAGTGTGGAAATTGAGTACCCTGTAAAATAGTTACCATCCTGATTTTACAGAGATGATTTTACCTTATTTGTTTTAATAAAATCCTTCTTTTAAGAAGCTGACTGTTTTCTATGTTTTTTTAAAACCCACCCCCTGGAGTAATGGAACTACTCTGATTTATGCCAGCTGAAGACTGGCCCTCTGTCTTTGTGTTCCCCCAGTATTTATAAAAAGGACATTTTACAGCATTGCCTTTCTCAGAAGCAAAATGCAGATAGTTCTGTTTGCAGAATGGACACCAGATGGGAGATGGTCCAAGCTCCTGAGCACACAACAGAATCTGGCAGTGGGCTCTTACACCTGTGCAGATTTCCCATTGGCTTCCACGATTCTCCACTTGGGAATAAAGGGTTACGTTAATGGATCTTGTTGCAGGAGTGGGGCCCAAGAAAGCAACTTTTTTTTTTCATTGGATCTTCTGTCTTTTAATGTGTTATATGGAGGAATTAGAATGATCATTTTGATGCCAGGATGTTTTGGTGGAGAGAGAGCAGAATGGATGGATCACATTTTATATACTGGTTTCCCCCTCCCATGCACCTCTCTAAACTGGCCACTATAGTAGCGCCATCCAAAATGAATGCAAACTCTAAATTTGCTCTACAACCTGGTCTCACTTCGTGATAATTCAGCAGACACTTTTGCACTGGCTAAATATTTCTGTTTATCTTTAGAAAGTCAATGGGATACATTCAGTTACTTATAGGCTGTTGGTCTTTATTCCAAGACGTATGTAAACAGAGTTATTGTTACAGAGGGAATGACATTTTATCATCTCATAAAGGATTTTGTATTTACATTTTGGCTGTGACGGCCATTACCTGCAGAGCCAACTAGTCTAGGAAAAGTATGGTGTCTAGCACACTAGGGATCTGATCTTGACTGGTGCCTTTGGACTGTAGTGCTAAACAAATTAATAATAATCATTGCAATGAGCAGTATGATATCTGCATGATGGATACTCTAATTTAGCCATCGGATATTATGAGTATATGAAATAATTAGCAGCATGCTGGCAACAGACCCTTTAAATACCAGATCAGGCTGTCTTGGCATAGTAGTTTCCACCTAGAACTGTGTGGAAAGCCAAAGCTACACGATAGTCACATGATTCCCAGCAGCCCAAGCTCCATTGTGGGCTAGCGCCCACAGTAGATAGGTTGGGAGGTGGACTGTGGCCATGTTGCTGTGCCCTGCAAGAGGCTGATATCAAGGTAGGTGGGAGGAGGGTAGTTTGCTATACTAGCCTGCACCAACACAAGGAGGAACCACCGAAACACCTGCTAGTAGGTCATGTAGCAAACACTTTGTTGCAGATCAAGAGAGGCAAGGGTGGAGCTAACCACATGCTGCAAGAACAGACTTGTGAACATTTGTTTGAACTCCACCTGGCCGTTTAGTTTGACCATGGTTGTTTCCCTCATTTGCTATTTGAACAAATGGGCTTTTGTTTACACAGATGTTTGCGGGACGGCTGTTCATCTTAACAACACCCACATTAGCTGGCGAGCAAGAGTATTTGGCTATTCGCTGTGTGCTATTCATTCTGTGAAATACTGCTACTTTGGCGCACTAGGTATTTAGCAGAAATTAGTGTCAGACATCTGACTGGGATTTACTAGTGCCTTATAACACCACTAACAATATAGAAAGTATGTGCCCACCCACAGATTTTCCCCATCTGGAACAAGTAAACTGCTATCCTATAGATTCCTAAATTCCTAGGCCAGAAGGAACCATTGTGATCATCTAGTCTGACCTCCTGTATGACACAAACCACAGAACTCCCCCAGAATAATTCCTAGGCACATCTTTTAGATAAACATATACCTGGTGGCAGGCCAGAGAACAACTGAAGTTGTCCTCCCTCTCTGCTTCTGCAAGGAAGAAAACCCTTCATTTACATGTCTTAGGCAGTTCCTCCTTCCTAATTCACTTCCTGGGCAGATAACAGCTGTCAGTTACACTGGTAAAAGGACATAGATGGATCACCTCTTCCCTCTTATCAAACAAACAACCCCCCTCCATCTAAATGTCTTTAATTTCTTGATAAATCAGCTGACAACCTGTTCCCTCGCCAGAGCACAGCTCAGCTTGTACACTATCCAGCCAGCCCATGCTGGTAAGCAACTTTCATTGGGAAAACAGTATCGTCACCCCAAGTGTTCAAAAATCATGAGGGAGGCCCCCCAAATCATAGGATTGGCTTAGAAATCATGAGGTTTTTTAAAAAAAAAATCCTGGTTCCTTTTCTTGGGCTGCTGGCTTTTGAACCTTTGGGGAGCTCTCGGCTCATGTTTTCAAGCTTTTCTCCAGAACCATGAGGGTCAGAAGCATTTTTTTTTAAATGGAAGCTGAGATTCTCACATACATACATGGTTCCCAGAGCTGGGGCTTTAAGAAAACTGCCAAGTGTCATGATGAATGTTTGCACCACTAGCAACAGCTATGGCTCATATTTGTTGTTAACACTTCAGTTCTCCAATCAGGAAATGGAAACAATACCATGTGACTTAGGCAAGCAATCAGATGTCATAAATAATGACAGGGGAGGGATTCGCAAACCTTTTTCCAGCATGGCCCACAAATCAGAGACAACATCTAAATTCCACTGTGGGTCCAAATTGCAAACTGAGCCAAATTTCAAAGCTCTTTGCACATGCAATCATCTAATTTCACATGCACCTGTCTCTCTATGTATGAAATTACCTACTTGGTCCACGTACACTTATTTTGCATGCACAACCCAGGTGCTTATCATTGACAATTTGGCCTTTTAACTCCATAGGTTTTTGTTTTGTATTTAGCAAAATCAGGCTGAGCAAAGTGAAAGCTCCAGGCATAACTATTAACAATAACAAAACAACGAGTCATGGCTCTTGATATTTTAATTTTTTAATTTAATCCCCCTCTCCCCTTTTGGTGAATGTCTCATATCTGCTGTATCAAGAAACGGACAACAGAACACATGCTGAAAGAATTAATCAAATGAATGACATGAAATATCAACTGCCTCGTTTTCTTATTAGAGGGCTGCAGTTTAGCTGGCAGAGTGGAGAGGAATTGGCAAATTGGACCGGGACCTTTAATTTCACGGATGATGGAGCAGTGAAGAGTGGCAGTGACACGGGCACCAGGTACAAACACACAAGAGAATGACTTTGGAGGGGAGAACTCCAATCGATGTAACTCTCTCTTTGTACAAACTGGGGGTCTCAGCATATATAACAGGGACCAGATTCACCAGGCCACTCTGGGTGCTTTGCACTGTTCCTGGTGATGCAAAGCAGCCAGGGCATACTGGTGAACTCCGCTCTCGATATTTATAGAGTTACATATATACATTGTAATTCCCTGTAGTAGAATTATGAGGGTGCCTAATTAAAAAAAAATCACTCTGCCAAGATGTTCCCTTCATTTACTCTATTTTGAAAACTCTCTCTTCTTAAAGAAAACCAGTTGAAGTCCCCAAAAGATTTACCGTAAAGGTGGTGTTTTAAATTTTATGGAAGAAACACCATAATCTACTCCCATTCTTTATTAATCGATTGCTAAAAACAGTATATATAGTTGGTGGTTAAATGAAACAGTTTGTATTATAAGGTGATTTAACCAATTTGGGCCCCAAGTCTGCTATCAGGTTCCCATGGACCAATCCTTGTATCCATGCAGAGCCCCATTGACGAGGAAAATGATTCACCTGCACAGATCCAGTTGCAGGACTGGGGCCAATACTGAGACTGTCCTCCTGAAAATATGGGTCTGTGTTATTCCCCCCAACCTCAGAGGCTGGTCCATATAAGAGATTCATGAATCTGTTACTGTTCCCAGCTAGGGGACTTAGTTGTTTAGCTCAAGCAATAGAGGTTCATGTATTTAGTGCTATTGGTCTTGAGGTCAAATCATGCTGTTGGCCTGAGCAGGGGTGGTTACCACTGTTCCCTCTAAGCTGTGCGCCTGTGCGCGTGCACACAGATCCTAAACCCCATGCACACGGCGAAACACCATGCGCACAAAAATTTGCACAGAAGCACAACAATTTGCATAGAAGAAAATTTTTGCGCACACGGCCTGTCAAAAATTAGAGGGAACATTGGTGGTTACACAAATGGTTACCCAACGTGGGGTGCCCTCAACTCCTACTGACTTCAAAGGGAATTGAGGGTGCTGACTATCTTGCAGTATCAGGTACAGTATATAGAAGGGAAGCTCTTAGAAACAGAGTTAAGCAAAAAATGTAATCATAAAAAAAAAGCCAAGCCAGATCTATTTCCTGGGTATAAATACAGTGCTAGAGCGTCTGGATAAATTAAACTCTCTGTGTGAAATATCATCATAGAGTATTTCAGTAACCATACCCCACTACAGCTAGGGAGCTGACAGCATTTGAAAGGCAAACGGAAGTACAAAGGCTGTCCTGTCAAAATCATACAGTCGCACTCAACTAAAGCACTCAACTAAAATGTGATACCATATCGAGCTACCAGTCGCTCATTCTGTTTAACTAGACAAGGGAGCCTTATGAAAAGAACGAACATAACTGCATTTTTAGCCCATGGGCTAAAATAATTGGTTTACTTATTTTTTAATTTAATTTGTTGTATTGATCTTTGTTTATATTCTCTGTGTATATATTTACAGTCCACATATGCAAAGTCTTCAGTCTGGGCACTTGACATATGAGAAAACAACATGAGACACAAAGAAAGAAATCTTCTTGCTGAGAATTAGTAAAGGTAGAGATTTCCTTCCCCTAAGCACCCTTGATAGATGCAGTTGGACTCTCCTTTATTGTGGGGTTGGAGAGCGAGAACTCTTGACTAGGTTGTTCAAAGTAGTTATAAGGAAAACAGATAGAGATTAAGAATTTGGATCTGATTTTCAACCTGCTTACTCCCCCAAAAGTTAGTGTCTTTGTTCAGATTCAGTCTGTTATACACACAGGTTGTAAATGTGCAATTCAGATCTGGATTTCAAACCTCACTGAAGTCCAGTGCCAAATGCATGTCTGAATGTTTGTAGAGTTGGGGGATTAGGATTTTGTGTTGTGGGTAAGTCCCTCTCTCAAACATATATTAGGATGCATATGCCCACATCATATATGACTGTAAATTGAAAATACATAAATAAGAACTATATGAATGAAATACCTGGAGGTGATACCATATGATGAATTGCAGAGGTAGGTGATAAATTGCACTTACCCTGCCCCTTTGACCACTTCATCTGCCTTCTGCTCACTAGGCTTCCCAGGGTCTTATCCAAACTCTCCAAAACTCTGAGCATCTTTACACTGCTGCTATTTATTAAAAACTGCCAGCCACAAAAATGATTAATTCTTTCTACCAAATGTGGAACTTGCTGCCTTAATTACATTAGTCTGAGGTGTGTTGATTTTAATTCTATATAGAAGTCCCTGGGAAGGTGTCTAATGAGCACAAGGTAGATGAGGTGGTCAAAGGTGCATAGTAAATGCGATTTATTGCATAGTCTGTAGTTTATCAGAGAGTATCACCTCCTTGTAAAGTGTATATGTAAATATTTATATACATTTGAATAGATAGTTTTATATAATTATAATACTAACACACCTCTGACCAATGCAGAGCTATATGATGTATATAAATAAAGTGTCTGTGTATGCAGCACAGAAATGAGGTTGCAGGGTATGGGGGATCATCATTTCTACTCTGCCTTCAGAGCTGGGCTCCCAGCCAGCAGCCACAGAGCTTCCTGTAGCCGGGGGAGGTTCCCGGAGGTGGGTCTGACCCTGACCCAGGAGCAGCCCGTGCAGGGGAAGAGGAAGTCCTGTCCCTCCCCGGCCCGGCCAGGATTAACAGCTGGAGCTCAGTGCATCCCCTGCAATAGCCACGTTCCACAGGGAGATCAGATTTCATAGTCTGTGATGTTTTTCACGTCCGTGAATTTGGTAGGGCGCTAATCATACAGTATATTTGCACACCGCAGTCTGTGTTTGCTATTTAATTATTTTTAAAATAAATGATTACTAACCAATAAGGGTGTCATCCTAAGTGCACATATGCATTCTAGCAATACTGACTTTAGACCCAACCCTGGCCCAACAAACCCTTTAAAGACCTGCTGTAATGTAGGTAGATGGGTGCATCTGACATATTTCTGCCTTTTATAGCAACATACTTAGGGCGTGATCCCTCAAATCTCCTTGGCCAGGATAGTAGGAAAGGGTAGTGCCTCGCCTTGCTGGACTCAGCTCTTAATAGCGAAGGGGCCAAATTTCTTCATGAGGGAGAACAGGAAGAGCCCAAGGTATTGCTTGTGATTCTAAAAAGGGAAACAAAAAAAATGTTGTTCAGGCATAGTGATTGATGTTATAAGATTTGCCATGTGTTCTGATAGCCCCCCCCCCCCCCCGCCCCAGGGAGTCATATGGATAACAAGGTCAGCTGCTCATTTCAATCACAGTGATGGGAATGAACTTGATTAAAATAAGCAAACGGCCGTGTATTCGGTATGAGAGAGTTCTGAAAGGATGGAATTAAAATAGGTTTCCCTGCAGCATCCCCCATCACTGCGTGTCACAAAGGAGCTGATGTGGTCTTGGTGCATCACCCTAGAAAGCAAAGAGAGACCAAAGTCTCTCCGTTTCCAAAAATTAAAGACATTATTTCTCAAGCTGTACTGATGTTGACACATTGTGTCTTGGGCATACCTTCTGGAGCCAATACATGACAATCCATGTTACTGTTGATATGACCAGAAGTCCTTCTCAGAGCAATCAATAACCATGTGAGATGACCCTGAAAGTTTGGAGGCTGTGGTATTCTTATCAGTACGGTTACATAGTGTCGTCTGCAGGGAGGGTTCTAGTCTGAACTTTCGATGCTTCCTCAAGGACTGCTTTTCCTTAGTGCCTGCTGATACTCCTACCACTGTTGTAATGTAGGTGTAAGAATAGGTTCGAAGCGCCCGTGCAGATGCGGGAGAATATACTGTAAGGAACGATTCTGGAATGGCAGGATTAGACCTTAGGTCAATTGCCATCTCCATTGTCTGTGATAAGCATATTGAGCAGCTGAGCTAAATCATGCTAAGTCCCAAATGAGCAATGTATTAAATGTGAGAAGAGGAGGTCAAAATCAGATTTCTACTGAACAGGAGATGAGATCTATTGCCAGGAGGACACAGACAGGAAGAGCTGGTAGTGGTGAAGAAGGCATCCCCTGGAATGACCATCATAGTCTTAACTGTGCAGATGTGTGAACTGTCTGAAGATGTCATGGGGCTTTCTCAGATGATTTCAGAATGGAGACATCCCTGAAATCCAACAGGAGGAACCATGAACATCTGTAAGGGCTAGTCTACACTAGAATCACTACAGTGGCGTAGCTGTACTGATGTAGCTATGCCGCTGTAGCCAGGGCCGGCTCCAGGCACCAGATGAGAAAGCACATGCCTAGGGTGGCAACTTGTAAGGGGCGGCATTCCGGGGATTCTTGGGGCGTCCGCCCTGCCGTGATTCTTTTTTTGTTGTTGTTGTTGCTTCGGCAGTCCAGCTGCCCCCCCTTTTTTTTTTGCTTGGGGTGGCCAAAAAGCTAGAGCCGTCCCTGGCTGTAGTGTGGCTAGTGCTCTCTGCTAGCGGGAGAGCTCTCTCGTTGTCTCAATAACTCCGCTTCCCTGAGCAGCGGTAGCTTTGTAGGCGGGCGAGCATCTCCCGCTAACATAGCGCTGTGCATACCGGTGCTTAGGTTGGTGTGACTTACACTGCTCAGGGCAGTTGCTCAGCTTTTCCACACTCCTGAGCGGCTTAAGTTATATCAAAGTAAGTGCTAGTGTGTACAAGCCATAAGATTCAGTCAGGTGGGGATGCATAAGGCTAAGGTCATCATTAGTGCACAGCCCGTGGTGCAGATTAGTAGCTAAAAGCTAGAGGCCCCTCTCAGTGATGAGTGAACATCCACAGTTTGGGAATTCATGTCCAGCGTGGGGAAGCATGTAAATTTTTGGATGCTTGACCGAACACATAGAATTTGAAAAACTGGGCAAAAAAATACCACTAGGAAGTCTGTCCCCATGAGGTCTTGGCACTACTGACGCTGTCTCTAATCTGAAAGTGGGGAAGTTTGTGGAAATGGAAGAAAACTAAATTAGCCAAACATTTCAAAACCTCATAAAAGGGTTGGTTCTAAAAGCTAGTGAAGGTTCAGTGGGTTCAGAGATTCATAGATTTTTAAGGTCAGAAAAGGGACCATGATAATCATCTGATCTGACCCTCTGTATAACACAGGCCACAGAACCTCACCTAGTAATTTCTGCAATAAGCCTGTAATTTCTGTTTGGAGCGATAGTGTATCTTTTACACAGCTATTCAGTCTTGACGTAAAGACTTCAAGTGATGGAGAATTGGCTGCATCCCTCAGTAAACTGTTCCAATTGCTAATTACCCTCACTGTTAAAAATGCATGACTTATTTCTAGTCTGAATTTGTCTAGCTTCAGCTTCATAGAATCATAGAATCATAGAATCTCAGGGTTGGAAGGGACCTCAGGAGGTCATCTAGTCCAACCCCCTGCTCAAAGCAGGACCAATCCCAACTAGATCACCCCAGTCAGGGCTTTGTCAAGCCTGACCTTAAACACCTCTAAGGAAGGAGATTCCACCACCTCCCTAGGTAACCCATTCCAATGCTTCACCACCCTACTAGTGAAAAAGTTTTTCCTAATATCCAACCTAAACCTCCCCCTCTGCAACTTGAGACCATTACTCCTTGTTCTGTCATCTTCCACCACTGAGAACAGTCTAGATCCAGCCTCTTTGGAACCCCCTTTTAGGTAGTTGAAAGCAGCTATCAAATCCCCCCTCACTCTTCTCTTCTGCAGGCTAAACAATCCCAGTTCCCTCAGCCTCTCCTCATAAGTCATGTGCTCCAGCCCCCTAATCATTTTTGTTGCCCTCAGTTGGACTCTTTCCAATTTATCCACATCCTTCTTGTAGTGTGGGGCCCAAAACTGGACACAGTACTCCAAATGAGGCCTCACCAGTGCCGAATAGAGGGGAATAATCACGTCTCTCGATCTGCTGGAAATGCCCCTACTTATACAGTCCAAAATGCCGTTAGCCTTCTTGGCAACAAGGGCACACTGTTGACTCATATTCAGCTTTTCGTCCACTGTAACCCCTAGGTCCTTTTCTGCAGAACTGCTGCCCAGCCATTCGGTCCCTAGTCTGTAGCAGTGCATGGGATTCTTCCGTCCTAAGTGCAGGACTCTGCACTTGTCCTTGTTGAACCTCATCAGATTTCTTTTGGCCCAATCCTCTAATTTGTCTAGGTCCCTCTGTATCCTGTCCCTACCCTCCAGCGTATCAACCACTCCTCCCAGTTTAGTGTCATCTGCAAACTTGCTAAGGGTGCAGTCCACACCATCCTCCAGGTCGTTGATGAAGATATTGAACAAAACCAGCCCCAGCACTGACCCTTGGGGCACTCCACTTGATACCAGCTGCCAACGACCATCCAGCCAGTTTTCTATCCACCTTACCGTCCATTCATCCAGCCCATACTTCTTTAATTTGCTGGCAAGAACACTGTGGGAGACTGTATCAAAAGCTTTTCTAAAGTCAAGAAATAGCACATCCACTGCTTTCCCCTCATCCACAGAGCCGGTTATCTCATCATAGAAGGCAATTAGGTTAGTCAGGCATGACTTGCCCTTGGTGAATCCATGCTGACTGTTCCTGATCACTTTCCCCTCCTTTAAGTGGTTCAGAATTGATTCCTTGTGGACCTGTTCCATGATTTTTCCAGGGATTGAGGTGAGACTGACTGGCCTGTAGTTCCCCGGATCTTCCTTCTTCCCTTTTTTAAAGATGGGCACTACATTAGCTTTTTTCCAGTCATCCGGGACCTCCCCCGATTGCCATGATTTGTCAAAGATAATGGCCAATGGCTCTGCAATCATATCGGCCAACTCCTTTAGCACCCTCGGATGCAGTGCATCCGGCCCCATGGACTTGTGTTCGTCTAGCTTTTCTAAATAGTTCCGAACTACTTCTTTCTCCACAGAGGGCTGGTCACCTCCTCCCCATACCGTGCTGCGGAGTGCAGCCGCCTGGGAGCTGACCTTGTCTGTGAAGACAGAGGCAAAAAAAGCATTGAGTACACTAGCTTTCTCCACATCCTCTGTCACAAGGTTCTCTCCCTCATTCAGCAAGGGGCCCACACTTTCCTTGACTTTCTTCTTGTTGCTCACATACCTGAAGAAGCCCTTCTTGTTACTCCTAACATCTCCAGCTAGCTGCAACTCCAAGTGTGATTTGGCCTTCCTAATTTCACTCCTGCATGCCTGAACAATATTTTTATACTCCTCCCTGGTCATTTGTCTAATCTTCCACTTCTTGTAAGCTGCTTTTTTGTGTTTAAGACGAGCAAGGATTTCACTGTTAAGCCAAGCTGGTCGCCTGCCATATTTACTTTTCTTTCTACACATCGGGATGGTTTGTTCCTGCAACCTCAATAAGGATTCTTTAAAATACAGCCAGCTTTCCTCGACTCCTTTCCCCCTCATGTTATTCTCCCAGGGGACCTTGCCCATCAGTTCCCTGAGGGAGTCAAAGTCTGCTTTTCTTAAGTCCAGGCTCTGTATTCTACTGCTCTCCTTTCTTCCTTGTGTCAGGATCCTGAACTCGACCATCTCATGGTCACTGCCTCCCAGGTTCCCATCCAGTATTGCTTCCTCTACTATTTCTTCCCTGTTTGTGAGCAGCAGGTCAAGAAGAGCTTTTCCCCTAGTTGGTTCCTCCAGCAATTGCACCAGGAAATTGTCCCCTACACTTTCCAAAAACTTCCTGGATTGTCTGTGGACCGCTGTATTGCTCTCCCAGCAGATATCGGGGTGATTAAAGTCACCCATGAGAACCAGGGCCTGTGATCTAGTAACTTCTGTTAGTTGCTGGAAGAAAGCCTCGTCCACCTCATCCCCCTGGTCTGGTGGTCTGTAGCTGACTCCCACCACGACATTACCCTTGTTGCTCACACTTCTCAATTTAATCCAGAGACTCTCAGGTTTTTCTGCAGTTTCATACTGGAGCTCTGAGCAGTCATACTGCTCTCTTACATACAACACAACTCCCCCACCTTTTCTGCCCTGCCTATCCTTCCTGAACAGTTTATATCCATCCATGACAGTACTCCAATCGTGTGAGTTATCCCACCAAGTCTCTGTTATTCCAATTACATCATAATTCCTTGACTGTGCCAGGACTTCCAGTTCTCCCTGCTTGTTCCCCAGGCTTCTTGCATTTGTGTATAGGCATTTAAGATAACTCACCGATTGTCCTGCTGTCCCAGTATGGGGCAGGAGCCCTCCCCTCTTGCACTCACCTACTTGTGCTTCCTCCCAGTATCCCACTACCCCACTTACCTCAGGGCTTTGGTCTCCTTCCCCCGGTGAACCTAGTTTAAAGCCCTCCTCACTAGGTTGGCCAGCCTGCTTCCAAAGATGCTCTTCCCTCTCTTCGTCAGGTGGAGCCCATCTCTGCCTAGCACTCCTTCTTCTTGGAACACCATACCATGGTCAAAGAATCCAAACCCTTCTCTCCGACACCATCTGCGTAGCCATTCGTTGACTTCCACGATTCGACGGTCTCTACCCCGGCCTTTTCCTGCCACAGGGAGAATGGACGAGAACACCACTTGCGCCTCAAACGCCTTTATCCTTCTTCCCAGAGCCACGTAGTCTGCAGTAATACACTCAAGGTCATTCTTGGCAGTATCATTGGTGCCCACGTGGAGAAGCAGGAAGGGGTAGCGATCTGAGGGCTTGATGAGTCTCGGCAGTCTCTCCGTCACATCACGAATCCTAGCCCCTGGCAAGCAGCACACCTCTCGGTTTTCCCGGTCAGGGCGGCAGATAGATGACTCAGTCCCCCTGAGGAGAGAGTCCCCGACCACCACCACCCTCCTCCTCCTCTTGGGAGTGGTGGTCGTGGAACCCCCATCCCTAGGACTGTGCATCTCATGCCTTCCAATCAGTGGAGTCTCCTTCTGCTCTGTTCCCTCAGATGTATCATTCACTCCACTCTCTGCACTAGTACCTGTGGAGAGAACATGAAAACGGTTGCTCATCTGAATATGCGTTTCTGGTACATGGACTGGTCTCATACTCTTTCCTCTTCTGGAGGTCACATGCTGCCAATTATCCTCACTGGCCTTCTGTCCCTGCTGCGTAGCCTGCTCTGAATCCTCAGAACACTGTGCCCGCTGAAGCCTATCCTGACGTCTATCCAGGAACTCCTCATTTTCTTTTATGGAACGCAGGGTTGATACTCGTTTCTCCAGACCTTGAATCTTCTCCTCCAATATGGAGATCAGCCTGCACTTTGTACAGACAAAGTCGCTTCTTTCCTGTGGAAGAAAGACAACCATGGCACATCCTGTGCAGGTCACGACAGCGGATCGCTCAGCATCCATAGTCCCTTCCTTTGAAGAGTTTCCTCACTTTTGGCAGAAGAAACCTGCAAGGTTCAGTCATTGGATCTCATTATGCCTTGTTCTGCTAGATTAAAAAGCCATAGACGCTGACTCCATGGGTGCTCCGGGGCTGGAGCACCTGCAGGGAAAAAATAGTGTGTGCTCAGCATCCACCAGCAGCCCCGCAGATCAATGCCTCCCACACAGACCGCCCGCCCGCCGGCGGGCCCTGGGAATCAATTTATTTGGGTCAAATCTCTGTTAATGGCCAAATCTTGCTAGCCTTATTCTCGTACTCACATTGAACTATTCATGTGAGTAAGGCAAGAGAGATGTGGCCCTCACTCAGATCCTCCATTGAAGTTAATAGGGCTTTTCCCTTATTTAGAACTTCATAAAAGCCTGCAAGACCTGGCCCTTTACTTCTCATTTTCTTAGCCACCGGAAGGTGTTTGGTTTTGGAGAAAAGCTTGTTCTTCCTGCAGTGAGATCATAATCCTGTCCGTATGGCATCAGGATCCCTTGCTGTGGAAATGTGACTCCCAGTCATCACAAACTGAGCATGGTGACTTAGATACAGAAGCCAGTAGTAGAGAAAGCTCTCGTTTAAAGATAAGCATCTGATAATGACACGTAACTATATTTTAAAAATCAGCACAACATATCTAATGAACCGATGCCCCAGTGGTAGAGTCCCTCTCAGGCAGGACTGAGGTTGCAGACATTATAATTAATGGAGCATGATCAAGGAGATCTTGGAGATCAGGGAGAAGAGGTAACTTGACTGCAGTTGATCAAAGAACTCAGAGTTGCAGTAGCCAATGCACGAGCATGGTGCCAATTCCTCCTATCAGTAGTGAACTTAAAAGCTCGACAGCTATAAATAAAAGCATGAAGGAGAAATGAAGGTTAGAGAGGAAGAAAGCCTCACCACAGTGCAAATCACATTTCATTTCACTACTGAGGGCTTGTCTTCACTACCCGCCGGATCGGCGGGTAGCAATCGATCTATCGGGGATCGATTTTTCGCGTCTCGTTAAGACGCGCCTAATCGATCCCCGATCGCACTCCCCGTCGGCGCCGTAAAACCACGTCATCGACCGGCGCAAGCGGAGTCGACGGGGGAGCTGCAGTGATCGACGCGCCGCCGTCTTCATGGTCAGGTAAGCCGATTACGATACGCCGATTTCAGCTACGTTATTCACGTAGCTGAATCTGCGTATCGTAGATCGACCCCCCTCCCCTAGTGTAGATGAGTCCTAAGGAAAGAATCCTCTTCCTGCACTTGTAGCTGTAGGTGTGGTCTTAAGATCTGGGATTTGATACTAGAAAGAGCCATGAAATATTAGATAACCAAAAGTGACCTGAATGTACGTACAGTAGTATGTAAACAAAGTATATAGGGTACCACTATGAGAAAATCCAACCCAATGTGTTTGCATCTTTGGGCATGTCGCAGCTCCTGTACGTGTGCTGTATGTTTTGTTATAGTTCGATCCATTTTGGACTTATGTGAAGATTCATGTATTTTTGGGTCAGTGTGTATATTTTTGCATCGGTGTGTATTGTCAGTTAATTGGTGGTCTTGGGGGCTGGAGAACATAAGTCACTCAGGTTTCCAGAGATGTGGGGAAAAAAAGATAAAATAGAGAGAGGTGACATTCTGGGCATGCATTGTAAAAACTTCTTTGAATTAATGGAAGAATGATCATTGTTCTTGGGAAGGTAGAACATCGAGCCCCACTGGGTAAAGGGGATTGCTGTTGAGTGTCTGTCAGTGAGAAGGTGCATCTGGGTAACCAATAGTCTAAACCAAAATAAAATGAACCCCGCTGTCATTTCTTAGCTGTCTGTCAAGTTTAGACTAACGAAGAGAACAGAGAGGACAGATTTCTGTCATGTTACCTACTTGTGCTAATTATACTACTTAAAAGCCCAGTGCCTTGTCAGTTGCAAGGAATTGCATAATTTAGAGTGGGAGTTAATAGGCAGAACCTGCACTTATAATATAGGGAGTGGGTGAAGGTACAGTGCCTCTCATGGGAAAGTACCACACACGGCAGTTCGGAAGGAAGAGGCCTACCTGCGTTTCAGCAAGCTGCCTCTATTACAGGCAAATAAATAGGGCAAATGCTACTGGGGAGAAAGAGAGGCAAACAGGATTTTAATATGTGTTTAATAGATACCCTTTCAGTGATTCTTTACATCTGTGACAGCTTGGCTCTGGGGACTGGATATCCTTGAGCTGGACGGCTTCACCTCTGGGTTCATTGTTCTAATCCAGATCAGGGCGATAGTCCATGTGACAGTTGTTCCATGGGTTATATGAGGTGAGCTGGTTTTAGATCAGTTCCTACTGCACCAGCATCTAAATCACAGTTAGTGCCCTCTTCTGGCCGTCTCACCAGGAAGACTAATGGTTGGACAGGCATGGAGACTGAGCTGAATTCTCCCTTTTACAGGTGGTCCCTCCAGGTTAGGCACTGAAGCACCCTGTCAGGATAGCCTGAACTGTCTTGCCTGTGATGTACGCGCTGTGTAGTTAAGCAGAGGGCTTCAGTCTCCAGGCATGTCAGTCTGGCCCTTTTCATAGGCTGGTGGGAGCAGAGTGAGGCATCATGTGGGGACAGCCCTTCCTGTGTGCTGGATTCCCGGCAGGTGAAGCTAGAATCCTCAGTCCCGGCAGGGGGTGCTGGCTCCTGGTTCCTGAGTGGTGCCTCCTGGGAATGGGAAGTGGGGACCCTGAGGTGATGGGGGGCGGGGAAGGAGAGTCCTGAGGGAAGTCAGGAGGATCCTGAGTTGATGGAGGGAGGAGGTGAGTCTGGGGGAGAGAAGGCTCCTGAGGTCCCATGTCTGGCAGCACCAGGGCCAGGAAGGGGGCAGGGTGGGGCAGGATGTTGCTGGGGGAGGGCCCTGCCTGCCTGCTGATGCGCTCGTCAAGTAGGGCTGCTAAATTTCTAATCATGCACACCCGAACACCCTTGCCCCGCCTCTTCTCTGGGTTTTCAGTGGGCTGGGGCAGAGGGTTGGGGTACAGGAGGGGGTGTGGGATCTGGGAGGGGGCTCAGGGCTGGAGCCAGGGGGTTCCAACCTGAGGCTCGGAGTTGCGGTGTGCACTCCAGCTGGAAGGCACTTACCTCAGGCAGCTCCCAGAAGCAGGCGGCATGTTCAGCTCCTAGGGGCAAGCGCAGCCAGGCCCCTCCACATCCACCGGCGCCACCCCCCGCAGCTCCCATTGGCCGTAGTTCCCGGCCAATGCAGGGATATGCCGGATGCTTCTGGGACCTGCACGGAGCCAGGGAAGGCAAGGAGCCTGCCTTAGCTCCGCTGAACTCCCGACTGGACTTTTAATGGCCCAGTCAGCACTAGCCGCCAGGGTCCCTTTTCAACCAGGCGCTCTGGTCAAAAACCAGACACCTGGCAACCCTATCATCAAGTGATATCGTGGCAGGCGATGAATCTGCGAGCAGCAAGAGCAACGGGCTGGAGCAAAGAGCTGGGCCCAGCCCTGCAGGCCAGAGCTGCCAGTATGAGGTGAGTGCCGGACAGCCTCAGCCCCCCAGGAAATATGTTCACCAGCCGCCTATGTAGGAGCCAGTCCAAGGAGCCAGGCTGCGAATCCCTTGTTCCCACAGGATCCCGCTGAAAGCAATGAGGCTATTTGAGAAGCGAGGTGCTACTCAGTGAGAATAAGGGGATCACAATATGGCCCTCTAACCTTTTCAAATGTTATTTAATGGAGTTCCTCTGTTATAAATGCAGTACTATGACTGGGGTTTCCTTTCATCCTGTAGGCACTGCTAAATTTTAGTATAATCCCTTCCCCCATCCCATCCCCCGTGGTTTATAACACATCCTTTCTCTTCTCCGCTTTTGGCTTGGCTGTCTGTGTAAACAGGAAACGATCCAGGGGGATCTCTGGGACTCAGGACATTTCATAAATAGCTCATAAAGTGCCATCTCCCTCTCTGGCGGAAGCCAGCTTTCTCCTCCCTCCCCCCCGCAGGATTGCCATATGGTAACGTGAGCTGTTTGACGTCGGAGCTGGGGTTCTCTAATTTAGGAAACGGACACAGAACAGCACGGGAAAGCAGCGTGTTCATCTGGATTTTAAACAATTTATTTCGGTCTCCAGGGACTTACTGTGTATTCCGTTCATTCGGGGTGATACTCACCCCTGTGCAGAAGGCCAGCACCGGGTCCACACACCCGTTGTGTCCCACATAAGCCCCTATGGATGGAGTGGTGCCTGCCTTGTGGTGGACGTTGGCATGGCGCTGCGTTCCATCCTCTAGCTGTGGAGTGAAGTGCGCACGTTCAGGGTTGCCCTCTCCTCTTGCTCACCGCAGTCTAAGTAAGGAGTGACTCCGGTGAACTCAATGGAGCTGCGCTGTGGAAAACTTTAGTGTCAGAAGAAGTGGGAGGAGAATCAGGCCCTCAGTTTATAGTTGCTGTTTTGTAGCTCCTCCTGCCTTACTGTGTTACCAGCGTTGCCTTGAGAGAATGGAAAGAACAGATGGCAGAGGCCAATGGGAGAGAGGGGTGGCTCATGTTCATACCCATTGCAAGGACAGGCTGGGACCCTGCTGTATGTATGGGTAACTCCCATGAATACAGTCTGGCTCTTTGTCTCCCTCTAGTGCTCAGACCATGTAAAGAGCATTATGAGTTTGCTACTTTCTTTGAGTTGGGTCCTTTAGCTCGGGGGTTCTCAACCTTTTTCTTTCTGAGCCCTCCTCCCTCCCCCAAACATGCTATAAAAACTCCATGGCCCACCTGTGCCACAATTGTTTTTTGCATATAAAAGCCAGGACTTGCATTAGGGGGTAGCAAGCAGGGCAATTGCCTGGGGCCTCATGCTACAGGATGCCCCCCTGAAGCTAAGTTGCTCAGGCTTTAGCTTCAGCCCCGGGTGGTGGGGCTCACAGCCCTGGGCTTCAACCCCGCATGGTGGGGCTTTGGCTCTCAGCCCTGGGCCCCAGCAAGTCTAATGCTGCCCCTGCTTTGTGGACCCCCTGAAACCTGCTCATGGCCCCCCCAGGGGGCTCCAGACTCCTGCTTGAGAACCACTGCTTAAGCCATGCTTTTTAGATCCCGAGGGACTGGGTTCAAATCCCATAGATGACCCAGGTGTCAATACCCAGCCCCTGTGCCTAGCTATATGCAATAGAAGTGCACTGCATCATGCCTTCAAAACCAGCAGCAACTGGTGGGGCTTGGTGGTGTTTCCTGTGACCAAAAAGATGTGACACCAACACTGACTCCTTATCGAATTAAGATAAATTGGCATGAACCAGATTTAAATCTAAGTGTGTCCACAAAAGATTTGCACGGGTTTAACCAAATCAACTGTTAAATCAACGTAAAGTTAAACTGGTGTAACTTTGTATATAGGTGAGGCCCTAAGCACCCTTACCTTCAATTGACTTCTTTTGGAACTGTGAGTGCTCATTACTTCTCCAGATTAGATGTCCCAAGATGGGTTCCCAAAAATTAAGGCACTTCTTATTGCTTGAACTACCAAGAGAAATAACTTTTTTCCATGAATGTTTCAAAGAAACAGTTATTGGAAACTTAGTATTTTGATGCCAATTTACTTAAAAATAATGTTAAAAAATGTGTTAGGAACCAACCCACATTCCAGTTTTGATCCCAATATATGGCCACAAAGTGGAAAACCCTTGTACTTTTTCTTCCTTACAGAAAATACAAAATACATAGTAAATGAAGTCTGTAGTTATAGATTCATAGCGTTTAAGGCCTGAAGAGAACATTATGATCATCTAGTCTGACCTCCTGCATAGATTTACTGACTTCCAGTGATGAAATAGTACTTAAATAAAATTTTAGGCAGATCGGGAGCTTGATTTGAAATCATTATTCTTCCTTTGGTAGTTCCAGTATGTTTTTATTAAATTTGGTAGACAGCATGGGCTCCCTCTGATGTCTAATTTGAATATCTGAAATTTAATTTAATTTGCCCTTTCATCCCAGCCCAATGAATACAGTAGGTAGGCTTAACTGAGAAGGCTGTGTTTTCATGTCTGTGTTTTCATCGAAAACTTGATTATCAGTCTTATTTGTGATGTAGATTAGTAAATCCACTTAAATGATTAAATCCACTTCTTACCATTTAAATCCTTGTTTTCTAAATTAAAGGGATCTCAGATCAAAAACATATACTAAGGGGGAAAAACCCCAAAGAAAAGGTCAACTGCCTAAACCTGTGATATTGACAAGAATAACCAAACTCAAAATGCTATTCCTGTCATGTAGAAATGGTGGGAGCTGCTGGGTATTGACCACTTGAAAATCTGGTGACTTCACTTAGGTACCTAACTGGGAGCTGAGCAGTTTTGAAAACCGGGCCGCTTGCTTAAACTGCCTACATGGAAAGTGGGGGTGGGAGCTCTCTCTTGAAAATCTGACCATTAGCATTTGAGTTTCTAAAGGCTCAGGGACACTTGGCCCATGTGGCATTTTGCAATCACAGATGATACCAATGTTTTGCTTTTGCGTAATAACTTTGCTCTATCCTGGGGCCAGACCTTGAAGTCTTAAAAGGGACAGGGAGAACTGGCATTTGCTTCCCTTGATAAACAAAGCTATGTTTCAGAATCTAGCATTTTTTGGTAACCTTTGTTATTTTTGTCCTTGTTCCTCCTTAGGTACTTTGAGTTTTATGAAGGGCCTTTTGAATACAACTCCACCAAATGCCTGGAATTAAGACAGGATATCATTGAGGTGAAAGTGCTCTCCATGTAAGTATGAGCAATTGTGTTATAAAATGGTTGCCCTGTCAGACTGGTTACAAACACATGTATAACGAGGGAGCCAAAGACACGTCTCCAAGGAGCAGGGATTTTGAGCGTCCATGTCAAAGTAATGGGGATTAAGAACTTGATCCCCAGTGGACACAGTGGGATTCTTTTCATTCATTTCAGTGGGCTTTGAGCCAGGCTCGGTGCCACCTTCTGAATTTTATTAATATAAGGAGCCCATGTTTTCATCTATAATAGTCTATTCAGGGCCCTCTACTCAGAACATGTCGTGTGTTTTCATTTGCCAAGTAATTTAAACAATTCAGTAGCATAGCACGATTCTGTCATTTGATCGACGCAGTATCAGTATTCTGTCTTGTATGGCCCCACAGGTACGTCAGGAAATGTATCAGTTGCCTAAGAGGTCTATACATCCCTGAAAAGGGGTTTTAAAACATAATAAAAAGGTAAAATAATAACTGTTGTAAGGACAAAATTCTCTTCTTCAGTGCACAGTGCATATTCCTTATTTTCACTACAGGCCTCCTTAGTGGATGTCCTGCACATACTCCCATTGATATCCATGGGAGCTGTGCTCATGAAACAACTGCACATTAGGTAAATGTCCATGTAGCAGCTGGAAGCGCGCCTCCCAGTGCAGGCAGACAAGCGCTAGTTCTGCTCAAGTTAGCATGCTAAAAATAGAAAAGTAGCTGGGAGCAGCCTCTTGAGTACAAACCTACCTGGGCCGCCTGAGTGCAAGCACAGGTGGCTAGCCCCGGCAGCTGCCTCAGCTAGCTTTAGCTACTCCGCTATGTTTAGTGCACTAGCTCTTCGAATGCAGGGGTCGACAAACTTCGGCAAGTGACCCATCAGGGTAATCCGCTGGCGGGCTGTGAGACATTTTGTTTATGTTGACCATCCACAGGCACGGCCCTCCGCAGCTCCCAATGGCCGTGGTTCGCCATTCTCGGCCAATGGGAGCTGCGGGAAGCAACGGACGCTCAACGTAAACAAAATGTCTCACGGCCCGCCAGTGGAAAACCCTGATGGGCCGTGTGCCGAAAGTTGCCGACCTCTGCTCTCAGGGCCGGTGCGCCCACTAGGCGACCCTAGGCTCGCCGCGGCTGCCTCCTGGCTCTCCGGCTGAGCTGGGAGCTGGGGAGGCGCCGCGGATGGGGGGCTGAGCTGCTGGCCCACGGGAGGTGGGGAGCCACCGGGGCGGGGACGACTGGCTGCCGCGGGGGGGGAGGGGTGTTAGCTGGGCGGGGGGGGAGGGCGCAGGGGGGAGGGCAGTGTTAGCTGGGCGGGGGGGGGAGGGCGCAGGGGGAGGGCAGTGTTAGCTGGGTGGGGGGAGGGCTGGTGCAAGGAAGTTTCGCCTAGGGCGCGAAACTTCCTTACACTGGCACTGTCTGCTCTCATGCATGCCTGTCTACCCACACTGAGAATCACACTTCAGCTGCAGTGCAGACATCCCCGATGACTGAGTTCTAAGCTATGGAGCAGAGGAGTTTGTCCTAGACAAAGTAATTTAAAAGTCTTCTCTACAAAACTGTAACAAATCCTGGAGAGATTCCACATGTACATGAAAAACAGCCCAGGTATTGGTTTAAACAATTATTTATTATTAAAAATAATGTGTCACCTTGAAAACAGTGTTGCAGGATGGTTTTCTGGATAGAGCATTGGATAGGGACTCAGGAGGCTGGGATGCCGGTCCCAGCTCAGCCACTGGACAGCTGGGTGACCTTGGGCATGTCACTTCAACTCTCTGTGCCTCAGTTTCTCCACCTGTAAAATGGGGATAATGACACTGACCTCCTTTCTAAAGTCCTTTGAGATCTACTGATGAAAAGCATATGGTAGGAAAGAGCAAGGTATTATTATTGTTAAACACAAATCAAGACATGTTTCCTGTCCTGGGCCCCAATTCAGCTAAGTAGTTAAGCATGTGCTTAAATTTCATTTACTTCAAGGAGACCACTTGTGCACTTAAAATTACACATGTGCTCAACGGCTTTGCTGAATCAGGGGCTTGAAGAGCTTTTGTTCTAAGACAAGACAAAGACAAGATAAAACACTGGCTGGCAGATCAGATGAGGGAGGGTTGTGGGGATTAATGATGATGATAGGAAAGGAGGAGGGACCCAACACACACTACTCTTCGGATGGTTCTGCCATGCTTTCGGTAGTGTGATAGGCAGGTCCATACCAAACTCTGCAGTTTGCATTCTTTATGTAAGGAAATATGTTGGCACTCTTGGTGGTCCTGTGTGGCCCACTGCTACCCTCTGAAAGGGAGTGTCTATAATGGACATCGTTATAAGGACAGTTTTTCCCTTACCCTCTATCTTTCATGCTTTCTGACATGTATCACATTTGGCCTTTAACGCGTGATCCTGGACAAAATGCCTCCATCCATGGGTGGCGCATGAACTACCCATTCAGGGAGGCTAGCACCTGGCCCCACCCATTCTGCCCGAGGCCCTGGCCCCCTCCCCTGCCACAGCCCTGAGTGCCCCAGCACGGCTGGAGGAGCCCTGCCCCAGCTGCCCCGAATCCTGGCTCACTGGCCAGCCTCTGTCACTGGCTCCCCTGTCCCAACCCTGGGCCATCCAGGCCAGCCCGCCCCAGTTAGGGTGACCAGATAGCAAGGGTGAAAAATCGGGACAGCGGGTGGGGGGTAATTGGCACCTATACAAGACAAACCCCCAAATAGCGGGACTGTCCCTATAAAATCGGGACATCTGGTCACCCTAGAAGCGCCCCCAGCCCCAGAGCGCCGGACAAGCGGCCCGAGCACCCACACCAACCGCCCCAAATCCCAGGCCTCCAGCCAGCTGGCCTGCCCTAGCCCCATCCCCAGCCTCTGCCTGCTTTGGGAAAGAGGAGCAGCCTGGGCTGGGGCCACAGGGGAAGAGTGGGAAGCAGGAGGGGGCCTCCAGGCGGGGCATGGGCGTGCTCCCCTCGCCTTTGATACCCACCGCCCATGCCTCCATCCACAGCATATTCCAGCCCCAGACAGGCAGTCAGCTGAGAATCTCAAGCAGAGGATGAGCAGGACCTGCAGACTTGGTTGCTATCTGAACATCCCATGGGACTTACTGGAGTCAATCTTGGACTGGTCTTGGCTTCAAAGAAAAACCCGCAGCTGGTCCATAAAATATATATATATATTTAGCCATTACAGCAGTAGGCTTATGTGGGAGGAATTTCCCTACAGCTCAGCTGCTCATTTATCAGCTATTTGTCGAGGGACTGGGTTCTCTAGCGGTTAGAGCAGGGTAACTTGGAATTAGGATTCTGGGGATCTATTCTGAGATCTGCCACTGACTTAGTGTGTGGTCTTGAGCAAGACGTTTAACCTCTCTGCCTCAGGTTGGAAACTGGGGATTGTAGTTACTTATTATTTGGTAAGTGCCAGGTAGTAGCTACTTTATAGACAGGTATAAAAGACAAAGTTCCTGCTTCCGGGTGCCTAGAGCCTCAGTGATAACACTGTCCTACTCATAGGCCTAATTATTGTTTGAAAGCTTTTTGAGATTTTCAGATGAAAAGTTGCTCTAGAAGTGCAAAGTAGTGATGAAAACAGCCATCTAAAGCAATAGCAACAGCACTTTGCTGCTACAGCTCTGCATGAATCTTGGACATACGCCTCCCTCATTGACTCTGCACAGATAGCAAAGCCGGCTGCTGCCTTTCCCCCTGTAACTGGCACTGGATGAAGGACATTGGCATAGCAACTTTGTCTAGTTTGCTGACTCACATTGCAAAATAAATAGTGAGAATGGGAACAACTTGCCAGGGTGCGTGCTGATGGTGGTGAGTGCTGGAATCGTGTTCTCTTATATTGATTTCAGGGCATAGAGAAAATCACCTCTTTGTATCTTATCCAGTGGCACTCAGTTGTAAGTGGATTCCAATTTAATGGGCTAGAATTAGCCTTGGATGTGCAGTTATAAATTATTTGTATTACTGTGGTGCCATAAGCTGTTTAACACAGCAAAGCACTGTTTGCCATGCTGGGTTCTTCTAATGTGCTTGTGGAATATTCTTTTCCCCTTAGTTATCCCTCAGGGATAATGGAAGATTTCCAAATTAGCATGCTCCGATGGGCTACAGAAGGTACAGTATGACCTAGTTCTTTAAGAGTAACTTCCACACTCTGGAAAATCCAAAATTACACCAGTGTTAAATATAAAGCTATTCTTAAAGGACCCTTGTTATCTTATTGAAAACCAGCACAGGGAGCATTCAAACCCCTCAAACCCAAAGAGAATGCACCAAGATCCAGCAGCTTCAAAGAGACCTCAAACTTCATCAAAGTCCAAAAGGGGACATCACATATCCATTCTACCTAGGTATTTGTGAACTCCCAGTCACCATGAAGGTGCCAAATACTGAAGATCACACATGAACTCGTCTAGGTAGATAGGAGCAACTTCTGGAGATTTAAGGTAGTCCCATGATGCTGACCATTGAAGTCCTCTTCCTTTCCCCAGAAGATATGAAAGACAATCTTCTAATGTCAAATCTACAAACCAATCTGGCTCAGACTCTTAGCGGAAGGCTATTTTATGTTCAGCTCCATGAAATAACTGAGCAGTAAGAACTTTCCCACTCTGAAGTACATTTTTTCTTGGTTCCCCCCGCTGAAAGCTCTTTTTTTCCTTATTGAAGCCTGCAGAGATGCCATAATGGTGAGGCTATGACCTCTGCAGCTGCAGGCTAATATGCTACACATAGGATTATGGCTGCAGTGGGGGGACAGGCAGCAGAGAAGTTGGGTTGTGAGGCAGAAAGTATGTGTTACGGTACGTCCAGGTGCAATGGCATGAAGTTAAGCAAGGGAAAATTTAGGCTGGATATCAGAAAAAAAAATTCTTCCGAATGTTGACTGTGGAATAGTTTGCCTAAGGGAAGTGGAGAGAGTCCCATCACTGTAGACAATTAAAACTAGAGTGGACAAAGCACTAGCAAAAAATACAGCTGGGAAAAATATTTAACAGGAAGAGGTGCACTAGGGGGTGGATCCAACCTCTCTTGAAGTCAATGGGGACTTTTCCCATTAATTTCAAGAGTAGTTGTTGGGTCTTAGGCATTGCCTACACTGAGGACATGCTCTGGTTACGGCCATGAGTGGCCAGCCACCAGCGTAGCTACCCCAGTGCATTGCTGAGGTTACATCTACATTTGAGCTGGGAGGTGTGATTCCCAGCTTGCGTAGACTTACCTATGCTAGCTGTGCTTGAGCTGGTATCTAAAATTAGGAGTGTGTGGTGGCATGGGCAGCTCCTCAGGCAAGCTGCCCCAAGTACAATCCTACCTGGCCCCCGTGTATGTACTTGGGCGGCTAGCCCAAACCATCGCCCAAGCAGTCACGGACACACTGCTGTGTTTAGGTTCTAGGTCAAGTACAACTAGTGCGGGTCCATCTACGCAAGCTGGGAATCACAGCTTCCAGCTCCAGTGAAGACATACCCTTAGCGTAGATAAGCAAGGCATCTATCAGGTTCATTTGGCATCAGGATTGCTTACTTAGACTGAAGCTGTTTGGGACAGGGGTCCTCTTTGTGCTCTGTGTTTGTACAATGCCTAGCTCAAAGAGTCCTGGTCTATGGCTGGGCTCCTAGATGCTACAGCAAGATAAACAATCAATAACAATAATGTATTCTCCCCGTTTCAAGCAGGGTTACATTGCAGTGGTGGAAATCACAGTTTATAGTGGTTTTACATGTGCACTAGGGGTTTGCACAGGTGCAGCTATCCTGATGGCTGGCTGCTGATGGCTGAAATTCCTAGTGTGGGCAAGGCCTTAGTGGTGAACTTGAGGCCTTATACTTTGAGAATGGGATTTTCAAAGGGGCCTAAAGAAACTGGGCACCAAATTCGCATAGGCCCATTGAAATTCCCAGCCCAAATCTTTTCCAGATCTAATCTCTGTGGGTCCGTAAATTAGCCATCATTAGCAAGTGGAATCCAGAAAATCACACACAAGGGATCACCTTATCTTTTAAACATTCTGTTTCTCCAGGTTTCTTTCAGAGTTGAAGGAAGAGAATCTGACAGTAAAAGTGTGATTAAAAGAGAAACAGGCATAAGTAGGATGTGTGTATTTACATCAACTGCCACTGCTTAATGAGACTTCAGGGTCTGTCTTTAATGTAGATGTATAACATTCGCGGTCTAGTGGACAGAATGCTGGACTTGGACAGTTCTGGACTGTTCCTGTCTTTGTTACTGATTTCTCCGTGACCTTATGCAAGTCACTTCACTTCTTCGTGCCTCTCTTTCCTCTCCTGCCCTTTGCCTGTCTTGTCTATTTAGATTGTAAGCTCTTTGGGGCAGGGAATGTGTTTGTACAGCGCCTAGCACAATGGAGCCCCAATCCTGTCTGGGGCCCACTACTGTAATGGAAATAATAACAGTAAGAAGAACCATAGTGTCCCATTCTGGGGTGCAATCCAGACCAGCGAGGGGTTGTGCCTCACCATGCTTTGCTGTTGTAGCTCCCAACTTGGGCCACTCACAAGCAGCCTGCCAGCATGCAGGTCACACCCTGAGTGTCTGTGTACAACAGTAGCCCTGGTCTAGGACCTCTGATCCAAGCAGCCTGTCAGCAACACACCAATTGCACTCTGGCTTCCAGCAATCTTGGTTACTACTTGCAGGGTGACCCCAACATACTCCCAGTCCCTAATTTCCCTCAAAACGTGTGTTCTGCACTGTTCAGCCCTCTCCTGGGCAGTTCAGATATTAAAGGTCCATTGCCCCTGTAAAGGGTCAATAGTCAACAGTTTGCTACTTTTAACTGGAGTTACCAAACAGTTCAGTTTACACACAACACTGGATTTTTTTAGATTAAAAATAAAACAAGCTCATTTAAAGAGAGAGATTTTAAGTGAGTCCAAGTATAAGCCATGAATGCAGAAATGGTTACTAGGGAAATAAAGAAAGTGCTTCCTAGTAGCTAAAACTTAACAAAGTAGACTTGGTTCAAGGTAAAATCCTTACCACATGTTCCCAGCAACATGGCTGACCAAATTCTCAGGTCAGGACCTGCCCTCAAAGTCAAAGAGCTGGTTCCTTTGTCTTCTTAAGTGAAAGAGTAATAACCTGGGATGTTTTTGCCCCTCACTTTTATAGTCCAGTCAATTGCAATGCATTTTCCTGAGGGTTACCCCTAGATAAAGTTCATTGCAGCTGAAAGGAAGGAGACATGGAGTCTTGTGGTGAAGGAGGTTCCATGTTGTTTGCTAAAATGCAGATTGCTCCTTTCCTGACCCCCTTTGTTGGTAAAGAATGGCCACTTGACATAATTGCCAGTCAACTTTGACACCTGGCTAGCACCATCAGCTTGTCTTTTATCTTTGAGAAACCAGTTTACCCACTCCCCAGACTTGTCCGATAAACACATTGTAGTCATAATTTCAGTTTATGTTCAGAACTCGTAGTATGCATTTTGTGCATACGTTACAGAAGAAGACTGACGATCAGTGTGGTGTTAGTTTTTAAATGATACCTCACAGGGTATATTTTGCACAAAGGTTATTACAAAAATGTTTATGGTGTGAATACACGGGTGCTTTCAGTCATACATAGGGATTAGGTTTTAGACAGAGAGCATTCGTGTGGCCCAACTACCTCTTCCTACCAAATAACCATTACATGCCCTCATCAATGCAGTGTTATGAATGGAGAAAAGAGCATTTCCTAAAAGTGCACTCAAAAGTCTTTGGTTTTGTCTTTAGGGTGAAGCAAACTGAATTGTTTGACAGGTGGAAGAGCCTACAGATGTGCAAATGGGAGATGAATGGGACAGAAGCCAACCTATTCAAGTAAGAAGGGTTTCTGTTAATGAGACTATAGCTACCAGTAACTAACAGGGGTAAGTTTCAATGTAATCGATTGTAAAGGAGTGATGTCATCACATAGCAATGGTTATTAAAGAGCAAGTAAAACCTCAAGAGGCTGTTAATTTTTGCCATTCATTATGGTCGGGGAGACCAATGCATTTAAGTAGGTTTTGGTTATTATCAATTTTTAAAAAGCCAGGTAGCAGGAAGGGGTGAGGGTGGAAGAATGCTATAGAAGCGCCTAAGACTCACCCCCCTCTAGGGTGACCAGATGTCCTGATTTTATAAGGGACAGTCCTGATATTTGGGGCTTTTTCTTATATAGGCGCCTATTACCCCTCCACCCTGTCCCGATTTTTCACACTTGCTACCTGGTCACCCTACCTGTGGAGGAGGGGAAATCTGTGCTGAGGATCCCCCCAGCATGTTTCAGGGAGAAGAGAGGCGGGGGCACAATCTGGGCCCTGGAGAGATTATGGAAGATCACCGTAAGTCAATGACCAACCATAGAATAGAACACTGGAGTCCTGCCTCCCAGTGCTGTGCTCCAGTCATAAACCAAGAGTTAATTGTGATGCTCCTTGCATTAAGGGTGCTGACCAAATTCTCAACTGGTGTAAATGATTGCAGCCACACTGTCTTCAGTAGTAACACTGCTTTACACCAGCCGAGAGTCTTCAGAATCATCAGAATGAAAATCTTGATAGTTTGTTCTGTATTCCATTGTTGATGGTGATGTCCATCACCTTATTAGCCTTCTCAGTTGCCATTCTCTGGCCTCCTCAACTGCTGTTCTGGTATCCAGAGACCTCTGCCATTTGTCCCTAGAGCACTCTCTTATCTTATATCCTTGCTGAAGTTCATCTACAATGATTTCAGAACCCACCTTTGGAATGCTGTCCTGTAGGGCCAATATCTGAATGAAGCCACAGCATTGTTTTAGATCTGTGGACATATATTTAATGCCGTGGATGCACGGGGATCAGAGACATGGGCATTGGCTCAGAAACAAACGTGCTCTGGAATAAGAGTGGGAGTAATTCAAGGATTTCTGTTGCAAAGACAAAAGTAGAAAAGGCATTAAATGAAAGATGTGAACTAAGAAATGGATTCCACTTTGACACACAGCACTGACTCCTCTGTATATTTTAGTTTAATATGAAATCTATGGTGAGAGTAGCACATTAACCATAACATCATTGGGACAGCAATTTCTATCTGTATCAATACTCATTGTAACTCTTAACTTGAATCCATGCTATTGGTTCACGTAAACGTCTTCACCTATTGTTCATTTGACAGGTCAACGTTGTCAAGATGTTGCAATGCCCCTGCCTTTCTATTCACCACACAGAAAAATACTCCCCTGGGAACTAAACTGAAATATGAAGTGGATACTAGTGGAATCTTCCATATCAATCAAGAAATCTTCAGAATGTTTCCAAAGGTGTGTTACATGTCTGCGTCCATTTGCTAAAACCTCACACTGTAGCTGCTGCATTAGACAAAGTCTTGTATAGTAGTCAAGCTTTAACCAACATTTTGAAATTTTTGCAAACATCCTTGCTCATGCATCTTCATTTTCCATATGATATTCCATTTTCTTTTCCTCTATCTAGTTGCCATCTGCTCCAGCTGGCATGCAATGTGTATACTTTTGACTGCAGAATTTACTGACTGCATGTTATCTGGCTAGTGAAATGGCTTTAGAAATCAGCATATAATGAAGCTTAGTGATCAGAACTCAACAAGCACATGTCCGCATATTTTAAACACACTATTTGTCTGGGTCTGATTCTTATTCTTATTTGAAAATTTGAGAACTTAGTGATTTTTACCTTTTTTCTGTTTGCAGATTGTGAACATGTTGCAGAATTCTGAAATGTATTTGTTAGAATTTATACACAAATTTCTTCAGCAAATAAACCTTGACTTGAAGAACATTACAACCCAATGTACAATTCTCAGTGCACACTGAAATTTAAGAGCAGAAACTAATTTATGAGACTATGAATTATGTAACAAACCCACACATCTCGAATTTCAAGCTGTATGTTTGTGGAAATATCTGAAACTCATCCCTTTGCAGAGGACCAGTACAATACTGATCTTAAGTACTTATATGGCTGCCATTATCATAGTATCCAAGCACCACACAATCCTTAATGCATTTATCTTAACACCTCTGTGAGGTAAAGCAGTGCTATTATCCCCATTTTACAGATGGGATCTGGGGCACAGAGAGCCATCCCCAAGGCCCAGTTACTCAAAATATTTGGATACCTAACTTCCATTGAAATCAATAATTTTGATGGGTGTTAGGCACATAAATACCTTTGAGCATCTGGGCCTAAGTGACTTGCCTGAGATCTTATAGGAAGTCTGGTGGGTGGAACAAAGAATTGAATCCAGGTCTCCCAAGTCCAGGCTACTCCCCCACAGCCACCAGACCACTTTTACTCTCCAATGCTCATTCCCTCCCCAGGTTATAAAAGCATAAGAATAGCCACACTGGGTCAGAGCAGCGGCCCATCTAGTACAGTATCTTGTCTTCCGACAGTGGCTGCTACCAGATGCTTTGGTGGGAATGAATAGAACAGGGCAATTATCAAGTGATCCATCTGCAGTTGTCCAGTCCCAGTTTCTGGCAGTCAGAAATTTAAGGTCACCCACACCATGAAGTTGTGTTCCTGACTATCTTGGCTAATATCTTGGACCTATCCTCCAGGAACTTATCTAGTTCTTTTTTGAACCCTGTTATTGTCTTGGCCTTCACAACATCCCCTGGCAACGAGTTCCACAGGTTGACTGTGTGTTGAATGAAGAAATACTTCCTTTTGTTTGTTTTAAACCTACTGCCCTTTAATTTCATTGGATGACCCCTGGTTCTTGCGTGATGTAAAGGAGTAAATAACACTTCCTTATTCACTTTCTCCACATCATTCATAATTTTATAGACCTCTATCATATCCCCCCTTACTCGTCTCTTTTCTAAGCTGAACAGTCCCAGTCTTTTTAATCTCTCCTCATATGGAAGCTGTTCCATACCCCTAATTATTTTCATTGCCCAACTCTGTACCTTTTCCAATTCTAATATATCTTTTTTATAATTTTTCTGTCATATTATCTATCCCTTTCCTAATGTTTCCTAACATTCTGTTAACTCTTTTGACTGCTGCTGCACATTCAACAGATGCTTTCAGAGAACTATCCATGATGACTCTAAGATCTCTTTCTTGAGAGGTAACAGCTAATTTAGACCCCCATCTCTATATACATATAGTTGGGATTATGTTTTCCAATAGGCATTACTTTGCACTTATCAACACTAAATTTCAGCTACCATTTTGTTGTCCAGTCTCCCCAGTTTTGTGAGATCCTTTTGTAACTCTGTGCAGTCGGCTTTGGACTTAACTATCTTGAGTAATATTGTATTGTCTGCATACTTTGCTCCCTCACTGTTTACTCCCTTTTCCAGATCATTTATGAATATGTTGAACAGCACAACAGGTCCCAATACAGATTTTTGGGGAGCCCTGCTATTTACCTCTCTCCACTGTGAAAATTCACCATTTATACCTACCTTGTGTTTCCTACCTTTTAACCAGTTACTGATCCATGAGAGGACCTTCCCTCTTATCCCATGACTGCTTACTTTGCTTAAGGGTCTTTGGTGTGGGACCTTGTCAAAGGCTTTCTGAAAGTCCAAGTATCAACTGAACCACCCGTGTCCACGTACTTGTTGACTCCCTCAGAGAATTCTAATGGATTGGTCAGCTATCCTCCAATCATCTGGAACAGAGGCTTAAGCAATAGGTTACATACCACAGCTAGTAGTTCTGCAATTTCATATTTGAGTTCCTTCAGAACTCTTGGGTGAATGTCATCTCGTCCTGGTGACTTATTTGTCACCAGGTTTGTTTCAAAACCTCTTCTATTGACACCTCAATCTTGGATAGTTCCTCAGATTTGTCACCTAAAAAAAATGGCTCAGGTGTTGGGATCTCCCTCACATCCTCTGCAGTGAAGACCGATGCAAATAATTAATTTATCTTTTCTGCAACAGCCCTGTCTTTCTTGAGTGCTCCTTTTGCACTTTGATTGTCCACTGGCCCCGCTGGTTGTTTGTCAGGCTTCCTGCTTCTGATGTATTTTTTTTTCCAAATTGCTATTCATGTTTGTGTCTTTTGCTACTTGCTCTTCAAACTTTTTTTTTTGGCCTGCCTAATTATACTTTTTTGACTTGCCAGAGTTCATGCTTCTCTCACTGCCTCTTTTACTCCATTGTTTAGCCATGGTGGTATTTTTTTTGGTCGTCTTACAGTTTTTTTCTTATTTGGGGTGTATATATTTAGTTGGAGCCTCTATTACAGTGTTTTAAAATAGTTTCCATGCAGCTTACAGGCATTTCATTTGTGTGACTGTTCCTTTTAATTTCCTTTTAACTAGCTTCCTCGTTTTTGTGTAGTTCCACTTTTTGCAGTTAAATGCTACTATAGTGGGTTTCTTTGGTATCATCCCCACCTAAAAGGATGTTAAATTTAATTACATTATGGTCACTTTTCCTGGACATCTCCTGAGCTATAGTCTCCTCTTGCACCGGATCCTGTGCGCCACTTAGAACTAAATCAAGAATTGCCTCCCCCTGTGTGGATTTCAGGAGTAGCAGCTCCATTGAATCAGTCATTAATGGTGTCTAGAAATGTTATCCTTGCATCTTGTCCTGAGGTGACGTGTACCCAGTCAGCATGGGAATAGTTGAAATCCCCTATTATTATTGGGGTTTGTGTTTTTATAGGCTCTCTAATCTCCCTGAGGATTTCACAATCAGTGTCACCATCCTGGATAGGTGGTCAGTAGTATATTCCTGTTGCTATACTCTTGTTATTCAAGCACGGAATTTCTACCCATAAAGATTCTATGGTACAGTTTGATTCATTTAAGATTTTTACTATATTTGACTCTATGCTTCCTTTCACATATAGTGCTACTCTCCCACCAGCACGACTTACTCTCATTCCTATATATTTTGTACCCTGTGTGACAAAGTTCCTCCTCTACCTCGGTGGGTCCTGCGCTTATTGGCAGATTCTGCTTGCCTCAGAGATCTTCCCCTCTAGTAGAATCCACAGTCCAGGTTAACTCCTCCTGTGTCTGATCAGGAGTTGGGAGTTTTGGGGGGAACCCGGGCCCACCCTCTACTCCGGGTTCCAACCCAGGGCCCTGTGGACTGCAGCTGTTTAGAGTGCCTCCTGGAACAACTGCACGACAGCTACAACTCCCTGGGCTACTTCCCCATGGACTCCTCCCCACACCGTCTTTATCCTCACCACAGGATCTTCTAGCAGTACGCCTTCTCACTCTCAGCTCCTAGTGCCTCTTGCTCCCAGCTCCTCACACGCAACCTCCTTCCACAGCTCCTGACATGCGCCCCTCACTGACTCACTGGGAGGCTTTTAACTAGTTTCAGCCAGTCCGATTGGCTGCAGGTGTCTCAATTAACCTCCCTGCCTTCTGGAAAGTTCTTAATTGGCCCAGGTGTCTTGATTAACCTGGAGCAACTGCCATAAGGTATCAGGGATTTGTTTAACATACTGGTTCCTTACCACTTTCCTATAGCCCTCTGGCCTTGCCCCGTCACACCTGGTATTACTGTGTCCCATTGGTTATCATTCCACCAAGTATCTGTGATGCCTATTATATCAATATCCTAATTTAATACCAGATACTCAAGTTTACCCATCTTAGTATTTAGACTTATTGCATTTGAATACAAACACTTTATACAATTTGTCAGTATTTAGTTGTCTGCCTTCATGTGATGTAATTGAATGGGATTCCTCTGTTTGACTGTTTCTCTTCAGTTCCTGCCCTTACTTTATCAATTTCTGTCCTCTCTTCTTTGCTGGGATGCTGAGTATCCCCTTCAATAAATCCTTCCCAAGGAATGTGAAACCATGTGGTCCTCTGCTCCTGTCGGCTTTTCCCAAGAACCTTAATTAAAAAGTCCTCTATGACCTTTTTAATTTTACATGCCTGAAATCTGGTTCTGTTTAAACCCTGTTTAAGTTCCAGGTATGCCCTCAGAATAGTGTTTACATGAGACCAATGTCATGCAGAAGTGCGGTGCAGGTCTCCACATAAGGAAGGATTGACTTTTACCCAGTATGGCTCCATTTTAGCAAAGCACTTAAACACATGCTTAAAGTTAGGCACATGAGTAAGCCAATCCCTGTTGCTGCGAGCATGTAAGATCATGCTTAATTCTAAACACGTGCTTAAATCCATTAAAATCAAGAGGATGAAGGCTTATGCTTAAATTTAAGCATGTGTTTAAGCGCTCTGCTGAATCAGGGCCCATGTTGGTTTGTTGCATTAGTAAACCAGTCAGGGACCAACAATAATACCACGTGATTTATGTAACTAACCAGCCCAGTACAAATTGTGAATTGCACATTTTACAATCTAAGGGAGAATTTGTGATCAGCTTTCAGTGAATATTGAGCTGAAAAATTTCTATTTATTTTGAGAGTAATTAGTGGGGCTTGAAGGTGTGTGGAAAGTGAAAACAGTCAAATCAAATTTACTTTTGAATTTGGATAAATGTTAGCCAAAACCCTTTCCCACTATTTACTCATTTCTAGGAAATTCCGTTGTATAAGAGTAACAAGACAACCCAGCAGCACACGTCTATGGGGTTGTTATTGTTTTTCTGAGCTGGACAGTTGTATTGTATGTCCTTCAGCCTCATGCCTTATGTGCAACATGTGTAGTGCGCTATAAATAATCACCTAGACATTCATTTCACATCACTATTCCATCTGGATGTATTTTTCATTATGAAATTACTTATAAAATATGTATGTGCCAATAGGAGCATTCTCATGCTTATATAAGCACGTCTCTACATATTCATAGGGTGTCAGCTCTCCTGAGCTTTGCCTCACACTTCTCACACCCTAAGGGCCTAATTCTGTCCTTGGATATGTGATTATAACTCTCATTAACTTCAGTGGCTGCTCCATACATTCATCTGAGAGCAGAATTTTGTCCTTTAGGATATAGAAGAGATGCTTGATGCTTAGACTCTAGCCCTGCAAAGGCTTATGCAAGCGCATATCTTTATGCATTGTGAGTAGTTGTGTTGACTCCAGTGGGTTGACTGATTAGCCCATATCCTCAAAGGTACTTAGGCTCCTCGCTTCCATTGATTTCAATGGGGCATGGTGTTTAAGCTGAAGCAGATGCATAAGTCTTTGCAGGATCAGGGCCTTAAATTGTAAGCCATCTTTGTGTTATGACGGTAGAGGTCTTAGCACAATGGGGCCCAATCCCTGGTTAGGGCCTCTGGGCACTGCCTCAGTACAGTAGAACCTCAGGATTGGAGGTTGTTTGTCACTCTGAAATGGTCGGAACTCTGAACAAAACGTTCTCATTCTTTCAAAAGTTTACAACTGAACATTGACTTAATACAGCTTTGAAACTTTACTACGCAGAAGAAAAATGCTGCTTTTAACCATCTTAATTTATATGACACAAGCACAGAAACAGTTTCCTTCCCTTGTCATATCTTTTTTTTAAACTTTCTCTTTATTTTTTGAGTAGTTTATGTTTAACACAGTACTGTACCGTATTTGCTCCCCCCACCCTTCTTTTTATTTTGTCTCTGCTGCTGCCTGATTGTGCACTTCCGCTTCCAAATGAGGTGTGTGGGTGACTGGTCAGTTTGTTACTCTGGTGTTCGTAACCCTGAGGTTCTACTGTAGTAAATAATATTTACAATGCTGTTATTACAGCAAGAGATATCCAGAATCCAGGTTCAGTTCTGATAAGCATCCCAAACATTCTCCCTTTCTCTGAACTATGCAGACCTCTTGAATCTTCTAAACTAGACCAGGTGTTCCAGGGGATCAGATTTTCTGGCATTTAAAATCAGGACAGAAATATAAGAGCAGTGTTTTTTAGGCAATTTATAATATAATGCCTATGATAGATTGAATCTATGGTTTTGGTCCCCATCTGGAAACTAGAAGTGAAAGATCATCTCTAACATTATGGAATCTTACACATTCAGTTGTAGATATTGGCTAAAGGTTCAGGTGTTCTTACTTTTTTTTTTTTCTGAACCAGTTTCCCACAGCATCTCTAACTACAATGAGAGTGGTCATGTCAGTTCATACAAACGCGTGTATCATGGGATTATTGGACCCCAGGGAGGGACCAATGGTAATTGCCTATTATTATTCCATTCATCTGATTTTAATTCAAGACAGAGCTGCAGAAAAGGGAACTGCTGCCACATGCATGTCTCAGGAAAGTAACTGGTTTGTTCTCATTTTGCTGTAGGATATGCCATACTATCGCTCCCAATTTAAGAAATGTGCTGTGGTTGGGAACGGAGGGATTCTCAAGAACAGCAGATGTGGACGGGAGATTGACAGTGCAGATTTCGTATTTCGGTAATCATCCTATAGTACGGTTCTTTTAGCATTGTATAGTACTAAATAAAATATCACACGTCTATTCTTTCTTACGTTGAAATATAGGAATTGCCAAAATGGAACAAATGGTCCAGCTAATGAACTATCCTGTTCTGGCAATGGCCAGATGGTTTAGAAGAAAAACCCACCTAATAGACAATTATGAAATTACATGTCTGTGGGGGTAATTTCTTTCCAACTCCACGCAGTTAGTTGCTGGTTTATATCCTGAAGGCGGATATCCCTATACATTTTCATCCTCCTTATTGTAACTCAGGAGGTTATTTTTATTATTCATACCAATGTCTTTAGTATTGTAGCTGTGTTGGTCTCAGGATGACAAAGTAGGTGAGATGATGTGTTTTATTGGACCAGCTTCTGCTGGGGGAAGAGCCAGAGACAAGCTTTTGAGCTACACGGCGCTCTTCTAAGAGCTCTCTCTGTCTCTTCCCCCAGCAGAAGTTAGTCCAATAGAAGATATTATCTCACCCATCTTGTCTTTCTCCAATTAATGTCTTTGAATCCTATTAAACTCTTTGTCTGACTTATATTTTGTGTCAGTGAGTTCCACAGATTATTTATTGTGTTGCATAAAAATATTTCTTTGTACATTTTTACCTTTATTGGACCAGATTCTGATCTTAGTTACATTAGAATCAGTGAGTTACCCTGATTTACACTGATGAAAATGAGATCAGATTCTCGCTGATTGCCTTTTAATTTCATTGGGTGTCAAGGGATAATTAGGAATACCGTATGAGTTCTTTTCACTGTTCATTACTAAATACACTCGTCATGTCACCTTTTGTATACTCACTAAACTAATCAGTTGTGATCTTTTTAATCCATTCCTCTGTGCCTCTAGTAATTTTCTTTGGCTTTTCAGGCTAGTTTCTATTTTTGCTATATCCTTCTGGAGACAGGGTAACCAAAACAGAATTTATATAGAGTCCCACCTATTTGTATTGATCAACACTGTTCCTGTCACTGACTGAAATAAGCAGCTGATCTCATTATGAATTTAGATTGCCAACCATGAGTAGGTGAATGGAGCATGTACAGCAGAAGTCATAATATTGGAGTCTGCATAATGCAACTTCTGGTTGTGCTAATCTTTTTTGGACTCTTTTCCCCCCTGTGATCTCATTCAGAATGTTGACATTTCTGTTACACAGTGACTTTCCATAGCCTGTAATTGACCTGTACCTGCCCAGAGAGATAGAGGTGGATCAAGATAAAAAGTGGAAGTTGTGTTTATTTTGATACTGATGATTAAATTCCTGAGAGTCTGATCAAATCAAAAGAAAGAGCATGTCAAAAAATGACTGAATTTCAGTGGAAACAATTGTAATATTAGGATTCTCATGCAAAGAAAGTGGTTTGATGTCTAGAAGGACGATAGACCCTGATTAAGAAATGCAGATGCTCAAATCCAGAAGTCTGTTCAGAACAGAATTTCACATGTGCTTAACTTTAAGCACATATTTAAGTTCTGTTGATGTCAACTTTGAAGTAAAGCATGTGCTTAAGTGCGGTCCCGAATAGGCAGGTTTTCCTGAACTGATGCCATATCGCTTCACTGTGGGATGATGATCATCTCATTTTGCCATAAAAACTGCTCAAGAATACATTGCAGGACATCCAAAGAACTCTGCTGAAGTCAGTGGTAATGATGTTGATGTGGTAATGATGGTAATGATGTTGATGCCTATTTTAACACTGACAGGAAAGTTTATGTTTAGAAGGATTTGAAACAGTATTTTTCCCCCTCTAGAAAACAAATATAGATCACAATGGATTTTATTTTAGATTATATATGTAATTTCCATTTACCACCAGTTGCTGTTGCCTAGCTCCACCTACTGACCAAATAGGAAAACTACATGGACACATCAGACACATTTGAAGTAGATCCCTGGCAGCTTCTTGCACAAAATTTTATGATTTTATGATTCTTGCACAAAAAAATATTGTTGGTTTAAGCTGATTTCATTATTTTTATAAGATGTTTTCTAAATTAACAAATAGAATTTGCCCTAATGTATTTCTGTATCACACTGATACTTGCTACTAGTTGGGTAATTAAGAAAATTAAAAACTGAGGCTGAATATTTGGGGAATCTTTCTAAAAGTGAGTTCTAATAGGCTATGGAACAAGCTTCCATGGGAATTAGTAGAACCCAACTTCCTAGAGAAATTTAAAACTAGACTGGACAAACTAGCCAAAGAAATATTGTAGGGAGCAATCCTACCATGGCTGAAGGATAGACAATGATGTCAGTCTCTGAAATATCAGAGGGGTAGCCGTGTTAGTCTGGATCTGTAGAAGCGACAAAGGGTCCTGTGGCACCTTATAGACTAACAGAAGTATTGGAGCATAAGATTTCGTGGGTGAATACCCACTTCTTTGGATGCAAGAGGAAGTGGGTATTCACCCACGAAAGCTTATGCTTCAATACCTCTGTTAGTCTATAAGGTGCCACAGGACCCTTTGTCGCTTCTACAGTCTCTGAAATGATATGGACCCTAGTACGAATGTATGAAGGATTGTCTTCAAATACATTCCCTCCAAAGGGTCATTGCTGTCATCTTGTTAAACAACTTCAGATCTTATTGAAACTACATAAGACTTCTAATTGCAGAATCCTCAATATCAGAAGATTGTGCCCTGATAGGGAGGACTTGGAAGAACCGAGCTCAGTTCCCTGCTCCACACAGTCTTCCTGTGTGACCTTGAGCAAGGCATTTAGGGCCAGATTTGTAAAGGTACTTAGGTGCCTAATGAGGTAGATAGAGCCCTGGTGAGGTTTTCAAAAGCACCTATTGGCCTCTTTATGTGCCTCAATGCTGTAAAAAATAAAATCTGACTTTTAGGGTATGTCTACACTACAATGTAAGCCCAGGGTTAGTGGGACTTACACCAGCTGATCCTGGGTTAAAGAACCCAGGGCTTGAGTGTCTACACTGATTGTTAACAGCAGGTTAAGAATTTTCTAACACAGGCTTGAACCTGGGGCTCTGGCATCCACACTGAAGCAACTAGACCTGAGTCAAACCAACCAAATCCCAGACTCCCTACCGCCCACCCGAAATGTGGCTGCCCTAGCTAGCCCTTTCACCATGTTGTGCTGTGAGAAAACCTGACGGTCCACCCTGCACATTACAGGAAGTTTGAACCACCTGCCAACACATCCTGCCAAGCCAGGGATCTCAAACTCAAATCACCAGGAGGGCCACATGAGAACTAGTAAATTGGCCCGAGGGCCGCATCACGTATCATACAATGATACAAAAGTATAGTCAAAAATGAAAAAAATGAAGAGTAATACAGTATTCTATTAAAAGTCAATGTATTAACTTTTTCAAAACTGTAATGCAAAGAGGGGTTTTAATAAAATATAAACACTCAGTAATGTTTGGAGCTTGGCTGCCAGTGGAGTCGGTGCCTATGGCAGGCCGCAGGAAATAACTCCGCGGGCTGCATGTGGCTTGCGGGCCGTGTGTTTGAGACCCCTGTGCCAAGCAGTCATTTTGGTCAGTGGGCTTCCAGCTACCCGAGCCAGCAACATGGAGGAGACACTTTGTGAAGAACTTCTCTTGCTTTCGTTTTCACTCCTGTGTCAGGAAATGGGCAGCGCGTCCCTGAGATGCTGATGAACATTTTGGCAGCATCTTCTGACCCATAAAGGGAGCAGGAAGAGGAAGAAGCAGAGGAGGAAGAGCACCCAAGCATGGCAGACTTGAACTGACTGATGCTTCTCAGTACACTCTGTACAGCCTCTGATGTCCCCTGTGTAGACCGGAGCTTCTGGAGCAGGGCCACAAGCACAGACTGGTGACATCACATTGTCATGCAGACCTGGGATGACTAGCCATGGACTCCAGAACTTTTGCATGAAGAAGCTACATTTCTGGAGCTTTGCAAGCCACTTGTCTCACCTTCCAGTGTAAAGACACATGCATGAGGCCACCCCTGCTGGTCCAGAAGCGGATTGCTATAGCCATCTGGAAACTGGCTACCCCAGACTGCTACAGGTCTGTTGCAAACCAGTTTGGTGTTGGAAAGTCGACTGTGGGTAAAGTGGTCGTGGAGGTTTCTGAGGCAATCAGGCATGTGGTTTACCCCAAAGTGGCAGTCCTGGAGTAATTGCTGGCTTTGAGAGAATGGGGTTTCCAAACTGCACTGGGGCCATTGATGTTATGCAGGCTCTTGTGGACCCCAGAGGGCCATTTATGAATGTCAGCATGGGTTGTACTAGAAAAGCTCAAGATGCCAGGGTTTTCCAGCGATCAGGAGTCTACATTCATGGACAGGCCAATTGACCTCTAATGGCGGCAGCACCTCCACTGCTCACCTGCACTGCAGCACACGCCTGGGCCAATGTACCTTCAGAGCCCATTCCACGAGGAAGCGTTTCCGTGATGAACGTGTGGTTGAAGTTCTGGACAGGGCCAAAAGTTGTTCCCGTGCCAAAGGGACCTGTGGCTAGAGGAAGGGCCTGCTGCCAGGTGAAAGGCTCAGGCTGGCTGCACAGCTTGAGGGCAGGGTTTTAGCATGGGCACTTGCTTCACAGTTCCTGGAATGGGAACGGTGGCTAAGGGAGGAGGACAGAGCTCAGCAGAAAGAACTGTCTGAGTGGCCCATATCACTGACTGCAAGAGTAGGAGCTCCTGCTATACTGTCCTCTGCGCACTACCCTGTGCTGCAGTCCAGAAGCAGCTTGGAAGACTCCATGGCAATCGGACCCCATGAGTGGCTGGGCAGGGCAACGTTGCCCCATGCAGCCCTCCATGTTGATCCCCTCCCCTGTGTATGCCTCCACCTCCCTCCCACAGCACCAAGTGCCCAGCCAATGGGGAAAGACGGGAAAGGAGAACGGGGTCAGGGGACATGCCATGATGGGGGGGTTTCTGTTTTGTATGTGGTTTCATGTTTGCGCTTTTTCATGCACTTTGCGGGGTGGGGGGTTCTGCACGCTTCTGTTGTGACTGGTGTTTTGGTGTGGTGTTGGCAGCTGGCCTGCCTGGGAATGGGCGAATGTTGTACTTTTCTAAAACATGTTTATAATGAAAGCTTTTAAAAGTTTATTTCTATCACTGCTTCACATGGTGCGATGCGTATTCAAAATAACAAAGGTAAACACGTGATCAGGGACAATTAGGAATTTGTATGCAAAGACTATCCCTCAACCCAGTTATCTATAGCCATTCATACTTCAATCACTTCCCTACATCAATCCATTCTTGAATAACCCCCTTTCCCCCATTTCATAAGTGGGCTTGTCATTCATAATTCCACCCTCCGCTCCAAGGACCCCACCCCTCCCCACAATAAATAAGCCTCATACCCCCCACAAGCATCAAGTAATCTTTAATTAAAAAATCTGTCATGTGATGAAATCTCCAGGAATTCATCCAACCAAAGTTGGCAACCCTACCAGCGGAGCCCCGAGCTGCCCCCGCACACTACTGGAGGAGCTCCAGCCCACCTGCCCCAGCGCCGCCCTGGGCCACTGGCTTGTCCCGTCCCCCTGGGCCAACCAAGTTCCAAGCCACCAGCTGGACCTGAGCCCCTGCCAGCTTCAGGGGAAGTGGGAGGGCAGGCAAGGCCTCAGAGCAGAACATGGGCGGGGCCACAGCCTGGGTTAGGGAAAGCCCCTGGCCTTTGATACCCACCGCCCATGATTCTGGGGCCACTAGGGCGCCATTCCAGCTGACCAGGTCATTATGCACAACGGTTGGCTCCATTCTGGGCGCAGCACCCAGCACCTGGCCAAACTCCTCATAAAATGGGCCTGATTTTGACAAGTTCCCCAAGGTTCAGTTCTGGTCCCTGGTTTTCCGGTACTCACTCTTGAGCCGCTTAACCTGCTCCCTGCACTAATCACCGGTTCGATATATTTGCAAAGCTGCCAGCCTCTTCGCTCTTTGTTATTGTGCGTGGTCATTCCTGGTCGTTTTACTGAAGTCCACAGTTCTGCTGGCCTTGCCCCAGAGAGTTTCCAAAACCAGGCTGTGCGCCTATGACCAAGAAGCAGCGCGCTTTGCAAAAGGTGTGTTCTGTTCTATCTCCATTGCAAACACAGGTGGCTCTCTGATGGTGTGTAGGCAGCTCAGTGATCAGAAGACAATGCAGGGGTTAACGCTGACTTAGTGAGCTGCTGACATACACGGAGGGTGGTTGCTGCTGTTTTCTGTAGAGTAGATTGAAGATTCTAGATAGAGAAGACAAAGGAAGATAGCAAGGACAAAGGAAATTGGTCTATGGGATTGTGGGATACTTTTTGGAGGACTCCCAGGACCTGAGTCAAGCAGGGCAGCATTAACACTGCAAAGCAATAGGGCTTGAACCCTGGGTCAAGGTCCTGGTACCCTGTGTCTGAGCCCTGAGTTAGCACGATTTGTGTGTGGACAGATGGGGGGTTAGGCTTGAGCCTGAGTCTGAGCCTGGGCTCACATTCCAGGGGTAGCCATACCCTTAGTGTCTCAGTTTCCCATCTGTACAAAAGGGAGAACAGCACTGCCCTACCTCAGGGGGTGCTGTGAGCAGAAAAACAAATAAGATTTTGAGTTGCTCCAATAGTATGGTAACAGAAGGCATATAAGTGTGTAAATGCCAGTGTTACCTAATTTATATTTTAGCTTTTGGGTAAAAAGTTTTAAGTATCCACAATATAGAGGGGGATATTTGAGGAACCCTGGGAGTTTAGAGATTAGTTTTTCTTGGAGTCTCATCCAGATATTGCTGGCCATAAATATAATCAGAATCAAAGCCAATGAACTGATAAGAGGGAAATGTTATTAACAAGCAACGGAATTTCTACAGGGCACATGTGTGTGTTAACATTCACATGAGCAGGGAGAAATAAATATTTTTCTTCTTACAGCCACTGACATTAACAATTTGTGACCTGCAGTGTGCAGTTTATGCATCAACTCATTTTAGAATCAGAGAATTGTAGGGCTGGGAGGGACCTCAAGAAGTCATCTAGTCCACCCCCTCCCCCCGTGCTGAGGCAGGAGCAAGTATACCACAGTCCATCAGATTATGTATATACCATGATCAGATTCTTAATTCACAGTCTACTTCTAATTTTGCTGTTTATAAGAAATGTTTAAACACAGTTCTATATTCTCATCCTGAACAGCTGCAAGACATTCTTGAACTTACTTTTTACTTCTTTCCTTTAGATGCAATTTACCTCCTATATCTGAGAAATATATAGTGGACGTTGGTGTAAAGACAGACGTCGTGACAGTCAATCCCAGCATTATTACTGAAAGGTCAATTCATTTATTTTTTTTAAACCCCTTTAGACTTTCCTCCTGTCTTCGCAAAACAGACAAGCAAAAGTGTCACAGAAAGTCTGGCTGCAGTTAGACAAGACCACAAGGATCGATCATGTAATATGCTGAGCATTCTGGTCCCAATCCACCAAAGCACATAAGCATGTGCTTAAGTCCCACTGAAATCCGCAGCATGTGCATAAAGTTAAGCAGGGCCTTGTGTGTTCCCACTGAATCAATGGGACCACTCACATGCATAACGTTAATCACATGCTTAAGTGCTTGCAGGACTGAGGCCGTAGGGCTACATCCTTCTTGCCTCACTCAAGAAGTCCATTCAGTGTGTCTCCTTGCATAAGGAATGTGAATGGAATTTGGCCCCAATAGATACAAGCTTCTTTCAAACATTACATTTTAGATGTTTCACTAAAATTTCTGCTCTGAGGTAATATTAATTCTTGTATAATCCCTGACACTGATATGTGTTAATACGTATCGAATACAATTGGTAAAAACATTTCAAAATTTAAAGTTTTCCACCTACATTTTGATGGAAAAATAAGGGATGAAATTTTTGTGGACATTTTTACTCATTTTTTGGCCACTAGTCAAAGGATTTACTGGCTGGGGAAGGTGAAATATATTCATGATTTTCTCTCTCCCCCCTCCCCTTTTTATTACCAAAACTTTTTAATGACAACTTTCCTACCAGCTACAGATACATTTTCTGTTTGTCACTGAAACATTGTTTCAAAAGAAATTTTGCAAGCAGCTCTATTTATTAAGATCAGGGGTGTTTCATTGTGTCGGGGAATCTTTATGGAAAGCTTCTTGTTTGTTAGTTTAAGTTATATTGAACCTCACAGCCTGATCATCACTTGTATCCTTTTATCTTTAGATTCCATAAGCTGGAGAAATGGAGGAAACCTTTCTATGATGTGCTGCAGGTTTATGAAAATGCATCGGTGCTGCTGCCTGCTTTCTACAACACCCGCAACACGGATGTCTCTATCCGGGTCAAATACGTCCTGGACGATTTTGAATCTCAGCAAGCTGTCTACTATTTCCACCCTCAGTATCTCATCAATGTCTCGCGCTACTGGCTCGGTCAAGGGGTGCGTGCCAAGCGGATTAGCACGGGATTGATTTTGGTGACTGCTGCCCTGGAGCTCTGTGAAGAGGTCCACCTTTTTGGCTTTTGGGCTTTCCCCATGAACCCCTCAGGGATTTTTATAACTCACCATTACTACGACAATGTCAAACCTCGCCCTGGCTTCCATGCAATGCCCTCAGAAATCTTCAACTTCCTCCACATGCACAGCAAGGGGATCCTGCGGGTTCATACCGGGACTTGCAGCTGCTGTTGATGATGATGATTTTTCCTCCGATGTAAAAGTGCAATGGGAACTCAGTGTCTATGTTTAGTGTAGAAGAGTTTTATTACATCCTGAGATTATGCAATAATTGTCTGATATCGATTTCTCAAAGCATTGCGTCCCATAGAAGCTGGGATTCCAGCATCCTTCCTACTAGCTGGGGTAGGGTTATGTGATTTGGGTGAAGTGAAACTCGTCCATCATAGGATATGCACTGCCCTGGAAATCAGACCAAGAAGCACATTTCCAATAGGTTTTAGAGATATACAGAGCACATTAGTGTAGCTATCATTTAACTTTTAGGAAAAGCACCAAACTGAACCCATTGGGTAAAGCGAATTTTAGCATATACTGCAGGGCATTAGAAAGGTGTTTTGACTCATAGACAACTGGGGACATTGTTAATTTTATTGAAACTGCTGTTCTCTTGCATTAGGTTTTTTAAAACAAATTCTTTAAGCATGATTGTAATTGTAAGGGGAGAGGTATAAGCTGTGGTCTTTATTGTGTAATGATGCATAGCATCGATGAAACATCTCTGTGTAATATCTCAGCCCAGGGCTACACTAGGGGAGGGGGGTCGATCTACGATACGCAGATTCAGCTACGTGAATAACGTAGCTGAAATCGGCGTATCGTAATCGGCTTACCTGACCATGAAGACGGCGGCGCGTCGATCACTGCAGCTCCCCCGTCGACTCCGCTTGCGCCGGTCGATGACGTGGTTTTACGGCGCCGACGGGGAGCGCGATCGGGGATCGATTAAGCGCGTCTTAACGAGACGTGAAAAATCGATCCCCGATAGATCGATTGCTACCCGCTGATCCGGCGGGTAGTGAAGACAAGGCCTCATGGTCAGGTTAGATCATTTGTGAGAAGCCAGGCAGGACAGAACAGATGGTTAACCTGCAGTTCCCAGCAAAATGTAACTGCATCAGTCTTATCAAATCACAGCTTCCTTTTCTTTGTTTTCCCTAGGGTGACCAGATGTCCTGATTTTATAGGGACAGTCCCGATTTTGGGGTCTTTTTCTTATATAGGCTCCTATTACCCCCCACCCCCGTCCCGATTTTTCACACTTGCTGTCTGGTCACCCTAGTTTTCCCATATATCTCCTTGTGTCTGACACACCTCCCTCCCTTCCCCTAACACGGTTTCTTCCTGCAGTCACCAGCTCTGGACTTCTGACTATTTCTTAGCAAAGCAATATGTTGGTCCCATAGAATTCTGCCAGGGCATGTGATTAGCTCTCTTGAAGTCCATGAGACTATTCTACATGAGGTTTGCAGAACTGATTTTTGAGTTCATAGGGCACCGACCATAGGAGATGACAAGGCTCTTCTTGCAGATTATTTTTTTCCGGATGATTCTGATGAAGCACCAGAATGATGAGGTGCTTCCCCCATTGGGAAAGCTTTCTAGTTACTTAATAGTGGAAAGTAAATGCTGATGACTGAAGGGCTGGGAGGAGATAGAAATGAAGTTAAACAATGGAGACATTTCTCATGGTTTGTGTGTGTTTAATTTAAAGTTATACATTTAGAGACTTAAGTGTAGTAATTACACATTGTCTTCTGTTGGGGACACTATTGTGAGTGTTATCCCATCTTAAAGCTAACCTACACTTAAAAGTTTTACCGTCATAACTATGTCAGTGAGGTCAGAGGGATTTTTTTGCTCACATAGTTATGCTGGTAAAAGCCCTAGGGTAGCTGCAGTTTTGTAAAAGGTGCCTTATATTGGTATAGCTTATTTCAGTTCCTTTACACGAATCAGCTATCCTGGCATAAGCACTTTCATACCGTTACAGGTGTGTCCACTCTAGGGGCTTTTTTCTGTTTAAACTATGCTGCCATAATTAAAGTGGCAAATCTTTGAAGTACAGACAAGCCCTTAATTGAAATGTTTAGCAGCCTCCTAGATAGTATCAGTAATTTGATAAATGTGTACAATCTAACCTGGCTCAGTGTTTTCTAGGTCTAAGTAATATGGAGGGTGGACCCTGGGACCTGGCCTTCTCCCCTAGATTATCAAGATTTGTAAAATGAGTAGTTTAATATTTCAACGGGTATCTTATAATTGCAATATTTGTCTCCGTATTAAACTAGCCACACCTCTTCTGGTCTATATGGGAGGTGCCATTTTGGCAGTAGATTAGAAAGCACTTAATCACTGAAGAACAAAGGTGTGATTAAAGAGAGTTTAAAAGGCATAGCAGAGAGAGAACCCTTCTGTTTATTGTTGCCAGTTCTGCTGAGGTCTAATTCTTGATCTGTTGATTTCAATATTGATGCCAAGTTAGTTTCATACATTGAACTTCATGGAATTTGTCTAGTTTGGGGGACAGATTAATTTAGTTCCCGAGACTTACTTTAATGGCCTGTAGTAGAGAGCTAATACTGCACATCCCACAGTTCTTAATGACTTCAGGATATTCTGATTCCTCATCCCTATTAGGGGTAGGCCAAGGATGTGGAAGTTGGATTCAGACAAGGATTATGTAGCCATGTTTTTCAGAAACCAAATTTGCCAAATCTGACAAGCGCTGTCCCTTCGCTGCCCTATTCCAACACTATTCCCTTCCCTTCTTCCTTCCCTCCCTCTTTCTGACCCCGAGATCTTTCTTCTGCTGTTTGGCTTTAATCCATCAACCTCTCTCTCCCTAGCTATTTATAATATTTCTATCAATTTAGCATCTTACCCTTCTTACCTCTTTTCATTCTGGTCTCCCTTTCTAAAGGCCCATTTGAAGTCAAACACAAACTTACTGATTCTAGTAGTAGCAGCCCTGATTCTCTGTCTCCATGGACAACTGCATTCCCCTTCCTATTTTCCAGACCCACAACCTTGGTATTTTCTTAGACGCTTCTCTCTCTATATATCCAGTCTCTCACCAAATTGCCTAAATTCAGCTGGCTGAATATTAACAATATCTGCTCTTTCTCCAACCCCACCATTAATAACGTACTTGCTGGTTCTCTCTCACATTCATTACTGGAACTTGCTCCCATCTAGTCTCCTTGCTTCTCACCTCTCCTTTCCAGTCTTCTTTCTGTTTCCCCGTTCTGTCACATCAGTCCTCTCCTTAAGACCCTCCATTAGTTCCCTGTCTCTATGTCAAAATCAGTCCCCTACACAGCCCTCTGTGATCTCTCCCCACCTATATCTCTCATCTCTTCTTTCATTTCTCTCCCTCCCCCATCCTCTGCCCAGGCACTTCCCAAATGTTTCCCATGGCTTTCTACATCTTTATAACTCTCTCACCTTCATGCCCCATTCACCCGAGACACTCTTGCTGTCCTCTCTCTCTTCCTTCAACCTCACCTCTTCAAACAATGCACTTTCTCATCTTCCTCACCTAAGGTGTTGTCCAGTGTCTTGTCTTATTTAGAGTTGAAGTCCTAGGTGAGGAAACATGCCTTAACTGGCATGTAAAGAGCTGTGTACCTTTATGGGGCTATAGTAGGACCTGATATAAGGTGTTGGCTAGGGTTTGAGTCCGAATCAAGGGCCTAGGGTTTTTAGTTTACAATGTAGAGATCTCAGAAGCTGTTCTTGCAAGACTTTGACTCTCTCCTTTGAAATCTGGTTTCAGGGCCCGTTCCCATCCCTATGTCTATCAAAATTGCTTCAATTATAAACAAAACATAAAGAAAACAAATCTAAAAGGAAGAGAAGTACAGTTGTCTTCATTCAAAAGTCACTGTTTACCCGCAGTGACCAGGATGGGGTTTGGAGATGCTACCATACCTCCCTTTCCTTAGAACAGGAAATACTGTGATATTTAAGATTCTGCAGCATGTTGACTATGTAACACCCATCACTGTAATTGATTATAACGTTTCAGAGCTCATAGGGGAAAGCTCACAGGGGAAAATACCATGTGAAACAAAAGAGATGCCTATGCTTCAGGGTCCTGTAGTTTTGTTGTCATGCTGTAGGCACTGAAGGTATATTACATTTGAGCAAGCATTAATTTGTATTTAACAGACATAAAATACTAAGCACACAATATATGAGCTGATGAATGTCTGAGTGCGTGGAATGTTTTTCCTTGATTTAATATGCAAAAGAGGTCTGCATCTTTGATGCGTTGACTAAACTAATGTATCTATAGGGCCTTGATGGTAAAAGTGCTATATACAGAGCAATTTGGACTAGTGGCTATGGCATTTGAGTAGGATTAGGAGGCCTGAGTTCTATTCCCACTTCTGCTGCTGATTTGCTGAATGACCTTAGACAAGTCATTTTAACTTCTGGGCCTCAGTTTCTCCATCTGTGAAACAAGGATAATAGTGGTCACCTATTGTTCATAAAACCCGCCGAGAGCCTCGGATGAAAAGTATGATATATAAGAGTCAATATTCTTGTTAGACTGTGCATAACATTTTTCATTCTTAAAATGTTCCACAAACACCAAATAGCTTATCCTCACAACTCCCTGGTGAGGTAGCTAAGTATTAACATCCCCATTTTATGCTTGAGGAAACTGGGGCAGAGGTAAATTAGATGAATTATCACAAGGTGAGTCAGTGTCAAAGTTGGGATTAGAACTGGTGCACAGTGCCTTGGCTTGATCTCTAGGCAACATTGCCTTTTGTTATGTGTTAAGCTTTATAATAATAAGAATGATCCTGAATCCCTGACTCAGCTTTGACTGGTTCTGCCTGAATGTGGATTGAGTAATGATGTCAGCATTTGGCTCAATATTTCTTTGCTGCTCTTTTTGCTATGGTTACTTTCTTTGCTGAGGAAATTTCTTTGCTTTATTGGTTGACCTGAAGAACAGTGACTGAAAGGAGGCTGATGTATTGTGACAGATACTTATAACAAGGGAAGACTTGGAAAAGCATCTGTAAGTGGGGAGAAAATGGTGCAAATCTGCCTTTTCATTATAAGAAAGTGTGTCAATTTTTAGGACAGGAAAGAGGATAACAGAAAACACAACTAAAGGGTAACAGGCCTTTCCTTTCTTTGTTTGCTTTACATAACTGATTGACATACCTTGACCGGGGTTACACTGTAATAGGTGCAGTTTTACTGTCTTTAGGATTTGATTATGATTCTATAATTACTCTATTTTTTTAACAATTTAAAAATGTATATGCAACATACTTACACATCTGCACCAATGGCCCAGTCCTGCAATGTTTATCCAGACGAAATTCCCTTGTAAATGGGAGTTTTGTTTGTGTGGAGACTGCAGAAACAGGCCCCAAACGTGTAGGAAGCGTTTCCCTGTAGTGTACATAGCTGTATAGAATAGATATATACAGTCATACACAACTATGTAGATCTAGAAAAACCCATATCATATATGATTAGCCTATGAAATAACATGTATGCTATTTCCAGGAGAGTTTGTTTACCTGCCTGGTATGTTTTGCAGAGTGTTGCTCAAAAGTTGACTTGTGAAAAGTGAATGCAGGCTTGAAAATGTCCCAAGTAGAAACTTTAGCACAGTTCTCATCTTGGGCCCCGATTCTGCATTAGGCTCCATAAAGTCAGATGCCTGCATCCCTACAATGACTTCAGTGGGGGTCTGCGCAGTTGCAGGGGTCTAGCTTCATGGAGCAGCTTTCAGGATGAGGGTGTGAGACTACGGAGTCCTGTTCCACTCTTTCCAGGATGCAAATAAATATAATGGAGGGAAACAACACTCCTCAGATGCACAGTGGTCATTACCTGAGTTCATGGCATAGGCACCCTGCCTGATGCTGCAACTTAATCAAAAGGAGGAAACGAAGGATTTTAGGGAGAGCCCAACCATTCTTTTTTAATACCATCATTTCTTAGCCCGTTCAAGCTTAAGAAAATACCTTATTGAAATCAGGAAGCTCATCGAATTTGATGGTATTTTGCTTCCCTTCCCCTTTATTCAAACACTGAATGGTAAATGACTGCCTAGGAAGGAGTAGCATGGAAAGGGATCTGGGGGTCATAGTGGACCACAAGCTAAATATGAGTCAACAGTGTAACACTGTTGCAAAAAACAACAAACATCATTCTGGGATATATTGGCAGGAGTGTTGTAAGCAAGACACGATAAGTATTTTTTCCGCTCTACCCTGCATTGATTAGTATTGTGTCCACATTTCAGGAAAGATGTGGTCAAATTGGAGAAAGTCCAGAGAAGAGCAACAAAAATGATTAAAGGTCTAGAAAGCATGACCTATGAGGGAAGATTGAAAAAATTGGGTTTGTTTAGTCTGGAGAAGAGAAGACAGAGGGGACATGATAACAGTTTTCAAGTTCGTAAAAGGTTGTTACAAGGAGGAGGGAGAAGAATTGTCCTTCTTAACCTCTGAGGATAGGACAAGAAGCAATGGGCTTAAATTGAAGCAAGGGAGGTTTAGGTTGGACATTAGGAAAAACTTTCTAACTGTCAGGGTGGTTAAGCACTGGAATAAATTGCCTAGGGAGGTTGTGGAATCTCCACCATTGGAGATTTTTAAGAGCAGGTTAGACAAACACCTGTCAGGGATGATCTAGATAATACTTAGTCCTGCCATGAGTGCAGGGGACTGGACTAGATGATCTCTTGCGGTCCCTTCCAGTCCTATGATTCTATGAATATCCAGAGCTAACACTGCTCCTTTTTAAAAGGCCTTTAAAAAGGGTACATCTGGGTGCTAATAAGTGTCCGTCAATGCTCCTTTAAGGAAACAAGGGGATGGTTTGCTGCTCACAAATATGCCAGCCAAATGAGGAGTTGACGAAGCTCCTGTTCCATTTCCAAATGCTGAGATTTCAGTCAGGAAAGGCTGCAGGCCTTGGGCACCAAATCACTGATCTGCCAAAGCAGGGATTTGTTCAGCTCTTCAGCGTCACCTTTGGAGGTTAACATTTAGTTTCTGCCATATTGAGGAGAATGTGAAAAGTTGAGATAGGGATGGAGTGGGGGGAGAATAATATTAGGAGTTAATCCCTGGATACTGACATTATCCTCAGGAGACTCAGAGAGAAGCTGTATTAGATGAACCTCAAAACATGATATGAAGTGATAATAGTACCTGGAGAATACAGGCTCATGTCGGGTAGCTATGTGTACTACGTAGAAAGGGAAGAGGGGATGGGACTGCTCTGTGTTTAGTGGCTGGTCCACGAAGAGGTTTATGAATCTGCTACTGCTTCCAGCGAAGGGAGTGAGTCTTTTAGCCTCTTGCTTTTAGCTCTACAGAGCCCATGTCCAACCCCGGGTGTTGGTCCAAGCAGGCTGAATGGTATTAGGTCAATTTACATATTACAGCACAACTGTGGTGGTTCTCCTGGGATAGGGAAAAGTCGGGGCACAGGCTGCCCAGGGAGACATTCAGGCTCTACACAGTCCGTGTCAGCATGCTTCCCAGCCTGGGTTGAACAGACTTGGGTTAGTGGGGCTCGCGCTAGCTGTGTAGAAGTAGACTTTGAAGGGTGGCTCAGGCTGGAGCTATGGCTCTGAAGCCCACCCACTTCCCTAGGCTTCAGAGCCTGAGCTCCAGCTTGCCCCACAATGTCTACATTGCTATTCTTAGCATGGGAGGCTCACTGATGCAGGCATACCCCAACCTACCTGCGTGCCATGGAGCGCTGCTCCTTGGAGGGTCCCCATGACAGGACAGAGGAGCGGTCTGGTCATGCGAAGTAGGTCTATGACGTCCCCCAAACCAGTTGGCTATCCAAGCCACACAGGGGAAGAGTGTAATAGGCAGTAGCCACGGCTATACTGCAGAGGCCGTATTACTGTGGAATTACATCTTGGAGGCTGTAGTAATAGCTGCGTATTTGCTGCACACTTTTTGGGGGGGCGGGGCGGGCAGGAGTCATTTCCCCACAGCCTCATATACCTTGCCCACAGTGAGGCTTGGTGGAAGAAAGGAGTAATTCACCCGTGGTGACTAGATGAAGTAAGAGAAGGCCACAAAAATCAGCCTTGTCCCATGAATAATTTACACTGACTGGATGGTGCATTGATATGAGAGTGATCAGGCTTGTTCATGATACAAGTGCTATCGCTGACACAGCAATATTGCAAGCGTTAGCTTTTTATGCCGCACCATGTAATGCAGCCGTCTCTGCTAGAATGGTTTCTTTGAATAAGGAGGAGGGGGTCCTGAATGAGTGGTACTGGGACAAGTGGCTGGAGGCTTTCCTCCTCCTGTGACCCTTATGAGGCTCTGATATTTGCCATGAGACCCCTACCTTTACAAAAAGGGGAGCTGCTCTTCTGAAGTTTGTAGCTAGATCTGGATGTCATTTTTTGACTGAAACTTTTTCCGTAAAAAAAATTCAGATTCAGTGATGCTGAAACCTTTCGTGAATTCATGTCAATTTCACCACATTGTTTTGGTCAGACAATAAGCCTAAAAAATAATAATAATAAAAAACTGAAAAAATCAAAATGTTTCATTCTGACATTTTCAAAACAAAACATTTTGATGTTTTGGTTCAAAACAATGTTTTGTTTCAAAATTTCCTTCAGTTTCCTTTTTTAAAAAAAATCCAAAGATGTTTAAAAATGATCCAAGCCAAAACATTTGGATTTTGATCCAAAACTAATATTTTTTTCTGTTTTTTTTTAAATTGCTACTGAACCGAACAATCTGTTATTCACTTAGCTCTATTATGAACCCTGCAGAAGTCCCTTCTCTATCTGGTTTACATCTCAGGGTGCAGAGAACTCTTTGCTTTTTAACTAGTCAGCAAAAATCCCACTGTTGCAAAATCCTGCAGTCTTTACCCAGGCAAAGAGGCATAGTGCAGTATTCTCCTTGGAATTTTGGAATCAATGCGGGTTTTGTCTGATTTACGAATAAAGCTCCAGTCCTCAGCAGGTGTTCGGCATGCTGAGGGCCTGATCCATTGAAGCTATTAGAAAGATTTTCATTAACTTCAGTGTGCTTTGGATAAAACCCCAAAGGTTCAGAGGATTGGGCCCTGAGTGTGAACTGCAGGATCAGCCCTTTGTTTGTCACTGAGTTGTTTTAATAGAAAATGAGATTTTTTATAAATTGCAGATACTGTGCAGTAGCAATATTGTGTTTTAAATTGTGAATGTGTGTAAACGGGAACAAAATCCCACCTGGAGGCAAAAATGTTGTGTCTCTCCCTGCTCCCCCACTCCCCACTGATATCTGCACTTTCATGTTTATATTTGAGAAGTGTTACATTTTAAATCATCTATGCAAAGCATTTAACTGAAGCAACGTAAATTGCCATACAAAATCATCGGAGCTTCAGTTATTAATGAGACTTCAATACACAGCTGTGTATGTACATTAACCACACGCCTTTAGAAAAGGGATAGTTCTGTGCTGTCTTTAAATAGCTGTGTGGCGTTCCTTGGTGATATTAACTATTCAGGACGAGAACCCAGTCCCGCTCCGTTTGAGGTCATAATGAGTTTTGCCATTGGCTTTGATGGGAGAAGGACAGGGCCCAAGGCTTGTAAATCAAAGTTTCAGGCAAACTGATAACTGGTATCACTGGGAAAACCCTATCACACGGTGGTCCTTTTAATGTATGTGAAGCCATGGGGTATTAGTGTGTCATTTGCATGGTATTCAAAAATCAACAGTAACTGTTCTTAGGAAAGTGCTTTTCAGTAACCCTGGAAAAAATCTAAATGTCCACTAACGTTAACGTTTAGGGGCCAGATACTGCAAGCCTTGTGAACCTCAAACTGAGTGATTGGGGTATAAAAGAATGCAGGAATGTGTCTTACTGGGAGACTAGAGGAAGAACAAAACTGGCTTGAAAGCAACAGGGTTGGAAGCTTGTAAATAAATGATCATGCTATTGACATGTCTGAGTTTCCCTTTAGAAAGCCATAAATGTTCTCGATGTTTGATCTTTAAGTGAGTTGATGTGCATTATTCTTAGTAACACCAGTCACTGTAATAGGTGTCAGCATGTAGAATGGTTACAAATTAGTATTCGTGTTACTAATTTGTGCAAGGAAAGCAGATAATATGTTGGATATATCTTGATAACTGTATCCTGTTGAACTGCGCTAAGATGGACAAGGAACTGAAGTGTCTCCACTAGTCGATACAACTTGTATGTACCATGGTTAATGCCAACATTAATGGTTAGAAGCAAGCAGGACTGAACTCATCCCTGTCTATTACACCATCCTGTGTTATAAGGTGTGATATACACTTAGGCCCTGTAGTCAAATGTACATATTTCTTTAGTGATGAAGAAATCCGCTTGCTACTATACCTAGAACAGGAGATAGTGATTTGTTGCTTCTTTCCTGGGTCCCCCTTATTGCAAACCACAAGGTCTCTTACCAGACATCAGTGTTCAACAAATGTAAATGGTACTGTATTCAAAAGAGGCCTTCACAAAGGAGAAAAAGAGAGGGAAAAATGCTGGTTAAATGTCCTCCATTTTCATCAGATGGAAACAAATGCTCCAATGCACTGGTGCAAACGTCTGTGTCTTCATGCTGATGGAACTTGGGCTATTACTAAAATAAACGTTGTTTTGTTTTTTGTCAATTTTAAGTGGGGGAAAAATCCAAACGGAGTCTCCTTACTTTCATGACGATTTGTTAATGATCTTATGTTCAGTGACTCACGGTTTACTGAAATCTTCCACCTTGTAATTTTTGCTTATTGTTTTTGTAGCTGTATTAAGGGTGTGATAGAAAACCTATCAATTGATGTAAGCCATAACTAAAAGAGTAATCAGGGTATTTTTTTTGTCTGTGTCACTGTGTTTGAAAGACAATTTAACTACCCAATAAACCAGACTAACTGTTTCATTTGAAAAGCAAACTTTGCACCACTTCTTTTTGTGCTTCTATACTAATTTGTCTCTCTTACAGTTCCTTGTCTCTGAACACAGACAGCCAGAACCTCTGCTTGCATAAACCAGCTTGTAAATGGAGAGTGAAGTCAATGCAGCTATGATTGTACCTTGAATGGTAAATCCTTCAGTATTAAACAGCAGTCTTAAAATGCTCTGATCTGCAATCCACTCCTATCTATGCATCTCTAATGAATTTGTCTCCATGTATCTAGGCTACTTCCGCCAAATTATGAGTAATATCATTTCTGCCTGCAAAAGGACGAGACTCTCAACTGCTCTCTTGTTTTAGACAATTTCCTAGGTGCAATTCATTCTTGGTGGTTGCTCTGTTGTAAGAGAAACTTTCTCAGGATGTTCTGCATCTGCTGTTAATGAGGGTAACTTTGCAAAGATAAAATAAATGTGTTAGTCTCTAAGGTGCCACAAGGACTCCTCATTGTTTTTGCTGATACAGACGAACACGGCTACCACACTGAAACCTTTGCAAAGAGGAATCTTGCATCATGCTGCAAAAGTAGCAAAGCTTGGTGTACAGATACGATAGTGGTGCACCTATATAGTGAATCTATATCGGCAGAAGGCTTGGCCTCATTCTGATCCTTGAGGGTGGGAATTATTAACCAAGGCCTTTTACCTGAGAGCTACCACCCCTGCGGTCACTAAGGGCTTGTCTACACTACCAGCCAGATCGGCGGGCAGCGATCGATCCAATGGGGGTCGATTTATCGCGTCTAGTATAGACGCGATAAATTGACCGCTGAGCATTCTCCTGTCGACTCCGGTACTCCACCAGAATGAGAAACGCAAGCAGAGTTGACGGGAGAGCACCAGCTGTCGACTGTGGAGACCACAGTGAAGACAGTTTCATATCTTAGCTGAAGTTGCGTATTTTAGATCGCCCCCGCGTGGTAGTGTAGACAAGCCCTAAGAGTTCCAGCCTGGAAACGGTCATTCTCAGCTTCTCTCTTTCCCTCCCTCTCTGCACTGGTAATACTCCCATCACTGCTGTTTCTAGGCACCATCTTGTTCAAGCCAGTTGGTTTATGTTAAGCCAAACAACTCCAGCAGGTTCTATTTCTGTTCTCTGTACTGAAAAGTCTAAAAGTCCCATCACACTTAGGAGTTAAGTGACATTGAGCAACCAATGTTGCAGCCCATGTGTCATTCCAAGTGCTGCTTCACACAGGAGACCAAACAACATGATTTCAATTGAGTGGGGCGAGCTGTGTAAGGCACATAAGGTAAGTGAGTGTTATAGTTGGCAATTTCTGATACAGTGATCAGCAGTGAAATGGTTAACAATGGTTGGTTTGTTTAAAACGATTCTAATCAGGCCGAAAAGAGATGACCCTAAAGCGATGAACAGGGGAAGCTTACATGTCTCTAGATGCTACTGATTCATCCTGTCTGGCTGCAGATTGACAAGCCACAGTGCATCAGTTTACATGATCTTTTCAGAACCAAAAAGAATTAAAACACCAGTTTTCAAGGATTTGTGAGAATACAGAAAAACATACAGGAAGCCCCTAATTTTTCTGGAAGTCAGAGATTTTCCATGCCGATGGGTTACTATTGCTCCAGGTTATAAGCAGCTGAAACTAGGGACTGGTAATAGAAATGCTGCCTTCTCAGTGTTAACTAACTGCTCCGTTATGAAGAAGATTGAAATTGCTTTGGAGACATAGGATTAAGATGAATACTGGAGGGAATTAGTGCTCATTCTTGCTGACATTAAAACTGATGGTTGCGCTTCCTTCCTACAGCTGCTTGTGATTATCGTTAGTGATTAGTCAATCAAGAAGAGGAAACATGTGGAGAGGGAAAGAACGAGTAGACAAACTTACTCTGTATGATATAATTGCAGTCTATCACATTGCAGATCGCTCAGCTAAGCAAGCAATCAAGAAATGGTTCATTTCCTTAACATCGCAGGAGCTGCAAAGTATCATCCTCCATAGCAGTGCATGCAATCCTTCATCTCCATCAACGGGCAGTGAAATTATTGTCTCAACCGATGGATTCAGGTCAGAATCTTCTCCCACCTGCATGGACCAGGTGGCTCTGCCCACCACCAGCCCCATTGGAAGCAGCCTGGGAGCATGAGTATCCTTCAGGGGGCCAGGTCTCTGATCCTCCAGCCATTCCCCCCCATCTCCCCCAGTGGGGACACAGCAGGGGTGGGGAATGGGAAACTGTTTACTTTGGAAAAAAATTGCAAATGAGAGATTATCTAAATGTGAGAGTGAGGCTATGGCTCCTCCCTGAGCCCCTTCTACCAGCATAGAAATACCCACCAGGAAGTCAGGAACAGAGCTCCCAAAAGGCTATGCTGCCCTTACAGAGCCTCAGCCCTGCTCCTCCAGCCTTGGCTTCCATTTCCAGATTAGAGGACATTTTACAGTGGTAACTCTCACCCACTACTCAATAGTAAGTACTATCTCCCTTCCTTTCTCCCTTCCCCCCAATGCAGATAAGGGCAGTAGGGGTGTCACGAGAAGACAGACATCTTATTTCAAGGGAATGGACGTCTGATGCCAGACACCCCCCCTCCTTATCCTGGCCTCAGCCCTGACTAGTATTATTGTTGTTATGCCACCATGCTACCAGCACACCCACCACTGCTCCAGGAACAGACTGCTTCATCAATCCCGAGTGCCTACAGCCCACAACAGAACCTAACACCAATTGCTGTGAAGAACTATCATCCTACTTCGCTGAAAAGATCAGGAAAGCGTCACAAACAGCATGGATCCGATCTGGATCTACCCACCAACCAAGAGCCCCCCCTGCATCCCCAGAGTTCAATACAGTCACTCATCAAAAAGAACTGGACACTAAAGGAGTCTTGGCCCACGACCTCTGAATTCCACCAATGCACTTCCCAGTTTGTGAAAGAGAGTCATGAACAACTGATGCTACTCCTGCCTCATTCATTGGTTGGGGAGACTGTCCCATCCTGATGGATAATGACCTGGCCTCAGTTCTACACAGTTTCATCAACTCTCTTGCCCCCTGGACTGCAGCAATGGATATACCTGGGCATGAACCTGCAGCCCTGAAGAAACTCCAACTATTATAAAACACTGCAGTGTGTCTCCTAAGCAACATGGGCTCCCACGAGCACATCAGACCTGTCCTCCTTTCTCTACACTGGCTTCCCCTAGAATATCTAGTCAAGTTCAAGGTCTCTCTTTTTATCTTAAAGGTGCTTCATTGCCTAGGCCCTGCATATCTAAAAGATCACCCAGAACTCCAGGATGAAGCCTGGTCAACACCTCCACTCTTCAGGCACAATGGAACTTTCTACCATCAGGGTAAAGCTCATCTGTGTGGACACAGAGCTTTCTCGGGGGCTGGTCCTACACCGTAGAACAAACTTCCTCAGGAGCTAAGGACCATCACAAACTTCACCACCTTTTGCTCCAAGTGCAAAGCGCACTTCTTGGACCGGCTTTCTCAAACATAAAGCCATAAAAGTGTGTACATTAAAAAGCAAACAAACCTCACAACCAAATCCCTGCCCAAAACAAAACACTCCTCTGCGCACACACTTCTCCCCCTGGGAAGGCGGAGGGAGAGAACGAACAACACATGACAGATGTTAGTCATATAGCTAAATGTGCTACTGGAAGGTGCTCAGATACACAATGATGGGGGTGTAAAGAACCTATCTAGAATAGACCACAAAAGAACATGAAATAAGGGCATTTCCATTTGTTTATATGCAGATGATCCTATGAAAATATACTTGGCATCACCAGAGGGCAAGGGGAAGGTTACCATGGGAAAATGAGAAGAACAGGAGAGACAAGGGTATCATTACCTTTCTCTATCAACTTATTTTAGATATTCCTAGAGAACCCATCACTGTAGTATCCGAGTACTAGTAATGGGGCTGAAATAAAGAATACAAGATATGGTTGTCGTGGGGAGAATTGTCTTGCATTCATTGTGTTGTATTTATGTAGAATCAATATCAAATTAAAGTTAGCTTACATTTGGTTAAAGAAATATGAGTTGTAAAGAAAGGCCCTAACTAGCCAGCAAAAAAAAAAAGGCCTTGAATGTAATGGGTTGTAAGGCTAGAAGGAATGAAGTAGGAAGGGTGTCTGGTTCAAAGAATAACTAATGAAATAAGGGGAAATTTCTAAAAAGAGGCCTCCTGACTGATAGGGGTGACTGCAGATGGTTTAAAATAAGAGAAACAGAATCTGTTTTAAAAAGAGCCAACAGATTTTCCTACCCACATACCAGTGTTATCTCAAAAATCAGGGCTTACGTGAACCCATGTGCAATGGAAGAACTGTTGGTTATCAAGAGGAAGGGAAAAGATAGGGAGGAAAGGCCTTGGGGAGAAAGGTGATTGTAAATCTTAGCTGGATTTAGACTGGAAATAAGGGGGAACTGTCTCAAAGTGGTTTTTATCTGACATCACTAACTGGCAATGACATCACTTGTCTGTTCAAGGGTATCAGAAAGTACACTCTTACAGGGTTCGTTGCTAATACCTGCCTGACTGCATTGGAGCTGACCAATATGGGTCTAAGCAGCCCTTGGCTTAGCCCACTGGAAAATATCTTGATCAAATGCTTATCAATGTTTTGTTATTGTTAGGATGTAGTAAATTGCTTATTATTATGTAGCCTTTTAAAGCATGTTTTGAACAATTGTATAAATACCATTTGGCCTTTGGATGTAATAAAGAAATTTATTGTTAAATTAGTGTTGTAATAATATCCTTCATAAATAATAATAATTCCAACAATTTATTTGGTCACAATGATTTCATTATTGTATTGTATGGTTTATAATCATGAGAGTGAGACCCCATTGTACCATCCCCTGGACAAACACATAGTAAGAGACAGCCGCTGCTTACAATCTAAGTAGGCAAACAAAGGATAGGAGGGGAAGTAGTCTCAGAGAGGGAAAGTGACTTGCCCAAGGTCACGTAGCAGGTCAGTTGCAGAGCTGGGACTAAAACCCAAGACTCTTGGGTGCCTGCCAGATACCCCACTGACTGGATCAAACTGCCTCTTGCAAAATTATGGTATCTGAGATATTTCATACTTGAAAACCTCCTAGCTGTCCATTGCTTACTCTAAAATGTTTCTTTCTCTTAATGTAATGTAGTGTGTCCATCACGGATCTGTGAGTGGTTGTCATGTGCACAGATGTGAAAGATATACCATCTTCCCAGTGAACTTGTGAGACTATGGCCATGCATGGTTCCTCTTTCTGAAGACAGCAGCATAAGATTGTGTCAAGCTTTGGGCATCAAATTCAGTGACCGGCATCACGGGTATAAATATTTAATGTTTTATTATATTAATTATTATAATAATAATATTGTATTATTATGATTTGTTTATGGTAGTGGCCAGCAATGTGCTAAGCACTCTACAAGAAGAGGAAGTTCACGCTGCGAGGAGCACACAGTCTAAGGACAGACAAATAGATGATGTGATGCTTCCCAGTGGGTACCTGGGGTTGGGAAACATCTCACTACCACCTGCCAGGGGGTCAGTCCCTGACCATCCCAGCCACAGGCTACACAAGGTTACACTTTAGAGCACAACTCCACTTATCACATAGCACTGAGATATGTTTATAAAGAAAGGACGTATGCGTTTATTTAACAAAGAATAGAGATTTGTATGATAACAAACATCAATAATGGAAACAAAGGGTTACAGATAAAATCGTAACACTCATTACAAAGCCTAAACTCAGCTAACAAGATGCCCTCTTGTCAAATAGGGTCCTTCTCACAGCATTTTCAATCAAGATGGCTGAGAGACCCTTCTTTTATGAGCCCAAGTCTACTGGCAACTGACAGGAGTATGTGGATCACCTTTCGGTGACCTGCCTTAGCTCACAGCCCTTGAGAACATAATTTTCAGTATACAGGATATACATATTTTCTTTAGACACATCTCAATGATTTTGAGGACTGGTGCGACACGGGCTTTCTCTAGAGACCTGGCCTGACATTCTTTAGCAAACTAGTATGTAGATACCAGACCTCGGTGATCCCTGTAACTCTTATGCACCCTTGTGCCGCTACCAGCTGGATGGTTGTTCGCAATTTATTTCCACATGATGGAAGTGTCCAATGTATTTTCTCCGCCACTCATTTTCTTCTCCCTGGTCACTTGTTTCCTCACCACCATTTTAAAAAGCGCCCGCCCTTCTAAAATAGGAGACACAATTATGAATGGGACATAGAATGTCAAAGTTCTTGACCAACATTAATGGATGCAGTCTCACAACACCTGTGTGAGGCTAGTAAGCATTATGATGTATGACCAGTGTAATAAGCAGCTTTGACTGCTACTTATTACGTTAATCATAACTGTTTCACTCTTACCTTGTGCTCCCTCAGTTGTTTGTTGTCTGTTTTAAGGCTTCTCTGCATGGGGACACTCAGAAAGTTTAATCCAAATTAACTAAAGGTGGGAATTTAAAGTGGATCATTTAAACTGCACTAAAGCCCCTTGTAGAGCCTGTTAGTCAGAATTAATTCAGTTTAGCCTTGTCTACACAGCGCAGCAATGGGTCATATGGGGTTGTGACTTCTAAAGTGCACTAATGTGTTGTGCGCTAATTGGTACATGTAGACCTTGCTGGTGCACCCTAAAAGTTCCCTAGTGCACTTTAATGTAATACTCTTTGAAATGGGACTATGTTAAAGTGCATGATGTAACTTTTAGTATGCACCAGAAGGATCTATATGGACCAATTAGTGTTTACCTGTGAATTTTCCCTCTGGGACTTTCCATGTCAAACAGTCTGATCCTTTCTCAGTGGACTGCATTAGAACCAGGATTAGTTTCTGGTATTGCATGCTTGTTAAATAGTTTGAAAGAGAAGAAGGTCTTCCTCCAGGAAATCCCTAAATTCAAAGTCAAGGCTCTGCTGCAAATGGTTTGATGTTTAAACTTGTATATAGTTCGTATTTTTTCACTTTGGAAGCTGTTGTTCTGCAGAGTTCTTCCCGAGGGGTGGTTCTAAACCCACACTCAAAGGCCTGGTCTGCCCCCAGTTGCAATGGAGGCAGGGAATGCGACACCATCAAGACCGTCTGCCATGGGAGGCGCCTAGAATAAAAATCCACAGGTAAGACAAGAATTTTCCCTGTTTCTACTACACCTGATTCCAGTAAGAAATAGCTTTGCTTTTTTTAGAATAGCCAGTGATGGAAAGTATTGATGATGACACTGCTCTTGCTGTGACCTTGCATTACAAACCATATGGGGTTCACTGAAGTGTCCAACAACTGGACAAAGATTTGTACTGGGCCTCAGAGCTGGTAAATAATTCATAAAACCATGAGGTTGTTGTCAGTGCCTTGGCCTTCTTAAGGGGAAACAAAATGCTCTAATCTGAACGACACTGGGTGGTACTAAGGCAAGGCATTTAGAGCAGCTTGACTCTAGCCCACAGTTTCATCAAATGGAAGGAGGCAGGCAGACAGCGGGGAGAAAAAACATTCGTGTGAAGCTGCAGGCAGATGCTTTTATGCTTTGAAGCTGGCTCACTTACCCCAGTCAGAGGCTCTGTGAAAAGGAGGCATGACTTTTTCATAGGTCCGTGAATCTTACTGCAAATCCAGCAGGGGACGCAGAAACTGCAAGATTTTTTTCTCCAAGAAGCCATTGCATTTCAACAAAAAGTGAATGGAAACAAGATCGATACACTTTCCAGTTTATATTCTCCTTCCACAAAATACATGTAAAAGTGATCCGCAAAGAGGAAAGAAAGGATTTGGACATTGTTTTGCTTTTTTAAGATGTATAAAGAAGGCCAGAAAGGGTTTATCTTTAAGATTTTCTTCTTGCTATCAATATCAGGACTATCAAGTCTGGCTCAGCAGCAACTTTTGGATCTGGATTATGGGCATAATTATTATGTATTTGTATTACAGCCGAGCACAGAGGCCTCATTAAATGCTGCACACACAGAGAACAAAAAGATGTTCCCAGCGCCGCAGGGAATGATAAGGGCTTGTCTAGAAGGGGGCACTCAGGACTGGGGCTGTTAGGCGTTACGGGAATGGAAATACTAGATTGTATCCCAGCTGTGGCATAACTTTTGTACGTGGGTAACCTGACCCAGTCGTCACCATGGTGGACTAGATCCCCACACCGGGAAAACGACTGAGCTGGGGATCTGGGCACATTCTAGTAGCCCCCTGAGATGGCTGAAGCGTGGGACCAACCTGGGTGTTAACCAGGATCCCAGGCTAGGCCAGGGCCTTGATTTGAACGTGACCGGGCTCCGCCCTGCCTGGCTGAGGCGTGTTTGGCTGGATGGGGGATGGGGAGGGGAGCCGGCTCCCCCAGGGCGGCGCTCTGACAGAGCCGGGCTGAGGAAGCCGGTGGCCCCGGGCGGGGCGCGTCCGGCCAGCCCGGGGCAGCGCCGGGGGAGGTTTGCGCCGGGCTCCGGCCTCTCCCGCCTGCCGCCCCGCCCTTCAGCCCGGCCCCGGCCCCGCCCAGCGGCGTCCTTAGCAACTTCTCCAGCCGCCGCCGCCGCCCAGCGGCCAAGTGAGCCCGGACTGGGGCAGCTTCCCGCGCCACCCCTTCCGATAGGTGAGTTTGTACCCCTCCCTTCGGACAGGTGTGTGACCCCCCCGACAGGTGTGTCTGTACCCCTCCCTCCGGACAGGTGTGTGACCCCCCCCGACAGGTGTGTCTGTACCCCTCCCTTCGGACAGGTGTGTGACCCCCCCCGACAGGTGTGTCTGTACCCCTCCCTCCGGACAGGTGTGTGACCCCCCCCGACAGGTGTGTCTGTACCCCTCCCTCCGGACAGGTGTGTGACCCCCCCGACAGGTGTCTCTGTACCCCTCCCTCCGGACAGGTGTGTGACCCCCCCCGACAGGGGTGTCTGTACCCCTCCCTCCGGACAGGTGTGTGACCCCCCCGACAGGGGTGTCTGTACCCCTCCCTCCGGACAGGTGTGTCTGTACCCCTCCCCCCGGACAGGTGTGTCTGTACCCCTCCCCCCGACAGGGGTGTCTGTACCCCTCCCTCCGGACAGGTGTGTCTGTACCCCTCCCCCCGGACAGGTGTGTCTGTACCCCTCCCTCCGGACAGGTGTGTGACCCCCCCCCCGACAGGTGTCTCTGTACCCCTCCCTCCGGACAGGTGTGTGACCCCCCCCGACAGGTGTGTCTGTACCCCTCCCTCCGGACAGGTGTGTGACCCTCCCGGACAGGTGTGTCTGTACCCCTCCCTTCGGACAGGTGTGTGACCCCCCCTGGACAGGTGTCTCTGTACCCCTTCCTCCGGACAGGTGTGTGACCCCCCCCGAGAGGTGTGTCTGTACCCCTCCCTCCGGACAGGTGTGTCTGTACCCCTCCCCCCGGACAGGTGTGTCTGTACCCCTCCCTCTGGACAGGTGTGTGACCCCCCCCGGACAGGTGTGTCTGTACCCCTTCCTCCGGACAGGTGTGTGACCCCCCCCAACAGGTGTGTCTGTACCTCTCCCCCCAGACAGGTGTGTGTGCACCCCTTCTCCTTCCCTGAGTCAGGTGTGTCTGTACCCCTGCCCCCGGACAGGTGTGTGACCCCCCTCCCGAGTCAGGTGAGTCTGTACCCCTCCTCCCCGATAGATGTGTCTGCATCCCCTCCCCACCAAGTCAAGTGTCTGCACTCACTCCACTCCCCCAGACAGGTGTGACTGCACCCCTCCTGCCTGACAGGTGTGTCTCCCCCCCCCTCCTGAGACAGGTGTGTCTGCAACCCCTCACTTCCCCTCACTCTGACAGGTGTGCGCATGCACCCCCTTCCCTCCCTTCCCCTTCTCCCTGAGACAGCTGTGTGACCCCCCCTTCCCTCTAACAGGTGTGTTTGCCCCCTCCCTCCCCTTCCCAAGACAGGTGTGGGGGGAGGGATAGCTCAGTGGTTTGAGCATTGGCCTGCTAAACCCAGGGTTGTGAGTTCAATCCTTGAGGGGGCCATTTGGGGATCTGGGGCAAAAATTGGGGATTGGTCCTGCTTTGAGCAGGGGGTTGGACTAGATGACCTACTAAGGTCCCTTCCAACCCTGATATTCTATGATTCTATGAATCCCTTTCCCCCTGAGACAGGTATGTCTGCACCACCTTCCCTTCAGCAGGTGTGTTAGCACCCCAGCCTTTCCCCTCCCTCAGAAAAGTGTGTCTGCACCCCCTTCTCCTCCTCCCCTTCCCTCCAGAGATAGGTGTGTCTGCACCCTCCTCCCCACAACAGGTTTGTCTGCACCACCCCCCAACAATGTTTCTGCATCCCATCCTCCTCTTCCTCTCCCACCCAGAGACAAATGTATCTACACCCCTTCCCATGTCAACTGTTTCGGTGTAATGTGTACTTCTGCAAATCCCTGCCTCCAAATAATGGTGCCCGGTTTGGGCAACGCTCCCGTCTGCCATCATGGTGCTAGGTATGTCTAAAATGTGGTGCTAGATGTGTCTGGAACACACACAACACGTGTCCCTGGATGGTGTGGGGCGCATCTTCAACCCCTCGCCTTGGTGCCTATATATTTGTTTTTCTTTTATGGATACCTTCCATTGTGTATGCCGCTAATATCTCTGTGAATACTTGGTTTGAATGTTGTTCTTGCCATTTCACTAATGCAGGAGAGGTACTCACTCAACCTTCAGGAGTTTAATAAGACCCAACCCCGGTCAAGATTTGTCACCTGTGATCAACTGGACACTGACTGAAAATGCCAACCCAAATGCAGTATTATAACTCCTCTCCCTCAGTGACAGGGATTCTGCATCCCCAGACTGCACAGTGTGCCTTTGAGAACATGAGACCCAGAGACCCCTATCCCAGTCATACTGCACCACGGATACAACCCTCCACAGGTAAGGGGGTGTGATGGAATCTATCCAGTAACTGCTACATGCCCTCATTGCATCTCTTTGGTTTATTCTGTGGTGAGGGAAACACAATTTGCAACGGGTAAAGTCTTAAAGTTGTATTCTTCTATCAGGGCACATTTGAAACTTCTGAAGTGTACACACACAACAACAAGAAAAGCAGATCCCTTGTATTGTAAACATCCTTCTATAATCGAAACATCATCAGATGTAGGTTAAAAATAAAGTAGAACTACTGCTAACTCTTTTTAATGGGCACTGAGTTGTGCATTCATTTACCACGAATGCATGCTCATATTGTGATTGTGCAGGTGCAGATGACCAGTTAGATGCATACATGACCATTTAAGGATGTAAACATACTTGATCTGTGTATGTAGTCATGGTGTTTATGTACAACTGCACACCCCTGTGTGCACATTTTGAAAATCAGGACTTATGTGACTTTCCCAAGGGCACACAATATATTAGTGGCAGAGCTGGAAAGTGTACTCAGGAGCAACGTTCTCTGTAAACCGTGTGCATGTGCGGCCATGCAGTAATCTTGTGTCTACCCCACATGTCACGTGGCAGGGAGTGTGGCTAGCACCCAGGTCCCGCTCTGTGTTCTGGGCCCTCAGCCTGCCAGAACTCATGGTTCATCTTGACACCAGAGGCTGGGAATCAGGGCAGACCTGAGTAAGGAGCAGAGTGGGGAAGGCAGGGGTTCCTGGTAGGGGTGTAGGAGATCACAGGGGGAAAGGAGGTGCTTCTGTGCATTTAGTGACTTAACAAGAAGGGAGGTCTGTGGCCCCAGCTGTGGAGAAAGAGGCCTTGGTCTGTAGGGTAGCTATAGCCGGCACACAGCCATCGCTACCTGGCTCACCCTTGTTGCTGCTTAAGGGGTTGCGCACCCCCACAACTGCATTGTAGGTCCACCATATGGTATGTGAACCCCTGTGAGTCTCCCCCCGGAGAGAGACAATTAATAAATAATGCAGGCAGGTGTGAGTCTGATCATCACTAGTCCTAGCAGTTCTCTCTTTTGTCTTGCTATTTCCTTACTATGAGATTATGCTTTAATTCTTTTGGGAAACTTGCAACTATATAAACCAGTGTTTCTGTTAGGCTCTCATCGCGAGATCTGTTTCTCTGCCACTTGCAAGTTTCTACTGAGATGAATGGTCGTTTTATTTTGCCTTAATCTTACTGTATCTATAATGCTATCATATAAATCAGTGGTATGCCCTTGCTAGGAATACTGTGTTCAGTTCTGGCTCAAAAAAATTATAACCGAAGTAGGAGTTTAGAAATAGGTGATGGAAAATATCTGGAAGAGTGGAGAGACTTCTGTATAAGGAGACATGAAAAGATTGGGTCTGTTTAGTTGAGAGAGGAGACGAGTTGGAGGAGACATAATAGTGGTATGCAAAATAATGAAGAGTATGCTTCCATATAGTGGTGGGTGCTCCTATTTATCCTTTTCAATAATACAAGAAGAAGAGAACCTTTAAACTGAAAGACGATAAATGAAAATTTTCATTTTAGTTTGGTCATCTTTATAGTTTTAATGTGCTGTCATATAAATACTTTTCTTCTCAGTGCATATGCATAGTTGTAGCAACATAGTGGCGAGTTAGATCAGTGTAAGAAGTCTTAAAAAACTAAATCTGTAAGCTTGCTTGAGGACAAAAATGTATTGCCCGTTGGAGTTTGTAGCCTGCTCACTACAAAGAAAATTTAGAGGGAATGTTGCCCAGGAGTCCTGACTCCCATTCCCCTTCCTTGATGCTCAAAACTCTTTCCTAAAATAGTCAAGGATGAAAATAACAAGCCTATTTAACAGAAAAAATCATCAGTTTGAACCAAGTAGCCACTTATACTTGCCTGCATTGCCGAGGGTAGGGTCAAGCCCAAAATACAATTAATTTTACTAGGTTTTTAAAGTTGAAATGTACCACAAGGAAGTAATAGGTGGTGAGCATGGCTAGGTGCTGTAGTGATACTGACAGGTCTGTTGTGTTGGCATTGTGTGGAGGAAGGTGATTGTGCTGCAGTGAGACTTATTAACGAGGAGTTGACAAAAGGTTTAGGAAACCAGACCTATGAGGAAAGGTTAAAAAACCTGGGCATGTTTAGTCTTGAGAAAAGAAGACTGAGTGGGGACCTGATAACAGTCTTCAAATATGTTAAGGGTTGTTATAAAGAGGACAGTCATCAGCTGTTCTCCATGTCCACGGAAAGTAGGATGAGAAGTAACCAGTTTAATCGTCAGCAAGCGAGATTTCTGTTAGATATTAGGAACTATTTTGTAACTGTAACCCTTCTGCCTGTCAGAGTTGGCAGCAATAAGGGCTGGGTTCAGTATCTAGGGGTTCCTTTTCAACAATACAACAATCAAGCCTCCACTCAGTGACCTGGGACAATTACACGCCATCCCCTGGGTGCATCTAAGAGGCAATACTTCCCCTCTTGCAAGCACAGAATCTGAGTGTAGCAAAAACTTTTCATAAAAGGAGAGAAATGTGGCATTAATTTGGGGGGAAACACTGCAAACAGGGTTTATAAACATAAACCATGAGCAAAAGACCCACCGCCAGGTAAGTTGGACAGTGTCCTTTCCCCCTCAGGTTCTTAAGTCCAGCAACCCAAACGTTCCTTTAACTTGCCTATCCCTTCTCTGCACCCCACTCACAGTTGCTGTTCTTGGACAGTGCAGACCCAGAGTTCAGAGGTGCATCTGCAGAGTTCACCTCCCACCCTGGGTGGATAGTGGGGGGAGGTAATGAGGCACCTTACTCGCTCTATTGCTCAGGCACTCACTCGCTGCCCCTCTCTGAGGGGCTCTGCTCTGGCACTCTCTGCCCACCACCCTGCTGGCGGCTACCCTGCCAGCCACCCTTGCTGGCCATGCCAAGATGACTTCAGGGCCCCTCACTTAACACAGCTCTCAGTGATTTCAGTTCTGAGTGATTTCAGCTGTTAGTGGGGGAGCCTCACTGCAAACTGGGCAGTCTCTTGCATCAGACACACAGTCCCAAAGCAGGTCTAATACTTAGACCTAGGTATTAGTGATTTTAGCTCTGCAACATGCAACAAGACTCTCAATTGAATCTAAATTAGCTCTTTTATTACACAGTGGAGAGCGGAAGGGTCAAATAGTGTCTAAGACCTTAGGCAAAGCCCACACCACCAGGTACAAATCCTTGTCACCACCCTCTCTCAACTCATTGGGCTTTGGAACCCATGTCCCCAGCCTAGCGAGTGCCATTTAGTTGAGGGTGAGTCCCTCAATCGGGAAATGCAAAGTACAGTTCTGCTGCCCATGATTCACACAACAAGGATAACAACCCTCTATTACTCCTGCCCCAGTAACAAGGAGACTGGGGATCTCACACCAGCCAAATATGATCATTTGGGCAAGCAATCCCATCATGCTGAGCAGCTAGGCAGGGTGGGTGGGCCCATGCAAATGAGATCAGCTCCTGAAGTCCTTTTCCACAGCTCACTACTAGATGTCAGGGGAGAGCTCATTCAGACTCTGCTTACATAGCTATAAGGGTAATTAAGAACATTTCAGAAGGCTAGTACAGAAACACCCCAATCTAGTACAAGATAAGATGGCTTGGCAGAACAATTAATAGGGATCTTTTGTCCAAGATATCAGGAACAAGGGAGGTAACAAACAGATGTCTTGAAACATGTAAAGTGGTATGTAAGTTGTGTATCCCTGTTGTTTGTGTCAGTCTACAAATGTCAGGGTACCTTACCTCAATCCTTTGTGTAGCCTAGCAGAGACTCCTGCTGCTGACTGAGACACTCCTTGCCACTGGGCACTCATGCGCTAGTTGTACCTGTAACCATGGAGCCAGGGCGCTAGGACTGTGCCTCGAGGGTAATAAACCTGGCCGAGTGCCTTTGTCACTGAACTATGACTTTGATCGTTCTTTATGAGTAATATTGAGATCTGCTGAATGAGCATTAGCTGCTAGTCCAAGGACAGAAGCACTGAGCAGCCTGACCAGTATTACTGAGGCAGTGACTTTCCAGCCTTCAGCACTTAACAACACCTGGGACCTCTGAATCTAAAAACCTGAGCTTCTGCTGCCTGCACTAAAAGGCCTAGGTCTGTTAGCATAAAGGCTGTCATGCACCAGTCGCTACAGGGGAAGGGAGAGCCACATGGTGTAAGGCTGGGTTACACATGGCCCAATTTGTGTTGGCCAAGATTGCAGCCAGTATATCAGGGACTGAACTGGGGAACTCACAGAGCTGAACATGCAAGTCTTGACAGCTTTAGCTGAAGAGCTGGGCTCTGTAGCTGGGGGGCTCTATCAGACTCACATCTTATGTGGATTGGGCACAGAGGGGGACATGTAACCCATACTGATGTGTGCGTTACACACACAATACCCTCCAGTTCTAGCTCACCAAGGCATATGCTCTCTGCATACACGTCTCTCTGAAGGACTCATCTCTTTCACAAAGCCCATGATGTTTTTTAGATTATAAACTCTTTGAGATGGGGAATGTCATCTGTCACTTTTAGAAGTTGTGACACCACATCACTGGTGACTATTTGATTCTGATTAGGATTCCAGTTCCGAGATGTTTCACCTCTGCGGGACAAACCTATTTGGAATGACCCACGCAACAAATCAGAAGCTTGGACTAAGTCCCTCCGGAGATATAGAGTAACCTTGAATCACAGGCCTGTTGAATCTGTGCTGAGCAGGAAAGCACCTTTTGCAGGTAAGTAAATATTTCTGTTTCAGTTGACACAGTAAGAACAAGTAATGATCTGGTGATTCCCTGGCTGGGATAATTTGAATGAGGTGTTAAGAATTAAATCTACTGAAAATCTTCATAAAAGGAGCAGATTTTGACTGGGTTTGAATGTGCCTGTTAAATAAAATAAATCCTGCTGACATCACTCTCTATGACATGTACCTGACTAAGGGAAATGTGTACAGAAGGATTTCAGAAGGCTTTGTAACACATGGCCACATTTTTGAAGCAGTACAGTAAGTTGTGGGTTCTTAGACGTTTTAATACTATATACACTTTCAGTCAGTTGCAATTGCTTTGCCTTCAGTGTGCCCCAGAATCCTGTGTGTCATTTTTTCATGGCATTTTAGTGGAGTTGCTACTAAAGTGGAATATGGTGCAATGATAATGGAGCAAGTCCTTAGAAGACTGGAGACTTGCAACAGGAGGTGGTTCATGAGCTGCACTTATTTTATTCTACCCAGGTGTTTGTACTATACCTATCACTTTAATACCATAGAAGCCTTATGCAAATGCTTGTGGCCCACTGTGAGTAGCGGTACGACAATGGATCCCTGCCTATAAGCTGAGAACGCCTGGAGTAGATCAAAAACTACTATTCACTCCAGACTGTAAAGCCAGTTTACCGGTTAATCCTTTTGCATTATTTAGAAATTACTTTAGCAATGAATCTCAAACATGTTGTTAGCTAGTTCTGAGCTGTTGTTACAAAAAGCAGGTTGACTGAGACATGTACATATATACTCCCCTGACTTTGCTATTACTTTTGAGTTCTATGATTTTTGCTTTTTCTTTTTAAAACATTTATCAAACATCTTGAAAGTCTTTATTATTAATATGGTTAGGGCTCAGTTTTGAGAAGTGCTAAATACACTCAGTTCCCATTGGGGAACCAGGCACTTTGCAGCTTGTATCTATTTCATCTTGTGTGATATACGCTATTTTGATTATGGGTAGTGCAAATTTTCATTGAGATTGCTATTGAGCTTTGGCTTCCGAAATTAATTAGTTCTATGAATAGGAAGCTTCATCTTTATCGTGAGAAGAAGAATTCATTTTTGAAGAACAGTGAATATACTCATTCTCACGTTAAATGTCTGGAAGAATTTTTGTATGTAGTGTTGTTGTAGCCATGTCAGTCCCAAGATATTAGAGACACAAGGTGGGTGAGGTAATATCTTTTATTGAACAAACGTCTGTTGGTGAGAGAGACAAGCTTTTGAGCCATATGGAGCTCTTCTTCAGCTGAGGAAGAGCTCTGTGTGGCTGGAAAGCTTGTCTCACCAACAGAAGTTGGTTTAGTAAAAGAGATTATTTCATCCACATTGTCTCTGGAAGACTTTTTTTTAGCTTTTTAGACCTTTTTAACTTGTTTCTATTGTCATCAAACGCTGTGCCTACAGAATTCAACTTCTTCTACAAGAAAGAGGATATTATAGCTAGAAAGACAAAATAGGGTGTGATAATTCCTTATCACTACAATTACTCTTCAATATTTCAAGTATCAGAGGGGTAGCCGTGTTAGTCTGGATCTGCAGAAGCGACAAAGGGTCCTGTGGCACCTTAGTCTATAAGGTGGCACAGGACCCTTTGTCGCTTCTTCAATATTTCTTAATTTCCATTACCTAGCCATTTTCTAGATGCAGTAATAATACCAACAGATGAAAAAAATAGCAGAAGAGAGATTAAGGAAACCATGTGGGATTTGTTCTCTGTAATCCTTTAAAAAAATCCCATTTACTATCTTCATGTAATCCAGATACAAAAATGTAATCAAATGTAAAGATGCTGCTATATTATCCTAAATTAGTAACCTCTATAATAACATGAAGATATGGTCTATACTTGCTATAAAATGCCTTTTATTTATTCTGTTTTTGTAGCTCGAACCTTAAGTGCTGGATTGAATGATCATAGGTATAGAAATGCTTGTATTGATGTGTTGCCACGATATAGTTCAATGAATGATCCCCACTTGTTTGACTACTATGCCAGGAAGTTTGGACTGCAAGTGACTACCAGGTGTCTTCCAGTTGTACGTACTGTTTTATTTCAGTTTATTTGTCTATTCCACATTAGTAGGAATAATATTATGCATTTATCTAACCCTTCATCCTGAAGAATTCCAAAGCTCTTAACAGCCATGCGTGTATATAATATACACAAATATAACATTCACTTCATGCATTGCTGAAATGCAGCCACTTCCGGGGTGAAATGTTTAATGCCGGCAATAACATTGCACAACTCTGGAAGATACATAGTAAAATAATGCAGTGTCCAAGCTTTAGGAGGACTTGAAGCAAACTCGAATTTGGTCAAGACACAGAATAACACGCTATTGCAAAAATGTGCTGTGAAATGTTTAATAGTCACACGTAGTAAGTATGTCATACATCCCATTCGGACTTCAGTACCATTCTCTCTCAGCTGATTTTGTAAAATAATAATATTAGGGCCATGTCATCCTATTTAACATTAGAATTTGTACTTTCAAAGTAGTGTATCACATAATTTATTAGACGAGAGAGAGAATGAATTATATTTATGCCAAAGATTCAAAATGTTTAAAAAACAGCGCAAACCCAACTTGCTTTACTTCTATACACAAAACAAACTCCCCTCTCCCTCACAAACAAACAAACAAAAAACCCAAACAAACAAACAAACAAAAACCCTATACGGTTTCTCAGCAATAATTTTTCTTCTCTGTTTTTAAACTTCTTAAGTCTGATCACGTGAAGAGACGTCACCAAAGCGCACCCCAATACAGGCACGAGAGTGCTGGTACCAGATCCAGTTCTTCAATACACGGCAAAGTGCTATACAAAGTCACTGTGAAGACTGGAGATAAGAGAGGCTCGGGAACTGATGCCAGGGTAAGAACATTTTAAATGTCAAAGCCTCCAAAACTGATAGGATCTTTTCTCTTTATATTTAACAATACGGGAAAAATAATCCTCAAACATAAATTTGATTTACATCCGCTATAACACTTCAGCCATTTAAAAATCGATTACTGGTGGGTTTCAAAATACAAATGGTCATTTTCTGTATGTGCTCTTTAATACTAATGTGGTAATAAGTCATACGTGTTTCTAAAGTGGGTCTTTCAGAAGCCATTAAAAGAAGGGTTACTGATACCCACTAATCTGAACCAATATTAGTTCTGTCACTCTGGCTGGGGGACTCATTAATCAGTATTTATCATTTTCAATGGTATGATTTCTTAAATAACCATTATCACAGTATAAAGGCAAGAGGATAATAGGTTCTGTGTGGCTGGAAAGGAGATCAGATAGTTGATGAAAGGATCCCAGTTATCCATCTAACTTCTATGAAATAAGCCTGAGTCAGCTGGGTTGCTAAAGATTCCTTATTACCTCTTTTTAAACCCAGTATACCAGGCATAAGAAGACTGAACAAGATTCCCCTCAGAACTCATCAGTTCATTACCTTTGAGCAGCTAACGAGCTCTCTGCTAATTGACAGATGGCCTACCTTCATGCTGAGCTTAATGGCTTGCTCATTGGCAGTGCAGAGAGCTACGACAGCCTAAATGAACCCCGATTATTGAGTAGTCTAGCACTTCTATGTTGCCTTTCTGTTCAGTGATCTCAAACAGCTTTACAACATTAATGAACTTAGCCTTACAACACCCCTGTGAGGTAGTTATTAATAAGGCTACGATTTAGTCCCAGAGGTCACAAAAGTCACAGAATCTGTGACTTCCAGCGACCTCTACGACTTCAACCTGCAGCCGCGGCACACAAACCCCCGCAGCTCCCAGCTGTGGGCGGTGGGGGACCCTGGAACTCTGACACCCAACCCGCAGTGGGGGCCCCCGAAGCTACTAGCCATGGTGAAGCTGCCCCACTGCAGGCGCTGTGAGGACCTGCAGATCCCCATTTTGTCACAGATATTTTTAGTAAAAGTCACAGACAGGTCACGGCTTTCGTGAATTTTTCTTTATTGCTCGTGAGCTGTCTGTGACTTTTACGAAAAATATCCACGACAAAATCTTAGCCTTAGTTATTAATATATCCAGTTTGTACTTTTTTTGGCAGGGGAGAAGGGATGGCTGGGGGCAGAGCGAGGTTTAAGGGCTTGATTTTTCCCCCCAGAGGCACTGAGCACCCACAAATCCACTAAAGATCAATGGGAGTTGATCGGTCCCTATCCCTTATGAAAATCAGGCCACTTATTTAGGTGTCTAAATATTGATTTGGGAGCCTAACTTTTAGTCCAAGATTTTAAAAAATTGGTGCTTAGAGACTTCCCTGGGGTCACACAGGAAGTCTTTGATGGACTGTGACTAGATCTTGGGCCTGTGTCTTAAAGAGAAAACTGCCTCCCCTCTCCTACAACAGTAATCTTTAGAGTGGGATTTATTAGACTATGTTTTGTTTACTGCGGAAAATTACATCAAATTTAAAATCCTTTGACGGGATGAGAGTATAAGAGTGTCTTGTGTTCCCCCTCTGGATTACACAGGCGTGAGCTGAGCTCATGCCACCACTCCTTGGCTAAAAAATGTGTCAGCTTCTCACTGACCCCACCTGAGAACCCTGCTATAGTCTTAAAAGATTAAAAATTAAATCAAGGGCCTAATTTTGAAAAGTACATGAGCATGTAGGCCCGGTGTGGTGGCGCGTGCCTGTAATCCCAGCTGCTTGGGAGGCTGCGGTTGGCAGATCGCTCAGGAGTTCTAGGCTGCTGTGTGCTATGTCAATCAGGTGTCCGGTGCTACTGACAGCCTGGCCAGCGGGTAGTTGGAGGACTGGCTAGAACAACACGTCTGACGTGTTGTGATCGGCGCTCTCTCTGTGAGGGCTGATAGACCGATCGGTGACAGTGACATGAGCATATTACTTGTATATTGAACATGAAAAAATGCATATGGAAGTGTAAGCTGCACATGCGTTTTTGCACTTACAATATCAAATTGGATCTCAGTGACTGTTTGGGTGCACTAAACGTAAAATTCCCCAAAGTGCCCAAATCTGACTTCCAAAAGAGACGTGGGTTCTTTGGCTTGGTCTACACTAGAAATTTAGGTCAGCATAGCTACATCATTCAAGGGTGTGAAAAATCCATACTCCTGAGCCATGTAGTTAAGTCAGCTTAGGTCCCTGGGTAAACAGTGCTAAGTCAATGGAAATGTAGACCTTCTTTCATCAACCTAGCTACTGCCTCTCAGGGAGGTAGATTACTTATGCCGACAGGAAGGATTCTTCTGTCAGCTTAGGTAGTGTCTACGTTGAAGTGCTACAGTGGTACAGCTACAGTGGTGCCGCTGTTACAGTTTCAAATGTAGACAAGCTCTTAGTGCCCTAAGTCCTATTAAAAATGAATGGGACTCGGGCTCTCTTGAAAATGTTACCCTACTAGTCGATTTGCATGCGTGGTGGTAGTAATGGTGCATCTGCAAATTAAGCACACATTTTTAACGTGAGATTGTGTGTGCACATTTTTTAAAGCCAGGTCTTTAATCTGTTGCACACTTATCATTGCTCACAATATGTTTTTACTAATACATTCGTGTATATTTAACTCTTAATAACTCCTTTAATCTTAATGAACGTGTCGTAGGGATCTTTAACATTTTTCTCACTGCTATCTTTCCTGTTATTTTTCCTCTCTCCCTGCCTCAGAATGATATTTTTAGACTTCAGAACAGAAGTCTTTGATATTCTTGGCACTCTTATGCATTTAAATTATATAATTGACTGGATGATTATGATTAGACAAGGGTAACATAGTCAATACAGTTTCTGAAATATTTTTTTCCTGAAGCAGAAAAAGACACGTGTGAGGACTGAAAGCAGAAATTAGTTTAATCTTAGGCTATAATCCTGCAAACACTTAACCACTGGTTTAACACTGGTCATGTGAGGATTCGCATTGGCTGTAGTGACACTATTTCCATTACCAGAGTTAAGTGGATACACTGCTATTGCTATTTACATGACCAGGACCTTAGTAGAATGTCTCTTGTTTTCTAGCTGAATAACTGTTGATTTGGAGACTAAGAGGCAAGGGCTGATTTTAACAGTTTTTTAAAAAAGATATAATGATTACACAAAAAATAAAAAATTCCTAGTGCTTTGCAGTTACATAACACCTTCCACTTGAGCATTTCAAAGAGCTTTACAGACCTAAGCTAGTTAAGCCACAATGCCCTGTGAGTGAGGGATGTATTATTGTCTCAATTTTACAAATGGGTAAACCGAGGCATAGATGTGCAGAGACTTGCCCAAGGTCAGTCGATGAGTCAGTGGCAGAGTGGGAAGTAGTGATGAGTTGTGACTTAGGCCAGGTCTACACTAGGAAATTAGGTTGGTATGACTACGTTGCTCAGAGATGTGAAAAATCACCACCCCTGAGCGACGCAGTTAAACTGACCTAACCCCTGGTGTAGACTGCGCTAGGTTGACTGGAGAATTTTCCTGTCAACATAGCTACTGTCTCTCAGGAAGATGGAGTATCTATGCCGATAGGAGAAGCCCGCCTGTTGGTGTAGGTAGTGTCTTCACTGAAGTGATATATTGGCATAGCTGCATGCTGCTGCAGAGTTGTAAGTGTAGACCAGCCCTAAGTTTGCTGCTTTAAGTTGTACTATTATTATCATGTATTAAAAAGCTACCTTTATCATTAGATTTAATAGCAACATTTTAACCACAATTTTAGCTTTCAGTTAATTAGAATGTAGGAGACAATTTTAAACTAACAGTTTACTTGACAATATTTAACATACTGGAACAAAGTTTATAACAGCAATGTTCTTGCTAGGATATGGGTACCAGTACCTGTTGGTGGTTTTATAGTAGGAGCAGCTGGGACTATTGATAGTCTGAAGCTTCCATTCTTCCCCTCCCCTTTCACCTGCTTTTCAGTTATTCATAACTTTCTCAAACAAATTCATTCTAGGCTGGAATTTTCCATTTTTGGCCTTGGGTCAAATACAGGTTTTTTTTTTCTTTTTTCTTTTGAAAGTTCAGCAAAGTGTTCTTAAATGAATCAATTAAAATTTATATTCTGATGTACCCAGAAGCCTGGACAATGGTTGCCTATTTTTATAGCTACAGGAATAAGATCTAGTTGACATATAACGTAAGAGTAAAAGTAAACACAAAGGGACTGACTGATCCAAATAGGCCAGACTTGTGTTGCGGGGAAGTGCGTGATTTCATGATACAAGTTTAAATGTTGTGACTTAATTCCCTTTGTAATATGTACACACTGTTTATATTCTGCTTCATCTGAAGTCAGTGGCTAAACTGCTATTGACTCCAGGCCTGGTGTTAGAATGCATTTATTTCAGAGACTTAGGGCCAGATTCTAATCTCACATACACTAATGTAAATCCATAATAACCCCAGTCAAATCTATAGTTACACTGCTGTGAAACCAGTACAAGTGAGATCCAAATCAGGGTCTTACAAAAGTGAATCATTTACCTGCTTACCATATCTTCCTAGACAATGAAATCTTAAATGTTTTTAATGTAGCTGAGTTATTAATACAGGGATATTTATTATATATTTCTTAGGTATTTCTTAAGATGAAGGGCTCTAAAGGAAAACTCAGCAAGACACGCTTATATAAGAAAACTGGATCTAATGTATCTCAACAAACAGCTGTGTTTAAATTCTCCAAAGGTTCAATTAATACCTTTAAAATTCATGGTCCAGAGATTGGAGAAATCCAAAACATCACCCTGGAGGTAACCATTTTTTGAGACTTGAAATTAGTATAATTTTCTTAGGGGGGGAAATGTATATAATTTTATAGCTCTGAATGGGTCACTTGTTTACAATATTTTAAACTGAGGCTCACATAATAAGCTAAAAAGGGAAATGCAATCACAGATTGATAGACCAGAGGTGAGTTGAAGGAAAAATAAGTTGTGACTTCTAGCTTCTACCCATGCTATGCAAAAGCACGATAAAGATAATAAAAGCTGTCTGAGTATGCGATATTAACTTTTGAGACTATAGATTTAAGAAGAAGTCATGCATGGGAACAACAAATCAATCTTCCCAATTAGGAGACAAGGTATAGCAGTGAGAGAAACCTTGTGATAGAGACAAGTTGCAAAATTCTGACCCAGATCTCAATTTTAAGACGTTCTTATCCTCCGGCAAGAGAAGGAAAACAAAACCAAAAAACCCTTTAGGATATTTTTTGGGTCAACCAGTAGGAGCTAGTTAGGACATTGAGAACTGAATTCAGATCTACATCCCCCCAGCATTTTGAGGTGTTCAGATCTGGTGTTGTGTTTCGGATTAAGGCGGGTAGGCAACCTATGGCACGGGTGCCAAAGGCGGCATGCGAGCTAATTTTCAGTGGCACTCACACTACCTGGGTCCTGGCCACTGGTCTGGGGGGCTTTCCATTTTAATTTAATTTTAAGTGAAGCTTCTTAAACATTTTAAAAACCTTATTTACTTTACATACAACAATAGTTTAGTTATATATTAAAGACTTATAGAAAGAGACCTTCTAAAAACATTAAAATGTACTACTGGCACGTGAAACCTTAAATGAGAGTAAATAAATGAAGACTCGGCACACCACTTCTGAAAGGTTGCCGACCCCTGGATTAAGGCCTAGAAATAATTCAACAATTATTATTTTTTCTTTGACAGCTTGAATTGGTGACATGGGGTTGAGGCTGGAGAAGGGTTTGAGAGGGAGAAAACTAAAAAAGGAAAAGAAAGGAACATAAACATTCTCATCACATAGTAGTTCCAATGTCCCAGAGTCCTGAATCCTATCTCTGATAAATACCAGTAAATATCCCTCTCAGACCTCTTGGAGCTAATATCATGATGGAGAGAAGCTTTCTTCCTGATACATGAAGATTGCTGACCATTGACTTTTTGTGTAGCTAGTGTTGCTTTAGATTCTTACTCCTACAAATGACCGGTCCCATTTTTTTCTTTTTAAAATTTAAGAAGTTGATTTTGTTGCTCTTTGTTATACGGCTTTCTTTCTGTTGGAACCACAGTGAAACTAGGTAATACATATAGTAATAAGAGCTCTGTGCGGTGTTGGTTTTATTACATTAAAAATTATTTAAAGAATGTTACGGTCTGTCTGCTGGCTTCTCTGCCTTCCACTCACACAGACCCACTCACAGCTCCGCCAGTCAAACCCCTTGCCCCTGCATTTTCAACCGTCTCCGGGAAACCCCTCAGACCACATGGCTTCACTCTGCTCAGACTTTACCATGTGGTCGATTGCTTTGCCTGGTAGTTTCTGTTGTCTCAGGCTATCTCATTCCTTCCATTTAGTCTAAAAGAAGGGTAGGTATCACACCCATCAGCTTTAATGAGGTCTTTGATAGTCTGTAGATCAAAAGTTCTGCTTGATGACAGCCATTAACAACATCTAGCGTAACAGTAATTAAAACAAATTCCTAGACCTTTAAAAAAAGTAAACAGCAAAACAGAGATTTCATCATGCGAAATCATATTAACATCCACGTGGGTCCTTAACAGGGTTTGGATCTTTTAGATCCATAGCACAAACCACTGCCACTTGAGCTAATGGAGTTACTAGTAGCAGTAGATGGTTGTTCTCTTCTGTGTGGACCAGCAACTAGAGGGGGAAGAAACATCCATTTTGTAAGTGTTTTTTCACAAGTATTTGCTAGACAAGGAAGGAATGTAGAGAATCAAGAATCCTGGATTTAATTCCAGGTGAGTTTTAGTGGCTATAGACCCTTCTGCGCCTGTCCTCCTAGCTGTCCTTGCCCCCCTTCTGCTCTTGTCCCTCAACTCCTCCCTTGTATTTGACCCCACCTCTGCTCCTATCCACCATCATGCCTGCCTCTGTTCTTGTCTGTCCCTGTCCTCATTTCTTCTCTTCTCGCTACTCTGCTTTTGAGCAAGTCACTCAACTTCCTCCTTGTCTTCCATGGGAAGGAGACATCAGCATGCAGAGGAGGAGGGTCATTGAGAGCACAGAAAAGACCAGACTTGAGAGCAAGGAGAATGTGCCACAGCTGCCTTTAGCAGCTGGGAGGAGCATGATATTTGTTTGAAGTTGTTAGTGACAAGGTGTGCAGCAGAATTTGCAGATTCATAAGAATCTGACCGGGGCTGCGATGTAAACGCTTCCGCTATGGCCCCCAGGCAAGGCAAGGCTGAGGTTATGGAATGAAAGACTACATGCAGTCAGATGCACTGAAATAGATCTGAAACCCCAGAGAGGCTGACACAGACTGGTCAATGTGGCAATGCCTGAACCGCCGGCACACGCAAACGGGCAGATCAAAAACTAATATGATCAAATGGGGCTATTCTAATGACACGAATATATGCAAGTGTGCTGAGGTGCTGACTGTGGAGCATCTGCTCGTTTCCTGACACTCTGAGGAAACCGCTGCAGCAATGGAAAGAGCCATCACTTGTGCACAGGTCTGGAAAAACATCTAGTTTGTGACAAGGACATGAGAAGGAGGAGAAGAAGAAGAAGCTGGGAGGAGCAATTGCAGGAAAAGTCTTGCTCGGCTCCTGCAGCTGAGTTGGAGCATGGTCATTCGCTGTGTGGGGATGGCGCACGTGAAGTCTGGTCAACCCACAGGAGCTCTTTGAGGATGGAGGATACCCTGTGCTGCCAGCTTTTAACAAAATTCATATGTGAATTGCGACTTTCAGGGGCTTATGACTTGAACAAATGTGGATGTTTTTCACAACAATGGCAAAAGACACATTCCTGACTCTAGGCCGACCTTGTGTCAGATTTCAAGCCCTTACAGGTCACCACCAGTCTGTTAGGAAAATATCTAAATGAAAAGTCTTGTGGCATGTCCCATAGGTGTTAAGATTTGTGTGTGTCTGTGTGGGTAGTGTATGGATGTTATGGCATGTAGATGTATGCATACATGTAACACATGCAGTGTGTGTGTATTGAAGTTTCACTAGACCTCACATCCTGGTAATCTCACTTTTTAAGGCTTTGCATGTTTCTGTTTAAGCATGATGGTCTAGAGAAGCAGCAAGCCTGGTATGTGGAGGAGATAACTGTGACCAATACAAGCCGTGAGAAGACTTGGCACTTCCTATGTCGACAATGGCTATCATTGTATCACACTGACTGTCAGCTCGGCCGCACCTTTATGCCCGTGGGCAAAGGCAGACTCACTGTTGTGGATGGAAAACCTGACCACACAGGTAAGCACAGTGCTGCACTTTTTGCAAGCTGCAGGGAGGATTTCTTTCATGGTAAATGTCTGCCAGCCCAATGTGCAATGTTCAGTTTCTTGGTGGTAATGTTTCATGCAAGCACGTAGCTGGTGGGGATACATTCCTTTTATTAACATACTACCGGTTATCTATATCTAACTGTACATGTGGGAAATGTAACATAAAATATAAAGATAGATAATGTGGTTCCTTTTTATGTTAGACTGGAATCTGTTGCTCTGTGCAGCATATGTCAGCTCATATATAGGAAATGTCTACTCATCAGGAATTTTTATTGCCTGATTTAGTGTCATGCTTGTATCTGAGAATCTAAGCATAGGTCACTACACTATTATTTAATTCCAGACTGTGAATGAGGCAGAAAAACCTCGCAGTTCATGCACGTTTTTCTTGTTGTGAACTGACACAGTGAAATTCCTGGGCAGTGTGTATCCATCTGGGTTGCTGTAGAATCTGTGTGCCAAAACAAAGGGACGTGGCGCTAACCAGACTTAAATAGCATAAATGTTGTTCCAGACTGAAAATATTGGCTTCAGAATCCCATCAGTGTGTTTCTTCTTAAAAACACATAACAGCAGTAGGAGATTTACTAACTGAAAAAAATGACAACAATAATAAACAAATAATACAAAGCCAGGTTGGCCTGTGCTCTACATAAAATAGGGTATAAGAGGGAGGCAGAAAAGGTAAGCAGTAATTACTGATTGGAAATGGGTGGAACTGGTAAGGAATGAGCTCTAGTCTCAAGCTTGTAAGAGAGCAATACAGTGTAAATGACAAACCTTAAGAATAAGTGAGTATGTAGATGGTGTCCTTTAAACCAAATTTCTGCCCTATTGAGCCTTGACTTTTCAGGACATAATTGTGTGACACTTGCCTAGATTTGTGGTAAAATAAACTAATGATCTGCAGACAACAGGAACAACTACTGCATATAAAGCATACACATGAACAAATTGGCAGCTGGGACTAGAAACCTGGTCTGTCAGCTCAGAAGTCAAGCAGTGGTACCCTGTAGTTTAAGAGCGAACTCCTGAGCTTCCACCAGTAGCAGCTCCCTTATCCTTTTTGTGAGTCAGTGTGTGTGTCTCTCTCACACACACACACACACACACACACACACACACACACACACACACACACACACACACACACACACACACACACACACACACACACACACACACACACACACACACACACACACACACACACAACTGAGTGAGAGAATTAAGGCCTAAATTCAGTATTCTCTTCCCTAATGTGGTTTTGTTTGTTAAAACTGCGCTATCAACTCCATAGGGTTTTGTTCTTTTTGATTTGCACACACACTCCCAATGCCCAGGCATAGTAACCATAACAATCTCCAGGGTGATCTGTACAAACTCATCACTACCACTGGCAGCAAGTGAAACAATCGTTAAGAAAATGAACGAATGCAGTGTAGTTGTAGCCGTGTTGGTCACAGGATATTAGAGAGACAAGGGGGGTGAGGTGATATCTTTTATTGGACCAACTTCTGTTGGTGAGGGAGACAAGCTTTCAAACTTTTTGAAAGCTTGAGCTCTTTTGTTTTTCAGGTCTTGAGAGCTCCGTGTAAGCTCGAAAGCTTCTCTCTCTCACCAAAAAAAGTTGGTCCAATACAAGGTATTACCTCACCCACCTGCTCTCAAGAAAATGAATGAGCGTTCTGTTGTCGGCTCTGCCACAGATTCCTGTATGATCTTGGGCAAGTCACTTAGGCCAAAATCATGACACGAATGCCTACGGTTAGGCACTTAAATAAGTGTCAGCCTGTTGAGCCCCCGCATCTTCCTTTTCTCCTGGGACTCCGGTAAATCAAGGGGGGTTGTATAGGCCTAGCACCTCTGAAAATCAACCCACTTATTTAGTGCCACCTAGTGAATCACTAACACCACTTTCTGCAGTGCCTCGCTGTTCCTTGGAGATCTCTCATGTTTATGTACTGAGTCAGATGTTCCCACAGATGCACCCAACCCAGCCCTGCTTAGCTTGGGAAGTCTGATGAGATTGCTATTGAAGGTGGCACAATTGCAATTTATTTTGATGCTGCTGTTAGTGTTTGAATAACACTTGTGTTAGAGGTCAGACGCCAGCTGTGACTCACAGCATTTTGCCTTGTTTTTTTATTCACAGGGAAGAGAGTAAAGGGAAAAAAGTCCGTTTCACTTTACCTTTCCTGGGTTTGTCACATCTTATTTTTCCGGCAGTATTAACATTGACATGTGGCGGGGCAAATTCACGCTAGGTCTGTCTGCAATGGAAAAGCTGCCAGGATGGGTTTTCAGGCAGCCTGTGCAGCTGCAAATATTGGGAAAATGCATAATAAAGATATTCCGGTGTTGGGAATTAGGACCTGCGGCAGAGCCAGTCTCTGGGCTACCTAATGCACACAGCTGGCCTGTAGTAGGCTGCCCAATTGGCTATGCCACCTGAGTGGAAGGGTCAGCAGATTGGCTCTTAAGCCCAGCAGCAGTTGCAATTTAGCAGCTGCTCAAAGCATTTGCCCATGGCTGTGACAGCGCCTGAGCCTGTTTCTGCCCAGCCTTGGCCCCTGCCTTGCCTTGCTCCAGGTAGCCGGGTTCTGACCCTCGGCGCTGATTCCTGACCTCCGACTTCGGCTGTGGCATCTGACTCTGAGCCTGGGCGCTGATTCCTGGCTACCGATGCCTGTTCTAACCACTAGGCATGCTCCAGCCACTAGCTGTGACCACCCACATCCCAGTCGCCGAGAGCAGGGGCGCTGTCTGTACCCGCCCTGGCTTGAAGTAGTAATAGCAACCGAATGCATGGCGTAATCATATACAGGGCTTGACAGTCTTGTGCGACGGCTTTCAGCACCAGCACTGTGAACATTGTTCCAGCTTGAAGATGTCCAGGGCATGTGCTGATTTGACACGTGAACTCAGTAGTCTCTGGTGGCAGGCTGCTATGGAGACCTCTGCAGAACCCCAAGCTGCCCTGCATGGTTGAGCTTCTAGGGGACGGTAGTGTTAAAAATGTTGCCCGCGTTCCCCAGGGGGTGAATTCCCCTGCAGACGGCACTGACCAGGCTGGCATGGGACAGTGTAATAGCCACCTCCTTCTGCCAGCACAAGTCAATCCTGACTAGTTTCTTTTTACATTTTAATAAAGAAAAATCAGGGTCAGGTTTCCCTTTGTGAACAAGGCTTGTTATTGTGAACCTTAATTGGCTGTCAGGTCACCACCAGTGCACTGCCTAAAAATAGGCATCTCCTTGCTTTATTTATTAATTAGGCTAAGTATTTAAAGGTTAATGTCCAGGGCTGGAAGCACTGTTATACCAGACGTTGGCTGCGCTATAGAAATGTACCACTTCTGTTGTACTATAAGAGCAGAGGTCCACATTTTCAAAAGTGGCCGCAGAGTGCTCAGCAATTTTGAAACTTGGGGGAATAGTCTGTTACCAGTTTTTCATAGATTCATAGATTCTAGGGCTGGAGGGGACCTTGAGAAGTCATCGAGTCCAGCCCCCTGCCCTCATGGCAGGACGAAATACTGTCTAGACCATCCCTGATAGACATTTATCTAACCTACTCTTAAATATCTCCAGAGATGGAGATTCCACAACCTCCCTGGGCAGTTTATTCCAGTGTTTAACCACCCTGACAGTTAGGAACTTTTTCCTTACTTAAGCCTTTAAATATGCATGATGAAAGCACAAAGGTGTACATACAATAGGTCTCTGTACTTATAATCATGCATATTCTACAGTAGATGTAAAATGATTGGGATCTGATTTTTATAAAACATTGCATCCTTTAGCAGCACCTTCTAGGGACAAACTGCACACAGTCCTATAGTGTGCTGCAAACCAGTGAGTGCTAAACTGTGACTCCCTAATGGAGTTGACTGAGGTCATCATCCTGCCCTATAGTAATATTTCCTGGCTGTTGTTGAGCATAAAATAAGAACATAAGAATGGCCATACTGGGTTAGGCCAGTGGTCCTTCTGGCCCAGTGTCCTTTTTTCCAACTTTCGCCACTGCCAGATACTTCAGAGGGAATGAACAGAAGAAGGCAATTACGTCCAGTTGCCCAATCCCAGCTTCTGGCAGTCAGAGGTTTAGGGACACCCAGAGCATGGGATTAAATCCCTAACCATCTTGGCTAATAGCCATTGATGGACCTATCCTCCATGAACTAATTCTTTTTTGAACCCAGTTATAATTTTGGCCTTCACAATATCCCTTGGCAACCAGTTCCATAGGTTGACTGTGCATTGTGTGAAGAAGTACTTCCTTCCGTTTGTTTTAAACCTGCTGCCTATTAATTTCATTGGGTGACCCCTGATTGTTCTGAAGGAGTAAACGACACTTCCCTGTTCACATTCTCCACACCGTTCATGATTTTATAGATGTCTGTCATGTCTCCACTTGGTTGTCTCTTTTCTAAAATGAGAGCCCATTATGGTAAAGTGTCTCTGGAATAGTTGTCTTTTTTTGAAGGAACAATGACACCTCTTCAAAATATTTCCTTGATTTTAATGGTACAGCAGCTCCACTGTAGTTAAGCTTATGTCACGTCTTCTGTTTCAAGGACAACTTTCTAAGACCTGTAATAATCATCATGCTTAGTCAGATTCCTTTGAAATTTGGTGTGCCACAGGAGGGTACATGGTAGGGTTAGTAACCCCAGTCATTTGAACTAGGGGTTGCAGAGATATAAACCCAGAAAAGAATAGTATCAGAGCGGTAGCCGTGTTAGTCTGGATCTGTAGAAGCGACAACGAGTCCTGTGGCACCAAGCTTATGCTCCAATACATCTGTTAGTCTATAAGGTGCCACAGGACTCTCTGTCGCTTCTACAGAAAAGCATAGCCATTTTTCAAACTATTTCTAGGTGGGATTTTTTGTTCAGAGATAGAGGTCAAATGATCGATGTGATGCAGGTCAAAATGATCTCAATCTCTCGAGTTTTACTGAAGGTAGTGCATGGCATCCACTAAATCTGCATTTTGAGAGTGGTATTTAAGAAAATGTACACTTTTACAGTGCTCATGTGCCAATACAGAAAAAGAGCTACAGGGTTCCAGTCCCACTATTTTATATGCACTAAAGCGCAACCCTTTAAAGTGCTCTAAAATCTGACATGTTAATTTGGATTGCTTTGAAATTTGTGCCTCATGGGGGCTTGGGGTAGCGTTATTGATCAAAATGTGGGGTCATTTAACCGAGAGGTTTGAGTTTCATCCCCCCTCATCCTGCCTTGTACTGTTAAACCGAGAGGTACTAATGCCTGGATGGCTCAGAGACCTCGTTGAGACTGCTGGCCGTGAACTCATCCTTCAGTTGACATAACTAAGGCTAAGTTAATCACAAAGGGGGGTTTGGTCTATGACTGGAGGTTGCTACAATCTGTGAGTCGTGGGTGCCCATTTTATTTTCTGGGGAGTGTAATAAAAGTCTTTTTTGGGGAAAAATTAGACCCGGGAATGCTTCCTGGGAGGGGAGAGGTATTAGGGGGTGGAGGAGTGAAAGAGATGCCAGGGCTCAAGCAAGTAGGTGCAGGGGCTTAAGCAATGTTTTCACTTTCGTAAGGGATATGGTAAGCCGAGAGGTGCTGGGGCTATTAATTGCCAAGCCAAGAGGTGCCGGGGCTCAGCCCTGGCAAGCCCCAGCACAAATTAAGCCCTGCTCTTGGCACTGTAAGATTCAGGAGGTTCCAGATCCTGGTGTACGCTCACACACTTAGTCAGCTCCCCAGAAAGGATACCACACATGTAAACTTAAGAACCACTTCTCAGCCTTTTACAACTCACTTACACATACTCACAGGATATCATCTTAATCTACACTTCACTTAGCCATCATGAAAGCATTGGAATCCTCTCATATTCCGCCTCACTGCTGATAATATGCTTTGTAATAAAAGCCGTGTGCCCTGCCTACATAATTTTGCCTAGAAATGATGGATACTGCATCCTGAAGCTACACATGCACCTCTTCCCTTTGCTGTCACGTATTAGAAGGTGGAAAACATAGATCTTCTCCTATATCAATCACAGCTTGATCACACACCTCAAAGAAATCCACAGATCTCACAAATGCACCTCTGCCAAGCATCCCTAACTACTGCCTCTACCATCAGTACAGCTACACCTGAGACCGACCACACTCGCTTACCTGGAGTGCATTCAGATATCAAATGCTTAGACTGCTCTCATATCCAGCTCACTATTGACAATACTCTTTGTAATAAAAACCATGTGCCCTGCTAATTATATGACACACACAATTCTGCATTGAAATGATGCATACTGGATCCTGATGGTACACCTGCAGCTCTTCCCTTGCTTACACACATTGGAAGGTGCAAAACATACATCTCTTTATATGATAATCACAGTTCTGTCACACACCTCAAAGGAATCCACATGTGTCCTAAGATCACAAATGCACCTTTACCAAGCAGGCTCAGCTACTGCCTCCACCACTTAATGCAGGTACACATAACACACTGCCTGCTTCTAGAGTGTAGGCAAATAATTGCCATTGGCTACTGCCTGCTCCAGGAGAAAATAGAAAAGAGCACAATCCTTTTTTTTTTCTTCTTCCCCATTTTGTTCTTTAATAGTGTTAGATGGAATCCTGGAAATGAGAGTGAATGGGTTATAAAAGAGCTTGTACATTTCAGTAACTGTGGGGTTAGCAGAGTAAAGGTATATGTGTTCATGAGGCGTATTGGGGCATGCTGAAAGAGGGCAGAGGTAAGGTTGCATGAGCAATCTTAACTGTGCATTTCCTAGTTTTCAGAAGTTTGAGTGTTGTTCAAAGTTCTGCAAGTGGAAGACATGCCACCAAGCAACCGTAACTCTGTGTAAATGTAGTTTTTTGCCACTGAATATTTCTTGCAAATCAGAAGTAGGTCCTCCCATGCCAACTGCAGATGTAAATAACAATCTCCTCTCCCTTACCACTAACAAAGATAAGGTATATTGTAATATCCTCTGTGCAGATTTTAGAAACTTTCCTATAGAAACAGTAATAACTAAATAGCATGTAACATGCATAACTCTGGTAGCAAATAGTAAACTTCACAGAGGCATAGATCTTTCTCCTCAGTGTCATAAGTGAAGAAATCTCTTGAAGTAACTTTAACCTCAACCCTGCTGTGACGCCCTGTACCTCAGGGGAACACCCTGCGCCCTCATGTTCATTCTTATAATATGATTGTGTGGTATCCAATGCAAAGTTTGTCATGTCGGGTATCTTCAGAAGGCTCATGATGCACTGAGCATTGTTGTTATAGTAATGTTGTAATTTCATGTATGTAGTTATGAGGCTGAAAACGTGTCCTCATGGCTTAAAACAAGCCCAGGCAAAACTCTCCAGGAGCAGAGGGGCAGTTCCTACCTCATCAGGGCATGTATGGGACAAACCCAGCCCTGCCTCACAGGAACAAAGGACACTGGCTTAGGCAGCAACAAAGGATCTGTTGGACTCTCGAGTGAGTCACCCCCCGTACCCTTGGTCAGTCTGGCACTAAGATGAGGTAATGCTCAACTGACTCTGAAGGGGGTGGGGTGGGGGGCAAAGCCAAGAGGGAAGAAAGAACATGGTAAAAGGGAGAGACATTTGCCATGCTCTCTCTCTTCCACCTCCATCTACAGACACCACCACCAAGCAACTGAAGCACTGATGAAAGGGGAGAGCTGAGCTGAAGGGCAACCAGCCAGCCTGTGGTGAGAAGCAACTAAGTTTGCAAGGGCACTGAAAGTGTTAAGATCAGCTTAGAATGCATTTTGCTTTTATTTCATTTGACCAAATCTGACTTCTTGTGCTTTGACTTATAATCACTTAAAATCTATCTTTTGTCGTTAATAAATCTGTTTGTTTATTCTACCTGAAGCAGTGCATTTGGTTTGAAGCGTGTCAAAGAGTCCCCTTGGGATAACAAGCCTGGTACATATCCATTTCTTTGTTAAATTGATGGAACTCATATAAGTTTGCAGCACCCAGCGGGCATAAATGGACATTGCAAGACGGAGGTTCCTAGGGTTGTGTCTGGGACCGGAGATCTTGGCTAGTGTCATTCGGTTGCACAGTCCAAGCAGCAGCTGGCTAAAAGTGCTCAGTCATATAGCTGGGAGCAGCTTACATGCTAGAGGCTGTGTGGGAACAACCTGGGATTGGGGGTTCTCACAGCAGAGCAGGGTAAGGCTGGCTCCCAGAGCCGAGGATTGGAGTGACCTAGCAGATCACTGATCCAGATAACAGCTGGGGAGCGTCACAGTGGCGTGGATTTTTCCCATCTATGAAATAAGGATAATAAAACTGATCTCACAGGAATGTTGTGCAACTTAATTCATTAATGTACCTAGATACTGTGATTGGTGCTCTGTAGATTCTTAAAAGATTTGTAAATTACATTTAAGATTCTTGGATGAAGGCTAAGTATTATAGCTGCTTTAAACACACTTGGCATAGGATTGACAAAATCAGAGTCTTATACAGATGCTATCAAATGGTTTTAAGCCCAAAATATAGTTCTTCAAAGATGTTTTTTTGTGGGTTTTTTTTAAAGAAAACCTAATGGTCCCAGTTCATTTCTAGTGTAACTCCACTGGTTTATAGCGGTGTTATGCCAGTGATGAAGTTTAACTCAATAGAAATAATGCTTTTCATGCTTTTTTTTAATGTCAATGAAAACACTTTTTAAACATAAGCACCACCCTACCTGGCTGGGGTGTGGAACCAGACAGAACAGCATTGTATCACAAGTGGAGTCCTTGGATCCTGAGTTGTCCATAACTGTTATTTTTCCAGAGGTGCTGGGTGAGATTTCCTAAGGTCTTCAGCACTCACCTAACTTTGCTCCAGTTGGAATCAGTGGTACACTGCCCATTGACTCCAATGGGAACAAGGTAAGCCAATGTGGAGCAATTTGCTGAAAATCCATCATTGTTCTGCAGCCCAAGTAGCAGGTGCTCGGGAAGGGGCGGTGAGCCTATGGGTAGCAATCGATCTATCGGGGATCGATTTATCGGATCTCACTTAGATGCACTTAATCGATCCCCGAACGCGCTCCTCGTCGACTCCAGAAATCCACCTCGGTGAAAGGCAGAAGCGGAGTCGACGGGGGAGCGGTAGCGATTGACTCGCCGCTGTCCTCACGGCCAGGTAAGTCGATTACGATACACCGACTTCAGCTACGTTATTCACGTAGCTGAAGTTGCGTATCGTAGATTGACACCCCCCCTCTAGTGTAGCCCAGGGCTAAGAGATGGTCTTTTTCTGTGTGGTCCACAGAATGACAGAACCATGGGTGAACCACTGCCTACTGCTTACCTTCTAAAGTAGAAATGATAGTTCAGTGCCCAGACGGAGGGAAATGTGCAAGACTGTACAGGCTAATAGCAAAACAGCTTCTTACAGCTCTCTCTATTCTAAAAATCTAGATGTTCTTAGCTATATAGGTAAGGATTTTTCAAAGAAATCTTTGGTTTTTATTTTGATAGAATCTTTTTGCCTCTCTGTAGTGACATTAAAAGCCTGAATTTTCCCTTGTTAAAAAAACTCCAGCCATTCAGCAAAAAAGCCCCTTTGTATATTAATGATACTGAAGTTCCCCTTTAGTGAACTTTTACAAAGCAGCTAATGTAAAGCATAGATGAAGAAGAAGGTGGGGGAAAGGGCAGAATCTCTGTACAAAATGACATTAGTGATTCCTCTTAGTTTTCACTTTTATCATCTTCCCTCCATCTAGCAGAGGTCAATAGGTCCTTGCCGGCTTCATATTTTTTTAAAGCACTCATTAAGTCTGAAAGGGCTCTCAGTTAGCTGATGCTTGCACTTAAATACCAGAAGTGATAGCTGGTACATCTTGACTTCTTTCCTTGCTGGATCATTCCAGCCCCTTTGCTGACAAAGCCACACCTGAGATAACCTGAAGAGAGTTTCCCTTCTTAAGTGGTTTGGTTAAACAATCTGCCCTGCACCAAGACCTGAATTAAGGGAGTGGACAAGACCTGCGTCAGATAAATTGCAATGTGGTGGAGAAAAAGACTTCAGTCTTTCAATGCACGTACTGGTAGGATAACATTTTGTCTTTTGTGTTGAATGTTTCTTAAACCATAGCCACCCGCAAACAGTTTGGAGTATTCCTGGAGTAGTATTCCTGGATATTCCTGTAGATTGTAATGTGGTTTTGTTTCAGAATCTAATGTTCCACAAAAAAATTCCCAGATGAAGATATCCTTTTATCTCTGTCAAAAGAAGGTAGTTACTATATGTGAACAAAGCTCTTACCTAGAGGTTGCAAGCATGCAAAAAAAAAAAAAAAAAAAGGTTTTAAATTGCTTCCATTCACCTCTAGTCTAATATCAACATTTGCAATCGGATAAACACAACCAAAAGTAAACTAAAATTTGTGGGGTGATCTTGTTTGTCTTTTGAATCCCAAGAAATTACTCCCTGGGGAAAGAAATAACAGATAAGATAAAAATGCTGTTACTCTTTAACCTAGATAGGGCATAGCTTTTGGAATAGGCATACATTAGTATAAAATATTTCACTGTAGCAGAGCCCACTTGGCATTCCTCTATTACTGCTGACCTTTAAAGGAAGCGTATTAATAGGGTTAATGCAGGTTAATAATAATAATAATTAATAAATAATATGTTAATAATTCAGGATTAAAAAGACAGACTGTCTTGGTAGTATCTTATATTTTTTAATTATCATAAATTCATATGGCTGTTAGGCTTCTAGACTGCTAAGTATAGGCTAGGCTACTCGAGTATAAAATAAGCAGGTTTATAGTTCGCTTTTTCAAATGAAAGGGTGAAGAACATTGCTGGGAGTGAGCTGTTTTGAAAATCTGACCCCAGTTGTGATTACTGATCCTTGCTGAAAGTTCTGGCTGGAGTCAATAAATAAGGGTTGAAGGTGCCTTGTTGTTTTTGTTTCTTTTTATTTGCAAGTGAAAAGGTGCATTATGCATTTAAAAACAGCGACTATTGAACCAGTGCAGTTATTTTATTTTAATTGTTCCATTCTGTAGCGTCTCATGATATGATGTGAGGTATCATGTCAAAAAGCAGCATGATTTATCTACTTCTTTTCCAACTCAGTATTGATTATTGGACAACATTTATTATAATTTTTATCTATACTCATTGCAGGAGCCTTGCTCCCTTCCCTGCCCTGTGCTGTTCTCTAAAAAGCACCCTATTCCTAACATTACTAACGGTCAGTCAAGAGCTTGACCAAACAAATATGTCTTAGAGATTGTCCACATTGGAGATTTTAGCGTTTATGTGATTGGTTTTAAACTGTGGTGAGTTTGCACAGGTCCAAATTCCATTTTACACCAGTGCAGCGAGTGTGCACAAGGGGGTTGGTACCAGTTCAGCCACATCAATGTAGCTACACCAGTACAAAAATCTCTCAAGTAGGCCTGTGCTCGTGATGTGTTCTGAATCCCACCAAGCTGGTCAGAGCAGGCTCAAGAGGTGTGTTCTCCCCTCTGAGGATGACTTGCTGCCATATAGGGTGGGTCTAAATTCAGGAATCAAACCATGACGGAGACCCAGCCAAGCACAATGCCTGCCATAAGAGAGAGGTGGGAACTGGGTCTGAGTTCATTTAGTGATTTATAGATAGTAAACAAAGCCTTGATCCACCCTGGGAAATGACCGTAGCTCGAGTCCCATTAACTTTAATGGCACTTTGTGTGCTTAATTTTAAGCACATGCTTAAGTGCTTTGCTCGACTAGGTCCTTAGTTACTGGATCAGAGCATAGAGCCCATTAGGAATACATAACACTTTACTCAACCCAGAAGCAGAGCACCCTATCTCTTATCTTTCGAGGGTAGCCCTTATTGGAGTACATCACAGCAATCCTAGCACTGAGGTACAGTGGTGTGGATCTTTGTGGATAGCTCAGAATCAAGGAGGAACAGTTCCAGCCTCCTAGACATCAACAGATGAAACCAAGTACAGTATGCCACGCATCACCTAGACATCCAGGACCCGGGTGGATCCAAAGTTACTCAGAGATTACGAGCCATATTGGCTAGGGACAGTTAGATCTAAGATAGATAGTCCCAAACTCAGTCCCGAAGTCCCTCAGGGAAGGGGAGGTAGTGTATGTCAGCTGTCCCTCCAGTGACTTCATCATCAGGATGACCTAGGAGCTATGATCAGCCCATGTCTGCCAGAAGGAAACCATCAACAAAGGGAGGAGAGGGGAGATCCCAGCAAAACATTTCTAGGAAAGTTTCCTGTTTTGAAATATTTACACAAAGGTAAATAGTTAACATCTTAGACATGTTATAAAATCCCTTAAGTGGCTCTGTATTGGACAATTGTTTGCACTTTCATCAGGGGGCTTTGCAAAGTATTATGTATCACAAAACCATGTGAGGTAGGTAAGTATTATTATCCCAATTTCATGTATAGAAACAAAGACTCTGATCCAGCAGAGCACGTTAGCATATGCTTAACTTTAAGTCCGTTGGCTTCAGTGAGAATACTCACATGCTTTAAGGTAAGCATGTGGTTAAGTGCTTTGCTGGATCAGGGTTTAAGACCCTGGAGGTTAAGGTTGTTTTTTTTTAAAATCAAACTTGAGAGGTAGGCACCTAAATATAATTGTCCTGATTTCTGGAGATGCTGAATGCCTGCAGTGGCCATTGAATTCAATGGAGACTTCAGCTTCTCAGCCCCTGTGAAACTCGGGTGACTTACTTAGCTCAAATGACTTGACTAATGTCACAGAAGTAGTCAGTCGCAGAGCTGGAAATAGAATCAAGGAATGTTGACTCCTTGCTCTCTGCCCCAAGGCTCGATCCTTCAAGGGGCTGAGCGCTCTGGCCTGATCCAGCAACGCGCTTAAGCATGTGTGAGTTTCTGTTGACGGCAACGGCTGAAATTCTGGCCCCATTGAATTAAATGGGAGTTATGGCCTTGATTTCAGTGAGGCCAGGATGTCACCCTATGGGTCTATTTACATGCTGAGAATGGATCACATGCTGAGCTCGATCCAGTCCGAGTGCTCAGCACCTTCCAGAATTGAGCCCTTACCCACTAGAGTACACTATGATATAGATTGCTTTAGTCTGCCTCCTAAGTGCAATCATGATATGTGACAGAGAAGAGAATCCAGCATAGCCTATGACTTAGTAAGTATCTTCCTGTCTGCCTGCTGGAAAGGATGGTATTAGTACTTCCATTTTATCTTGCCTTCATAAAGATGCCCTCTAAATTTTCCATAGAAAATTACATAAGCTGTTTGATATTGCAGCTCTGCCATGTTATTTCATGTTACTCCTTTCTGTTCTGGGTTCAGCTCTAAGCCTTTGCAAAGAAAGTGCTGGTAGGATTGAGTTACTTCTCACACTTTTTTCCCCCCTTTCAAGTATTTGTGTGTGTGCTTAGATGCTCTTGTGCCTATGACATTAGAAGCCACACTTGCCATTGTCACACTGTCCTTTTCTCCTAGCTAATGGCAAATACAAGTAACTATATCACTCTGCTCTTATTTGTGGAGTTCAGCTACTTAGTAACATAATGTTTATTCATAATCTTGTGAAATCCTCAGTTAGATGATATTGTGGATTAAGCTTTAAACAGCATTTCCAGGCACCCAACTGTCTGGTGCTAACAGTGAGAAAAATCACCAGTTGTTTGCTTCTTGACAGCTGTTCACTGTGCCCTGTAATATGGAACAGTTTGGGGATTGCACTCAAAATATTTCTGAATGCAAAGTAAACTAGTACTGGAACAAAAGTTCAATGGGAAATTCAGTAGTCTACATTCTAAGGCAGGTTTTTAGTGAGGTGCCTTGGGATCTATATCCAGAGCTTGTGGGCTGAAAATGTACCTTTTATTGCACAGAAACTGGCTCATTTGCATTCAGCTACCTGGCTAGTGTAACAACTCTGTAATTACGCACAGACCCGTGTTGCCAGCTAAAGAGCACATAGGCTACATGAGGAATAGGACTTGGGGACCCTCTGGTTCACAATAAAGGTCTCTGCTACTGGAAATAGAGAAGTCAGTAAATGGAGGTTTTATATTTTATGGATGCCATCCACTAGACTAGAGGGCATCACAACAACTAGAGAGTTCTGATTCTATCTAGCAGAAGGCAGCGGTACACATACACCTGTATGTTGTATTCACTCTGAAGCAGCAGTAGAAGCAGCTGCCTTGCTTCTTTATGACCTATTGGACACTTGAAATAAGTAATGGCAATGGATGTCCTTCTCTCTAGCTAATGTTCAGGAAGTGATGTGCTTGGTCTGTGATTTGCAGGAGGAAAAGAAGATGGGAATTGAATCTTACTGCCCTTCAGCAATCCGAGCTGGCCAAATAAGAGCAGAGCAGTGTTAATGGTGGTTCTTCTGGCTGGGGAGAAATCAGATGCAGCAGCAATTAGCAGCAGGGTAAGATGGATGGGGGAATGAATATGGTTTAGTAATAAAGGCTAGAATGGATCAGGCAACTAACTTGTTCATGGCACGTTAGGAGACTCAGGTTTTTGCTCGCTGTATGGGGCTTGGAGCCTTTTGTTGTCCGTTAGTCTCGAGAGACGATGGATATGCGCCCATGGGGAATGACTGGAGTGTCCTCTCCAGGGTGCAAGCCAGGGCAGGGTGATATGGAGGAACAGCTGTTGCCCATGCAGCAGAACCCCCCTCTCCATGCAACTGATGGAGCCTTTTAGTGGCAGCACATTTATTGCCATGTTCATTGACATGCTGCTGAGGCATATCAGCACATTATTAAACTGGGGAGTAATTTCATGTGGCAGAGTTCCCTGTGTTCTGGGAAGCAATTTGCATGCTTACAGCTACTTACATCCACATTCAGATAAGGTATACCAGGTGGCAGCTACTGCAGGAAATAACTAGATCAAATATGAGAACCTTAAAGTAAATCCATTGCACAGACAGATAAGAGGTATTAATATTTCTTGGGTTTGAATCCATGTAATCCTGAGAGCTTCTTCATTCTATGTAGGCCTAATGGAAATTTTCCTATTTATTTTCCCTGATCCAGACAAGTACAGCTGCAATTATTTTACTGTTATCCTTTCCAAGATAACTTTTTTTGCCCTCCTGTTTTTTTTTGGCAGCTTTTAACAATGTCTCTAATTCCCTCTCCATGTGGCAGAAGTTTTCTAAAAAACCCCCAGTTCTGTTAATATGATTGTCACTTGCCTTGACTTTCCTCTGACCTGGAGGTTAAGATAATATGAGTGAAGAAGTCTGCAAGTTCCCTGAATTTCACTCCCAGTCCACCCTGTGCTGCAAAGCCATATTAAATCTCCTCTGAACAAAGGATCTCAGGAGAATATTACTACAAAGAGAGAGAGAGAGAATGCTGGCTCAGAAAATCTGCATGAGTGAAGGCTGCCAGGAGTGAGAAATAAAACTGCCTTCTGGATGGCAGGCTCCTCAGCAGAGAAAACTGCCAGTGCAAAGGTCAGCCAGCTCACCAGAGGTAGACTATCTAGTTTTTGCACAGAGAAAGTACGTGTTTCTCAGATGGTTAGACCAGTCCTGGCCAAGGAGTGCTCCCAAAGCAGCATTATTAGTCCCTGAAGAGAGGGCACATCTTGCATTTTTCTAGAGCAACCTTCCTTTGAGTCTCAGTGACATTGATGGGGTTGTTACAGGACTGCTGTATCTGCATATATGTAAATAGTTCATAGATAAGGTGCCAGCAGATGGCATTCAAGAATAGGTAGAATAGTTCCTGAATTTTGGAGGACCAATAAAACTTCTTGTGCACTGCAAATGATTTCCTCTGGCTGCTTTCTACATCAGCTCTAACGGGTCACATCTGGAAGAAAGGTGACTGCTGAGATTGGTTGGGACCAAAAGGAAAACAAAAGGTAGTTAATGGAGAGATACTAGCAGGCCCATCCAAAAGTATATATTTTGTCTTGAAAAATATGGTTTTGTTGGGCAAATCGTCTGCTTTATTGTTGATCAATGGCTAATCCAATGTGCTAACAACTGAAGCTGTAGGAAAACATGTTCCATTTTCAAAGTACTGTGCAAACAGACAATTACTTAACAGAGGAGATAGCATGGCCCATTGGAATAGGAGTTGGGACTCCTGACTGCTACTCCTGGCTCTACTGGATGACCGTGGGCAAGTCCCTTAACCTCTCTGTGCCCTTATCTGTGAAATGGCGATAATAATGTTTTACCATTATAAAGTGTTTGAGATCAATGGATGGAAAATATTACATTGGAATGTAACCCCTATCCTGTTACCTGGCACTAGCCAATGTGAAGAAGGCAGCCAGGTTGTTAGGATAGGCTGATGCTGAGCCAGACTCCTGCATATTTACCTCTATGTCCTGTGCAGCAGGGTGTGGGGTTTTTCTATTGTAACTGTTAATTTAAATAATTGTTTAATGGGCTTAGCGATTTTGTTTGTAAAATTATTTGGCTTTCCCCATATCTTCTGAAGGCAAACCACCATTAAAATGTTCTGTGGTATAATTTTCTCTTTAATAAAAAAACCTAAAATTATAAAACTGCAGTTTTTCATGCACATCCTCTATACAGTGTTTAGCCCAGTGGAACCTTAAACTTTGAAATATCACACTGGCTCAAGGCATTGCTTGTTAACCATACAAGCATTCCTATATTTCTTGGGTAGTGGCTTTCAGCAATAAAGATAATGGAATCACCTAGATAACTTACTCCTTATCTGGTATATCTAGTTTCCTTCGTTGTGCTTTGACATTCATGCTTGACTTCTCCACCTCTCTTATAATAAATGAAATAGGTTTCACCTTGTTGACAATACCAGCTTTTGGCCCGTTATCTCCTCTACACCGAGTGCTCAAGTAATTAAATTACTGCAGGTTCCTGGCCAGCTAACCTAATGAATGCCATTAATGAATATGTTTTAAGGAGGAGAGTCTTTATTGTTAACTCACAGAAGCGCTTTCATGAACCGCAGTGCAAGAATGGTGTTTGGATGCTTTTGAAAGGATTAGTTATGCTTTGTTCAGTGGTACTAGATTATTTCATTTCTGGAGCTCTCTGAAGGCTTTTGTATGCTTTCCATTTTCCTCTGAAGAAGGTACATTTGGAGAGGTAGGCAGATTAACTGAGTTCCCAATCCCTTGAAGGAAAAGCTGAAAGATTACCTTCATCATTATTATTTGATGTGCCTATACGACGTGCCACCTGATTATCCCTCCTCCCCCTTCTCAGCACCCTTCACCCTGTCTGCTATTAACAAATTGCTCAATAGTGAGGACAGTGAAAGGTTGGCATATCTGGCCTCTTGACCTTCTGTTATCCCATATCCTTGTGAAATGACAATGAAATCACATTTTTGTGTGTCCTACATTAATATTGGTTTGTGCCATATCCACCATCTGCTCTGCTTTCTTCCCTCAACCTCCTCTGTGTTAGTGTCATTCAAGATGAAATCACATACAGAGAAAACATGCACATCAGAGGATTGAATTTGACCCTTCGCTTCTCCTTTTTTTTAACTGTATCCCCACTCCACTAGGAGGCGCTAGGAGACTGTTCATGAGGGGGCTGAGTGCATTGGCTGGGGTGGTATTGGCCAGGCTTGTGTGCTGCTGACACGCATGCGCATGGCCATTTCTGAGTGTACCTGAAAATACACCAAGTACCCCTTTATGTATTGCTCTGACACTGTAACATTTCCCACCAAATGCTGCTAAAACATCTGGACCTGTGTTATGTGAAAGAATAGATACACCAAAAAGGAAGTGCATGTGCACAGGAAAGGAGGACTTCCAACTGTGGCAAACATTAATATTACAGGGGAGTCTAAGCCACACAGTTCAGGTTTCAGATGCCCCAAAACTCAGGAGGCTCTGATGCAAGGTTTGGGTGCCGCAGGTGCTAATTACCAAAAATATAGTCATTGTATTTGAGGAGCTCAAAGCACTGTGCAGAACAGGACAGGTTCTGTTACATCCATATTACAGATGTGGGAAACTGAAACACAGAGAGATGAACTTGTCTTAGTCATTCAGTGAGCCAGTGCAGAGCTGGCCTCAACCCTGTCAATCTAGTGCCCTATCTGCGGCACCATAGAGCCTGAGAGAGGGCAGTGCACCTTCCTCTCCTGCCTTCTCTTCCTACGTGAACTTGCAGTAGAGCTACAATGGTAAATTTTGTGAATTCACATTTATTCCTATGGCCACAGATTAGGATATCATAAATTCAGCAGAGTAACTTCATTGTAGGAGTAAGTAGCAAGAGATTCATCTCAAGCTGCAACGCAGTGAACAGGCGTCTCTGAGTGAGGCATTTGCAGAAGCAGCACCATTTTGCTTTGGTGGGTCTCAGGGGCTAGGGTGCTTTTGAACACTTCCACGCCAATGGCCTTGAGGGGAAAAACTGCAGAGAGGAACCAGCCAGAGACTCCAGCTGATAGGAGTGGAAGCAGCCAAAGCAGGGACCTTCAGACATTGAGAACTTTCTACAATTCTGAGTGGACGTACTCTGCCCTGTGCTGTTTGCTCCGACCCTCTCTTCTCCTCAGCTTCACTCTATGCTTGCCCCTCTTTTCCTCTTTCCCCCCTGCCCCATCCCTGTCACCCCCCCTTCCCTTCCATGCCTCCTCTCCCTTCATTTTCCCTTTCCACTTATCTTAACCCCTGCTGACAAAACCCACCCCAAAACAAAACAACATGTGGAACTCATAGGACGTTGGCGGCTGTCACATTGTTCCCTCTGCTTGTGTGTTATGCCCCATTCCCCACCTTGTGTCTATCTTGTCTATTTGGATTGCAAGATCTTCAAAGCAGGGACTGCTGCTGCTCTGGCTTTGTAGAGTCCCTAGCCCAATGGGTTGGTCCTTAGGCACTCCTGTAATAAGCATGATTATTAATAGTAATAGTGTTTCCGCGAGAGCGACAAAGAGTCCACCTTATAGACTAACAGATATACTGGAGCATAAGCTTTCATGGGTGAAGACCCACTTCGTCAGACCCACTTCGTCAGACATCAGTTGTGTCTGACAAAGTGGGTCGTCGCCCACGGAAGCTTATGCTCCAATATATCTGTTAGTCTATAAGGTGCGACAGGACTCTTTGTCGCTCTTGCAGATCCAGACTGATACGGCTACCCCCCTGATACCTGAGTGTTGTTTGCATAACTGAAGAGGCTGTAGTTGCCCCCAGAGATATTAGGTCATTGTGAAGGGGAGAGGAGATGACCCATGCAAACGTCAATGGAAGGGGAAGTGATCCACATTGTTGTGAATGGGAAATGTCCTCGAAATGTGGCCCTTGCTATGACCTTTATTCAGCAAGGTCCTTAAACATGTGCGTACCTTTCAGCACGAGTAGATCCATTGAAGTCAGTGGGACTACTCATGTGCTTAGGGATATGTATATACGTAAGTACTTTATTGAATCAGGGCCTCATATGGAAAAAAATTGAGAACCCTGCCATAGTGTGTTTTAGGTGTTCAAAGAGAACTTTGATTTTCTTGACGTGATTGTCATATAGTTATCCCTGCTGCTGTCTGTTACTAGTTGTTTTGTGGCTTGTGTTGTGTATGTTGCTAGAAAAATCCATATTTTTGTGCATATCAAAGGATATTTTATTGAAGTGACTCCTAATTTTTAGTAAGCACAAAATTGCCTTATGGTGGAACAGAGATGCCAGCTCTTGTCAGGAATGGCTTGATTGCCCTCCGTTGGTGGAATTAAAAAAAAGAAAAGGTAGAGTGTATGACAATGGAAGACATCATATATTCTAACAAACACAATACACTTAATGTATAAAACCTGGGACTGGGTTAGTGGAAAACATTTTGATGAAATATTGTAGCAACTCCTTGTAAGCCAGATATTTTGGGTGATCACACACAAATATATAGTCAATTAAAATCTTAGGGCTGAATCATTCTCACCTTACATGAGTAGTCTCCTTTGAAATCAGTGGGATGACATGTGTAAGGTGAATGGAAAATAGCCCTTAAAACTGAAATTATACACCTTCCTATTGATTGTATTTGAAACTTTAATTATGGCTGGATTGTCAGAGGGTATAAATGGATGCCCTTTTCTACTAGCAATGCCCTTTTCTACTAGCTCAGTGATTCTCAAACTTTTGTACTGGTGACCCCTTTCACATAGCAAGCCTCTCAGTGCGACCCCCCCTTATAAATTTAAAAACACTTTAAAATATACTTAACACCATTATAAATGCTGGAGGCAAAGTGGGATTTGGGGTGGAGGCTGACAGCTCGTGACCCCCCATGTAATTACCTCGCGACCCCCTGAGGCATCCCGACCCCCAATTTGAGAACCCCCCAACTAGCTGAAGATCAATCTCCCTATGCGCATGCTTGCAACTTTGTCCACTTGAAATTCCTTGTCTCTGCAGTAGCTGTCCCCCTCTCTTCACAGACAACTGTAGAAGCGAGTGTCAAAATACAGTCAACTCCTAACACTGAGGCCTGGTCCACACTTAAAATGTAGGTCTACATAGCTATGTTGCTGAGGGGTATGAAAAATCCACACTGTTGAGCGCTTTAGCTCTGCCGACATAACCCCCAGTGAAGATGCAGCTAGGTCAGTGGAAGAATGCTTCTGTCGACCTAGCCACCATTGCTCAGGGAAGTGGTGTTCTTGTAATGAGAGAGAACCCCTTTTTGTCGCTGTACGCTGCGTCTACGCTATGGGGTATATGTGATGTAGCTATGTCACTGTAGTCCCTGTAGTGTGGATATGGCCTTACGCTTCCTCACCCACTCTGAAAAGTAAAGATCTCTTAAAAGGGAAGATTTTGATGACCTTATCCCCTGAGTCAGATTGTATTGTTTATTTGGAATCTTATGTCTGCATTGGTTTTTGTTACGTTGGAAATCAGTTCCATTTGCAAAAGAATGCATCACTCCTGTAGAAATAAGAATAGTTTAGCTTCTTGAACCCCACTGAGTGTGCGTGGGCACGCATGTACCAATGACTTTCTAAGGACACGTGATGTCACTTGATCATTACCTGTTAGGTTAACTCCCTCTGGGGCACCTGGCATTGGCCACTGTCGGTAGACAGGATACTGGACTGGATGGACCTTTGTCTGACCCAGTACGGCCATTCTTATGTTCTTATGCCATAATCACTGTTCAATCTATTTTTAATTGTTGCTAATTGCTTCTCTTCGCCTCGTTTAAATCTTGTGAATTAAACAGATAAAACTTAAACGGAAGAGAGCCTGTGTTTTCACCAACATTACAAGTTTGTTCTCATAAAGGAATGTTGTTTAATGCTCTCAGCTTGATGATATTCTTCTTGCCTAGGATTGTGTCTTTTAAAATAGTGTCTGCAGATAGTTATTAGTTAGCAGTTGTGTGCACAGTAACCAGGGTACCTCTCAAGCTGTAGCCGTGCTGCAGATGCCGGAGTCATGCTCCCTCTCAGCCTAGGAATTTGGTAGTTACGCACAGACCCATGTGGGGAGCCAATGACAATAGAGGGGAGAGCGTAGTTCAGGAGTTAGATTCCTGTGATCTGTTCCCAGCTTTGCCACTGTCTCTCTGTCACCAAGGGCAAACTGACTCAACCTCTCAGTGCCTCAACAAAACAGGTGTAATATTTACCTATCTCAGAAGGCATTTTTGAGGCTTCAGTAATGGGTCCAAAGCACATTGAGGGCCTGTGATAAGAGGCTATGTAAGTGCCACATTTGGTGGTGATGAAGATGTTCTAGATAGTGTTAAACCATTGCTCCCTGCTGGATGGACTCAGGCCTGCCCAAGTGCGTAGCCATTTGTGCCAAGAGAGAATGGGCTTTCAGCTCACTTGGTAAATAAAGACCTGTGGCTAATATTTTCAAAAACAGGTGCCTAAAGTTAGGCTCTTGAGTCTATGTTTAGAAATCTGAATAAGTGGTGTGTTTGCAAATGTGTATAGTGGGTGCTCAGTACCCACCGGCAGCCCCACAGATCAGCGCCTCCCTCTCACCCCCGGTGCCACCCATCTGCCAGTGACCCCGCGAATCCGCTCCTCCCCCTCCCTCCCAGTGCCTTCTGCCCGCCGCAATCAGCTGTTCAGCGGCATGCGGGAGGTGCTGTGGGGGTGAAGGCTTGGAGGAAGGGATGGAGTGGGGGTGGGGCGGGGGCAGAGCCGGGGTGGAGCACCCCCCGGGAACTGAGTAAGTCGCTGCCTATGGTGCTGAATACCCAGTAGCCAATGAAACTCTGCTGGTCAGTCAGCACTTCTGAAAATCAGGCCACTAAGCATACGTCTGCAGTGCAGTGAGGGGGTGTGATTGCAGCAGGAGCAGACATACCCAAGCTAGTGTTAATCTAGCTAGCTCAAGATACCAAGAGCAGTGAAGCCTGCTCAGGACTGGGGCACATTACTCAAGTGGCTGGCCCATGCTGAAGTCCATGCTGATGCAGCTTCACTGCTATTGGTACCTGAGCTAGCTAGATTAAAGCTGTCTTGGGGTATGTCTACACTACGGTACTAGTTCGATTTCTGTGAAACCGAACTTGTGAACCCGATATTTCCAGGTCGATTGTTCGAATCCACACCAGGGATCTTTTTTCGAATGTCCGAGTCCACAGTAGGGGGGCAAGCGTCGACATTGCAAGCGGTGCACTGTGGGTAGCTATCCCACAGTTCCCGCAGTCCCGCCTGCCCACTGGAATTCTGGGTGTAGCCCCCAGTGCCTTGTGGGAACGAAATTGTGTCAAGGGTCGGTATACGTAAATTTCGTCACTCGACCCACACTTCCGCCTTCCCAACGTGAAAGCGCCGGCGGGGAATGAATTTGCGCCCTTTTCCTGTGGCTGATAGCTCGGACGCCACTGGACAGTGAGCATGGAGCCCTCCACGATTATCGCAGCTGTCCTGTCCGTAGCCAACAACTCGCGCCTTATAGCGCACCTTTTCCAGACTCTGATGCAGAGAAATCGGGAGAGGAGACAATGTAATCTCCGGGAGTACTTAAACTCTGAAAGGGGCATTGATCTCTTGCAAAGCGCTGGACCCCGGCCCCTAGACATCATGGTGGCAATGGGTCATGTTGATCCCGTGGAACGGCGATGCTGGGCAAGGGAAACAAGCACTGACTGGTGGGACCGCATAGTGCTGCAGGTATGGGATGAGTCCCAGTGGCTGCGAAACTTTCGGATGCGTAAGTGCACTTTTATGGAACTTTGTGAGTTGCTGTCCCCTGCCCTGAAGCGCCAGGACACCCGGATGCGAGCTGCCCTCAGTGTCCAGAAGCGAGTGGCCATAGCCCTGTGGAAGCTTGCAACCCCTGACAGCTACCGGTCAGTAGCGAACCAATTTGGAGTGGGCAAGTCTACCGTGGGGGTTGCTGTGATGCAGGTAGCCCGTGCAATCGTTGACCTGCTGTTCCAGAAAGTAGTGACCCTGGGAGACGTGCAGGCGATCATAGATGGCTTCGCTGCAATGGGATTCCCAAACTGCGGTGGGGCCATAGATGGGACACACATCCCTATCCTGGGACCGGAGCACCAGGGCGGCCAGTATATTAACCGAAAGGGCTATTTTTCTATGGTTCTGCAAGCACTAGTGGACCACAAAGGACGTTTTACGAACATCAATGTTGGGTGGCCAGGCAAGGTTCATGATGCTCGTGTTTTCAAAAACTCTGGTCTGTTTAGACGCCTGCAACAGGGGGTTTATTTCCCCGACCACAAAATCACTGTTGGGGATGTGGAGATGCCAACAGTGATCCTGGGGGACCCTGCCTACCCGCTAATGCCATGGCTCATGAAGCCATACACGGGAGCCCTGGACACTGAAAAGGAGCTCTTTAATTACCGCCTGAGCAAGTGCAGAATGGTGGTGGAGTGTGCCTTTGGCCGTCTCAAGGCAAGATGGCGAAGCTTACTTACTCGCTGCGACCTCAGCCCTAAAAATATCCCCATTGTGATTGCAGCGTGCTGTGTGCTCCACAATCTCTGTGAGATCAAGGGGGAGACATTTATGCAGGGCTGGGAGGTTGAGGCAAATCGACTAGCAGCAGATTACGCTCAGCCAGACACCAGAGCCATTCGAAGATCACAGCGGGAGGCGGTGCGCATCCGGGAAGCTTTGAAAGCTCGCTTCCAGACAGAGCGGGTTAACCATTGACTGCTACACTTCTGTAAACAGATACTGGACCTTCCCCTGTCCCTTTACACATGTCCCGTTGCCCATCCTCCCATTACCAACCCCCTTCCCCCTCCTTGGTTCAACGCTGTAAAGTCACAGTAAAGGAAAGATTTTTTTGTGTGAACCTTTTCCTGTACTTCTTATTGGGTAATGATTATCACCGTGGAGGCATACGGCGGTTGGGGGGCGGTTTGGTTGGGGGACACTTCCCTTCAAAGGGGAAGCTCTTTACCCTGCCCAAAGCGCAGTGCCAAGAGGTGTTCCGCTTGCTTAAAGGGACAATCAACCTCTCCTAATCCCATGTGTGTGTGGTGTTGTCTATGTGCCTTTTACGTTGTGACTATCGCCTACGGATCCCACGGTGCATTGATCTATCCAGCAGGCTACTGTCAGCCGCAAAAGATCAGCAACGACCCTCCCTAAACATAAAGTGCACCACCCAACCCCCAATCCCCAGGTTTACAACGTATAAACCTGCACAACAAAGGACAGGTGTGCTTAATGCATGCAATGTGTACTGTGCTTGTCACTTCAGCAGTTACCCTGTGTGCACCCTCGTTTCTGCTCCCATTATCTGCACTTACAAAACATGTTAACCACTACCCAGACATACAAACGGTCCCATTTAAAACACTCAGGGAAACATTGGTGAACCAAAAAACCAGATTTATTCAACAGAACAGTAACTTAACATGGGACCTGGGAAGGGAGGTGCTCAGGGGTGCTGCTGGATGGAGAGGAGGGAAAAGTCCTAAGGTTTAGGGAATGACAGCCTTCTACTACTGCAGCGGTCTGCAGGGGTGGATTGAGTATTTCCACGCACCCTGGCTCCCCTTGTCCTAGTGACTTTTGGGGAGGAAGCCACTGGACTTGGTGGTGGGGGAGGGCGGCTTGAAAGAACATACAGAGGTGCTCTTTCCTCATGTCTCCTGTCCTGGAGAACATCCACTAGGCGCCGGAGCGTGTCTGTTTGCTCCCTCATGATTCCCAGCATTGTTTGGGTCGCCTGCTGATCCTCCTGCCGCCACCTGTCCTCGCGCGCTTCAGCCCTCTGCTCCCGTTCCCTGGCTGCTCGCTCGTACCGTGCAAACTCCTCTCTGCGGTGTGCCGCCTCCCTCTGTGACAGCATCATTAATTCTGAGAACATGTCGTCCCTGGTTCTCTTTTTGCGCCGCCTTATCTGGACTAGGCCGTGGGTGGGAGAAGCACGGGTTGGGTGGGAGACACTCACAGCTGTGGGATAAATGAAAGGGAGTGAATTCCTCAGAATGATACTTTTTCAAGAACAATGACCATACTCTTTCACCGTGAATAGGACCAAACACAGTGCCTATCACATGTACACGTACTACAAGGTCAAATACTATGCTTTAAGGCTGAGTGAGTGTCTGGGGTCCCGGTATACGGATCCCAGAAGCCTTGCCGTACACAGAAAATCACCTCTCTGAAAACCATGGTAAGGTGCTGACTTAGGACTGCTGCGAGATTGCTTCACAGCAGTGCTCTACTCCCATGTCTCCCTCAGTGTTCCTGGCGGCGGGCAGGAAATGCTGCTGGCCAAACCGATAATCTACGGCGGCTGTCCTAAACCACCCCCCAGTCTGCGTTGCCACTTCAGGGAACCAAAAATGCCCGCGAACCGCCCAGCATGAACGGCTCGCCTACCCTTCCCCCCCCTCCGCGTGGCTGCTCCAGGGAACCTAAAATGCCCGCGAACCGCTCAGCGTGAACGGCTCGCCTACCCTTCCCCCCCCTCTGCGTGGCTGCTCCAGTGAATCTAAAATGCCCGCGAACCGCTCAGCGTGAACGGCTCGCCTACCCTTCCCCCCCCTCCGCGTGGCTGCTCCAGGGAATCTAAAATGCCCGCGAACCGCTCAGCGTGAACGGCTCGCCTACCCTTCACCCCCCTCCGCGTGGCTGCTCCAGGGAACCTAAAATGCCCGCGAACCGCTCAGCGTGAACGGCTCGCCTACCCTTCTCCCCCCTCCGCGTGGCTGCTCCAGGGAATCTAAAATGCCCGCGAACCGCTCAGCGTGAACGGCTCGCCTACCCTTCCCCCCCCTCCGCGTGGCTGCTCCAGGGAATCTAAAATGCCCGCGAACCGCTCAGCGTGAACGGCTCGCCTACCCTTCCCCCCCCTCCGCGTGGCTGTTCCAGGGAACCAAAAATGCCCGCGAACCGCTCAGCGTGAACGGCTCGCCTATCCTATCCCCGGTTTAGCGTTGCCGCTCCCTGGGACTGTCCCTACCCACGCACCGATATGTGGTACTGGTTTTGCTCCCGACACACTACCACCACGCGTTACCGTAAACAGCCGGGTGTCTGTCTGTAAGGGGAAAAGGAAGCATGCAGTATACTAATTATACCACTCATTCGAACCAGGACCCCATGACTGATATCACTCTGATGAGGATTACGGAGACAGAGAAAGAGTGCATGCTGCGTCAATGCAAGCAAACCCCGGGGCCGTATGCTGCCATGCTATGCAAGGCAATGATACCAGAGTACCTGCTGCTTGCATGGCGCGGGAAAGTATCCTACCATGGAGGAGACAATAAGGCAGCTCTCCCAGTGAACGTGCTAAACAAACTATCGCTGTACCTGCAAGACAGCTTCTCTGAGATCTCTGCTGGTGATTACACCTCTATCCCCATACATATTGACAGACTTTTCGAATAGTTGCACGGGAAAGCGACTCAAAGCTGAAGTGCATAAGGCCAATGAAGCCACAGTTACAGAGCGCTATCACACCATAACTATTGTATTGAAAATAAATGTCTAACACACTGACCTGATGATCCCTCTCCTGATTCCTGGTCAGGAATGCTGGCTTGGGAGTGTTCGAAGGGCAGCGCAGTCAGGGTGAGGAATAGTTCCTGGCTGTCGGGGAAATCTCCAGGGTGACCACTTTCGATCGCTTCGTCCCCCTGCCCTCCATCCTCTTCTTCGCCGTCAGCGAAAACCTTCTCCGATGTGTCCGTAGAATGGACCCCGTCATCGGTGTCCACGGATACTGGCGGGGTAGTTGTTGCCGCACCACCGAGCATGGCGTGCAGTGCCTCGTAAAATCGGCAAGTCTGAGGCGCTGAGCCGGAGCGTCCGTTGGACTCTTTGGTCTTTTGGTACGCCTGACGTAGCTCCTTGATTTTGACGCGGCACTGCGTAGCATCCCGGCTGTACCCTCTCTCCGTCATAGCCTGGGAAATCTTTTCGTAAATTTTGGCATTCCGTCTTTTTGAACGGAGCTCGGCTAGGATTGATTCATCGCCCCACAAAGCGATGAGATCCAAAACCTCATGATCACTCCATGTTGGAGCTCTCTTTCTATTCACCGATGGCATCGAAACCACCGCTGTAGAGCTCTGCATCATTGCCAGTGCTGCTGAGCTCGCCACAATGTCCAAAGAGGAAATGAGATTCAAAATGGCCACAGAGGAAAAAGCATTCAAATTTTCGTGGGGATTTCTCTGAGTGGCAGGTCAGAGCATCCGAGTACAAAATACTGCCCTGAGCGTCCACCGAGTGGTGCACTGTGGGATAGCTCCCGGAGCTATCAGCGTCGAATTCCGTCCACAGTACCTCGCATTCGACATGCCCATTTCGAATTTGGCGCTACTCCCCTCGTCAGGGTGGAGTACCGAAATCGATTCAAGGAGCCCTTACTGTCGAAATAAACTGCTTCCTAATGTGGACGGGTGAGGGATTACATCGAGTTAACGCTGATAAATTCGACATAAAGTCCTAGTGTAGACCTGGCCTTGGATAAATCTATATATGCTGTAATTGCACCTCTGATTGCAGTGTGGACATGACATACCCTTATTTACGTCCCTAAACATGGCCGTAGGAACCTAACTTTGGGTACCTGTTTTTGAAAATCTTGGTCTAAATCTGTAAGTTTAGTGTTGGTTCCTTCTAAGGTTTCTGACTTTGAACAGTGCATTCAATCTATGTGTCTGTGTTCATGCAGTCTGTGTTGCTAAATAGCTAGCACAGGGGATTGGGATTCAGGACCACTGGTTTCTATTCCTATCTTCCAATGACTCTTTCTCTGATCTTGGGTGAATCACTTAATCTTCCTGTGCTTCAGTTTCCCCACTTGTAAAATGGGTCTAATAACAGTTACCTCACAGAGACTTACATGCTGGGACTAGGGGTGTTGCTGCACTCCCTAGTTTGAAGTAGTAATAACAACCCAAATACAGTAAAAGCTGTTTTATCCGGCATGTTGGGGGAATAGGGGATGCCGGTAAGTGAAAAATGCCGGTTAACAAAAAGGGAGGGAGTTTGGGTGCGGAAGGAGGTGCAGGGCTGGGGGTTGGGGTACGGGAGGGGCCTCGGGGTAGGAGGTTGGGGTGCAGGAGGGGTTTCGGGGTGCCAGATGCGGGGGGGGGCACTCACTTTGGGCGGCTCCCTGCAAGTGACGACATGTCTCTGCTGCTCCTAGGTGGGGATGCGGCAGGCTGCCCCTGCCACAAGCGCTAGCTCCGCGGCTCTCATTGGCTGGGAACCACAGCCAATGGGAGCTGCGGGGGCGGCACCTGCAGGCAGAGGCAGCCTGCCACGCCTCTGCCTAGGAGCAGCCGGGATAGGTCACCGCTTGCAGGGAGCCACCCGAAGTGAGAGTCCCCTGGATCCGGCACCCTGAATCTCCTCCCATGCCGGTAGAGCTTTCCGGTTGATACAGGGTCGGATAACACAGCTTTTACTGTACATGGTTTTCACCTTTAGCACCCCACTATTAACATTGTTCCAGCACCACTGCGTAGTGGTGTTGTAAAGCTTAATTAAGGTTTGTAAAACATTTATATCTATGTGAAGCAAAAGGCAGTGACCTGCAGCTACAGCTAACTAGCAGCTGTGAATGCAGTGGGATCTGGGGGAAACGGTCTATCCTACCACTAATAGGAAAGAGGCTGCACTGTTCCATTAAACAATGTTCTGACATCTAAAAGTCTCATTCAGTTAAATCACATTTTACCAGCAGGGGACGTTGTATCCATAGATGTGAAAACCGACAGCTAAGGAGAAAGACCGTTCAAAGATTAAACCTTATTAAAAATGCATTTTTTCCTGAGGTACCTCGGAGATTATATATATATATATATATATATATATATATATATATATATATATATATATATATATATATATAATTTTTTTTCTTCTTCCCACAAAAGTATTTTTTTCCTCCCAAAAACATGAGCAGCTGGTGTGAGAGTGAGAGGAAAATAAAAGCTCCCAGTAGATTTCATAAGCTGTTCTTAAATGTACAGTACATGAAGCCAATGTGGTACAATCAATATTTTGATGAACACCTCACACAAAAGTCATCCCCACAACCTGTTAATCCCATGTCCCAGCAGTGCATGCAGAGGGGATGGGGCGGGGGGAGGGCGGTAAAGGACTAGAGAGTCTGTTGGTTTTTTTTCCTTCCTCCACTGAAACAAAGACATTTATGAGATCTCTAACCTGGGCATACAGACATGCTGGCCAGCAAGAAGTATTTACCAGAGATTTTCCAATTGATAGGGAAAAATCCTACCCTAGCCCCAGCTGTGTGGAAAAGACCCATAACACTTGTGACCCACTATAGTTTTGCTGCATGTTGCAGGGGGAAGCTGCAGAGTAATGCTCTCTATATGTGAGTGGAGAGAGGGGGGGCGGGGAGGTAACCATTGGGTGTGAAAACCGTGTAAGATCCGTGGCCAATGCCCTGTGTTAAGAGATAGCACAGAGGGCTGTGAGTGATACTAGTCTCCAGGAAGGTGATGAGGTGATAGCATTTTCTATGGGATCGATGGGAGCAACCCACTCAACATGTGTAACTTTACAGAATTCACTTGGGGCTGTGTAGAAATGGAGCCCCGAGTAAGAAACGAAGAACAACCATCTGTATCCATCAGCTAAAAGATCTCAAAACCCGTGAAACCATCTTAATATAAATTCATAGATCCATAGAGTTTAAGGCCAGAAGGACCCATTAGATCACCTACTCTGACCTCCTGTGTACCTTCACAGGCAGTTAAATTTCTTCCAGTTACCCCTGTACTGAGCCCATTCTTAAGGCCAGCTCCTCAGTGGGGACCAAGAGGAATACCACACAGCTGGGGGTGGGAACAAAGGTGATTTTTAAGCTATCCTTGCATTCCCCCAATCCTTGGGCTGGATAGTGTCTAAGCCAGTGCTCAGTGTAACTTGGAGCATCCTAAGGACTGTTGTAGCAGCTACGGATCTCTGGGGGTTAGGGGTGCCCTGCTCACACCCTCCTTTTCCCTGGAATTCTTCCTAAGATGAGAACTGGGGATGGTGTAATAGAGGCTAGAGAGAGAATTAAGCCAGCTTTTCCAGCTGCTTTGCAAGTGCACCCAAGAATTAGTCCTTAATTTAGGCCCACGCCCAAGAAAATCATTTAGGAACATCTATGCACATCATTCTCTACAAATACCAAGACATTGTCTTCACTGCCTGTCCTTCACCACATATGACCCCACGACTACCACCAAAATGGCCCTGTACTTGGATGATATCAGCTCATGGATGAAGAACAGCTGTCTGAAACTGAACCCAAGCAAGAGAGAAGTGATATTGGTGAGCAGAGGAAAGCATTTTTGAAGAGTTCGCAGTCATGAGGCAGTTGGCTTTGGTTGCAAATACACACCCACAACTGGTGATTTCAGTCTGTAGTCTAGGAGTACACTTGGATTCCTCTGACATTGAGCTCTCACATAGCAGCATCCACGAGTAACTTTTTCTGTCATCTCCAGTCAACTACGATACTCTCTCATCCTGGAGAATGATGACCTGTCCTCAGTTATTCATGCCTTCGTCACCTCTTGGCTTGACTACAGCAATGCGATATATCTGGTCATGAAGCCTTCGGTATTTAGGAAACTCCCACTGGTACAAAACACTGCAGTGCATCTCCTCAGCAACACAAGCTACTGTGAGCACATCACACCTGTCATCCATTCGGTACACTGGCTTCCCATAGAGACTATCGAATAAAATTCAAAGTCTCAATTCTTATTTTCAAGGTGCTCCATGGCCTGGACCTAGACTATCAAAAGCAATGGTTCTCAACTTTTCCAGGCTACTGTACTCCTTTCAGGAGTCTGATTTGTCTTGCGATACTTAATCCCACTTAAAAACTACTTGCTTACAAAAAAAGTGTCACAGCACATTATTACTGAAAAATTGCTTACTTTGTCATTTTTACCATATAATTATAAAATAAATCAATTGGAATATATTGTACTTACATGTCAGTGTGATACTTGAGCCTGTTTTTCACTTGTGAGCCTTTTCTGGGGCCCCGGGGCAATTGCCAGTCTTGCTACCCCCTAATGCCAGACTTGCACTTGTAACTCCTTAAGCCTGTTCCATGACCCCCCTGGGGTCACAACCCCCAAGTTGAGAAACACTGATCTAGATGATTTGAGAACCTCCCGGAAGACCTCTGCATACCCGCAGAGGTACACGTACCCCTGGTTGAGAACCACTGATCTAAAGGACTGCCCAAAGCTCCAAGATGAAGACTAGGATCAACCACTTCACTTCTCTGGCACAATGGAACGCTCTCAAACAAGAGTAAAGTTCACGTGCACAGGAGACAAAGATTTCTTGGGCATTGATCCGAGACTGCGGAATGAACTCTCACAGGAACCAAGGACCATCACAAACCAAAACACTTTCTGTTTCAAGTATTAGGTGCCCTTCTTTGACCTTGTCTTCTCCTAGTAATGTGTATATTAAACAACCAACCAACAAAAAAAAAAACCAGCCAAAACAAAACACCACTGCACGTGCTTCTTCTCTGGGGAGAGGATGAGAGAACAAACAGGTGAGAGATGTTAGTTGTGTCACTTAATGTATGTGATGGGATGGCCTGCCGTTAAGGGCAGTAGTGTCTAGTGGTCAGCCCTCTCCACCAGCTGCCATGGCCCTTTAAGGATTTTTGAAAGGCTCAATAAAGATATACAAGGACCTATTCAGCACTGGTGAGGCCACACCTGGAGTATTGCATCCAGTTTTGGTCCCCCCCACTACAGAAGGGATGTGGACAAATTGGAGAGAGTCCAGCAGAGGGCAACAAAAATGATTAGGGGGTTGGGGCACATGGCTTATGAGGGAACTGGGGTTATTTAGTCTGCAAAAGAGAAGAGTGAGAGGGGATTTGATAGCAGCCTTCAACTACCTGAAGAGGGGTTCCAAAGAGGATGGAGCTAGGCTGTTCTCAGTTGTAGCTGACTATTCCAAGGCATCGGGGCTGAGAAGAGGGCTGAGGGGACCTCCTGCTTGAAGAAGGGAAGCACAGGCTATCCTAAGGCAAGAGGCCTGAGAGATGAATCCCAGCTCAGGAAGAGGGCTGAGGGGAAACTCCTGTCTGAAGGAGGGAGATGTCACCTACTCTAAAGATGACCGGCAGAGGTACTGGAGAAGAACGGCTGGGAGTGGTCTTCGAGAAAGCACTTTCATCACTGGCTAAGGAGAAGCTGTGAGGAATCACAGATCCAGGTGGGGATAGTGAAGTCCAGAGATCTGGTAAAGATGTTGACAAGCAGGGTGAGGGTAGGAGCAGTCCAGCGAAGTGGTGGAAGGATTGAAGAATCAGTCTTTATCTGCCTAAACCAAGGTCCCTGGGCTGGAACACAGATGAGAGGGCAGCGCTGGGTTCCTGTACCTCTCCCCCAGACCAAGAGGAGGAGCCTGGATGTTTAAAAGAGGCCACAAATGACAAGTTCCAGATAGATGTCGGGAGAGGGACTTTAAGGCCGTTAGATTGTGACTTTTCCATTTTTGGACTTTACTGTTTGTCCCGGAAGGGGAATAGATTGTGACTTTTCCATTTTTGGACTTTACTGTTTGTCCCGGAAGGGGAATGGACTGGGTAGTGCCCTGGCCAGAGGGCTGGGCCAAGGAAAACAACAGATCCTTGTGGAACCAGAATTGCTAAAGGGGGCGCTAAACTGGAAAGACCCCTTGAACACTACACCTGAACATATGGAGATGCTGTGGAAGTGAGAGGCTTGTTCAATTCATGCCAGTTTCCTGTTCTAGTTTGGCTAATAAAAAGTCCAATTTACCATAGGTGAGGTTTTTTTTAAAGATTTAACATTGCACTCTGTCCAAGCACCATGACAGAGCTCAGAGCTGCTGTCAGGATGAGTGTATAATTCAACTGGCAATAGCTTCCATTTCCACTTGGGTTTGCCTTGGTCGCTGTGATGCACCAATTATAGGAGTTGCATTTTTAAAAGCCCCCAAATATTTGTTTACATGACACACTGTAACAATTACAAGGCAGGTAGTGAGGATCACCTTACAGATAAGAGACATCTAAGTCATTCTGTAGGTGGCTGGGGCTCTGGACCAGATCAGATTTCATGACAAAGAAAAAACACATCTCCACCTCACTCCACTGGGAGCTGTCTTTGGCAGCATAAACCATTGCTTCTTGTGTAAATAATCTGCATGGTGGACCAAAGTAACCCTCTGTGCAACTCTGTGGAAATAAATGGAGTTACACCAAGCTGAATCTGGCTGTATATCTGTTTGCATTTCATTGTTTTATTTGTTAACACTGAAAATAAAAATGATTTACCAAGCACTGGTTAATATTGTATCATGAATTTCTGTGGTGTGTATCTGCAACTAACTCACACTTAACTCATAATTTGATAAACCACCTATGCTGTAGGAATTCAGTGCATTCTATCTTAATTGTAGCAGATGGTAGTGGGTGACTCCTTATTATGATCCTATCATGCTACCATCCTACCTGTCATAAATTTAGCTCCTGCTCCTTTCATTAATATGATTTAGTGCCCATATAACCAGCAAGCTTGGTTACATACAGCTATAGCCATACCATAGAAATTGAATATAGTTTTCCATATAACAATGTTTTAAATTAAATTGCAAACTTTCTATGATAAATCCAATAAAAGCATATTTATAAAAGACGAGATCAGATTTTTTTATTTCTTTTTACATCTGCAGCCAGACCTTAAATCATGCACTCTTGACTGTGACTCACATTCACGCAGACTGATGTTATTTGTTGTCTTCTTATATACTGTATTAGGGAATGGATTTTAAAATAGCTTTGCTGTCTGGAATGATGGCATGATTTGCACTGTTGTAAGCAGGCGTGGGATAATCAAACTTTTATGTCAGCAAACGTCAATTTCACCTTACCCACAGAAACTAACAAAAAATTAATTGATAATCACAAAATTTACAGATAGGCAAAGTAAGAAAAATGCTGCTTGAGAACTTAGAGTAAAAATACAGTGATATAGACTTTGAATTAGCCTTGTTACATATGGACTTGTGAATGAATAGTAAAAAGAGCTATGATTTGTTGATTTAACAATATTTACTTTGTATATTTTATCATGTGATGTTTATCAGTTTATAAAGTTTTAACTTTTTGAATATCAGTGTGTCTACTGTCATTAAATAGTTGTCTGATCCCCCATAATTTCCTGCAACTATGAAAATTTAAATTGATAGAAATCTAAAAAATGCTTTAAAATAAACATTGATATCCATTGAAATTATAAAAAGAAATCAAATTCTGCCAAGCCTAGTTATAAAGTACAGACGATGGAGAATTAAACTTTCTTAGCATACAACAAAAAGGCACTCCTCAGTACTGGCTTAGCATAAAACAAACAAGACTGGGCACAGTCTTCGTTGCACCATCCTCCCTAGCTTGAGGTTATGCCATTATTCTTTTTTTCCCTTGAACCCACTGTGGCAGCATTTGTCTATATATATATATATCTCCATATATATATATATATATATATATAGCGATATACCTATCTCATAGAACTGGAAGGACCTTGAAAGGTTATCGAGTCCAGTCCGCTGTCTTCACTAGCAGGACCAAGTACTGTCCCCTGACAGATTTTTACCCCAGATCCCTAAATGGCCCCCCAAGGATTGAACTCACAACCCTGGGTTTAGCAGGCCAATGCTCAAACCACTGAGCTATCCTCACCCCCCCCATGATAGCAACCAGAGAGGTACGTGCCCATGTCCAGTTGCTAAACCAGTCTGTTTGTTTCTTTGGGCTTGGCCAAGGTCATTACAAGGGCACCGTAGAGCGAACAAAGCATTTTCATTTGCCTACTCTATTTAATTTGCTGAGTATTAATGTTAATTTGATTGGAAACATGGCATGGTAATCTAGGGAACAGAGTAATGGGAACCTGGAATGGTTTATGATGCTGTGTAGAACTCCATGTGGAGGGCATCTGTGCTGCTTTTCCTGGTCACTATTGTCATGATATCTGGACTGGTCAAAAAAAAAAGTCCATGTAAAATTGAGACCTCTCTTATTTGTAAATTGATCCTGACACCATGAATAATGGAGAGGAAATGCAGACCAGTAAGGTAAGGTAACTGGATGGGTCTCCTTTTTCACCTATCTGTCTGTCTTGTGGTCACATGACCTTAGTATCAGTAAGTAATTTTTCATGAGGTTCCTGAAACTGCTTCAGGCAGTGAAGGGATAAAAGCATACTTTCCCCCCTTCTAAGCTTGCATGCATGCTAAGGACAAGGAAGAGTTTGACCATTTGGCCCTGCCTGACCTATTTTCCAAAGAACCATTTCCTTGATTGGCTAGTTCTGATACCATAGACCCAGATTGTTATGTGAGTCTCTTCTAGAGCCGAAGGGCTCTAAAAACAGAAAGTTCTCAACATGGACCAATGAATAAGTAATGTCACTGAAAAAGAAGAAAACCCCAAGGCAAGAAAAGACAGAAGAGGACGAAGAGGAAGGCGCATGGGTCAAAGGGGTGGAGGAGAGGCAGGAGGCGTTAGAGGAAGAGGGCAGACCAATTGCTAATGAGATCAGTGGTTCAGGAAAGAAAAGCAAGCTTACAACATACCAAAGTTTAGCTGGCAAGGAGGAAAGGGACGCAGATGCGGAGGAGTTAGAGGATTCCAATCATAGATATAGGAGAAAAAAGAAACAAGGAGTTAGGGAAATAAATCAAAAGGGAAAGGGAAAGGATCAAGGGAAGAGTGGCAGAGATCCAGGAGAGGTGATAGTAGCGCGTGATATTAAATGCAGTAAGGAGGAGAACAATAATGACATGAAAGAGAAGAATAAGAAGAATAAAGCAACAGAGGAGGAGGAGGAAGATGAGGAAGATGAAATCCATGACAAAAAGAAGAAAAAATCCTCCTCCACGGAGGCCTCTGAAAAGAAGAAATCAAAGTCCAAGGAGGCATTGGATAACGACGAGGTGAAGAAAAAGAAGAAGAAGAAGGACAAGGGACATGAAAATGCCAGTGAAGATGAGGATGAGGATGCAAAAAAACAGAAGAAAAAGGCTAAAAAAGGCAAGGACGAGGAGAAATTGGACAAGAAGAAGGGGAAAGGTGACAAGTCCAAGAAAGGAAAGAAAGAGTTGAGCTTCGCAGAAATATATGAACAGGAGCTGCGGGATTATCACAGCGATTCCACCAATGAAACCGAAGATGAGTACAACAAGAAAAAAGGTGAACGCGGTCCTCTCTAATCTTTCTCTTTGAGCTGGCTCTTGATGTTGCTTGGGTGGGTTTTTTTAGCTCTATGAATTCCCCTCTGGTTTGTGTGTGTGTGTGTGTGTTGGGTCTTCAGTTTGTGGCCATCTGTTATATAATTCAAGGCTCCATGAAAGATTTATTCTCCTATATATAAAAATGTATTAGTTGCATTATGATAGCACCTAGAGGCTTCGGGTGGGGATCAGACCCCCATTGTGCTAGACGGTGTATATACTTCTAACCAAAAGATAATCCCTGCTCCCAAAGAACTTCCAATCAAAGTATGTGGTGAGAGACAACAGGTGATTTCACCAAACAGGTGAGGGGGAGCACAAGGTGACCGTGAGATGATTATGATTAGTGTAATAAACAGCACTCACAGCTGTCCAGCCCTTGTAAGTAACTAAACAAGTCTAGAGAGAGCATTGCTGAACTTTTTTAAACATAATATTAATATGATAAAATATCCCTTGGTTTTATATAGCACTTGTCAGACATGACAAAACAGTGCATTGGATACTGACGTTGCAGGTAATATACAATGGGTCAGTTCTTAAGTGCTCATCCATAGCTCCAATCCACCTCGGATGCTAGAACCTGTTTTGTTTGAAGGGGGAATTGTTGGCCTGGATGCTGGGGGTAATCTCAAGTTCTTTTGGAAAGGAGCAATGGGATCTTTAACTTCTTCCTACCTGGCTTCCAGAAAAGACCTCTGGTTAGCATTTCATCTGAAGGGTGGCATTTCTCCAATCCCCCTAACACTGTGCTGAAGTGTTAATGTTGGATTTAAGCTCAATTCAATGAGTGGGATGTGAAACCACAAGCTTATGGCCGACAGGGAAGAGTGCTACAAAGTGAGCAGTAATGACCCATGACATGTCTCCAGCACCTTAAATATTTCAGCAAGCAACCCTCAGTAGATTAGAGGGTGCTCACAACTAAAGCAAGGTTATATATAGATTGAAGAAATGGGAAAGGAACAGATAATGGCCAACTGGGGGATGACACTTATCTATCCCAGCACCTGTGCAACTGATTGTCCTGGAGATTGTACACAAGTCACTGAACCTCTCTGCACTTCACTTTCTCCATTCATTAAACAGGGATGCTAATACTTACTCCCTACACTTGGAGATCCTCAGAACTGCATAAATTCAAAGTATCAATTATTATTTGAACCACACAGTGAGATGGGAATGGTGGCTCATGGAACAGTGTTTTATGGCACTATTTGAAACAGAAAATTCTGATTCCAAGAAAAGCAAGTTTTTATATCATCTGTTAGAAAATGCACACAATTTATTTTACATATGCGTCTTCCTTCAAATCACAGTTTGTTTAATGTAATCGAGTAACAATAATTGTTATACTTTTCGAATGTAGACATTCAAAGATTTTTTTATGACTCAAAATACCCTGGAGATTGTCTAGTCTGACCTCCTGCATAATGCAAGTAAAAAAAAATCCACCCAGTCATTCCTGCATCAAGCCCACTAGTTTGTAGCTGAAATAGACTGAAGATCCAGTCCTGAGACTCTTCCTCTCACAAGTGCTCTCAATGAATTCAGTGGAGCTACTCATGTGAGTAAGAGTTCCAAGACTGACCCCTTAATTAGTTCACTCCATTGGATTTAGTGAAATTTTAAATCCATAACATAGTAAAATTGTGCTGGTGTTTCTGTATCATCACTGTAGGGTTGCCCTGGGAAATGGACAGAAACAATAGAAAATACTACATAAGTGACCATTTTAGCCCCCTTTTGGTGAAGTCTTCCTTGAAGCACCTTTTAATAGTTCAGATTTGACTTTATGATACCATCAGACCCTTGGTTTTCCTAGAATGTTTAAGGGGTCACAGAGGCTTCCCTGCCTGATCAAGGATCTTCTGGGAAGTTTCCACTGTCCAAAAAGGCAGCTTCCCAGGTCTTTATCAAAATGTGTGTGTGAAAGAAACAGGGAAAAAGTGGGGGAAAACACGGAATCAGCACACATCTCCATTCTTTATTACTCCGTAAGCGAAGGATGGTTCCAGAGAAATTTGGCTTAATGTTCACTTTTAAAGTGAATATTTTGTGCTCTTTAGCATCAGCAGCATGAACAATAGGGAGCTGGCTGGCAGATACTAACTGCAGCTACATCCTCTAAACTACTTGAAACAATTATGAAATCCTATAATCCCTTTGGTGCTTGATTTATGAAGAGTTTCATCCTTTTTCAGTGTCTCGTGTGCTCTTGCTGCTACATTGCTTTTTTGTTCTAAGCAGGCAAGTTCCTTTTTCGCATGACTTCATGAAATCTTTATTGCTGCTTTTTGATGGCATTAGCATTGATTGAAATGTGTGGTGTCCCCTCTGTCGGATTTCTAAAATTTGTTCAAACCCTTCTGCAGGACCAGATTAACTCTCCTGTGGGCCGGGGCTATTAGATTTTGTGGGGCCCCTGTGTACAGTGTTTTTTCTAATTGAAAACAAAATGATCATAATTATGGAATCGAGGCTATTAACGCTATACTAAACTTGCCTTTTAATGAACATAAAGTCGTTCTGTGGTTACAGTTCAGTCTTAAAACATGTAGAATATAGTTAAGTTAATTCAAAATATCCTACTTCTTACCTTAGAACAGCTGTTATATTAGTTTCTTTCTGGGAGGGAGTTTGGGTACAGGAGGGGGCTCCAGGCTGAGGCAGAGTGTTGGGGAGCAGGAGACGGTGAGGGGTGGGGGCTCTGGGAGGGAGTTTGGGTGCAGGAGGGGGCTCCAGGCTGAGGCAGAGTGTTGGGGTGCAGGAGAGGGTGAGGGGTGGGGGCTCTGGGAGGGAGTTTGGGTGCAGGAGGGGGCTCCAGGCTGGGGCAGAGTGTTGGGGAGCAGGAGAAGGTGAGGGGTGGGGCTCTGGGAGGGAGTTTGGGTGCAGGAGGGGGCTCCAGGCTGAGGCAGAGTGTTGGGGTGCAGGAGAAGGTGAGGGGTGGGGCTCTGGGAGGGAGTTTGGGTGCAGGAGGGGGCTCCAGGCTGAGGCAGAGTGTTGGGGTGCAGGAGAAGGTGAGGGGTGGGGGCTCTGGGAGGGAGTTTGGGTGCAGGAGGGGGCTCCAGGCTGAGGCAGAGTGTTGGGGTGCGGGTGAGGGGTGGGGGCTCTGGGAGGGAGTTTGGGTGCAGGAGGGGGTTCCAGGCTGGGGCAGAGTGTTGGGGAGCAGGAGAAGGTGAGGGGTGGAGGGTTTGGGAGGGAGTTTGGGTGCAGGAGGGGGTTCCAGGCTGTGGCAGGGGTTTGGGGTGCGAGGTGCAGGCTCCGGCCGAGAGGCGCTTACCACAGGCGGCTCCTGTCCAGCGGTGCAACAGGGGTCAGGCAGGCTGCCGGCAGGTCGTGGCCCCACGCTGTTCCCGGAAGCGACCGGCTGCTGGCACGTCCCTGCGCGCCCCGGGGGGAAGAGGGACAGCGTGTCTCTGTGCGCTGCAAACATCGCTCCCACAGCTCCCATTGGCCCGGCCAATTGGCCCGGCCAATGGGAGCTGTGGGGACGGGATGGGGGCAGCGCGCAGAGCTGTCCCCCCCCCCGCCACCAGGGGCCACAGAGATGTGCCAGCAGCTGGCTGCGGCATGGGGCCATGACATGCAGGCAGCCTGCCTGAACCTTGCTGTGCCGGGGCCCCCCTTATCCTGGGTCCCTGGGCTGCAACCCCTAAAGCCCCTGTGTTAATCCGGCCCTGCCCTCCTGTCCCCACAGACTGCCAGGATGCTGGCTACCTTTGATGCTAGTGAACAGACAACAGCGCTGGATCTTAATCATAATGTGCAGGTTGCCTTCTTGTAAAAAGGAAGGGAGGGAGTGTTAATGTTTTATACGCTGTGGATTGGTAGTGTCTGTTGCATCTGGTGACTTCTTGATCTTTATTCGTAAGGGATTCCATCCCTTTGTCACGTTTGACTGATGATTGAAGAACAAGGGGAATCCAATTCCAAGGGACAGGGAAACAAAAGGCATAAAGTGGTAGGGTGATGCTGTACATGAGGCAGTTATAGCTGAGATGACTGCCATTTTTTAACTCAAGTGCAGCTATTGTCTCTTCCTGCAACCCCAATGTTAACTAAGTTTTTTACTTACTTATCAGCTACATTTTGCAAAGTTCTTTGTACAGTGTATCTCTACTTGCCATTACTCCTGCAAACGTGGCGGGATTGCATAGTTTAGGATTAACAGGTGCCCATTGGAAGGCTTTAACGTAAAGTGGGATAAATATGTGGCAATACCATCACAGTTAATTTAAATTAATCAGCAGTGTGATGTTTTGAGAGGCCCCGCCCAAATATCCTGGAGTGAGCTGTGGTAGAAGGCACGGGGCTTTAAAATAAGTGGGCCAAATTCTGCTCTGTTACACACACAGGCATCCTCTCTGACATCTGTAGAGTCCAGTCCAGGGAGCCAGGCCTGTGCATCCAGGTCCTGTAGTTATTGCAACCTGGGCTGCCATGACAGTCAGTTGGTTCTATGGAAACCGAGGAGTGTCCTAGGAAGAGCCCTGCAACCGGTGCAGAGCAGGAGGTGGCAATAAAGCCTTCTCTGAAGGTCAGTTGGGTACATAAAACCCAATCCTCTAAGGCAATTCCCTTCCTCCTCCGCACCCTTCCCTAAGTACCCAGACAGATTTACCTGCTATTGTCTGTTCTGGGGAGATGGGGCAGTGGCCTGACCATGCACCCTTAATGCTCACTCTTGGGTTCAGTTGGCTCCTTCAAAGGGCTCTATGGATGCTGCTGCCTGGCTGATCCCACCATCTTCCAGCTTCAGGGAGGCCACCAGCGAAGGACTACGCTCACCAAAGCTATACATATCTCTGGGTTGGCAAGGAGTAACCGGTTTACCTGCTTCCGTCCCCGTCCCTGCCCCTAGTGGGCTCACAGGACAGCAAACTAAACATACCCTCAACAGCCAGCTGCTAGACTGAAAGAGACTACAGCCCCAATGCCTCTCAGGACAGCAGGGGATCATGGGGAATCCGAAAGCGTGAATGCTTGCCGGAGAAACCTCCAGTGGTTTCCTCACCTCTGCGGCAGGGAGTATAGGGTGCCATCTGCCTCTGTGGGCAGAGCAGCAGAGTGGCTGGGAGAGGCCAATGCCTTCAGCCTTAGTCTGTGAACGTTCATGGGCCTGGCTTGATGGTTTGTGGGTAGGGCTGGAATTTGATCCCACCTTCATTTCAGACAGTTCAGGGTCAAACACTTCACACAGGCTACTTTGCCCTCCTTGCCATGTTGCATACGGTCCTGATAGCTCCTTCACAAGTGTGCACTAATATCCAATGGATCCTTTCACCATCCTGCCCATCACATAATGGCACACGATGCTGAGCTTGTAGCCTGCTGGTTTCCATTAGTCTACTGGATTTTCTAATTCAGTGCATGTTCAACAGCTGCCCAAACTGTTGTTCTTCTTTTTGCAGAGAAACGCATCATGAGCACCCCATTCTCTGGGTGGATTTCTGATGAAACGTCATTGATATTTTTGACAGCTATTGCATCTCATTGACATGCTCAATAGCATTCATGATTTTTCTCTCTAAGGAGCTGCCTGTAACTCATATTAAACATCCCTCTGATGTACATCTCATTTCAACAGAAAGGGCGTTATGTAAATCTCCTTTGTATCCTAATGATAAACCTCTTCTGTATTTATTGAGGTGTATAGAAATTAGATCGGATCCCTTTAAATAATTTGTGAGCCTTCTAATGGCCCTCACTATCTTCTGTGTTTCAGAAGCCCCCAGAACCCTGTATATTGTTGCCACCTTAGGCCACTCCCTCCCCTCCCCATCAACAAAAAGAGTTGACATGATGACTTTAGCTATGTATTACTAAAATGTTTTCGAGAAGCATTTTAGAAATGTTTCCTGGAGCTCATAGTTGGAAGCTGTTGTAGAAATTCACATAATTATTAGGGCCCTGGATTTGTCCTGATGAGTTCTTGGTATAATGGTCATTTGTAAAAAGGCTTGGCTAAATAAAGTGATCTGAAATGAACTCCTTTAAACAGTGGTCCCTTTACGGTCCGCCAGTCTGCAGATCTGGCCAGTTACTGTATACACTTTGCTCTAGGGGAATGCAAATTCTTCAACAGGACAGCCAAGAGAGAAATTCATTGAGAAATCTTATCCAGCATCTGGAGCAGGGACTCTCAAAAACTTTTCCTTGGTATGGACCAGATCTTAACAGAGAGATTTACTTATAAGCACCTCCGCTCACATTTGTGTGATCAGGTATCTTCCCGTTAGCAACTACAGAAATTCCATACATGGAAAAAACCATTAGCAAAGTGATCAGTGTATTTTTAGCCTTCCTTTTAAGGTAATTTAGCGGCTGGAATCAAAGAGGAGAGCAAGTAACATGTAACCAACCAGCTCTCTAAGTACCATATTGGGATCTAGAGATAAATGTCACATACCTGTGTGATACACATGTGATGAGCTGCTTTGATGATGCACCGATGACGCACCTCACCTGCTTTCTGCCCACTAATCTAAACAAAATGCAGTTAGTGGGTCACGTTAGTAAGAAGTTTGGGAACCTCTTGAAGGTCCTGAGATACAAACGTGACATTATTACATATGAGAAGACTGTTTTTAGATAACATTTTAGGGTTTCACTAAGTAGACAGACTTATCTAGGAACTGTGTTATGGTGCAACAGTAGTCACTTAAGTACCAATCCAGCACAGCACATTAAGCACAAGTAGTTCAGCATGTGCTTAAGTGATATGATGAATCAGGGCTCTATATCGTAGGGAAGAAAAATTCCCTACACCCCAGGAATTAACGGGTGAAATTTTGTGGTCTGTATTATGCAGGAGGTCAGACTAGATGATCACAGTTGTCCCTTCTGACCTTAACATCTATGAATTTATAACAGCATTGCCATTAGTGTAGTATTGATTTGTAGTATAGGAAATGATAGTCTTAATAAGGACAAGTAAAATTAACTAGAATTTATAGAACAAACATTACTGAGATTAGCCAGTTTGAGAGTTTAGAATCTGATCCTGCAAAGATTTACTCAGGAGCTTAATTTTACACACTTTGAATATTCCTGCTGAATATTCCTGCTGATAGTCAATGGGACTATTCATAGTGAGTACGGTGTGTAATTGTTTGCAGGATCTTGGCCTTCAGCAATTTTTAATATGCAAAAATATCCAAATCCAATATTCAGAAAAAATATTTTAAAAGTGTACTCATGACACATTCATGTTCCATTTAAACTGGCTTAGCCCGGATATCAGACACAAAATACACATAAAAATACATCTGTGGTAGTAAGGCTGCCATGCAAATTTTATAGCTGTCCTGCTGGGGAATTCTGGCTGACATCTGGGTAAAACTAAATGAAGAAGAAGGGCCAGATTTTTAAAATGTCACCTCCCTTCTCAAACCTGAAATATTTGGTTGCAAATAATTGCAGGTCCAGTTTTTTATCCTCCATAGTGGGTGCATTAGGATGTTGCCAGAAAATAATTGGGAGTGCAAAAGGAGAAGCCCAGCAAGACTGAATTGAAAATCAGATGTTAAATGTACAGTTTAGTGTATGTTCAAATTCCTCTCTTCCAGAAGAAAGTGTCTCTTTGACTGTAATTCAGTGTCATTCAATGGAATTCACCTGGATATCCCCTGGAGGGAAGGAGACATTTAAAGGGGTCAGGACTAGAGTTATGATTACACAATCATAACCCTTTTTTTAATTCATTGAAATTTGGTCTGTTTTTTTTTAAGTTCATGAAACATCCATGTAACTTCTGCATTTTCAGAAAAATAAAACGACAAAGAGTCCTGTGGCACCTTAGAGACTAACAGACGTATTGGAGCATACGCTTTCGTGGGTGAATCCCCACTTCTTCAGATGCATGCAGTTTTTTCCACTGCATGCATCTGAAGAAGTGGGTATTCACCCACGAAAGCTTATGCTCCAATACGTCTGTTAGTCTCTAAGGTGCCACAGGACTCTTTGTCGCTTCTACAGATCCAGACTAACATGGCTACCCCTCTGATACTTGACACCAGAAAAATAAAAGATTTCCAATGAAATTTCACTAGGATTATTTTTTACTATCTCATTTTTCACAATGTAATGAGTAGCCACTTTTGCTCAAACATACATTATAAGCTGTTTGGGGCCGGGACTATCTTTTTTTTTTTTTTTTTTGGTAGAGCACCTAGCACAATGGGGTATTGGTCCAGGGCTGGGGCTCCTAGGCACTATGATAATACAAACAATATATACAATCCAACAGTTCCACCAAAGCAACATAGACCTGATGTGTTAAGAACTACTCTGGATACAGGCGGTCATGAGTTCCATTCCCATCTCTGCTACTTACTAATACTTTGCAAATCTTCTGTCTAGCTTTCTATAAGGTTGTCCATCACTGTAGTCTCTGAGCACCTACGCTGTGAATATTATTCAGTTAAGAAGTAAGTAATAGTAATTGCTCCCATTTAGCGGATGGAAAATCTAGACTGTGTATGAGTTACTGTAGCCTAGTAGAATAAGCACAGAGCTGGACAAACTGGGTTTTTATTCTAGTTCTGACATGGATTCTTGTGCAGCCTTGGGTAAGGCTATTAATTTCTCCTAGCCCCGGGAAAAGCAGAGTTTCACCGTGGAGTTGGTGTGATTGAAATGTGTAATGGCGTAAACAGCACTGCTCTAATTTATGATTTGGCTTCATCTGTCAAGCATTATGGGTGCAGTCGGGACACAGGTTCCAGATACATTCACAACATGTCTTCTGTCCAATTAGGTTTTTGTCTTTGTGGCATTCTTGCCGCTGTTAGCAACGTTTGTTTATTGGCCTGCCGGTGAAGTCTTTCTCCAGGCGTTGTTGGTCTGAGGCCCTTATGCCTTCAGTTTCTGTTCCCTTCAGAATGAGAGAGGCTGGACTCTGGCAGGTGGTGTGTTCGGTTCCTGCTGGCGGGTGCAATTCCATTCAGCCCTGGCAGTGCTGACAGGAAATGTCAAGCAGATTAGTCCTTGCTAACATGGTTCCAGGGCCTCCAACTGCTGTGACTGCTGGCGTGCCTGAAGAGATCTTGCCACACGAGATTGATTGACACCACTATGATAATCACCTGCAAGGTGATATTTATTTAAAAACAGGGGTTGCATACGAATAATTATAGAACAAAGGAGGACACGTTGCTAATTAATTCACTTGCGCGGTGTGACTTCATGGGCAGATATGACAGATCAGTGACTCAACATTTCTGTCATCTTTTGTGTGATCATCAGATTCTGTCAAGTCTTTCACATGCTCCACTCCTCTCCACTCTTTCAAATTCAGATCCAAATGTATTTTACAGTATTATTTTGGCATGGTCACTTCACTTTGTAGACGTTTATATCATGATAATACTCACCTAGCCACCTACCTTTCTCTTGCTACTGTGAGGATTAATTAGATGATGTTTCTAAAGACTAAGGAAAGGTTAGGGGGTCACGCTTTGCATTTTTTCCATTTAGAAATAGATTATAAAAGAGTTAATTAGTGATTAGTTGCTGTTTTTAATAAATGGTTAATCAATTGTTAAAGATTGTTCCAGAGTCAGATTTCTTATCATTCTGTCTTTATAATCATCTAGAATATCTTCTAGTTATGTATTTATAATATATAAACAACTCATGTCTAACATTCTTATGACATCTATCAATCATTTATTAACCTGTTATAAACCATTTATACATGAAACTTTAATCTAAAGTGTGACTAGATAGGAAATCAATTAATGTTTGCAAAAAATACCGAGATTCTCAGATGCAAGGTGCAATCAAGCATTGTTACTGTCGTACTTTTAATCTTTATTATAGGTGGCACAGGTAGCGAAGCCTGTTGTTAGGTTTCCTGACAGGTTCCATTATAAAACCCTGTTTTCAGATGCTTATAACTTTGCTAAACTTTAACTGTTTGGACAGAAATTTTCTTGCCATTCAGATTCAGACTGAATATTTTTGAAAACTGTCGGAAAAAAAAATTCAGCTGTTTCTCAGAAAAGGGAGAGGGGAATATATATTGTTTTGCCCATGTTAAAAATCTTTACAACTTTTTCAGTGAGAAGCTCTAGCACCCCTAGGTTTGGAACAGAGACAGGAAATTTGGCTGGGAGTTTGGAGGGGAGGGGTATAGGTGCCGACTCCATGGGTGCTCCAGGGTTGGAGCACCCATGGAAAAAATGGTGGGTGCTGAGAACTCAGCAGCCCCCTATCAGCTTCTCCCCAACCTCCAGTGTCTCCTGCCTGCTGGCAGGCCCCGCAAATCAATGCCTCCCCCTTCCTCTCCCTCTCCCTCCCTGCACCTCCCACCCGATCAGATGTTTCCTCTTCTGAAAATGCTTTAGCTCTTCCTCACTAAAGGGGTGAGTATCCCTGCTCTGTGGCATGATTCCCTGTTCTAGGAGAATGGAGAATGAAGGTCCTAGACCAACTACCCTGACTTTCAGAAGCAGCAGAACTTCTGGTAGGAGTGGAATTTAGAGGTTGTGCAGAGGAGAGTCAGCCAAATAAAATTGGCTGGCTGCCCCAAAGGCTTGAAACTGAACACTCAAACAGCCAGATGTTGGGTGCCTCACCCATGCCTGGAGGAAGCTGCTTGCAGATGGATTGTTGTGGGGCATGTTGTACTGGCACAGGCTTTGGCTGCTCACTGTTGCTGATAAAAGTCAACATCACACTTTACACAGACCGTGTTGCAGAGTCGATTGCACCTTTCCCACTAGACAGTAATTTCTAAAGCTGCTGTCCGGACACACGATTTGCAGACAGCCCCACGCTCTGTCAGGCTCTTTGCTGTGCTTGGCAAAATATTGAAAGAAGTGGACCAGATTTCTCCTGCAGCAGGCCACGCCAAATGCCTTTCCCCCAAGGCATGGCATTTTCCTGCAACGGATTTTCAACTCAAAGAACAAATATGTCCATTTCTAAGCTAATTCAACTTCTTGTTTTAATGAGGCACCAAAATGTTTGCGTTCTGGCTGTGCTAATGCGACGGCGCTTTTTAATCAAAGCGAGAGCACCAGATGAATCAATAGTGGCGTCTTGCAGTGCATCAGAAAGAAACTTTGACTTTGCAATGGCTGATCAAGCATAACAAACTCCAAACTGTAACTGTCCTCGCCTGCAGGAACATACAGGATTCTGCTCTGCTTTAGGTTTGTTTTTCAGTAGTATACAATGTTTCAGGGCTCAGGATAATGGTATCTGTACTGGTGCTAAATGGGATGCAGAATACAACAATCTTGCCTAGTCTGTGTCGGCGATGTCTCACAGAATCCATTGAGACATTATTAATTTTGAATGTCTTTATATGATGCTTGAACAGACCAAATGGATAGCAGAGTGCAATTGGTCCAGAGACTCATGAAGAAAAAAACCTCCCTCTAGCTTTGAATAATTAATTTGGAACTCACAACAGGATTCAAATGCTGCTTTTGCTAGTTCCTATAAAGAACATGCAATCTTTTATGAATACATAGCCAAAATTCTGTTCTCTGTAACACCAAAGTGAGTCCACTGAAGTCAAGGATTGACACCAGAGTAAATGAGAGCAGGATTTGGCTCATTTTGCATATGGCGCTGATATTTCTGCTCAAGATTAAGGCACCAGTGACCCGATGAAAACCCCAATGATTTCTGAAGGCCTACTCTATAGCCCATAAGCTAGATGTGGATGAAGGAATCCTGGTGAAATGCTATGTTTTGTGAACCTTCAACTAATATGTGCAATTCTCTTTAGTGTACAGTGCTAGGCCCAGAATATGTTACCTATGCTTTTAGGTACATTTCTGAGACTCTGCTCATGCACTGAAAGTTAAGCACATGGTTAAATGCTTTGCTAGAATAGGGTCAGAATTATCAGCGCCTTCCAGGAATCAGCCCTAAGTGAATATTTACAATATTAAAGGAATTCTCTATTTGAATATAGGAAAGTGTAAGAGACTTCAGCTACTAATATAAACCTATGTATCTTTGATAAAACTGGCAAGTTTCTGAAGCTCTCAACAGTATCTGTAATTGATAGTTACTATCTAATGTTTTCCTAGAACTTTTGGCCTAACTAGCCATGACTGTACAGAATTGCTTGTGCGCTCCTCTACCCTTTTATTCATTAGTAGGGCATGTCTGACTATTATTAATATTTTTATACTGCCAACGTGTTATAGGTGTTTCACATAGAAATGAGAAGATAAAGCATGTGCCCAGAGGAGTTTACATCTAAATAGGCAATATTCTAAGGAAGGGGAAGGGGGCAGGGAAGCAAGCAATTGAACAGTGATATTTACAACATATTTCTCTCCTCACACCTTTTGTCTCTTAGCCCTGGGCTACACTGGGGGAGGGGGTCGATCTACGATACGCAACTTCAGCTACGTGAATAACATAGCTGAAGTCGGCGTATTGTAATCGACCCCCTCCCCCAGTCAATCGCTGCCGCTCCCCTGTCAACTCCGCTTCCGCCTTTCACCGAGGTGGATTTCCGGAGTCGACGAGGAGCGCGTTCGGGGATCGATTAAGCGCGTCTAAACGAGACGCGATAAATCGATCCCCGATAGATTGATTGCTTCCCGCCGATCCGGCGGGTAGTGAAGACGAGCCCTTAGTGCCTGTCCTCAACAGCTTACAATATAAATTACTATCTGTTTCTAAAAACAGCGAGGAGTCCTTGTGGCACCTTAGAGACTAACAAATGTATTTGGGCATAAGCTTTCATGGGCTAAAACCCACTTCATCAGATGCATGGAGTGAAAAATACAGTAGGCAGGTATATATATTACAGCACATGAAAAGATGGGAGTTACCTTACCAAGTGGGGGGTCAGTGCTAACGAGGCCAATTCAAACAGGGTGTATGTAGTCTATTCCCAACAGTTGACAAAAAGGGGTGAATATCAACAGAGGGAAAATTGCTTTTTGTAGTGCTAACGAGGGTGGATGTGGCCCAGCACCTAGTACGATGGGGCCCTGATCTCAGTTGGGGCCTGAATAATGTGTGAGTAATACCAATAAATAATAATAATATCATGTTATTTCCAGAGAGACAGGGTAGGTGAGGTAATTCTTTTATTGGACTAACTTCTGTGGGTGAGAGAGACAAGCTTTTGAGCTCCACAGAGCTGTTCTTCAGGTCTGGAAAATCAGTGTCACAGCTAAATACAAGGTGGAACAGATCGTTAAGCATGAGGAGTTAACACGTGTTGCAAGAAACCATTCAACATGAAGTGGGAAATTAACACCCCTGCAGTCATAGGACACAGCATGCTGCTGATCTGCTTTCATGGCCATTGAATCACAAATTGATTTCCTCCACCCAATCTGCCAGAACAGTCTTCACATGCTAGAGAAAGGCAATTTCCCTATCTTGCCAAGGGTAAAAGACCTATTGGCTACCCTCAGCTAGTTTAGCCCACTCGTTGAAGCGGTTTACCGGGATGTGGACACTTGCATGCAAACAGCTACTTGGAGCTACAGATGAGAGCTGGGTGTAGGTGAGGACCAAAGTGGATGAACTACTCCCTACAGAACACAACATGTTCATCCAACAGAGGTTCTACCCCTCCCGAATACCCCTCATACATCCCATGACAAGGCACTGAAGATGACATGACAAGGCACTGAAGATGTCCTGATCACCCACTGCAGCTAAAGAAGCCCCCAGACATAACGATTCTCCATGCCGCTGGAATCTGGCTTCCTGGGACTGGCTGGGACTGCCTCTGTGCAACGGCTTTCTCACTCAAAAATTTCCCGAACAGTTTGTTTTGCTCGCAAATCTCAACCCATCAACATCATCTTAGGCGGCCTTGGGACTAGTGGTCATTCAGCTCCATCCCCGGGGCAGCGGAGAAGTTAGGCACCATCCTAGGTGGCTGAGCAGACCTTTTTAAGATAGCACTGCTCACCTTTTTTAAGGGAGGAGGCTCGAAAAGGTGCTTGTAAACATTGCCTGCCCCATAACATCTGGCCAGACTGCTGCAGACGGCCGATCATCCTGCAGCGGTCGAAAAACAACAAAGAAGAAAAGACTCATTTTAGGACTGTGTAATGTCCGCACCCTTATGGATGGAGGTGATGCAAAATGCCTGAGAGAAGAACAGCTCTTGTCTCCGGAGAACTTGCCTGGTACAATATTGATATTGCAGCACTGAGCAAGACTAGACTGGCTGGAGAAGGCTCCATCTGTGAGCTAGGAGGTGACTTCACTTTCTTTTGGAAAGGAAAAGCAGAGGATGATGACAGGATACATGGAGTTGGATTTGCAATAAGAATGTCTTTCCTGAAACAACTTCCTGGCCTCTCTATTGGCCTGAACAAGCAGCTCATGAAACTTCGATCCCCCCGAGCCCTTTACGGCATGTCACTGTCATCAGTGTCTACACTGACCAGCACAGAGGAAAGCAAGGAGCAGTTCTGCTCTGACCTGGACTCCATCCTCAGATCATCCCTTACATATGACAAGCTCATCTTGCTGGGAGACTTCAATGCTTGAGTGGGTAGAGACAGCAGTGAGGTGGTGTGGGAGGACAACATGGAGTGGAAAGATGAACAGCAACGGACTCCTCCTTTTTGTGTAAATGTGCAGAACACAGTTTGCTCATCACTAGCACCATCTTTAGGCAAAATGATAAATATAAAACAACGAGGATGCACCTATGGTCAAAACAATGACACCTGATCAACTGTGTTACCATCTGCCAATGAGACATCCGCGATGTCAGAATTACCAGTGCTGGAGCATGGCACAGGATGCTGGACAGATCACAGATTGGCAATAACAATACTCAACCTGCATATAGTCCCTTCACAGTGTAAGTGCCCCAAGCTAAACAGAACAGCCTTCAACATAGCAAAGCTCAAGTACATCAACTATCAGGTGCAGTTTCAGCAGTCACTTGATGACAAGCTTTTTTCATGCTCACCATTCACTGGCAACCCAACCGAAAAATGGAACCAGCTTGAAGATGTGATTATGGACACAGCTAAATCAGTGCTGGGGCAAAAGAAAAGGGAACACCAGGATTGGTTCGATGAGAACAAGGACATTTCCAAACTCCTAAGTGACAAACAGAGAGCATTTGCTGAATGGCAGAACAATCTCACTTCCATCTCAAAGAAAGATAGGATTAAGTACCTACAAAGCAAGGCCCATGTGAACTGTGGAGAATGCAGGATGAGTGGTGGGAGGGAACAGCTGTAGAAGTTCAGCATTACACAGATACGAATAACGCAGAGATGTTGACTCTCTTAAAGCAGTCTACAGATCATTTAAATCTGGCACAGCTCCCCTGAAGTCAGCAGATGGCACAACCCTCATCAAAGACAAGGAAGGAAACATACAGATATGGACTGAACACTTCAACAGTCTACTCAATAGACCATCTAAGGCTGATTGATGTATCATTGATCCACTATTCGGGAAACCCATTAAAGAGGATCTCAACCTGCCTCCATGAGTTGAAGAGGTCATGAAAGCCATCAAACAATTGAATTCTGGCAAAGAGTCCAGAAAAGATGGAATCCCAGCAGAACTGTACAAAGCAGCAGGTCCAAAAGCTATTGAGGTTTTTCACGACATCTTGAGTAGCATTTGGGAGGAAGAAGAAATGCCACAAGACTTCAGAGATGCTATTATTGTACCACTATTCAACAACAAAGGCAGCAAAGCTGACTGTGGAAACTGCATAGGCATTTATCTCCTCTGTACAGCAGGGAAAATACTAGCTCGCATTCTGCTGAACAGACTAATTGCAAATATATTTGAGGAGAATCTGCCAGAAGCGCAGTGTTTTCAGACCAGGTCACAGTACTAGGGACATGATTTTTGTCATAAGGCAGGTCCAGGCAAAATGTTTAGAGCAGAGCATGAACGTGTATGCAGTTTTCATTGACTTGACCAAAGCCTTTGATACGATCAACTGAGAAGGTCTAAGGGCTATTCTACATAAACCGGGCTGCCGAAGAAGGTTCAGACAAATCATCCATCTGTTCCATATCCATATGACAGTGCAAGTGCTCTTGAATGGTGACTCTTCTGATGCATGTGAAATCTCAAATGGAGTGAAGCAAAGCTATGTACTTGCTCCAGTGCTGTTTAACTTGTTCTTTGCCGGTGTCCTCAGCCAGACCATAAGGGAGTTGGATCAGGGTTATACATCCGTTACGAACTCGATGGATCCCTCTTTGATCTTTGAAGACTTAACCATAGGACCAAGATGCTGGAGAGACTTCTAGTTGAGACACTTTTTGCAGATGACTGCACCCTGATGGTCCATAGACATAACGACCTTCCGGTTGTCGATCGATTTTCTGAAGCATCCCTGCTCTTTGGCCTCACTCTCAGTCTTGGTAAGACAAAGGTCTTGTTCCAACCAGCAGCTCATTCCAATGCCCCAGTGCCAGCCATCTCCATCCAAGGCACATGGCTGAAAATGTGGATCAGTTAAAGTATTTGGGCAGCACCATCTCTAGTGATGGTTCTCTTGATAAGAAAATTGCCACCAGAATCAGCAAAGCCAGCCAGGCCCTTGGCCGACTCCGAACAAAATTCCTTAATCAACACAACATTCATCTTTCCACCAAATTGAAGATCTATAGTGTAGTGATTCTAACATCTCTCCTCTATGGTTCTGAGACATGAACTCTTCAGAGCCAGCACATTAAACAGCTTGAGGAATTTCACATGTGCTCAATAATGAGCATTCACTGGCAGGACAGAGTGACAAATATTAAAGTCCTTGAGAGAGCAAACACAACCAGCATCAAGGAAATACTACTGAGAGTACCACTTAGGTGGATTGGACGATCTCATCAGAATGAAAGACCACCGCCTCCCAAAATAGATCCTGTATAGGGAGCTGAGGCAGGTAAAAGAAAGAAGGGTTTTCCTGATAAGTGCTTCAGAGATCACTTGAAGAGCAGTCTCCAGTGGGCTGGCATCAATCTCAAAGAGCTTGAGAAAACGGCTCAGAAGAGAACTCACTGGAAGTCTCATATAAGACGAGCATGCAACAGGTTCAAGTGGGATCAGTGAAATTGTCTCCAGGCTGCACGTGAAAGGTGCCACAGAGCTGCATCATCAAACATAATGGCTACAGACTTCCTATGCCCTCAGTGTGGCCAACTCTGTGCATCAGGATTTGGACTTTGGAGTCATATGCATAGCAATAGATGAGAATTGTGACAATATCATCATCATTGTCAGTGATGGACTACTACTACTAGTCATAGAACAATGGAGAGTTAGTGGGTTACAGGTTCACTTCAACAGTATGTTATAATGAGACATCAAACCCATGTCTCCATTGAGTGTATGATTTTTGGTATCTAGCAGAGTTATAAATTTAAGCTCCCAGGCTTCTCTTTTGAAGGTGTTGTGCAGGTTTCCTTTCAGGACAAGGGCCGAGAGGTCAGATACGGCATGATTGTTTTGTGAAAAGTGTTCACCCATGGGTGATGGGGTGTTTTTGTCTTTTTATCATTTTTTGTGTGCGTTCATTTGAGAGCATATTGATTGTCTGGTTTCACCCACCTAGTTGTTGTTGTGGGATTTGATGCACTGAATGAGGTGCACCACATGTGACAGACATGTGTGGGAACCATGAATCTTGAAATGTGGTGTGTTTTTGGGGGGGGGGGGGGGGGCGGAGAGTGATCATTGTAGCAGTGGAGATGTATCTATCTGTAACACCCTACTACCTTTCCCAGACCTGAAGAAGGGCTCCGTGGAGCTTGAAAACTTATTACTTCCACATAGTTTGGGTTCCAAATGCTTTTTCTTTCTCTTGCTCTCTTACTTAGGGTACGTCTACACTACCTGGGTAGTGATTGATCTATCGGGGATCGATTTATCTCATCTAGTGTAGATACGATCAATCGATCCCTGATCACTCTTCCGTCGACTCCTGTACTCCACTGTGGCGAGAGGCAGAAGCGGAGTCGACAGGGGAACGGCGGCAGTCGACCCCGCGCTGTGAGGATGCGAGGTAAGTTGACCTAATATATGTTGACTTCAGCTACGCTATTCTCGTAGCTGAAGTTGCGTATCTTAGGTCGATTCCCCCCCCCCTCCCCAGTTTAGACCAGGGCTTAGGCTACCCTATGCTGGCAAACCAGCTAACCTGTATATGACCCTTCACAGCTTAACAAGAGGATTGCCATTATAATCAGGAGAATTCACTTGTGTGTGGATATCAAAGAAATGTTAATTAGGCTAGCAACCTCTAACCCATTTACTTGTGTTGATAAGAATCAAAGAGTAGATGCTAAGTGTATTTGTCTGTGTTTGCCTATGTCCTGTTAGAAGAAATCAAATTAGCTTGTAGATGCTAAATCCTTTTCATGTCTTGTAATGCTATATTATGATACTTGATTGTCTCTGGGTCAAAAGGGATATTAGTGTTCAAATGAAGCTCGGGAAGTAATAATATTATTATTCTCATCTAGCTTTGAAACTTGTGATTCCACATTGTAAACCTCCTGTAAACTATCTTGGTAGTTTAAATTGGCGGTTGATAAGAGCATCCCCTTTGAATGGCCCATTGAATAAAGACCACAGACTGGGCATATGCTTTTCATCCAAGCCCACATAATGAAGTTGCCTGTCAGCTTGCCAGCCTGCTTCAGCTATAAAAAAGGAGCCTTGAGACTGATTCTGGCTTCTGTAGAAACAGGGAAAGTTTAAGCCATAGGACTTGGAGTACCCTGGAAAATGCATGGAAAGACTCTAATAGATTCTACTTCTAAGCTGCACTTTGGATTCTGACCTGTTGGAATGATTCTAGAGAGACTTTTGTGCAAACCAGCAAACTCACCATCAGTGCTCCAATTCTGATCGGAGGGCTTGGCAATCACTTGAAATGATTCCTTAACCATTTAATAGTTCTCTTATTTTTCTTTTTTATATTAATAAAATCTTTAGTTAATTTACTAAGGATTGGCTGACAGCATGATATTTGGGTAAGATCTGAAATACATATTGACCTGTGGTAAGTGTCTGATCCTTTGGGATTGGTAGAACCTTGTGTATGGTGAACTGGGTTTTCATTAACCTCTCATCATATAAGACCAGTTTGTCTGGATGGCAACCAGGGGCTGGACTGCCTGAAGGGGGCTGTGTTTTAGCTTCTTGTTAACCAGTGTGGTGCTACAGAAGCTCTTTTGGGGTGTGTCTGTCCTGTTTCTTCCAGTCTGCCCCGAGTGAGGCATTCTCAGCAGTGATCCATTCTAGGCACTGGTCACAATTCCCCAGAAGAAAGGACTGTGGTTTGCAGGAGTGAGGGCTTGCGTACACAAACAGTTCACTCCAAGCTGGAGTGTAAATCTTACCCCTGCCATGCACTAGTTGTCCATGTGGATCCTGCTGCCGCACACTAGAGCCCTGCAGCGGGACTGGGATCCTGCAGGACTCACTGTCATAATAGTGGGAGTGGGTAAAATGTATTTCGTTGCGGGTGGGATTGGGTGGGCAAAAACCCCCAGACTGTGGTAATTTGCGGGAAAACGCTAAATCTCTCGTCAGTTTGTCATAAATAGAATTTCAGCGATGTAACGCAAGGTTTTTTTAAAAAAAAAAATAAAGGTTTTAATACTTACATTTAAGTGAGAGTTTAGAAAGAGATTTGATGTCTATTGTAACAGGACTTAAAAGTATTTTTACATGGTTTAAGCAAGATATGTTTTATTCTTTCAGTGGTAAAAACTATGTCTGTCTGAATTCCATTTATATATATATATATAATATTAACCGACCATTCCATTTTTATATGTATATATTAACCGACCATTTTGGTTTTGGTTTTTTTTTCCTTAGTAGCTTGGGGGAATCTGTTTCTTTTGCGGGATCTAAGGTTTTTGCGGGTGGGAGTGGGATAAAAATGCAAGAAACAATGCAGGAGGAGGTGGGATTGGGACTGGGTATTGCGGGGTGGGACGGGAGTGGGAGTAAAATATAATCCCACACAGGGCTCTGCCGCACACTAAAAATTCCCTGGCATGCTTTAATTTACTCCCATTTCACAGCAGGATAGATCAAAATGTACTACGGAACGTTTGGTGCGTGGCAGCAGTGACTACCCAGACACTTAGTGTGAAGCAAGCTAGTGTGGAGTAGATTTACATCCCAGTTTGCCAGGAACTAAGGGCTTGTCCACACTGCCCTGCAATTTGGACTATAGGGGTGTAAATCGGAGCGTGCGCCAAAGTTCTGCACTGTAACTGTCCAGTGTGGACGCTGTGGGCATGTAAACTGGGAACCTTTTATTTCATTAATGTAACCCCGATTGAAGAGGACTATATTAATGTGAACTAGGAACCTTTTAGTTCGCGTCCGCAGAGTCCACACTGGGTGGTCACAGCACAGCACTTTGGTGCACACTGCTGTTCACATCCCTGTAGTCTGAACTGTGGGGCAGTGCTGACATACCTTTAGGCTATGTCTATACAGCAAAGAAAAACCCACAGCTGGCCCGTGCCAGTCGACTTGGGCTCGCGGGGCTCGGATTTTGGGGCTGTTTCATTGCTGTGTAGACTTCTGGATTTGGGCTGCAGCCCAAGCACTGGGACCCTCGCACCCTGCAGTCCTAGATCCCAGTCTCTAGCCTGAGCCTGGATGTCTACACAACAATGAAACAGCCCCGCAGCCCAAGCCCTGCAAGCCTGAGTTGGCTGGCACGGACCAGCCATGGGTTTTTCTTTGCTGTGTAGAAATACTCTAATCATTTGTGCAAATAAGCCCCTAGAGTTAGGGCTAGGGTTTGCAGTGGAGGGATTTGAAGGAGGAGGTGGTGGGTACGTTCATAACAGACCAGATCAGGTAGAAGCATCAATGAGAAGGTGCATGCATGGAATGATATTTGTTCATTTTCCCTTCTGGTGAAGTTTAGAATTGGCATCACCCACAGCTACCTCCTGAGCACTTGTATGTTATGCTTTTGCAGATCAGGTTAGTTCTTTTGTATAGTTTCTTTTCCTGGCTGGCTGTCCATGCTCGTCAAGATAGGTTTACTGCTTATATCAGCCACTCATCTTTAGGCAAAACTAGTTCTGGTCGATAGTGACCAAAACCATCCGATGGCTGTTCATTAACCTGTGGGAAATAAATTGGTTGTCTTAGCTCAATTTGAGTCCTAAAACCACCCTCACACTTGATGCTAACTGGTACCAGTGTTGGCAACGTTAGCAGAGACTGGAGACACGAATTGACTCTGCAGTCACCCTGGAGATGTTCCCCCCAGGCTGGTGCTGTGGAAGCTGTACCTGCTGTTGGCTAGAGGACTTCAGTCTCAAGCTGTCATCTTTCAGAAACATTACGATTGTTTCAACAACAGCTTTGGCAATACGTGTTTCCTTCTGTCTGATGCCTGAAAAAGGCTGGGTTAATAATAACCACCCTCTTCGTGCAGGATTAGTAACTGGGTGCACGTTGTATCAGTAACACCACAGTGTAGCTGTATAAATTGATTTTGCACTTGCTACATCCCACTCTTAAAATGAATCCGTTTTGGATGCTAATCTCTGGCAAAGTAGAATGTGTATATTGTTTCTCTTAATTGTGTACTAGTCTTCAAATCAGAGACTGTGCATGCTCATAAGAAGCCATAGCATGTCTGCAGTATATTGCAAAACAGTGGGATTCGTTCCCCTTCGCCTATGTTGTACCCATTAATATTTTGTACACCTTGAAGACTGGCTGCCTAGTTCTGTCAATAAGAGATGAAGTATCTGTGATAAGAGACTTCCATCAGCATTTCTTAAGACATGTCACTACTCAGCTTAATCATGGTCTCAGCTGGGGATTCAATATCCACCAGATGAGACAGAGTTTGAACCAGGCTTCACTTGCTATTATTAAAGCACTCAGTAATTGATGTGATAATTGGAACAGGATAGTCTGCACTAGTGACTGCTGTGCAAGCCTCTTGGAGAGATGGACGTTGCCTTTATCTGACTCTCACTGAGAGAGACATGAGATCTGAGCACAAGCCAGGCATTCCTGAGTTTAATAATGGCTCTCATGCTGAGTCCCTGAATTGACCCGAACAAGTTACTTAGGGCACTGTTTTACTATTCTATGGTCAACTGCAAAATTTTCAATGCGCCGTGCACCCTCTGTCTCTCATTTTGCTCACTAGTAAAAATCTGTACCAAATGGAGCATTGTTGGTATTAATTTGTAAGAGTTTGAAAAGTTCTTTGAAGACAAAAAGCATGAACTCCGTGTAGGAGGGAATTAGAGGAATAGGTGTTAAATTCAAGTGTTTAACCTGAATCTTTTTTCTAGGACCTAATCTACCTCTTCAGAGCTGTAGCCCTCATGTAGCAAACTTGAGATCTTTAAACCAAATTCCACCTTTGGATATAAGTGTAGCTCCTGCAGAATTCTGATTTCAAGGTTTTCAGCTAATTCAGCTGTATTGCCTCAGGTAGTAAAGTACCAGGGGCGGCTCTTACAATTCTGCCGCCCCAAGCAGGGGTGGCGGCGCCCCGCCCCCGACGCAGGCAGACGTAGCGGGGCCCCGCCATGCGGGGCGCAGGCAGTCCCATTCCGGAGCGGCAAGGGGACAGCGGCGGACCTGCCGCCCCTTTGCCGCCGCGGCAGGCGAGACTGGGGCGGCAGTCCGAGTCCTGCGGCGGCAATTCGGCGGCGGGAAGAGCGGACCTGCCGCCGAATTGCCGCCGCGGGACTCGGACTGCCGCCCCCTTCTCACCTGCCGCCCCAAGCACCAGCTTGGCAAGCTGGTGCCTGGAGCCGGCCCTATAAAGTACAGGATGTTTAGCTTTGGATTCCCGAGGGCTGGGCACATTCTCTCAAAGCCAGAATAGCCAATTTACTCAAGAGCAGACTTGTTCCATAAGTACCTACGTACATCTGTGGAGAGTGAGTGCAAAGTGGGTGTAAAAGGCTAGCCCGTGAGAATTGTAGCCCTTTCCACCCACTTCCTCATTTGACACAGGTATACACCAGTGGTGTAGCCAGGTTTAGAGCACAGGGGGAGCTGAGCTAAAAAAAGGCGCTGGGAGCAAAAAGCGCCGGGAGCAAAAAAAAATGCTCCGCTCTAACTGCAGCGGAGGAGCAAAAGGCATCGGAGCACAAAAAAGACGCCGCTTCTGCTCAGTGAGGGAGCAGCCTCTCCCCCTGCTCCCCCCAGCTATGCTACTGGAATACACACGACTACACATGATACAAGGCAGTGACGAATCAGGCCTATTGATTTTTGCAATGGTTCAAATATATAAAAAATAATAAAGACAGGGTCTGAACCAAACCTAGACCCAAAGATCTCTGAACTTCGAGGCATTTCAGCTCCAGATCCAAGTTTTACAGTGTGGTCCCACCACTATAGAGAAATGAAACTAGCCTCTTCTTGAGCACAATGGATTCTGCTCTAACTCTGTGTCAAAGGGAGTCAGACAGCATTAGACCAGGGGTAGGCAACCTATGGCATGCGTGCCAAAGACGGCACGTGAGCTGATTTTCAGTGGCACTGACACTGTCTGGGTCCTGGCCACCTGTCTGTGGGGCTCTGCATTTTAATTTAATTTTAAATGAAGCTTCTTAAACTTTTTTAAAACCTTATTTACTTTATGTACAACAATAGTTTAGTTCTATATTATAGACTTATAGAAAGAGACCTTCTAAAAACTTTAAAATGTATTAATGGCACGCGAAACCTTAAATTAGAGTGAATAAATGAAGACTCGGCACACCACTTCTGAAAGGTTGCCAACCCCTGCATTAGACTCTAGTTTCAAGAGAAGCGATGTGTCTGTCTTCATGATGATGTCTTCATGACATGGAAGCCTTGTAACATCGTTTACTTAGGCAGCTGAGTGTACTGGCTGTGGTGTAAGAGCTGGGAATGGCAGTAGTCTCTCACTTCCTGTAGTACATTGTGGAATTGCCTAAGCATCTTATTAAATGGCTTTCTGCTTGGCTCCCATTTCCCTCTGTCTCCATTTTGTCCCTCTGCGGAATGTTAATTTTAATTGGTACTTAACAGTGTTTTTAATAATAGCGCATGTTCCCCAAGCAGAGTTCATTGCATCTGTTTGTGTTCTCCATGCTTAAATTCTTTCCCTTCATAACTGTGTAAACGTGCACTGCCGAGAAACCAACCCTGCTCTACTATGTGAATAAATTGTGTTCTTTGTCCTGTGCATGTAACACACATCTGTACGTATTCACAAAGTTGTGCTTCCATGCACCGGCACGACTCCCATTGCAGGAAGTATAGAAGTTGCACTTTTTTTTTTTTGCTACTAGTTTGTTCTTTTATTTTTCTTTGATGTCTTATGGTCTAGTATCTAGGAAGTCTTGGAAGTGAAGGGAAATCAACCTAGACTATCTATTCCACAGCAGTCACCCTCTGCCATTGTGTAGTATGCCAATGATGTCCATAAGTGGAGATAAAATGCACAGCAATCACATTTAGGGACACAAAAGAAGAGGGTGCTTAATGAGGGAGATGTAGACAAGTATAACTTATATTGTCTGCAACATACAATTTGTAACAACTCTGAATACTTCACTAGTCATGAAGTAACTCACTAAACTGCTGCTGAAATTTTCACAGAATATACGCTTGTTCTTGATGTAACATTGGGTGTAATTTGTTGCGGCAGCTGATTTTAAAGCTATTCATTGTCCTTCCATAGGCCTGTTTCTCAAATAACCGGGGCAGTAACTTTTCATCAGTACACTCACATGGCCACCTAGAATGAAAACCAAGGATGGACACACAGGTTAATGCCATCGCCTTTAAAATAGCGAGAGACCAGATGTTGCCTGGTTTCTGCATGGGAAGGGGAGTCTTCAGACAGGGGTCTTTTGCAGTCCCCTGTCTGAACCCTCACACCCTGAACATCAGCTGGATACAATGACAGGGTCAGCTCCTGGGCTGCAAGCCATGCCAAAGGGAATGGGGAAGGACAGAGACTGAGGCTATGTCTACACTACGGATCTTACAGCGGTACAGCTGCAGCTGCAACGCTCTAAGGTCTCCCGTGTAGCTGCTCTGTGCCGACTAAACCACCCCCCAACGAGTGGCAGTAGCTATGTCAGCGGGAGAGCGTCTCCCCCCGACATAGCGCTGTCAGCACCGGCACTTCTGTCGGTGTCACTTATGTCGGTCGGGGGTTGTTTGTTTCACACCGACAAAAGTTTTACACATAGGCGCCAACTCCGTGGGTGCTCCAGGGCTCCCACCTGCTGGTGGCTCCGCTCATCAGCGCCTCCTCCTCCCTCCCAATGCTTCCCACCTGCTGCAGATTAGCTGTTCCATGGCATGCAGGAGGTGCTGGGGGAGGAAGGCGCGAGGGCGTGGCGCGCTCGGGGGAAGGGATGGAACGGGGCAGGAAGGGCCGGGGGCAGAGTGGGGGCGGGAAGAGGCAGGGTGGAGGTGGGGCCTTGGAGGAAGGGGTGGAGTGGGGATGGGGCCTGAGGCAGAGCCGGGGGGGAACCCCCCCAGCACATTAGAAAGTCAGCACCTATAGTTTTAAGTGTTAGTGTAGACATGACCTCTGCACCAGCCTGCATGCTGTCTAGGCAGACAGAGAGGAACATGCTATGCCGTCCTTGGGGAGCATGCCATAGGTGTGCCATAGGTGCACCAGCAGAATAATTCCTCCTGCAGCTACAAGTACTGGTGTGGCTCAGTACTACCCCAACATTGGATTTATGGCTAAGAGCCCCAATGGAGCCCCAGCTTAGTTTCGTATTGGACCCAATGGCCTTTATGTTTGGCTGCCACTGAGAACAAGGTGTGTAGCTTGGGGGAGGTGGAGTGCGCACTTGTTCAGAGGTGGCTTTAAACTACCCATGTATATTCCCTGCCCCTCTCCAGTCCTGAGCTCCCAACACCACCAGAAGCCAGTGTGAGCCTATTCTGCCTGGCCGAGCTGGCTGTATGGCCACTTGACTCCAGTGGAGTGGTACCAAGAGGCGCTAGTATAGTGTAGCAGAGGCAATATCATTAATTTTCCGTCTTTTAACAGTTTTTCTCAATCTGAATGGCAGTTGGAGCAGTTGCTACGTGGCATGCCCCACGTCTTATGCTGTACAGGCTGAATTAGCATTGTCAGCCCAAACAAATACACACCTTTCCCCCTCCAAACAACTCTCTGGATTAGAAGGTCATGCTCCTTTTAAAAAAAAAACCCCAAATCAAAATGTCCCTCTATCTAACTAAAAAATCAGGCTGTAAATGGCCCTCTATACAATATGTGAACTCTGATTAAAGCTGCTAAAAGGTAACCATGATTTCTGGTGATTCAAATAGATTTTTAGTTAAGAGGCAGAGGGTATGTCTACATTCGAAATTTAAGTTGAAACTTAACTTACGCCTGCCATGAAATCGACAAGACAGCTAGCAGCTGATGTAAGTAAGGCAGTGTCTATACTGACACTGCATCGCTCTAACTACACCGACATAAGCCCTACATCTCTCGTGGAGGTGGAGTAGTTATGTTGCCGTAGTAGGACACTTAACATCAGTGTAAGCTGCCTTACCTCGACCTAACTGTGGAGTGTAGACCAGACCTCACTTGGGAGAGTTCTTGTTTTATTGTTGGCCTCACTGCCTGTGCCCCAGCATGTGGAGTGCTGCTGTTGGCTCACATTGTTAAACCTCTCTCTAAGGGTCTGCTTGCAGCTTTTATCGCCGTAGAACAGGGAGTGGTGGTTAGCAGTTAGAGTGGGCACTAGGAAGCAGGACTCTGGGTTCTGCTCACAGCTAGCTCACTGACTCAACGTGACTGAGGCAAATCTTATGCATTCTAGGCTTTCATTTACCACCTTTTGAAATGGGGATGATATCACTCAGCTAGTCTGGAAGGGGTGTAGTGAGACTTAATTAATTCATCTTTGTAATTCGCTAATGTTTATAAAGCATTTGGAAGATCTTAAATGCTACTGAATGCAAGTGCTAACTCTTATAAAGTGCTTTGAGATCATTGGAGGAAAGGGCCTATGCATTATTATAAGTTTATTTTCTGAGGGAATTTTGGTGTTTCTAAAAGAGAACTAATACAAAATTGAAAACCATAAAATAGTCAGTGGTGAATTACCAGGGGAGGAGAAGGGAATGTATAAGTTTATTTCCATTGGTTGGAAATGTGACTAAAAGTTCTGACCATTAACAACATATCAATTATTCACAGCTTGTATCAGTGACCAACAAGGACCTACAAGCTGGGGGGAAGCTGAAACATTGCTCTGTGGAGGCAAAAAAAAATGGTGTGCATGCTGTGGGTTTCCTATTCATGCTATTCAGTTAATACAAAACCTTGTTTTCCTATGAGCACATGCATAAGGCTCCTCACCCAAGGAATTCTCAAACTTTAGTAGAGCACTAACCAGGTTTTAATAGACAGATTGTCTTGTGGCCCACTCCCTGTCCTATTTGTGGACGTGCCACATCACTGTGGCAGCTACAGCAATTGCTTTCATTGAAAGATGATACTAGGAAAGTATGTGGGTATTTCTAGCTGGCTTTTAAATCAGTGGAGCAGCTAGAAATAAGGAAGGGAAGCCAACACCATGTGACCAGCCAGTCTCCAGTAAAGTCCTCGTAGACCACAGTTTGGCAACATAGACCATTTCAGTGTTGTCTGTCTGTATAGCAGAGTTTGCTGGCCATCAGGACTTGGTGTAAACTAGCTAATTTTTCCTAGACCTTTTGGCTAAAACTCTGAATGAGTTTCTTCCCTGCTGGTGTGTTGAGATGTGTGATAGTGCATGTCTGTTATTACTGCCCAGTGTGAACAGTACTGGTGAATGCTTTGTTTCTTTTCTATGTGTGTATGTCTGCAGCCACAGAAGTGTGCAATAATAGAATATGTAATAATTATTACATATCCAGACAAAATTTACATTCTCACAATGTTAAGATGGGACTGCCGAGTTTAAAGATTGGAAGTTCAGCCTTAACTCCACCACTTTGTGCCTAGAAATATAGTTGATATCAAAGATATCTAATATTCATAGATCTTAAGGCCAGAAAAAACCATTAAATCACCTAGTCTGCCATTTATAACAGAGGCCTGGTCTACACTAAAAGGTTAGGTTGAAGGAAGCCACCTTAAGTCTACCTGTTAATGTATGTGTCTACACTACTGGGTCCTTTACACTGACCTAAGTCACCTCTAATGTCGACTTCTGTAATCCACCTCTGCGAGAGGCGCAGCGCTTAATTCGATTTTTATGGGTTGACTGTGAGGTAGTGCAGATGCAGCATTGTGTAATTTGACTTAATTGGCCTCCAGATGGTGTCCCACAATGCTCATCTGTGACCGGTCTGGAGATCATTCTCAACTCTGCTGCACTGCAGGCAGTTACACAGGAAACAACCCCTCCCCTGCTAAAGCCCTGGGGACTTTTGATTTCCCGTTTCCTGTTTGATCAGCACTGGGAGCATGCCAGCTTGAGCACAGGTGATCTCATGGAGACTACGTGCCCCAAACGCGCTCCAGCCTGGTCTGCACAGGAGGTGGTGGATCTCGTCGCTGTGCGGGGAGACGGGTCTCTGCAGGCAGAGCTCTGATCCAGCAGAAGAAACGTTGACATCTATGCAAAGATCGCCCGTGGAATGGGGGAGAAGGGCTACACGAAGGACACACAGCACTGCCGTGTGAAAATAAAAGAACTTCGCCAAGCGTCCCAGAAGGCAAGAGAGGCGAATAGTTGTTTTGGTGCTCAACCCCACACATTCCAGTTCTACAATGAGCTGCGTGCGATTCTCAGGAGTGACCCTACCAGCACCCCAAAAAGAAACATGGACACCTCATAGATGTGTGAGTCTAGGGACAACAAGGAGGACGATATGGTGGATGAGGAAGAGGAGGTGGAGGAGAACGGGAGACAGGCAAGCGGTGGATCCATTCTCCCCGAGAGCCAGGAAATATTTTTAACCCTGAAGCCCTGTGAGTCACAGGACATCACGGTGGCCAACTGTGATGCCGGGGAAGGCACCTCTAGTGAGTATACGGTTATAATCAAAGTCCAGTTAAACTTTAGCAGGAACACTCATTCAGTGATATTGCTTGTTTTCTGTGAAGAAAAAGTGAGGCGCTGTGGTTCTCTGCTTACAAGAGGCTGCAGCAGCAATGCAGAGTGTGGCCACCGGAAAAGACTGTTTATGTGAACTGGGACAGCCCAGGAATCCTCCATAGATATCTCTAGCAAACTCTCATGGAGATAGGATGCAATCCTTTGCTGAAGGTTTCTGGGCAGGGCAGTCTTATTTCTTCCACCATGGAAGGACACTTTTCCATCCAACTCCTGAATTAATTCTGCTGGCATCATTGCAGTACACAGCATAGCAGCATAAGGACCGGGTCTATACCCAGACGCTTGCAGCATCCCCTTCCTTTCCGCCTCTGTTACCCTCAGAAGACTGATATCACGTGGTGTCACCTAGGGGAAACGGGAAGTTCTCATTAAAAGTGCTCTTACATTAAAAAAAAAGGGCATGTAGACCCACCCCACCCCCACACATTCCGGATCGCCAAACCACACGGCCGCTAGTGTGCCTTCACTGTGTTCGGCATGGGTCGGCAAGTAGTTTAAAGTGGTTCATAGGGAACTGGGGTTCACGTCCCACAATTTGGAAGTGAAAACATTGCCCCCGCCCGTCTCTCCGTTCGTAAACAGCTTCCTGTGGTGCTATGGGGAAGAGCCATTGTTTGACTAGCTACCTCTGCTCCCGACATGAGCCTGCCATAAGCTTCATTAATAGTGCGGTCACCCATGACCTAGGGGGGGCACACTCACCATGGCTGGAGCAGCAAAATGGCACAGTGAACGGTTACAGATTCTGATTATGTTATGGTTTGCACCTAGGATACTAAGGGTTTTTTTTTTAATGAAAACGGCCTTGCTATGAAAACATTTTATTCATGTACAATTGCTCCTTTATTTTTTCCCCTGACTGACAGCTGGAAATGTGTCCTTCGGCGTGTCATCCACACCTGAAAGCAGAGTTTCACTGATTAGAATGAGGAGAAAGAGAACGCGGGAGGACATGTTCACCGAGATAATGAACGCCTCTGGGACAGCTGACACAGAGCTGAGAGCGTGGAGGATTTCACTGTCTGAGAAGTTAGACATGGGCATGGAGAGCAGGAAATCTTCCAGTGAGCAAGAGTGTGCGGCGCAGGATGAGATGCTTTGGATTATGAGGGACCAAGCAGACATATTGAGGCATCTGGCTGAACTGCAAGAACAGAAGCAGGAGGGTAGAGTCCCTCTGCAGACCCTGGTGGACAGCCAGCCAGCATCGCCTGGTGCAGAATCACCCTTCCCCAAGGCGTTCCCTGAGGCATGGGTGAAAAGTCCATTATCCCTTTCACTTAACTCGGGGGAGGGTACAAGGAACAGAAGGTGCCCATTCACAGACCTTTGATGGTATGGACTGTGGTATTATGTTACACAGCTGAAAATGTTTCTCCCGTTCCAACTTTACAACCACTTTCCCCCAAGGTTACCTTTTTTTTCCTGTTCTCCCTCTTTACTTATGTTTGTTAAATAAAGTAAAAGGATTCGAGAAATAAATGTTCTTTATTGAGTAGAAGCAGTGGGCTTGGGTGGAGGGTTGGCTTTACAGTGACAGTGATACAAGGCAGGTGAAGGTTTGGGAAAGCACAGTGCAGACAAACAGCTCACATTACTGTGACTCGTCATTGAAATGGCTTTTCAAAGCCTTGTGGATATGCAGTGCCCCTTGCTGTGCTCTTCTTATTGCCCTGGTGACTGGCTGCTCAAAAATGGCTGCCATGCGATCTGTCTCATCTGCCCACCCCTCCGGAAAATTTTCCCTTTTTCACAGATATGATGGAGCACACAGCAAGCAGCTATAACCATGGGGATGTTCTCTTCACTAAGGTTCAGCCTTGTTAGTAGACTTCTCCAGCGCCCTTTCAAATGTTGTTCAAATATTGTTCAGGCATGCAGGAGTGAAATTAGGAAGGCCAAATCACACTTGGAGTTGCAGCTAGCTGGAGATGTTAGGAGTAACAAGAAGGGTTTCTTCAGGTATGTTAGCAACAAGAAGAAAGTCAAGGAAGGTGTGGGCCCCTTGCTGAATGAGGGAGGGAACCTTGTGACAGAGGATGTGGAGAAAGCTAGTGTACTCAATGCTTTTTTTGCCTCTGTCTTCACAGACAAGGGCAGCTCCCAGATGGCTGCACTCCGCAGCACGGTATGGGGAGGAGGTGACCAGCCCTCTGTGGAGAAAGAAGTAGTTCGGGACTATTTAGAAAAGCTGGACGAACACAAGTCCATGGGGCCGGATGCACTGCATCCGAGGGTACTAAAGGAGTTGGCCGATGTGATTACAGAGCCATTGGCCATTATCTTTGACAAATCATGGCAATCGGGGGAGGTCCCGGATGACTGGAAAAAAGCGAATGTAGTGCCCATCTTTAAAAAAGGGAAGAAGGAAGATCCAGGGAACTACAGGCCAGTCAGTCTCACCTCAATCCCTGGAAAAATCATGGAACAGGTCCTCAAGGAATCAATTCTGAACCACTTAAAGGAGGGGAAAGTGATCAGGAACAGTCAGCATGGATTCACCAAGGGCAAGTCATGCCTGACTAACCTAATTGCCTTCTATGATGAGATAACTGGCTCTGTGGATGAGGGGAAAGCAGTGGATGTGCTATTTCTTGACTTTAGCAAAGCTTTTGATACAGTCTCGCACAGCGTTCTTGCCAGCAAGTTAAAGAAGTATGGGCTGGATGAATGGACGGTAAGGTGGATAGAAAACTGGCTGGATGGTCGTGCTCAACGGGTAGTGATCAATGGCTCCATGTCTAGTTGGCAGCCGGTATCAAGTGGAGTGCCCCAAGGGTCGGTGCTGGGGCCGGTTTTGTTCAATATCTTCATCAACGACCTGGAGGATGGTGTGGACTGCACCCTTAGCAAGTTTGCAGATGACACTAAACTGGGAGGAGTGGTTGATACGCTGGAGGGTAGGGATAGGATACAGAGGGACCTAGACAAATTAGAGGATTGGGCCAAAAGAAATCTGATGAGGTTCAACAAGGACAAGTGCAGAGTCCTGCACTTAGGACGGAAGAATCCCATGCACTGCTACAGACTAGGGACCGAATGGCTGGGCAGCAGTTCTGCAGAAAAGGACCTAGGGGTTACAGTGGACGAAAAGCTGAATATGAGTCAACAGTGTGCCCTTGTTGCCAAGAAGGCTAACGGCATTTTGGGCTGTATAAGTAGGGGCATTTCCAGCAGATCGAGGGACGTGATTATTCCCCTCTATTCGGCACTGGTGAGGCCTCATTTGGAGTACTGTGTCCAGTTTTGGGCCCCACACTACAAGAAGGATGTGGATAAATTGGAAAGAGTCCAACGGAGGGCAACAAAAATGATTAGGGGGCTGGAGCACATGACTTATGAGGAGAGGCTGAGGGAACTGAGATTGTTTAGCCTGCAGAAGAGAAGAGTGAGGGGGGATTTGATAGCTGCTTTCAACTACCTAAAAGGGGGTTCCAAAGAGGATGGATCTAGACTGTTCTCAGTGGTAGAAGATGACAGAACAAGGAGTAATGGTCTCAAGTTGCAGAGGGGGAGGTTTAGGTTGGATATTAGGAAAAACTTTTTCACTAGTAGGGTGGTGAAGCACTGGAATGGGTTACCTAGGGAGGTGGTGGAATCTCCTTCCTTAGAGGTTTTTAAGGTCAGGCTTGACAAAGCCCTGGCTGGGATGATCTAGTTGGGGTTGGTCCTGCTTTGAGCAGGGGGTTGGACTAGATGACCTCCTGAGGTCCCTTCCAACCCTGAGATTCTATGATTCTATGATTCTATGACCAAAGGCACATTCAACCACCATTCTGCACTTGCTGGGCCTGTAGTTGAACCGTTCCTTACTGCTGTCCAGACGGACGGTGTATGGCTTCATGAGCCATGGGAGCAAGGGGTAGGCTGGGTCCCCCAGGATAACTATAGGCATCTCAACGTCATCAATATTCATTTTGTGGTCTGGAAAGAAAGTTCCGGATTGCAGCTTTTTGAACAGACCCGAGTTCCTAAAGATGCACGCGTCATGAACCTTTCCCGACCATCCTACAATGATGTCGGTGAAATGCCCACTGTGATCCAGCAGCACTTGCAACACCACTGAAAAGTATCTCTTTCGGTTTATGTACTCTTTGGCAAGGTGGTCTGGTGCCAAGATGGGAATATGCGTGCCATCTATCGCCCCACCACAATTAGGGAACCCCATCGCGGCAAAACCATCCACTATGTCCCGCACATTTCCCAGACTCACAACCCTTCGTAGCAGAAGTCAATTAATGGCCTGGCACACTTGGAGCACAGCAGCTCCCACGATTGATTTATGTACTCCAAATTGATTCCCCACTGACCGGTAACTGTTTGGTGTTGCAAGCTTCCAAATAGCGATCGCCACTCACTTCTCCACTGTCAGAGCAGCTCTCGTTTTTGTGTTGCTGAACTGCAGGGCAGGGGAAAGCTCTGCACAAAGTTCCTGGAAGGTGGCCTTCCACATTCGAAAGTTCTGCAGCCACTGCTCGTCATCCCATACCTGCAAAACGATGTGGTCCCACCAGCCAGTGCTTCCTTCACGGTACCAGAAATGGTGGTCCACAGAGTGCAGCTGCTCTGTGACGGCCAGCAGCAACTGCGAATTGTTTTTTTCAATGGCTTGCAGCAGGGCTGCTTGCAGGACATTGCTATGTTCCACGCGTCGGACCCTGCTTCGGCTCTGGAAATACTGCAGGAGAAAGCGCGAGGTGTTCGAGATGCTCAGAGCAAGAGTGCAGAACTGAGCAGGCTCCGTGCTTCTGGGGTTATGGCGTACGCACAGCAGTTTTAAGGCACGGAAATCACTGGGTTGTTTGCCGTTGAGCCCAGTGCATCATGGGATGCCGACGCAATGTTCCCATTCTCCCCTGCGACAATGTTTTGGTCCCATGAGGCATTGCACAAACTTCCCAAAACACACTGCAGCAAGTTGCACTTTGGGATAGCTACCCACGATGCACTGCTTTGTGCATCGATGCAGGCACTGCTAGTGAGGACACACTCCACTGAGACAATGAACATGGTATGGCCACGCACAATCGACTTAATTCGGAGGCTCGAGGTCGAATTAGATAAAGTTGACTTAATTTTGTAGCGTAGACAAGCCCAGAGGCCATAGAATTTCATCCAGTTAGCCCTGCATTGAGCCCAATAACGTTTGTTTGACTAAAGCATCTCTTTCAGAAAGGCATCCAGTCTTGATCTGAAATCTGCAAGAGATGAAGAATCCTTTTCCAATGGTTAATCATCCTCACTGCTAAAAAATTATGACTTATTTCTAACTTGAACTTGTTTGGTTTTAACTTCCAGCTGTTAGTTCTTGTTATGCTTTTCTCTGCTAGGTTAAATAGCCCTTTAATACACCCTTCATTTTCTCCCCATGATGGTACTGATACACCATAATTAAGTTCTCTTCATCTTCTTTTTGGTAAACTAAACAGATTGAGCTCCTTAAGTCTCTCACTATAAGGCTTTTCCCCCTCTGCCTTCAGATCATTTTTGTGGCTCTTCTCTGCACCTTCTCCAATTTTTTAACATTGTTTTTAAAATGTGGATACAAGATCTGGATGCAGCATTCCAGTATCAATCTCAGCAATGATGTAAAGAGGTAAAATCCACATTTTTACACATCCAAGCATCAAACTATCCCTTTGGCCACAGCACTGCTCTTGGGAACTCCTGTATTGTATGTCCTCTATAACCGCTAAGCACTTTTCAGAGTTACTGATTTCCCGGATACAGTCCTTTTTTTCCTTGTAGGTATGACGTGCATTTTTTGTTACTAGATGCATGACCTTGCATTTGCTTTTATATAAACTAATTTTCTTTGAATAGGTCCAGCTTACCAAACGACCCAGATCATTCTGTATGGCCACCCTGTTTTCACCATTCTTTAACATTTACATTTCAGTGAGATCTACCAAATAAGTCAAATTTGAACTTTCTAGCTTTAGTCATTTCTCAGTTAGCCTTGTGCAAATATCTCATTGGAACAAATAAGGAAGAGCACATTGCTTTGACACATGCATACATCAAAAATAGTTCAACCAATTTTGCTCAAACAGTAAATACAAATTTACTAAGCCTCTGGGCTTAGACCAAGTGTGGAACAGCCATGAAGGAGTTTGTCTGAGAATGTTACAAGCAGTTGGAAAAGTGGCAGTAGAAGGAATTTGTAACTCAAGCTAGTGGGTACTTTTTTTAAACCTGATATGATATATAATATGGCAACGGTTTTCAAACATGGCTACCTAAGATTATGCTCCTAAATCCAAGGGTCTAAGGGTGGAATTTTTAAAAGCACCTAAGTGAAGTATAAGTCCCTTCACTTAGGTATTTTTGAGGAGTCTAATTTTAGGTACCTATTTTAAAAAAATGTGTTATATAAATAACATACATAAAAATATGTACACGCATGCATGGATATGCACACAGAGCCTTATTTTGTTTGAGTTAACCCTGTCCTGCCCAATTCCAATCTGAGTAAATTCCATCTGCCTACATAAATATCCGCAACAATTTTAGTTGCGTAAGTTCTAACCTGTAGTGTTAAGCAGTGATTGTGTTCCATCCCAGAGATGGATACATTTCAGTAGGGTGACCAGACAGCAAATATGAAAAATTGGGACAGGGAGTGGGGGGTAATAGGAGTCTATATAAGAAAAAGACCCCAAAATCAGGACTGTCCCTATAAAATCGGGACATCTGGTCACCCTACATTTCAGTAGTGGGTGAAGTGATCTGTGAGTAATTTGTATTTCAGTTTGTTTGTAAAGTACATTGGGCCCTGTTAAACATAAGACCAGGGATTCCTTCTGTTGTCTTGATTTTTCTTTTCTTCTCCAACAGTTTATGAGGTGGTGACTGTGACAGGAGATGTACGAGGAGCAGGAACTGACGCCAATGTCTTTGTTACTCTCTTTGGAGAGTTTGGGATCACACCGAAGACTCATCTTACCAGCAAGTGAGTATTAGAGAGAATTGTAGTACCCTAAGGGCCACCTTGCATTCAATAATGTTATTGCTTTTGTTGAAACATAACAGTATTTTGCTGATAAATACAGATAGAACATAGCCTAAATATATGCAGATTTTGTAGGAAAATGCAGATTCATACTATTGGGTATTGCTCATTCCAATGCCCTACAAACCCTCATGTGTAAAGTTGTGCTGCAGACCATACTTTGTAAGGTCCAACCCTGCAATTTGCTGAACACTCTCATTTCCCAAGAAGTTAGATTGGAGTGGAGAGCATTCATTGCCTTGCAGGTCTGGGCCCTCTATGCCTTGAGTGCCTACATCTCTTTCACGCACAGTTCTGTACATCCACCATGGTAACACCTGTAGGGTTCTTGGTACATCCTGACTTCTTCATCACAGTATTGAAATGAAAGAGGTCAATATTGTCTCATCTGGGTGTCTAAAGTTAGGCTCCTGACTCCATGTATAGCCACCTGTGTATGTAGCCTGTTTTTCATAACTGCTGACCACCCACAACTTCCAGAGAGATCATCAGAAGCTGCATGTGTTCAGCACCCAGGGTAGAAAATGTTGACTTGTGCTGTTGAAAGTTATGGTCCTGAACATTTGTACAGGGCATGGAATGTAAAGGGTTCACACCCTGGCCTAGAGATAAAGGCCAGCTGTCTGGAACCAGTGCAAATAAGAGTTAGTGGATGAGGAAAGTATGGCCCAGACCTTCCTCTAGTGTAAATCCATTGATTTCGATGGAGCTATGCCAGTGGACACCAAATGAACGTGTAGCTCTGCACATAAAGAAAACATTTTTAAATTTTTAAGAAATCAACCTGTTTCTGCTTTATGGGACCTGGCACTAGGCTGTGGAAGGCTGGAACACATTCTGGGGAAAGAGCTAAGAACAGTCAGGGAAACCACTGTAGGGATCTTCATGGACATTATTAACTTGCAGTTAAAGAACATTATACAGCTTTCCTTATGACACAATGGACTTGTGAGACTAGAGTTTATTTGAAATATGCCTGGCTTTCCCTGGTCCTGTTAATAATATCCATTTTTTCACCCACTGGCTCTCTTTCTCAGAAGGAGAGCACAATCCAATGTAATGGGCACTTCACTGATACCCAATAGGCTCCTGAAAAAGCTCTGACTAATTTGGGTTTTGTTACATAAGCATCCAAGGGCCGGGTTTGAAATTTGTGTCACTAATGTAGACGTGTACATTTCTGTGCACATGGTTGCATGTGCAAAATTGCTCTCACCTACGGAGAGTCTATTTTTGGAACAACTATTCTACAAATTATTCTTATTAGTAGCAGTATTTATTGTTTGTGTTACTCAGTCTCTCGAACTAAGAATGAGAGTCCCTTGTGCAAGGCTTTGTACAAGTGTGATGGCTTCCATCTTGCCCAGCACGTTGGGCTGAACCAGGAATATCCAAGGTAAAAGCATGAGCTGCTACCGGTTGAGCTAAGGACCCAAAGCCCTCTGATTGGTCCTGTAACAGACTCACATCATTCGTGGATTGGCCCAGACAGGAATCTGTAACATACACTCACCAGTGGGTTACACAAGTGCAGTAAGTGACAGTCCTTGCCCCAGAGAGCACGCTGAATAGATAACACAAATAGTAGGGGAAATGGAGGCACAGGGTGTTAAAGTGACTTTCCCAAGGTCACACAGTATGTCAGTGGCTGAGCAGGGACTAGAACCCAGAATTCCTGCCTTCCAGTCTAGTGCCTTATTCACCAGATCGTATTTTGTTAAAGATAAATATAATTTTGATTTTAAAACCCATGCGAAACCGTGCTCTGTTTGCCCCTTTTGAAAATTATTGACTCTGAGGAGAGAAAATCTTTTTGATTTTATGAGCACTTCACTTGATTCGCCGTTTACAGTGCACCAGCAGAGATTCCACTGAGTCCAATTGGTTGACAGGGCTATGCTTTACCTGGATCTGCTCAGACTAACGTGCTGATAACAAAATTGTCTGCAATATTAAAATATTATTGCTCAATAGTTTCTAACTTCCCCTTTGGCAGAACAATGTTTTAATAGGAAAAATATTCATATCCCTTACCTGTAGAATCTAGAGAGGATTATTGGTCTTATCTTTCATTATGCTAGCTGGTTTAGTTTTGTTGCAAGTGTGTTTCAGAAAATACTAACCCTCTGTTAATGTCATACGGTAACTTCACATTTTCTCCATTTCTACAGCACCGACAAGAGGTACCTGAAGCTATTTTAAATTTTATCCTCAAAAGAGCTTCTCTTCCCAGTGAAGCAACTCAAACATGAGAATCTGTAAAGAAAAATGATATGGGAATGGTAATGAAAATACATGAAATTTCAGACCTGTTTGCCATATTTGATATTCTGACATCACTACTCAGAGAGTTTTTTTTTTGTTTTTACTATTCCAGCCATCATTAGCAACAGCAGTGAGAACTTGCTGTGTATATATTTATCTAAAAAAGAATCCTAGTACAACATATCTCTTATCCATAGCTCTCAAAGCACTTTACAAGGTAGGTATAATTTCCCCCATTTTACAAGTGGGGAAACGGAGGCACAGAGCTACACGGTGACTTGCCCAAGCTCACAGAGCAGGTGAGTGGCAGAAGTGGGGACAGAACTCAGTTCTTCTGACTCCCCATCTGCTGCCCTACCCATTGAACGCTGCTGCTGTCCCATTACAGCACTCCTATCTGCCTTATGGTAATTGGTAAGGCCATTAAAGGCACCTGTTTTTCAGTGAGTTTTCTCCTGGTCAGCTTTTATGTGAGAAAGCCCCTTAGGGTATGTCTGCAGAGCAGTTAAAGACCAGTGGTGGCTGGCCCATGTCAGCTCACTCGGGCTTGCACTGTGGGGCTGTAAAATAACTGTGTAGATGTTCGGATTTGGGCTGGATCCCAAGATCTGGGACCCCGAGAGGGGAGGGTCCCAGAGCCCAAGCTCCAGCCCGAGCCTGAATGTTTACACTGCAGTTTTACAGCCCTGCAGCCCAACCTCCGGGAGCCTGAGTCAGCTGACATGGGCCAGCCAAGGGTCCTTAATTGCTGTGTAGACATACCCTTAGTTGCACTGAAATGTTGTTCTGCTGGTGGCCTTGGAAAGAATCCAAAACACACTTTAAAAAAAAATACTGCATGCCCTTTAAAGAGGAAGTGAAGATATCCCAATTAAAATGCTGGCTATTTTTAAATCATTGGTGAACTTAAATGACTTACAAGTTGTATAGGTCAACTTCGCTGACACTCTAGTTAATGATTTTTCCTTCCAGAAGCATTAGTTGTATTTCTCTGAATGAAAGAAAGAAGAGACGGTGGTGGTTTTACTCTATGGGCTGGTCTACACTAACCCCCCAATTCGAACTAAGATACGTAACTTCAGCTACGTTATTCACATAGCTGAAGTCGAACTATCTTAGTTCGAATGAAAAGGTACTTACCCAGGGTCCACACGCAGCGCGCAGGCTCCCCTGTCGACTCCACCTACTCCTCGCGTCGAGCTGGATTACCAGCGTCGACAGGGGAGCACTTCCTGGTTCGATTTATCGCGTCTAGACAAGACGCGATAAATCGAACCCAGAAGATCGATTGGACTCCTCCAACAGGACACGTGAGTATAGATGTACCCTATGATTGGCATAAGTATGACTCTGTTCAAAAACATTGTGAGGGTGGTCAGGGCCTGTGCAAGGAAGTTTCGCGCCCTAGGCGAAACTTCCTTGCACCAGCCCTGCGCCCCCCCTCAGCTAACACCAACCCCCCACGGCAGCCAATCCCCCACACAGCTGCTCCCCCGCCCCACAGGCCGGCAGCTCAGCCCCTTGCCCGCGGCAGCCTCCCCACGCCAGCCTGAGGCGCCCTCCCGGCTCAGCCGCAGAGCCGGGAGGGCAGGAGGCAGCCGTGGCCAGACGCCTCCTGGCGCCCTAGGCGACCGCCTAGGGTCGCCTAGTGGGCGCGCCAGCCCTGAGGGTGGCTAGCATTATCAACTTCATCCTTGTTATGGAGGAAAGCAGAGGGCTAAGATGGCTGGAAATGAGAATAAGAGTCATAGCAAACAAGCCTTTTGCATTCTGAGGTTCTTAAAATTTGGTTTCCTGGGAGATGACCATTTCTACCCTGAGTACAGTTTTCCACTCATAGTTTCCTAAGTGTCAGCTAAAATTTCAGCACCTATAAGCAAATGTTTACAGAATTGTGGTGGTGTATCAGGCAAAACCAAGAGGAAATTATTCCAGATATAGGTTGCTGTCCTATTGTTTAATTGATTAATCTTTTCTCCCCGATATGAAGCGAGCAATGGAGTAGCCAGACTGCCCCTAAATGTTTTACTCAACTTTGTGAATATGGCAAAAGGATGGAATCTCATGCATCTTCCAACTAGGAGTTTATATAGAGTTCATTGATGAAATGACTGCAAATGCATGACATTTTATACACATTTATTTTATGGCATAGATGATATGATAAAAAAATAAAATACCATGCATTTCCTAATGAAGGTACTACCATTTCAGCTTCTGGTTAACACAGGGGTGGTTTTTTTTGGTGATTGTGTGCTGGTAGTGAAATACATGACATTTCAGACCTTTTTGTCATGCACGCGTGCCTTCCAAGTAAAATTATGACAAGACACGACAAGGTGATGAAATATCATGTGTTTTTAACATTTTGTCCAACAATAAGGTAATTGTAAAAACCAACATGAATTGTCATACTGACTTGTCATAAAAAGCATGAATTCTGGAAACAGAAGCTTCCAGAATCTTTCCAGTATAACGAAAGAGAAGTTTTTTGATCCCATTAAAAAGGGTTAAGGTACTGTCCAGGGTCTTCAATATACTGGGCCAAATTCTTTTTTCTCCTGCAGCTCTTTTGCATTTCTTTTCCAGCACAAAGCAGTTGTAAAGCTGGTGGATCTGGTATAAGGAAAATTCGCAGGTGGCAAGGAGCGAGTGTAATGACTTTGTGCGGCTGGCATCAGAGCCCCAGCATAGCAGGTCATGGCTAGGGTAATGGCCATAACACTGATATGCTCTGGCTGCTGTGGGCAGCTGGGAGAAGGCTGGAGTAACCTTGAGGCTGGCTAGTTCGCACAGCCCCCAACTATGCCCAGAACCAAAGAGCAGAAGGCACTTTGCTTCCAAAGTGAGGTCCTGCACCCGGCGCAGCTCAGTGAGACCCACGCACAAGGCCACTATAAAAAGTGTGTCTTTTCATGGGTTTCACAGTGGGTTTGCACGCTGGGTCTGACTAGACACAAATTCAGAGTCAGCAGTCCCCTGCCTTGCCTCACAGAATCATGGCATTTCTCCTGCCTTCGTGGCCTCCCATAGCTGTTCTGCAGATGTTCCCAGGGCTGTCCTCTGCACCAGGGGTAGAATTCTGAAGATCCTCCACTAATTTTCCCCATCCTTAGCCACCTTTTCCCAAGATTTGCTGCTTTGTAGCCTCTACAGCTCTTGGGCTGAGGGTGATGGAATGGGATAGACTAAATAAATCACATAACTAGGGTAGCAATGCTGCTACCACTAAATGTATTACACCCCAGTGTTTAGCTAGCTATGTTATTTTTGTTCATTGAATTACAATCTCACAGTTACCCAGTCCTGTTTATGACAAGTGGAATATCTATTCATGTATTTTTTTCTAAAATACATTAATTTTAAAAATGGTTTAGCAATTACTGCAACTGGAAGCAAAGGTGAAAGAACTAGGAGCAGATTGGTAAGTGATAGCTGGGTTGTAATATTAATGAGATTGAAGGTACTGTGGATTGATTTATTATTTTTTTAAACATGCTGCAGTTTTTGAATTGGCAAACTCTTCTACCTGGTCTTGAATTACCGTCACACAAGGTTTTTCTAATTCATAATTCAGTCAAATAAAGATGAATTCAGGAATATCTACACATTGGGCCAGATCCTCAGTTGATGTAAATCTCTATAGCTCTACTGAAGTCAATGGAGCTATACTGAATTAAATCAGCAGAAGATCTGGAGCGAAACCTTACTCCCATTGAAGTCAAATGAAATGTGGCCATTAACTTCAATTGGGCCAGGATTTTACATTTGGTTTTTATTTAATAACTATAAAATAAATCAATAAATATAAGGAAGGGAAGACAGTTGATTAGGGGGCTGGAGCACATGACTTATAAGGAGAGGCTGAGGGAACTGGGATTGTTTAGCCTGCAGAAGAGAAGAGTGAGGGGGGATTTGATAGCTGCTTTCAACTACCTAAAAGGGGGTTCCAAAGAGGATGGATCTAGACTGTTCTCAGTGGTAGAAGATGACAGAACAAGGAGTAATGGTCTCAAGTTGCAGAGGGGGAGGTTTAGGTTGGATATTAGGAAAAACTTTTTCACTAGTAGGGTGGTGAAGCACTGGAATGGGTTACCTAGGGAGGTGGTGGAATCTCCTTCCTTAGAGGTTTTTAAGGTCAGGCTTGACAAAGTCCTGGCTGGGATGATCTAGTTGGGGTTGGTCCTGCTTTGAGCAGGGGGTTGGACTAGATGGCCTCCTGAGGTCCCTTCCAACCCTGAGATTCTATGACAGTTAACTTCAGTAAATACATTAACCTAGAAAGTTTTGTTATCCAGGTTTTTTCTTAAAATAAGAAAAATCAGCCTATTTTGCATGGCCCATGAAAAGCACAGCTACAACAATTGTCCAATCTCCAGCAGGCTTAGAAACACCTGTGCAAGAAAAGGGACTTGACTGACACATTTTTCTTTTAATGGCTCAACTTGTGTTGTCATTCATACTAGTGCAATTCCATTGCATTCAGTAAGTTGATGAGGTGCTGCAGATTAATACTGGTGTAAATGACAACACAGTCTGGAGTTATATATTTCTTTTTTTTTTAAAGGGACATTCTTGCTCTCTCATACACAACCTTTTGTTAATCTGTAGTCATTATTGTACGCCAAAAACTACATGAAAAAAATGTTAAGGTTGTGAAGTCTAGTACTCAAAAATTAGGAAATGCCAGATTTCAAGTTGCCTGTGCAACCTTGATTTGATCCCTCTTCTGCATACGCATTATGATGATGTCTTTAATTCAGTAAGCAACACCTGGGAGCTGCAATTGCAGGGAAAGTCTTGCTCAGGCCCTGAAGCCCTGGGATGGCACATTCTCAGTACAGATAGAATCTTTGGAGAATTCAGCAGCTAAATCCTAAGACGGTTCTATTGAGCATGTGCAAACAGATTTTCCAAAGGTTTATAAATGTGGCCAAATTTGTGTGTGTTTTCGTGGGAATAACATGACACATATCACTGATGTAAAGGGGAATTCTCTACCAAATTTCAATTCTTTACTCCAAAGCATGGACGTGTGTCAGGGTTCCCTCCCCACTCTAAACTCTAGGGTAAAGACGTGGGGATCCGCATTAAGAGCCCCTAAGCTTATTTTTACCAGCTTAGGTTAAAACCCCCAAGGTACAAAATTCCCTGCACCCTGAGAAATGCTTCTTCCACTGCCACCATCAAGTGTTCTAAACAGGAATCCAGGAAAGGGGACCACTTGAAGTTCCTCCCCCCCAAAAAAAATATCCTCTCAAGCCCGTACCCCCCTGTCCTGGGAAGCTTGGGGATAATCTCCTAACCAATTGGTTACACAGTGATCTAAAAACCCACCCCCTGGGTTTTTAAAAACCATAGAAAACAGTCAGCTTCTTAAAAGAAGGATTTTATTAAAAACAAAGAAGGTAAAATCATCTCTATAAAATCCGGATGGTAACTATTTTACAGGGCACTCAGAGAGATTCCCCCCTCTGGACAAAACCTTAAAGTTACAGAAAAACAGGAATAACCCTTCCCTCTCCCACAGGGAATGTATCAAGCAAAATAAACAGAAATCTACTCGCTATGCTATCTAAACTTACTTTAGAAAAGTGAGTATTGGTGAGGAGGCGAATTTTCTGTAGGTTCTTTCTGTCTTCCAAGATCACTCTGACTCAGACAAAGACACACACAAAAACCTTCCCCCCTCCCAAAGTTTGAAAGTATCTTGTCCCCTTATTGGTCAGATGCCAGCCAGGTCAGGTGTCAGTCTGGCTACCTGCATTTCTTAACCCTTTACTGGAAAGAGGATTATATAGCACTGCATCAGACCCTCTCCCCCTTCCCTTCATATTTATGACAACGTGGTAGAGCTTCTTAATAAAATATTTGCAAGAATATATTCAACATAACATTTTTCCCTAATCTCATTCTCAGAAATACTGAAACATGCTGAAACATTAAAAAAAAAAATTCAGCCTGAAGCTAATAGCTGTCTTAGGAAATTTTGGCTCAAATGATTAAAGTTTGGCAAAATTATAAGCAACTGAAAACAGGGTCTTATAATGGGAAGTGTTGAGCAACCTTAAGTATAGGTCCTATAATTTCTACAGCAAATAGCCGATATACAAAATACATAACAAGAACATCACCATTAACCCCTCATTGGTCTTAAAAGTATGGAAATCATGACTTAAGGTGACACATAAATGTCTTATATATTTTTACAGTTTATTCATTCATTTCACCATACAATATCAGCATAAAAATTCACATTACAATAGTAACCTTAACTCTGACCCACAAAACATATGTTGAAAGAGCTCATAAACTTGTGTTGTGGGTCAAAGTTAAGGTTATTGGAACACATAATGTGAACTTTCAATCACTGGGTTTTCACACATCGCTACTGTTAAATGAAGGTATGGGCTGCAAGGGTGATACAATGTTTATTTGTTACCTTAAGTCATCATTTCCATGTTTCTGAGGTTTAGGTGTGGACCTCAATCACATTTTTTGTGTGGCAGTTAGCACCAGCAGTCAATTACAACACTTGACTTGCTGGCACTCTCGCTTTGGCCTTTAGCCTCTGCCAATTAATTTCAGCACCTGTGCCAAATGCTGCAGTCATGTATAGAACATATTTGGCAGCTGAGACTTAAGGGCTGAATTCTTGCATTAGCTTTTGTAGCATGGGCAGCAAAGGCATTGAACTGGCTTCTTAAATGGATTCTTGGCAAGTCCTCTGTTGGCTGTAAAACAATTTCTCAGCTATCATAGATTTAGCCTAATGCTGGGCTGTCATGTCCTGCTGGACACCCTCTCCTCTGCATTCTCCCACACTTTGCACAGAATTACATCCTTGTAAGTGTGACCATGACATCATTGTGCAGAAGCCAGGCAGCAGTGTTTACATGCTTTGTTTAAACAATTTGCTTGCTCCCTACCTTCTGATGACAGATTTTTCCTAGCAAACAGGAAATAATGGCCTTGTCATATGGATGCTTGTCAGGAGTGAAAGAAGCTCCCTAAAAGAGGGGTGATCCACTGGTGCCCAAACCGTGGGCCCGCCTCCACGCCGCCCCTTTTCCCCTAGCCCTCACGCCACCTCTTCCCCCCCAAGACCTCGCCCTCACTCACTCCTCTCTGCCCCTTCTCCCCGTTTCTCACCCTTACGGCCAGTGAAAAGTGGGAGGGCATAGCCCTCCCACTTTTAAAAGTGACGGGACCTTGGCCCCCTGCACCTCCCCCTCCCACCTCTGTGCCCCTGATGCTTGTACTTGGTGTGCTTTTTCAGCTGTTATCTTTCCCATCCGGGGTGTCTTCTGATGTTTGTCTGCCATATGCAGTACTTTCTGCAGATTACTGATTTAGCATCGTTTTGTCAGCAGAATGGCAACAGGTTATAGTGGATCACAAACTAAATATGAGTCAACAATGTAATATTGTTGCAAAAGAAGTGAAGATCATTCTGGGATGTATTAGCAGGAGTGTTGTAAACTCGAAAGCTTGTCTCTCTCACCAGCAAAAGATATTACCTCACTCACCTTGTCTCGCTAACAAGTTTGATGACCGATCAAGGCCAAAACGTCTGGATTATTCATCCCCCATGGAAGAACAGTAGTGACAGTGCTTTAGGGTGCATCCACACTAGGAGAAAAGGTGTTTTCTTACCACATCTTCGCTAACACATGGTAAAATCCTGTTGTGGACGAGGCAGTTTGTAGTTTTCACATGGAAGTCAAGGAAAACAACAGGATGGAGCCTATGGTTTATCCCCACCAGCTAGCTCATGTAATAACTGTACAGTATTGTGCCTTGTCTACAGTAGGATTTTACCACATTAGCTAACACATGGTATAAAAACACCTTTTTTTTTTTCATAGAAAAGGGCTGAGAGTTGATCTGTATCACCTACAGTAACTTCTAGAGTCATTCTACTAGAGGTTCTTCTAAAACAGCAATAGTAGCTACAACAAACAAATCACAATCAGAGTTAACAAGAGTAACAGAGTTACTAAGATACTAAGAAGGTCTCTGTGCTAATCCAATGAAGTAACTCTTTAATTTATCCCAAATGTATATCTTTAATAAGAATACTATGGACTTCTGTACAACCTTTCCTCCATGATCTCACAGTGCTTTTACAGATTATTCTATGTGGGTGTGTAAGATGAGGGGGAGAGGGAGGGTTCACGATGTATGCAAAATACATGGTCAGGTAAAATGTGCATCAGGAAAATAGTTTAATTTAACATTAATCCACTGATTTTTGCCTTTCTTTCAAAGCTAACTTCATTCAGTCTACTGCATTAACAGTAAAGATTTTTGGTCCTATCCCTATTCCTACCTACTTTAGCAATAGGTAGGAATTTCTGTATGCTCCTAGAGGCTAAGTTTTGCAAAGGATTGTTATTAGCTGATTAAATAGGGAAAACAATTTCTCACAAATGTCCAAAATTTCAGTTTCTTATGTGAATTTTGATTAGGCAATGGTCTCAGGTGTTTCATCTTTGCTTCCCACACACATTAAAACACTTGAAATATATACTAGTTCTGAAGGTAAATTTTGAATTGTATATTTGATAGTAAAATTTCCAATTTTCACTATGTTGATTAGTAACAGATCACAGGGTATTGTTTCTGTGCCCTAACTGGGTGGTTTATATAATTAACCCACACAGAGAACTATAAATATTACAATTGACTTTACACTTCAAAATCACCCTACGCCAATTAGCTACATAAATCATTCAGTCAGGGAACAGACCACTATGTGACTTGTGTCATGAAAAAAGCATGGTGCAAATTATGACTTCTACATTCACTTGTGAGAACTGCAAGTATGACAGTCTGCAGGCAGAGAACTATTCAGCTGAAGACATTTATGGATGGATTCATAGATTCTAAAGCCAGAAGGGACCACTGTGGTCACCTAGTCCAGGGTTTCTCAACCCATGGGTCAAGACCCAAAATCGGGTCACCGTCACCAGAATGTTTCAAAGGATCACATGGCAGCTTCTGTGGCTCCTGTCCCACGGGGCTGGCTGGGCTGCCTGCTCCAGGCACTGCAACCTCTGGGGTCCCAGCACCATTCAGGTTTGTCCCAGCTGTCGCGATGACAGGCGTCTGGGTAGGCCAAATTGGAGTGAGTGGCACAGCAACCCCATGAGCCAGGTCACAACTCCACTCACGCGAATTTGGTCCAGTCAGGTGACTGGGGCCAAACCTGAGCAGCGTGGCAAGCCGAAAGGTTGCAACGCCTGGAGTGGAGAGCCAAGCCAGTCCCACACAGCACTGGAGCTGCAAGAGCTGCCACTGTGGGGTGAGTGCCAGGCAGGACCCAACCTCCCCCTGGAGCAGACATGCCAAACCTGTGAAAAAAACGCAGAAATTGGGCTTGTTTTTGGCTTAATTGGCTTGTGAGTTGCTTGTCGGCTAGTTTTTGGCTTGTAGCTTGTTGCTTGTTTGGCTTGTAGTTTGTTGCGTCTTTTTTTTGATTGGCTCCCAGCAAGCAGCGGCAAGGGGGGGCAAGGGAGGAGAGAGTCAGGGGTGCACAGCAGACCCAACAGTCCCAGTCTGCACGCCGGGGGGATCTAGTCACATAGAGTGTTGGGGTTCTTAGGGACTGTCTTGTTTTGGCCTTGTTTTGGAATGGGATTTAGCTTGATTTTTGGCTTGTTGGGGTGCTTATTTACCACGTGAAAGTTGGCAACTGTGCCCTGGGGCAGCACCTACCTGAAACTACCCCAGGGCCTCCACCCCCAGACTATTTACTGGGTTGCAATAGGCCATAAACATTTACAAATGGGTCCTGAGCCCAAAAAGGTTGAGAACCACTGCTCTAGTCTGACCTTCTGCGTGTTCATTCATTCTCTGAATGAATTCCTGTTTGATCGCCTCGGAGAACAAATGTATCTGAGAATTTCATATTCTACTCAGTGAAATTTTTTGCATATACTACCAATTATGAATTATTCACTCAGCTTTAGTTTTTATACTCTGTTACCCACTGTATTACACCTTAGTGCTGTTAAATTCAATCCACAACTTCCAGATCATTACTAGAAATGTGAAATAAAACCCAGCTTGAAACCTAGCCCTGTAGTCCCCTACCCTGATATCCAAGCTAATGTGAATTAATATTTCAAGAGAAATTATGCAAGGTGCCATGTCAAATACTTTGCTAATGTCTAATCATGTCTAAAACCCCACATCTGAACACCTCCAAGATTTGAGTCTCAGAAATCTGGAGCTGCACTTTTCAAGTCAAGTTTTCCTCTGCTTTATTTATCACTACAGAGCCTGGTAATTACAGTCCCCCGTGACTACATTATTTTATAGTATCAAACTCCTTAGTGATAATAGGTCCAGGAATTTTCTGCTGTCACTTCCAGGCTTGATGGGTCTGTAGCAGAGGCCCACAATAATTTCTCCTTTACTTTTTATTTTTTGTAACTTTATACAAACTAGTTCACTAGTTCGATCCCCCCCCCCCCCCCCCCCGTATTTAAGCAACACTACTAAGTACAGCATTACTTGTTTTTTCCTAAGCATTCAATTTCAGTTCTTTGATGCTATGCAATCAGTTCAAGGACTGGGAGACTTTAAATGCTCATTGAATTCCACCCACAGTTTAACAATTGCATTTTCCAGCAGTTTGTCTCTGGTGCCACAGACACGGTTCCAAATCCCTTTGCAAGCACCTTCAAGACAAGTGATGCATACACTCTGAAACCATTTGAGGCAGTGATCGCAGACACTTTGCTGTTTAAACACTGAGTTTTCATTCTGCATCTTGAAACTGCAGTATCGTGCCCGTGTCACAAACATAACGAAGTCACATGTAAACTTAATACCAGCATTCAGACAGTTAGTGTTGTCACATGAATGCTGTAAATCAGCAGCAATTCAAATTGGTCTGCTAAAAGCTTTTGGACAATTAACTTCAGTTGATACTTTTACATAATTGCTGTAGTACTTTGGGAATCTGCAGTACTGTACTGATCTCCAGGGCATGAGCAGGAAGATGCTGCTGTCATTACAATGTTCACTCACCCCTGGCAAACTAATTGCCTGGCACTTGCTGACTCTTTTCAGTTTGACAGCCAACCTGCGGTTGAGGGAAGCTCTACTGGGTTTAATTATCTCTTGCCATAGTGTTCTGATAAGGTTAACTCTTTTAGCCTCTTTATGTAGCAACAATGGTGTAGCACAATATGCTCAGTATCAGTACTGGGGGTGAAAGCTACACATGTATTTGAAGAATACAAAACAAACAACCTTTAAACACTGGCACGCACACACCCTAAAGTGGCGAGGGAAAAGATCTGAGCAAAACTGGATGTTATTGCTCAGATTATTCTTATTCATTGACTTTCTGAGAACAAGTTGCTTGTCACTGCAGCATTGCTTTGGTGATGTGCTGTAGTTTTTTGTTTTCAAAAAGGATGACTGCTTTTTGTTGTATATGTTCATTAGTATTACAGTGGAACCTAGAGTCCCAAATCTCAACTGGGGCCGCATTGTGTTAGGCGCTGTACAAACCGAGCAAGAGACAGTGTGTGCCCTGAAGCCAAAGTGTGCATGGAGAATATACAGCTACAGAAGAATGAATTGACATGTTCAAGCCACATTGAGGTCACTGGGAGAGTGGGGAATGGAACCTGGATACCCTGATTCTCAGTGCTCTAGCCACTGGACCATGCTGCCCTTAACCTACTGTCACAATTTCAGGGCACCTGAATTTCCCCTCCATGGCCACCAAGGGCACCCACTTTGGGCTTCCATCTCCCAGCCATCACTGCTGTTGTGTGAGAACTGCATCTCACGCACTCCTGACTGGGGTTCTTGGGACTACTTGGCTCCTGCCTGCACTGTGATATTCCCAGCAAGCCAGACTGCTTAACCAGGCCAGGGCCTGCACTTTACTTTCTCTGCAGGGGCTATCAACAGTGTATTGCCTGGAGTTATAATTACCACACAGCTCCTTCTGAGCAGGCACATTTATTCTTAAGCAGTGGTGGATTAGCCACTGGGCCGACAGGACCCCTGCCCTGTTGTTGGGGCTGCAGGGGAGGGCAGAAATGAGTACAAGGGGTTGCAGGGCTGCCAGGGGTGGGGTGGGGGGGTGGAGGGGGGTGGGGTGGGGAGGAAGCAGAATACAATAAAGCCTATCAAGGATATTGCAGGAAATTGCTGTATCTGTCACACATCCCTCTGTCAAATGCTTAGCACTTTACAAATAAAGAAGAAGAAATAGTCCCTGTCCTACACACATTGCAATCTAGTTCTGACACAAATAGTACAAGGAGGTGGTACAGGAATTGAACAGTGGTCATTTCTTTTATGGTCTTGGTGTGTCAGAAGAAGCAGGGGGAAAGAAATCTTTGACCCAGCCGTGCCGCCTTTTACCTGTGCCTGAGCTCCAGAATAGAACTGCCAGCCGCAGCGCAGCGCTTTGGGCGATGGAGCCCCTTTAAAACACAGCCCTTGTTCTGCGGCTGAAGAACACGCTCCTCTCGTGATGATGTAGGGATGTGCTGAGAAAGCAGAAGGAAACCTCTGGAAGAGGGAGCAGGCTCTGCCGGTATGGAGCAGAGAAATGAGCAGCGCTTCTGTAAGCCAACAGACAGGAAGGTCCAAAGTGCCTGTTTCACCGATGCTGTCTAACTTGTGTAGTCACCAGGGCAAAGCAAATTCTGTGACGAAGTCGACCATTCTGAATTTGCACTTCACAGTGGGCCGAATGACAGCACAAGGTGCAAGGCGACAGAGAACCACGCCCTAAGCCTTTGCCCATAGATTCTGTATTTTAGTACCTATCCAGGTAGTTTTAGATTAATTCAAGAACAGGAGAAGAGCTATTGTAAAAAAAAAAATTAAAAATAGCCTGGAATTTTAAAGATGAATGGCGCAATGTAAAAATGTCCTCACTGAGGATTGTTTTCTGCTACCTCTGAAAGCCATCTGCAGAGTAGCAAACCACGCACTTCTGCAGCTCTATTCTATACTGGTGATTGTTTAATAGGTGAAAGATTTTTTTTTTTAGCTGATCTAGAATATGAGCCAAGGTTTGCATCCATTTGGGCCAACATTGCATTTCTTCCCAAGTTGGTATGTTGGAGTCTGAGAGGGTGCCTACAGATCTGTCAAGATATTAGAATGGAAAAGTTATTAAAAATAATCCCAGTACATTCAGACCTTTTCACAGGAATGAGGATATTGAAAAGTAGGTTTGTCCAATAACAGAAATAAGGATCCTTCATTCTTAAATTCTGATCCTTGATGGGTCTGCGATGATGTATTTGCTGACATAGTAACTATTTCCTTAACGTGTTTTTTGGTATATGTCTATTACAGGAGTAGAACTGCCTTTGAGAGAAGTAAAACTGATGTGTTCCGAATAAAAACCAACAATGTTGGACAAATAAAGAAGATAAGGTATCGTGTAATATTATCACTACTATACACGGTACAGTAGGATGCCGGGGTTGAGCTCTCAGCCTCGGCTGGGACCACAGCGGAGCTCTCAGCCCTGGCTGGAGCTCTGAACCTGGAGCCCCTCCCCTGTTATGCCCAAGGCCCCGCCCATAGCCCCACCCCATCCCATTTCTTCCCTGGTGCCTCTGTCCCTGTTCCGCCCCTTCCCTCATGGCCCCCACTCTGCCTTTTCCCTCCAACGCCCCGCCCACCGCTCGCTCTTCCCCCACACCCCGCTGCAGCCCTGAGACTGGAAAAACTCTGTGCCCCCTGCTGCAGCCCAGAGACTGGAAAAGCTCTGTGCTCCAGAGCCATGGCGGGGAGCGGGAGCTTCTCCAGCCCTGGGGCCATGGCAGGGGGAGATTTTTCAGGGGCCCCCCAAATCTGCCACTGCCCCCCGGCGGTGCAAGGTTTGGGGAGGCTTAGCCTTCCCTAGCCTCCATTACGCGCTGCCCATGAATATTGTATCCAATACGTTGATTCAATTACTTATCACTTGAGGTTCAGCCCCCTGCTTTATAGACCAGTAAACCCCACAGAGCGCGAGCCGGTGTCGCCAGGAGTTCTTGGCAGACTCCACAGGGCTCCGCCATACAGGAGCAGTCTCCCCATGTACCAGTTGCAACACTTGGCCCGGCCACCTCTCCATCAGATTTGAGTGGCGTTGTGACCATGCAGCCAGAGCAATGCTCTGGACCACTCTGTCAGCAGCTACACTGATTTAGTATGGGACTACTGCTTAAAAGGGACCAGGCCATGATTCCTTCCTGGCTCTGTGGCCTGTGGAACTTTGAACAAGTGCAAAAACCGACACGGGGCGCTTGCCGCCCCCAGCCTCCCCAATCAGTGCCACGGCCCTGAACTTGCCTAATATAAAATGTGCCGCTGAATGAATGTGCTAGTTGCTGTCAAAAATCACACCAACCAATCCAAACGTTTGGGTATATTTTGTTCGTTCTCTGTTCTATAGAATTGAACATGACAACACGGGAATGAACGCAAGCTGGTTCCTAGACCGGGTGGTTGTAACTGACATGAACAGGCCTCACCTCCGTTTTTACTTTTCTTGCAACAACTGGCTGAGCAAGGATGAGGGCGATGGACTTTATGTCAGAGATCTGATGGGCAGCCTAAACCCCATGGATGTGCCCAAAGGTAAGTGTTTCTAGAGAAGCTGGATGGTGTGGTTCATTGCCAGTAAAAGAGCAAGTGTAGGCCAGTCTAATTACACCTCATTGGAAGAAAGATGGTCACAATTCTGACCATGAATATGAAGCCTTTCCAAATTCTGGTAGCATTCTACAAGCAGCCTTTCTATAGACTCCGAGCATGTAAGGTGCCACAAGGACTCCTCAACCTCTTCTCTGTAACTCTGCACCGGTTCTCGGATGCCTTGGGCAGAATGTGGATGATATCATTGTTGAATTGGTCCCTGTTTTTCAGAGTGTTTTAAGCTAATGATGTTGACATGAGGCCAGCACAGCTTGCAAACCCGACAGGTACTCCCAAGCTGACATCCGTGTGTATGCCGTGTGGTGACATACAGGGTACGTAACATGAGTAGGGATCTGACCTGGAACCAAAATATGAAAGTTGAAGCTGCGGACTAAGCTGCAGGTTGTCTGTGTCAGTAGCTCACATCCAACTGCTAATGGGCAACCTCAGGTTGAACTTCCCCTGCCAGTACAGTCTAGATTTGGGCATGGAGATCGAACTAGTCTCTCCTCCTTAGACCGGCTTTGAGGGAAGGGCAAAGATACATTGGTTGGGCTGTAGGTGGGGGAAGCTTGTGCTTCCGTTACATACCAAACGTCTCCAGCGTATAAGTAACGGACTTCTTGCTCCAATGCTGTCAGTCAGACCTTTGTGCCTCAGTTTCCACATATGTAAAATTGGGATAATAGTTACTCCACCTTCATAAAGTGCTTTGAGATAGGTGCTTGGCATGGGATAGGAGAACCCCACACTGGCCAGGAAGGGTTAATGAGCTCAGTCAGCCTGTGGGCTCAGTCAGCCTCACTCACTTCACCTGCTTGAGCTGTCAGGCTTGGAGTAGGTCGTTGAAAGTAGAGAGCCAACTCAGTTGTGGTCGGAGAGGGTGGGAGAGCAGGCCGACTGCTCCCAAGCCATGTGAGAAGCCTGCGTGGGGAGTTGATTAGCAGACTTCAGACAGCCAGGGCCTCCCTGCGGGAGGGCAGGTCTGACACCAGCTGTTAGTCTGAGGTTTACCAGGTGGTAGATGTTCAGGCAAGCTGCTGCAGCAGGGGTCTGCCTGGAAGGAAGGGGGCTGAAAGCTGAGCCCAGCAGGGCTGACGGTTCTTTTGGTTGGGGGTTATGTTGAACCTTGCCTTGGGATGTCTACACTGCAGCCGGGCACCTCCCAGCCCGGATAGACAGACTCGAGCTAGCACATTCAGAACAGCAGTTCCGACGTTGGGGCTCTGGCACAGACCTGGGCTGGCCACCCGAGCTCAAACCCAGGGGGTCAGGTGGGCTTAAGAGCCCAAGCTGCTACCTGAGCCACAATGAGCACACTGCTATTTTTAGCACACTAGCTCGAGCCCCACTAGCATGAGTCTGGCCACCTGGGCTAAGTGGCTCAGTCCCAGCTGCAGTGTTGAAGTCTCTCAGTGACTGGGCAGGAGGGTTAAGCCACATCCCGTAACTGATGTGTGCTGAAGAGTCCATTGGGGAAACTGAGGCAGGGCTTCTGCAGTGCCACGTCATGCCTTGAGGGGCATGCAGGGATGTGTTGTGGAAAAATTAACCACTGCGGTTACCTATTTCTTAAGCTTCCGTTATTGCAAATTATTCCATCTGAGGACCTTCCACCCCCCTCCCATGACTGGTTTAGTCTGTTGTAAGAGATGCACAACAGCAAACTTGGTCAAAGGTTGAGGCCAAAGAAAAAGGCTTAGGATAAAATGCTAACAGTATGTAGGCCACAAATATTGATCCAAAATTATTCCTCTTCAGATGGCACTTCCTCCATAGTGCTGTTTAAATGCAAATTATTCTTCTTATGGTGGCTAGGGTTCCATCAGAAGTGACCTGCTGGAGATATGTATATATATCTTCTTACTGTATGTTCCATTCTATGCATCTGATGAAGTGGGCTGTAGCCCACGAAAGCTGATGCTCAAATAAATTTGTTAGTCTCTAAGGTGCCACAAGCACTCCTGTTCCATTCTTCCTGTTACTAATGCCATAACACTGACGGTTCTTGCACTGTGTTCTTAAAGAAATGTGTCCTTCTAAAGAGTTGTGTCCTTCTAAGGGAGGTTTTCATGCATGAAAGAAATATGAAATATCCTTTAATACTCATAAGTGAGTAAAATGCATATAAGAGCAGGACCCTGCAGGATCTGAATGAGACAATGTCTGGAGGCACTCAGCCAAAAATCCACCCAGTGACTACATACCCCCCCATTGTGACTGTGTGCTCTGATATGTTTTGCTGCTTCTATATTCCATTTAGTCTGTGAACTAGAAGAGATCATGATACTCTAGAGGGATCGGGGGGGGGAGGTAGCATATGATTCAAAGCAGTGCTCAATCAAAGAGAGATCCCGCAAGGGCAAGCAAACTGCCTAAGCTGTTTCTCAGTGGATCCTTTAAATGACACAACCGTTTCTTTGAATCCAGTATTGTTCGTTTTTGGGGTGGCTGATTCAAATGTAAGTATGTGATTTCCTGCACCCTCTTCAAAGGCCTGTCTCTCTGCTTCTGTTGACTTACACAGTCAAGAGGGATGGAAAAGGCTCACGGACCAGACCCTCAGCTGGTGTCATTCAACATTGTGCCACCAGTAGCATAGGCAGGTCCGGAGCACAGGGGGAGCGGCGCTATAAAAAGGCGCCTCCCCAGGCTCCCCCTGTACTCACCCGGCGGTGCCTCTGGCGGCGCTCCGGGTCTTCGGCGGCACTTCGGCGGTGGGTCCTCACTCGCTCCGGGTCTTCGGTGCTACCCGCCGCCGAAATGCCGCTGAAGACCCGGAGCGCCGCCGGGTGAGTGCAAGAAGCGGCGCCTTAAAAAGGAACCGGCTCCTTTTTTTAGCTCTGCTAAAAACTCTGCTAAAAAAAGGCGCCGCTTCCTTTTTAAGGCGTCGCTTCTGCCCACAGGGGGAGCGGCCGCTCCCCCTGCTCCCCCCCAGCTACGCTACTGTGTGCCACTGATTTTAGTGGAGCTATCTTGATTTTCACCATATGATGATCTATGTGCTTATCAGTCTAGTGAAGTGGTTTCATATTCTGTACTGGCCGATGACACTGTGTTTAGCGCTGTACATGCAGAATGGATGTAAATAACATGGTTTCTGTCCCAAGGAACTTTCACAGATACAAGGAGAGAGGCAGTAGAAATTTCTGCAGAAACGTTTGCCATCATGTCATCTATTTAGCTTATTTTATCTGTTAGAAAATCATCCTTTGAAATTCTGCAACCTGTAAATGACACAATTGTCCAGATGAACCTGGGGAGTTGGATCTAGTCCAGAGATGAGAGTGAAATGAGGGAAGGATTGGACGCCTTCCAGGCACTAGGTATGAATTTGTAACAGAAGAGGACTAGCTCAGCCGTCTTAGGTTGCAATTCCCCTTGAACCATAATTAATGAAAGATAAGCATTCACAGGCTGCTGAGGTGAACTGTCAGCCAGTCAAACATTAATGTTAATTTATCTGAATTCATTTAGCTCCATCTGAATCATGAAGGTCTGAAATGAGATTGTGATATGATTTTCCTTGTACACACAAGCTGTTTGCCCTAAGAGTCTTTTTTTTTTTTTAATCTCAAAAGGATAAAACAGAGATATTTAATCCTGGCTCACTGTATTTTCCAGGCTACTAGGCAAATGAATAATTATGTGCACAGGTGATTGTGCATGTGTGTGTGTGTGTATGTGTAGCTAAAGATTAGTTAGTCCCAATGAAAGCCATGTTCTGATTGGCAGTGTACAAGACAGGAATTTTTGTCTCTGATGAATTTCCCGATTCCTTCTGTTCTTGTTTCTTGTATAATTTTTTCCCCTCTTGGGAGCCTTCAGTCCTTCTTTATGAACATTTTAGGCACAGATGCTGGATACAGGGTTTTCTTATTCTTCTTTCCATCTACAACTGCAGTAGTGACCTGATAAATTCTCCTGTGGTATACAGACTCTCATCCTCCCTTTTTCTCCAACCCCTTTCATACACCATAGTCAACTGGCTCTCTACTATGGTCTTTGTCTGGAGGTTTCCCTCGCCTTTCACTATTGATGGTTTATTTTTCAGTCATGAAATACATAGGTGACTGCTAAGAAGTGCAGGTTTTCTCTCACTTGGCTGAGATCTGGACTGTAGGAAACAGTGCATTGTGATGGGGACACTTTCATGATTTTTGCAGAATTTCAGTATTTTTCTGTAGAGCGTTCACCTTTCAACAGCCTCTCTACTCTGTATATGGTGTGGTTGTTACAGCCTTACTATAAACACACTGGTTTTCACTTGCAGCGGTATTCATTCTGGATTGAATTCACCCCTGTGCATAGTCCTGTGTAACACTTAAGTCACACCTACCCCCTCAGAACAGGGATTTAAGTAGTGCCATAGGCCTTCTGCATGGAGGGAAGGGGGCGGATTTCACCCTCTCTTTTACAAAATGAGAATTCCAGCCAGAGTGCAATGGGATCTACAGAGCTGCCATTTCCTTGATACTGTGCTGAGCAGCTGCAACTCCCAGATTAATAAGTGCCAACATCCACCTTCTTTTGTTTGTATTGATTTAAATAAACATTGTTAGATTTTAAAAATCTTTCTTTCAAAGTAAGTCCTTACCTGTGTTACTAACAGATTGTTAAAATCTGAAGGATTGTTACAATTCAAATGTTTATGCTCTGTGTTTATTTGCTGTGTTCCACTCAGCTTGAACACTGAAGAGACTAGTCAGCTTCCAGTTAGTTTTTGACGTCTGGTTCTCATGCACTAGCAAATTCTGCCAGGTTCTGGATATAAATCCCTACAAGCACCAGTACAAGGACCTGGCTAGACAGATTGAAATGGTTGTTACGATGGAAATGGGGGTTTCAAAAACATTAAACGATTTCTATTAACTGTAGGCTTTTAAAAACTTAAACAAAACAAAACATAAAAACGCCAATGACCTCCCCCTAAACTTTGAGCCTGAACCACCTGACAGAGTCACTTGAAAGTGGAGCCGTTAGAGAATCAGATCAGGCCAAGTTGCAATTCTGCCCCCCCATTTACATAGCCCCTTGTGTTCCTTGTGCTCCTCGCTATCCTCTCACCTCACTCTTCCCTTCATCTGTTTATCTCATTCTTGGATTAATGCCTTTTGCCTGGTCACCCCTGATGCTTCCATCAGTTTCCCGGGTTCCCCCCGGGGTGCCACATGGAACTGGCGTACCACTGAGACCCCCAACCCACCAGCCTGGGCTCCCTCTCACACTGTACTGCTGTGACAAGCTGCAAAGCCCTCCAGCCTCCACTTTCACCAGCATACATACAAGTAGGGACATACCCAGCTGCACTTACATACGGGCACTCTGACCAGTCCCTGTATAGGAAGGCTACAGCTAGGGTATATCTGAGCTCCTTAGGCATGCACCCCCTCTGGAGTGTAAACCCAAAATTATACCGTCTTGTGCCCCACAGGGAACTGTACAGTGTAAGCTCATAAAATTCGCCCCCTCCCTCAATGTGGAGAGGAATATGCAACAGCCTTTTGCTCCTGAGCTAGGATTCCCATACACTTCACCCCAACTCACTGGTTTAGATAAAGCAAAAACAAGTTTATTAACTACAAAAGATAGATTTTATGTGATTATAAGTGATAGCAAACAGATCAAAGCAGATTACTTAGCAAATAACAAAAAATGCAAACTAATTTTAATATACTAAATAGATTGGATATGAATAGCAGATTCTCACTCAGAGATGATACAAGCAGGCTGCAGATTCTTAAGGGGCAAGCTGTACTTGCTTTACAGATTGGAATCCCCAGGTGTTTCATTCACAAGCAAGAAATCCCTTTAGCCTGGGTCCAGCGCTTCCCCCAGTTCAGTCTTTGTTCCTCAAGTGTTTCTAGGAGTCTTCTTCTGTGGGGAGTGAAGAACACCAGATGATGTCACTCCCTGCCTTATATAGCTTTTGCATAGGGCAGGAACCCTTTGTTCCCAAAGCTTGGTTCCCAGACCAGTCTGTGGAAAAACACTGACATCCCAAGATGGAGTCTTGAAACATGTAGCATTCTCAGGAAGGCTCACCAGGTGGGAGATAAGCTTCTCCTAAGGCCTATTGTTTTTTCCTAATGGCCCATTGCCCTGAATAAGCCCTTCCCCACCCACTCTCTGGACTGAAAGCATCCTGTCTAGTGGGCGTTACCCAGGTGTAACTACATTGGAAATACAGATACATAGTCAATATTCATAACTTCAGATACAAAAAATGATACATGCGTACAAATAGGATAATCATATTCAGCAAATCATAACTTTTCCAGTGACCCCTCACATGGCATATCTTGCATAAAATACATCATAATTATGCTATAATCATATCATAATAATAGCACTATGAAAAATATGGGGTGCTGTGTCACACCAAACACCATCTCTCTTTCCCCAAATCCTTCCTTAAGACCCATTTCTTTCACAAAAATTTTCCAGGATTGGAAAATCTGATCTCCAGGATATATGTGCCAGGAGGCTAAGTGACCTTGGGTGAAATCCTGGCCTCACTGGAGCCAATGGGAGTTTTGCCATTCACTTCAATTTGGCCAATTTACGCTTTGTCTTTATGGCCTGACCAAAAACCTACTAAGGTCAAGGGAGTCTTTCCATTGATTTCAGTAGGCTTTGACTGGAGCCTTTGTGTGTGTGTTTATAGCACTGCAATGCCTAGCTGTGTTTTCTCTATGGCAGAAGGTTGAATTGTGGTGGGGATTGGATTGAGAGGGAGCTGGTGAGTTTGGCTGGGCCAACAACCCTTCCCTTGAGCCAGTTGGAGGCTAGTGTATATTTTAAAAACTGATCTGTAGAAGCACCTTAAGCTTTGGAGGGGCCCGTTTATTAAAAAAAAATCTAACTAAATAAAAATGAACAATGAAGGTGATTAAAAATGCAACCAAAATCCATATTTTTACTCCATGAACATTCCATTGAAAAATGTGGGCAACGTTTCAAAAAAGTATTGATTGGTTTAAATAATTAAAAATAGAGATTCTCAAAAGGTGATAGTAGTGACTGTGATAGCTCAGTGACTATAATTATTGGTCTGATGAAGAGGGGTCATCTGAAGTTCCCTGCTGCATGAACTGAGTTCCTGAGGCCTGGTCTACACTACATCTGCTTCCTAGCAAAAAGAATGCTTTCCAATTCATCCACATCCTTCTTGTAGTGTGGGGCCCAAAACTGGACACAGTACTCCAAATGAGGCCTCCCCAGTGCCGAATAGAGGGGAATGATCACATCCCTTGATCTGCTGGAAATGCCCCTGAAATGCCCCTACTTACAGAACCCAAAATGCCATTAGCCTTCTTGGCAACAAGGGCACACTGTTGACTCATATTCAGCTTTTCGTCCACTGTAACCCCTAGGTCCTTTTCTGCAGAACTGCTGCCCAGCCATTCAGTCCCTAGTCTGTAGCAGTGCATGGGATTCTTCCTTCCTAAGTGCAGGACTCTGCACTTGTCCTTGTTGAACCTCATCATATTGCTTTTGGCCCAATCCTCTAATTTCTCTAGGTCCCTCTGTATCCTATCCCTACCCTCCAGCGTATCAACCACATAATGGTGTACTGCTAAAGCACCAGTGTTTGGAACTCTTTTGGATTGAGGATAAGCATTGCCAAACAAAACATGGGAGTGCTTTCACTGCCCAGCCTGCATTCGAGGTGGCAGGAGCCTCTCACCTTGCTTTGGAACTATCCCCATGGCGGATGTTCTCTTCCCTGTTTAGGTGAAGCTCAAAGCAGCACTGAGAGGCTCTGGAAAAAGCTGTGTCCAGACCTCCTCAGCTGGATGGAGGAGCCATCTGGTTCCTCGTGTGTCCTGTAGCAAATTGCCGGCACTACTATGATGGGTCCCGCACTTTCTCTTCTTGTGGGGGGTTTCAGGGTGCCATTTCTTGCCCCTGAACTGGGGTAACAGCTATCCTACTAGTATCCCAGGGAAGGGGAGTGGAGAGGGAGGGACCCAGGCCCGCCCTCTACTCCGGGGCCCTATGGCCCGCCCTCAGCCCAGGGGCCCTATGATAGCAGGTGAACCACTTGTACCAGTGATTCTTTCCCCTGGGGTTCTTCCCTCTCCTGACCTTCAGCTTGTGGGGCTTCCTGCCTTCCCTCTGCACAAGCCAGGTGTCCCTTTACCTAGGATCTTGGTCTTCTTAGCCCGCTGCAGCACTTCTCAAAACTCTCCTCCACTCTCCTTCAAACTGCTCTTTGTTCTACCACCAATCCACTCTGCTTCACTCCTCCAAACTGCTCTCTGCTCCACCACCAAACCACTCTGCTCCAACTCCTCCTCACTCTGCTCCAGCTCCTCCTCTGGCTGATTGAAGCAGGGGGATTTTATCAGGTGACTGGCTTCAGGTGCTGTAATTGGTTTCAGGTGCTTTTAATTAATCTACAGGGAATAAGGCTTCTCCTCATCCTAGATCATTCTCCTGCTGCCTTCTGGCCATGCTGTATCACAGTCCACATAAAAAAAAAATCAACACCAACATTGAAACCAGTTGGCTCCTTGTTGGCAATCTGAACAGAGAGCCAAGGACTGAATAGTCACAGATACTGAACTGCCTTGCTGTACCTCGGAGAGGTCCATCTAGGTCAGGACTGAGAAATATTGGTAGGGAGTGAGAAGAAATTTGTACTGTCATTGTCTGTGATGTACTTGTTATGTGGTTTAATCGTCTTCGTGCTCCAATGCTGTCAATCCAAAACCTTTTGCCTTTTCACTGTGGTTTTGTCTAGATTAAGAAAAGTGGTTGGGTTGCTAACATGCTAGCTAAACATGGCCTGATCATGACCTTTCCCCTTGTGAACCCACAGGTTAATCATTTTCACCTCAATGTAGCTGGTTGAGGTCTGCCCTAGGCTTTCCACCACGTAACCTCTAGCCTACCTGCACACTAGGGATAAAGTCGTGGTTAGGCCAGGGTTATCTAGCACATGTTAGCAGACCATGACCTAAGCCAGACCTCTTTTTCTAATCTAGATAAATCCTGTAAGAACATTCTTTACAAAGAGAAAACAAGGAAACTAATTTTCAAAGGGGCCTTTTACTTTTCGAAGCCTTAAAACCAATAAAGAAGCATAAGCACCCGGAAATAAACGTAGACTTTGCGTAGTTTAAGTTAATGCTGAATTATAGATCATAACGTTTTCATGAAATCCTGCCAATTTAGCTATTCCAAATGGGTTCAGAACTAAAGACTGGTCTCCTATTGGCTCCTAGGCCGTTAAAACTCCAAAGTTGCTAAAGATCAAACACAATGGGAAATAAATGTTGCAAATAACAGTTTATGCAACCGCTGATAAGGCCGCATATTTAGAATGGGACAAATCTATTACTGTATCCTGAGTATGAGCTAAAATGATCTAACTGTTCCATTTGCTTAATTAGTGATAACTCTTTCTTTGGGAAAAGTTTAATCTTATCCAGCTTATTAATAATACATTTGATTACAGTGGAGCTGTATTATGCCTCAGAAATCTAAAAGGGCTATTGAACAAACATGTCATTCTTTTTGCTAGGAAGCAGATGTAATGCATTGTTCATCAGAAACTTGAGGGAGGAAGCAGCCAGCATAATTTAGTGTACATATTATCCTCCAAGTTAAAAGGACCAGGAGTTGCTGACTGATTTATATTATTATTATTTGGCAAAAATTGAATATTATAAATAAAGATTAGCCATATCTGTGACTACATCTAAGTAATACAGCTGCCTAAGTTGCTTTCCTAAAAGAACACATCTGGCAACAAGACATTGAATCGTTAATGGGATTTAAGCACATGCTCAAATGCTTTGCTGAATCAGGACTTAAATATCTTAAATTGTGGCCAGTATTTCTTAATAATAGGCACAGTGCTACAAGCAATGGTATAGCAAAGCTCTTTGGACTTGGACTTGAGATACAATTTGGTGTGATCCTGCTAGACTTTTGGCTTGATTTTTGCAAACTCTCTTTATGCAGAATTCCCATTGAGTTTAATAGGAGTTTTGCACATACTAGGGTGCTGGATTGGGACTTTAAGTGAGGCTGAACCAATGAAAAACTATGAGAATCTTTGAAAGCTGTGAGAGTTAAGTAAAACTAAAGGAACTCAACCCAATACACCAGTGCTTCATCTGGAGATTGCTTCTGATTAACTGTTTTGTAGGAATGTCCCTATTGGGTTCCATGTATGCTCAGCATTTTGATGGAGATGAAGTGGGTGAGGTAATATCTTTTATTGAACCAGCTTCTGTGGACCAACATACGTTGATTCAATAAAAGATGTTACCTCACCCACCTTGTCGCTCTCATATCCTGGGACCAACAAGGGACCAACAACAGCACTGCAAAAAACATTTTGATGCACATTTTAATTTCATACTGAGGCCACACCTGTTGGGGCTTGATCTTGTGGTGTCTGGGCTGCACAATGCTGAAATGAACAGCTGAATTAAACACAAGAGGGTATTGGGCAAAAGGAGAATAATCATAATACTCATTGGAGGAAACAATCATTTTCCTTTTTCCTTTTACTGTTAGGTTTTGTTGCATAATAACAATCATCTCGATTGCTCTGGAGCATACTCAGAGCAAAAAAACTTTTGAGACTAATTAGCTTTGTTTCAGGGTTGCTTCAGACTCAGCAGCTGTTTCTAAATGCATGTACTGCAAAGTAATAGAAAAACTCTCTGGAGTTTCTTCCCTAGTAGTACTGCATTTTGATAGGGTGATAGTCTCCAATCGTGGTCAAATTCAGTTAATAGGGAAGCATCACTGAACTCTTCATAGACATCCCCTGTCCTCCAAATGCTCTTGTACCTCCAGCGAATACACAAGCAGTCTGAATTCCCAGTTCAGATATTCAGTTGAAGAAGCTATTCACAGATTATGAAAGCTGCCGTTACAAAGGATAGTCGTCAATTACTCTTGACGGGAATGAATTATTCGGAGGCACAGAAACGACTTGCTGATCTAATGACTTCCACATTTTTCTTGTGGGGATGGGGGGGGGGGAAAGATATTTTATTGGACAGCGTGCAATGTTCTTATGCTGCAAAAAGCCAAGCCTTTCGAAAGGTGCTGGGACAGTTTTATAGGGGGATGTGAGAGCCACTGCCTGTAAACCCTGTATACGATGGAATCTCCTTCCAGCCAGGGTGTGCAGCAATACCCCTAGTTCCAGCGCCTGTGAGCATCTCTCTCTGGGAGACTGAGCCGACTCCTCTTGAGTTCAAGGGGAGTTTTTCCATTGACTTTAATGGCCGTTGTTCTGGGTTCTTGTTGTCATAGATGTCATAGAATATCAGGGTTGGAAGGGACCTTAGGAGGTCATCTAGTCCAACCCCCTGCTCAAAGCAGGACCAATCCCCAATTTTTGCCCCAGATCCCTAAGTGGCCCCCTCAAGGATTGAACTCACAACCTTGGGTTTAGCAGGCCAATGCTCAAACCACGGAGCTATCCCTCCCCCCCAACACTCTGCCTGTTGTATGGCCTCTATTATTTGTAGTCAGCAGGGAACAATTACCACCCTCCTTTCACAGTGAGCTACTGAGGCACAGAGGGTGGGATTCACAAAGGTGCTTAGTCACCTAAGCCCCCAGACTTAGGCACCAACGTCCTGATTTTAGGTGCCACTGCGATCCATAAAACGCCTCCTCGGCTGCCACCGAACTCTGTGGGCGCCTAAACTTGCTTGGCACCTACGTTTTTGTAAAAGTTCCCTAGGTGCCTATGTTTCTGCCTCCGAGTATGTGTACTGCAGCCTTACTCTGCCTGTCCGGACACCTATCTCCCGCCTAAGTCCCAGAGCGAATCATGAACCGGGGAAGTTAGGTGTGACGGGTTCCCCCGGGGTGCCACCTGGAACTGGGGTACCACTGAGCCCTCTGACCCACCAGCCTGGGATCCCTCTCACACTGTACTGCTGTGACAAGCTGCAAAGCCCTCCAGCCTGCACTTTCACCAGCATACACACAGGTAGGGACACACCCGACTGCAGTTACACGCAGGCTCTCTAACCACCAGCTTCCCAGCCTAGGACCCCCAGGGCAGTACCATCCTACCCTACTCAAATCTGGCCAGTATATGGGTTTAATACCTAGTCCACCTCTCCCTCAATGTGAAGAGGAGAATGGGGGACCCAAACATCCCAGCTGAGTGTGCTAGGGGTGAAAAGGGAGGTCCTCCTCCTTGTCCTTTCCTTCCTCATCTCCCCTCCCCACCCCGGCTGTTTTGTGTAGATCTAGGCAGTGTCTGAGCACGCCTGCTGCCATAGGTGCTGACTTTTATTTTTCCCTGGGGGTGATCCACCCCTGCTCAGCCTGAGGCCCCGCCACTACTTCACCCCTCCCTCCGATGCCTCGCTCTTGTTCTGCCTCTTCCCACCCCCACTCCGTACCCTCCCCCCACAGTCCCACCCTTGCTCCACCTCTTCCTGCTCCCACTCCGCCCCCTCCCTGAGGCCCCCGCCGAACTGCTGATCAGTGGAGCCCCACTGAACAGCTGATTGGGGGCGGGCTGCTGAACAGCTGATAGGCAGGGCCCCTCAGAACAGCTGTGGGTGCTGAGCACCCACTATTTTTTTTCCATGGGTGCTTCAGCCCCAGAGCACCCACGGAGTTGGCACCTATGCCTGTTGGATCAGGGCCCATACACACATTAGGTGGCCAAATACCTATCTTCCCCCAGCTCGTTACTTGCTAGCAGAAAGAGGCACCTCCCTGAAGCCTGGACTTCGGCACCTGTCTCTGAGAGCGGGTTCAGCTTAGCACATACCTCTCTCATTGGCATCTCCCATTAGCTAGCTTAGGCAGTTTCCTGCTTAGCATGTGCTGGCTTTTGTGGATCGCATTCTAAGGCACCTGTCCGTCTTCATTCATTGTATAGGGAGCCCAGGTGCCTCACTCAGGCTCTGTGAATCGCGGCGTGTTCCTGGGATTTTCTCGGCACCTACAAGCCATTGCAATGCTCAGTGCCGAATTGCCCAAGTCCCTTTTATGTATCAGAGGGGTAGCCGTGTTAGTCTGGATCTGCAGAAGCGACAAAGGGTCCTGTGGCACCTTATAGACTAACAGAGGTACCTCTGTTAGTCTATAAGGTGCTACAGGACCCTTTGTCGCTTCTCCAAGTCCCTTTGTGACCAGAGAGAGAAATTGACTTTTTGAAGGTCACATAAAGAATCTATGGCAAAGCTAGAAATTGAACTGCCATCACCTGAGTCACAGGCCCATGCCTGGCCCACAGTATCACGCTTCCTTCTTCCTCTGGGCTGAATTATTCTGCTTTTCAGATTAGTTATGATTCAATTTCTAGGGCTGCCATGGAAGCTGGAGTGTCAGCAAACCACACGCAATAGGGCCGACTCCTTTCTGCATGCTTCACTGCGTCTTTATGGCTCCCAAACCCTCGGTGGAGTCACAGTCACAGTGCTCGTCCGTGTGGGGGATGCATTTTAACAGACTGCTCCCATGGCTGTGTTTGTAAAATGGAATTAAAATGATTAGAACTCATATAGCTCGGTAATCACAACGCTGCCCAGAGTTAGGTCTCTGGCTTTTACCCAGCGTGTTATCTATCAGACGGCTGTGCCATTGCTTGATTGTTTGACGCCCTGCTGGTAACCTGCCACACTGCAGGTCGTGCACAAGGAAGCTAGTCAGAAATGTATAATAGAGAGCTTCACCGAGCACAGTGGGAGATGATAGCTTTAAGTAATGAAGCATGATCCTTCCTGCTTATTGCAATAGAGGAGTTTGGCAGCTCGTGCCTGAGGGCGCCATCTAGTGGCTGACATAAGATTAGCTAAAACTATTAGCCCTCTCCCCGCCTCCCCCAGCACTTTCTGTTTTTTTAAAAAAAGTACTGATGAGATTCCCTCTTACAGAATTTCAGGAGACAGACTTCATACATCCAATGACCGCTAAATGAACTGCACAGTTAGTGGAATAGTGTGGCATGGCAGAAAGGGCCTCTAGTCCATATCAATTTGCAAGTGGAAGGAGGGTCTGAGTTTAAGCTGAAAGGAAAATGACAACGTGGTTTTCAAATTTCCGAATGGACAGGGATGCACCCATAAGTTGTCCACAGCTACGGGTGCCTGGAAGTAAGAATAATTCAGAACAAGTAGGGATGCTACGGAGTGTCTAAATGGAACCTGTGAAATAGGTTATTTATTTGTATTACAGGGGGGCCGAAAAGCCCCAGCCAAGATCAAGGCTCCATTGCATTTAATGCTGGACATATTCCATAGTAAGGGACAGTTCCTGCTCCAAAGAGTACAATTTAACTAGACAAGAGGGGGAAAGGGGGGATTTACACATGGAGAACTGATACCCAGAGAGACAGAGAGAGATTACTTGCCCAGGGTTTATGGGATGTCTGTGGAACAGCTGGGAATTGAGCTGAATCCCAGGCTGGTGCCAACAGTCACACGACTCTCCCACTTCACAACAAAACAAACCCTGAGCCCTTTAATGCTAGAAAACTCAATCTAGCGCCAGGTGGAATTACCAGTCAGTTCACTTGGTGGTTGACAGCTGCACCCGAATTTCTTAGGAGCATACACGGCAATAAACTACCACACCTCCCACTTCTTCAGTACACCCAGGGCCATGTCAGTTAGTGCCACCCCATTACTTTCCGGAGATAGCATCCATGTAACATCTCTCAGAATCCTTCCTGGGGACTGCTTTATGAGTGCCACTTTCCTAGATGAGTTGTGTCAGTGGAAGCTGGAATGCCTGTAAGTGCACAGCATACGTGATTGCATAGAAAAAGAAAAGGACGGTAGGCATTATACACGCATAGAATATACCCTTGCAGGTTACACAGGTTGTGCAGTAGTTATTGTGAGGATGTAGGGACATCAGGAAGTAGTTGAAAGCTCTAATTTCAGAAACGCTGAAATATGATGTCCCTGAAACACAATGTGAAATTGACATTTGTCAGCTAGTCACTGAATAGCAGCCATAAAACTGACATGAATGTCAATTCCCTTAGCAACTCTGCAGCAGGGAGCCAGCCTGATCTGTGATGGCCCCCTAGGGCTGCTTGGCTCTCTTCTCCTGCTGAGGCTCTGGAATCTGGCCAGTGTCCTGCCATGGAATGGGGATCTCAGCAGCCCAAAAAGACCTGGCTCTAGCCAAGGCTGCTGCTACAGAGCAGAGGATGGTGTGGACTGCACCCTCAGCAAGTTTGCAGATGACACTAAACTGGAAGGAGTGGTAGATACGCTGAAGGGTAGGGACAGGATACAGAGGGACCTAGACAAATTAGAGGTTTGGGCCAAAAGAAATCTGATGAGGTTCAACAAGGACAAGTGCAGAGTCCTGCACTTAGGATGGAAGAATCCCATGCACTGCTACAGACTAGGGACCGAGTGGCTAGACAGCAGTTCTGCAGAAAAGGACCTAGGGGTTACGGTGGACGAGAAGCTGGATATGGGTCAACAGTGTGCCCTTGTTGCCAAGAAGGCTAATGGCATTTTGGGCTATATAAGTAGGAGCATTGCCAGCAGATCGAGGGACATGATCATTCCCCTCTATTCAGCGCTGGTGAGGCCTCATTTGGAGTACTGTGTCCAGTTTTGGGCCCCACACAAGAAGGATGTGGAAAAATTGGAAAGAGTCCAGTGGAGGGCAACAAAAATGATGAGGGGGCTGGAGCACATGACTTATGAGGAGAGGCTGAGGGGATTGTTTAGTCTGCAGAAGAGAAGAGTGAGGGGGGGCTTGATAGCTGCTTTCAGCTATCTGAAAGGGGGTTCCAAAGAGGATGGACCTAGACTGTTCTCAGTGGTAGACGATGACAGAACAAGGAGTAATGGTCTCAAGTTGCAGAGGGGGAGGTTTAGGTTGGATATTAGGAAAAACGTTTTCACTAGGAGGGTGGTGAAGCACTGGAATGGGTTACATAGGGAGGTGGTGGATTCTCCTTCTTTAGAGGTTTTTAAGGTCAGGCTTGACAAAGCCCTGGCTGGGATGATTTAGTTGGGGTTGGTCCTGCTTTAAGCAGGGTGTTGGACTAGATGACCTCCTGAGGTCCCTTCCAACACTGAGATTCTATGATTCTGTGATGATGATTCTATGTCCTAATGTTACTATTCTCAATTTTATGGCAGCAATTTCATTTCCTAATGGGGGTTTGATACAAAGCCATTGACACCAATGGAAAGCCTCCCATTGACTTCAGTTTAGATAAGGCCCTTTGTGCAAAGGTTAGGTTGCAGTCGCACAATCCTAAGAATTCATGGAGGGAAGGGAAACAACACAAGGTTGAACAATATCCCTTCCTTGCAATTAATATTTATGCTGTAAATTAATCCGGGCTACCAACAGCAGTGTTTGGATAAATAAGTATCTGTAGCACCATAGTTGTCAAAGAACCATGGGCATATGGCACTGTGTTTATGGATCAGGGAGCTGGGAGAGGATAAAGAAGTTTTTCTGACAAGCACATTAAATGTGACATATTCTCCTTGAGGCCGTGTCTACACTGCAAAATTAAGTCGATCTAATTTATATTGGCATACAGCTGCCACAGTAATTACATCACTTTTGTCTGTCTAGGGAGGTGGTGGATTCTTTAGTTGGGGATTGGTCCTGCTTTGAGCAGGGGATTGGACTAGATGGCCTCCTGAGGTCACTTCCAATCGGATATTCTATTCTATGACCCTACCAGCTCCCAGGGCCCTGGCTTCAGCCAGGAATCTGGGGTTGCTCTGCCGCAGCATGGGCAAATTCCCATATTTAAAACTGTACAATTACAGGAGTCAAATATGCTGGTCCATGTGCTGATAACCTCCAAGATCAACAAAGAAATATATGTGTGTTTTGTTTTTGTTGTTTTTTTTACAAATCACATGTATGCATGTACTGTAATTACAGCACTGGGTTGACAGATATGTCCTTTATTAGTGGGGACAGGAGGACACTAAGTGTACCAAATGACTAATATAAAAACAATTTCATATATATCTCTGTAGATGTCTAGCCTGCAGAGCGTACATTTTTATTATGATCAGACAACACTCATTTCCCAGGTGAAAGCTCAACCGTGGGGCTATTGTCTATTCTGGGATGGGGTGAGGTCTCTTTCTCTGTCTCTTTCATTTTGTTGTGAAAAACTTTGAAAGGTCTAATCTTCATTCTGATGTGTAACAAAAACAAATATTAAAAAATCTTTTTTTTGTTTTGTTTTGGTGAAACGGAATTTGTGTTGTCTGAAAGTTAACCACATGCACAAGTGTTTGCAAGATCAGGGCTATAGCGCTTTAGTTTTGTAAGTTTTTTTCTTCCTCCTCTGCCTGTGCAACACAGCACTTGGTCCCGTCAGCTCGTCCAACTTGATGGTTGATCCATGAAGTCACTGCCTCAGATTTGCATCCTAGGGATGTCAATGAAATCTTCAAGGTATCTTATCCGGCAAGCACTTGTACAGTCATATCTCTTACTGACCGCTCCTGCTCTGGGGAAGTCAGTGTATTAGCTGCTGTTTGCAAAAATGGGTCAGCTCTGGCCGTGGCTTGAAGAAATCCTCTCTGCTGTCTTGTTTAGACACTTATACCCTGATCCTGATCCTGTAAATTGCTCTGTGCAGGATGCAACACGGACCAGTGAGAGGTTATGTCACTGCTTGTCTTGACACTTAAGTGCCTTAAAATGCTCTGCTACTATAGCTCCCTGTCTGGATGCTCCCAGCCAGCAGACACCTATGCACCGAGTGTCTGTGTGATAAATAGCCCTGGTTCAGCAACTCTGACTCCAGCAGCCTGCTTGTTACACCACATCCACACTCTGCTCTTCACCAGCCTTGGATACTACTAGTCAAGTGACCTCAACATACCTCCCCCATCCTGAATGCCCCCAAAACCGTCTGCCCAGAAATGTCCAGCCCTCTATTGGAACATTTGGTAATAAGGTCCGTTGCACCTTTAAAGGGACAAAAACACAACAATTTGTTGCGTTAACTGGAGTTAAACAATCACTTCGATTCAAACACAGCACTGGGTTAGTTTAGATTGAAAGTAAAGGAAGTTTATTAACAAAAAGGGAGGATTGGAAGTGAGTTCAAGTGTAAGGGAGAAAGGCTGAAACGGTTACCAGCAAATAAAAGTGAGAAAGTGAAATCCCTTGGGGCTCTTTGCTCCTCTCTTTTTTATAATTCAGTGAACCTTTGAAATGTGCCCTTCTCAAAGTCCAGTGCCTCTGCTGTGAGGAGAGGTGCCATCAAGTCTGATGGAGAAGGTTCCATGCTGGTTTCTTTCCTGCTGGTGCTTTTTGTCATACATGTTGATCTGACCCTGCAGCCTCCAATATGCCAGTGAATGGCCACTAGACTGTGGTTGCCAATTGTCTGTGATTGCACCTGGATGGAGGCATCAGCCTTTTTGTCTGGAAAAAACCTGTTTACCTGCACCCCAGATGTACTGGTTCAAACACATGTTAGTCCCATTTTTCTTTCACATTTGTACAGTCCTTTGGGCATTTATCATACATACAACATGAAAGACTATTAATGATCAGTGTGTTACTGGTTTTTCCAATGCTACCTTACACGACACCTGTTAGATACAGATTATGATGTACACTGAATTGGGGGTACACTGAACTGGTCAGGCCAGCTGAAACTCACTACCTGATACGAGAGCCCCTTCCTCTCTGGCATTGGGATGCTCTTAAGGTCACAGCATGTTTCCTCCTTCACCAGATTGGGGACTCAAGGCCTAATAATGCTGTTAGTAGCATGTGAGCACAGAAGTCCACCAGCAAGATCAAAGCTTTAAACTTTACCAACTCTGTCTTTGGCTATTAGAAATGAGAACTCTCTGGGGTTTGCATCTCCTGTTGTTGCATTCGCTGTACTGGCAAAAGTCTTCAGGAGTCCTCCCTACTGGGAGTCAGGTTCTGCCCTTTTACTTCTTGTTATTTATTATTAAGGGCATTTTAACTCATATTATTTTATTGTGTGGTGCTGCATTTTGTGACACCGGCTCTTCAACTGTCAACTTGATTTTTAGTCTATTTAAAAACTTAGCTGTGACAGGTACTATATTTGCCCCGCAGCCCCCTGGCCAAATCTTTAGTTCTGCAGTTGCATTTCCTATATGTTCAATAAAAACTCATCAACACATCTCAAAATAGGAATATTAAAGACTTGTATCAAACTAACCCAGGAACAGTCTCTAGACCAGGAAATATTTGGCAAATAACATAAGATAATAAAATTGTACAAGTCATTTGTAGGCTGTTCGTGGAGAGAACCATCGCTGAATACATTATTTGCTGCATGTTGTTCACTCAGGTCTAAATATAAATGGAGCTTGCCACCTGGTATAAAGAAAGATGAGTACTGCAACAATACAGTCAGGCAACTAAACTAGGGTGGGATTTTTAAAACTGCCGAACATTGTCCTAAATTTCCTCCCATTGAAGTCAGGGCAAATTTTTCCATTGATATCAATGGGAGCGGGGTTAGGCTAACTTTGATCACATCTGAAAAATCCCATCCCTAGTTCTGAAGAGCCGGGACAATGGAAATATCTGTGGTTCTTATTGACGTAAGTGTTTTTCGGGCGCCTTAGTGCCACATATGATATAGCATTGCAGTTTAGCATTGCGATGTCAAAGGTATGGTGCTTGATACCTTCACTCACTTATGACTTTTTTTATATTCTAAAAAGCAGCAGAATTTTTAAACTGGCTGGGGTAGAGAGATGGGACCTCTCCAAGTCTTTGTACTTCTTCAGTTGACTGATCTTTCTTCAAAATATTTGTTATCGCCTGCTCTTGCTGACTGTCTGCTAAGTTGCAAAGTTAGCTGCAGTGTAGTGTTCAGAATGGAGGGGTCAGATCTAAACCTGAGCAGTTGTTTGGGTTACACAGATTATTGATGTTTCAGAAAAACAAGGCTAACACAGACCTTGGTATGTTCAATGGCCATGTGTCAGCACCACAATTTGTACCACTTGTGTCATTTGTTCAAACTTCCAATAAAAAGGTCAAGAACTGAATGATCTGCTCCTCCTGCCCTGAGAAGTGGACACCAAAGGTAACTGAGATCTGACTAGGGAAAAGGTCTTCCTAGAATGGTTTGCACCCCTTCTACAGAGGGAGAGAAGATTATCCAATGCTTAGGGTGCTAGCCTGTGGACACCTGGGTTCAATTCCTTCCTGTGCCACACGCATCCTGTCTGAGCTTGGATAAGTCATTTAGTCTCTCTCTGCTTCACTTCCCTATCTGTAAAATGGGAATAATAGCACTGCCCTTCCTCAGAGGGATGTTATCAGGATAAATACATTAAAGATTGTGAGGTGCTTGACTAGTCCAGTGATGGGGGGTTATAAGTACTGTAGATAGAAGAAGCAGGGAGTATCAGATGTCTCTGTGGCACAGTTTCCAACCCCACAGAGAGCTCCCTGCAGAATTGGGATGTGGGGGAGGCCCTAATGCAAGGAAGAGTGTGCACAATACCCTCCAGCAGAGATTCCACTTATGTTGTCACTCTTATTAGGAGAGGGATCAGTGTAGGATTAATTCTGGTAAAGTTTTGGGGGAGTATTTCAATTGCCTTGGCTAAGCTTTGGTTTTTCTTCTTTATTGAAATTTTCTTGTATGTGTTGGCATCCTGGCTCTCCCTACAGTGGCAGTGTTACAACAGCCAGGAAAGGCTGTGAACGGAGGCCTACGTACTACACCAGGATTGTCAGACACATGTTGGGTGAAATCCTGACCGCCCCCATAATGACAAAACTCCCACTGACTTCAGTAGCACCAGTATTTTACTCTTTGAGTCTGTTGCAATAGTTACCATAGCATGCTGTGTACTAACCATTATGAACAGTGGCTCCTTGCATCCCATATTGTCCAATTGCTCCCAAAGCATATTGCACCACAGTGGCAGGTCTGGTGTGTATCAGTATGCTTTATGTTGATCCATGGCTTGTATTGTTAATATGCTGGGCATTTCTCTTTCTGTCTTTGCAGTGAACAAGTATGTGGTCAGAGTGTTTACCGGAGACATTAGCGGCAGTGGAACAGATGCTGATGTCTTCATTAATATCTTTGGCGAGAATGGAGACACAGGTATTCACATGCAAATCATTTCCTAAAATACTTTTTTCCTGCTCTGCCCTAGGCGAGCCTGATATCTGAACAACAAACAGCACAATCTGGAAAATGCAAAACGATTTGGCTCCGTGAAAGGACAACAAATGGCCCGTCTAGTTTAGGATTTTTCAGACCCATAATTTTCAGCAGGTGCAACAGCAGAACAGCTGGAATGTGAACAAGGGTCAGGTTTTTCTACCGCTGTGTCATCTAACACAAAAATTCCTGGTATAGACCCACAGGCATAGACCAATTCAACAGGGAAACAATCCACTCAAATATCTGATGTCCGTGTGATACCCACACATGAAGGGAAAGCAAAATATTGGCAATCCCTTTTGGAAAGCTGAGAGAAGAATTTTGTCCACATATATTATTTCAAACTTTAATTGTGGACTATGATTGAATCTCTGTCCATTTAAAGTGTGATCATGTCACCATTTGTATCACCATTTAATTCAAATCAGCTGATAAACTGCATTTATTTTATGCAACAGAGGCTGTAGCAAAACATGTTTCACCTATAAGATCAGAATAATAACTAGAGATGGGCCAAAACCAAACCCTCACACCCACTTTCACAGAAAAGTCTTCAAGATTTCAGTAAAAAAATGAAGTCCTTTCTATAGTTTAACTATCTTATAGAATTTAATAGAGAATATCCCTTCTCTTGCGTTCTGTGGAATGGTTCATAAACATCTGTTGAAAGGATTTCATTCCCTATTAAATTCTATGGGCTTTTAGAGTAATTAATGTAAAACACTATTTATTTTATTCCTGTTCAATTCTTTAACACTTTTCCATAAAAGCAAACTCCTCTGAGTTCAGAGGTATTCAAAATCCAAACCTGGATCTTAATTTTGCAAATAACTCCTCTCTTTATAGTGGTCTGGAGCAAAATTCAGGATCCAAATGCCCCTGAGCTTTGAGGCATGGTAAATCTGGAATTCTGCAGCTTGTATCTACCCCTAAAAGTATTTTAAATGGTTGGATAGACTTTTAAAAGCGGAACTGTTTGAAATGTTGCAATAGATAAAATAAAAGAGCCACCCACTCATCTATTTTTCGAAACTTCTGAGTGATGTAAGTAACTGTCATAGGGCGACCTGGCCTGGAACACCCTCCTACAGCAAGCCATTACATGACAGGTGTGTCTGCCTCAGTTTCCCTTTCACACAGGCTTGCTTGCTTAAGTAGTACCTCTCCTTAGGGCCAGTTAATTACCAAAACCTAGTGTAAATAATGCCAAGTAAGAGCCCCAAATATAGTTTACTTCTCACACTCACTGTATATAGTCCTTAAAACCCTGTTCTTCCCTTGAGAATCCCTCTGCTGGGAGTCCTTCCATACCATACTGCAGTATCTTCTGCCACACCTGGGCTCTTCGTCTCACACCTCCTGTCCTTTTACCAGGACAGCCACCGCCCCAGTAGGAACTCTCCCTGCCGCTCTGCTAGGAGCTCTTCAGCCCTCTGGCTCAGTAGCATAGCCAGGGGGGGAGCAGGGGGAGAGGCCGCTCCCCGTGTGAGGCGAAGCAGCGCTGAGGTGCCGCCCGAGCCCTGCTGCGGGAGCCGGGCTCGGGGGCGCTTTAAAAGGCCCGCGGCTCCTATGGGGAGCCACGGGCCCTTGAAAGCACACCCCCCCCTAGCCCCGCTGCTGGACCTAGGCTGGGGGTGGGGACGCTTTAAAAGGCCAGCGCCTCCTGCCGCTGCGGGGAGCCACGGCCCTTTAAAGCGCCCCCCCCAGCCCCGCTGCCGGAGCCAGGCTCGGGCGGGGATTTAAAAGGCCCGGGGGCTCTGCAGCGGCTGGAGCCCTGGGCCCTTTAAAGCGCCGCCGGGGTGAGTACAGAGGGAGCGGGGAGGCGCCTTTTTATAGCGCCACCGCTCCCCCTGTGCTCTAAACCTGGCTACGCCACTGCTCTGGCTCCAGCTCAGGCATATCCAGTAAGTCTCTCCACAGCTCCTCTGCCACCAGCTCTCCGACGTGAAAGCCAGCAGTCGAGTCCCTCTGCTGTTCTCCTGCCTTCAGCCCTCCAGCCCTGGCTTGGGGAGATCAGCCAGCAAACCCCGCTTGCTGCTCTCCTGCTTTTTTGTGGAACGGTGCTTTGTCATTGGATTATAAAGTGCCCTGTCTTCTACTATCCACACTGTATAGAAGCAGTGCTTTGGCACTTGTTGATTTAGTCATAACGGTAGCATTGCTAGACAGAGATTCTTTTTTACTGCATAAATATGGACTGATACCTTCACCAACTTTTTTCCATCTCATTCACCTGTCCCTTTGCTATTGTTTTGTTTAGGGGAGAGGAGACTGGACAATGACAAGGACAACTTTGAAAAGGGAGCAGAGGACAAGTTCACCCTTGATGCTCCAAATTTGGGAAAGTTACGGAAAATTACCATAGGCCATAATAACAAGGGTGGCTCTGCTGGTTGGTTCCTTGACAAGGTTAGTTATTCCATAGGAGACAGTTAATTAGGGCTGCACTGAGACCAAAATGTCTAACTTTTCATCTGCTCACTGGTTCGATACCAACAGACCCAAATACTCACTGGTAATTAGGTCATTCAAGTTTCTTGTTACTCAGAAAAGTATGGGTCAAGCATTCAACATTCAAAGCTAATAACCACACCAAAATCTGCTGAGATAATTGATTTTTAAAACTGCAAATCTGGTGTTGACGATGGTAGGTGAAGGTGTTATAGCAGAAACTTCTCTGCCCTGCCCTGCCAGTGAATTCAGTCATGTCCTGCAACACTCTAGTTTTGAGCCTGCTCTAAATAGTTGGTCCAGTGAAAGATATCACCTCACCCACCTTGTCCCTCTAATATCCTGGGACTGACACAGCTATAACATTGCATATATTCTAAATAGAGGCGCTCAAGCATGTGACCAAAAATCAGAGGCACTGACTTTCTGAGTTCCCGGGGAGTGCTTGACCCCCGCTCTGCCCCAGGCCTTGCACCCACTCCACTCCTTCCCCCAAGACTCCACCCCCGCTCTGCCTCTTCCTGCCCCTACCTCTGTTCCTTCCTCTCCCCCCAGCGTCTCCTGCACACCACTGAACAGTGGGTGGGAAGTGCTGCGGGGAGGAGCAACAGCTGATAAGCAAGGCCCGCTGGTGGGTGGGAGGCGCTGGCGGGGAGGGGGAGGAGCTGATCGGCGGGGCTGCCAGTGGGTGCTGAGCACCCACTATATTTTTCCCATGGGTGCTCCGGCCCCAGAGCACTCACGGGGTCGGCCTCTATGCCAAAAATGGAGACCAGGTAGTAACTCACCATTGACTTGGACTAAGTCAGGCCTTGGCTACACTTACAAGTTACAGCGTAATAAAACTGCCGGCAGCGCTGTAACTCATTAACTGGCTACACTTGCAAGGCACGTGCAACGCTGTATCTCCTCAGATACAGCGCTGCATGTACTCCACCTCCCCGAGAGGAATAACAGCTGTTGCGAAGTGGGTGGAACGTTGGTCTTTCAGTGTAGCCCAGGAACAACGGAGTTACTGATCTCCGGAAGCTGCCTTTGTTTTGAAACGGCACTTCCGGGTTGGAGTTCAGAGCTCCGTTCTTGAGCTGCTAAACACAGCTGCTAAACACAGGCTCCGTTTCCTCTCTTTTATCTGCTCTTTAAAAACAAACAAAGCCCCTGCTGTTTGCTTTCAGTGATTGAGAGAAAGGCAGGGGATGTGGAGGTGTGGAAATAATGAGCTGACACTCTGTGGAGATTCCAAAAATCCACTCTTTTTCCAAAAACGCTCCCTGTCAAAGTCCCCCTCACCCCCCCCCCCCGACTTGAAAAGCACGTTGCAGCTACCTGAATGCCCATAATGCACCGCTCCCAATACAGCTGCAAGTGCTGCAAATGTAGCCACGTCAGTGGTAGTTACTGCGCTGGCCGCTGCCAGTGTGGACAGGCTGCAGCGCTTTCCCTACTCAGCTGTACGAACATGGGTTTAACTAACAGCGCTGTACATCTGCAAGTGTAGCCTAGGCCTCAGTGTTTGGGCCTTGGACTGCAGAGGTGTAAGTACTCTGCACCTTCTAGCATCAACCCTCCCCATCCTCTGCTCTCCTCACTCATTCAATGAAAGAGAGACAAAGAAAGGCCTGCTAATTTGACTCACATTAGTGGCAAACACTTTTTTTTTTTTACAGGCCAGTGCAAGGTCCATGCAGCACTGAGCTCCCATATAATCCCTCAAAATAATTTAGTGGTACAAGGTCACTCTATGGAGAGTATACAGTTTAGTGTGTCTTGTTTGAATGAAAACTGTTGCATATGATTCTATGGTCATTTGCATGGTAAAAGAAAGCGGGGGGGGGGGGGTGTTAAATGAGCTACTAACTTTTCTCTGTGCCTGTTAATGTGCTCACTGCTTTTACTCCGCTTGACTGCAGCTCACCACCTTCTTTGTGCAACCAAAGGACCTCTCATTAACAGTTCTCCTTGCAAGGCCTTGTTTGATTTCTTTCCTCTCCAGCCGCAAACGCTCACTGAAGTTAATGGCAAATCTGTCATTTGGAGCATTTGTGATTAGGGGCACAGCAAATGAGTCAAATTACTGGACCGCTTACAACATAGAAAATGTATCCATGCAGTAAGTAAACCACATATGGGCAGATCAGGGTGACCAGATGTCCTGATTGTATAGGGACAGTCCCGATTTTGGGGTCTTTTTCTTATATAGGCTCCTATTCCCCCCCCCCCCGTCCTGATTTTTCACACTTGCTGTCTGGTCACCCTAGGGCAGATTAACAGAAATCGTTCATGCTATTTCAGAGCTCTTTTATCACAAGTGGGTCCAACTACTACAGAACATAGCATAGGTGCCATTCTAAAAGGTGAGCTGCAGTCAGTGGGAATTGTAGGTTCCCATGTCAGAAAATCATGTGGAATGATCAGTGTTTTGCCTGCAGATCCTCCCTGATTTATTTTCAGTAATTCCAGGCTTAGCTATAATCTTTGTGTAGGAGATCTTCAAGGAACACCTCCTGTAAGTGCTGCAGGACATGGTGTTTGTGATTCAACAGATGACACATTTCCTGCTGAGTTATTACTGAACCAATTCCCCAAAATGATGTTAGACAGCTCTGTACTAGATGGTATCTTTGTTTAGATGAGATGCAAAACCACAGTTATAATCTGGTGATTATTATATATATTAAAAAAAGTCCTGATTAGCACTGAAATTATGTGGTAATGAATATCATAGTAATTTGTCCTAAGCCAAACTTTATAACCCACACTATTCACCCTTGAAACTTTTCGTGTTTAGTTCAATTATGCACTCATTAAGAAGTTCATCTACCTAAACATGATCCAGTGATAACAGCACAGGTTACTTAAATGCTTGTTTAACAACTTGCAAAATAATTACCTTGCTATCTGGGTGATATGAATCATTTCCACATCTTACAGTAATATGCATCATTTTGGAAACATGAACAGACATAAAACACAAAGAAATATAGAGGGAAAGATGTTAATAAAATAGCTGTGTCTTCTTTCAAAGCTTCACCAGCACAACCTGCTCTGTTGTTGTTTGCATTGTGATCATGCCCAGAGTCCCCCGGCTGTACATACATAGAGACAGCCCCTCCCTTGAAGCCCTAACAATCTAAATAGACTAGAAAGCCAAAGAGTGAGGAAGAGGAAGTATTATTATCCCCAAATTTACAGATTAAGCAATTTGCCCAAGGTCACACAGGAAGCCTATGGAAGAACTGGGACTAGAGCATAGATGTCTTATGTGTCAATTCAGTGCCTTGACCTTAAGACCAATTTTGTTGTCTGTCTGAGTTTGCCTTTATCTTGGGGTCTTGTTGTATGGTTAGCTGTCTCTCCCCACTGCAAGGATTGCAAAAAGACTGCTTTTCAAAGCTGGCTTGTCCCAGTTATTAGTATCATTTTATTTGCTACGTGCCAGCAATGTGTTTGCTTCCTGTCAACTTGACAGAGTTAAGAGTCTCAAATCACAAGGCTCATTCTAATTCAAGATGCAGAAGCTAGGCAGCCCTTTCATCCGTTTGTTTCTGGATGTAGGGATGGGCCAGTAGGTGCCAAGTTTCTCCATCTTGGGGGTGCTCAGGCTTTGTAGGATTGAGTCCGTGGAGAAGAAAGTTAAAGGATAGAAGGTGAAATGAGACAACAGTGGTCCCAGTTCAATCAAGTCATTCCTTAGAACGGCACTGCAGAGTGTTTTATAACAGAAGATAAACACTTGTATACAGGGCCGGTGCTAGCACTAGGCGACCCTAGGCGGTTGCCTAGGGTGCCAGGAATTGGGGGGCGGTGGGAGGCAGCCACAGCGAACCGTCCCCCTGCCTCCCCGCTCAGCCACTGAGCTTGGAGCCGGGAGGCAGCTGCGGCGAGCCGCCCCCTTGCCTCCCGGCTCCACGCTCAGCTCCCGCGGCCCGCGGGCGGGGGGGCTGAGCTCCCGTGGCTCGTGGGGAGGGGGGGCTGGCTGGAGGGGGGCGGCATTATCTGAGGGGGGCACACAGGGCTGGTGCAAGGAAGCTTCACCTAGGGCGCAAAACTTCCTTGCACCTGCCCTGCTTATATAACTCACTCAGAGTTCAAACTCCTGATATTCTCCTATCAGACAATAAAAGGTTAACGAGTATTTAGATAACCTGAATATATTGACATCAGCAGGGCCTGATGAATGTCCCCTAGAGTGCTGAAGGAATCAGTGTCTGAACCATTGGCAAAAAGGCAATTACTGTACTATATTGGGTTGTATTATTAGGAATATCACATGTAAAACAAGTCAGATAATTATTCTGCCCTACTTAGCAGTGTTTAAGTCTAAAGCATGTGAAAGTTCAGAGGAGATCGAGAAAGATGATTAAAGATCTGGAAAACAAGAGCTGTGAGTAAAATGTTAAGTGAACTCAGCAAGTTCTCTTTGGAGAAAAGCAGACTGAAGCGAGACAGGGTTAACTGCCTGCAGATATGGGAATAGATTTTATAAAGGGGGCAGGTAGCAATAATTTTTCCTAGTCAGCAAGGACAGAATGGGAAATTCCTCATTGTAGGGAAGAGGTAAAATGTAGGTTCAATACCAGAAAATGTACAGCGAACATGCAGCCACTGATCCAAGCTCTAAAAGGAGGTTTTGGAATTGTTTTCACTGGAAACACTCAAAGATAGGCTAGACTACACTCCTGTGTGAGAGAGACAATTTAGGAGTAACAAATTCTGAATTCAGTTTTGCACATTTACAATTTACTGGACTAATCGACCCAGTAGAGTTTCTTTTGGACCCTGCTGAAAATTGTTTAAATAAGTCCAGATCCAAAGCCAATGGATTTCAGTAACTTCTTTGTTACTCTAGCTAAAAGAGAGTTGAAGAGATCTGTGACTCAGGAACAGCAATGCAAAGAACCGAAGCATGCACTTGCAATTCCAGCATAAAGACGACTCCAACCGGAGTCCTTGCTACTGTATTGAGTGGAGATCTGAGTCCATCATGTTTAATTCAGCTCAGCTCAGATTGGAGAGTGTGTTTGTTAAATCTTTGTCAGATGGTGCTTGCTTGAAGGAGTGCATGAAGGGTTGGATGCTCTTGAGGCTAAGCCATAGGACTAGGGATTGAGGCTCTTTGATTCTATTCCTTACTCTGCCATTGATTCTTTGAGAGTTTAGGTGATTCAATCACACCTCACGCTCCTTATCTTTAAAATAGAGATAATACTTCCCATCCATACAAGTGTATTGGAACACTTACATGAGGGTTTGTAAAAGTGCTGCAAGTTTCTCAGATAGAAGGCAGTACATAGGCTATATGTATGTGTGTGTGTATTGCTCATACAAAAACTATGTTGACTTTGCAACCTTATTGCTCTTTTAAGTACTCAAAAGTTAAGAAATGTCAGAATTAAGGTTGCCTGTGCAACCTTAATTCTGCCCTCCTGTGTTTATGCATTATGATACAGTCTTTAATTACATGGTCACATGCTATTTTTTTCCACAAGACCCCTGTCTCTTTCATTGCACAGGATGGACAACGCTCAGCTAATGACCAGCTGTTCAATATTTTGCTTTATCCTCATTGTCACTAGTCAAACCCTGCTCTTTATACAGAATTAATAATTTCAGCTGGGGCTATTCTATGACGCTCATCACTATAGTATCTAAGTGCTTCACAAATGTTAATACATTTATCTTCACAACAGCCCAGTGAGGTGAGGGAGTGCTATTATCCCCATTTTACCACTGGGCAATCGAGAAGGAAGATTAAGGTCAAAAGTGTCCACTACCCTTGGGTACCCAATTTTAGATGCCTAGGACCTGATTTTTCAGAGTACTTAGCATAATATAGCACTTATATCTTCAAAGCACAGCTTTCATTGATTCCAAAGGCAGCTATGAATGCTCAGCACTGCTGCAAACCAGATTCATGTTGGGCACTCAGAAAATTAGGAACACACAATTAGTGGCCATTGGTTAAAATGATTTCCCCAGCATTACACAGGAACTCTGTGGCAGAGGCAGAGATAAAATCCAGTTCTCCAGGGAAGCATTCAACTGCCTTAACCATGAGACCATCCTTTCTCATCCTGCAATCCTCTGCCTCATTTATTACATACCTTCCAACTTCTACAACGGGGTCCTACAGACAACAGCCTCCTTACCTAAGCAGCCCCAATTCATCCCCAGTACTGTGGAGCTGTGGGAACTGAAATTGTGCAAAGTCTTATAACTTGGCCAAATTTTTTTTCATGGGCACAGCAAAAGGTGCATTCTTGACACAACGGTCATACACCTCAGCCAAATTGCGCCCCCCTCCACCAAAGCATGGAGTCACTAGAATTCCCCAACAAAATGGTGGTAAGAATATTTTTAAATGGCAAAATAATGTATTTTCCCCTATTCTCTGAAACAGCTGAACCATTTTTTGCTGAAACGTCAAAGAAAAAGAAAAAGAATGAGCCTTTGTCAGACACGCAGCATAGAAAATTTCAGCCCCGTTAAAATTTGACAAAGTTATCAACAACTGAAAACATGGTTTTATAATGGCGAGCTTAACTATAGGCATCACTACCTCCCCTGCCTATAAAATAAGCAAAGAAATAGTATATAAATTCACCACAACCTCAGCTAGTGTTGATTTCCTGATTTACACCATTTGAGGATCTGACCCAGTATTTTTGAAGCCAAGATAACATGACTGTTGATACACTAGAAATGCAAGTATTATCTCACTCTTTAGTATTATTACTGGGGTCTAAACCAAAGTTTGCCATTTAAACTGCCCAGTAGGAACAGAGAAAATGAAGAACAGAGCCTGGGGAACCCCTCTGATAAGTGGGAACAGACCATAGGAAAAGGAGCATCATTAGGATACTATAAATAGTTCCTGCATGACATAGACTTTAGAGCCACTTAGTTTAGGTCAGTGGTGGCACAGACACTGGAGAGGTGACAAGGGGCAGCCAAAACCTAACCTTCCCCTTTACAGCAGTAATCAGTAAGATAGTTGTGAACATAAACAAAGCCGTTTCTGAGCTGTGAGCTTGACATGAAATCTAGCTGGAATGTAAGCAGCCCCGAGTTCGAAGGTGCAGGGTAAAACATAACAGAATTTGTTTTTCTCCTTGTGCTGTTTTTCCCAATGTGTTCTATGATCTAATAAAGGAAGATTTGTCAGACCCAAACATCTCTGGTCGTTCCTCTCACACTTCCTGAGTTGTGGATGTTGCTGTCTAGTTGTTTATGCTCAGAGTGAGCTTGCCAGCTCTAAATATAAAATGAAATGTGAATAAATAGTTTAAAGAGAAGCATAAGACAAGTATTAATTTATAAGAGATGGCTCCTAACTATTGATACTCCTATCATGACTGCTACTGGGCACTGCTATTATAGGCATCACCCCACAACTCCCATTGGCCACAGTTCCTGGCCAATGGGAGCTTTGGAGCCGGTGATTGGGGCCAGGGCAGCATGCGGAGCCCCTTGGCTGCTTCTGCTTCCAGGAGCTGCACGGACCTGCTGCACGTGCCGAGCAGATCAAGGCAAGCCTCCGACCCCGCTCTTCGGCTGGAGCACTGGAGCGGGGAAAGCTCCCAACCCTGCTCCCCAGCGGGAGCTCAAGGGGCCGGATTAAAAGGGCCGTAGTTTGCCCACCCCTGTCTTAGATGAATGATAAGGTTGGGAATCACTGGTGTCTGGATTTTGGAATAAATAATTCTCAGACTCTCTCCCTCTGGCCTTGAAGGCTGAGGGAAATACAACAAGAACAGTCTAACCTGGAGAGCAAATCTTATTCACCAAACACATTCACCGGCAGCATGAGTGGAGATTCAGATTTTTCATGTCTAGCAGAAAATCTATTATCCTCTAATAGTATAAAACATTGCAATAACACTATCAAAATCTGCAAATGTTTTGGAACAAAGGACATAGAAATTGTCATATCTGATCAGACTAAGGCTTTGTCTAGTCTAGTATCCTGCCTCTGGTAGTACCAGATGCTTCAGCAGAAGGTCAAGAGCCTGCAAAATTGGTAAGAATGGCCTTTCTGGCCACATAGGAGAAGTTGTTTCCTTGGCTCAACAATGTAGAACATATTTAGTGGGCCTGGAAACCAAGTCCCGCCTAACTCGTGGAGGATAGGTCCATCAGTGACTATTAGCCAGGATGGGCAGAGACGCAAAACCATGCTCTGAAGTGTCCCTATCCTCTGTTTGCAAGATGTTGGGAATGAGTGACAGGAGATGGATCACTTGATGATTACCTGTTCTGTTCATTTCCTTTGAAGCACCTGGCATTGGCCACTGTTGGAAGACAGGATACTGGGCTAGATGGACCTTTGGCCTGACCCAGTGTGGCCATTCTTATGTTCTAACTAGCAGCTGTTTTGGCTAAAGGTTCACTGCCTCCATTGCAGAGGGAGGGTGCAGAACTGTGAAAGGAAGAAGCCGCTAGTTCAGTAACGGAGTCACAGGGTGAAATTCTCTGGCCTGTGTTATGCAGGAGGTCAGATTAGCTCTAATGGTCCCTTCTGGCCTTAAAATCTATGATAAAAATCTTTGAAAAAGGCGTCGTCATGGGGCTACCAGTTTAGCTGCCATCCAGACTAAGAATAGAGAGAAGGCAGCCAGCTGACTCTAGAGATGAGTAAAGCAGGCCAGCCAGATGGTCCTGCTGTCAAAGGCAGCTGGGAGCTCCAGCAGGGGGCAGATTCTGACAAAGTTCACTAGGCAAAATAGCCACATTAAAAGGTGATGTATGTGCTGACTGGCTGCAACTCTCTGTCAGCCACAATTGTGGAGAGGACGGTTTCATCTTGTTCTCCAATCAATGTTTTTGGAGTCAGGTAAAACAGATTGAGCAACTCAAATGCTGCACCTCCCCTGTGCTCTTTGGTCTCCTCTCCGTGTATCGCCTCCCTTCACTTTAGCTTCATGTCAGTCATAAACTATCTCCTCTTCTCCTAGGTGATCATTGAAGACATTGGCAATAAATCTGTGTACGAATTCCCGGTTGGTCGCTGGTTTGCGTTGGATGAAGATGATGGGAAAATCCAGCGGGACATTCTTGTGGGAGGAACTGAGGCCACAGGTAAAGGCAGTGGGCCTGATTCTGGGGTCGGGGGCGAGGAGAACTGGGGAGGGAGAAAAGGTTTAAATAGCACTAAAATGAGATCCAATAAGTGGAGCATGGGAAGTGAATGTCCACCTCCAACATGGTCATAAGGGGCAGGTGACCCACACAGCTGGGTTAGGGTTGGAGAGGCAGATATAGAGAGGCAGAGTCCTTCATGGTCCTTGGACCATAGGGACCTGTGCTGTGTGGAGATCTCTAGCCATGCCCCGTTTAGAAGTTAACATGCCATGTTTGTGATTCATCATGGAAACCTGCTGTGGACCAGACATCTGTGACATGCCAGTCCTCCAGTACCCAGTTCATCAAGCATAGCAGATGCATGACATATTCATTGACGTAGGTCAGGAAGTACCTGCATCAGCAGGCTCCAAGCTAATGGAAGAAGGATCCAGTGTATGAGTCAACATGTCGACTGTCAGCCTTCAGAATGTGGGTTAGAAATGCCAAATGGCTTAATTATTAATTAACTGATGAAAAAGCTTCCAATGTGCTGCTCACCGATCGCTTTTATGCTTGATACTATTGCCTGGGAAGCAGAATCTCCTTTTACAATACATTAGGTTCAATTCCAAACTCTAATATTGATTTTGTGATTGTCTAACTTAATTAGAACACAGACAGACAAATGCTTTATCATTGTTTGAGGAAATCTTGATAAAGATGTTCCACTTGCATAGAATATGCCAACATACAAATGTTAATGTAACTTTTAAAAAGACATGACTGTTTATAAAACACCAAGTTCTGAAGTCCCTACTTAGGCAGAAATCACCATTGAAGTTTGAGTTAGTTAACCTGAGCAAGGACTGCAAGGCCAGGCCCAAAATATTTATATGTGCACCTTGGAACATTCTTGTGGTAGTAGGAATGTTTCCTTACTTATTAATGGAGGTTAGTTATGAACATATTTGTGGAAGCCAGGAATGGCTAACTTCTAATAATCCCAGCTAGGCCATTGACTCTGTCTGTGACATTGACGTCTCTAAGGTGACATTTTCAGATTATTTTCAATGGACATGGAAATTGCCGTGCTGCATCAGACCAGTGGTTCATCTAGTTCTGTATCGGAGAGCTGATTTTCAGTGGCACTTCACTTCACTTAGAACTTCTGGTGCTCAGCTCCTCTGAAAAGCAGGTCTCTCTTACTTAGGTGACTAAATATGGGTTTAGGCACTTAATGTTAGGCACCCACATTTGAAAAAGTTGGTGTTGACAGCTATGCCTCAGTCTCCTAGCTCTTAAAGTGGGGTAATCTCTGTGCCTAACTTGTGAAATGTAATGCAGAACACTCTGAAGATGTTACATATGTGTTTAGTATTTTTCATTTAACTTAATTAGCAAGAATGTCAGAACCACTGAACTTCAGCTCAGGGTTCTTTCTTTCTGGGACCTTGTAGTAGAGAGGCTATCACCATATGTGTACTCCTGCTGGAATATATGAAGTTATATATGATTTAGCTGTCTGTTTTATCTGAAGATTCCATGGCATGAAAAAACAATCATATTTACAGGCACTGCATGGTGGTTGAAAACAAAACACCCTGCAGGAAATCAATGCAGCAATGAACCACATTCTAAGTCAAGTCAAAAACTGTTACTTTCACTTTTTTTTCTTTCTAACTGACTCTCATTCCTTTGCGAACCCCTCAGGTATTGTTTACAATGTTGCTGTAATGACAGGGGATGTCAGAGGGGCTGGCACTAACTCCAAGATCCACATAATCCTGCATGGGTCTAAAGGTTTAAAGAACAGTGGGAAGATTTTCTTGGAAGGAGGTGAATTTGAACGCGCCAGGACAGATCTATTCAACATTGAGATAGCAGCTCTTCTCAGCCCCCTGAGCAGAGTCACAATCGGGCATGATAACTGCGGTGTCAGTTCTGGCTGGTTTTGTGAGAAGGTGAGAACAGGTCAATGTCTTTAGGCAACTGTCAAATTATTTCTCATTTGCAGTCCGCCCTGGACAACCAAATCAGTTTTAAAATTCAACTTTTATTGAGATTACAATATCTCCAGTGTATTAAGTCAATATTATGCATAATGCATGCTATGAGACTGATTGCCACTAATATACGTTAGATGCATAAATCAATCCCTCATTAGCTGGGTCAATTGCTCGTTTGCTGTCACAAAGATAGAGATTATTTTCTGCTCAGCACAGAAGCACTGTTAGATGTTTGCATAATGCATATTGCAGAAATGCAACTGTGTGTTGTATTCAGAGCTTCAAAGTTAAGATCCAGAGTCAAACTTGCCCAACATTTAGGGGCTGTTGTGATCTTGGGTTTTGGGTGGGTTCAGAACAGGAAAAGGGGTCAACCACATCAGTTTATTAGGGATCCAAATTTGGGCTTTTCAGATCTATGGGCTTGTGTCTATGCCCATCTCTAACTGTGTTCTGCCATGAGATTGTCAGCTCTTAATCCTAGTTTGCCCATAAAGGGGCAACTTTCCCTCTAGATGATGGAAGGCCATTTGGTTTCTCTGCGAAGTGATGTAGTTTAGCAGTGGAGTCACCTGAATCATTTGCATAACTTGGGTTATGCAATCACTGAAAAGTGTGGCTGTCCGACCCTCAGTCCACTTGGGCTGTTGAATTGAAAATGAAAGATACAGGCAACAGGCCCCCATCATTGGCTCCTGTTACATCCTGCAGCCCCCACTTCCCAAGCCCATGTCTTTGGAGGATGAGCAATTGACCCTTTTCTCCCTCCAGTCTCTACAGTGGTGTTTGGCCTCTGCTTGGTAGGCACATGTCAATGCACCCTAAGAAGGATCTTCTGGGGAAGTAGGAGGGCAGAAACCATTTGTTGCACTCATAATTGGACAAGAAACAGGCTGTTCTTTTTTTCTGATGACTTCCCAAAGAACCTAATTTTTCACAGAGGACTCACAACTCCTTGCTCAGTTATTGCATGAGCTGTGGCAGGTTTCAGACATCTCTAATTTGGGCTGCTAGTGAAAGGAAATGGATTACTGGACTTCCTTTCCTTGACTTCTTTTCCTAGGTGGTGGTTTATTGCCCATTCACTGGCACTGAACAAACCTTTCCTTGTGGGAAATGGCTGGATGAAGATGAAGGCGATGGACTGATAGAACGGGAGCTCTATGAAATGGTCTCCCTGCGCCAGAAGAGACTAAAAAGTATGTATAGTGGCAGACAGGGCACAAGCAGATTCCTTCTACCCTCAAACTTGGATGCTACCTATCCTAACACAATACAGGTAGACTCTTCTGCAAGGCAGAGGCCTAGGTAATGCGTAATCAAAGCTCTCAGGTCTTGTTTTAATTCCAGTTTGAGACATTCAGATGGACATGGGTTTGGGAGTTTCAAGAAATTAAACGTTTAAAATATTGTAAAGAAATGCACCAGTTTCCTTATGTAGGGGAATTATGGGCTTCTCAGGTTGGGTCACATGAAAAGAGTCCCTATTGCACCTTTACTCTGTGGGCATGTTAGATCTAGAGTTGTTCTCCCTATTATATTAAAACCTGCTCTGCTAGTGAAGCTGAATATCTCTCTACTCACACCCACCCCAGTGCATCCTAAAAAAATGGAGAAGAGGAAAAATAAAAGAAGCAACCAACTCTGTTATTGTTGATTTTACACAGCTTGCAAACCTTATTTTTCACTTAGGGTGGGTGGAACAGGAGTAAAAAGTCCAATAATATTTTGTCATCTTGACCAACTGTAGAATGTGCCTCTCCAGGTAGCAAAGTTAAGCATTTGATCCCCCTGCATTAGAGGGAGGCATGCTCAAATGCATTTGGCTAGGAATGCCATTCCATCTAGCAGAGGGCAATATGGTAGCAATATCGTTCAAGGCCTGTTTGGTATCTTTGCAGCAAGAAGGGAATTCCTACTATTTCGCCCGCATTAGAATGTACATGTAAGCAAAATGTTTTAATGAGCAAAATAGATGCTATTTAATCAGGATGTCTCTGTGGATTCCTGTTTGTCTTGTTTAAGCAGCAGTTCCATTTAAACTAAGTTTATCTAAATGTTATTTAATGTTATCATCACATTATGTCTCTGACGCAGTCCATTTAACTAAAGCATTTATGACCTTTAACTGCCATATTATCAACTTTGATTGTTATTGACAGGGTAATTCCCTGGTTGCCATTGTATGCGAGATGGGCAGAGAACATTAGCCTCGAGAAACCTGTGCCCTTTAAATGCCACATTAAAGAATTGTAGAAGCTAGAGTTGGGGAAAACCTATTATGTCATCCTGCCTATCAGCTTGCCAGTACAGAATTGTTCCCTACTGTACATTTATTGGAATATTGTTCAAACTCATTTTAAACCTCCACAGAGACAAGTCTGCATGCACTGCTTTTGGAAGAGTATTCCACAGACTAATATATCTCACTGTTGGGAAGCTTTTCTTGCTATACAACCAACATTTTTCCTTCCTTAATTTCATTCTAGAACCCTTTGCACCAAATGATTCCTGTCTCTCTTTGGTGCTTATATCCAGAAGAATCTCTGCTTACCAAACCCTGCTTATGAGAACCTTCTTGTTAGTCAAACACCCAGTGTCACTTGATGTGTAGGGAGGTTTAGATAGGAGATGAGTAGGATAACAGCCTGAAGGTTTCAGATTTATAGAGCCACTAAGATCTGCAAAGATGTGGCAAATGCTTGGGGGAACTCCTAATCTCCTCTGATAGCTCCATCCAGACTCTGTGCTTGGTTCCTTCTTCTTTGACCCCTTTAATCCCTTGGCAACCAAATAATCACTGGGTTTTGCAGTCTGTTACTGTCCAATTTTTAAGTTCTTGGCTAATTTGACATTACGAATTATACCTGTGCAATGTACAACTACAGTAAGGCATGGATCTATGCCACGCCAAGTGTTGTATACCACTATTATACCAGAGGCAACTCAACCAATCAACACCCTTACTTTGCAGCTAATTTGTGTGCAACAATTTCATTGGTTGAGGGGACTGCACACATGATGGATTACTTGGCCCATGTACCCAACTGCCACACACACAAATCAACACAAATCTGCCAGCACAACCCACCTCACCTAGGCCAGGTCTACACTTGGGGGGGTTGACCTATGATACGCAACTTCAGCTACGTGAATAGCGTAGCTGAAGTCGGCGTATCGTAGGTTGACTTACCTGGCCATGAGGATGGCGGCGAGTCGACCACTGCCGCTCCCCTGTCGACTCCGCTTCCACTTCTCGCCAAGGTGGAGTTCCGGAGTCGACGGGGAGCGCGTTCAGGGATTGATTTATCATGTCTAGATGAGATGCGATAAATCGATTCCCGATAGATCGATCACTACCCGCCGATCCGGTGGGTAGTGAAAATGTACCCCAAGACACATATCGACACAATCATTCACACAACAACACAACCAGCATATGCATATAGCCCCTTACCACAGCACACACCCCTTATTCGCCACCTGCACAAATCCACATAACTCTCCCAGCATACCACAACCCTCATACAACAACACAACCTTCACTATCACACACTATCACCCCAAACTCACATAGTCCCTCACCGCAGTTCACACCCTTCATTTTCTACCCACACAAGTCAACACAACTCTCCCAGCACAACACAACCTACACACAAAACAACCCAACCACCCACACAACAGCACAACAAGCACACAAAATAACCCCACACATCACTCTGAAGCCTAGATTGTCTGTTAAATCAGTGTAAAGTGATGGAAACAGACACAAGCGTGGCTGGGAGCTCTTTTGGTCTGTTACTATCCAGTTTTTAATTTCTCAGACATTTTTTGCTTTTTTACACACTTGACGTTACAAATTATCAGGGCCGGCTCTAACATTTTTACCACCCCAAGCAAAACAAAAACAAAAACCCAAGCATCGCCCCACCGAAACAAACCCTCCCCCCCCCCAGCACCCGTGGAAACACACACCCCCCCGCAGTGTTGCGCCGCAACAACCCCTCCCCTCAATGCCTCTCCTGGCCAGAGGAGCGCCACGGGGAGGGCGGCATGCCCGCCCGCGGCCCCGCTCTCCCCTGGTTGGAGGAGCGCCGCGGGGAGGGCGGCATGCCCATGGCCCCACGCTGCCAGCGGGAAAGAGCGCCGCCCCCGCGCGGCTTGCCGCCCCAGGCCTGCGCTTGCTGCGCTGGTGCCTGGAGCCACGCCTGCAAATTACACCAGTGCAACAGCACAGGCTCTCAGCTGCTACTTATAGTTTAAAGGGGCGTCACATGGTTAAATCTCCATGCAATGCATGGAATGTTATTCCTGTATGACTATAGATTCTCGATTATGTATATGCCTAAGAGAATAAAAGGCCTGAATTTTCCTCAAATAAATACCCAGCCTCCTCTTGTCCTAGTGAAGTTATAGGAATGTTTTTACCAGCGTGTTTTGATATTTTTATTTTCTGTTTTGTTTATTAAATGATTTGAATCTTCTTTGTAGAAAATCCCTGGTCACTTTGGATCTGGACAAGTGACATTAAGAATGCAGGGACAGATGCCAGTATCTTCCTCCAGATTTACGGAGACAAGGGGAAGTCAGATGAAATGAAACTGGACAACAATTCGGACAACTTCGAATCTGGACAAACTGACAAGTTCACGGTCAGAACTTTGCATTTGTGGCGGAAGGACTTGACTGTGGTTCTCTTAGGGTGAATTTCACCCCTCTGCAAAGGGCCAGCAGCCCAAGACCTATACACCAATTAAATCTCACTTTGAGCTATGGACAAATCCTCAGCTGATGTAAATAGGTATAATTCCATTGACTTCTGTGAAGACACGAAGATTTACTCCAGCTGAGGATCTGGCCCACGTTCTTAAAATTGGGCTTACGGCTGTTCAGGTGGTGGTGACTTGAAGTAATGATGGTATCGTGTAGTATGTTGCCTCCAGAGCTCCGGGCTATATCCTCAGGTGATGTAAATTAGCACAGCTCCATTGACTCCAGTTCATTTGCTGCACTCATTTATGCCAGTGGAGGAGATGGCCCATTATGCCTGCAGGGGGGAGGAACAAGCACAGTACCTCCAGTGGTGCTGGGGTGGGGGGAGCTCATTGACCAACAGCTCTTGTTATAACCTTAGGAAGAGCAGTCTATCCACATTCCATGCAGTGCTAGCCTCTTTGTGCTTGCACAAGTGTGACTGTCATGGCTATTAGTATGCTTAGGAATAGTTTATGTGTACAAAGTGCTCTGGGCTCTATAAAGAACAAGGGCTTGTCTACACTACCCGCCCAATTTGGCGGGTAGCAATCGATCTTTTGGGGATCGATTTATCGCGTCTAATCTAGATGCGATAAATCGATCCCAGAACGCGCTCCCGTCAACTCTGGTAATCCAGATGATACCAGACGCGAGAAGGAAGCGGAGTCGACGGGGGAGCGGCAGCCTTTGACTTGCAGCATCCACACGGCGAGGTACATCGACTTCAGCTACGTTATTCACATAGCTGAAGTCGCGTACCTTACATCGACCTTCTTCCCCCTCCCCCCCGTAGTGTAGACCAAGCCCAAGCAGCAGACAAGGTTCCTGTCCCAAATAGTTTATAGTCTTAACCTGACCATGTCCAGTCTCCTTGGACATGCTCCTCAAGGAGTGACCAGTGCTGATGTCAATATTACCTGCAGAGTTGGGGTTAGGTAGAAGTTTCATGTGCATGCTAATACCCCTAATTCCTTGACATGCTTGCATTTGACTGGCCCTAAAACTTAGTTATTAGTTGTCCAGAAGGTTAAAAAGCAAAGGGTTCTGATGATCTACCCTGTTGTAGCAATAATTCCTCTATCTAGCTGAAGCTGTAGCCATCTCACAGAAAGAAGGGCATATGTTTTGGAGGCTTTGTTTGGGGAACAGCTGTGGAGGATTCCTACAAGAATAATGCTGTGAGATTAAGGTGCTCCAAAAATTATAGCTGGCAGCCCTTATTCAGATGACTTATTCAGGGGACAGCAGATTCTCCTCAGTGCCCAACAGTGAACAGCTCAGGCCAGTGATTGTTCCCACGTTGGTTTCTACGCAGTCCTCCTCATCTGGGAAATGTTGGCTCTGATGTTGGGGCTCTAGGTGTGCAAAGCAAGGAGAACACGGTGTATGGGTGTGTGTCAGCATCCTATCTAAGGCAGAACTCCAAACTATGGCAGCAAATTCTACTCCATGCCCGTGACTTCAGTGACTTTCATGACTAAGGGTTGCAGGATTTTGACCTTATGTTATTTATCATGAAAGTAAATTCATCAAACTGTCTTTGCAGTGTAGAGAATGTTACCTTTCTAACAAGATTCATTCTCAGCTCCTGTTCTTCCTCCTTTCGACCCTCATTGGAAGCTATGGATTACAGGAGGTTTTAAGAGCAATGTACATGCCTTGCTGAGTTATATAATGTGCCATTTTGGGTATGTTTGTGTTTGTTTATGTAGATTGAGCTCCCTGATCTGGGCACATTTTATAAGCTCCGGATATGGCATGAGAAGAGGAGCCCTTTTGCTGGCTGGCATCTAGACAAGGTGAGATGATGGAAAGGCAGATTGCTCCTGAAATGGGAACTGTTTCCAAGTCCTTTGTTTAATCTGAGCTTGTTACCGAGGACGTTTTGGTGCTGCGCTCAAGTCCTGACAGCTGGAGGGGAGAAAGGAGTGCCCCTCATTGCCCAGCAGTGAACAGCTCAGCCCATTGATTGTCCCCACACTGAGTCCGATGCAGTCCTCCTCCACCTGGGGAACATTGGCCCTGATGCTGAGATCCTGGAGTGAGGTGTGCAAAGCAAGGAGAACACTGTGTATGGGTGTGTGTCAGAATCCTAAGGCCTCCCAACTGGTAGGCAATAGATCCTAACTCCTGCCAAGTCAGAGGTCTTGGATTTCACATATAATTCTTCTATCACTAGTCAGTCTGAGGACTAGAAGCTAGCCCAGCCTTCATTGCAGGGGACTAAGATTTCAGGGGGGATTTGGGTCTCCTGCTGCTTCATGAAGATGACATGTTGGGTAGCAGGTGTGGAAAGGAATGTGTGTAGATCAGCCCGCTCTTGTAGCATTGACTGTGATAAGTAAGCCAAGGACTAGTAATGGAGCAGGAGGCTGCCAGTTGAGTGCAGTCACGGCAGGAGATGAGAGGGATGGAAAATGGCAACACCCAACAGCCTAGTCTTCAGTGCCTGAAGGGTACTCCCAGTCTTACACAGACAACTGTATTTCCCCCCTTGCCTGCTGTATAGATGTGTTTTCCTGGGGCTCTCAGACACATTGTCTTATGCAGCAGGACCAGCAAGCAAGTGCCTTCCCAGCCTGTTCTGGCTGATTGTAAAGAGAAAAAGATTCCTAACAGCGAGGTCTGGGAGGGTGTGACAGTCTCCCAACAGACAATGCTGGAAGCCCCATGCTTCAGATCAGCCATTTACATCTTCAGTGAAGGAAACAGTGGAGGCTGTGCTGTAAGGAGCACCCCTGTCCTGTCTGGGGGGATAAACGATAACCTACTAAAAAATCTTTACTCATTTCTTATTTCTCTCATTCAGCCAGCACCAGTTCTCTTTGTTACTTAGCCAGAAGTAAAATGTTCTTGCGAAGAAGAGTCTAGTTTGTTTCTCCATTACTTTGACACTGATTATGATGCTGTCAGCCTTTGCCTCGGTCTGGAGGCCTGGAGTTCATCCCATAGCTTTATTCTATCATCCGAAAAATGCAGCACGCTGTCACTAGGCCACCAGACCAGCTCTGGATCGCTTGGAAGATTGTGCTTAAGAAAACATTCATTTCACGCTACAGCTGTAAATAACAGTGATTCGCCATTTACCATTTAATAAGGTCACATTGTTTATTCTTTAGTATCTCTAATGCAACTGGGCTGGACCCTGCCCTCTTTCACACCGAGGAAGCTGTACAAGCATAGGCAGGTTCTAGTTGAGCTAGTAAACTGTGAAATGTTACAGATCATGCTAGCTGTGAAGATACACTGTACCATAGCACCACTCAACTCAGCATGTATGAAGTTGGCAACACCACTGAAACTATCTACTGTAGGGTTTCATGCTGGCACCCATCACCATAGTATCTGAGTGCCTCCAAAGTCAAATGAATTGGCATGGCAAGGTCCCTACTGGAGTTCATGGAGTTTCCAGCTCCTCCTCTTCCCCAGTAGGAAGATCTATGTCAGATAACTTTGTGCGGGGAGGGTGGACGGTTGAGGATTTTTTCACATGGGGATTGCTGTTGTAAGTGTCATTCTGGTCAGTCTTTATCCAACAGAGTAGTCTTGCAGCATGAACTTACAGGTAGTCAAATTCTGGGTGTCCAGTCTTCTCTGGTAGTTTGTTCCATAGCTGTTTCCCTGGACCAAGAACACCTTATTTCCAGCTCTCTCGCACTTCTTCCTGGCTTTGTGATCTGCATTGTCTCAGAAGAGTGCAGCTGTCTTGGCAGTTTGTAGATGATGATTCAGTCTCTAATATAACTGGCACCTAAACTACTAATAATGATCAAGGTCCTGAATTGGAAGTGGAATTAGACTGTGAGCCAGTGGAGGGAATGGAGCACAGTGGCCTAGTCCATGGAGAAGCCAGGCCTCTACATTTTATACAAGCTGGAGCCTTTATGTTGTTTTTGTCTTCAAGTTCAGGTACAAGTGAATTGCAGTAACCCGGCCCGGAGGCGACAAATGCATAGATTGCCATTGCGATGTCCTTGTCTGGGAGGAAGGGGAGGCATTTCTTAGCAAGCTGGATGTGTAAAAAATATATTTTTTTGTCAGTGATGCTATGTGATCCTCTAGTGTATCATGATGTGTGAAACAAGACCCCAAGGTCTCAGATCACTTTCTGATGAACGGGGATGAAGGGGTGTATGCCTGCAATGGAAGATGAGGACAATCTCCCAGCATGTTCTTCAAAGTGTTTAACCTTGCTGGCCAGCGTCACTTTGGTCTTGCTAGGTTGAGTTTGAGCCTGCTACTTTTTATCCAGGAGATGATCTTTTCCAGACTTGTGGCATCAGAGTAGCAATAGGACTAATATGCAGATGGTGCCTGTCACGGAGTGTGGGGGAATCCGCGCCGGCACCCCTCTTCCTGGGATTCAATGTAACTCTCAGCCAGCCAGTAGAACAGAAGGTTTATTAGAGATGCCAGGAACACAGTCCAAACAGAGCTTGTAAGTACAAACAGGACCCCTCAGTTGGGCCCTTCCAGGGGCCAGGGAGCTTAGACCCCAGCGTGGGGGCTCCCTGCGTTCCACCCCACAGCTCCAAAAGGGGGGCAAGGAGGCCAGACTCTGTCTGCGCCTCCCTCCATGTCCCCAGCTGGCTGCAAACTGCAACCTCTCTAGCCCCTCCTTTGCCTTTGTCTCCTTCCCGGGCCAGGAGGTCACCTGATCACTTTGTTCTAACACCTTCAGCTCGCACCTTTGCAGAGAAGGGGCCTAGGCTATCAGTTGCCAGGAGATGGGGTGTCGGCCATTCTCCCATCACACTGGCCCTCTCCAGCTCTGCAACAATCACTCCTTATTCCCATTTCCCACCACCTAGAGACTTAACACATGCATCGGGGAAACTGAGGCATAGAACCATTAAGAACAGTCTCATTCCATCACACTGCCTCTTTTCCCTGTTCCATGTGGCCTTGGGGAAAGACTGCAGAGAGCAGCCAACCAGAGATTTCAGCTGGGAGGGGCAGAAGCAGCTAAAGCAGGGGCCTCTGGACCTTAGACATTCAGAGCAGTTTCTACAGTTTTAACTGGACTTTCTCCTCCCTGTGCTGATTGGCTGGTTGTTCCAACCCTTCCCCTCTCTCCCTCACAGTCCCATGACCTCAGCTCCAGTCCAAATGTGTCTCTCTTACCCTCTCCTCCTCTACCCCATTCCCTTTGCCCCCCAAAATAGTGGAACTAATATGTTGATTATTATTATTGATTTATTTGTATTGCTGTAGCACCTTGGAGCCCCAGGCCCGGACCAGGACCCCGTTGTGCCAGGCGCTGTACAAACACAGAACACAAAACCAGAGCTTACACTCTACGTCTAAATAAAAGACGTGAGACAACAGATGGATACAGACAAACAAATGGGGGAGCCCAAAGAAACAAGGAGGCAATATTGGTCAGCGTGGTAGGCAGTGATTTCCACGCACCAGCCACCTAACTCTTGTCAAGTTTTGTGTAGGCCTTCCAGCAAAGGAGAGATTTAAGGAGGTTTTGAAGGAGGATAATGAGTTGGTAGTGGGGAGCTCCTCCCAAGTGTGGGGGGAAGTGCTGGAGAAAGCACAAAGGTGTGTGTTTGACAATGTAACAAATGGGCAATGGAGGCTGGCGTCATGGGCTGATTGGTGGCGGGAGTCAAACTTTCGATATTGGATGAGAGATGATAGGTAGGGTGGGGTCAGGTCATGAAAGGCACTGAACATGAAAACAAGTAGCTTATATTTGATGTGATAGAGAAGATGCCAAGTGGAGGGATGCCAAGAGAGGGGTGACACAGTCAAAGTGATGGGCTAGGAAAAAGATCTTTGCAGCAGCATTCTGAATGGATATGAACATGGCCAGGCTGCATTTGTCAAGGCCTGAGAAAGGGCTGTTGCAGTAATCATGACACAAGATGATGAGCGCCTGGACAAGAACTTTAGCTGTTGTGGAAGGACAGGAAAGACCGTATTTTAGCAATGTTATGCTGAACGAGTTAGCAAAATTTAGACGTAGCCTGGATATGAGGACTTAACCAGAGGTCCTAGTTGAAGATGACGCCCAGGTTACAGGCATGAGCAGCAGGCAGAATGATGGAGTTGTCTGTGGTGATTGAGAAAGGAGTTAACAGGGAGGGGCTGAGAGGGGAGATGAAGAGTTCTGAGATGATGGGAGCCATCTTTTAGCTATGTTTTTCCGCCATCCCATTGTTCACTCTGCTTGTGTTTTATACTCTTACCCTCACTCTGTGTCTTCTTCTCTATTTATATTGTAAGATCTTCAGGTCAGAGACCATCTGCTACTCTGTGTTTGTACAGCACCTAGCACAATGGGGGCCTCATTCTTGGTTGGCCCTTAGGCCCTATGTAATAAACACAATTAAGTTACGTAGGTTGCACATTGGTCAATGAAACCATGTAGAAAATGCTGAGGACAGCAGTTCACATTTCTTATTCCATGAGGCTGCTGGGCTGGGAGGTCTTCCCACTGGAAGATGGGCTGGACTAACGGAGGGGAAGAGAAGCCACTCAGGGGAAATGGGATTTTTTTTCCTTCCAAATTTGGAGGGTCAATAGTGCTTTTCATAGTTGCCCTCATTATTTCTTTAGTAAAGATGAGACCAAGCTGCAACGTTCAGATGGCTTTTTCTGTGCTGGCCCTTCCGCACTGGACATTATTTTGATCCCCAAGCCACCACCCTCTCTCCATTCACATCTCTCCTACAGATTCACTTCTTCATGATACACAACCCAACAATAATAGTTACATTTAAACAAAAATCCCAGTCATTCCACCCAGTGTGTCCTGCCTGTTCTGCATCTTTCTGTTTTGAACTTGCAATTTCCTCAGGGCATGGATTATCTGTATGTTATCTCTAGGTTGTCTGTATAGTGCTGGGCATAGTGTGAGCACATAAGAAATTCTCAGTAATAACGACCTCGATCCAAACTTTTTTCTACGCTTTTTTCGGGGGAGGGCAGATGTGATTGAATCAATGGTTTTGCCTTGAGGAAGGTGAAGAAGGAAAGGAATGAAAAGGAATCAGATTTGACAGACGTTAGTCTCTTTGTGCAATGTCCTAATTCGGGAAGGTGCTCATATACCACAGTGATGAGCATAGTATGCAAACCTGAATAGGTTCTCTAATTATTAATACCTATTCCTTCATCGCTCTGAACCTACCCTTCCTCCCCCAGCAGAGCTTATTGGGAGTTTGTCATTTTTGTTTTTAAGCCTGCGAACTCATGTGGTGTTTCGGTTTAATTAAGATAACTCTGCTGAAAACGCTGACAAAAGAGAAATATACGTTCAACTGTGGCCGTTGGCTGGATGTAAATGAAGAAGACAATGAGATCATCAGGGAGCTCCCTGCAGAGGGACCTCTAGTGACTGAAGTCATGCCAGGTAAGAATCAAGGACTCCTTATAGAGGCTTGTTTAGTGACTGAATAGAAATAAATCCTCTTTGTTTCAGTGATGCACAGATAGACCTGTGCAATTCAATTAGCCTCTTTTTTTGGCACTGATTTTCCTACAGGATTTTATTTTTGCACCATTAACTGCACAACGTGTTTGAAATTCTAGGCTCTGTTTTGAGCCGACTTAGCAATAGAGATGGGAAAGATCAGGCCAGGATACAGTTGTTCCTTAAAGTATATTTTCTTTCTACTCATGCAATTTCCAGACCATTTTTAAATGGAAAAAGATTTGAATGTCTGTGTGTGTATAAAAATATTTTAATGCTCAACTGAAATGGGGTTTAAAAGTTTTGTAACGAGATATACACCAAAAGGGTATACACTATATTTTTATACATACACACACACAAGGAAATGGGCACCTTTTGTTACATGCAAATACTCAAATATATGTTTATCGCCTGCAGCTTTAATTAAAGAGCTTAACAGGACTCCATTTATTCAAGACGAATTTCGTCCTATTGCTTTTAGAACTGAATCACTGAGTACACCCTCTCAACTGTATTTCATAAGCATTAAACTTACTTAACAGAGACTTTCCATGGGGGGAAGGCGGAGGATACCGCACATCTACTTGCTGTGGGGTTTCCCGCACCTTCTTTCACCTCTGTAGCATCTGGTGCTGGTCAGTGTTGGAGACAGGACACTGGACTAGCTGGACCATGAGTCTGATCTCGTATGGAAATTCTGATCTCGTATGGAACTCAGTGATCTGTAAGCAGCTGAGTGCTCCTCTAATGATGAAGAATAATTGTAATTGCAAATGTTATTAAAATGTCACACTGGTTTTGAAATTTATTTTTAAACAGCTATGAAGAGGAGGCCTGAGTTAAAAAAGTGTATTTGTTAGGGAGCACCTGGTAATGCTGTTTTAGTTCTACTGTTCACTCAAGTTTCAGGCTGGAGCATTTAATGTGCCTAAACTTGCATTTAGGTGTCTACGGGCTAGATTATGAAAGACTGTACTCAGAGTAGTTATCAATGGTTCACTGTCAAACTGGGAGGATGGATCTAGTGGGGTCCTGATAGGACTTAGTCTTGGGTCCGGTACTATTCAATATTTTCATTAATGACTTGGATAACAGAGTGACATGTACGCTTGTACAATTTGTGGGTGACACCAAGCTGGGAGGGGTTGCAAACACTTTGGAGGGTTCGAAATGATCTTGACAAATTGGAGAACTGGTCTGAAATCAATAATACGAAACGCTATTAAATGAAAAATACTACGCTTAGGAAGGAAAAATCCAATGCATAAATCTAAAATGTGTTTTATTGTGTAAAATAACTTGTGTTGTGCTCAAATACTGAGCCTGCTTGCCTGACAGATGACCACACTTAGAAAATGTAACAATCACTTCACAACCCCTTCACACTGTTACACAGGACACCACCATAACCTATATTTTCCTATACCAACCATTAAATCCATGGACTGCTCTCATAGCCCACCTTGCTAAGGACAATACCCAGGGCAAGAACACCTCAGTGCCCTGCTACTGACACAACCTACACAATTCTGTACTGAAATGACACAGACTGGAACCTCAAGGTACACATGCACCTCTTTCCTTTGATAACACACAGTGGGGACTTAACCCCAGGTCTCCTCATATCACAATCACAGCTCTTCCAAACTGCTCTAACTTATTTCTCCACCATTTAATACAGCTACACCTAAGACAGTGAATGCAGCTGGAATGGATGCAGATAATTCCCAGTAGCTATTGCCAGCTCCACGGGTCAGAGTTAAGGTTACATGGGTGTTTACATTACCTCTGTATTTTCTGGGTTTCGGAAGTGAGAGTTTTGCTGAACTTGACATTCCAGAGGGGCATGAACTATCACCCGGCAGCCTTAACTGCATTAAAAAAGTGTTTTGCTATTTAATAATATTTTGTTTGGCATGAGCTGCTCTCTGCCTCTGCGTTTTCACACTGGTCACAGCCCCCGGAGAGGAGACCGTAGCAGGGGCCAAAGCCAGTTGGATCTGCTGAGGTAATGCGGTTGGTAAATGGGATGGTAGAACCTGGTGATCCAGTCTAAAAGTGAGATGAATCACGGCACTCCACACTGAGAGAAATGCAGGTGTCGACCTGGCACTTGAAGGAGGTACCGATAGAGAAGAGAGGTCAAAGGGATAGCTCACCACTGAACTCCAGCCAGGCCAATTCATAGCTTTGGCCTGAGCCCAGAGCAAGGGTGCTGCCCCAGAAGCAGTGCAGGAAGCAGATTGTGACTTTGAGGTTCATCGTGTACCATTCCGTCTTTGCCTGGCTGTGGTGGGGCATATAACCAGCACCCGGCCTGCACCTCTCTCAGCATGCCAGTGTAGCTACGCTAGTGTGCACACGGGTGGCCAGGGTCAAGGCTCTGCCCACTTCCCACCCCACCCGCCACCTGCCCATGTGCACGACAGGTGGCATCACAGCTCTGCAGAGGCTATATCTATCACTGTGCTTCTACCGATGATGGGGTATCCAAGCAGGGGTACGTCTATACTACCCGCCAAATCGGCGGGTAGTAATCGATCTATTGGGGATCGATTTATCGCGTCTCATCTGGACATGATAAATCGATCCCAGAAGCGCTCCCCGTCGACTCCGGAACTCCAGCATGGCGAGAGGCGGAAGCGGAGTTGACGGGGGAGCGCGCCTGCGCCGCGTGGACCCGATGTAAGTAAAATTACTTCGATCTAGGATATGTCGACTTCAGCTACGCTATTCTTGTAGCTGAAGTTGTGTATCCTAGATTGACCCCCGACACCCCCAGTGTAGACCAAATTGGTCTCCTGTGCAGCTGCACAAGATGGGCTGCTTTGCCCCTTTATTATCTTTAAGTGGGGATGATGATGTTTACCTGCCTCACAGGGATTGTTGTAAGAACTGATGACTTTGCAAACTCTTGCAAGGTGCCGAGCTTCATGTAGCTCAGTAGCACTTGTGCTGCATACAGTGAGTAAGTTTGTTTGCACCGCTCTTTGTTTAGTTCTGAAAATCTGTTGTTATGGTATCTGGCTCTAACTAGCTCACATGTGTCTTCTTGAGTGCTTCCAGGTCACTCGTGTAGCTGGTTGGCTGGCTTGCAAAGAATGGGAAAAAATAGAAAGGGAGCCTAAGGCTGGACTCTCTCTTTCTAAAACACATCAGTCTGTTTATTGGTGGTTTTGATGTCTCTTTGCCCTGAAGCTCTTTCTCAAGTTTGCAACCAACTTTCCCTCCTGAATTCTTTGGTAACGTGCAAGAAAGGGGAACCAGAGCTGTTGTTTATACTTTGGGTTTTTTCCCTTTTTTCTGTAGCAATGTACTGACTTGCAGCATTAGTAAAGTAGAAGCCAATACATCAGCAAAATTACCTAGTGAAAGTTTGAGCTGTGAATCAGAATGTTTGGAATTAATTATGGAAAATGAAATAAATTTCAATTGCAACAAATTGCATTCTTGAAGTTGCTTTATTAATTTGTGTCTTCACAGTGATAAAGTACCGGGTGACTGTTTGCACCGGGACAGTAAGCGGAAGCGGGACAGACGCCAACGTCTTTGTCAATCTCATTGGGGACCAGGGAGATACGGGGGAACGTATCCTCTACAACAGCATAAACACCATGAATAAATTTGAGAAAGGCAGTGTAAGTTGGCACCGTGGCCCCTTAAACTTGTCTGAACATGCTGCTTAAAACGTGCAACAGTTGGCAACTAGCTGAGCTCCTTTGGGAATGGGTTTGGGGGAATGTCGTTCCTAGGACTGTTTAAAACATTGTCGATGCTATCTTGATATCACAGGAGCTACATGTTGCACTGAGGCATAGGAGCAGCTGCCACCTCAGGAGATTCATCTGTAAGCTTGGCTCTGATACCACTTGGGATAATGGGGGTCAGTGAAAACCATGTGCATGGCAGAGGTGTCCTAACAGGTTTTGAGTGGAGAGAGGGTTAGGTGACGAGGATGGTGAGAGAGAGGAGTGCCCTTTGCTTGACAATGGCTGGATGTGCATTGTCTGGCCACCCCAGAAGAAAGACAGGAGGCAATGGATGTGATTTCATTAGGTTGTAATTTTATTCGCTTAAAATGTCTGGGAGTACCTGGTAACCAATTATACAGTGCAGGTCATCCTCCATTCCTTAATCATTTCCACATGATCCCCAACTAAGTCCTAGCTATTCTGCTGCTGGGACCTCACTGCCCTCCTCTCATAAGAGGGGTAAGGGTGCTATAAAAGGAGGATGGGTCCAGCTCCCCATTGCATGAGACACAGGAACCCCAAGTCCCTCTTACTCAGCTCCCGTAAGGGACACTTTCCATCATATCCTTTTCCAATCCATTTTATCCGATAACCATGCTCCCTTCCATACTGAGCACCTGCACTGGACATCCACCACAACTTTTACATACTAAGTGGCATTAGCTGCACCCGCCTGCTCCACCTCACATGGTCTCAGACCTGCTGTGGGGGAAGGTGAAAAAACCCAACCTGCCTTGGCCAATCTGGCAGTGAGGAAAAAATTCCTTCCCAGCGCCCCAAGGAAAAGGGAAATTAGCATAGTGCCCACAGTGGGTCAAGAGAGGGCCTGGTTCTTTTGCTATGTGAGCCAGATGCAGGTAAAAGATGGCCTCCCCAGGGCTGCATGGGATATAAATACCCTGGCCTCCACTCTTCTGGTCAGCAAGAAGGGCTTTTTCTGACCTGGCCCCAACTGCTTCCTACTCTTCCTGTCCATCCCTGTAAGCTTTTTCCTACCTGCTCATCCATTATAGGGGAGTCCTTAAAGGGGCAATGCCCCTTGTCTTTCAGCTAGCTGGACAAAGACACTCCCTACCCCGCCCCCCCACACACACACGGAAGTCTGCGGTGAGCACATTCATAGCATCCTGTAAGGAAGCGACTCTCGTTTTGGTCTCTAGGCTAAACGTTGACTGTTGTGATGGCTTCCTGGAGAGGAAGAACTCCAGGAAACTCATCAGTCCTCCAAGAATGAAAGACAGACTTTTCCCCCCATGATCTGATGTTGGGGAGAGCAGGCTATCTGGGCAGGGGAGGGAAGAGCAGAATGTTGCAGGTAAAAATCAGAAATTCAGTATAAGACTAGAAGAGACCATTTGTGATGACCTAGTCTGACCTCCTGGGTAACACAAGCCGTAGAACTTCCCTGAATTAATTGCTGTTTGAACTAGAACAGATCTTTTAGAAAAACATGCCATCTTGGTTTAAAAATTGCCCGTGATGGAGAATCCACCACCACCTTTGGTAAGTTGTTCCAATGGTTAATTACCTTTCTTGTTAACATTTGCACCTTATTTCTTCAATAAAATGTTTCCTCTGTGTGTTTTATTCTCATTTCCATCCCACTTGCATTGTCACACCAAATTTTCATGTCTTACTCATGCAGTTATTTTCTTGTCAGAATATCGTGTGTTTTCCTCTCCTCCCTGGAGGAGCGTGAAATGGCCAGGGATGGAGACTGTGCACTGATTCTGTGCAAAGCATAGCATAATAGAAAGACTCAATAGTAGCTAAGGCCAATGCATCATTAACAAGCAAATAATGCACTGATCTGACCCATGGGGTCAACCTATTTAATATGCATTCAATTGTGCCTGACACTTTGGATTTCTGTTTTTCAGCTTAAGCTGTTAAAAGCCAGGCATGCATCTCTAAGGGAAGAATTTGAGAATCTGATCAGAGAATCACTCAAAATCGCCATTTGTGTGTGGATTTTTTTTAAGTCATTTTTTATTAAAAATTTGAAGTGGCAAGAAAATGCAAATAGGAAAGGTGAGATTTTCAAAACTGGCCATTTAAATTGTGCCTGTAAAATATACATTCACAGATGGGACCTGATTTTACATTTCTAGAGCTTCCAAACTCCCACTGAAATTCTTAGAAGTCACAGGGAGTTTGGGGGGATCCTGGGATGCAGAGCTGCGCCCTTATTGTGTCTACAAAACCTGTATTTGTGCACACAGTTGGCATTTGCATGGTAGGATGCATAGCTGTGCTTGAAAAACTGTATGCAGTTGGATGTTTACTCATGCAAATGTGCATTTTGCAAGTGTAATATATGCACATACGTATTTTTTCAGACACTATTTATAGGCCCAGTTTTGAAAAGTAGGCCCAAAATGTAAGAGGAACTTTTAAAAATGTGGGATGATTTATTCCGGTCTACAATGTAACAATTTTTCAAACTGGAGGAAAAGTTACCTTTTACCAAATGATAGCAAAGCAAGTCTCATTTTTCTGTTCGTTTGGAAGCCTGTTTCTGTGATGTTCCAAAATAATCATCATCATCTTAGTTCATTTCAGCCAGAAACATATTTTAAACACAGATAATAACTAGTTTCTGACTTATAAAAATGAGTTGTATGGCAATTTGCATGAAATAAACAGTGGATAATAGCAAAAATAAATTTTAAAAATCCTGCTTGTGCTGTAATAGCAGCCAGACTATATAAACTAATCTGGGATGCATTAAAGAATATTTGTTCTTTTGGCAGGGTGAACTGAAAGCTGGTGAGTGAAACAGAAAGATATCCACGGCTTAACTCTGACCAAACCGAACTTGTCCATTCAAAAACATGCACTGGTTTAAATAAATTTAATCAACTAATCAATCAATAAAAAACAAATAAAAATAAGTAAAAATAAAGAAGTGCAAACCTCTAATCTAGATGCACTTAAACTAGTTTAATCCTAATTTATATTAGTTTAGCTCAAGTGGGTAGTTTACCAATGCAAGCTAAACTGATTTAAGCAAGAGTTAAACCAATTTAGTTCGTATACATTAGGAGGTTGCACTGGTGTAATTTCATTGACTTAATTGATACCAGAGTATGGTAAGTGCTCATTTATTTATACCAGTGTATGGTAAGTGAGCTCAGAATCACGCCCAATATAGCTAACTTCATTAAGTTAGGTCAAACCTGCTAGGTTTTGATCAGTGAATAGATATTTGTGAGTCTGATCCTGTGACCCTTTATTATGTATCAAGTATCAGAGGGGTAGCTGTGTTAGTCTGGATCTGCAGAAGCGACAAAGGGTCCTGTGGCACCTTATAGACTAACAGAGGTATTGAGGCATAAGCTTTTGTGGGTCAATACCCACTTCTTCGGATCTGAAGAAGTGGGTATTGACCCACGAAAGCTTATGCCTCAATACCTCTGTTAGTCTATAAGGTGCCTCAGGACCCTTTGTCGCTTCTTTATTATGTATGTAATTTTTGCTCACACAAGCACACCCATTAGTTTTAACACCTAAAAGTTCAGCCGTATGTTTTTGCTGCCTTTTTTGAAAGGACAGTGAGGCCAAACAGCAAAATGTGAGTGAGGCCAAACAGCAAAAATTAAGATGTTTGTACACCAATGCAAGGAGCCTAGGTAACAAAATGGAGGAATTAGAGCTACTGGTCCAGGAAGTGAAACCAGATATCATAGGAATAACCAAAACATGGTGGAATAGTAGTCATGACTGGAGTACAGGTATTGAAGGGTATGTGCTGTTTAGGAAAGATAGAAATAAAGGTAAAGGTGGGGGAGTAGCATTGTATATCAATGATGAGGTAGACTGTAAAGAAATAAAAAGTGATGGAATGGATACGACAGAGTCTGTCTGGGCAAAAATCACATTGGGGAAGAAAACTACTAGAGCCTCCCCTGGGATAGTGCTTGGGGTGTGCTATAGACCACCGGGATCTAATTTGGATATGGATAGAGACCTCTTTAATGTTTTTAAGGAAGTAAATATTAATGGGAACTGTGTGATCATGGGAGACTTCAACTTCCCAGATATAGATTGGAGAACAAGTGCTAGTAATAATAATAGGGCTCAGATTTTCCTAGATGTGATAGCTGATGAATTCCTTCATCAAGTAGTTGCTGAACCAACAAGGGGGGATGCCATTTTAGATTTGGTTTTGGTGAGTAGTGAGGACCTCATTGAAGAAATGGTTGTAGGGGACAACCTTGGCTCGAGTGATCATGAGCTAATTCAGTTCAAACTAAATGGAAGGATAAACAAAAATAAATCTTAGACTAGGGTTTTTGATTTCAAAAGGGCTAACTTTAATAAATTAAGGAAATTAGTTAGGGAAGTGGATTGGACTAAAGAATTTATGGACCTAAAGGCGGAGGAGGCCTGGGATTATTTCAAGTTAAAGTTGCAGAAGCTATCAGAAGCCTGTATCCCAAGAAAGGGGAAACAATTCATAGGCAGGGGTTTTAGACCAAGCTGGATGAGCAAGCATCTCAGAGAGGTGATTAAGAAAAAACAGAAAGCATACAAGGAGTGGAAGATGGGAGGGATCAGCAAAGAAACCTACCTTATTGAGGTCAGAGCATGTAGGGATAAAGTGAGACAGGCTAAAAGGCATGTAGAATTGGACCTTGCAAAGGGAATTAAAACCAATAGTAAAAGGTTTTATAGCCATATAAATAGGAAGAAAACAAAGAAAGAAGAAGTGGGACCGCTAAACACTGAGGATGGCGTGGAGGTTAAGGATAATCTAGGCATGGCCCAATATCTAAACAAATACTTTGCCTCAGTCTTTAATGAGGCTAATGAGGAGCTTAGGAATAGTGGCAGCATGACAAATGGGAATAAGGATGTGGGGGTAGATATTACCATATCCGAGGTACAAGCCAAACTTGAACAGCTTAATGAGAGTAAATCAGGCGGCCCAGGTAATCTTCATCCAAGAATATTAAAGGAACTGGCACATGAAATTGCAAGCCCATTAGCAAACATTTTTAATGAATCTCTAAACTCAGGGGTTGTACCATTTGACTGGAGAATAGCTAATATAGTTCCTATTTTTAAGAAAGGGAAAAAAAGTGACCCGGGTAACTACAGGCCTGTTAGTTTGACATCTGTAGTTTGCAAGGTCTTGGAAAAATTTTTGAAGGAGAAAGTAGTTAAGGACCTTGAGGTCAATGGCAATTAGGACAAATTACAACATGGTTTTACAAAAGGTAGATCGTGCCAAACCAACTTGATCTCCTTCTTTGAGAAAGTAACAGATTTTTTAGATAAAGGAAATGCAGTGGATCTAATCTACCTCGATTTCAGTAAGGCATTTGATACAGTACCACATGAGGAATTATTGGTTAAATTGGAAAAGATGGGGATCAATATGAAAATTGAGAGGTGGATAAGTAACTGGTTAAAGGGGAGACTACAGCGGGTCATACTGAAAGGTGAACTGTCAGGTTGGCGGGAGGTTACTAGTGGAGTTCCTCAAGGTTCAGTTTTGGGACCAATTTTATTTAATCTTTTTATTACTGACCTCGGCACCAAAAGTGGGAGTGTGCTAATAAAGTTTGCAGATGACACAAAGTTGGGAGGTATTGCCAATTCAGAAAAGGATCGGGATATCCTACAGGAAGATTTGGATGACCTTGTAAACTGGAGTAATAGTAATAGGATGAAATTTAATAGTGAGAAGTGTAAGGTTATGCATTTAGGGATTAATAACAAGAATTTTAGTTATAAGCTGGGGACGCATCAGTTGGAAGTAACGGAAGAGGAGAAGGACCTCGGAGTCCTGGTTGATCACAGGATGACTATGAGTCGCCAATGTGATGTGGCCGTGAAAAAAGCTAATGCGGTCTTGGGATGCATTAGGCGAGGTATTTCTAGTAGAGATACGGAGGTGTTAGTACCGTTATACAAGGCATTGGTGAGACCTCATTTGGAATACTGTGTGCAGTTCTGGTCTCCCATGTTTAAGAAGGATGAATTCAAACTGGAACAGGTACAAAGAAGGGCCACTAGGATGATCCGAGGAATGGAAAACCTGTCGTATGAAAGGAGACTCAAGGAGCTTGGTTTGTTTACCTTAACCAAAAGAAGGCTGAGGGGAGATATGATTGCTCTTTTTAAATATATCAGAGGGATAAATACCAGGGAGGGGGAGGAATTATTTCAGCTCAGTACCAATGTGGACACAAGAACAAATGGATATAAACTGGCCATCAGGAAGTTTAGACTTGAAATTAGACGAAGGTTTCTAACCATCAGAGGAGTGAAGTTCTGGAACAGCCTTCCAACGGAAGCAGTGGGGGCAAAAGATCTATCCGGCTTCAAGATTAAGCTAGATACATTTATGGAGGGGATGGTTTAATGGGATAACATGATCTTAGTCAGTGGTAAAATTGCCATCAGTGGTAAATAGGACCAATGGTCAATGATGGGATGTTAGAAGTTACTACAGAGAACTTTTTTCTGGGTGTCTGGCTGGTGAGTCTTGCCCACATGCTCGGGGTTCAGCTGATCACCATATTTGGGGTCGGGAAGGAATTTTCCTCCAGGGTAGATTGGCAGAGGCCCTGGAGGTTTTTTGCCTTCCTCTGCAGCATGGGGCACAGGTCACTTACCGGAGGATTCTCTGCATCTTGAAGTCTTTAAACCATGATTTGAGGACTTCAATAGCTGAGACATAGGTGAGAGGATTATTCCAGGAGTGGGTGGGTGAGATTCTGTGGCCTGCATTGTGCAGGAGGTCAGACTAGATGATCATAATGGTCCCTTCTGACCTTAAAGTCTATGAGTCTAAAGTCTATGAGACAGTTTTGCTGAAATCTTTTTAAACGTGTTTTGAAAGTAGTGGCTGATATTTTTCTAATAATCTTTCTTGGTTGGGAAAATTTGTCACCCTCCTAACCCTCTATCTGGGCATTAATGAAGACAGGCCACCGGCAGCAGCAAAGGTGTGCTTTCTGTGGACAGAAGAGACAAATACACCACAGCACTATGTCCCCTCCAATTTTCTCCTGCCTAACCAGGCATTAAAACAAGGGGCCCCCGTAATTGCATCAGGAGCATGGTAAACTACAGTGGTCCTCTCTGTGTATATGTCTGTATAAGGTACTTATATGGCCTCCATTACTGGAGTATCTGAACACCTCACGATCTTTACATGTATTTATCTTCATAGTGCCCCCCTGGGGTGAGGAAGTACCATCTCAGTTTATAGCTGGAGAACTCAGGCACAGAGAGACTTACCCTGGCTCCCCCAGGAAGTCTGAGGCAGAGCAGAGAACTCAACGTGGGTTTCCCAGGTCCTAGGCCAACACCCTTAGAACTGGACCATCCTTCCTCCCTACTAGGGGGAGGTATGAGACTATGGGTAGGCGTAAGTACCCAAAAGCTCTGGCTGCCGTTGCCTTATCAATCCCACCCTATGAGTTTGGCACAGATGTTCAGGTTCATTCTTTGGTAAATTAACTTGAACTTAATCCATTCACCTGCTTCTCAGGGATCTTCTACATCCTGCAGCTCTGGGATTGGTTTGATTGCAGTAATAAATGCTTGTGTTTCATTTTGTTTCTTAGGAGCAGTATTGCCTAATCTTGTTTCTTTTTCTCTCTGCCAAAGGCCGATGAGTTCTACATTGAAGCTGTGACTCTGAAGCAGGTGAGGAGGGTGAGGATAGGGCATGATGGCAAAGGAGGAAGCAGTGGCTGGTACCTTGACAAAGTGATAGTGAGGGAAGAAGGGCAGCCAGAAAGTCAGGCTGTGGAATTCCCATGCGACAGGTACTGGAAATGATGCTCTCAAATTATGCCTTTTATTTATTGATTTGTCACACTTTTAAGAGCCTAATTACTGTTCAGGGCTGGAATCTTCTGAGCTCATCTAAATCCTGCCAGATAATTTTTTTGCTTGGCCTGAAAGCAGCATGTGTGGATTGGGAGATTAAGTATAATATTGCCCTCTCCTACTAAATAGGCAGCAATCTGAAGAATAAACTTTACAGTGATTAACCCAATGGTGCGGAGGATTTCCCAGAGACAAAATGCAACCTTCCAATGATGAATCCAATGTTAATGCAACCTCCTGCTGCAGGAACGTTCGCATTGCTACTGCAGCCTCCTAGTTTTGTTGCAGATGTGGGGCCTTCTGCCCTCACATGTATGTCCCATGGTCCTGAGAGTGGTGGTATGCTAGTCTCTTGTTGGGAGTATGCAGAATCGATAAGATGCTGTCATGAAAACTCACCACATTGCACAAAGGCGGGTGGGAATCGTAGAGAAAAGGGCCGTGACTCTGCCATCCAGGCAAGTTACAACTGTATTCTTCTCTTTCCTCAAGACAATAAGTGGCCGAAAAGAAGGTGCTGTAGCTGCAGCTTCCCTTGGAGAAGCTATAGCTAGCACTCATTTTCACATCAGACACACACGCGCTAACCAGTATCTGCCTCAACGTGGAGAGTGCAAATAATTAATAGCTAGGTGAAAACAGCAGACCCAGCTTTAACATCGAGTCCTGGGTCCTTCAAATCCCACCTTTCTTTGCAGAGGATTTCATGCTTTGCAGGGTGAATTCCACTGAATAACAATGAATTCCTGTTTTTTTTAAAAAAGGTGCTCTCTTCCCACAGGACTGGTAGAATTTTATATACCAATGTGATTATTCTCAAATTGCCAACAACTGTAAAGCCACTGGGTCTGATTCTGATCTCATGTCAGTATAACCAGCCATTGCTCCCCTGAAGTCAGTGTAAAACAATGTGAGCTCAGAATTAGGCCCACTGAATTACTAAAGGCACATCACATAACAGAGAGCAGAGCCAAATTGCCAGTGATGTACAATTTGACACGAGGTACAATATCAAGTTCATTGTGAAAATTGGGCAAGATTCCAAATTATGACCCCCCCCTTAACCACAAAATAAACCCATCATGTTATGATGTTACCACTTTTTAATACTCATTTAATAAGTTAACTCACAATATGGTGACCAGACAGGCATTGACTTGGACATAAAATGTCCACATTGAGAACTGTTATGCTGAGTATCTTCAGAGATCCTCACAAGTCTAGCCATGTGATACATCTAGCTCACATTAATGGCTACTTCTGAATAACCTCATGACTGAAGCCACTTAATTAATGGTCTTCATCCACCCTGGGCTGAAGATCCTATTCTAGTAAAAAGTACACTAAAGCACTTGCCACACCATCCAGTTGTGGTAGAAAAGATGTCATGGACCTTTAAGAACAACAACCATAAAGAAGAGGCTGTAAATTAAGACCCGACTGCAGAATATGTAGCTTGCACATTCAACCTTCACGCCATGAATCATTGGATTCTGCTCTTCTTGTGTTTTCCATGATCTGTTGTCCAAGTGAGACCTTTGTCACTCACGTGGGTTGTTTTGCTGTCCTTGTGCCACCGTTATCCATTCCTCTCAGATGGAAATGGTCACATGATCCACAGAGTGGGAGTGAGTGGAGCACTGTTCCTACCACTGCCTCTGGTGCCCGCGTCTTCCGCAGGATCATGAGAAAGTGGAGCAGAATGACAGTCTACAGTTGTCGTGGAGGCTGAAGGTATCTGAAGGCAAAGGTGCTCACCCACTGCATCCTCCATAGGAATGAATAAACTTGTCCATGACCCGCAGCGTTTGGATGCTTCCACTCCTGCTGGCCAGGGATACCTCCAATTCCCTTGCTGCTCTGGATATCATTCAGAGGGGCCTGCTCCTCCAGGATACAGATACTTCTAGAAACTTGGCTAGGAGGAGCAGCCCTTCCTTAGTGAGCCAAGGCAAGCAAGTGGTAATGAGAGGTTAGAGACTACAGTTCAGAAAGGCCAGGGGAAGCATGTGTCTCAGTCAATCTGTTGCCAGCTGGTGGATATGTTGTTGTACCCATCACCCTTCTCTTCTGTGGCCCGATTACCTTCTATTGTTACCTATAGCACATTGACAAAGTCCAGGGGAAGTAATTTTCTTTCTGCTCTGTCCTGTTGTTTAGGACTAGTCCAGAGACATGCTCTGAGCTCAGCCACTTCTGCTGTGATCCAGCACAGCCAGAGCACAAAATACCTTCTCCCAACAGGAACAGATCATACTGGTGCAGAAAATGCTAAACCTTATTCCACCAATCTGGATGCACTGAGATATAGGAAATAATTCCATTGTGGGGTGCTGGTTACACAGCTCTCATGATGTCTGATACTGCAAGGACACCAACATGGATTTCCCTTCCATGTAACTCACTGAAATCTGTTTTGTTCTTTTCCTTTACATGTGTAAACACGTGGCTAAGATTTTTTAAAATTTAAAAGCTTTTAACAATAAGTATTTATGTAGCCCTGTAGGAACATCCACTAATTAAATCACACAGTGTATTAGCAAACTGAGGTACAGAGACACTAAATGGATTAACAGTGAGTTTGTGGCAGAGCCAGGAATAGAATCCCGAAGTAATGTCTCCCAGTCCTGTGCTTTAAACTACTAAAGTAGTTGCTGTAAAGAAAATATAATGGCTCATAGTTATTCTCAGAGTCAGTGTATTAAAAATGCTCCTTCGAAGTACATTTCCAAGAGCTCTGTGCAAGCTCAAAAGCTTGTCTCTCACACCAACAGAAGTTGGTCCAATAAAAGATATTACCTCACCCATCTTGTCTCTCTAATATCTGAGTGTTCTTTACAGAGTGTTAGCTCATCATTCAGATACCTTGACGTCTTTTATGACTTTCTGACATTAGAATAATTCAGATTTTTTTCAAAGTGAATCACTGAACCATTCAGTGCAATGACTGAAGCCATCTGTATATTATAAGTATTATACTTTACAGTTTGGGTGCTATAAACATAAATAGTGTTAACAACAAAAAGGATAGGTGAAAGGGTTGAATAAAATAAGAACCATGTTTCCCACCCAAACCTAGAATTACACCTATTTTGAGGATCAAAGCTTAGGGTTTTTATTTTTCATTTTCACTTTGGGACTCTGTGCAAGGTCAGGAGCGGAGGAGCTGACAGCCAGTAAGAGAGGCTGCTTTCATAATATCCCAGACAGAAATGAAATGGAAATCAAAGACCGCCCAATCTTATGTTAGGCCAGATCTTCAGCTGGTGTCAATCTTTATACCACCATTGAAATTATTTTATGCCGGCTGGGGATATAGCTTGATGTTTCTAGCTCAGCTTAGCACACCCAAGAAATCTGAATATTTGTGATAAGCTTTGGCTAAGTGTCCAAACCTGACCCGAATCTCTGAACTTCTTGTGGTTTTCACATCATTGTGCATTTTGGAAATATTTGTGCAATATGGGATTACAGAACATTATTTTAGTCTGATAGAGTGTGTGCAGCTCAGAGTGGTACCAGAGTGAGGTATGTGTATGTTATAAATATCTAGACAGATATATATAAACTACCTAGGGATTATTGATGATTTTACATTGCAGACCAAGTGCTTCTACAAGACTGTGTACAACAAGTACTTTGACTGTTAGGTCGAATGAATGCTATTTTAAATGGCCTGATGTGTTTAGAATGTGTTGATCCATTCTTGCCGTGTGTGTATATGTGTGTGTGTGTGTATGTGTGTGTGTGTATATATATATATATATATATATATATAACCTAGTTGACATCATTCTAAACCTTGTTCATTATACATAGAGTTCTTTTATCCCTCCCAGTTTTTACAAACCTTGCAGCTGAGCATGGGAAGTACCTTGAGCTTGATGTACAAGGAACAAATATCTAGATAATGATGTTCCATTGTGACATTAGTAGGACAACATTTGAATGGCACGTTGTGAAGAAAAGGAGAAACTCATCTATCATTATTCACAAGTCTTCATCTTGCGCTGCTTAAGGGAATGGTGTCCTTGCCACAGCCTCCTGTTCTCTTGGCTAACACAAGATCAGGCAATGGCAGCTGCCTTAAGTCATTTCTGTTGGTGGTCTATCCCCATCTTACTTTCCCCCCCCCCGTAGCAAGCTTTCCACACCTGATTTAAACTCTTTCTTGCCTCTTCATCAGTAGCCCCCGGCAAAGAGCGAAGCTCTTCTCCAGAGAAGTCTTCACTCATGAATTCCCTTGCGGCACTCCCTTCTTCACCAAGGAAGCAGTTAATATTTGCCCTTCTGCACCAAAAGCTCTGTTTCTTGTGGAAGACATTTTGATTCTCTTACCTTGGCTCAGGAGGTGTCCTTGGATTTAATCCATATTGGGTGATTGCACCAGCAACAGCAAAGGATACAAAAACAACCACATATACACCAGCAATGGAAGAAGCAGTTTCCAAGATGACTGATGCTAAATTAGCACAAAAAGCAGCTGGCATAAAGTTGGCCATTTTAGGGGCTTCTCTCTTCCTGAAGGGCATTTTGAATTGAGAGGATTGTGGGGTGGGCAGAAATTAAGTTTTGTTTTCTGAGGGCACCCCATTTAAGTTCCATGTATGCAGAGGCATCTTGACTTTTGTGATGACTTAATCCCCTAGTTGTTGGATACCTGTCCAAGGATCGGACCCCTGAATCATCAAGGACTACATGACACACAGGTACTAAGGATCAGTTGCAACAGGTAAAAAAAACCCCAAACCAACGACTAATACAAAGACTTCCTTCCATAAGACACATGTTCTGAGACGGTCTTCATGTGTCCTCCATACACTCCACACTTGGCTCCAATTCTTTACATCAATCTCTCATTCTCCAACACAGATAGCTGTGTTTCTATATCCCGACAGTCCTTCTCACTCACCATGGAGGGCAAACATCACACTTGATAACCTACCACAGTATTAAACTGATATTTCTTCATGCTGATATAATTACTGCTAAACCTCTCCAACACACATGGCCACATGTTTTACAGAGTGAAAGGGAAGAATACTGGGTAGATTACATACCCGACAACCAACGAGAGTTTAGTGGCGAGATTGGGGTGGGGGAATGGCATTACATGTGTCTCTCTTCTGCATGCTGCCGTGTACTTGGTGTTGCTGCAAAATCCTGGTGGCTATTTCATGTTCCCTTTCTGAATTCTGGGCTACAGAATATTCCTGGTGCTCTTGCCAACTCCGAGTTTTGCTTCATGTTTGGTGTTCCTGCATACTGCTGTTTCTTCCTTGTAGCACCTGTGCTGATATTATTTCTGTGTGCAGGGATGGGTGGAGGAAGGAGATTCTAACTTTTTTTTTCAGATGGAGGGAATTAGAACCTGACAAATTAAAAAAACAACAACTAGCAAAACGGGTGGGAAAGGGAGTTGGTGGCTCAGGGGATTGATCATTGGCTCCGGATCCCTTCACCTCTAGGTTACCATTCAAATCCAGATGGTAGTGACTTTGAAGGTGTTACAGCTTGATGACTGTTTGGCCTATGAGAAATGAAAAGATGGCCTCATTCTAACTGTTAGTTGACATTTGTCCACATTTTAAAACCACTGCCTCAACCAACTCTCATTGGCTTTCTTGTAATGGCAGTCTCAGCAGCAAGGCTGAAGATCGAATATGATGGAAACTGAACTCCCCTCTCCCTTTGTGTAATGGGTAAGGATGGAGCACGTTGACGGAGGACAGCCTGGGGAAACTTGCGCTGCTTCTGTGCTGCACTTGTTCAGTGGATAAAGAGGACTTCGGTCTCCAGGGCTGTCAGTCTGGCACTTCTCAACAACACTATCAGCCCCTTGAAAAGTCCTTTCTATGAACCAATTTATTTTGTTGTAGTTTTTTCCCCCTTTCTAGTTTTGGAAATCATTATCAAACTCCTTTCTCTAACAGAGTTTTAAATAATCTCGGTCAAATGTCCCAAGCTTCTTACTTGTTCTTTGTTCACCCCAACTGGTTCAAAACAGTATTTTTCGCTGCAGCATGAAGCAGAGTAGAAAAATGAGCTGGATAATTCAGAACAACGTTATTATAGCTCTTTTGTGAAATGGTTCAGCTCTGATTACCTGATGTTAAAAGGTTGAAATGGCCAGTTTAGCTCTGTGTGGGACAAATGAATCTAGGATGATACTTTTAATAACATCAAACCCTTTGAAATAATTTGTGCTACAATCTTCTGATCAGGGAAGTGCAAATCTCTGTGAATACCACACCTGTATTGAAATGATTATGATATATTTTTTCCTTTTGGCTGTAATTTCTTCCTCCTTGGGGTTCAGGGAAGCAGCTCTTCCTTCTAAGTTTAAGTTTAAGTCCATGGTTCTATTTGTACCAGATCTCTCTCCTTAATTAGCCTAATGATTTGCTGTTACATGAATGTTGTGATGCAAATATATTCCTCCCTCCTTCCCTCCTGTGTTAGCACTCCAGGGTGAAGCATGCTACTTCCACAGCACATCCAGCTCTGGAATCGAGAGGCAAGGTCTAATAATATAATTCAGCTCTTGTCTGGTGAAGGAGAAGTGTTTCCTGGTTATTCATAGACAGCATAGGATGAAAAGAGAGGAATCGGCAGTCATAAGAAAAGATGTCAATAGCCTTATCTGATAGTATTGTCAGAATAAAAGACAATAAGAATTTCCGGATAATGGGCAAGATTTTCAAAAGGCCCAGCCTTCCTGTTTGCCGGAGTGATTTGTATCTGCTGAGTTTACACCTTCTATTTAAATGCAAATACGAGTCACAATAGATACACCTCTACCTGTGCTGCAAACGGAAGATGGACCTTTAGAAAATATTAGCTCTTGGAGAATTTAGACTGATGTGTGACTGCTGCTGTGGGTTCGATCACACTCATGAAAACTAAGTCTCGTCTTCTTCACAGATGAATAGCCACCTAAAAATGTCACGTTATCTACACAGTGTTACTTTTTGTTACATACTATATTTGTCTGAACCTTAAAAACCCTGAATGTGGTAAATATTAGGAAATAACTTATTTTTATTTGCAAACCAGATGGCTTGACAAAAATGAGGATGATGGTCAGATTGTTCGAGAGTTAGTACCAGCCGGGGATTCACCGATCCTGAAAAGTGAGTTTGGTCTGGGATGAAGAAGGCTTTGGGTTGGGCTATTTGTTTATTTTTAAATCAACAGGAAAACTACAATATTTATACCAATAACATCTAAGAAATGTGTGCTGGGCCATATGGGGGGAAATCTCTGATCTTTAAATCCTAGTTTATGAATGGGATTAATCCACATACAAGAGGATGACCGTCCAATTTTTTTTAAGAATGGCTTGTTTTGTGTGACTAGAAATTGGATCCTTAAACATTTGCCTCCTGTGCAGGGTGAATTCCATTGAATAACAGTGAATTTCAGACAATCGAAAAGAAAAAGACAAAGATGACAACTCTCCCTTATTGGGATTTTAAGGCACCAGGAGTGTAATTTCCTAAAACATTGCTAAATGAGAACAAGAACATAGCTCTTAGTAATTATTTGGCTAATTAATTGTAGGCATAAAAGTAGATAAAGCTACTTCAGTTTCTAACAAAGTTTACTTTTTTCATGTTTTGCTAATAATCTAACATCAGACATTCTCAGTTCATTTATATATCTGTTAGGTTTTTCACCACTTGTACCGCTGGTGAACACATCTTATAGGTTTATGAGCTCCTTCCAGTTTGCTCCTCTGGGCAAACCACTGATGCAAATGTTTCCAAGTCTCTCTCATTCATGCTTCTGCTCTGTTCTAGTTTGCAGCAAGCTTCAATGATTCAGGATGAACTTTGGCAGTGCATCATGTGTCTGTGTTGTATACATTAATATCTCTTTAGATGTCAGCTATCACATCAGTGTGAAGACAGGAGATGTTCCTGGAGCCAGCTCAGATTCTAAAGTTTTTATCAAACTCTATGGTGAAAAGGCAAACACCAGCAAGGAGCCTCTGTTAGTTTCTGACAATGACCTAGGCAATTACTTTGAACGTGGGCGAGTGGATGAGTTTATTTTAGAGACACTGGATATTGGAAAGGTAAGACTTAATCACAAGTGGGTCAATATTTTATGCTAGTGATTTGTGTAATAATCAGCACAATACTAAGGGAACTGCTGTACTGTAAGAGAATCTGACCTTTGGACAAAATGTCACAAACCACATTTTCAAATAGTATTGCTACAATTGCAAGTAGGGATTTTTCATAGATACCAGTTTGCACATGTAAGGGAACGTTTCCACGTGCAGTGGGGCTCTCTGCCTGCCTAACTGTCCAACTTGTATGATTAAGGGCAAATTGTATGTTCACAGGCTGGTACATATAGAAAAGCTTTGCATGCACATAGTGAAAGAATAGAACATACGGGGGAAGTAGATTTTTATTTTATTAAGTAAATGCCTTCCTTGTTCCCCTCACCCCTTTTTGCTTTTTCTTTTCAAGATCAACCGACTTCTGATTGGACATGATAATGTAGGGCTCCGATCTGGTTGGTTCCTGGCTAGTGTCCAGATCACAGTTCCTGTCCATGGAAGGCAGTACATGTTCCCATGCAACCGATGGCTTGACAAAGATGAGGCTGATGGGAAGGTAGAGGTGGAGCTCTACCCAAGTGAGATTGTGTCCATTGAGAAATGTGAGGGAGAAAAGCGTTTATTTATTTATTTTCTGTATTACTGTACTGCCTAAAAGGCCCAGGGATGAAGCAGGACCCCATTGTGCTAGGTGCTGTACAAACCTAGAAAAGACAGTCTCTGCCCCAGTGAGCTTACAATCTATGTATAAGACAAGAGACAACAGATGGCTACAGACATATAGACAAGGAAACGATACAATATTTTTGGTCAGCATGATAGGCGGTGGTAGCAGCACACTGAAAGTAAATGATAAAGCCCTGTTGCTGTGGTCATTTACAATCAGATTAGAAAAAATGAAAAAAAACAAGAAAAAAACATGGTAGGGTTTATTCTTGCATTGAAAGGGTTATTGCTGAGATGATATAATAGGTCGCCTCCATCTCTGACTTCTGAGATTCTAGGAAGAACCTAGGCTATGGCCAGGCTCAGTGCAGTCAGACACTGGGTTTCCCTTGCTGCAACATCAAGGCATCTCATTGCTGACCTGCCGCTACCATGCTGTTCCAGAGCGGCATCCTCACACAGCTCTTCCAGTTCATTACAGTCTTGACTTGCAACAGTGTCTGAATTTCCAGTCCCTAGTCTCTCTTGAGGAGAGAAGTTTTATGCTAGATACGGATGAAGATCCATTCTGGTTTTGACTGACATCAGTACATTCATTTTCATTTAGAACCAAGATTAAAAGTTGACCTCATGTCCCAAGGAGGAAAAAGATGGTGCATTTCCTCACTGCTCCACATAGCTCCCTCCCCACTACTGTATTATGGAGAGGCTCTAACCTCTCCATAGTTAATGTTGCAATGAGGTTCCATTTTTAGCCCTCTAACTTTGAGTTGGGAAAGTCACTTGACCTGACAAACCAGTGGTCTGATGGAGAATATTTTTATCATCCGGTACTGGACCCGGCCAGACTACTTTTCTTGCGTGGAAGGAAATTCAGGATCTGGTAAATGACTCCTCTTGCATTCTCAACCAAAGTATTTCCCTTCAGGGAAATGTATATAGGTCCATTTTCCAGGTGGGGTAACAGCAACAGAGATTCTGAATGACTGGCCAAGAGTCTATATGGGAAGGCTGTGGGTGGTAGACGTTTGGGGTATGTTGCAGCTGGGAACAACCCTCCCAGTCTGGGTAGACAGATTTGCACTAGTTCCACTTGAACTAGTGGGCTAAAAATAGCAGTGTGGATGTTGAGTGTGAGCCTGACCCCGTAGGTCTGAGCTCGGGCAGCTGATCCAAGCCACTGCCCAGGCAGCAATATCCACACTGCTACTTTTAGCCTGCTAGCTCGAAGAGAGGAGGCATGCACCAGCTGCAGTGTAGACGTGGCCATATTGTATCCACTAGATCATTCAGACTGATCTCTGTACTGAATTTGGCTACTTGTAAAATTAGAACATTAGACAAATAATAATGTTTAGCTAGTGTTTGGAGTAGATTTTTAAAGCTATATTATTAGACACATTTTTCAGGTGGTTTTACCAAAGCAGAATGTGTCAGAGACATTTCTGGGAGGTACCCTAGCCTATTGAGATAGACATTGGCTGTGGAGCCATGAATTTTTTTATACAGGGTAAAAATATCCTATGTGCATTATAGACAATAATTAATTTTTATCTCAAAGCAATTCTATGCATTTCACCATTAGCAAACCCACCCCAGAACTAAACTAAGGAACTTTGTGTATTCATTTCTTCATTACATTTATTTTTTCTTTTGGAATAGTGGTAAATTATGAGGTGTCTATAGTTACGGGGAATGTGCGGGCAGCAGGCACCAATGCAAATGTCTTCATGCAGCTTTATGGCGAGACTGGCAAAAGTGAGTTGATCACCTTGAAAAGCAGGTCAAACAACTTCGAGAGGGGAGCAACCGATATTTTTAAGGTATGATGAAGGCAGCCTTTACTGTTTCTCTGAAGGGAAAGAAACGAGAACCAAAATAATGTACTTTTAATAAAATGGCAAAGCACGTTCGCTTTTCAACGTTCCTGCTCGATTGGCTTTTGCACTTCATGAAAAATAGACTCATCCCACTTTCAGGTTTCTATGCACTAGTATTTGGGATGCAGGCACTGTAGAAGAAAAGAAATATTCATTCTAGCTTTGCAAAACATTTGTAAACCTATATTTTGGCCTTGATCTAGTGGCATTATCCCTTATGTTTTAATTAAGCTTTTGTATTTAATCGAAAAAGCATGCATGACATATTGTCATGCTTACTTCAGAATGTGCCATTAATCATATTAAGCACTTGTGATAGAGATACACATTATTGGCTCAACCCTGCCAATCCTTGCTACTGGAATTACTACTCTTTGTTCTGTAGGAAAGAGTACTCAGATTGTGCTAATAGTGTTAGGGGTCGTGCAGAGCCATGTCATCCCATGAAGCATGCAGTACTTTATCTGTTGAAGGTGCTAACAGTACCCTCCTACCATAGTATCCTAGCACCTTATGGTGTCTCTACTGTATTCTTCCCTGACACCTCCCCACCAGGATTTGGAAGGGCAGTGCTATTATCCCTATTTGCAGATGGAGAACTGAGGCAGAGAGAGACGAAGTGACTTGCTAAGGCCACACAGTAAGTCTAGTGGAGAAGAGAATTGAACCTGGGCCATCTGAGTACTAGGCAAGTGGCCTACTGGGTCTCAGTCAATCTGGGCCTGGCAACCAAGGAGTTGGCACAGGAACTGCCGGCCAGTGCTGATTGGCCGCTTCACAGCACCTGGGAGAATAAAAGAACTGAGGGGCGGGGCAGCTGCCAGAGGAGCAAGGTGGTTAGAGAAAGAAGGTCCTGCCAGCAAGCTGGTGAGAAGCCTCCCCTGGGTGATGACAACCCAAAGAAGGGCCGATCAGAGTCACAGGCTGCAGAAGCCTAGAGAGGAAGGAACCAAGAGAGGAAGGAAGGAGCTCAACAGGGGAATTGTTGAGGACTGATTCTGCCTGCCTAGGTTCAGGGCCCTGAGTTGGAACACAGCGGAGTGGGTGGCCTGGGTTCTCTTACCTACCTCTTAAGAGAGATTTAAGAACCAAAGGGGGTTCCAGGCCTCTTGAGGACAAGGACCGGATAACCTTTGCCATACATGAGGGGAAGGAGGTCTGTACGTTCCAGTAGGACAAAATTAATGTCCTTGCCTCTAGAATAGGTTGATAGAGATTCAGATAAGAAGGGTGAACTGACCACCATGCTGGTCTGAGCAGACTCTATGCAGTGCCCTGTCTGGCCAGAAGAGGTGCTGACACAATGAGGCACCGTCCACAGGAGGTGAGACCAACTCAGTCGCAGCCCCTGTGCTATTCTGAGCACAAGGCTACAATTCAGTGCAGTCTTGAAACAGGCCATGCAATGGGGGGCTAACACTTTTTAAGGAAGTAAATAAGAACACTTAGGAAATTCGGGGTCTAGCTTGAATGAGATGGATAATTAATGACTTCTTTACGCCTCTCATGAGAGGGAGGCAGCATGGTCCACTGGGTAGTGCAAGGAGATCAGTCAGGAATAGGCCGATGTGTGTGCTGTTTCTTTAAGTCTACTGAAGGAAGCTGGGCAGAAGGGAGGGATAGGTGGGGAAGGGTCTAGGCACAAGTCCTATCGTGAAGCAGAGTGAGGGGTAAAATGTTTGCTTTATTCTAATCATAGAATCATAGAATATCAGGGTTCCCTGTTAAGTGTTGAGAAACTGACTTGTTCAGTGATTCTTTACCATTGTCATATTATGCCTAGTATTTTTCCTCAGTAGATCTCAGAGCTCTTAATAAAGGTTGGTGTCATTATCCCCATTTTACAGATGGGGAGGTGGAGGCACAGAGCGGTTAAAGTGATTTCCTTAGGTCACCCAGAGGCAGAGCTGAAACTAGAACCCAGGTCTGAGTCCAGTGCTCTAGCCTCTAGGTCACACCGCCCCCATGAGATAGAGATAGGCATTCCTTTCTGGGGTCTGCCACTGCCTTGGTTTGTGTGTTTGCACAGCTCCATTAACCTCTCTTGGCCTCTGTTTCTTCATCTGCAAAACAGGGACAACTCCTTTGAGTGTCTGGAGGTCCCTGAATGACCAGCACTTTATAAACACTTTTATAGTTTGTAGAGACAAGGTGGATGAGGTAATATCTTTTATTGGACCAACTTCTGCTGGTGAGAGAGACAAGCTTTTGAGCTATACAGAGCTCTTCTTAGGGTTAACATATTTCAAAGGTTAACTACTTAAGCTAGACATTCTGTTCCACCTTGTATGTAGCTGTGACATTCTGAGTTTGATCCACAGACCGGAAGAAGAGTTCTGTGTAAGTTCAAAAGCTTGTCTCTCAGCAGCAGAAGCTGGTCCTATAAAATATATTACCTCACCCACCTTGTCTCTCTAATGTCCAAGGACCAACACAGCTACAACAACAATGCATATATAATTTTTTATAACATTTCAAATACCAGCTGTACATTCATCTGTTTCTAAAGTAAATGAGCTTCCCCTGACATATTAAATCTGACAGATTTTTATAAATCTTCTATGCAGATCACTCTGTTTACATAGCCATTATTGTTTCCTATTAAATGCTTACACAATTTGGAAGCCTTAAGTTTAATGTGTTACCCATTTTCAGCAGTTTTCCAAGTACAGTACACAAGGTAGAAGTGTGACGCATTAGGAGATTAAGGATCTCTATCTTTCCCACTATTAATATTTCCAGGAAGATATGGGAAAGAATAAGACTGTATGAGCTACATGTTAATGAGACAATGCTATTAGCTACAGACAGGGAATGCTGGATGCACATGAGCTGGGAAAAGAGAGACACTTTTCTCTGTGCTGGGATAGGTGGACCAATTTCAGTTTCCTGATAAACATCTCTTTTGCAATTGATTATTGTTTTAATCTGATAAAAAATGCTTCTAGCCTGAAGCCTTCTATGCTAAAATGCCAAATTAAAGTCTGAAAAAGAAAATATTCACAGGGTTCATATAGCATATAAACTATATATCAGCAGAAAAATCCACCAAAACTAAAAGTGTCATTGGTTATGGGGCCACCATGCTGAGAAAAGCTTTGCAATGCAGTGGTTATCAAGCTTTTGGGGCTCACGACCCATTTATAAACCTTGATGGCCTGTCGTAACCCAGAGATCCCCAAGACACCCCAGACTGATGCCCTTCCACCTCTCTGCAGGGGTCCATCCAGGGGTGGCAGAGCTTGGAGCTAAGATTTGAGATATAATCAACCAGATGTGAACTCTGCGGGCCACTGGGGGAAGGATTGGAAAACCGAGACCCTCCCCCCAAAATACAGCTCCCCCATATGGCCTCTTGGGGACAGAAGGTGAGGTGGCAGTAGCCGGGGGGAGCAGGGGGAGCAGCCGCTCCCCCCGTGAGCAGAAGCGGCACCGCTTCTATTTAAGCACCGCTTCTTGCACTCACCTGGTTGCACTTCAGGTCTTCGGCGGCATTTTGGCGGCGGGTACCACCGAAGACCCGGAGCGAGTGAGGACCCACCGCCAAAGTGCTGCCGAAGACCCGGAATGAGTGAGGACCCACTGACAAAGTGCCCCCGAAGACCTGAGGTGCCACTGGGTGAGCACAGGGGGAGCCTGGGGAGGCGCCTTTTTATAGCGCCACTCCCCCTGCACTCCGGACTTGCCTATGCTACTGTGAGGTGGGGGGGAATTTGGGGGCCTGGAGGTGAAATGGGGAGGTTAGGGTCCTGGCAGTGTAGTAAGAAAGGAAATGGGAATTCAATAGGGGGCTGGGGGAAGGTTATGGAGGCAGAGGTGGCCAGAGAAGGGCAGAGAGGGGTAGCTGAAACTGGGAGTGGGGCAGGGAATGACTTGAGGTTCACATCTCATAGTCAAGGTAATAGTGAGGTAATAGCTTTGGATGTAATGGTCTATGTTGAGTTTTAAGCACTGTCACTGGTTATTTGTGAAGAGAAGACATTTCATGTTCTCTCAGGCCTTGAACTTTTCTTTGGTGGCAGATAGAGGCTGCAGATGTTGGCAAGATCTACAAGCTCCGAATTGGCCATGATGGGAAGGGCATCGGGGATGGCTGGTTCCTGGAAAGTGTCACACTTAAATGGATGATAATGAAGGTGAAGGAGACAGATAAGAAGAAAAAGAAGAAGAAGAAGAAGAAATCCAGTGAGGAAGAGGAGGAGGACTCCCAGCCAGAAGAAGTGATGGAAGTCTGTAAGTTCGTGGCTCATCGCTGGTTGGCTACAGATGAAGGGGATAAGGAGCTGGTTGTGGAGCTGATTCCCGAGGATGGATCTGGACTTGAGGGTAAACTTCAGCAGTAAATACCTGTCCCTAAGCATCTCATAATCAATTAAAAAAATGACATTAAGAGAGCAGTACACAGGATAGCTCTAAGACTGCTTCTGCCAGGCTGCTACACCATCCCCACCCCCAGTGAAATGGAAAACCAGCAAATGTAACAATGAGTAAAACAAATACTTTTCACACCTCATGTATTTCTAGGGGAATTCTGTGCCCAAAATTAAAAATTCTGCACACAATATTTTAAAATTCTGAAAAATTCTGCATATTTTATTTGTCAAAATAACACAATATAATCACACCAGTTTCAATTATTTTGGTAATTTATTTCAAAATACCTCTCAGCAAGTATGTCTGTAACAATACAGGCAACAAAAAAATTCAGGAAATGTTTTTTTTACAAATAGATTCCTTACTAGGCATATTAATACAGAACTTTGGGTAATTGGTTTAAACTACAATACAGAAATGTATTTCCCTCACCCCTCAGAAGTAGTGCAAAGGCTTGGGGGAGTCAGGGGTAATGAAAGAGCTGAGGGAGAGGGAAGGAGCCTGGGAGTGAACCAGGAGGGTTGTTGGGTGTGGGTGGGAGAAGTATGGAACAGGATTTTTTGTGGGGAGGGAGGGATTGTTAGGGAGCTGGGGAGCCTCTCCCATGCAGACCCTGGCTGACCCCTAGCCTCTCCCATTCAGTCAGACACATCTGCCCCTGTCCCTATGTATCCCTGCACCCTCTTCCCTTGGTCCCCATGTGGCCCTGCAGCCCCTCTCCCCCAAACTCATGCGGTCCTGTAGCCCCCCTCCCATTCAGTTCATGGCTCAGTGCTATCACCCCACTAGCTCCTGTCTGTCCCTCCCACTAGCCCTTATGAACCCCAGACTGTTACCCTCCTGTAGCCCCATGTGCCCCACTCTGTCCATCCTGTGCCTCCTCACCTGGCCCCACTGTGAGGAACCCAGCCTTTTCCCCACCTCTCCACCCTCTGGCTGCCCTCTCTTTTGGTGCCACAGCAGCCCCTGGCCGGTGAAAGGTATAATTGCAGCACCTGTCCAGCAGAATTTATATTCTGCAGAGAAAAAAATCTGAATGAATTCTGTATGTGCGCAGTGGCACAGAATTCCCCCAGGAGTAAGCATGTAATTAACCTGTGGAGCTTACTGCCACAAGATATCATTGAGGCTAAGGGGTTAGCAGGTTTAAAAAAAAAAACAGATTCAGCATTTATATGGCTAACAAGAATGTACGACATTACTATATGTAGGATAAAAAATAAGATCTAAATCCTCAGGCTTCACAGCAGAAGCAAACATGAGGGTTTGGAAGAAACTTCCTAAATGGATGAGTTATTCCACAGTAGTCCACTAGGGGTTTCTTGAAACTTCCTCTGGAGCATATAGTGTTGGCCACTGTTGGAGACTGAATATTAGACTAGATGAGTGTAAGTGTAACCCACACACCTTCTGGGTGTGGTGTTCAGTCCCATCTAGTGGCACTGAGACCACTTAGTGAGAGAGATTAATGAGTCTGCTCTACAGCCTTAGCTAACAGCCAGTTGGCTTTTAGCTCATGCAGTAGAGGCTCATGCATTTAGCTCCAGGAGTCACAGATTCAATCCCGCCTGTCGACAACCGGGGTCTGTCGGCATTACATAAGCTGGTGAGCAAATAACCTGGCTAGGGAAGGTTAAAATAAAGCCCAAGTAAGAGTTCAGTTCAAGGCCCTTTCCTCAGAGCTGTCTTTATTATCACAAAAGGACTGGAAACAAGAGCAAACAACCAGAACACTTGGTCCCAGCCAAGCTGGGAGGGCAGAGGACACACCATTCTTCCTTGCTCTCCTGGCCTACTGTCAGCTCCCATGGAGGGACTTCCTCCAGGGTCTTACCTCAACTCTTACCTCCTCTAGAATGATCTAGAAGCATTCCTTTATATAGTTTCTGGCAGGCAATCACATGACAGTCACCTGATCCCTCTCCAGCATGTGCCTTGTCTGGACCACAACTCAGAGCAAACCTCATCTTAATGGGGCTGGCCATGCCTGTGCTTATAGGCCAGCATGTTGTTATAGTGGACCACCGGTCTGATCCAGCATGACAGTTCCTATGTTCCTATGTCATCTCTTCTGTGCAACTTCACTTACAGAGAACACCTATGAGGTCCATGTCATCACTGGGAATGTGTGGGGTGCTGGGACTGATGCTAATGTCTTCTTGAGCATCTATGGTGAAGGAGGAGGAGACACTGGTGAGCGCCAGCTGAAAAGATCCAACCACCTGAACAAGTTTGAGAAGGGCCAGGTAAGGCATTAATTAGTCACTCAAGCAAGCCAAAGGCAGGTATGATCCTCTGTCCTTGAACACAAGCTGCTGGTCCTTCATTGCTACATCTTCTCGGTAAACCTTAGGCTCTTTTTTAAATTAAAAGTTTGGACATCTGGTTTTCTCTCTTAAACAAATAGAGCTGGGAAATACCTCAATATATATTTCAGAGACTATTCACTTGAATGAAAAACTGGATTTGCTTCACCTGGGTTTGTGCCTCTTTTGTGGTTGGATTCCTGCACGTGTTCTAGTGATGGAATTTACTGGCAGAAATTTTTGGAAACTGCAAATTTTTAAATGGTGTGACGGGGCAAGGCCAGATGACTATAGGAAAGTGGTGAGGAACCAGTATGTTAGCCCCAGGCTAAACAAATCCTTGATACCTTGTTAACCAAATGGCAGTTGCTCCAGGTTAATCAAGACACCTGGGGCCAATTAAGATCCTTCTAGAAAAAGCAGTGGAGATGGCTAGATTGGCTTCAGGTGTCCCAATCAATCAAGGGCTGGCTGGAACTAGTTAAAAGCCTCCCAGTTAGTCAGCGAGGGGGGATGTCAGGAGCTGTAGAAGGAGGTTGTGTGTGAGGAGCTGGGAGCAAGAGGCACTAGGAGCTGAGAGTGAGAAGGCATACTGCTGGAAGATCCTGTGGGGAGGATAAAGAAGGTGTTGGGAGGAGTTCATGGGGAAGTAGCGCAGGGAGTTGTAGCTGTCGTGCAGTTGTTCCAGGAGGCACTCTAAACAGCTGCAGTTCACAGGGCCCTGGGCTGGAACCCGGAGTAGAGGGCGGGCCCGGGTTCCCCCCAAACCTCCCAACTCCTGATCAGACACAGGAGGAGTTAACCTGGACTGTGGGTTCTACCAGAGGGGAAGATCTCTGAGGCAAGCAAAATCCACCAATAAGCGCAAGACCCACCAAGATAGAGGAGGAACTTTGTCACAATGGCTATTAGATAATATTTGTCCAAATTAATTTTGAATATATGAGTATTTGCACTAAAAGTTACACTCATCTGATCAGGGAGCAAAAACAATATCATGTGACCTATCTGTCCAGTTATAATTAAAACAGTGCAGTTTGTACATTGAATTGCTTGTAAACAATCAACAGAGCAACTGTTACTAGTAGGAATTATTCAGAGAATAATTTGAATAACGAAAAAAACCCGAGAAAATGGTAAACTGCTTGCAGACAACTTGCAACAAGCAAAGAGGCTAAATTTGCCACGTAATCTGTTTATTATGAATTATTAGTTCATATCTAATAACATTGTAATCTAAGCATCATTCTTTAAGTGGGAGGAATTCTAAGAAAGAGACGTAACACCTTATGCTTTTGGTAGCAGAGGAAGCCCAAAGTCTATCAACAAGCTAATTGAATGCATGTGAATAGTTGTGAAGCATGTGAACAGTTCCATTGACTTTAGTGGGGCTACTCCCATGTTAAAAGTGAAGCATGTTCCTAAGTGCTTTGCTGGTTTGGAACCTGAGTGAGGACCTCAAGACTCACTCCGTTATTTATAAATATGGAGTATATTTTGCTGTGAGACTATGATTAACCCTTAGGTTAATTATCTGCTTCTGGGTCTCAAAATTAAATGAGCCAGGTGGGACTGACAGTACAATAAGTGCTGTATTGTCAAATTGTTATTGTTGTTAATGGGTAAACTTTGTGAACCTTGCAAATGACAAAGGGAGAACTTCTTCAGTAGCTTGAACCAAAGCATATTGAAGTCCCCAGGAGTCTTTCCATGGACTTAAAGGGCCTTTGCATCTGGTTTCAGATGCTTCATTGCAAAGTGGATTCCAACAAGAGATAAGGACGCTGGAAAGACTGAGAGTTAGGAGAGACAGATTAAAGCTGGTGGTAATATGATTTTAATATCTGAGAAAGCACGAGCGAGTTTGCACTCTTTTTTAATGGAAAAAATACCCTGTCCAGGGCACTGACTCCCTGAAGGCTTGGGTGTGAAACACTAGTCTGCCTCTATTTCTGCTTTTTCAGGAAGATATATTCACCATCAAAGCCATCGATCTGGGAGTACTGAAGAAACTGCGGATTCGTCATGACAACTCCAGCGGCAATCCAGCCTGGTTCCTGGATAGAGTGGAGATTGTTGATCTCAAGGACAACACCAGGTGAGCAGATTGCTGCACTCCATTCATGTGATCGGACACATGGGATTCATACTTCCAGTCAGATAAATATAAAGCCTTAGACATACAAAGAACATAGTGATTTTGTTACGTGTGTCACAAATCCAGATTGGACGATCCTCTTAAATGCTAAAATAATGGTGCTGTTGGATGTGGGGATAGCTCCCTCAGACGTGTGTGCAAAGGATCCCTGGCTCTGTGCAAGGGGTAGGAAGAGGGTGTAAAGATGTGTATGCAGGATGCACATCATTCCCACGGTCATTACCCATCCAGAACTTGACTGAAAAGACACGACAGCTCCTGTCTCTATAACCCCCCTTCACGAGAGCTCCTGGGGTAAGTTGCCAGTGCGAGTAGCCCTGGGAGACCAGCTCTAATGGTGTCAAACTGACTGGGAGCCTAGAGCCAGTAAAGAGGCAGCAGTGTTCAATACTGAGAGCTTTGGGCTCTGGAAAATCCCCTGAGATCTTCTGGGATCAAAGTGGAACTCAGGGGCCAGTGAAGTTTGGAAGTAGACTCTACCATTTCTTCCAGGAAGAACACTCCACTTGAAGGAAATTCCTGTTGCAGAGTCCTTGACCTATGGGTTTCCTCCTATAGCCTGTACTCTGGAAGCTTGTGACCCAGCACTTGGTTTGCTTTTTACATATATGGGGGGTGGGGGAAAACAAACCAACGGGCTAAATCCAAAGGTCCTGACCCAGACAAATTCCCAGTAACTTGAGAGGCAGCAGACTGAGTAAAACATGAGCCCCCAATCCATCAGAATGCTTAAGCATGTGAACAGTTCCATTGACTTTAGTGGGGCTACTCCCATGTTAAAAGTGTCAGAAGGGTCGCCGTGTTAGTCTGGATCTGCAGAAGCGACAAAGGGTCCTGTGGCACCTTATAGACTAACAGAGGTAGTTCTTCTTGCAGCCGAAGAAGTGGGTATTGACCCACGAAAGCTTATGCTTCAATACCTCTGTTAGTCTATAAGGTGCCACAGGACCCTTTGTCGCTTATGTTAAAAGTGAAGCATGTTCTTAAGTGCTTGGCTGGTTTGGAACCTGAGTGAGGACCTCAAGACTCACACCGTTGTTTATAAATATGGAGTATATATTGCTGTGAGACTATGATGAACCCTTAGGTTATTTATCTGCTTCTGGGCCTCAAAATGAAATGAGCCAGGTGGGACTGACAGCCTGACAGTACCTATCAGCAGCCATCAGTTGCCAGGCCTGCATAAGTCCACACAAAGGGAAGAAAAGACAAGGAACGAGACACATTTATGCTTCTCAGGTTTGAGTGCTGTTACTCTTTGTTAACTAGCCTCTCATCTTTGCTAGTTACTGTTCTTCATGTCTGTGAAGTGCTCTGAAGATGAAAAGTCTTGTGTGAGTGCTGTGTACCACTGTTATTCTTGCAGGTATTATTTCCCATGCCAGCGGTGGTTGGCAGGTGAGGAAGACGATGGCCAGATTGCCAGGGAGCTGGTCCCAGTGGATGAAGCATTTATAAAGAAAGATTCGGACAATGATAACCAATCTCTTGCATCTCTGGGCCTGGAACAGAAAGGTTTACATCAGTCTTGTGTTTCTTTCAATAAGTAAAAGGAAGCCATGTTATTAATAGCTCTAAAAGCATTATCAGAGTATTTGTTAGGCCATGAAAAAGTCCCCTCCTTTATCATGAGATTATTAAGTGTGAATAAAATGTGCCCTGTAAACCACTGAGTCCCACCCCTCCCCCGTTCTCATGAACTGTAATCACCTTGCAAGATTCATAGAATCTCAGGGTTGGAAGGGACCTCAAGAGGTCATCTAGTCCAACTCCCTGCTCAAAGCGGGACCAATCCCCAACTAAGTCATCCCAGCCAGGGCTTTGTCAAGCCTGACCTTGAAAACAGCTAAGGAAGAGATTCCACCACCTCCCTAGGTAACCCATTCCAGTGCTTCACCACCCTCCTAGTGAAATAGTTTTTCCTAATATCCAACCTAAACCTCCCCCACTGCAACTTAAGACTATTACTCCTTGTTCTGTCATCTTCTACCACTGAGAACAGTCTAGATCCATCCTCTTTGGAACCCCCTTTCAGATAGTTGAAAGCAGCTATCAAATCCCTCCTCACTCTTCTCTTCTGCAGACTGAATAATCCCAGTTCCCTCAGCCTCTCCTCAATGTGTGGAAGGTAAAAAGATGGCAAACACCTGTTTCAGTCTCTCCCTTTCTCTTGCAAAGGAGGGTGTGCTGCAATACATCTGAATTAGAATGCACTGCCATCATTAAAACCATAGCCACTCAGTAGTATTAGTTAGCAATGGGTACAAGTTTGGATATGGAACTGACAAGGTGTCAGTGATTAAAACCAGAGACTTGTTGCTATCAAGGGAAGGAACCTGAAGATTTATCTTGTTTTCATTCAGCTGTCTTATGATCAGAGGCAGTGCTAGCCCACTGGGGGCTGTAAGCAGGAATATTTCCCCCCCCAAACACACAACATATACTAAAAAAGCAAATAGGGGGGCCCCTGGAGCTGCTTGGGGACCTATGCAATTGCTTTGTTTGTTTATGCCTAGTGCCTGCTCTGCTTATGTAAAGCTTCCTGAAACTACCTTGTATCCAGTGTGCTTGATTGCCCATGCCGACAACTGAATCGTGGGGCCTGATCCTGCAAGGTGCTGGGTGTCCTGGATTTCCACGGACTCCAGTGGGAGTTGAGAGCCTTAAGCTAAGCGCCAGCATCCATATTTATACAGCTGAATAAGTGGGCTAATTTTCAAAAAAGTGTTAAGCACCCAGCAGCTCCCATTGACGTCAGTGGGAGCTTCTGGCTGCTCAGCACTTTTGAAAATTAGGACACTCCTTTGGGTGCCTAAATATGGATTGATGAGTCTAACTTTAAGCCCCCATTTTTGACAATCTTGGCTTAGTATTTTGTAGTGTTGTGGAGACAACTTCTAGCAATTTCCACAGTGCTTAAGAGTTTGCCACGCTTTTCAGATGATGGTGTTGTGGGAAACTATACAAATCTGATATAGGGACGGGCTGTCTGTATATATAAAATCTGGTGCTGTAAATGAAATGTTATTGTAGACTGCAGCAGAAAACAAATCTGAGAAGCATGTGAGACTCCCAGGAAAGAAATGGGAAGTCTGAACAGCTCTCTCTTCTGTAAAGATGGAGAAAGCATTACTGAATGAAGAGCGGTCGCGGATCCTGCAGCCCAATGGCCCTGTTTCACCCTAGCAAATATCAGTACAAACGACAGGAATTGCTGTTGGAGCTTTAGGAATACAATCTGACTGTCCAAAATAAATAAATAACACGTGCAATGAAACAAGAAGAAATAGAATTAAGAGTTGCTCCTTGTTCACACTCTCAAATTAAGAAATGCTTTTTGACAGCTAAATCAACTACTTACACTGTGAAAGTGAAAACTGGGGACAAAAAGAATTCTGGGACAGATGCCAATGTCTTCATCATTCTTTACGGAAATAAAGATGACACGGGTAAGAACCAAGTACAGCCCGTGTATGTGTGAGAGAGATGGGGTCCGTGTTGTTGGTATAATTAACTGAAATGGCTTAGGAGTGTGGGGCGGGGGAGAGGGAGGTTTGCTTTCCTCAATACAATATCTGTTCTTAGTTAAGATGATTTCATATTCTTGCTGTAAGTCTTTTTCTTATCAGAGTGCATATGAAAGCCAATATTATTTAGCATTTTAGTTACTAGGGGATAGAGCCTCAGCTCCTGCAAATCACTGTAGTTCCATGGGCTTCAATGGAGCTAGGCCAAATTACACCGGCTATGTAAGCCGAATTGTTGACAGCATAGATTAAAACAAAGAGTAGCAAAACAGAACACTGGGTCAGGGTCAACTCATTTGTATCCCAGCAAGGAATCAGCCCACTCTAGAAACCCAGCTCGTCTTCAACTGCTGAGATGTTGCAGAAATATTTGATCGGTTGATGAGCAAACCCTGTTGGGACCGACACGATGCATATGTAGCGTATCTTAGGGTAGGTCTATACTTACGCGTCCCGTCGGAGGCGCGCGATCAATGTTCTGGGTTCGATTTATCGCGTCTTGTCAAGACGCGATAAATCGAACCAGGAAGTGCTCCGCCGTCGACGCTGGTAATCCAGCTCGACGAACGGAGTAGGCGGAGTCGACGGGGGAGCCTGCGCGCCGCGTGTGGATCCCGGGTAAGTGCTTTTTCATTCGAACTAAGGTACTTCGACTTCAGCTACGTTATTCACGTAGCTACGTTATTCACGTAGCTGAAGTTGCGTATCTTAGTTCGACAGGGGGGGGTAGTGTGGACCTAGCCTTAGTATTTGTGAAAGTGACAGACAGTGAAGAGACGTGTAGGGCAAATTCCCTTACACAGCTCGGACCACATCTCTAGCTGGCCCTTCAACGGCATAGTTGCTGTGCCATTGAAGGGAAACCTCTCAACTCAAGAGAGATGTGATGTGTATTTTGGTGGGTTTTTTATATGCAGTTGAAAATCTAGGGTTCAGTGTGACAAAAGACAGATTGGAAACTAAATCTCCAGGGGTGAGAGGCCATTTATTACACTGTATTCACATCCCCTGTTCCTGTTTACAAACCAAAGTATTGATTTGTATACACTAAACCAGTGATACTGGGACTGCAGCTAACGGGCCGCAAGTGGCTCTTTAATCTGTCTCCTGCGGCTCTTTGAAGCACATGATATTAAAACACTGAGATTTAATTATTAGCCAATCTAAGTTATTAACAAATCAGCATAAGTGCTGGAAGTAAGTGTGCTGGGAATGCTGCCACACCCCTTGGCTTGAAGTGGTTTCCATCATACACAGAGTTTACAGTTGGGTTCAATGACTCTCAGCCCTCCCTCACTATACAAATTGTTCCAGCATCCCTGCTAATCAGGATGCTTTTACTATGTTATTAGCCAATTATAGCTGATAAAGTAATAATACTTGGTGTGTCTTTTTACTGTGAGAATAATTATATACACACATATCTATCTATCTATTAAATGAAACAATGAATTCACACTACTTTTTTGGGTAATTCTGATTGCTAATTTGGCTCTTGAACCACTGAGGTCTGAATATCATTGCACTAAACAATGTCTGTATGTGCTGCAACAAACAGGGATAATCAATCTGAAGGCCTCCAAAACTAACAAGAACAAATTTGAGCGCGGGAAGATCGATGAGTTCACAGTGGAATCTGTGGACATTGGAGACCTGAAAAAAATAAAGATTGGCCATGACAATAATGGTAAGATGACTTGGCACAACATAGCTTTCCTTGTTCCACTTCATGACTTATTTATTTACATGCTGGACATTATTATCATCATGTGCTTGATGCTTTGCAGACAAATATACAGGCCCTTTCCCCAAGGAGCCTGCAATTTAATGTAGACGTCGTACAGCAGTGATGGCAAACAAGGTGTGAGCAGTGTTGAAACACAGCAGTTTTTTCATCCTTTTGTAAGCTGTGATATTCTAGCAGGAGGAGTGTGACCAGGGTGGAAAGGCTACCCAGGGGAAGGGAACATTGCAAGGGAATTGCTGTACAAAACCATTATTCCATAAAAGGGGTGATGCTAATCCTCTGTCTGGCTTTATAACCACCTTGTGACATATATTCAGGGCATTCCGACCTGATTGCTATGCTTTAAAATGATCTGGATCTCAAAATGGGATCTGTAGATAATGAAACCCAGGTGTTAAATTCACACAAAGGGCCCAATTTTTGAATGCCTAACTTCAGACATTTTAAAAGGGCCTGATTTTCAGAAAGTGTTCCAAACCCTCCCTCTGATAATGAGGCCCCTTTAGTCTCCCACTGGACATTCAGACTCTGAGGCACCCCAAACTCCTAGCCACTTTTGAAAAGTTCTGACAAAAGAAGCAAGAGTAAGCGAGAGTCTAATGATGACAGCACAGCACTGCCAGGCCAGTGAGTTCCTCCTGTGTTCTCACCCTGGTTTTAACTCCCTCTGGGACTTGGGGCAAGTCACTTAGCAGTAACCTGTCTACCGCAAGTGACTTTTCTGTAGAGCCGGATGATGACACTTACCTCTTTCACAGGGATCTTGCGGGATGAATTAATTAGTTCATTGTCTGTAAAGCGCTTTGCTGGTGAAAAGTGCTATTCACTCTGAGTATAATCTCCTGCTATAGGTGGCTCCGCTGGCTGGTTTCTGGAATGGGCGGAAATTGACGCCCCATCACTTGGGCAATGCCTGAAGTTCCCTTGTGGCCGCTGGCTGGATAAATCAGAGGACGATGGAGCCACTGAGAGAGATCTCTTCCCTGCAGAACTGCAGACAAAAGAATATGTTCCATGTATGTAGAGGGGACCATAGAGCTACCATAAGTTTATAGATTCTTTCTTCTCTCCCCTGCCCAAACCCTGGTTCATGCCATTGTTCCTTCTCACCTGGACTATCCTCCTCTCTGGCCACCCTGATCTTTACCATCCCCTCTTCAAACTATCCAACAGTCAGAAGCTAAAATAATCTTACTCTGGTGATGCTCTGACAATGTCTCCTCACTCACGGCCCGACCTCCGCTGCTGCTCTGACCATGGCATCCCCTGTCTCTCAAGCACATTTGCACTTTCTTTCCACATAAAACATTAGGGGAAGGGATGCGCCTTGTACCCTTCCCCACCACCATCCCTTGTGTGTTCAGTCTGCTGTCAGACACAACTGACCCCAGATTTGGAATAATAAATATATAGACATGGGGTGAATTTCACCCCATCACAAGGCCTCTGCACACATAGATCACACTTCAGCCCTACAGACCATCAATGTCACATTTCAACCCTATGGGACTTAGCCGGTGCATAACCCTTGCCCTGGTCCTCTTGAGAGGACTGTCGCCCATAGTACTGTGGTTTTGCTTCTCCTGAGATGTATCACATATGGTGTTAAATTCTTGATACATAACTTGAGTGGGTAATTTATTAGGGGTATTACATGATGTAAGAGTTTCTGGAATGCCAGCTCTTCGTGTACAATATGTGCAAAGCTTATTTGTGTCAGCAGCCCTTTTGCAGTGGCTGGAGCCAGCAATCAGGGCTATGTAGAAGGAGACTTGCAAGATGCTAGAACCAAGCATAAATACACACACGCGTAAATATACACGTTGTACTATTCACAATATTCTAATTTCCCTGCCATTAACCTGGTGATTTCAGATCGCCACTAAAATGGTCTGACATGTCTCATGCTTGCTCACGCCAAATTATGTCCCTGAGCATGGAGGATGAAAACATGTCATTGTTGTTCCTGTTAAAACAGTGCCTGTGGGGTACAACCTGAAAACGAAAGGGGATTCTGACAGCTGAGAGCTGTATCACTAGTGACCTTGTTACAGTGCTGTGTGGCTGATTCAGTTCTGAGCTGATGTTGCTATTCAAATAAAAAACCCAAGCGTAGCAGACTTGAGAAGATCAGATCATTTTTAATTCATAACACATAGGCGATTTTGGTCTCCAGGATTAGTTCTTTATTTTTACATATTGCAGGAAACTATTTCAGTTTATCTGCAGCACAGGCGAATAGGTTTCATTGGTTCTGGCAAAGAGAATATTAAGTACCTTCAGGCTGATTGTCTCTAAAATCAGATTTCTTCATCTCTTTTCTCCTGAGAGCTGTGTTTAGAAAGCCTGGATAGTTAATGAATGATTATGCTCTGATATGCATAATCACAGTTACTCCAGCAATAATAGAAGTGGTGCCAGAAATATGCCATCTGTTCTGATCTAGGATGCCGAGTCCTAGAACTCCCAGCACTGTGGCATAAAGCATAACAAAGAATATTGAAATGGGTGGCGTGTGGGAGAGCACCGGATTATAAGCAGCTCAGAAAGATGCATAGAAAAAGGAAGAGAATGGTTGAAGTGGGGTTTGATATACATGAACAGGTAAACCAAAGAGAACAGAAGGCCAACCAGAATGACAGAGAAGGGATAGAAGAAATGGAAGCCCATGGTAAGTGTATGGGCCAAATTCTGCACATCTCTAATGGAGACCGGTAGCATCCTGAGTGTGTTTCAGCAAAGAGATTATCTCTAGTTAGGGTTCAAGAACTGCAAAGAGGCCTTTGATAATTTGAAATGAAATAAATAATATTAATGCTGAGCTCTTGTCGGGCACTTTTCATCCATATACCTCAAGATGCTGAACAAAAGAGAGTAAATATCATTCTCGACATTGGGAAACTGAAACACAGAGAGGGGAAGTGACTTGATCAAGGTTATGTAACAGGTCAGTGGCAGAGCCAGGAATCTGTCCTGGTCTTGTGGTCCCCAGGCCAGTCCCCTATATCCTGGGCTAGTCTATTTCTTACATCAGTAAGAATTTGCAAATTCTAGAGAGACCAAAGTAGGAACAAGGAAGGATTAAAGGGCCCAATTCATTGTTGCTCTGCACCTTGTGAAGTCACAATTCAAATTTGGTAGCATTTTATGCCCGCTTTGCACTACTTTGATGACTGACAAGGTGCAGGGCATTGGAGAATCTGGCCTCAAGAGACCACTAGATGAAAGAGTGAAATGGAGACTAGTTCTTTAAAACATGAGACAGGTTCACATTTCCCCCCCTCTCTGGTTGCTGTTTCCTCCGCAAGCTAATACTTAAAATAGTCCGGAAGTTTTAATGAGGTTTAGTTCAAATTTTTCATACCAGCTTCAGCTAGTTCAGTTTTGCCAGTTTGCTTAGTTACTCAAAAATCTTCTGAGTCTTTTCAAGACTCAGCATACTGTGGGAGATTCATGTTTCAATTACTTTGCAGTATAAAGATTCAGAGCTCTTTTGACTCCCAGGATTAAATCCAATGGGTCAGATTCCAACCTCAGTAAATCAGTATGAATTCAGAGTAGCTCCATTGGCGTCACTGATTTAAATGGAGTTCTCCAGATTTACATTGGTATAACTGAGATCAGAATCCAGCCTGATGGCTTGCAACGTAATGTAACAGTTAATTGTACAGTACATAACTTCTGTGTGTATAATTCCTAATGATGCTTTGTAAATGTTGACATTTCTAATCTAGGATTGAGTTTGTTAAATTCTAAAATGAATGATAGACTTTCCCAATTGGAAGCCTTGCTTTTTGCTCACAGCCCATGGTTTGCTTTTTGTTTTCCTCTGCTTAACTTAGTTGTCCCTTACGAGATCACAGTTTACACCAGTGACATCTTTGGAGCTGGCACCGATGCAGATGTTTTCATTGTTCTCTATGGAAGTGATGGGGTCTGCAGTCAACAGAAATCCCTGTGCCAGAACAAGAGAGAGCAAAGGATGTGCTTTGAGAGGAACTCCGTGGATCAGTTCATTGTGGAGGTAAAATAAAAATATTTGCTTTTGTGCAGGAGCAATGATTGGGTGAGGGGTTTAGGGACACAAAGTGGAGAGAAAAGCAGTTGGGATGTGGAAAAAAATTGAAAAAGGACTCTTGATGGCAGCTGGGTGAAAATTTTTGGATCACTAATTCTGGACAAAAGGTGCATTTTTGGCCGACCTGAAACTATTTGTGAATTTGACATGAATTGTTTTGGCCATTCACAGACTGGCCAGAGAAGGAAGAGATAGGGGTGCTGTTGGACCCTTTTAACCTTTAGCCCAGTGGTCAGGGCATTCATTTGGAGACCCAGGCTTGAATCTCTGCTCTGGGTTCAAATCCCTCTTCTGGAATAGACCTCAAGCGGACTTTTTCCATTTAAAAATTTCAGATGTGGTTCAGCCCAAACAGAATTTTTTCCCCAGTTTTTTGGAACTTCCACTGAACCAAAAAATCAATTACTTGCCCAACTCTACTCTTTTACCTCTCTCCTCACAGGAGACTTATGCAGGTATGCAGTGGGGAAGGAAGGATGGTCTAGTGGTTAGAGCATTCAGGTCCCAGTGCTGCTACAGACTTTCTGTATGATCCCAGGCAAATCACCGAGCCTCTTTGTTTAACCCACACACCTCCTGGGTTTAGTTTTCTGTCCCATCTAGTGGCATTGAGACCACTTGAGAGAGAGAGAGAGTTAAATGAGTCTGCTCTACAGCCTTAGCCTTGCAGTAATAGGAGCAACATAAAATAGATAAGTAGCAACCCCTGCCATTGCTTGCTAATGGCCTCATCTAGAACCTTTAATCAATTATAATTTCTCTTCCTCTCTCTCTGGCACATTTACACATCTTCTCACTTTCTCTCTGTCCCTCCAACATTTTTAAAAGGAAACACCTTCTAAGAACCAAAGATAATGTCTGAAATTGCATGCACAAATGGGGGATCTGTATGCACCATTTTGTGGGTGCACTTTCAGAAGGCACTTCTAAAAAGATGGTCCATAATGCCTAATGCTTGTGTGGGAATATATAAAGGACCTGTCTTACCTTACTGTAGCAGCTATGATTTTGAATATGTTGGACCAAGTTTTCAAAGAGCCTGATGTATTTGCAAACATATACATTAGTGCATGCAAAAGATACATTTTTGCACACACATTTACCAGTTGTGTAGCTAACTGCCCATTGGCACATGGAATGCTGGTTTCAACAGTCCTTGCTCACAACAAACTTTCACTGAAGCCAATGCATACACAAGATTACGAACTGGCAAATACTGCAAGTTACGGAGGTGTTTTAAAAATCTGGCCCTATATATTATTTCTGTTTGATATTTTCATCCACTGGGTATGTCGGAGACTAAGTTCCCAGAGGGACTTAAAACCTTTCTGTGTTTCTTTTTGTTTTGTTGTGGTGGAGTTTTTTTAATAATCAAGACCAAACCTTAGCACATTTTTAAACAAATTAAAATATGTTCACCTCAAATTGTTGTCCTAGGACACAAATCACAATAAACCCTCTCCTCTTTACATCTTTCAAAGAATATAACCTACCTCCGTGGAGTTTCCCTGGAGTTGTCCATGATGGAGTTTGCCATTCATCAATCCATGTGCAAAAAATCTTGAACTGCACATCATTTGAATGTTGTAATCCTTAGGATTTATTTTCCCGTTAGAAGAAGCTGAGACACCAGTGCATTTTAGACAAAGTACATGAAAATGCAGTTTGTTCTGTGGATTTAGAAGGACATATTAACTGGTCCCCAAAATCTATTTTTTTTCTTTACCAAACAACAACAAAAAAGCAGAAAAATATATTCTTCTTTCACCTATTCGTGAGGAGCCATAATTTGAAGCCCAGTAGACCTTGAAAATAATGCTGGGATTTCACAAAATACAGAGCTGAGAATTGCCTTTTTGTTTTAGTGGTTTTACTGCCGGTGCTGTTTGGTATTCTGCAGAAGGGGCAATAAAAGCATTAAAAAAACCATTATCAGCTGCAGTTCTGAGTGGTGATTTTCTGGAGATGCCTAAAGCGGTGCAATAAACACATCTTTTTTTAATACCCATCTTTACAGTCACATGCCACTTCACTGCTATGTATAAATTGAATGCCTCATTGAAGGATGGTTGTTCAGGCTGAGCGGAGGAAGAATAACATCATTTCTCCTATATTAATGTTTTTGGATGAATTCAGAGAATTTTAATTTTTGTGCTAGTAAGAGATTGATAATGCTCTCAATAGTCAGCTCAGGTATAGTGAATGCCGACCTCATGCAAGCTTCCCTAACCAGTTCTGTTGCAGCACCAAACCCTGAATTGCAGCAACCAGTCTATTCTAATTCTCAGTCTCACCTGAAATTAGACTAACTGTGCTTCAATACACAACAGTCTTCTCATGTTGGGGGCAAGCGGTAGGGGAACGAAATTGATACCTGCAAACTTTTAACATTTGCAAGATGGAAAAAGAGTTGGTATACAAATCTCTATAGGGAAAATGCTATCTTAGGCCCCTCCCATGTGAAAAGGAGGCATTCAGCCAGTTGATCTACACTCAAGCTGGCACCGAAGTAACAAAAGGTGCAAATCCAAACCAATTTCATGATTTTGGTGCAACTATGTTTACAGCCTTATTTTCAGAATATAAGTGGCTAAAGGGGCACCCAGAAAATTTAAAATATTGATCTATCTGATTTGCTCAAAGTGGCAGACGGAGTCTGTGGCTGAGCAAGAAAGAGAGAGCAGATTTCCAGGCTCTCAATCTTGTGCTTTGATTTCAAGACCTTCCTTCCCCTGTTATAATCATGTATTGATAATCTAACACATAGCTATAAAAAAATAAAATCAAACCACAGGAATCTTCCAGCGTCTGAGGATTGGTTCAATTCCCATTCCAGCTGAAGAGCTTAGGAAATGCTCCACACACAGAATTGCACCTATTTAATAGAATCTGTTCCCAAAGTGTAGTTATTTCAGTGCAAGTCTGTGTATGGACACACTTATTTCAGAATAAAGACAATGTGGAGCACCTCATTCCACAAGCATATGGATGCTACAGTGAGGCTAATATTAGCCGTTTTGGGAACTTAATATAGACTGAAAAGAAGAAAATGGATAACGAATCAGTGGATCTTGGCTTTAGCTGTAAAGGAACTGAGGCTGCCACCTATTACTCACTTCAAAATCTTTTCTTTGTTTCCGTAGCTGGAGGATGTTGGAGACACTATTGAGAAGATTCGTATTGGGCACAAAGGCGGAGGGCTTAATTCGGGATGGCATTTAGATCGGGTAGAGATACGGAGACTTTTGCCAAATGGGAAGGTAGGCATTGAATCATTGGACTTTGTGGAAGGCTTCCAGTGGCAGCTGCTTCTCTGCGTCCCAAAGTGGAGCTGCAATATACCAAAAATGATGAAGAGAGAAAAATGACTCCCTGGAGAACAATGCTAGCTAATGAAGTCGCAAGAGCTTGGGGACCCTGAGGCAAACATTTATTATGGTGTTGCTTCTAAAACTCTGCAGCTTAAAAAAAAAATGCTTAACCTCCTCCCCTCCCCCATTCTCAGCGCACTTGTTGAGTAGAATAAAGATATCAGGGCTCACATTAGAGCAAAATATTTCAAGACTATGGATGGTTAACAACTGATTCATTGGCAACCAGTATGTCAGACTGATGGCCCAGTTGTCTAACTTTAAAAACTGAGGACCGGTCTGCTTTCAGTAGCCACAATAAAGATCTCTTGGTGGTTTTTGTAAGGGTAGACTTTTCCCCAGTTATCTTGGGAAAAATTTCCCCTTCCACCACAGTTACGTAGTGCATGCTGGCTAACGTCCTCCCACCCCGGAGTTGGCTGCATTTCAGTGTTGTGAAATGACTCCTGTATGTGTAGATTGTAAAGAGTTTGGGGAACTTTGGAATGACTGCACACTGGATAAATGCATACGCCACTCTGTTGGTCTATAGGGGCCATACCTGAGCTGCAAAGGCCAGGGGAGAATTTTCTGTGAGGCAGGAGTAGTTAATGGAAACCATAATCAGATGTATGCCTTATATGGGGCATGTCAGGAGTGTCAGAAGAAATCTTCCCGGTGCTGAGCACTACAGAGATTGTGGGGCGCTCCGGGATGTGGTTCGGCCAGTGGCTGTCCTGGGGAGTCTGTTGTGTCCCTTGAGGCTGTCTAATTTATGCCAAGAAGGTGCACCAGCCCTCACTAGCCTGGTATCGTTCCCTCACTACCTCTGAGCTGCTGCTTCTCTGCTGCACCGGCTGCAAGGCACAGAACAGAAACTCTCCCAGGATGTTTACTGCTCCATTTCTGTCTGGAGAGCCTTTCCGGTTTGACCCAGCTACCTTTTTATTCCTGAGCCAGACAGGAAGCTCTTTACAATAAGGCCTAAGTCTGCAGAAGGATTTAGGCACCTAACTGCGCTTAGGCACCCACGTTCAAACTTCAGATCCTCAGATCCCCCACTCAGTTGCTGCCCAAGGGCCTGAGGTGCCTACGTTTCCACAGATAAAGTCCTTTAGGTACTAAAACTCTGCCAGTGGGAATGAGCACAGCTGCCTCAGTCCTACCACTCTTCACTGGGCCAGGGAAAGGGAGTGAGAACGATCCTATAGCCTAGTGGTTAGGGCACTCCCCCGGGATGCGGGAGACCCAGCTTCAACTCCCTGTTCCAATGGCTAGTTCATTATTTATACAAAGTTTCAGTTTTAACAGGAGAGATGGAGGGAGCCTCCCCTTCCCCTCCCCTGAATACCCCATAACCCAGGGGTTAGGACATCCTCCTGAGAGGTGTGGGTTCAAATTCCTGCTCCACATTTGCACAAAAGGGCTTAGGCACCTAACTCCAAGAGAGGGTTCCTGGCTGTGAATCCCCAGCAGAGATAGGTGCCTAATTCCTTTTGAGGGGTGGAGTTTAGGCCACCCCCCTCTCATCGGCATTTCCCTATTGACTAGTTTAGGGAGCTCCCTGTTGAATGTGCTGTGTTTTGTGGACCTCCAGTTCTTAAGGGCCTACGGGCAGCTCTACACTACAAATTTACATGGTGCAGCGGCGCCACTGTAGTGCACTGGTGAAGATACTCTGAGGCAATAGGAGAGAGCTCTCCTGTAATAACTTCACCTCGGCGGGGGAAGGTCTCCCGTCGACATAGCGCTGTCTACAAGGGGGGTTGAGGTCAGTATAACAACGTCGTTCTGTGGTGTATGCAAGTAAGTATGTAGAGTAGACCAGACCTAACTCTGCCCATACATTGTGCAGGGACTGGGAGCTTGGCTGCCTAACTCATTAGGCAGCGGGGCACCTAAAGTTAGGCTCAGCATTGCAACACGTAAGTCCTCTTTGTGTATCTAGCGCTAAGTGAACAGCATTATAGGGTGGGGATGGAGGTGTGTGATGTCTACAGAAGAAACATGTGTGTGAATGGGGAAAAAACCCTGTGTTGACTGTAAAAGGACTGGTTCTCAGACTGGATTTACATAGGACCCTACTGCTAAGTGAATAATGGAGATGACTGAAGCGCTATAAATGCAGTTTGGTAATCAAACATGGGTGAACTTGTAGCAATTGATTGAATTCAGTCTCCATGGATTGGTAGCACTTATATTTCAGATTGCAAAGCCAAGCAAATATAGTAACACATTAATACTATTGCTTTTGCTACTACAGTAACATTAATATGGAAACTTTAGTCATAATTAGATACAATAAGGACACATGCTTATTATTTCTTATTGTTTGCCTTCTTCATCTCTTGAAATCATAGCTCGTCTGTTTGTGGGACCCAAGGGATAGGCCAGAACCTCATCCAAAGACCTGAATTTTCCTTGACATCCCCCTGAACTTTAGAAGAATTTGGATTCAGATCTGACCTTTACAGACCTAGCCCATCTCTAGTTTCCATGCAGCTGTCCTTATTCATAAAGAACAAGGGGAGAGAGTTATAGAAAATTGCACTTACATATATGTATGTTTGCTGTAACATTTTTTACCGTTTTCTCTGCAAACTCTGTAAGGGATGTTAGAAAAATGCTCCATTTAGAAGTCAACCTTTCTGGAGTTGAAATATGATCTACATTCAGGGGCATGCAGGTTCTGTCTTCTGCCTCTGTCTGTTCTTTTGTGCTGTGCCCATCTATGACCTCACGCATTCTTACAGCTTCAGCTACCGTATCTATGGTGTTGGGTTCAGAAAGCTGCCTCTCCACCTGCAGCTTCTACCTCTCTGCCTCACATTTGGGACTTTCCAACATTTAATCCTGGAAAAATCTGTTGCCCATTCAAAGTAAACAAGCATGTTTCTCATGTCTCAGCCTCCTGCCTTCTGTTGTCTCTCCCTTGTCCATCACCTTCAAACACTTCCCTCTCCCCTCTGGCACCCGCGCTCTCGCACATGGTTTCATTTGATTCCTCTCTCCTCTTTGGATTACTCTTTTGGTTTCCTTGAACCTTTTTCATGAAATTCAGGGCCACACCCTCCTTTCTGCCTACTGCCTATCGTTTTCCCACTCTATCATTCTAAACACCCACCCATTTCCTTCTCTCACTCTCCTACTTGCCTCTGCTTCCATGCCACCCATTGCGTATCAGTTTGTAACTGGCATTTTGCTTAGAACGGCATAAAAGTACTTTTGCCATAGAACTTATTTCACTCGGGGAACTGGTACAATCAATAGTATTGAACGCACTCTTTTGGTGGTAGAACCTTCACTAGGAGAGTTTGCTGGTATAGGTCTACCAGCAAGGCTTTCCTGGTGTAGACCAGGCCTCTGCTATTGATTCAGTATTTATTGAAACAGAGACGTGCCACCTGCTGAACAATCAATATCATTTCCTGAGGCCCACAGGTGTTCCTCAGAGGTCTCCCATCCAAGGATCAACCCAGCCCGCTCCTGTTTAACTGGTGATAACCAATTGGGCTACAACACAAGTGGTGGTGTTGCCAGTTCCAAAGGAGTAAAAGAAATGGGTGTTTGACTCTATGGGGAGTTTCAAGAGCACCACGCCCAAGGGAAAATATGCGTCCTGCCTGCTTGCCCCTATCAAGCCCACATGTTTGACTCAGCACTTTGGACAGCTCCACCCGCTTAGTGTTTGGTTGCCCTCTCTTCAGGCACGGAGGTGGGTTCTAAACCAAGCAGCCAGGCAACAGTTAAACCAGCATTTAAAAGATGTTAAGTGAGAAGACTGAGCCAAAAAACCTCACAACCTAAGATAAAGCAGAGAGATCCACAATTGTGCTAAGCTTTGACTCTGGCATGTGAAAAAGAAGAAACGAGAGCACTGCATGATGCCGCTGTAATCAACCGCAGGATATTATGACCTGCCACAGGATAGCAATATGCTGCCAAAGCTTCTAAAAGCTGTGCTACCTGATTAGACTGTTAAGATGTATCTGTATGTTGCAAAGGAAAAAATGAGGTCAGTAACTTTTAGAGTAAATTGAAAGCATTTGGGTAGGAAACTAAGCTCATTGCATATCAGTAGAGCTCTGCCTATGCATGTCAATTATATCTGATAATTATATTTCACTTGCTACGACTCACACGGGTAAAGCACTGAGTTTAGCAGACTGTCATATCGCCTATAGCTCAGAGCCAAAAATCAAACTCGAATGAAACAAATCCCAGTTGTAAGCGCCGTGAGATTTTACAGTCGTTACCATAAAATAATACACTTTGTGTCACTGTAATAATAATACCATCACTAACAAGTCAGCTCCAATGGAAACTGCGGCAATGACATGGAGACTAGTGATAACAATACAGTTAACACTTGCCATGACTACTTTATTTCCATCATGCAGGCTTTTAAGCTAGAATCCCCCAAATATCATGTAGCCTAATATATAATGTTCACAGCAATGACTCAGGCACATGCAAGCAACCATGATAACACTATCAGCATTGAGGATCAGTTAAAATTTAAAGCAACCCGTATGCTCCTTCAGTCACGGCTTTAATGAGAGTCACGTTAGGAATCTCTAACTGTAATAGGGAATACCAACCCAGAGGCACAGTTACAAAATGTCGTCTCTTCCTTCTCATTGACACTAGATTGTAACTGGGGGAAACCGAGTCAATTGGTAGTTCTAATTGTAATGAATGGTTTGGAACATAGAAAGAAAATACTGGTTACATTTCCTGGACTGCAGTCATTATGTGTAGAGCCGTACAAATCCAGGGATATCTATTTTTGCGGATCGTGGATCAGATGTGGATACAAATTTTGTATCTGCGCAGGGCTCTAAATATAGGCTCTCGAAGGCAGGGAAGCAGCTGTCTGCAGCTCATAGTCTATGAGGTTGCTTCTTCGCCATCAAGATCCTATATTCCCTCTACCCCCGTATACAGAGGAAGGGGAGGTGATAGATCAAGAAGCAGCTGTCTGCAGCTCATATCCCATGAGGCTGCTTCCCCACCTTTGAGATCTTATATTTCCTCTCCCTCTATATACAGAGAAAGGGGAGGTGATAGATCAAGACAGGCAGCAAAATCACCCCCATGCTCCTATCGCCGCAGTTTAAGCAGCCAAGCAATTTAGGAAACCGCTCCTGACTTCATTGCCGTATCAGGTCACTTGGAGAGGGAGGCAGCTGCTTCTGCACAGTAAGTCAGTAGCTGCAGACAGCTGCCTCTTGATCTATCCAGAGGATCTCGAGTATGGAGATGATACTGCCTTGTTTGAAGTAACTACTTAACTGCTGCTAACGCTGGAAGAGCTGCGACAGACTGCAGAATCTATAGGACTTAAAATAGGTGGTGATAAAACCAAAGCTATGCATGCCTCCTGTAAAATGGAAATGAATGACCAGTCGACACTGCATGTCGATGACAATGGCATTGAATGGGGGAATAGTTTTATCTATCTGGGTAGTCAGTAGAAAGCAGGAGGTTCGGTATCTGAAGTCATACGTCGGATCGTTCTTGCATTTCATCACCTTCAGCGGTCTCTCTTTGGGCAGTGGGAAGTCTGTGTGACAACTAAACTGTGAGTGTTCAATGCGATAACGATGGGAACTCTGGTATACAGAGCAGAAACATGACTGTAAAAAACAGCTGAGGAAAGGAGACTAAACAGTTTTCGATGTCAACAGTTATGGCGTATTCTCAACATCCGTTGGTTTGATTTTTGTCACAAACAAGGAAATGCTCAGATGATCCCGATAAGTTGCAGTCTTCCAGCAGTTGAGAACAAAGTGATTGCAATGGTCGGATCATAGCAGACGAACCTACGCTTTTACAGAAGGATCGTAGAGATGAGGAAATAGATCACAAAGCTGACCATGAATGAGGTTGGAAAAGAAAGAAGACTTACAAGGGCTCCTTCAAGATGGAAGTCTGTTCTATGTGCCACCTCCTCCTGCCTCCTAGGTAAAATGGAAATAAGAACTCCTGAAAGTAAAGATTTACAATAATCTAAAGTCCTATTTGATTTGTATATTGTCATTCATACAGGCCATGCTCCAAAATACTTTAAGTGAACTTTTGCAAGTACAGGGTTAAATAACAGATGTGAGAGGAACAGCGAGAGGAATGAAGAGGTATATGCAAGGAAGAAATCATGTTTTTGGCCAAGATTTGGAATGAGAGGAAGGGTGTTCTCAATGACAGGAGCTGCAGAGGAGAAGGCTCCTGCACCAGTGATGGGACTGTCGGGAAGTATAAAGAGGATGGCAGCATTACAGCAGAGTGAACAGGGAGGGTAGTGGAGAGAGGATGATAGGGGGAAGCAGTGCTGGCTCTTGACCAAATGACGCCCCAAGCAAGGTGTGTCTTTGGCATCCCCCCTCCATTTGTTAAACTTTTCAGTACCTTATTTTTTATTGCATTTGTAGCCCATTTCACGACTTTGATGCACAATTTGCATGCATGATTTATCCCTGTCATATTGGATGACAAATTTGCACGCTAGGAGCTGTAAGTCTGTATTTATTCATGCCATATATAAGCAAATAAAAAATTCTTTTCTCTAAGCTTATAGAAACTTTTTTAATTTTACGAATAATGGAAATGTACTAACATCAAGAAATAGAACTGTGCACCAATATTGGGTGGACCAGAATTAAACTGTGTTACAGTAGATGACAGCCTTAGAATGTTAACCTAGTCCTTTAGTTCTAAAAGTCGCTTTTCTCACCTTTGCCCTTGCGAACTGAAGCACATCGTCAGAGAGATCCAAAGACTGGCCAATGGTATTTTCAGGCAATAAAATAACAAGTGATGTCAGTGTATCATTGGCCAGCGTCGATCAAAGATATGTTTTAATGAGCCTGAGCTGTGCTCACCACTCGTGACTGTGATCGGCACCATGAGCAGAATCCTCAAAGCTATCCACAAATTAGGAAAAATGTGCTTGAGCACGACCTCATGAATGAATTGGAGAACTTGGAGTGGAGAGTGCTTCCCGTATGGCAAAATGTGATTGATGTTGTCCAATTCGACACAGAGGTCTTTATCATTGTGGTCCAAACATTCCGCATGTGTCAGTGTCCGGTGAAGATCTGTATAATTGTTCAAGAGTATTTTCCTGTCTGCTGGCAACTTACTAAGATCATAGAACTTCCTCCCTCCTGCCCCCAATCTTTTCATAGTGCTTCATTTGGCCAAACCTTTCTTCGATGGAGACTCGAGCAGTGTCAACGCACGAGCAAAAAGACTCCTTTTTGAATTTTTCTTCTAAGCTTCCCATCACCTCATCTCTGCCCTCATAACCAAACTGTCTCTTCTTCCAATGAATACGAGTTTCCTTGAAGACAGGCTCAACTCCCAAGTTTTCTGCTATTTCTTTGGCAGCAGTGATGGCATCTTCAAATCTGTTGTCTCTGTAGGCCACAATGAAATCATGGCAGCTTCTCATTAAAGTAGTAGCGGTCAAGATGTCCATCGACTGAGTTTGTAATGCCTGGCTTACAACATTTGGTTGAAACAGGATATTGTGCCAAACCACAACTGAGACCAGAAATTTGAAGTCAATTATCTGGCTTGCCAGGCTTTGCACCTCATGTTGGATTCCGGCTTCGACTTTACTTGATTGTGCCAGTTCCATCAGGGTGTCGTAAACCTTAGTCTCTTGGTACCTCCCTGGCTTTACACTGTCAGTGAGGCTCTCCCAGCAAGTGTCACTTAGCGGCTTCCTGGTTAGATTTTTAACATTGTCCATGAGGCTCTTCCACCTGATAGTTGCTGCTGAAAGCAGGACGTATATCCTTTGCGGTACTTCAAAGAGAGATACTGAATCTAAAGCAGATGACACTGCACCTGACACAACCAGGTTGAGAGACTGGCAGCCACAAGGCACGAAGAAAACTCTTGGATTCAGCACAAGGATCCTTGCCTGGACCTACTGTTTGTTCCCTTCATGTTGATGCCATTGTAGTAGCCTTGCCATGGCAGTCCTGAAGCTTTATTTTATTCTCATTCAAAACATTCATAAGCAGTTGTGTTAGTCCTTTTCCTTCGTCCACAGACCGGAAACAGATAAAATGTTCCTTTACTTGGATACAGCCATCCTCGTCGTCAACGAATCTTACTGTAAATGACATCTTTTCTTGTGACTAATGCAGACCATTATTACAGCGTAGTACTCCACTTTGCCGAGCCGCATCAATATGTTATCAAGAACCTTCCTTGCCATAAGGTCAATCAATTTGTTTTGAATTGCTTTTCAGCAGTAATGATCCAGAGCTTCTTTACGAACTACTTGACATAGGTGCTCACACATGACATCATCGTATTTCCCAAGGAGCTCTACCAAATGGAGGAAATTACTGTTATGTTCGGTGAACAACTTCTCTGAGTCCCAGAAAGGCAAATTAGTCTATGCAAGGAAGAGGATAATTGAGATCAGACGCTCGAGACTCTGCTATCAGATGGAAGCAAGTCCATGGCGGGTTTCAGAAACAAGGAGCACTATGCTACACGGGATCTTGAAATGAGTGGGAATGCCTGTGGAGTCATTTGACTATAGACTTAGGGTGGTGCTATGGAGAGGAAGGATAGTCTAGTGGTTAGGGCACTACATTGCGACTCTGGCAATTTTGGTTCAAGTCCCAGCTCTGCCACAATCTTCCTGTGTGATCTCAAGCAAGTCACATAGTCTCTCTCTGTGCCTCAGAATAACACTGCCCTTCCTCAGAGAGGTGTTGTGAGGATAGATACATTAACAATCGTGGGGGGACATATAAGTACCATCGATATAATTGTGTATAAATGTTATGTGACAGGTAATGGCACATGGTTGCTTGAAAGACGACAGCATGGAGCTGCAATAGTCAAGGTGAAAAGAACTGAAGCCCTGGATGCAGATCCCATTTGAGATGGAGTCAAGGCAGTGACACATTCAAAAGCTTTTTCTTCCTTTATGCTGTGTAGTTTGTGCGTGGTCTGGTAGTTAACTTTGTTCTGTTCACACTTGTGGGATCTGCAGTTTATATGAAGATTCATGTCCACTTCATACGCAGTTACCCTGGTTAAATAACATTTTGAAGGCCTTGAAGAAGCCTGTGACTTCTTCTTAGCAAGTGATCTGCCATTGATTTTATTTGCTGTTCCACTGTTTTCATTTCTTCCTTGATAGGATAGGAATCATGCTTGTTTCTCCTAAAGTAAAGTCGAAACAAAGGATAAAAAATGATTTCACTTTTTTTTCTTCAAGTACTCATGGGAAATGGCTTCAGAGTGCTTGAGTTTTAGTATTATTGGGCAAAATCATGAAGTTTGCACTTCAGCAAAATCCTGGAGTATGTATTCAAGCAAAACTACTGACTTCAAGGAGAGTATTGTCTGAATAAGACTGATAAAGGGTTGTAGGATCCTGCCAACCCATATTCTCAAACGTCTTCAGTGGGAGGATACTGTTCGGAATAAGGGTTTTTAGGATCAGGCACTGAACCCACTGAAATTAGAGAGGGAGAATACCTATTAGATTATATAGTCAATCCCCTGTTAACTAGTGGAGTAGTGTACTCTGCATTATCTAGTGCTTTGGTTAGTCTCATTTGAGCGCAGTTTAGCTTTTGATACTGAATAATGGAAAGGGTTTTATTACCTAATAGTATACTTTGTTCTACTTCATTGCATACTTGCGTTGTCTGGTTGTTGCACTTAAAACAATTTTTAATCTGTGCATACACACACACTGGAATTCACTGTGCTTGCAAATCAATGGCTGTGTCCAATGGCTGAGAAGGAACTGACAGTAGCTCTCCCTCTAAAAAAGAATGTGTCTTTGTCATGTTACACCAGGGTTCGGAAACCATCACATTTCCATGTCAAAGGTGGCTTGCAAAATCTGAAGATGATGGCGAGATTGTAAGAGAACTTGTACCATCTGATATCTTTACTGAAAAACTCCTGAAAGATGGGACACTAAAACAGATAGAACAGGAAGTTGAAGAACCACTGGAAAGTAAGTAAAATGCCACTGCACCTTGACTTCTTGTTTTGACCCTTTGGAACAAGCCATTGGGATATGTAGTTCAGGTAGAGGCATGCTACTAAAGGTTGCTTCTTTGCAATTATGGCTATTGAGTGAAAAATCAATCATTTAAACTGCCGTATTTTATGTGAAAAAACTCGTATCTGCCATCTGGATTACTGTAACTTCCCGTTCTCTGGCCTCCTTGATGGCCAACATGCTCCCGTCCAGTCCTCACAAACACAGCTGCTACAGTCCTATTCCCTGGCTGCTGTTCTGATTGTGTCTCACACACATCCTTTGCATTTCTCTACTGGCTCTAGGGTGACCAGACAGCAAGTATGAAAAATCGGGACAGGGGGTGGGTGGTAATAGGAGCCTATATAAGAAAAAGACCCAAAAATCGGGACTGTCCCTATAAAATCGGGACATCTGGTCACCCTAACTGGCTCTCCTTTATACACAAGTTTCCAACATCTTGTCTTCCAGGCCTTGCAAACATCTCTAGTTATTTGTCTTCATCTCCTGTCGTATTGTCCTCCACCCCTTCTGCTCCAACTACCAGCCTCGATGCCCCATTTGCAGCTTTCTTCCATGATTGTCTTTGCACTTTCTTCCACACTGCCCGTTAAGTACATAACATCCTCCCAGAACTGGTCTGCAGGGCAGCTACCCACTCCTTATTCAGATCCCTCTGTAAGTAGGTTGAGTTCCTATCCTGCTCTGAACAGAGAATATAAATACTATGCAACATCCGGATTTACTCTCTTCCTGATACAGTATCTGGCTTTCTAATATAAATAGTAACAACACAATATAAATTTCAGCCTAAACTTCTCCCTCAAATTTGACGGTTGCTAAAGATTTCTCTGCAACACCTCCCTGACCCAACCCTTAGTTACCTCTCCCCTAGAGAGAGATTTTTACCCCTCTCATATCCTGACTGGAGCTAATTGAATCCAACTGCAAGTATTACTTGCCATCTTCTTTCAGGGTTCAAGTACCTGGTAACAGGACGATTCAACCATGGAAATCATCCCATTCAGTATTTCTTATTCTCTTTCACAGCTTGATTTGTATTTACACTGTGCCTAGGGCCCTACCAAATTCACAGCCATGAAAAATGCGTCACTGACCGTGAAATCTGGTCTCTCCCCGTGAAATCTGGTCTTTTGTGTGCTTTTACCCTATACTATGCAGATTTCATGGGGGGAGACCAGTGTTTCTCAAATTCATAGAATCATAGAATATCAGGGTTGGAAGGGACCTCAGGAGGTCATCTAGTCCAACCCCCTGCTCAAAGCAGGACCAATCCCCAACTAAATCATCCCAGCCAGGCCTTTGTCAAGCCTGACCTTAAAAACCTCTAAGGAAGGAGATTCCACCCCCTCCCTAGGTAACCCATTCCAGTGCTTCACCACCCTCCTACTGAAAAAGTTTTTCCTAATATCCAACCTAAACCTCTCCCCCCGCCCCACAACTTGAGACCATTACTCCTTGTTTTGTCATCTGCTACCACTGAGAACAATCTAGATCCATCCTCTTTGGTACCCCCTTTCAGGTATGTAGCAGGGTGGAACCCCGCTCCTACCCGGAGGGGCTGGAAATAGCCCTGGGAGAGGGCTGAGGCTCAGAAGCTGGGCTGATGAGCAAGGCAGCCACAGGTGTGGCCAGTTAATCAGGGCCCAGCTGGCCCTTATAAGAGGGCAGTGGGCCTGGAGCAAACATACACTCTCTCTCTGTCTTTAGAGAGGGAAGGGCTTGGCTGCAGGGACCTGACCAGGTACCTAGGGTGGAGCAGGGCTGGGGAAGGCCAGAGGAGCTGGGGAGCTCCGGCCTGAGAAAACCCCAGGCTGTGGCCTAGGGTTAGGCCCCACTAGGTACTGGGATTGTGGGGGCAGCCCACAGGTAGGCTGAGGCAGCAGGTCCAAACCCCCCTTTGCCTGTGATGAGTGGCTTATACTGCAGTCTGCCCCAGGGTGCGGGGGCTAGCTGGTGACTGGCAGTAGCCTATGACTGAGGCGAGGTGGGGATAGCGGGTTGGGGGTTCCCCTGGGGAGGGGAGACCCAGATCTAGGGGTACTGCCAGGGGGCAGCACCCCAGTTAAAGGGGCACCGGGTCCTGGGAGGGATAAACGGGGCCAGAGTGGTCAGGTGGATCACTGGCCTGCAGAGGGCGCTCCAGAGGCTGGTGAGCTAATTCCCGACTGAAACTAGCAGGAGGCGCCGCAGGGGTGAGTCCGACCTGTGCCACAAGGTAGTTGAAAGCAGCTATCAAATCCCCCCTCATTCTTCTCTTCTGCAGGCTAAACAATCCCAGTTCCCTCAGCCTCTCCTCATAAGTCATGTGCTCCAGCCCCCTAATCATTTTTGTTGCCCTCCGCTGGACTCTTTCCAATTTTTCCACATCCTTCTTGTAGTGTGGGGCCCAAAACTGGACACAGTACTCCAAATGAGGCCTCACCAGTGCCGAATAGAGGGGAATTTGCGAATCCTGATCCAGAAGGGAGTTGCAGGGGGGGTCACAAGGTTATGTTAGGGGAGTTGCGATATTGCCACCCTTACTTTTGCGCTGCTGCCTTCAGCGCTGGGTGGCCAGAGAGTGGCGGCTATTGGCCGGGCACCCAGCGCTGAAGGCAGCTCCCTGCCAGCAGCGGCACAGAAGTAGAAGTTGGCAATACCATAGCATGACACCCTTGCTTCTGCACTGCTGCTGGCAGTGGCTCTGCCTTCAGAGCTGGGCTCCTGGCCAGCAGCCACCACTCTCCAGTTGCCCAGATCTGAAGGCAGCACCACCACCAGCAGCAGTGCAGAAGTAAGGGTAGCAATACTGCAACCCCCCTTTAAAAAAAACTTGCGACTCTTCTCCCCCCCCCCCCCCCCACACACACACACAACTCCTTTTTGGGTCAGGACCCCTACAATTACAACACCGTGATATTTCAGATTTAAATTGCTGAAATCATGAAATTTACTATTTTTAAAATCCAATGATTGTGAAATTGGCCAAAATGGACCATGAATTTGGTAGGGCTCTAACTATGCCATTCTGTCAGGGTGCACATAATTTATGCACACCTTAAAGCCTTTTGTAGTTATAAGATGAGCTAGCACGTCAAAGTGAGGACTAGACAGGAATCATAGAATCTCAGGGTTGGAAGGGACCTCAGGAGGTCATCTAGTCCAACCCCCTGCTCAAAGCAGGACCAGTCCCCAACCTGAGGTTTACCTGGACCTGCTAACTCCTATTACAACTACAAACTGCCTTGTCTTCATTAGGATTTTACCTCGTGTTAGTTACCGGATGTTAACTAACACCAGGTAAGAACATGCTTTTTCTAGTGAAGACCAGGCCTTAGAATATTAAGTTCTTTGAGGCAGAGACTGTCTTTTCTGAATTGTTTTTACAGCTGATTTTGGGCACTAGCCCAATATAAATAATAAAAAATAACAGCTTCCTTTGCTATAGTCATGCATTCTGTCCTGAACAGCTCCTGAAATGATAGGCAAAGAATCAAACTGATTATGCAGAACATATGTTAGGACCACTGCACCCATTATTAAAGTGGAGTTATTTTTTGGCTGGAACACCACAGTTTAACTGAGTATAGCAATGCTACACAACAATTTAGGACAGAATGTCAGAAAAGTACTTTCTTCAGTTGAAACTGCAGGTGGAATTTAAGTAGATACATTGTAATTAACGATCCAAATTGGAATGTGGCCAGCACACCAGAGTTAACACCTCTACTCTTATGAAAAATGCCAGAGTATCTTTGATAACCGCAAGCCATCAGAATATCTTTTGTTGTGGCACCTACTGCAGCATAATGCTCTCTGTGGTTAGTGAAAAAACAAAGCAGAAAAAGTGAAATTGCAGCAAACCAAACAAATATTCTCAGGGCTAAATGAGCCTGATCCGTCTCCCACTGCAATCACGGGGAGTCTTTCCACCAATTACAATGGAAGGTGGGGCAGCCCCTGTATTATTCTGAGAGCTAAGTGTGAAAGGACTCTAAAAAAAGCAAAAAACCCCACACCTTATCTGTGAAGCTATTAATGTACACAGAAGAATCCCACCATCAAACATGGTAAGTCTCCATATCCCAAGTTCTTGTGCCTCCAATAAAAAGTACAGCTTTTTCTCCTTCTCATTTTTGAATCATGTGGGAGTAGCATGGAAAGCTGCCAGTGAGACTCTCTTTGGGGTTTGCATGGCACTAATGTGAGTAAAAATCTGTTAGCTGCTATTTGCATTTCCAGGGAACATTCTTTCAGTCACTGTTTGTTCTCCTCATGTAAATGGAGTGAAGCAGATACATGGAAATAGCTGCATTTAACACATTAGAAAAGCACATTACTAAAGATTTTTATGAGATTTCATTGGATCATTGTTGAGCGAGCTCAACAAAGAAGATACTTAAACAGTACAACTCCAACATGTCTTTAATTAAATATTGTCCGAGCAAGAAGATTCTGGAGTCTGCTCTCTTCTTTCAGTGCAGGGAATTTATATGGGTAAGTCCCATTAACTCTGGTGGTAATTTCCCATTGAAATCCCTAGAGCTTCTTTGTGGAGGATAAGAATCCACAATTCCAGACCACTTATCCCTCTCATATGCAGTGGAGAGTAGATCTTGAATCCTAATCCTGAAAGACGCTGAGTTTACTCAACTCCCATTGACATTAGATGAAGTCAGTAATAATAAGGATACTTAACATCTTTAATTGCACATTCTGTGTTCAAGGCAGTGTAGAGACATTAACTAGATGGGAGTTCATGGGAGCTCAGCACCTCTTACACTGCCCTCAGCATATAGGATTAGGCCCTGAGAATCCATCTGCTCCCAAATCATATATTTAGATCTCTGTTTCTTTATATAGTTCATACATACAAGATAACTGTGTTCACTGGCGATATCTACGGCGCTGGGACAGATGCAAATGTTTTCCTGACTATATACGGAGACCTCGGGGACACCGGGGAGAGAAAACTCAGCAAGTCTGAAACTAACTCCAACAAGTTTGAAAGAGCACAGGTACAGATGAAACTGTTCGATAACATTTTCCATATTGCAGGCCTTAAGCAAAGTGATGAACAAATGTTGTAACTGCTCTTCCCTAGTTGGAAATACCAGACTGTAAGGATGGTCAGAACTAACGAATGGCAATCCTGACACAAAGGATTATGTTTATTACCTCTTAAAACATTCAATTTTCAGTGTAATGTTGGTACTTATGTACTATAATGATAGGCTCTATAGAAATCCCTAAGATGGACAAGATCTTTCTTTGCTTGGAGTCAGTGAGATAGGGCCAGTCTGGCCCATACCAAGCCTCCTATATTTCAGCTGCAAAATTGGAAGTATTCAGTGCTTAAATTTTGCCAGGGCTAAGCCTGGGCACCTCTTGGCTTGGCGATTCATAGCCCCGACACCTCTGGACTTGCTGCATCAGTTATGAAAGTAAAAAAATTGTGTGAGCCCCGGCATCTCTTTCATTACAAATTAAGCATTGGAAGCACCAATAATTGAGGGCATGGTTACCATCCCTGGAGCTGATTTGTATCTCCTAAAAGGGAGGGCAGCTTGGGTAATTCTGACCACAATGTGTATTATAATTAATCTTGGGGCATCATTTTACGACACATTTTTTAAGCTCTTAAAGTGTGATTCTGCTCTGAGAGGTGACATAAAAATGGCAGTAGGTTGTTCCACGTTTGTCACTCCATGATTTCCAGATCAAATGTGCTCAATTTAAAAGTTACCCACAGCCAGCCCTGCAGACTCCATATTATATCTGAGGGTATGTCTACACTGCAAATAAAACCCACTCACCAACTCACAGAGCCTGGGACTCAGGCCGTGGGCAGCCTGAGCCTCATGAGCCCAAGATAATTGGCCTGTGGTCTAAGACTCAATGCCATGGGTTTTTCTTTGCAGGGTAGGCATACCCTGAGAGTCAAGCGAGTTGACTTCGACTCCCTCAGGGAACTGATGGGCAAGGTCCCCTGGGAGAATAACATGATGGGGAAAGGAGTTGAGGAAAGCTGGCTGTATTTTAAAGAATCCTTATTGAGGTCGCAGGAACAAACCATCCCAATGTGTAGGAAGAAAAGTAAATATGGCAGGCGACCAGCTTGGCTTAACAGTGAAATCCTTGCTCATCTTAAACACAAAAAAGCAGCTTACAAGAAGTGGAAGATTGGACAAATAACCAGGGAGGAGTATAAAAGTATTGCTCAGGCATGCAGGAGTGAAATTAGGAAGGCCAAATCACACTTGGAATTGCAGCTAGCCGGAGATGTTAGGAGTAACAAGAAGGGTTTCTTCAGGTATGTTAGCAACAAGAAGAAAGTCAAGGAAAGTGTGGGCCCCTTGCTGAATGAGGGAGGGAACCTAGTGACAGAGGATGTGGAGAAAGCTAGTGTACTCAATGCTTTTTTTGCCTCTGTCTTCACAGACAAGGTCAGCTCCCAGACAGCTGCACTCCGCAGCACGGTATGGGGAGGAGGTGACCAGCCCTCTGTGGAGAAAGAAGTAGTTCGGGACTATTTAGAAAAGCTGGACGAGCAGAAGTCCATGGGGCCGGATGCACTGCATCCGAGAGTGCTAAAGGAGTTGGCCGATGAGATTGCAGAGCCATTGGCCATTATCTGTGAAAAATCACGGCAATCGGGGGAGGTCCCGGATGACTGGAAAAAAGCTAATGTAGTGCCCATCTTTAAAAAAGGGAAGAAGGAAGATCCGGGGAACTACAGGCCAGTCAGTCTCACCTCAGTCCCTGGGAAAATCATGGAACAGGTCCTCAAGGAATCAATTCTGAACCACTTAAAGGAGGGGAAAGTGATCAGGAACAGTCAGCATGGATTCACCAAGGGCAAGTCATGCCTGACTAACCTAATTGCCTTCTATGATGAGATAACTGGCTCTGTGGATGAGGGGAAAGCAGTGGATGTGCTATTTCTTGACTTTAGCAAAGCTTTTGATACAGTCTCCCACAGTATTCTTGCCAGCAAGTTAAAGAAGTATGGGCTGGATAAATGGACGGTAAGGTGGATAGAAAACTGGCTAGATGGTCGGGCTCAACGGGTAGTGATCAATGGTTCCATGTCTAGTTGGCAGCCGGTATCAAGTGGAGTGCCCCAAGGGTCGGTGCTGGGGCCGGTTTTGTTCAATATCTTCATTAACGATCTGGAGGATGGTGTGGACTGCACCCTTAGCAAGTTTGCAGATGACACTAAACTGGGAGGAGTGGTTGATACGCTGGAGGGTAGGGATAGGATACAGAGGGACCTAGACAAATTAAAGGATTGGGCCAAAAGAAATCTGCTGAGGTTCAACAAGGACAAGTGCAGAGTCCTGCACTTAGGATGGAAGAATCCCATGCACTGCTACAGACTAGGGACCGAATGGCTGGGCAGCAGTTCTGCAGAAAAGGACCTAGGGGTTATGATGGACGAAAAGCTGAATATGAGTCAACAGTGTGCCCTTGTTGCCAAGAAGGCTAATGGCATTTTGGGTTGTATAAGTAGGGGCATTTCCAGCAGATCGAGGGACATGATCATTCCCCTCTATTCGGCACTGGTGAGGCCTCATTTGGAGTACTGTGTCCAGTTTTGGGCCCCACACTACAAGAAGGATGTGGATAAATTGGAAAGAGTCCAGCGGAGGGCAACAAAAATGATGAGGGGGCTGGAGCACATGACTTATGAGGAGAGGCTGAGGGAACTGGGATTGTTTAGCCTGCAGAAGAGAAGAATGAGGGGGGATTTGATAGCTGCTTTCAACTACCTGAAAGGGGGTTCCAAAGAGGATGGATCTAGACTGTTCTCAGTGGTAGAAGATGACAGAACAAGGAGTAATGGTCTCAAGTTGCAGAGGGGGAGGTTTAGGTTGGACATTAGGAAAAACTTTTTCAGTAGGAGGGTGGTGAAGCACTGGAATGGGTTACCTAGGGAGGTGGTGGAATCTCCTTCCTTAGAGGTTTTTAAGGTCCGGCTTGACAAAGCCCTGGCTAGGATGACTTAGTTGGGTTTGGTCCTGCTTTGAGCAGGGGGTTGGACTAGATGACCTCCTGAGGTCCCTTCCAACCCTGAGATTCTATGATTCTATGATTCTTTCCTGCTATCTTCACTAGCAATTGTGTACCAAGTATAATAACCAAGTGCCAGATTTGCTCCATTGTGCTGCACCAGGTGTAAATGACGGCAGAATTTGGAGCTGCTATTGAAATGTAGTTAACAGTTCTGTTGTTGTGTTAACCAGAGGAGACACGTTCTCTTAGCTCTATTGTCCTTGGAGAGCTAGCAGCAGTAAACAGTAAAATCTTACTTTCGGCACTAAAGTCAGCAGATACCAGCTCCAAGTGCTCAACACATCTGTTCCCTTTGAGTAAGAGGGTGACTTTTTACATAGTCGTGTTCACAGCACAACCACACTTTAAACCTCTCCCTCTCAGGACAGTTTTAATGGACACACAGTCTTTTACAGACAACTCTGCTGCAGCTTTTAATCCAATACTAACTGGTAAGGCTGGGTTTACACATACATTGTGCTCCATTGTACACATTAGCTATTGTCCATTAAGAGAAACTATTGCTATTAAACATCCTGTAGGAGGATAAGTTCACAATACAGGCTGTGGATCTTGGCATTATATACAAGATCAAGATTCGTCATGACAACACCATGCTGCATGCTGACTGGTACCTGGAAAAAGTAGAGATTCTGGATGAAACCACAGAAGAATTGTACCTCTTTCTGTGTGAACGCTGGCTTTCTACGAAGAAGGAGGACAAAAGGATAGAGCGGACACTTTATGAACAGGTACAGTAACAACAGCTAGCACAATGATCCTGACTACTACATTGCTGCTAATAAAAATGAGATGCGTGGCCTTTCATCTGGTTGCAGTGCGGCGCAGTTTATTAGACTACGTCCACACTACCCGCCCGATTCGGGGGGTAGTGATCGATGTTCTGGGATCGATTTATCGCGTCTCGTCTAGACGCGAGAAATCGATCCCAGAACCGCTCCCCGTCGACACCGGAACTCCAGCTCGGCGAGCGGAGGAAGCGCTGTCGACGGGGGAGCCTGCCTGCTGCCGTGTGGACCGGGGTAAGTACTTTTAAAAGTCGATCTAAGATATTCGACTTCAGCTACGTTATTCACGTAGCTGAAGTTGCGTATCTTAGATGGATCTCCCCCCCCTGCCAGTGTGGACCAGCCCTTAGTAACCAAAACGTGTTGCCCCCGTGAAGGTGGTTCTCACTCTGGTTCCCCATCACTGACTTCTTTTGTTTGCAGTCTCAGTGGAGAAGCCAAGGACTGAATGGTTAGTGGAGACTTACCCTCTTCAGATCAGGCTCCAAGTGCACTGGCAGGGCGGTGTGGAGAATGCTGTACTGTTGCTACCTGTGCTGTCCCTACCTAGCGGATAAGTAATAGATTTCTTTCTCTGGAGTTCTCAATCCAAAATTCTGGGTTGTATGGCCCCTGCCTCTCCACCCATCAATCCTAATCATCAAATAAGGCAGCACCTTTCATCAGCACTAAAAATATGCAGTGAAATGCCTTCTTGCCAGCACCTGGAAAGGCTCCGTATGTATTGTTTAATCAATCTAATATAGCTAATTAGAATTCAAAGTACATGTGTTAATTAAAATTAGCAAACAGGATTACGTTAATAGGCGCTTTTTGCCTTTATACAGGAAGGCACAGCACTGCAGCTGATTAACGTCTGTTGTGTTTAAGGGGTTTGCTTTACAAAACATAGTTACATTTTAATTGAAAGTTACTACTAAAATTGTCATTAACAAATAGGGCCAAACTCATCCCGGGTGTAGTGCCAGAGAGGTAAGCAGGGTTGCACCAGGGATGATCCTGGTGCCTTGCATCTGATATAATTACAGTTCCCAGCAAAGAGTCCTCTGAGTTCTTGTGGTCACTCCCACCCAAGTGCTCATATTAATTCCCTCTCAATGAGATACAATTAATTAGATTTTAAAAAATGAAATGGTTGTGGGGAAGGATTCTCATGTTAACTGGGCTACGACACAAAACCCATCCTCAATAACTGTTCTAAAAAATATAATCGCTTTGACATTTAGGATAATTCAGCTTTGTAACCTCTGTTTGACCTTTGACTCTTGTGTAGTATGGATCAACTAGTCCAACAGCTACAGTGTATGTCCTGTTAAGCAAATCTGTAGCTACTCTACCTGTCTATCTTGCCTTTGGTCATTGCTCTGACATGCTGTGTAGACGAGTCACAACACATTTTTGTTATGTACATTAAGTGCATGCCAGTTGCCTTCATCGTAGCATTCATGGAAATGGTGGAGTTAAGGTCATTACAGTAAAGTAAATGGATGAGCTGTAATAAATAATGAGGAGTCATGCTTATGAGAGCTGTACTGAGCAAAAACTGCATGGCGAGAGAGAGGGATTTCGTGTAATGTTGTTTGAGGCATATAGGAACAGCTGGCCATACTGTGAGCACTGAACCTGATTACTTTTACATGTGTGCGTTCTAATTAGAGCTATGATGGTGAACGGAACAGCCTGGGTGGCTCATCTCTCAGCCTGAAGAGCCAAGATAGCAACGCAAATGTGAAGAATAAGAAGAAACTCAGCTTGAACGGGTCTGCACAGGAAGGCTCATGTAAGAGAACTGTATGGGTGTCTGGATGCACGTGTGTGTTCTTGGTTTGAGTTCTTTGGGCCATGTGTTTATACTGGTGAAGACCAAAGAGGGGCAGAAAGGCAGAAAGCTGGTCATCCTGCAGCTGTACCCCCTGGGGCTGTGATCTTATGAGATCTCATAAGCTCAGCAGAATCCGGCTGGATCGGTGCTTGGATCTGTTTGTGTATTGCTAGTTCTATAGTGGTCTTCACCATAGCAACTGAATAATCTACATGGTAAAAGACACTTCCTATACTTCCAGACTTCTTCTTTCCCTCCCGCCTAAATCTAGGTTATGTCGCACTAGAGCCCGGAGACTGCATCCTTCATCTCCTGTGAAAACAAATTCTATGAGCAAAGTGTTTTGTGTGACATGATCACATAACTAGGTAGATTCTCCAAGAACACCCTCTCCACAACCACCCCAGGTGAAACCTGCATGGGGGACTTCTAAAACAAACCCAGAGCTCCTTAGGAAGCAGTATGGCTGCTTTGTAGGGGGTGCTCTTTTCCTCAAGTCTGTGTTGACTCAATACTTTCTCATGGTGTTGCTGAAGGTGCTGTCTTTGGCATGAGACTCTTGTGGGCATTAAAAATCCCATGACTCTCTTGTAAGAGTTGGGGTGTTAACACTGATATCCTGGACAAATTCCAGCTCATGCAACTGCATTCTGACTCCTTAAAACCCCCCCTGCATTTTAATTTGAAAAAGGGTTCTCACTTCCCCTTTCCTAATCTCCAGTGTAATATTACTGTCAGCTGCTAAACAGCTGCCGTGTTTCATGTGTGCCTTCAGTGGTGGGCAAAGTGATCCCAGCGTATATTGTTTATCATTTGTTAAGCACTAATTGTGTGATTGGCTTTGTGCAAAACTCAGAGGAAGATTTCATCCCAGTCACATGGAGCCTCCTTCCAGCCAATGTCACCTTGATATCTGAGTATAATGCCCTGATCTTGGGTGGGTGACCAGGGCATGGGGAACCTCGTATATTCCACTTAGCACCTTCTGGTGCAGGGACCAGTGGCCTCAATACCCCTGAGTGCTAGGACAATACAAGGATGAAGGAAAACCCAGGCAGGCACTGGCCCTCCTGGGATATAATAGCAGGCATGTCTGGATGCATATCGTTTTGAGAAGGGCAACACCCCCACTAGACTCACAGCCAATCAAAGGGGGGGGGAGCCAATCGTCTAGACTCACAGGATTTGAGACAGGCAGCTAACCCCTCAGATGAACAGGGCTTTTGGGAAGACAGGCACCTCCCCAGACACACAGAATCATACACCAATTCCCTCCTCCACCCTCATCTTCCAGACACTCAGGATTTGAGAGGGGAAGAGGAAAGGCAGCTCTATGGAAGGGACAGGGTTGGTGGAAGAAGTTGTACAAGGCGTATATAGTTTGTGCGCTGCATCCATTCAAGTATGCAAAGCTCTTTGAGAGCCTTTGCAGTGAAAGGGGCTAGATGTATGTAAGATGTGTTATCACCAAGTCACAGCCTCTTCTGTACAGGTTAGAGGATCGATTTCCAGTGCAGTCTTTTATTTGCTGCTTGTATCAGATGCTCGTTCCAGCTCGCTCGCTCTTCTGAGGCCGCATGTCCTATGTGGCACATTAGATCTCAATTCAACTCTGTGGGCCCTGAAAGTCTGTGGCACTGTTTGCCACCCCCCACCCTTATCCCATTCAAGACCCCTCCCCGCATGGCACAGTCAGTGCTGCATGAATGGCAGTGTTTAGTTCATTTGATTTTAAATTCATTTATTTTAATCTGCCCCCAGATTTTCAGTGTGCTGCAGATTTTGCTCCTGCAATGGGTATCTGCAGTGCAGATACAGGCAGGCTGGTGATTTGGTGGCTGGAAGGGGAACAGTTGGGTCTTTTGACACTTAGGGAGGTGTATGAAGTGATTTTGGTTTTTGGCAATCCAGAGGCTTTGGATGCCAGCAGTGGGTTGCTTCTGTTCTTTTCTGGGGGTGATGATGGCTTTATATTTGTGAGGATGAGGTTCCGAATGTCCCCCTTAGTTCTCTCGGCAGCTTTCTACCCTGCTGCTCCCTCAACCAATACCAGCTGCTACACCAGTAATCCTGGATAATCCCATTAGATTGAGGTTTCTGCTAAAATGATCAGTAGTAAAAGATAACAATTTTGCCCTGTAGATTATCCTCATTAGGCTTTACATTTATACCCCTTGAGATGAACTGGGAAGCTCACACATCTCCCTTAGAGTTATTATTTCAGGCTGTCTGCAGACTCAGGCAGCTGTCACTGCACTGGTGACACTCAGATTGTGTTTTCATAAAATCATAGAAGATTAGGGTTGGAAGAGACCTCAGGAGGTCATCTAGTCCAACCCCCTGCTCAAAGCAGGACCAACACCAACTAAATCATCCCAGCCAGGACTTTGTCAAGTCGGGCCTTAAAAACTCTAAGGATGGAGATTCCACCACCTCCGTAGGTAACCCATTCCAGTGCTTCACCACCCTCCTAGTGAAATAATGTTTCCTAATATCCAACCTAGACCTCCCCCACTGCAACCTGAGAGCATTGCTCCTTGCTCTGTCATCTGCCACCGCTGAGAACAGCCAAGCTCCATCCTCTTTGGAACTTTCCTTCAGGTAGTTGAAGGCTGCTAACAAATCCCCCCTCACTCTTCTCTTCTGCAGACTAAACAAGCCCAGTTCCCTCAGCCTCTCCTCGTAAGTCATGTGCCCCAGGCCCCTAATCATTTTTGTTGCCCTCTGCTGGACTCTCTCCAATTTGTCCACATCCTTTCTGTAGTGGGGGGGGGCCAAAACTTGATGAAATACTCCAGATGTGGCCTCACCAGTGCCGAATAGAGGGGAATAATCACTTCCCTCGATCTGCTGGCAATGCTCCTATTAATGTAGCCCAATATACCGTTGGCCTTCTTCGCAACAAGGGCACACTGCTGACTCATATCCAGTTTCTTGTCCGCTGTAATCTCCAGGTCCTTTTCTGCAGAACTGCTGCTTAGCCAGTCGGTCCCCAGCCTGTAACAGTGCATGGGATTCTTCTCTTCTAAGTGCAGGACTCTGCACTTGTCCTTGTTGAACCTCGTCAGATTTCTTTTGGCCCAATCCTCCAATTTGTCTAGGTCACTCTGGATCCTATCCCTACGCTGCAGCATAACTACCTCTCTACCTTTAAAGGCTCTCTTCACAATGGCAAAGGCTAGAGACTTAATTTTTTAAGAAAGTGAAAGCACAATTGGAGCACCATTGTAAAGCAGCTGCTTTTAGAATGGGGTATTTTGGGGGGCCATTTATGCACCTCATAATCTCAGTATGCCTGGTCCCTGACAGTATTTTGCTCGTGTTTATAAAGCACCTGGTCACCATGGCATCTATGCACACAGGCAGCATTTAACAGCCAAAAAAACACTGCTAGTGTTACTGGTTGTCCTCTCTTGCTTTTTCCCATTTTCAGACTTAGGTTTTAAATCTGTTTTTATGTTGCCCAACCCACCTTGTAACCTACTTGTCTTGGTTTAAGTGTAGTAGCCGTGTAGTCTGTGTCAGCAAAACGAAAATAAGAAAGAAAAACTTGTAGCACCTTAGAGACTAACACATTTATTTCAGCATAAGCTTTCGTGGGTTAATACCCACTTCATCGGATGCATGGAATGAAATACACAGTAGACAGATATTTATACAGTCAGAGAAACATGATAAGGTTGAGGTGTATAGACCAATCTTAAGAGGCTAATTAGTTGAGAGGCTACTTGTCTTGGCTACTTGTCTTGGTGCCACTCAGATCTTCCTCTTGTTCTTCACCCATTCCAGGATGCGCAGATCCAGTATTGTGCTTGTGAAGGAGGTGTATTCACCGCCTGTCACACTCCCTTGTATCCAGGTGCAGTGCTGGAGAGCTCTTCTCTAGTGCCTCCTGCTGGCCGTCTGCCTCTTGCCAGGTCTTCAGTGGCTCAGCTCTCTGGCCAAGGCACAGGAAGTTCAGTCATATCACTGTCAGCTGGGAGCTAGCTGGTAGGTCATAGGCAAGGCTAAGCCTGGCCGTAAAGGGCCAGCCAGCCTGTGACAGTGCTGCAGTGAGAAATAAGTGAGGTCATTCTGTAATTCTCACCTTCCTGCTGATACCGCTTCCTCAGCAGAGGAATGAATAACTGCCTTGCATCCGTCATCTGGGCATTCCATGTAACTTCCCAAATCACGTGTAAAAATCTCAATGTCTCCCATTCGGCGCCATCTCTAATGGAACTATAATGGTTTCCGCATTCTTTTGCAGAACTTTTAGGCCTCCAGTACTTTCAATACCTGGAGAAGTACCACAGTCCCAATAAACGAGAGAGGCTGTCCCATGCCCCAGAGGGAGACTGACCAAACAAAGACATTATTATTTACAGAACAAGGAGTAATGGTCTCAAGTTGCAGAGGGGGAGGCTTAGGTTGGATATTAGGAAAAACTTTTTCACTAGTAGGGTGGTGAAGCACTGGAATGGGTTACCTAGGGAGGTGGTGGAATCTCCTTCCTTGGAGGTTTTTAAGGTCAGGCTTGACAAAGCCCTCGCTGGGATGATTTAGTTGGGGTTGGTCCTGCTTTGAGCAGGGGGTTGGACTAGATGACCTCCTGAGGTCCCTTCCAATCCTGAGATTCTATGATTCTATTATTATTTTGTAGTGGTCAGGGCACAGGATTGCAAGCCAGAGCTCCTCTGATTAACTCATTGGAGACCCTGGGGCAGGTCACTGAGGCCCAGATTTTTAAAGGTTTTTAAGCATATGCTTTGCTCAGTGTTGCAACACCTAACTGGTTTAGGAGCTTAAATCTCATTTTCAAAAAGGATATAGGCACTTAAGAGACAAAATCCCATGAACAGTCAATGGGAGTTAGGCTCCTGGGTGCCTAAATCACTTAAAAAAGAAAACGTAGGCTCTTTTATCAGTTTGGCATTGCAACGCTGAGCACAGCAATGCTTAATTACCTTTTAAAAATCTGGGCCTCAACATCACTCAGCTTATCCATATGTAAAATGGGCGATGATAATACTTTCCTAGCTCACATGTGCTGTCAGGTTTAATGCTTGTAAAGTGCTCTGAGTTCTTTGAATGGAGCATGCTTTTTAAGTTCTATATAGTATTAGCAGTGATTGTATGAAGAAAGTCATTTTAACCTACCACAGGATGACAGAATGAAATGGTCTTCCAGTGGAAAAACTCTCCAAAAGGAATTCAGAATACTCTTTAATTAAGGTGGGAAGCTACAGCTTGACATCTCTTGTGGCGTGTCAAATGTATGTAACTCACATAATCTTTTCAATGAAGAGGCGCCATCATTGCATGGCTTAAACAATTGTACTACAGTGAATTCACTGCACGCTCATTACATTGATATGCACGATTAAGCATAATTGGTACTGTATAGAATAATTCTTGCCTAATGTTTAATTCACTTCTGTGCTGTTAGAGTCAATTTCAGAAGCCTGAAATTGAGGTTGTATGAAACTCATTGGTTTCAGCTCACAGAGGAAAAAGCAGATTTAATTTGCATGAATTCATGCCCACGTGTAAGTTTTGCTGGAAGTTTCAAGTTCAAACCAAAAGCAAAAACTTACTCAACACTACTGTCATAGAATCATAGAAATGTAGGGCTAGAAGGGACCTCAAAAAGTCATCCAGTTCAGCCCTCTGTATTGTAGCAGGACCAAGAAATCTAGACCATCCTTGAGAGGGGTTTGTCCAACCTGTTTTTAAAAACCTCCAATGATGGGGAGGTTTCCTTGGAAGCCTGTTCCAGAACTTAACTACACTTTATGGTTAGAAAGTTATTCCTAATATCTAACCTAAATCTCCCTTGCTACAGATTAAGCCCATTACTTGTTGTTTTACCATCAGTGGACATGGAGAACAATTGATCAGTGTCCTCTTTATAACAGCCTTTAGTATGTTTGAAGACCTTTATCAGGTCCCCCTTTCAAGACAAAACATGCCTAGTTTTTTTTTAAACTTTTCTTATAGGTCAGGATTTCTAAACCTTTTATCATTTTTGTTGCTCTCCACTGGACTCTCTCCAATTTGTCCACATCTTTCCTGAGGTGTGGCACCCAGAATTGGACACAGCTCTCCAGCTGAGGCCTCACAAGTACCGAATAGAGTGGGACTATTACCTCCGGTGTCTTACATACAGCACTCCCGTTAATACACCTGGGAATATTAGCCTTTTTTTTTTTTTTTTTTGCAGCTGCATCCGGACTGCAGTACTACCACCTAGCCAGTTATTCCCCATTTTAGAGTTGTGTATTTGATTTTCCCTTCCAAAATGAAGTACTTTGCACTAGTCTTTATTCAATTTCATCTTGTTGAAATCAGACACATTCTCTCATTTGTCAAGGTCATTTTGAATTCTAATCCTGTCCTCCAAAGTGCTTTAATCCCTCCCATCTTGGTATCACCTGCAAATTTTATAAGCCTACTTGTCACTCATTTATCCAAGTCATTAATGAAAATATGCAAATCTTAAATCAGTCCAGGATCACTTGAACCTGGGCCAAGTGTTACTCAAAAGATTTGCGAGCTTTGCCCCCTGTAACCGTGCCCCAGTGGATCACAACTGAGAATCCCAACTTCAGGACAAACTGCTGAGAAGCAGGGCAAACACAACACAAAACTGGTGGTTATTCTTCTATAAGCAGCAACAAAAGTACCAGCAACAAAAGTAAACTTCTGTTTCACCACATGGGCTAACAAGACGTCATAAAAGCAGTTTCCTTGGGAATTTCAGTTCTTATGTCACCACCAAAACACTGGATTTAAGGGTGAGTGGTTCTTTACAAGCAGTCTCATCGAATAAAAGGTTATTCTGATCCTAAAGCCACATACCAAGGTTAATATATAACGTAGATCTTACCCAAAAATCACGCTGATGCCAGTCCTTTAGTATCTTAAATCTAAAGGTTTAATCATAAAAAGAAAGAAAGGTGAGAGTTAAAATTGGTTAAAGGAATCAAATACATATAATAATTGCAAAGTTCTTGGTTCTGGCTTGTAGCAGTGATGGAATAAACTTCTGGCTTGTTAAGTCTCTGGTTGCTTCCAAATCATTGGAAGGATCTCAGTCCCTTGGTTAGAATGCTCCCATTAATATAAGTCCATAGTCCAGAGGTTTGAGCAAGACAGAGGCAAAATGAAGGTGTTTCCAGGGCCTTTTATAGCTTCTGCCATATGGAGGGAATCCCATTGTTCTTAGTGTAGAAAATTACAGCTACATGATAGTGTTTGGAGTCACATGGGCAAGCCCCATGTCCATGCATTTCACCTAGTCACAGCAGAAAATTCCATTATCTGTAGATGGGCGCCTCCCATGGTCCACTGTCAGTTAAATGTTATTTCGATGGGCCACTCAATTTAAATAGTCCCTCCAAGATATGTTGGCTAGTTACCTTGTGGGCGTTACCCCAGGAGCAAACATTTGAAATCCAGGTATAGAGCCAATATGTATAACTTCTAATACAAAAATGATACATGCATACAGATAGCATAATCATATCCAGCAAATCATAGCCTTTTCATAGACATCTTACATGCCACTTTTTGTACAAGATTTGTTGCGAAAATATAACAGTGGTTGTAACAATGATCTATATGGTCATATTTTAATCAGATAACGCCACCCTCACCTCCCCAAAAAACAAAACAACCTGTTGATTAACCTGGGCTAAGTTTGGAGTTTGTGCTGAGGCACATTTCACAGAGTTTTGAGTTTTGTTGTGAACATGTACAACTTGGTGTGACACGTTCTGAGAAGTCATAGGTGTATTCATCATCTTGCTCTTCACCGTCCAACAGCAGTGGCCGGCGCTTCCACTAGGTGACCCTAGGCGGTCGCCTAGGGCGGCAGGATTTGGGGGGCGGCATTTCGGCAGCGACTCATTTCCCAGCGGCAATTCGGCGGCAAGAAAAGCGGCCGCCGAAACGCCGCTGAGAATGCAGCTTCAGAGGAGCTGCCGCCAAAGCGCCGCCGATTACGGTGGAGGAGCGCTGCCGCCTAGGGCGGCAAAAACCCTGGCGCCGCTACTGTCCAACAGACCTACCCAAATGGGCTCCTTGAAACCACTTGAAAAGCAGCCTAGCACTTGAGAAACAGCTCTTCCTTACTAACAGCTGAGCTGAAATGGTTCAAAACCACTATAAAACTACCTAGGAAAGCTCCGAAGCTCTGGTCTGAAGGGTTTTTTCCCAGATAGATATTATATAATGTATAAATATTATTCTGTGTCTAACCTTTAATATGAGAATATTCGTAGTTTTTCTTGATTATATAAAGTGACACCAGAGCCCTGAAAGTGCCACATGTATCAAAGTGATCCTTGAATAAAGAACAAGGAGGAACTACAGTGGTACTGGGAATGTTCAGTCAATGATTCTGTTTGGCTTGGAGCTAACAGAGTTTTATGTGCCTTTATTATCCTATGAGTGTGTGAACTCTTTGGTCTGCTGGCCTATTTATGATGTAGGGCCTGAGTCTCGTTGACACGAAGGTCCCTTAATGTAAATCAGAATCAGGCCCTCAGTCTACACAGGAAAATTCTGCACTGAAATGCACCCTATGTAACCTTACGGAAGTGAATGGAGTTACATGGGAGGTAAATCAAGGCAGAATTTGGCCCTGTTTGTGTGTATATGGGAAAATTTCCCAGCATGCATTCATAGTCCAATCCTGCAAGGTGATGTGCACCTCACGAATTGAGATTACTCAACACCTCTCAGGAGGCACTCCGCACCTTTTAGGATCAGACCATTGGCACTTGAGATGTTGCTACCCTTGCGTCTCTGTACATGTTTTCTGATTAATGGAACTTTGTCCATTGCAGTGATTCCGTATCACCTCATCATCACTACTGGCAAAGAATTTGATTCAAGCACTGACAGCCGAGTTTACATCATCATTATGGGTCCTCAGAAAGTGCAGACAGGCAGACTGTGGCTGGATCTCCCGAAAGAAAAGAAAGAGTTTGCTGATGGCTCCGTGGAGAAGTTCTCTGTTATGGGATTAGATGTTGGGGAGATCAAAAAATTGGAGGTACTGTGTGAACAAAGAGTGGTCATTGGAGTCTTGAATGAAGCATGTTTCACCTATCTTCGGTATAGTTAGAAAAGGGCAAAAGAGGAGGTGTTTCAATCCAGCATAGAAACTGGGGTTCTCTCAAGTTGTTCTCTCACAAGATTTCAACTACACCCAAACCAGACTCAGCAAATAAGTAAATCCCTTCTGGTTTTGGATCTGACTTAGAACCAAGACTTTAGAGGGCAGGTTCAAAATCTGCAAAATTTAAATGGCTTTGCAATTGATGTCCCAGTTTTGTCCCATCTCCAATAAAATGACAGTTGCTCTTCCATAAGACAGTTGTTTTAACATTTTCAATGTACATTTGTTTTTTTTATCTGGTGCAGTTATAATTTATCCATGGGTGCAGTAAAAATTTCCGGGCTCCTATTCTCTATTCACTTTTTCCCTTGCTGATTTTTGCAGTGCTTCCAGTTGGGTTTCAGAAACTGCCTCCAGTGAGAAAAGCATCTTGTATAATTTTCTAGCTAAACACGGAAATTGTTTTCACAGCTTGGAGGGACTCACAAAAGAGAATGAATCATGGTTCATAAGCAATGTGCACAGATCAGAGATCCTAGAAAAGGAACCTTTCTTTCTTTCTTTCTTTCTTTATTGTTATTATGGCTCAGGGAGACAGAATTTACATAAACTCCCCATCACTGAGTTTAAATGTAGTATGAATCTTCAAAATATGCATAATTCCTGCTCCACATGGCAGCTACCACCTCGTGAAAGTCTACCCAAGTCCCACAAGTACTGCAGTCTTTCTGCACGCTGAAGCCCACCAGGACTGAGGATTTCAATAGACAGTCCATTCCAGGCCATGCCCAGCTGTTGCTGTTAACCTTCCAAATGTGCTGCAAAGCCTTTTTTAAAAAATGTTGTCCAGAGAATGAGGAGTGAAATATATAAAGTGAGAGAACTCCTAAACAAATTGAAAATCTCTCAACTTGCATGCCCTGTTGCAGCAGGCAATGGTTAAAGGGAAATGCTTCCATTAACTTTCATTCAAGCAATGCATTCTGACACCTGGAGCTGTGCTTTCTAATAGCTTTTAGTTTATTGTCAAGCCACTTTCTTAATGCACTCTAAGGGCTAGTCTACACTTACCGGATAGATCGGAGGTGTCAGATCGATCTTCTGGGTTCGATTTATCGCGTCTTGTCTAGACGCGATAAATCGAACCAGGAAGTGCTCCCCCGTCGACGCTGGTAATCCAGCTCGACGAGCGGAGTAGGCGGAGTCGACGGGGGAGCCTGCGCGCCGCGTGTGGACCACAGGTAAGTTCGAACTAAGCTACTTCGACTTCAGCTATGTTATTAACGTAGCTGAAGTTGCGTATCTTAGTTCGACAGGGGGGGTTAGTGTAGACCAGCCCAAGTGCCTAGTTATTAACTTTAGGCCAATTTGTATCCAAGTATTTTGGTGCAGATTTTCAAAGTTAGGCAAGTATATAACTCCTCTTCCCCCTTCCCCTCCAGTGTATGTTTATGTGTAAATGTACCTCTGACCTGGGCAGGTAAGTTGTGAGTGAGCAAGTATTGGCCTCCACCAAACTGTTAAAAAGGAAAGGAGAGAAAATCAGGAGTCTGGGGCAAGAGGGATAAAGAAATGGGCAGGAATGGTGGGAGGAAGAGAGGGAATGGGGAACCGGAGAAGGAAGTGCGAAGTAGGTAGGGACACTGTGAGAAGGGGGACAGGCAGGATGAGGGGAGAAAATAATAGAGAGTGAAACGGGGGGAAGGAAATGGTGTGAAGGTGAAATTGAGAGAGAGAGGAAGAAGAATAAAAATCAAGAAATAACACACAGCTTTTAAGCTAACCTCTGGCCACTTGCGCTCCCAAAGCCTCAATAGGCCCTATCATTATCCTATCCACCCTCCTATTCATTTGCCCACTTTTCCTTTTTAATGTGCTCTGACTCTGTTTTGATAGTCACCCACTCATGGTTTTGTGCCTCTTTTCATGCAGCCCCCGTGCCTGGAAAGTCTCTCCTGATTAAAATGCATCTCAGCTATGAGATCCACATGCCAATCTGCACTGGCTGCCATGGCACGTGTGCTTATTTTCTTGTGCAGTATTGTACCCTTTAGGTACAGGGGAAGAAAATTGCTAACTATCTACTTGGTGGGGGTGAAGAACACCTGGGTATTTGGAGTTGGCATTTGCTTGCTATTAGCAGAACGTAAGGGGTTATAGACATAAATTCTTGAGCAGAAATAACATGGTATATTGCAGAAGATGCTGGAATCATCTCTGTACTCTGTTCGACTGGCTTTACTAGCATAGTAATATCTGCACTGTGATGCGGTCTGTAATAATGCATTTTATTCTGCTTTCTGTAAAGACAGAAACAACGAAGATTTGAGTGATATGAGAGGGCCCCATTGCTGCCGGCTTTGCCTACATCTCTAAAACTTTGTCATGATACATTTTAATTCACACATTGAAATAAAAATAATGTGGACACCTGGTGGTCACAGGAAACGACAGGCAGGCCCTGAATAGCGCTTTCTTAAACTCATGTTCATTTTTTCCTCCTAATAAAGGAAAACAGCCCAGCATCTTTGATTTAGACAGCCACAGAGAATCGCAATATTGTTTAAAATTCCACATTTCCCCCTGCGCATGTGGTGTCTTTCCTGAGCTGATATGCCAGGAAACTAGTCCGCTCCTCATTCAAATCCCTCCTCAAGATTCACTTCTGACACGATACCTACAAGAAATTGCTGAGCTCATGTCGTGATTACAAATTCTGCCCCACTGTGCTGTGCACTGGCGCTTGCTGAATAAGGACCTGATCTGGAGGGATGCTGAGCATCCTCTGCTCTCATGAGTCCAGGAGATTCTCAGCACCTCTGAGCGTCGGACCCTAGCCATGTAATCTCTTTGCTGTGACCTTTGTCAGTTCTTTCCCTTTCTGTTGTTTTATTTTACCCTACTGTTGTGTCACATCTGAAATTTGATTGTAGGCTCTTAAGGGCGGGCTCCCTGCCTTATTATCAGTATTGTGATGAGTCTAGCAAACTTTAGACTCTGAGAAATAACAAAGGTAGCCCAGAATGCAAATGCTGGTGTCAAGAGGTGTCCCAGAAAGATGCCTAGTGGGACATTTGTAATTGAGACGAGAAGCAGACTTTCACAGGAGTCCCAACAGAATTTCCCCTAAAGCTACTCTTTCTCTGCTTTCTAGGGCTTCCCCATCCTCCTCATTCCTGGCATCTTACTACAGATTTTAAAAAACCAGGCACATGTTCTCATAAGGGCTGCTGAGTTGGCAGGGAGGGTGCGGAGAAGCAAGTGCTGTATTCCCATTCCCCACACACCCGCAGAATCTGTGAATTACTGCATCCACTGTAGACTTGAATTTCCCTAGTGGTTAGCTCTAATTTTCTGCAGCTGCACAGACATTAACACTGTAATAATATTCCTAATAGGAGTGATGGTTGAGGCTGTTGGGTGAAATGATCATTTGTTTTGGGGTGGAGTAAGATACCACAGACCTGTCATCCTCGAGAAAGCTGTTATTCTAAAAAAAAAAGTTATTAGATATTTAGAGTGGTTCAGAAAATAATTTGTAAAAGTTGAGAGCTAAGAGTTCTGTATCTCTTAATGATGCATAAGTTTTGCTTTGGAAATAATGAACTGTAGGCAGCTCTTATTTCCAGCCTTTTGTGAACAGATTGTTCATTAGAATGACTGACGGAGAGAAGTTTTCTTTTTGTGATTGGGATACATAATGATGCTGATACGGATGTGCTGAGATTAATCTCCCCAGTTATTTAACAGTGACACACACGTTCTTGGAGAGGCGTTTGAAGGATTAGCAGTTGACTGCAGCTGTTCTGTCTCCAGCAATGACTTTGTCAGATCTCATAGGCTAAGGCTGGGAGACCCTTCAAGGCGCTTCAGAATGATGATAACTAAATATGAGACATTCTTCACACTGAGTCAGTACTGAACCAATGCCCAGCGTAGTGCTGGAGCTACTGTGTTGCTTCAGGTACCAGCTTTCAGCTGTCTAGCTAAGGTATGCAGGTGGCCCCATCACCCTAATATCTGAGGGTATGTCTACATTGCGGCCCAGGTCAGCTGACTCAGGCTGTGGGGCTATAAAGTCGCAGTGTAGATGTTTGGGCTCAGGCTGGACTCTCTGAGGAAGAGCGTCTCAGAGCCCAGATCCAAATGTCTACATTGCTATTTTTAGCCATGCAGTCCAAGCCCTGCGAGTCAGCTGACCCTGGGAGCTATGGAAGGACCATTATCCCCCATTTTACAGATGGGGCACTGAGAGACTAGTTGACTTGTCCAAGGTCTATGGCAGAGCAGGGAATTGAACCCAGGTCTCCCAATTCCTAAGCTAGTGCCAACTGGACCAGCCTTCCTGAGGGCCTGGAACCAAATGGTCATTTAAAGATCCATTTGATATTTATAGTACAGTAGCAGTTAGAAACTCTGATCAACATTGGGGCCCCATTGAGAAGCAGACACAGTTCCTGCCCTGAAGAGCTTACAATTCAAAAAAATGAGCCCCATACCAAGGTTAGGGAAAAGCGAAGCAATCCAATACATATTTTTAATATACAGACATACATGTGCAGGGGTTGGTGTGTGTATGGGAGGGGGTGTCTGGCCTTACAGGGTGTGATGAGGCCATTCTGTACATGAGGAATGGCAGGGAAGAAAATGCAAACTAAGAAGAGCCAACAAGTGGGTGGTCGTAACTGTTATTGTTGGTGGAGTGGAAGGGGGTGATGCCATAGTAGGTGTGGTACTTTTTGCAACAATAGGGGTGTTTCTTGACCATGTTTCAATGTGGGCAGTTGCTTTCTGCCTATTTCCTTCCCCCTTTCCCCATATCCCCTCCCCCCCCCCCTCCGTCTCCCTCTCCCCCCATATTTACAATTGGGTATGATATTGTCCTTCAGTTTTGTCTAGGTTTTAAAACCATGCCCATCAGTATGATATCTGAGCACCTTTACTAATATTAACTGTAGTGGATACTGATATCCTTCCTTTTGTGTAGAAATGTCATGCATCGTTTTACAGCTGCTCTGTTCCATCCTGGAGGTGGTTGCGTTTCAGTAGTACATGAAATAAACTGACTTTGTTTGTCATTACCAGTTAAAACATCTGGTCTGATCATTTCCTGTTAGGATCCCTGGATATGTCTATATTTCCTTTAACAGTCAATGTTTTTATCTGTCTCAATGTCATAGCTGGGTCATGATGGTGCCACCCCAGAGAGCTCCTGGCTAGTAGAAGAGCTAACACTCATTGTGCCCACTAAAGGGGTCATGTATACCTTTGTCTGTAAATGCTGGCTGGCCAGGGACCGAGGGGATGGTCTCACGTCACGTGTCTTCAACATCTTGGATGCAGATTGTGTTAACATTGGCCACAAGGTATGTTCCAAGATCTTTTTACTCTTTAGCAATTAAATTAAAACCTACATTTATATAAATGTGTATGTGCCAGATATGGTAACAGATTCTAACATAACTACAGTGAATACATTTGTAAACTACTGTACTTTAAACATGAGGTTTGGGTTTCTTATTTTTAAAAGGTATCTTTATTATTTTATTTATATTTTTTGCTTAGTATCATTACCTGTTATAAAGCACTGTATGTATTTACAATTCTAAACAAATAATTTTAATCTGGTATTTTGTATGCACAGGAGATCATTTCAAAGTTAACAAAGTAAGATGTGACTTTTTGTGTGTATGAAGTTTGAGGTTTGTTTCTGTACAAAGTTTGTGTTTCAAAAAAAAATTATTTTTGTTTCTGCTCAATTAAAAAAAAGCATCTGGAAACCATGAGATTTTTATAGCTTTGCTTATCTCTGAATCAAGCACCAAATGATTTAAATCAAATGTAGCCAAGAAAAATTAATAAGGAAAGACAAAACCCACTGTGTATGTATGTATATATATATATATATATATATATATATATATATATATATATATATATATTAACATTTGAGATGAGATGTTTTGTGCTATATTTTAACCCAATACAAATTTAAAAAGCCGGAATTATGCAGTCCTTGGAAATAAGATTCATAATGGAAATACTAGCAGACAATAATGTTGACGAGTGAGACAATAATACAGTGTTGGTCTGAAATTTCTGTTGGTAAATCTATATTCACAGCTAAATCACCCTGCTGGTAAAACAGTAATTTCAGACATTGCTCCTGTCTTCCAACTAATCTTTTTTGTACCCTAGACAAACAGAAGTATAATAACGTTTTTTAGTGACAGACACAGCCACTGCACACAGCCTTCAACAGTAGAACCTAGTGCACTCATAAAGATGACTTTGGGCAGAAAACTGGGGCTAAGATCTACTTTATCTGAAACGTTCCACCAGTTCTTTAACTTCCGCCTTGACAGCTTTCAAAGACTCATACCGGAGACCTCCTCTAATGTGTCATCCATAAATCAATATTGGTGCTAATTAAGACTTAAGCTTAGTTTTCCATTAAAAGCCCAGTGTTGCCCACCACTTCCTTAAGTTTGCCAAAAGTAATTCCACCCACCTGAAATCTCATATATGATGTTATGCCAGAATTTTGCTGGAAGATTTAGGGGAAATTAGGGACGGTGTCTGTGAGCTGAGAGTTCGAATACTGAAGTGTAGGTTTCACTTTTCGAACAGTTCATGACATATTTTGTCCCATCTTTCCTTATAAATGGCTTGGATCAGAAACTCCAAATTTGTTGGCATTGGTGAGGCCTGGCAGCCTTAACTATTTTTGGAAAGTTAATGGTATGATTTTTCTTCACTTCCTGTGCAGCTGCCGCATAATTTAAATGTGTCCGTTTTAATTTATTTTCCCTCCTATTCCTTTGACACTCTTGAATAATGGGGCATCCATGACTGATGCGTATAAAACTTACATAGCATATCACACCAATAAGGAGTACAGTGTATTTGGACTGTTTCAGATATCCCTCCACTGATAAATCCAAGCGCTTTAGTTACCATGGAAAACATCTGCAAAAGTGCCTAAGTGACTTAGGTAACTAAGGGCTGGTCCACACTAGGGGGCGGGATCGATCTAAGATACGCAACTTCAGCTACGTAAATAGTGTAGCTGAAGTCGAAGTATCTTAGATCGAATTACAAACTACTTACCTCGGGTCCACGCAGCGCAGGCAGGCTCCCCCGTCGACTCCGCTTACTCCTCGCACCAAGCTGGAGTTCCGGAGTCGACGGGAAGCGCTTCTGGGATTGATTTATTGTGTCTACATGAGACGCGATAAATCGATCCCAGAACATCGATCGCTACCCGCCGAATCGGGCGGGTAGTGTGGATGTACCTTAAGTCCCATTGACTTTCAGAGGGACTTCTAGGTCACTTAGGTGCTTTTTGAAAATGTTATCAAAAGTCCCATGGAGCATTGGGACTCAGGGACCTAAATCACGCAGGTGCTTTTGAAATATTTTACCCCATGAGTCCAGCTGTTCACGTCTCAGAGAAAGAGAATAAAGTAAAACTAATATGTTGAAAATGTAGCTTCCTATGAATAAGCTGGCACAACTTTAAAGTCTGATATCTTGGGACCTCCCAAAGCTAGCTGCAAGTGCTGTTTATCTCACTGGGAAAGTGGGAATCTCCACTGTGCCATGGCTAAGGGTATGTCTACACTACGAGAATAGTTCGATTTATCTTAAACCGAACTTGTGAAACTGATTTTACGAAGTCGATCGTGCGAATCCACACCAAGGACATTAATTCGAGTTTGTGAGTCCACACTAACGGGGCAAGCGTCGACATTGCAAGCGGTGCACTGTGGGTAGCTATCCCACAGTTCCCGCAGTCCCCGCTGCCCATTGGAATTCTGGGTCTAGCCCCCAGTGCCTTCTGGGGCCAAAAATGTGTCGAGGGTGGTTTTGGGAACATGTCGTCATTCGACCCACACTCCCGCCCTCCCTACGTGAAAGCGCTGGCGGGCAATTACATCGCGCCCTTTTCTGGTGATTGACAGCGCGGACGCCACAGGACAGCAAGCATGGAGCCCTCCGCGATTCTCGCTGCTGTTCTGTCCGTTGTCAACACCTCGCTCCTTATCGTCCACCTTTTCCAGAGGCAGATGCAGATAAATCGGGCGAGGAGGCAACGGAAGCTCCGCGAGGACATGAACTCTGAGAGGGGCACAGACCTCTTGCAAAGCACGGGACCCCGGCCCCTAGACATCATGGTGGCAATGGGTCACGTTGATCCTGTGGAACGGCGATTCTGGGCCAGGGAAACAAGCACTGACTGGTGGGACCGCATAGTGCTGCAGGTCTGGGATGAATCCCAGTGGCTGAGAAACTTTCGTATGCGTAAGGGCACTTTCCTGGAACTTTGTGAGTTGCTGTCCCCTGCCCTGAAGCGCCAGGACACCCGGATGCGAGCTGCCCTGACTATCCAGAAGCGAGTGGCTATAGCCCTCTGGAAGCTTGCAACGCCAGACAGCTACCGGTCAGTCGCGAATCAATTTGGAGTGGGCAAGTCTACCGTGGAGGTTGCTGTGATGCAGGTAGCCCATGCAATCGTTGACCTGCTGCTCTCAAAGGTAGTGACCCTTGGAGACGTGCAGGTGATCATAGATGGCTTTTCTGCTATGGGATTTCCAAACTGCGGCGGGGCTATTGATGGGACACACATCCCCATCCTTGGACCGGCCCACCAGGGCAGCCAGTACATTAACCGTAAGGGCTATTTTTCTATGGTGCTGCAAGCTCTAGTGGACCATAAAGGACGTTTTACAAACATCAACGTCGGATGGCCGGGCAAGGTTCATGACGCTCGTGTGTTCAGGAACTCTGGTCTGTTCAGACGGCTGCAGGAAGGTATTTACTTCCCGGACCGCAAAATAACTGTTGGGGATGTGGAGATGCCTGTAGTGATCCTCGGGGACCCAGCATACCCGCTAATGCCCTGGCTCATGAAGCCATACACGGGCGCCCTGGACACTGAAAAGGAGCTCTTCAACTACCGGCTGAGCAAGTGCAGGATGGTGGTGGAGTGTGCCTTTGGCTGTCTGAAGGGGAGATGGCGAAGCTTACTTACTCGCTCCGATCTCAGCCAAACAAATATCCCCATTGTGATTGCAGCTTGCTGTGTGCTCCACAATCTCTGCGAGAGCAAGGGGGAGACGTTTATGGTGGGGTGGGAGGTTGAGGCCAATCGCCTGGCTGCTGATTACGCACAGCCGGACACCAGGGCGATTAGAAGATCCCAGCGGGACGCGCTGCGCATCTGGGAAGCTTTGAAAGCTAGCTTCCAGAGCGAGCAGGGTAACCAGTGACTGTTTCACTTGTTAAAACTGAAGCTGAACCAGCCCCCCTTCCTTTACCCAGTTACCATTGTCTATCCTCTCCAATTACCAGCACCCTTTCCCCCCCCGTTCAGTCCCCGCTTTAAAAGTATAATAAAGGAAACATTGTTTATTAAAACCGTCTTCTTTATTAATGATTTCTCGGTAAAGGGTTGAGACTGGGACGAATACCGCGGTTGGGGAGCGGGTGGAGTGATGGAAAGGACGCTTCCCAACTCGGAGAATGTCAGGCTCCTGCTCCCTGAGCAGTCCGCAGTGGTGTACTGCTTGTTTCAAGAGAGCCTGCAACCCCTCCTGTTTGCAACTCTGTGAGGGGGGGCCTGTGTGACTTCTTGGCCGGGGATTGCGGCCACTGATCCCCTGCTGCATGGATCTGTCATGCAGGCTATTGCCTGCCCCCAACAATCTGCAGCCACCCTCCACCACCAGAAAGTGACAGCACCCCCCCCCCATAGAGAATAGGAAAACCCCCTCCCAGAATGGCAAGTATGCCTAGTGAATGCAATGTGAGTGTGACTTTCTGTTGAACCTTTTCCCCTGTCCCCACCCTGTTATCGGCGACTATCGTCTCAAATCACAAACCACCCCTCCCCTCCCCCAGAATAGAACAGCCCTTTGAAAGATAGTCAAGGAATCAGGAATTTTCAGAACACAATTTTTTATTAAGGAGAGCAAACTTTTAAGATGAAACTTGGATGGGGGCTGGGCTGGGGTGCGTTTGGAAGGAAGTAAAGGTCCCATCTAAATTTTTGGAAAGGAGAGCCTTCTGCTACTGGAGCAGTCCGCAGGGGTGGAGTGATTTTTTCCGCGGCCCCTGCCTCCCCTCGTTCTACTGACTTTGGGTGAGGGGGGAATTGGACTTTGTGGCAGGGGAGGGCGGTTGGAAATAACATACAGAGGTGCCCTTTCCTCCATCCTCCGTTCCTGCAGAACGTCAACAAGGCGGCGGAACGTATCTGTTTGCTCCCTCATTAGTCCAAGCAGCGTTTGAGTCGTCTGCTGGTCTTCCACCCACCACCTGTCCTCGCGAGCTTCAGCCCTCTGCTCCCGTTCCCTGACTGCTCGCTCGGACCTTGAGACATCCTCTCTCCGCTGTGCAGCATCATTTCGGGAACAGACCATCAGTTCCGAAAACATGTCGTCCCGGGTTTTTTTTTTTGCGCTGCCTGATCTGTGCAAGCCTCTGGGAGGGCGATCCACGGGTAGGGAGGGAGACACTCGCAACTGTGGGATGGGAGAAAGGGAGTGAATTCCTCAGAAAGATACATTTTCCCGAACAATGCCTATACTCTTTCCCTGTGAACAAGACCATGCATACTATCTATCACATGTGCACTCAGTACAAGGTCGAATATTATGTCTTTGTATTAAGTGCCAGGGGTCCTGGTGTTCAGATCACACAAGCGGACCTGGACACTGGAAAACTGCTCTCTGGAGACCATGGTAAGCCGTTGCCTTTGGACTGCTGTGACCTAACTTCACAGCAGTGCGGTACTCCCATGTTTCAAGCACAGTTCCTAGTGGTGGCCAGTTCCTGATGCCGGCAAAACTGCTCGGACACAACGGCTCGCCTACACGGTTACCCAGCCCCACCCCCTCCGCGTGGCCGGTCCAGGGAACTCTCCCTGCCTGCGCACGGCTGTGTTTTAACGGCTCGCCTACCCTCAACACCCCCTCCGCGGGGCCGGTTCAGGGAACTCTCCCTGCCAGCTCACCTCAAAGTTTCATCGGTTAGCCTCACAGCTACCCCCCCCCCCACACACACACATGTCTGCAAACTGCCGGTTGTCGTTCTTTAAAGGAAAAATCAAGAAGTCACTATACTAATAAAAACACCCATTCAAACCAGGGCACCATGACTGATATCACTCTGATGAGGATTTCGGAGACAGACAAAGACCGCATGCTGCGTGAATGCCAGCAAACCCCGGGGCCGTATGCCGCCATGCTATGCAAGGCAATGATACCAGAGTACCTGCAGCTTGCATGGCGCAGAAAAGTATCCTACCATGGAGGAGATAGTAAGGCCGCTCTCCCTGGGAACCTGATGCAAAAGCTTTCACTGTACCTACAGGAGAGTTTCGCGGAGATCTCCGATGGGGATTTCTCCTCTATCCCCATACATATTGACAGACTATTCAAGTAGTTGCCTTGGAAAAGATTGAAAACTGAAGCCCCTATTGCAAAGCAAGCAATAAAAACACATTGATAACAAACCAATGCCTATTCTATTCAAAATAAATGTTTAAAACACCAACCTGACGATCCTTCGCCTGGGTCCTGGTCTGGGCTGCTGCTTTGGGAGGGTTCGTAGGGGATCTCGGTGAGGGTGATTAACAGATCCTGCCTGTCGGGGAAATCAGCGGTGAAAGCGCTGTCGACTGCCTCGTCCTCCTCCTCTCCTTCCTCTTCTTCACCGTCCGCGAAAATTTCAGACGACGTGGCCGTAGATAAGACCCCGTCATCAGAGTCCACGGACACTGGTGGTGTAGTGGTGGCAGCACCACCGAGCATAGCATGCAGTGCCTCGTAAAAACGGCATGTGTGTGGCTGCGATCCGGAGTGTCCGTTGGACTCTGGTTTTTTTGGTATGCCTGTCGCAGCTCCTTGATTTTCACGCGGCACTGCGTTGCATCCCGGACGTATCCTCTCTCCGCCATTGCCTTGGAAATCTTCTCATAAATTTTCGCATTCCGTCTTTTGGATCGCAGCTCCGAAAGCACGGACTCATCGCCCCACACAGCGATCAGGTCCAAGACTTCCCGATCAGTCCAAGCTGGTGCTCTCTTCCTATTCTGCGATGTCATGGTCACCACGGCTGCAGAGCTCTGCATCGTTGCCAGTGCTGCTGAGCTCGCCACGATGTCCAAACAGGAAATGAGATTCAAACTGGCCAGACAGGAAAAGGAATTCAAATTTTCCCGGGGCTTTTCCTGAGTGGCTGGTCAGAGCATCCGAGCTCGGATTGCTGTCCAGAGCGTCCACTCAGTGGTGCACTGTGGGATAGCTCCAGGAGCTATTAGCATCGAATTCCGTCCACAGTAACACGAATTCGACATGGCCATGTCGAATTTGGCGCTACTCCCCTCGTCGGGGAGGAGTACAGAAATCGAATTAAAGAGCCATTTATGTCGAAATAAATAGCTTCGTAATGTGGACGGGTGCAGGGTTAAATCGAGTTAACGCTGCTAAATTCAACATAAAGTCCTAGTGTAGACCAGGCCTAAGATACCCAATTCTTTCCATGCAGTGTGGTGAGATACGTATCTGGCTTTAAACCTGTCACTGAAGCAGGACTGAATATTGTCCACTCTGGGCATCAGAGCAGTAACATTTGGGGAGGCGGGTCAGGGGGGATACTGTATTTGAGAAGAAGAAACAAACATTTCCCTAGCAAGTTGATTTTGTAAAGTGGCAGCAGTTTGAAGCTGCTTGGGGGGCTGGAATATCGAAACAGTCTAGAGGGAGATGGATTTTTGGGCAGAGTGCAGATGAAATAGACAAAGCTGTATGATCATTGCCATTTATCACCTGCCTTTGCAGTTCATCAGATGCCTATCACTTCCAAAGCATGAATGTGTAGTAATAAAAGCGTCTCCCTCATACTCAGACACATTGTGGGCGCTGTCCAAACCCACTAAAAAGGGTTAGGTGATGAAAAAGGAAAATATTTCATAATACGTTTTGGCCAGTAACTTTGCAATAGAAAATATCAGTATGAAAAGGAACTGGTATTAAAGGTACTGTGTTATGATAACTGCACTTAAAGAAGCAGACAAACTGCAGATCCTGACTAGCTTTTTGCTTAGGCTTTTGTTTGGATCAAGAACAGCTGTTTGCAGTGAGACGCTTCATGATTGTTTCAATCCTTGCCAGATTCTATATGAAGTTACAGTTGTGACTGGAGACATCCAAAATGCTGGAACGGATACCAATATTTACATGACTCTCTTTGGGTCCAGCGGGAACACTGAGGAGATGCGGCTGGAAAAAAATGGGGAGAGGTACAGTATCTTGTCCTCTTTGTTCCCTAAAAACAGGCAACAACAAAGCACAGCTTTCGAATTTAAGCACAGTCAGGGCCCTGCTCCTGTTCCCACTGAAGTAAATGGCAAAAGTGCCATTGGCCATTTCCAAGTTGTGGTAACAGAGGAGTAGGAAGAAATATACTGTGCAACAAATGATATATCATCCTTTGGCATTGGCACAAGTCTTGGAATTTATCCTGTTTCTGTGCAGTCTTAAAACTAGACAGTATAAGGAAAATTGTGAATACTAAAGTCTTGTGTCAGCTATAGCCAGGGTCCTATATATTCGATGGTATCATAGGGGCAGTATCTGATGTGGAATCCACCTTTGCAGGAGAATCTAAGATTTTGGGGTTTTATAAATATATCTTTCATAGTTGTGAAAAAAATGTAAAAAACACAGATTGAATGTAAACTGACACGGTACTTCTGCTGACAGTCTGACACAGAGAGGTGTGGACTGACCCACCCATACCAAGGGGTGGTGTACTCTGTAGTCTCAAGATAACCTTTGTAACTATTTCACTAATGATCACTTTCACGAACACAGCTAAAATACTTACCCTATCATCCTAATCTGACTCCATCACCTCCCCAGGTGCCAAAAGCTCTAACTGACCCTGACTCAGCAGCCAAAACCTCCAGCATCCCCTCTGATAACTTCTGCCAGCCAGTTGAACCTTGTCAAAATGTGAGGACAGCATGGAATGAATATCACAGGGACGACAGCAATGACTGTAATATTCCATTTCAGTTTTAATTAAATAAACCCCTCCATTTAAAATATTTATACGGAGCTGCCACAGCGTTTCCGGGCTGCCATAGCAGAGTGCTGCGGGATCCAAGGATCTAGCCATAGAATTTAGACCCAGTTTGCTGTAGGGGACACCAGACCTTTGTCCACAGCCTTATAGCACATTAACTGACTGAGTTCTGATTCGATGTATAGCGCACTGACTAGTATTACTGAAAATAAGAGCGCTGTGGGCAGGATGGTGAAGAGATGTTCTGTTTGCAGGTGCCGGTAAGGAATAGTTACATGGGCAAGTATATTCAAATGACCTAGACACCTTCCTATGTGTCATTATGTAACGAGAAGGGTGCTGTTTGGTTTTGGAAAGGCAGAACGCATTTACCCCTGCCTAAAATCTCTGCCTCATCCAACCCAGCAGAGTGGATCCACTCCCTTCTGAGCTATGCAGGTGACAGAATGCCAGAGCTTTTGGGTCCAGACAGAGACACGCAGAAGACAGTTTGTTTCCAGGCATGCTCAGCTGCTTTTAACCTAAGAGCGCCAGCAAATGAGCGTCCCCCCGCCTGCTGCCCTTTGCAGCTCCCTACACTTCGCTGGTCTGTCTTCCTGTGTTTTAAGCCCAATGTGCAATCCCAGCAGGTGGGGGAGGGGGGTGGACTGTTGTTTTTCTTGTTTAAGAAACAAAACCAGTCCCATGTCAGCTGAAAATGCCTATGAGGGATGGAGAGAGTCTCCCAGGCACTGAAGAGGAGTCCTTCAAGATAGCTCTAGATATCCCAAACGCCCCCAGTTGATTGAATAAGCCAGGAAATAACTTGCAGTACTGTAACTACCGAGGGAGGCTCACAGAGCTTCTATGACTAATTTTAAAGAGACCGTACCACAACATACTACATTGTGTGCCATCAGTCAACACAGAGGCCTTTCTTCAAGACAGGGCCACACAAAACATAGTGAAAAGCAACTGAAGCAGCTAGCTGTACGTGGCCAGAGAGTAGCTCCTAAGGAATAACAGCTAATGTGTATATAAAGCCGCTTTGCACACACTGTAGCTCTGCCAAAAGACGTCACAGACCAGGGCATGGGCAGTCAAGCCTAGTGGTCGCAGCAGCCATTGTCCAGCCTAGCACTAGAGTCAAGATCCAGGAGCCAGAGCTGAGGGTCAGGAACCAGGAGTCAGAAACCGAGTAGGGCTGGAGTGGACTGGAGCAAGGCTAAGAACAAGGCAGGTACTGGAGCGATTGACGCTGTGGGCATACACACTGAGCATCCCCTGGCTGAGTGCTACTAGTGGTCTTCAGAGCAGTCCTGGCAATGCCATTCAGCCAATGAGACCATCTAGCTGATTAGGAGTGTCAGCTGCTGTTAGCTAGCTGCTCGGGGGCCAACTGCAAGCCCCCATTCCTGACCCAAGATTGATGTAACCTGCCCATTACTTGCGTTGTCATGGCTGTCCTTAACACCCTCAGCAAAAGGGAACTTTACACAATGTGCACATTGCCTGTTTACTTGTAATTCCTGTTGTCTCTCAGTCCAGCAATTCACAACACAAACTTCCATTGATGCAAGTCCCATACGGAAACATCCGTAGTCATCACACAACTGGACAGAGAGAGAGGGAGGAGAAGGCACTGAATACAAAATTGTTAAAAGAGATACTTCATCTTTATTGGGGCCATCCACTACCAGCTCACTGACAGGAGCTCGCCACCTTACAAAGAAACAACTCTCTAACCTGTCACAGATTTAAGATGATTTTAGTTACATTACTGTTTATTGCCAAGACCTCAAGGCAATAGAAATATTTATAAGTGGAGGCATGGATAGGAAAGCTTAATGAAATCCTCCAGACAAATGGTTCAGTGTCCTGAAGAAGGCATTTTGCCAAATACTTTATCTCCTCCAGTATTCCCTCACACACACACACTTTTTATTCAGATTTGCAATTCTTACGTTCACGCTTATATAAATTAGGGATAGAAAAGACCTGTTGAGTCCTCCAGTCCATCTCCTTAGGGTGATTGTTTCCCTATAGTGTAATGAGTTCTTGTGTGTAATGGGTTGGATGTGAAACCTACTAATTCTGAACAGGATATTGACTGATGACAGCAGGTTGAAAAAACGGGATGATGGGAGACTGCTTAGACTAGAGTTATTTAGCCTGGAAAAGACAAAAGTGTGAGGGGGCATGACGCTTGACGAACAACGGTAATGAAAAGGGATGGTTTGCTCCTTTTCATTTTGTCTTATAAAGTTAGACACTGGAGAATCAATCCACTTAAGGTGTGAAAGGAAATATTATTTTGCACAGTGTGTATTGAGCCTTGGAATTCACTACCACAGAAAGGCATGGAGGCAAAGAACATAGCACAAGTTTTCAAAAGGATGAGGGTGAGGTAAATTTAATCATTAATAACTAGAAATGGACCTGAGTCAAAACCCCACACCTGATGCCTCTGTGGAATCTGGGGAAGTTAAACTCTGGATGAAAATTTTGCAGTTCCTGCCAAAACTATTGGTAGCATCTGCAGCTACGCAGGCTGAAATAATGGCTCAAGGATAATCAGATTTATTCTATAGGGTGTAATCTGACCAGATGCTGAAAAGAAATTTCCCCCTCATATCACAGAATTGCGTAGCTGGTAGAGGCCACTGCCAGGAATGGGGTACCATTACTATTCATTATCTAGGTTGTAGTGCCCACAGTGTACAAAGCTGTGTCCAAACACATGAGAAGCCCCTGTTCCCTAAAAAAGATCACCGTCAGAAATTTTAAATGATGGACAAAGGGGAAGACCATACAACACATAAGCAGAGGAACCAGAGTGGTGGCTGGTCCTTCCACTGGTGTTTGGGGGGATAATTTATGCAAATACTCCTATCTCCAACTGCCCTGCTAGCTAGTGATTAGTAGTTGGCTATTTTCTTGTAGGTCTGCTGCAATTCTGCCAGCCTGTGTGGGATATTACAGGGTGGGCCTGGGAGATGCATTGGCTGTAAACAGCCTGCAATAACACGTGCTTCTCACTATAGGTGAACAGCTGGCCCCTCTGGAATCAAAGGCTAAACTCCTGTTGACTTCAACGGGGCCAGGATTTCTCACTGCAAGCATAGATACTAAGCAGCTGGGGAACTAGACACACACTTAACCAACGCCATTCAAGATGCACATTCCAGCCCATTAGTTGGCTCTTTCCCCGCATTGCTCCTCAGCAGCAAAGGCCAATGTTCCCTATACCCTCTTCTTCCTATAGTGCAATAGCATGACAGAATACAACCCAGGGCTTGAGGCCAAGTTTCCAAACACTAGCCTCCCCCAGGTGTAACAGGAGATGGCCTCAATCTGAAAACCTCAATTCCAGAGGTTTCTACTAGTAACACAATTTACATGTACACTGTATAAACATAGTTATATCTGTGGTACAACCAGGGTAATGAGCCATGCTATAGATTAGCTTGGGCAACGTACCACGGGGTTTGTGTTGGCTTGATTCTCAGGAGGAAAAAATCCCTGTCCAAACTGGGCAGGGGAAGCTTGCCAGAACCACGCTAGCATGCAACAACCAGACTGGAAAACTCAAGTCCAGAACAGTGCACATAGAACGGGTGGTTTACAACCATTTTTACTGAGGTTGCTGGCATGGTTTGAGCTGTAGTATGCACAGAGCATGGTGAATGCATCAGCACAAGAAACCAAGCCAGATAATACAAAACCTGCGTGACCTTTTAATTTCTCCAGATTTGAGAGAGGCCAGGAGGACACTTTGATCATGGAGATTGCAGATATTGCACCACTCAGGAAGATGAGGATCCGGACTGATGGCAAGGGGACACGCCCAGACTGGTTCCTGGAAAAGGTAACATGGTTACTTCATGCAGTACACTAATCTGAACTCTCTTGTGTCGATGTCGAGGCCCTGAGCCCTAGTGGTGGGGAGAGCAGAAAGGGACCAAGCTGTGAGTAGGAATAGTCGCCTTTCTCATTCACACCATAACTAACATTCCTGTGGTGTTTCTTTCCTTTCAGTTTCTGAATTCTTGTCCCGGCAGAATCTGAGACCAAGGAGATTTGGGGGGGGGGGGGGGGGGGCTGCGGGAGGAAAACAAATGCAATGTATAACTTTACCCAAATGGACTCTCTGCTGTTAAATGTCTGTCTTCCTTACTAGGAAAGAACTCTGGCTCAGTGCCAGTATGTTATGGACTGTATGGTGTAGTGAGAGCTTCTAGAGAAACTGAGCTGCTCTGTCTGTATTGAAGAAATTATCATTCACTAGCAAGTGTTGGGAAATAGTACCAGCTGAGTTGGGTGGTACATTATAAAAAGACCGTTCCGGGCAAACGTAAATCCTGTAAAACTGGAATGCATCCCCCTTCCCCCACGCAATTTTTTTTCTTTTTTTTCGTATGGCAACTATGGATTATTTTCTCTCGTGTTTCCGATGGAACCAATAGTCTGGCTGCAGCCATTTCCATTTATTGCGCTCTAAGGAGCGCCTCTTCATGCCAAAACAGCATGGCTCATGCATGTGCATTGTCTGTGGACCCAGCGGATCTATATGAACTGTGCTAATGTTCGCTCATCAAAATGAGTAAAATAGAGTCTCCTCTTTGTAGGCCCTACAGTAATAGTTACTCTTGCTATATTTTCTCAGTAATGAATCATGGCTTAAACATAAAGGGCGGCTGTAGGAAGCGTCTTTCCATTCCTAATACACACACACAGGAATCAGGTACCATGCAGCATATGGGGCAGCACTGCATATGGGGTGTCCAGGTGTGGGATGTAGCAAAGGCCATCACCATATGTATCACTGACAGCAGATACTTAGGGGGGCACATATTGCTTCTTCCTAAAGTCATGTAAGGAGCATTCAAAGGCATGCTCCATTCAGCATGGACTAAGGCATCCACTTGCCTCTGTGTAGGCTGCAGGTGCCAGAGGCGTGCTACTCAGCTGCCATGAATCTACACTCTGACCTTAGCATGCCAGAGACAAGTAAAGCCAAAACTGAGATACTTAGAATCCAGATGATTTTCCCCATGAGATGAATTTGTGACAGATCCCATTTAGGGGTTGCTGTCTATCTCTTCAGCAGCAGCACTGTTTCTAGGTCTGGCTGGTTTTTGTATTGTGTTCTAGTTCAGCTCTTGAAAGGTCTGTGAGGTCTGGTCTACACTACGCAGGCCAATATAAGGCAGGTTACGTCGACCTACTTATGTCAGTGTAAACACAACAGCCTTGTCGCGCCGATGTAAGTGCCCTATTCCACCAACATCATAACTCCACCTCCATGAGGGGTGTAGGGTTTATGTTGGTGTAGTTAGGGCAACACAATGTAGACACTGCATTACTTACGTAGACTTTTGGTTGTCTTGTCAACTACAACTCACTGTCTTGTCAAGTCGTAAAACTGATAAGAAAGCTGGGCAGCTAGAGCCCAGCTAGAGCTCCCTGCTAGGCTGCGCCCTCCCAGCTCCCCACTCCCAGGTGGGCTGCACCTGCCTAGCTCCCGACTCAGGGAGCCAAGAAGCCCAGGCAGCTGCCCCTGGTCCCAGTGGGAAGGAGAGAAGCCCAGGTGGCTGCCTCCCCTCTTGCCTCCCCGTTCCCTGAGAGGAGAAGTCTGGGTTACTGGTCCCCAGTCCCAGTTGGGAGTGGGGAGCTGAGCAGAGCTGAGAGCCCTGGCTCTCAGCCCCCACACTGCCCCTCTTCAGTCAGTGGAAGCGTCCTGGTGAGGACACGCACCACCGACAGAAGGAGGGTAGTGTGGACATCAGCCACCACAGTAAATCAGCCTAACATAGGTTGACTTAAGTCTGTAGTGTGGACATGCCCTGAGACTCCAAGTGATTTACTATTCTGCTTCTTCCTCTGTCCTAATTTCCTTGTGGTGTATTTGTAGCCCAATGGTCATTGTTTCAGGACACAGGAAAGTTGCTCTACATTTGAACCCAAACTGAGGTTGTAACAGTTTTTATTGCGGGGTCATTTCTGTTACTCTGAATGACCCTCATTTGTCAGTTGGCAGATTCAGTAAGGGCAGAGTTCTTACCCTCTCTCTATGCTTTCCCCAAAGCATGTCAAAATCAAATATTCTGAAGTTTTCCTTTCATTCTTTAAGAGGAAGAAAGTGGTTGGGTGAAATTTTCAATGAGACTTAGCTTTCTAAGGTTAGAAGCGACAAAGGGTCCTGTGGCACCTTATAGACTAACAGAGATATTGAAGCATAAGCTTTCGTGGGTGAATACCCACTTCTTTGGATGCAAGCAGTGGAAATGTCCAGGGGCAGAGACATTTCCACTGCTTGCATCTCTGCCCCTGGACATTTCCACTGCTTGCATCCAAAGAAGTGGGGATTCACCCACGAAAGCTTATGCTTCAATACCTCTGTTAGTCTATAAGGTGCCACAGGACCCTTTGTCGCTTCTACAGATCCAGACTAACACGGCTACCCCTCTGATACTTTCTAAGGTTATGTTTCTAAGAGCCGTAAGTTTCTAAGGGCCAGATTTCCAAAGGTATTTAGGCACCTCAAGATGCAGATAGCTCCCTAATGAGATATTCAAAAGAGCCTAAGCAGGTGAGGTGCCTAACTCCCAATTAAATTAATACTCCTTCATTACTAATGGGCTGGAAATTACTTAATTTTCCTCGTGTGATACAAGTACATCAACCTGCTTCTTTCCAAATACAGAACAGAAATACTTATTGAACGTTTCTACCTTTCAACATAATTAACAAGTTTTCCATCTCCATTTAGTAATGGTCCTATGCTTTTGTTAGGGTTTCTTTTGTTTCTAATATACTTTAAAAAAAACAAACTCCTTTTTATTTTCCTTTGCCCCACTAGCCATGGATGTTTTCCATGATGACTTTAGCTCCCTTTATCAATTCCCTGCGCATAGTAACTTATAATTTATATTGATTGCTATCTACTCCACTCCCCATTTTTTCCATTTGTTATGTATTGGGAATTTTTTTCTAATTGCTTCCTTCACCACTTAACAAGGATGGGCTTTTACCCAAAGTTGTCCTCTTTCTTGACTGTAGAATTATGGCTTTTTAACTGTCTTAAACAACTCCCAATTTTCATTCACATTTTTCTGCCTTAAATTTCCTCCCCATTAGTTTTGTCCATATTCCTCAGTTTGGGGAATTTAATCCTTTTGAAGAACTGCTGCTTGGGACTTTCTTCTTTTTGCCCACATTAGACGTAATTAGGTCATGATCACTGGTCCCTAGGCAACCACCCACTGGGGTGATTAATTCATCTTTATTCACATTAGCGAGGTCCGAAATAGAGTCATCTTATGTTGGGTGTGTTTTGTGTTAGAAAATTACCAACTATAATTTTAGAAACACCTAGATGTTTTACTACTAGCTGCATGAGACCTACAGCATATTTTCAAATTGAGGATGCAAAAACATAATTTTGATTTCCACACACATTACAGAGAGGTGCTTAAGGAGTAATGCATACTGTTCTCTAGTTTGATTTGGTGGTCTGTTACAGACCCCCACCAGTACCTTCTCCTGGGTTTGTTAATTAGAGCATTGATTTTGCTTTCAAGAGCCAGTGGTTCTGAGATATCAGTAACTATAAAAAAGTTAATGGTATCTTTAATGTAGAATGCTCTCTCTTTCATCCACTCTATCCTTCCTAAACAGGTTGTAACAATGTAATGACTTTAACATTCTAATAATGTGTCCCACAAGGTTTCAGTAATACCAATGATATCATATTTCTTCTCAGTGAGAATTTCCAATTCTAATTGTATATTGCCCAGACTCCTAGCATCGGTATGTAAGCAATTGAAATATTCCTTTTCTTTACATTCTTTGTCACATTGGTTCAATTTGTTCATTACAGGCTGAGTTTGTGCAACATTCACCTCCTTACCATTCTCCCCTTGGTTTGTTAATTTAACACCCTCCTGGCTGCTCCCACTAAGGAGTCCCTTGCTGAATTCGCTGTCCACTCTTCTTAATATGGAGTCACCAATGATGATGGGAGGCATTGCCAATTCAGAAAAGGATCGGGATCTCCTACAGGAAGATCTGGATGACCTTGTAAACTGGAGTAATAGTAATAGAATGAAATGTAATAGTGAGAAGTGTAAGGTTATGCATTTAGGGATTAATAACAAGAATTTTAGTTATAAGCTGGGGACGCATCAGTTGGAAGTAACGGAAGAGGAGAAGGACCTCGGAGTCCTGGTTGATCACAGGATGACTACGAGTCGCCAATGTGATGTGGCCGTGAAAAAAGCTAATGTGGTCTTGGGATGCATTAGGCGAGGTATTTCTAGTAGAGATACCGAGGTGTTAGTACCGTTATACAAGGCATTGGTGAGACCTCATTTGGAATACTGTGTGCAGTTCTGGTCTCCCCTGTTTAAGAAGGATGAATTCAAACTGGAACAGGTACAAAGAAGGGCCACTAGGATGATCTGAGGAATGGAAAACCTGTCGTATGAAAGGAGACTCAAGGAGCTTGGTTTGTTTACCTTAACCAAAAGAAGGCTGAGGGGAGATATGATTGCTCTCTTTAAATATATCAGAGGGATAAATACCAGGGAGGGGGAGGAATTATTTCAGCTCAGTACCAATGTGGACACAAGAACAAATGGATATAAACTGGCCATCAGGAAGTTTAGACTTGAAATTAGACGAAGGTTTCTAACCATCAGAGGAGCGAAGTTCTGGAACAGCCTTCCAAGGGAAGCAGTGGGGGCAAAAGACCTATCTGGCTTCAAGATTAAGCTAGATACGTTTATGGAGGGGATGGTTTGATGGGATAACATGCTCTTAGTCAAAGGTCAATTAATTGCCATCAGTGGTAAATAGGACCAGTGGTCAATGATGGGATGTTAGAAGTTACTACAGAGAACTTTTTCCTGGGTGTCTGGCTGGTGAGTCTTGCCCACATGCTCGGGGTTCAGCTGATCGCCATATTTGGGGTCGGGAAGGAATTTTCCTCCAGGGTAGATTGGCAGAGGCCCTGGAAGTTTTTTGCCTTCCTCTGCAGCATGGGGCACGGGTCACTTACTGGAGGATTCTCTGCATCTTGAAGTCTTTAAACCATGATTTGAGGACTTCAGTAACTGAGACATAGGTGAGAGGATTATTCCAGGAGTGGGTGGGTGAGATTCTGTGGCCTGCATTGTGCAGGAGGTCAGACTAGATGATCATAATGGTCCCTTCTGACCTTAAAGTCTATGAGTCTATGAGTCTATGATTGCTTGTCTTCTTAGGACAGTTGAAGAATCTCTCTTGATAGCTGATTGCTTCATACCATATCACAAGAACGCCCATTGAGTATGTCTCCTGTAGCATTCTGTTTCATTCTTCTAGAGATAAGTTCCTTGATAGTTGGCTCACTGAGCTGACTCACTAGCTGGACTGAATGCCACCTGTTTCTTTTTCCTCCCTCTTGGTCTCAAATTGCCTGTCTTCTTCTTTGGTTTATACTCTCTCCAATGGCAAACCTTCCCCACGTGGAATCTGTGGCAATAATTTCTGAATCTGGTTGTCCAAAAATACTTTGTTTTCTCAGACACTACACAGTGTTGATACTTGTGCTTCCAGACTATGTATCTTGTCCTCCAGTATGGCCACCAGCTTGCATTTCATGCACCAGAAATCTTTACTGTCTTCCAGCAGAAAGGAAAACATAGCACATCCAAAGCAAAACATAGCAGTTGTTCTCTCATCATTCATATCCACTACCTGGCATAGAACCATACCTAAAACAGAAGGAACCACACTTCCTATTCCAGTTCCCTCCCCTGGTTACTGCTCCTGTTTGCCTCCTTAACTATTCACTTGGCAACTGACTTATAAACTAAGACTCGCTGCTTAGCTTTACCCCATCAGAGACTTCAAACACCAGATCTGATCAAAGAATCCCAGCCACATGGTCCTCATGGAGATGCAACAAATAGACCTCACCTGACCTGACCTGTTCACCTGGTAACCCCCAGCCACACAGCCCTCACAGGGAATGTCTTACACAGAAATAAAAAAAAACCCGCTGCTGGCCCAGGTCAACTGACTCAGGTTCATGGAGCTTGGGCTCCGGGGCTGAAAAATCACCGTGCAGACATTTGGACTGGGGCTGGAGCCTGAGCTGTGGGACCCTGCGAGGGTTCAGGGTTCCAGAATTCGGGCTCCCTCCCAAGCCTGAATGGCTACACAGCGGTTTTTAGTTCCACAGCCCAAGCCCTGTGAACCCAAGTTGGCCACTATCATGCCACTGGCCTGACCTCGGCCAGCCACCATCATGCCACTGGTATTTTATCCCTGTGTAGACAGACCCACGGAGACAGACAAACAACTAATGCACCAAATTCTTTTTAAATGCTTTTAAAAATGGGGTTTGGGGTCCTAAGCCACTTGGGCACTTTTGAAAATGTTGCCCTTTTTAGTACACAAATACAGGAGAGGGGAAAGAAGCTGAGAAAGCTATAGTCCAATTTTTGGAACATTCTTTATTGATTTTTTTTTCCTGAGGTAAAAGTACAACATGACATTCTCAGCAAGTGAATCAGGACAGGAGTGATCCATAAAACGGGAGGAGGGAGCCATTGTGTGACCTGATTTGTATTCCAAATTTGAAAATGTATGTAGCTTAGTGTGACATGAAAACTGATCTGAACCATTTCTCTCAGCAATGCATATTAAAACCACATCATGAAATACATGTGGGGATATTGCCAAAATCTCAGACAGATGGTTCACAGTTAGTGCTAACTAGCATGGTGAAATGAGAAGCTAGATTAAGCTATCAACCCCATAATTAACCATTTGTTGCTCTATTTAGCTTTAGGACATTCTCAGTTTTCTTGTTCTGTTGAAATAACAATAAACGTTCTTTTTAATTCTCTTTGGTCTTTTTGTAAACAGTTTGCTGATCATAATTTATGCTGCTTTTAGTTTACTAGAAATAGAAGTGTATAAATACCAATTAAAATGCATGAATTGTTGTCAAAGATGTACATAGCTAAACCCCTCAATTTACCAGCGGAAAAGGTATTTTTCTTCATAATTCTTTTTCTCTATTTGAGATACGTTGTAACCCCATTCAGAATCTCAGTGGGGTAAATAGCTTGATACTTAAGATTCAAACTGCATTAAAAATGCAAACAGATTTAAAAGTGTGACTTAAATATTTAAAAATGGTTTTAAGAACATAAGAATGGCAGTACTGGGTCAGACCAAAGGTCCATCCAGCCCAGTATCCTGTCCACTGACAGTGGCCAATGCCAGGTGCCCTGGAGTGAGTGGACCTAACAGGTAATGATCAAGTGATCTCTCTCCTGCCATCCATCACCCGCCCCTGACAAACAGAGGCTAAGGACACCATTCCTTACCCATCCTGGCTAATAGCCATTAATGGACTTCATCTCCATGAATTTATCCAGTTCTCTTTTAAACCCTGTTATAGTCCTAGCCTTCACAGCCTCCTCCGGCAAGGAGTTCCACAGGTTGACTGTGCTCTGTGTGAAGAAGAACTTCCTTTTATTTGTTTTAAACCTGCTGCCCACTAATTTCATTGGGTGGTCCCTAGTTCTTCTATTATAACAACAAGTAAATAACTTTTCCTTATTCACTTCCTCGACACCACTCATAATTTTATATACCTCTATCATATCCCCCCTTAGTTTCCTCTTTTCCAAGCTAAAAAGTCCTAGCCTCTTTAATCTCTCCTCATATGGGATCCATTCCAGACCCCTAATCATTTTAGTTGCCCTTCTCTGAACCTTTTCTAATGCCAGTATATTCTTTTTGAAATGAGGAGACCACAATCGTACACCGTATTCAAGATGTGGGTGCATTATGGATTTGTATAAGGGCAATAAGATATTCTCTGTCTTATTCTCTATCCCTTTTTTAATGATTCCTAACATCCTGTTTTCTTTTTTGACTGCCGCTTCACACTGCATGGAGGTCTTCAGAGAACTATCCACGATGACTCCAAGATCTTTTTCCTGATTAGTTGTAGCTAAATTAGCCCCCATCATATTGTATGTATAGTTGGGGTTATTTTTTCCAATGTGCATTACTTTACATTTATCCACATTACATTTCATTTGCCATTTTGTTGCCCAATGATTTAAAATTATGAATTCAAATATTAATGGGATCAAGATCTTGATGCATAGCATGCAGAGCAGTAGCCATCATTGTTCATTGTTATTTATATATCCCCAGACATTAACATGGCATTTTACAAACTTAGTCCCCAGTTCTGCAAACAGATCCCTATGTGCAAGCTCTGAAGAGCTTAGGAAAAAATTCAAAACTTGCCACTGATTTGGGGTGATACAATGTTGGGATGTGTACCTTGAGACACTTAAGGCCTGATTTTTCAGAATGTTGGGCACCTATATCACCGACGGGAATTGTGGGTACTCAGCACTTCAGGAGATCAGGCTGAAGCCAGGAGACCCAACATTCAAAGCACTCCAAAGTAGAGGCCACTTTTTACAACTCTCCGGCTGTTGTCAGGGTTCTGGGCCACATGGCAGCTCCACCTAGTGCCTCAATGGTTATACCTATCCCCTGCTGATGAGTCCCCTCCAAGGATCCTGCTAGCGAAGGTAAAGCATCCCAATGGCTCTGGTAGGTAAGGTAAAGGGTTGGGTAGTAATGGGAGAAGATTAGGCTTTGCTGAGTGGGAGAATGGGAAACTGTCTGGCCTTTAAAATCTGGACATTTGATTCATTGGGGGTTGTACAATCCATGCTCAGTCTGCTATGAAGCTGCCTTAATAAAGCACTCCTTGCATTGCATCCAATACCTGACAAACCATCCTGAATGCAACCGTTTGAGTTGACATTGTTCGGTTAGAGTTTTCCTTTATATTATAAAAATTCCATGAGAGTTTGAGACAGTTCATTCAAGCAGAGCTCGCAAGTGTTCTCCCTTTGCAACGAGGAGGGGGTTATTCTCTTTCTTTTTTCAGTGTCCTGATGAGAACAATCACAGAATCAGAACTTCATTATGGATTCTTCTACACATGTGTGCTGGGCACTTTAAAGTATAAGCGCAAAGGAAATTATCCCAGCATTGGTTTGTGTATATTAGGAAGTCTGCAGGCCCTCCAGGGAAAGCTGTTCAGACTGCTCTCTTCTGGGAGATGTGGGTAGAGGTAAATTGAAATGACTGAGGTACCAAACCTCTCCATTACAGTACTCAGAGCAAAATAAAATTGCAAAACCCAACTACCTGAAGGGGGGTTCCAAAGAGGATGGAGCTAGGCTGTTCACAGTGGTGGCAGATGACAGAACAAGGAGTAATGGTCTCAAGTTGCAGAGGAGGAGGTTTAGGTTGGATATTAGGAAAAACTTTTTCATTAGTAGGGTGGAGAAGCACTGGAATGGGTTACCTAGGGAGGTGGTGGAATCTCCATCCTTAGAGGTTTTTAAGGCCTGGCTTGACAAAGCCTTGGCTGGGATGATTTAGTTGGGGTTGGCCCTGCTTTGAGCCAGGGGTTGGACTAGATGACCTCCTGAGGTCTCTTCCAACCCTAATCTTCTATGATTGACTCTCAAGCTGCTTCCCCTCTCACAAGCTCAGCCCCTCTGGATTACCTTTCCATCTTCCCTGATCTGGGTAAAGCCCAGACTCCCAAGCTACTTCCTTGGAGTCCTTTCAGAGCCTTCCATAAGAGCCCAGCTTGCCCCCAGACTTGTAGCTCCTCCCACAAACTGACTTTTCTTAGTCCTTGTTTGAGTCCCAGGAGTTTCAGGCTGTCTCCTGGCCACAGTTAGGCAGCTAACTAGGGCACAGGGTGTGGGTGGGGGGCTGACTGGCTAGCCCCAGGCCTCCTGAACCTTAAAGGAGAAGGCCAATCTCTTATAGAAATACTGAAGTTCCCATCAAAATCCTAATAGGGTCAACTATCATTAAATGTTTTTTCATCTAAATACATTAAATATTCCCATCAGAGGCTCAAGGGGCTGCGCTTAAAACTAGTTGAAACACAATTCACTGCCCCACTGGCATTGGCAAGCTAGCAGCCAATGCTCTCAACAAAAAGAACAGAGAACGAACAAAAATAGCCCCACTTCAATGCTAGGATCCTAACCCTTCTGATCCAAATACAACGAGAATAACATTGGGCTCAAACCATGGGCACTGAGTCCCTGCTCCTTAAAGGTACTTAGGCTCCTAACTGCCTTTGAAATGAATGGAAGCTTCAAGAGGAGAAATTGATGGAGTCCCCTCACCCCCCCCAACATCCGACTACCCCACAGCGGGGTGGGTAGAACATGCTCCTGTGAGGTGGAAGACTCGTGTTCAAATCCATTCTCCCCCTCATGCAGAGGGTAGCATTGAACTGCGGTCTCCCTCACCCCAGGTGAGTCCTCTAGCCATTGTGCAAAAAATTATTAGGTGACCCATAGGCGCCGACTTCCCCTCTGCCCGGTGGGTGCTTGACACCCCCGGCCCTGCCCCACCTCTTCCCACCCCCGCCCCACCCCCATTCTACCCCTTCCCCCAAGTCCCCGGCCCTGCCCCTGCCCTGCCTCTTCCCTGCCTCCTCCCCTGAGCGCGCTGCATCCCCACTCCTCCCCCTCCCTCCCGGAAAGTCCTAAGTGCCGCCAAACAGCTATTAGGTGGTGAGGGGGTGTGAAGTGCTAGGAGGGAGGGGGAGGAGCAGGGCACCGCACGCTAGGGGGGTGGAAGAAGGAGGCAAGGAGGGGGGACCCGCTAATGTTTCCCCGTGGGTACTCCAGCCCCTGAGCACCCATGGAGTCGGCGCCTATGATTAGGTGAGTGACACTACCGCCTCCTTCTCTGCGCATCCTGTGTGGAGGGAGGTAGGTGCCTAAATCATGCTGACAAGGAATGACTTTAGCGGCCATACTCCAGGAGAGGGATTGCTAGCAGCGATCAGTGGCTCCTTCCAGCATGGATTTAGGCGCCTATTTCCATGAGAGGGCTGGCGCTTCAGAAAGATCCTTCTCATTAGCATCTCCCATCCATTAGCTTAGGCGGCTCTCTGCCTACCATGCTGGCTTTTGTGGATTGCGGTCTAATGTGCTTACCTCTCCCCATTCATTGGATAGGGGAGCCTAGACACCTGACTCAGGCTTTGGGGATGGCAGTGTTGTGCTGTGATTTTTCTAGGTGCCCAGAAGTTAGGCATTGCAATGCTTTGCATCACAATCATAGAATCATAGAATCTCAGGGTTGGAAGGGACCTCAGGAGGTCATCTAGTCCAACCCCCTGCTCAAAGCATGACCAACCCCAACTAGATCATCCCAGCCAGGGCTTTGTCAAGCCTGACCTTAAAAACCTCTAAGGAAGGAGATTCCACCACCTCCCTAGGTAACCCATTCCAGTGCTTCACCACCCTACTAGTGAAAAAGTTTTTCCTAATATCCTAACAATGCCTGAGTCCCTTTGTGGATACAGGCATGGCTGCTCCCGCACCAGGTATTTTCCTGTAAGCTTTTATCAGGATATGATGCTACTCACAATGGTGCCAGAATGCGTATGTGTGGCACAGGATCACGAGTACTGGGAACAGGGTTTGGTTGCATTTTACATTGAAGATAAATTATTGCCTGAGTTTCTTTTTCAATTGACATTTGATTTTTCTGTTTTAATCTCTCTAGTTTGGCAACACTGCCATATGCCAATCAGGTAGCACCATACCAAGCTCCTCTGACTCACAGCTCCGGGCCCATCCCCAGATAGCCTCTTGCGGGGGCTCATGCAGCCACGCAGCACTTCTTCATGTGCTGCTTCACTTCTGGGTACTTACTGCTTATGCCAGTCAGTCATCCAAACTGTTATTTGCCTTTCCCCCCTCCAAAGTAAGCAGTAAATTTTTGTTTGGTGTCCTCTGAAATACCTCTCCAAGTCTTCCGTTGCCTTTCCATCATACGAAGGTCTGGCGTGGTGGAGAGGATTAGCCACCAGGGGTTGCTCTAGAATAGCACACAGTACTCCCCCCATCCCAAGGGAACCATCATGATACCAGTAAACGTTGCTCAGAAGGAGCTGGTGACCTGAGTATGTGTGTGTTGGACTCTGCGCTGGTCTGTGGCCAGAGAGATACCAAACATTCTATCCACCCTCAACTGCACAGTGCTGCTTCTAAGCCTTATCTCTGCCCTTATTTTAAATGTGGCTGAAATTCCTTCGTTTCCCCAGATCATCATGAAGAACCTGTCGAATCAAGAAGTGACCACCTTTACATACAGCGAATGGCTGTCCAAGCTCAGAAATGCTAAGGGAGCTCTTGTGTGCGAGATGCCTGCAGTGATAAATGAAGAGCAGATGATGGAGAATACAACATACACTGTTCAGGTTAAAACCAGTGATATTGGAGGTAGGGTCATTTTGGCTATTTTTGATTTTCTAGCACCAGGCTCAGATTTTACCTACAGATACAATCTCATATTTCAGTGGAAATTATGCAATTTCTGAGGGCAGAATTTAGTCCTAGAGTCCCGGAACTTTGAAATTCCTGGAGGATAAGAGTGTCTTTATTGCAGAAACCCGACATTATTCAGTGGAGAGCAGGAAAACTGCTACAGAGCAAATATAATTTTAAGCCTCTGGGTTTGTATTTGACTGCGGCTGCTTCCCCTTAAAGAGTCAATAGGCAACAATTGCTAGACATATTGCTGCTATCGCTGGTCCTTTCTTGATCAGGTCCTGCTGTTGTGTACAGCACAAGGCTGTTCTTGTGGTTAAGGCTCAGGGGACATGGGCTCAATTCCTTGACCTGCTATAGGTTTCCTGTGTGACTTGGGTAATTCCCTTAACTGCTTGATGCCTTGGTGTATTTCTCTGTTAAATGGGGCTGATGGTATTCACTCTTCTTTGTAACGTGCTTTGAGACCCTTGCAGGGATGGTCTAAGTATACCTGGTTCTGCCTCAGTGCAGGGGACTGGACTAGATGACCTCTTGAGGTCCCTTCCAGCCCTACAATTCTCTGATTCTATGAAAGTTCCAAGTATTTAAAGAGCATGAAAAGCCAGCCCAAGGATAAGACCCAGACTGTGGAACTTTGGAAAAGTTCAGTTAATGACAGAAGAAAGTTGCAGAGCTTCAAATATCTCAATAAAATGGGCTTGCAATGTCATTTGCTGGGATCACTGCCTATTTCCATGGGACCCTCTCTCCAGCTCCTCTGTGAATCTTACATTCATTTTACACAATCACTGAATGCCAAAGCAGTGCAAGATACACTTTATCACGTACACACACTTTCTGACTGGCTTATCCCTGCTCTGGGTCTTACAACATTGCTCAGGCTTCAGCTCTCTTTTATTTTCCCTTTTCTAGCACTGAATTTACACCGTGTGAGGGATTTGTGTTTAGAATATAAAGATCGCCCCTAACAAGGTGTCTTAGTGACACTGCACCGTTTTGCTGCCTCACTGCGTGCTTTAAAAACATGTAGAGAGACAAGGTGGATGAGGTATATCTTTTGTGAAGAGGATCTCTGGGTAGCTTGAAAAATGTGTCTCTGTCACCAACAGAAGTTGGTCCAGTAAAAGATATTCCCTCATCCACCTTGTCTCTCTGATATCCTGGGACCAGTGGGGCTGCAAAACATTAAAAACATGTCGTGGAGTACTAAAAACAAGAGAGAGAGTGAGGATGTGTTTGTGTGCCTGACTTTCCATCCGGTATAAACAGTATGATCATAGTGTGAACTTTTTCTGCAGTTCAGCCCTGGCTCACAAAGGCAAGGGGTGTAGAAATGAGAGCAGAAGGGGGGTGACAGCAGCAGCAGACTCACCTCTTCTTCGTGTTGAATGAAGGGTGATGGGTATTATTGATCAGGGCCGGCTCCAGGCACCAGACGGCAAAGCACGTGCCTGGGGCGGCACCTTGTAAGGGGTGGCAGTTTCGCGGCGGCCATTTTGTTGATGTTTTTGCTTCAGCAGTTTGGCAGCGGCCATTTTTGTTTGTTTGTTTGTTTGGGGCGGCCGAAAAGCTGGAGCCGGCCCTGTTAATGATGAAACATTTTATTTCATTATGATCCATGGCAGCTGGTGGGAGAGAACAGATGACAATGAGAATGAGTTTGGTTTGGATCAAATTATACTCTGGGCTGGCATGATGCTGCGCTTTAGCCAACATATCTGAGAAGGGTTCAAGTTGTGAACCATGCACTAGTTTGCCTTATGTGTTTTGTGGTTACCACTTGTCTTCAGGAAAAGCCCTTCTCTCCAGGTAATAAATTGCTCGTTCAATACATCGAGCACGATGCATCTGCCACTGTCACACCGATGTAAACCAGCAGTAACTCCATTGAACTCCACCAGTGTAAAGAAAAGCAGAATCAGGCCCATTTATTTCTCATTATAGAGTTATTTTCTGCATCCATCTCCACAGCCTCTGGGTGCATTTGAGTAATTTAAACAATTAACACAAACTCTTCTACCTATATTAGGCAGTAGCACTTGCCAGCCACCTTGCTGCTCACCCTTTCCCAACACTTTAAAATACCTCAGTGTTACTCAGGCTCAAGAAAATGCTTGAGTAATAGATGGGCCTTCTACTGTGCTCTGAAGGTCAGCAAACTTGGACTGTGGTGGAGAAATGGAGATGATTCTAGCACCCCTCTTGCAAGTGAGGGTCCTCTACTGCAAATGACCTGACTCCAATCTTCCAAAGATCAGATCTAGGGTCTGTCAGAAGTGCTTCAGATCTCAGCTGTCAGCATGAAGATAGATAGGAAGAGAGAAGGTCTCTAAAGCAGCCAGGTCCCAGGTTATATTCCTTAAAACCAACACCTTGAATTGCTCCCTAAAGCAGATAGGAAACCAGTACAGTGCATGAATGCAGGAATAATAGGTTTACAAGGGCCTGTTCTAAGATCCTTGACTCCTGATACAATAATACACTCTCTGGGTGCTAGCTCAGCCTAAGATAAATGACCCTTTAAGAAGATGTGGGTGATTTTATGATGTCAGGGCCCTATCTTGAGGCATCCTTTTTTGAAAATCCTGGCATATCTATTTTGGGTTAAATGTACCCTAAGTCCTCCTTTGGGCACCTAGATAAGTAGCTTGGTTTTTGAAAGAGCTGGTCTCTCAGCAGGTCGGATGGAAACTTGAGACAACTTCAGCTGGACTTTCAGAGGTGCTGTCATAAATATAATGGGAAGGATAACAACCTTTATGTAGAAGCGACAAAGGGTCCTGTGGCACCTTATAGACTAACAGAGGTATTGAAGCATAAGCTTTTGTGGGTGTATACCCACCTCTTCGGATGCAAGCAGTGGAAAACCTTTATGTATGCAGTAATATCAAATCCCTCCTGGCCAGAGGTACAGAATCACTTACCTGTAAGGGGTTAATCAGTTCAGTTAACCTAGTTGGCACCTGACCAGAAGGACCAATGGGAAAAGAAGATGCTTTCAAATCGGGGTGGGGGGAGGGAAGGGAGTTTTTGTTGGTGCTCTTTGTGTGGCTCTCTCTGGGATGAGAGAGAGACCAGGGCAGGAAAAACACATCTCTTAGAAACATACCTGAAACGAGCATCTAAGATTACAAAAATTGTAAGTAAAGCAAGGAAAGGCGTTAGATTATCTTTTGTTTTGGCATGTGGATTTTCCCTATGCTAAGAGGGAGGTTTATTCCTGTTTTTGTAACTTTTAAGTTGAGCCTAGAGGGAAATCCTCTGTGTTTTAAATCTTTTTATTGCCCTGTAAAGTTATCTTCCATCCTGATTTTGCAGGTGTGAGTCTTTTACTTTTTTTAAATACAATTCTTCTTTTAAGAACCTGATTGATTTTCAGTGTCCTAAAAATCAGGGTTTGATCTGTGCTCACTTTGTAACTAATTGGCTAGTATATTATTCTCAAGCCTCCCCAGGAAAGGGGGTGAAGAGGCTTGAGGGGATATTTTTGGGGAGATAGGGCTCCAAGTGGCCTCTCCCTGAATGTTTGTTTAAATCACTTGGTGGTAGCAGCAATACCGTCCAAGGACAAGGAAAGGAATTTGTGCCTTGGAGAAGTTTTAACCTAAGCTGGTGGAATATAAGCTTAGGGGGTCTTTCATGTGGGTCCCCACATCTCTACCCCAGAGTTCAGAGTGGGGAGGGAACCCTGACAGGTGCAGAGTACTCACAACTTCAGATGAAGTTAGTGAGGGGTATATTTGGGTCCCCAGATATGAAGGTACTCAAAATGTAAAGACACTTTTGAACATTTGTCCTTAAGAATCATAGAATATCAGGGTTGGAAGGGACCTTAGTAGGTCATCTAGTCCAACCCCCTGCTCAAAGCAGGACCAATCCCCAATTTTTGCCCCAGATCCCCAAATGGCCCCTTCAAGGATTGAACTCACAACCCTGGGTTTAGCAGGCCAGTGCTCAAACCACTGAGCTATCCCTCCCCCGCAAGAGACTTGCCCAAGGTAATGGTGAGTCTGTCTGATTCAATAGTGAAGTACTATGCAGTTAGTGTAGGCAATTTTTACTTAAGAACATTAGAGAGGGAGTTTAGGGAAGGGAATCAGCAGAGAAGAAGGAAAGAAACATGGTGAGAGCTATTCCTTTTTGGTGACTCTGTTTTAAACTATTTAATTCAAGTTATGACAGAGACATAGCTGGAAATAGAACCTAGATCTCTTGATGCTCAAAACCATCCTCTCTCCTTAGTGATCTTGATTTAAGTCATGTTTCTATATTGTATTTGTAGCCATCAGATATGTGGCACTGCAAAAATAAAGATCCTGAACTAATAATAATATTGCACTCTCTATCTTCAAAACTCATTAATTAATACAGCTGACCTAAGACTCAGGTAAATATTAATATCCCCACTATTATACGATCCATTATTGCTGTTGTAAACTCAGCTACAGTTTACAATTCACCTAATATGAGGTGATTGGTGCAGTCCGCTTCTAGTGTCTGATCCAAAGCCCAGTTCAGTTCAAAGGAAAATTCCCACTGACTTCAGTGGGCTTTGGATCAGGCCGAAGTCTGGTAAACTGGTACAGCTCCTCAAAGAGTAAAGGATCCACTCTGGCTTCTGCCACCAGCAGCACGACGGCTACCTCATCACACTGACTTGACCTCTTTGTTTTGTTTGTCAATGACATGTCAAATTTGCGGCAGCTCCTAAGTGTGTCTGACTGTTTCAAGGAACCAAAAAAAGTCAGCTAGGTGAAATATCCATTGATTCAGCAATTTCTGTTCTTTTCTTTCCCATCTTGTACTAATTGCTTGTGAGGTTACTGTCGCGGCATGAGGCCTTCATAAGCTGCTTCCTGCCAAGAAGGTTTTGCTAAAAGCCAGTTGGTTCTGTGCTTTTTTGAGACCTTGCATTAATTGGGAACCTGCTTCTTATAAGAAAGAAGACTATTCTGCTTTGTTCATCACCTCAGTATGCTTTAGGGCCGTGAAAGGTACTGCCGACTGAACTGCATGAATCCCTGGTGCTTTCCTTCCTTCCTTACATTTTTCTCAGGGAACTGCTGAAAATTAGCCCTGATTTAACATAAGCAAAATGTCATGTGGATGTGAGACATTTATTTGACTTTCCTCTGCAAGTGAGTCACTTTTGTATTGGTTCTGTTTTGCTTTGTGTAAAGATGTATGTGGTTAATAGAAATTTGGAAGAATGTGTTATAAAGTATTGTCCTGCAGTGAAACTTATTTTGTCACAAGCTTTGCAGTTTCCTCACATTTTCCCCTTGGCACTTGAGCAGAGCTGTGCACAAATCATTGTAAAGATGATGGGTTTGCAATATGCTTGTACAAGAACTGGCTTGAGGCCTCTATTATCTGAAAAATTGGGGCTTCTAGTAAAGGGTGGCAAAGGCTGAGTTTCTTTGTGAGCCAAGTTTGGGTTTGATAGTCTCTTTTTCTGTTGCTAGAATTAGAAGGCCCCCCAGGTCTGATGCAGCAATAAAAGTCCGGCCTCAGAAAAGCAGACTTGCTTCTGTGAACCACTGCTTTATTATGGAATTATAGAAGGTGCCAGGCAAAATGCTAAAATGCTCATAATTTCACCCATGCCCATGTGAAATTCCATACTGGTTACCAGATTGGTATAGAGGCCATCTTAGAAATGCGTCCTTTCTAGATTGTTAGGTGGTGGGACGGGATGTAGGAGAGACACATAATAGGTGGGATTTTCAAAAGCGCTCAGTGTTGGCCTAATTCTGCTCTCACTGAAGGAAGTGAGAAAAGAATTAGGCCAATGCTGAATGCTTCTGAAAATCTCACCCACTGTATTTATGTTAGATAAGCACACATGTGCATAGACACTGTGTGAGGCTGAAGAGGAGGAGGAGGAGTCTAGAGGAGGATAGGAGGAAGGTAAGGATGTTGGTGCAGCAGGGAGAGAGACTGAGGGCACTTGAATGAGGCATGCGGAGGGCATTGCACTGAAGAATGGGGAAAGCCGATGAGCTAGAATTGTGGGAGAGACATCAAGATAGCAGCAGTTTGGCCATGTCTGTGGAACACTCCCTGTGCTCTTTGCTTAGCCCTGCACTCAAACCCCACGCTTGACAAAGAGAGGAAGGTCGCTGCAGGATGGGCAGTAGCTGGAGTGCCGGCCCGTAGAGCAGGACTAGCGTCTCTCCCATGTGGGAGCACTTTGAGGATCAGTTTGGGGCCACTACTTGCCAGGAGAGGGAAATGGCAAAGTGGGAAGGGGCCCTGGCGGGCCAAGAGAGGCCTGTAGCCGTGAGGAGGAAGGTGACCATGCCAGCCCGCAAGCCCAACACAAAGCATCGCAACAGGTACTAGCTCCTTGACCACTAGTTTTTCCACGTCTTTTGGCATCCTACTCTTTAAGCAAAGATGATACAAATCTCTTACTGTAGGCCTCCCTTCCCTGCCTTTAAGAGCATCTGTGCTGGGCCCCAGTGCACTGCTACTGCTGCCTGCCTCCTATGTAATTGTGTGTCCACTGGCCTGTAGTGGTGCTTGGAATGGCTCCCAATGCCCGTGTTATCACACCATGCTATTTGAGAGATCCCAGGTTACCCCATGGATTAGAACCGCACTGCTGAACGGCAGGCAGTGGACATTGGCTGACACAGCCATGTTCTTACTGTGTTGCTCTGGCACAGTCACCAGGAAAGTTAGGATGGAGCACTGGACTGGGACTCGGAAGACCTAGGTTCTGTTTCCAGTTCTGCCACTGGGCTGGTGGGTGACCTTGGGCAAGTCACATCACTTTCCTGTGCCTCAGTTTCCCCATTTATAAAATAGGGATAATGACAGTGCTCTCCTTTGTAGAGTGCTTTGAGATCTATGGATGAAATGTGCTATATAAGAGATAGGTATACACCTCTACCCCGATAGAACGCGATCCGATATAACACGAATTCGTATATAACGCGGTAAAGCAGCACTCTGGAGGGCAGGGCTACGGAAACGCTCGAGGCCAAAGCAAGTTTGATGTATCGCGCTTTCACCTATAACGTGGTAAGATTTTTTGGCTTCCGAGGACAGCGTTATATCAAGGTAGAGGTGTATTATCATAATTATTATGACAACTTGCGTATAAGGACTTGCCACTCACACTAAATTTGTGGGGACAAGTTAAAAGTATTCGCTTGTTACCTGCCTGCTGTGAAGCCTCTCTTTGTTGGTCCAGCAGAATCATGCAAGAATCAACTCTAATCATCAGCTCTGCCCTAAGAGTTTTGCACATTAGAGCAAGAATCCCAGTCACTTTTAGCCTGCTGTCTCTGTACCCATTTTGGTTGGCTTGGTAATTGTTCGGAGACATTGTAGCAGTTACTGTGTTGTGTTTTGCCAACCCTGAGATTCTGTGATTCTATGATCGCCTTCCAGGAGCTGGTACTGATGCCAACGTGTCCTTGATTATGTTTGGGGAGAACGGAGACAGCGGGACTCTTGCTCTGAAGGAGTCTAACAAGTCTAACAAGTTTGAAAGGAACCAGATGGATGTGTTCAATTTTCCCGACATGCTGAGCCTGGGAGACCTGTGTAAGGTGCGCATCTGGCACGACAACAAAGGTAACCAGACTGACGTGAGTGGCTTGGTGAAGGGTGGGATGGGTAATGTTCTAGAGCTAGGAGAGGCAGCCGGGTCTAGTGGATTTGGCATGGACTCAGGAGTCCTAGTCCCAGCTTGGCCACTGACCCAATGTGTGAACTGCGGCAAATCACTTCACCTCTTTGGGCCACTGTTTCCCCTGCCATTCTTTGTCTGTCTTGTCTGTTTAGTCAGGCTCTCTTCAGGGAAAGGACTCTCTCTTACTATAAGTTTGTACAGCGCCAAGCACAATGGGGGCTTATGAGTGCTACTGTCATCCCAATAATAACCTCTATAGCTGTCTTTGTATTCTGCAAAGTGCCAGACATCCAGCCTCTGCCATCCTAGCCACAGGAGCCGACTTCCGTCAGCGCCCGTGGGGGCTGTCGCCCTCGACACCAGGTGACGTTGCGGGGCCCCGCCCCCGACGCAACGTCACCCGGCGTCGGGGGCGGGACCCCGCAACATCGCCCGGTGGTGAGGTGAGCTGGGCGCGGGCCCTGGGGCTGGCGGGGAGCTGCCGGTGGGTGCTGAGCACCCACCAATTTTTCCCCGTGGGTGCTCCAGCCCCAGAGCACCCACAGAGTCAGCACCTATGAATTCCTAGCAACATGATTCGGTTAATGGAAAACTTTAGTAACATGACAGTACCACATTCCAGCAATTTAACTCCATCAGTCTGACACAGACAAGCAACAGAGTAATGTAACTTGGTGTAATGCACTGAGCTTTAGAAGATAAAAAACATTTACTGTAAGGATCTGTGTCTATCTTTAGTAAAATCACTATATTATATGTAGAGTTTGCAGTGCTCTGCCTTTTACTGTTTGAAACCTTAAATGAATTATGGAGCACAGCACTCTGTGCAGCTATATTAATTAGGGAACGTATGCAGATGCCAAGTAGCATGTTAGCAAACTGTCCAAGAAAGTATTACCATGGTTCATTGTGGCTACATCTTATATCATGGCTAACAATTAAGTTTCTCATCTCAAAAGGACGATCTTGCATTCACACTTGTTTTTCATTATAGCAGTATATGTAAATGAATCAAATGCTGAATCCTCTTATTTTATCTCTCCTTACGGACAAGTTATAGGAATGGGGAAGGTTGTGACCCACATGGAATTAATGTAAAATAATCCTTTTGGATCAGAATCTCAAACTGAAGGGTTGTTTGCCGTTAGCCTCCAAATATAAACTTGTTCTGAAACGGCAGAGTAAAAACACAGGAAATATGAATTTTCACTTAACGTGGCCTCCATTTCTGCTTGCACACATCAATGCAAGCATAACTTTGGATCCACAGTTATTTGCACCAACAACATAGGTCATTTAGATGTGTGGTTTCTGTGTCTTCAAATTAGGAATTTAGACAAGTAACAGTCTAAACCAGTTCTCATTGAAGTCAGTAGAAACACTCCTATTGACTTCATTGGGCCAGAATGGATCAATACTCAAGATTTCAGACACAATAAATTGTAGACACACAATTTTCCCAGTTATTTGTGTATACAATTTTCACCTGAAAATGTAGAAGCTCAAAATCTGAGCAGCATAACATTCCAGGTTCAACTTTCGTGGGCCTAATTCCGTGCTCATCCAAACTCTAGTAAAGGCCAGCTCTCTATCGCTGATTGCCTGAGCACTTAAACACTACAAAGGCGCTATAGAAACACATAATAGCATTTTGGCTGTGCAGAATGTGCAGGCTCCACATGATTTTTTTGTGCCATGTTTGAGAGCAGAGGCTGATCAACATGGACTTGCAAATCTGCTTTCAAAGAGATTAGTAATTAAAAATATTACAAAGAGAATTTTTTCCTTAACAGAACTTTTATCTCCCCTGATGATAAATCATGCTACCAAAGTTATAACATATCCATCAGACTCAAAGCACATCTGAGAAAATAGCCAATGTTTATGTATATATTCATACACTGCAATCTCAAATTCTTCTTTCTTCTTATTCCCCCAATGTATGTTTAAAACTGTATGTAATAGGATTTTTGCCAGATTTAGGAGCTGTAGTTTTGGGCCCTATGTAAACTATTTACCCAGGTTTTGTTCAATGTAAATGTACTTGTCCCATCCCCCCCCCCCCCCCCGCCCCCCGCCCTTGTAAGAAAGAGAATTGTGCTTTAAATCAGAACACATGCCATCTTCATTGCTCTTGTATTAGTCATGTAAGGAACACATCCTATCACTAACTTTTAGTAATGAACCATGACAGTTTGTTGGGTGAGTGGAGCATTTATTGACACTGGCATCCGGGGCTATTGCTGGACTTTTTATGCTTGTTCAGGTCTGTATTTTCTATTAAGTGGTCATGCCACTGGTTTGAAATTCCTGGCCTTGTGTTTAGGGGGGGTTATCAGATGCTTAGAGGCCTACAGGTTTTAAATAAAAATGCATTTATTTATACCTTATTATTGGTCATCTCATTGGAAATCATGCTCTTTTTTTTATTGTCAATGGCTGTTAAACATTCTCCTTTTACACTGCTAACTAGCAGCTGGTCATTTTCTTATCAACCCATCTCTCATTGGAGTCTGCCAACGAATTTAAACTACTCATGGTGTCCTCTTTTAAAACTTCTTAAGAATCATAGAATCGTAGGACTGGAAGAGACCTCAAGAGGTCTTCTAGTCCAGTCCCCTTCACTCAAGGCAGGACTAAGAATTATAGACCATCCCTGACAGGTGTTTGTCTAACCTGCTCTTAAAAATCTCCAATGATGGAGATGCCACAACCTCCCTAGGCAATTTATTCCAGTGCTTAACCACCCAGACAATTAGGAATTTTTTCCTAATGTCCAACCTAACCTGCCCTTGCTGCAATTTAAGCCCATTGTTCCTTGCCCTATTCTCAGAAGTTAATGAGAACAATTTTTTGCCCTTCTTGTAACAGTCTTTTATGTACTTGAAAACTGTTATCGTGTCCCCCCATCATTCTTCTCTTCTCCAGACTAAACAAACCCAGCTTTTTCAATCTTCCATCATAGATCATGTTTTCTAGACCTTTAATCATTATTGTTGCACTTCTCCAATTTGTCGACATCTTTCCTGAAATGTGACACCCAGAACTGGGGGGAGGGATAGCTCAGTGGTTTGAGCATTGGCCTGCTAAACCCAGGGTTGTGAGTTCAATCCTTGAGGGGGCCATTTGGGGAATCTGGGGCAAAAATTGGGGATTGGTCCTGCTTTGAGCAAGGGGTTGGACTAGATGACCTACTAAGGTCCCTTCCAACCCTGATATTCTATGAACTGGACACAATACTCCAGTTGAGGCCTGAGTAGAGCGGAAGAATTACTTCTTGTGTCTGCTTACAACCCTTCTACTGCCAAATGATGTTTGCTTTTTTGCAACAGTTGCAAAAATGTTGACTCATATTTATCTTGTGATCCACTATGACCCCCAGATCCCTTTCTGCAGTACTCCTTCCTAGGCAGTCATTTCCTATTTTGTATGTGTGCAACTGGTTGTTCCTTCCTAAGTGGAGTACTTTGCATTTGTCCTTATTGAATTTTATCCTATTTACTTCAGATCATTTCTCCAGTTAGTCCAGATCATTTTGAATTTTAGTCCTATCCTCAAAAGCACTTGCAACCCCTCCCAGCTTGGTATCGTCTGCAAACTTTATATGTGTACTCTTTATGCCATTATCTAAATAATTGATGAAGATATTGACCAGAACCAGACCCAGAACTGATCCCTGTAGGATTCCACTGGATATGCCCTTCCTGCTTGACTTTGAACCACTGATAACTACTCTCTGGGAATGGTTTTCCAGCCAGTTATGGACCCACCTTATAATAGTTCCATCAAGGTTGTATTTCCCTAGTTTGTTTATGAGAAGGTCATGTGAGACAGTATCAAAAGCCTTTCCAAAGTAAAGATATACCACATCTACCACTTTCCCTGATCCACAAGACTTGTTACCCTGTCAAAGAAAGCCAGTAGGTTGGTTTGACATGATTTGTTCTTGACAAATGCATGCTGACTGTTACTTATCACCTTCTCCTGACATTTCCCAAAAACGTAACCAATATTGAAATATGTAAGGCTGCTACTTGGGTGTCTCTACATACTACGCATTAACTCACGACTCTGCTTCTGATACTGTGTTCAGATTGGCTGTACTTTACTTCCATACTGGACTCAACTTCGAGCCCTCCCGGCACCGTCTTAGAGGGAATTGCTCAGTATTCACCTAGAGTGGAGCACTTCTGTGGACAGTACTCAAAGAAGAAGAAATGGTTACTCACTCTGTGCAGTTCTTCGAGATGTGTCCCCCTACAGGTGCTCCACTATCCGCCCTCCTTCCCCTCTGTTTCGGAGTTCTCTGCTATAGAGCTTCATGGTTGAAAAGGAACTGAGGACAGTTTGCCCGTGCAGTGCTATAAAACAACAGCATGGGGCACGAGGCTGACTAGCATGCATGCGTGGGCTGAACAGACCACCACTACTATGAGATATCTCCAATCAACACCTAGAGTGGACTACCCGTAGGGGACACATCTCGAAGAACCACAATGACTGCACAGAGCGAGGAAGCATTTCTTCCAAATCCCTTCCTGGTTTGGGAATTAGTCACCAGTGTGGAAGTATCAGGTTTAAATGTTTTCCAGTATCTGAGGTTCCTGCATTTAAGTAACTAAAAACTCTGAGTAGAGACACTATTTCCCTATAGAAGCACAGTGACTCTTTTCTTATCTTTCTTTTCACCCATCTTGTTAGAAGAAGTTCTGTACAGTCTTTCTAGAGTCATCAGTTTCCAACTGTTGATCATCTCCATCACTTTGATCCAAAGAAATTCAAAGAGCTTAATTACCGAGAAACCACATTTCTCTATATTGTCATAGAAGTAACAGAGAGAAGAGAGTCACCATGTAATTTGGTCCATTCCTCTGCCAGAACAGAATTGTCCACTACATAATATTTATTAGTGTGTTATTTGATCTTGTTTTAAATATCCCAAGTGCTTCCACCACTTCTTTTGGGTGACTTTTCCACAGGACAATGAATCTCATCCACCATTCTTGATATAGACACAACTGGAGAATACCTTCTTTCTGACTATAGTGGATGGCCCTTAAAGGAACTTATCAGCTATGGTCATACTACTGTAGGATCTTAAATTGCCTCAAATTTGCACTCACTATATATCACAATTCTGAAGGGTCCATCACTAGTATGTAGGCACCAACCCAATTCCAGTCCTTTCAGACAATAATAAAACAATACATTATGAAAAGAAAATGAAGGACTCTCTATGCCCTTACTAAAGATTTAAGTTTCAAACCCCAAAAGTCTTTTTTGAAGCCCTTTATTGAACTCTTGATGGTTATCCACGTATTCTGTGCATCCAGTACCCAGTTTTGTTTCCTGCTTGTTTAAAATCAGCCTGCTTAAATGTATCTTGAGATTCATCACATGGAAGTGGGTGAACACACCGAGCTCCTATTTCAATAAGAGTTGTCACTGTTCATCCTCTTTATTCACAGCTGGGGGAAAAGGCCCCTTCCTTGTATCTGTCTATCACAAACATGTGCTGTGGGATTTAGAGAACAAATAGAAGACAATCACCCTTCCCCAAAGAGCTTACAGTCTGGATTTTAGACAGGACACAAAAAATTATTTAAGCAAATAAAATTGGGGAAGGTAGGACATGGGTCACATAATAATGTTACATGGTTACTCATGTCTATCTAACCTAGCTCATTACTGTAGTATCAGAACTCTCTCCCTCTCTCTGCCCCATAAGATTAAAATAACTCACTAGCCCATACAGCAGTTGTAAAGTTATCTGTTCTTTAAAAGCATAGCTTTACTATGATCCTCATCTGTTATGCTTGCCTACCAATTACTCTTCACCCATGCTAAGTGCTCTTACATAAAGTGTGCCTCAGTAAAACATGAAATATGCTTCAATCACAAGAATATCTTTAGAATCCTCAAAACGCTGTTACATATTCACCCTGAGTAGTAAAGTGTTTTTGCACAGAGGTAAGATTTTCTGTCTCAATGCCTGCATGGAGTTTATTGTTAGGTTTCACCTGAGTCAAATTCAGTGATGCTCAAGTTGTATAGGCAGTGGAGAATAAAAATACGTCTGTTCCTAAAAGCAGTGTAAAAGATAAGCTCACCATTTGTCAAAAGCTGTTCGAGACACTTGGTTACCTCTGTACTCAGTGAGAAATGGTGTGGTGTGAGATGCTGTATTAATTTAGATGGAATAAATGGGCCCAAAGGTGTTAACATAACCCAGTCACTGGCCTACATGAAACAGTTTTAAACAAGGTTTAGGGTTTGGTATACAGAAACCTCAGCCTCAGTGCCATTGTAACCCAGGCCTGCTTGGGGTGGCACTCTGTTCCCCTCTCGTGGCAGCTAGACCAACTAGAGATTGCTGAGTTTGCTATAGCTTTGGATAAAAGAGATGTGTCTTTTACCTCATGCAGTACCAGCTCATGCATTAAGCTCCAGAGATCCCAGGTTTGATCCCAGCCAATGACAACCGGGGTCTGTCAGCGTTACAAGTGGGGGCTCATTAGGAATATCAACTGGGAAGTCTCTGAAGCTCGGGACGCACTTTCTCAGCTAGAGGAAGTACGTAACCCATGCCTCTTGGTGTGGTGCTCTGTCCCCCTCTAGTGGCACCTAAAGCAGCTAGAGATTGATGAGTCTGCTACAGCCTTGGCTAAGAGACACATGTCTTCTCGTGCAGTCGAGGCTTATGTGTTAAGCTCCAGAGATTCCAGGTTTGATCCCGACTGATGACAACCAGGGTCTGTTGACATTACAACTGCGGGCTTGTCCGGCATATCAACTGGGAAGTCTCTGAAGCACACCATAAAAAATCCTGTTAACCTTTTATTAATGATGCAGAAGAGAAGGGAAACCAGTTAAAGCATTTGAAATGTAAAGTATTGAATGAAAGGAGGGAAGAGAGAAGAACAGTGAAGATAGGCAATGCTGTTTCTGTCTCTGGTGTTGACTCTCGCTTGTAACCTCACTGCTGGAGAAACACAAGCACAGCATAGAGTTGTGTCAGCCACTCTGAGACCCGGCAAACTTGTACCAGCCGCTGGATGTTTAGGGCACTGCTTTTAGCTGCCTCTTTCTGGTCACTGGTTTACAGCAGCTGTGCTTCAAGCTATACAGTCCTGGTCAGCTAAGCCAGACTCTTATTACACAGAAGGAAAAAGGTGAGGAATAGGAAAGAGAATAAATAAAGTGAACAAAGAAAAGAACACACCGGGGGGAAAGCTCCCCAGAGTTTCTCTTTTGAGGACCCCAAAAAGGGAATGATGGGTGGAATAGACTATACCCTCATTATTTTGTCCACCAGTTAAGCCTAATTTCTGAGGTACCAATTTTGGTTTATTGCTTTTCATTTCCACACTTTTGTTTACTAGGTATGATCTTAACACAGTACTTGAGTTATATTAGTAGCATAGGCGCCGACTTCGTGGGCGCTCCGGGGCTGGAGCACCCATGGGGAAAAATTGGTGGGTGCTCCACACCCACCGGCAACTCCCCACGCACCCCGGACCCGCGGCAAACTCACCGGAGCACCGGGAGACGTTGCGGGGCCCTGCCCCTGACGCTGGGCAACGTTGCGTCGGCGTCGGGGCCTGATGTCGGGGGTGGGGCCCCGCAACATCACCTGGCGTCGGGGGCGGGGCCCCGCAACGTCACCCGGCATCAGGGGCGGGGCCTGACGTCGGGGGCAGGGCCCCACAGCATCACCCGGCGTCGGGGGCGGGGCCCGGCGTCAGAGGCGGGGCCCCGCCCCTGATGCCGGGCGTCAGCACCCACCGGCGTAACAGGAAGTTGGCGGCTGTGATCAGTAGGCCTTTTTGTTTGGACTCATTGAGTCTCTGACTTGCTTTGTCACCGTTTCCCATCAACATTGGTTATTATAACTTACTGTGACTTTTTATGGTCTTTCCACTCCATTTTTACAGTGGAGCTCACAAATAGGGTAAGTTTGTAGGCCCAGTTACCACAACAGAACTAATAGGAGCTCAAATGAGGTGAAATATACAAAGCTGTTCTATTCCCCATTCTGTCAGTAACCTGCTGGGTGATATTAGGCATATATTTCACCTCCCTGTGCCTCAGTGTCCCCATCTGTAAACTGGGTATTGTAGAATCATAGAAATGTAGGGCTAGAAGGGACCTTCCAGGTCCAGCCCCCTCAGGACCAAGTAAACCTAGACCATCCTTGAGAGGGGTTTGTCGAATCTGTTTATAAAAACCTCCCGTGGAAGCCTGTTCCAGAGATTAACTACCCTGATAGTTAGAAAAAATTCCCCAATATCTAACAGAAATCACCCCTGCTGCAGATTAAGCCCATTATTTCTTATCCTACCTTCCATGGACATGGAGAACAATTGATCATCATCCCCTTTATAACAGCCCTTAACATATTTGAAGACTGTTATCAGGTTCCCCCCTCAGTCTTCTTTTCTCAGGACTAAACATACCCAGTTTTTTTTAGTTATAATAATCTGTCCGCACTGAATGTCTTTTAGGGCTAGCCCAGGTTGAGCCTGGGGCTCTCTGCTTCTGTTTCTTAGCTCCAGCTCTGTGAGAATCCAAACAGCCAAGAGATGTAGAATTTTCATGTGAGTGGTCTTTGTTCCCTTCTTCCAGGATTCCAGCTGATGGAACGAGCTTCCTTGCACGTAGTATCGTATTATCCTGGGAGAGGGCCATTTGCTCGGTCTTTGTATTGTGATGCTTCACAATGGCCTCCTTAGGTTTGATAGTCTTTTTTGATGAGTGGGGGAACCCTCCCCTTGCTTGGGTTCAGAAGTTCACAGCAGGCATTTTTATGGTTATAAAGCAAAAATCTTACATATCCCTTTATAGCATGGGATACAGACATTACAAGTAAGATTAACACATGCAGCAAGTTACAAGCCTTTATGGAGACTAAACACTAATGACATCTTTACAAGTCTCTTGAACAATACTAACATACAGGTGAGCTGGTCTGGTTTCCAGCTATGAGTTTGTTAGTGTTCAGCTGACGCCTACAGCCTTGGCAAGAGCTGGCACCTAATCGACCAGCGTGTCTCTCCCCATCCTGATGACCTCACACATTTGTTTTGCATTTGCGATCACTATGGTTTATTTGTATTGTCCCATTTTACAGATGATGCCTGCTATGGTCAAACAGAGCGGTTGATGGGCAGATAAGTAGGAGTAGTGTAGCAGGGCCACATGAATGGGAATGCATTATCAGATCTAGCTCTGGCAGGGGCCAGTATCTAATCTTTTAGGGGAAGACTCAACTAAAGCCATAGTGCACCCAGGCAAGTGTGCAATGCTGTAGTGAGGGAATGGGGAACACAATTGCTTATTGACCCCCTAAAACAGTTGTTTTATTACTTGAAGTGGATTTTTTTGAAATCCCCCTCAAATACTAGTAATGGCCGATGTTATCATTCAGGGGTGGCCAAACCGCGGCTTGCGAGCCACATGTGGCTCTTTTGCAGTTAAAACACAGTTTGCAGAGCTCCTCTCCCCCACACCCATTCTCTGCCTACCAGTCTGGGGATGAGCTCGCGGTTTCTGCCCTGCAGCAGGGTGTGTGTGTGTGGGGGGGGGGGGCTGAGATGACCTACTGAGAGGGGGGGCACAATTTAAAGGTTCAACTCCCTCCAAGAGGTTGAGTTACACCCCCCTCCCGAGACATCTCCCCTCTTACACTCAGCGGCCCTTTCCTGCAACTCCTAGGTGTTAGCCCTGAGCTCTGCGGGGAGAGACAGCAGCAGAAGCAGTGGTTCTCCCTGCAGCTCCCAGCTGTTTGCCGCTGCCTCTCCCCAGGGCCACAGCTCCCAGCTTGCCATGCATCGTCTCTGGTTCTGCCCAGCAATAAAGGAGGTCTCAGTAATTGGGAAGGGGCTCTTATAACTAATTCTGGGTAGGTCTGAACTGTATTTTTCTCATACAACTGTAAAGGATCGGTGTCTGCAGACAATCGACATGACTAGTTAGTCTATGGGGCAGGGGCCGTCTTTTCACACTTGCCAACTCCAGCAACCCCGTGAACAGAAAACAGATGGAAGAACTGAACTGCTCCTTGTGGCTAAGGATGCTTGGAGGAGATAATACATCTCGCTACATGACACTAAATTATACAACTGCCAGAGTCGAGCCAGCAAAGTGATTCTGTTTTCCCCAAAGCTCTTCTCCTCCTCTAATTACATTTGAAATGTTTTGCTTGCGATTGAAAATGTCACTTCCAGCCGTGGGACCATGCAGGAAGCCTACGTGTCATAGCCGTGGGTTTTATTAGGACAGGTTTGCTGCTGGGGATTTCAATGACAGCAGAACAGGCTCGGAATTAAATACCTTGTGTTAAAAACATTGATCTGGGTAATCAACACTTGTTATGGTGATCAGAAAAAAGCATGTTTGACAAAGGCACAGCAGTGACCAGGACTATTTTTAAGACTAAGATTGTACAAAAAAAGCAGTGACTTAGTACTTAATATCTTATAAAACTGCAGCAGAGACAAACACATTGGCCTAAGTTCATCCCCAGCATAAGTGCCGCAAAGTCAATAAAGTCCCTCTAGGCTTTCGTACGGTGCACCTTGGTCTGATCCCAGCCCTTCTATGCATTCCAGGCGCCTGTTGGCATCAGTTTTAGGTCTTCAGGGAATATAGGAACAGGTCTGTTACCAGCATAAAACAAATCATGCACATGTAGAGACAAAGTCAGCCCTTGCGTCTACAGCCCCAGAGATCCCCAGACAGTGAGATCAGGGTGGGAGAGGGAATCAGGTTGTGGGGGCTGCTCTAGAGCAGAGGTTCTCAAACTTTTTTTGCTGGGCCCCCCTTTTGAAAATATTTCAGGCTCTGATGACCTCGCCCTCCCATTCTTGGTACCAGCCATAGCTTCCGCGGCGTCCGAGCAGATCCCTACAGAACTAACCATACCATGCCACCCTTCCTTCTGTGCTGCTGTTGGCAGCACCACTGCCTTCAGAGTGGGCCACCTGGCCAGCAGCCGCTGCTCTCTGGCTGCCCAGCTCTGAAGGCAAGGAGAAATGACCAGCAAGAAAAAATCATGGATCTTTGTTTGTGCTCCAAAAATCCACCCAGACAGAGATCGGAGGAGAAAAAAAGAGGTCACTTCTGGGAAAACCCGGGTGTATGTAACCCTATTTGTTGTGATCTCATGACACACACACCCCGATAGCCTTGTTGACCCCCTTTTGGGTCAGGACCCCCAGAGAAACGCTGCTTTAGAGGATCTCTGCAGGGCAGCTCACACAGGCTTAGGACTGGGTAGGCCAAGGGAGGGGTGAAGCCGGTGAATCTGCCGAGCAGTGGCTCCTCTGGTCTCTCTGCCATGGGGCTACGTTAGGGAAGCTGAGGAGCAGCTGCATGAGCTCGAGATGCTCCCACTCTTTACCCATCCCATATCTCGCTGGAACCCAGCCCAGGCTGGGCTGAGGATCTGGCCCACGATAGGCTACATTCTTTTGTGGTGTAACGTCATTGGCTTCAAAGGAGTTACAACAGGGATGGATCTGGGTCCATTTACAAAGAGAGCTTTGAAGCAGAATGCTTCAACTCAGGTTTCGTTCCCTGAAAGGCGGCTGTGCCAAATGCAGCACCTTCTCACTCTGCAGGTCTTGGGTGTACTCTGTCCGCGCAGCCCAGGGAAAAGGCGAGAATCATTGCCACACATCAGAGTGCCGCTTCATTCCCAACCCCAGACACAATGGGCCAGATTTTCAAAAGACAGAGTCTCCAGTTCTTAACCCTGGGTTTTTAAATTAAAAGTGTGGGGGATAATTAAAAGGATCAATCCAGATTAAGTGTATATATCTGTCTGTCTCTTCTGTAGAGAGAGATCTCTTATGTGTGTGTATGCATGTCATAGTGTGTGCACACACACACATATGAGGTTCCCCATTTAAAAAGTCCAATTTACTAACAGTTACATTGCCCTGTACTTAGAATAGGAAATAATTAGTATGCAGAGATTGCAGAGAGGTAAGTCTTGACATGTTCCCTCTAATTTTTGACAAGCCATGTGCGCAAAAAATTTCTTCTGTGCAAATTTTTGACAGGCCATGTGCGCAAAAAGTTTCTTCTATGCACATTGTTGTGCTGTGCAAATGTTTGTGCGCACAGTGTTTCGCCCTGTGCGTGGGGTTTAGGAGCTGTGTGCACGCGCACACGCGCACAGCTTAGAGGGAACAGTGGTCTTGACTCTCTAATGGCATCTATGATGTCTCCACTGTGAACTCTCCTCTCAACACAAAGCTAGCCACAGCTGCCTTTCACTAGGATATTTGCAATGGTAGCAAAGCAGTAGCGTAGCCAGGTTTAGAGCACAGTGGGAGCGGGGCTATAAAAAGTCGCCTCCCTGCTCCCCCTGTACTCACCCTGCGGCGCTTTAAAGGGCCCCGGGCCCCGGGCCCTTTAAAGCGCCGCCGCCGGAGCTCCCGCCGGAGCAGGGCTGGGGGCGGGGGAAGCGCTTTAAAAGGCCCGTGGCTCCCGGCAGCGGCAGGAGCCACGGGCCTTTTAAAGCGCCACGCCAGCGAGGCTCGGGCGGCGCCTTAGCGCTGCTTTTCCTCACAGGGGGAGCGGCCACTCCCCCTGCTCCTCCCCGGCTATGCTACTGTAGCAAAGTGAGGTACAGAAAAAGGTGGAAGAACTTACAGTCTAGTTCACTTAGTCTGACTCTTCCCTACCATGTGGGAAGCCTTCTTGGGGTCCAGAGGAAGGGGGCTGCTGTTGCCCTACAACTGACTGCCCTGCCTCCTTACTCATGATATTTCTTTTAATATAGGACCAGATTCTGATCCCCTTATTCCTTTTTAGAAACCAATGAATCTAGCGAAGAGGGAAGGTGCCACCCAACCAGAGTAAGAGGATCAGAACGTGGTCCTTGTAGGATAAGCTTCACAGGGCAGCGACCTTATCTTCTCTGCCTCTGTACAGCATATGGCCCTTTCTAAACAAAGGACATACCTTTTCAGTGCCCGCAGGTCCCTTCTAGTGATGGGTATGTCACCTACCCAAGCATTATATATTTGTTCTTTTTCACCCAAAAGGAGTTGCACCTGGCTGGCACTTGGAATACATCGAAGTGAAAGACGCCACCCTGGATAAGACGTTCCGCTTCCAGTGCGATCGCTGGCTCGCTAAAAGCGAAGATGACGGTCAGCTCATAAGAGAACTGGCTTGTGCCAATAACGACATCCTGGAACTGAAGGAGCGCACATGTAAGTTGGAGACTTTCTCTGAGAGTCAGTGGATGTCTGGAGCGATTGAAACTACTCAGCTGAGTGTCACTGGACTGGTACTTGGTGCTTCTCAGGATTAGTTTACCTCAGTGCCTGTAGAAACCCAGCACCGTGGTTTTATGGGAGAAGATTTATGAGGGGGAAGCACACTGAGTCTCACTCTAGGCTGAAAGTGAAGATGGCACTATATGCATCTGTTGATGCTGGCAATATGCAGAGATGATACATGGTTTTGTCCTCATTAGAAATAATGGGCTTGAATCTTTGAGGTGGAAAATAAATTCAGTTTCCAAAGGCTCACAGGTAAGCCTTGGGGCTGCAAGCTCGACTGCATGGTTTAAAACCCCATAGCCCTGATTCTGCTCTGAGTTAGTCCTGATTTGACGCAAGGGTCACTCCACTGAGGTCAGTAAAGTTACACTGGTCTACAAAGTGGTGTGGGAGATAGCATTATTATTTAACAGCTCCAACAAACGTGCCAGGCATGTCACGGGTCCCTGCCCTGAGGAGCTTGGAGAATGTATATCATGTCACACAAGGTAGGTCTGCACTTGGAGCTTGGGGTGTGATTTCCGGCTCGATTAGACATACCCGTGCTAGCTTTCATTGTCCCTTGACCGCTCCCTCCTGGGACCCCCTTCCCCTAACCGTCCCCCCGGGATCCCACCCCCCTGTCGAACCCCCTCTGCTCCCTGTCCCCTGACTGCCCCAACACCTATCCACACCCCCGACCCCTGATAGGCCCCCCCGGGACTCCCATGCCTATCCAACCCCCCACTGTTCCCCATCCCCTGACCACCACCACCCCCAGAACCTCCGGCCCATCCAGCCTCCCACTGCTTCCTGTCCCCTGACTGCCCCCTCCTGGGATATCTGGAAAATATCATAATGCCACTATATAACTCCATAGTACACCCTCACCTTGAATACTGCATGTAGTTCTGGTTGCCCCAGCTCAAAAAAAGATATGGGAATTGGAAAAAACTGCAGATAAGGGCAACAAAAATTAGGGGTACGGAACAGCTTACATGTGAAGAGAAATTAAAAAGACGGAGTGTTCAGCTTAGAAAAGAGACGACTAAGGGGGAATGTGAAAAAGGTCTGTAAAGTCATTAATGGTGTGGAGAAAGTGAATAAGGAAGTGTTAGTTATCCCTTCGCATAACACAAGAACTAGGGATCACCCAAGAAAATTCATAGGCAGTAGGTTTAAAACAAACATAAGGAAGTTCTTCACACAATGCAGTCAACCTGTGGAACTCATTGCCAGGGGGTGTTGTGAAGGCCAAAAATATAACAGGGTTCAAAAATTAATTAGATAAGTTCATGGAGGATAGGTTCATCAATGGCTATTAACCAAGATGGTCTAAGATGCAACCCCATGATCCAGGTGTCCCTAAACCTCTGACTGCCAGAAACTGGGACTGGACAACAGGGGATGGATCACTTGATAATTGTCCTGTTCTGCTCATTCCCTGTGAAGCACCTGACGTTGGCCAGTGTCGGAAGGCAGGATACTGGACTAGAAGATGGACCATTGGTCTGACCCAGTATGACCCTCTTATGTTTTTAAACCAGAATGGAATACAATATAAGTTACAATATAAACGTAGCCAACAGATTGTCCAAAAATACACCCTCCTCAATCCATCCCCTCCTCAGCTGACTAAACGAAGTACAGGGGGTGGGGGGACGACGAGCTTTGCAGCACGCTCAGGACGTTAACAAATTCAAGCTCTGGCAGATCAGTGAGGGAGCAAGTTCCAAAATCACGGAACCCTCCTTGAGAATGCCTTGTCAGCAGCTCCTTCTTCTTTGTGTTGAAGGCACCTCTGATGATCTCATCCGTGGCTGCTTATGACAGATCGAGAGGTGATCTCTCACGGTACCAGGTCCTAAACCAGTTAGGGCTTTATAGTTTAAGACCAACACCTTGAATTCTACCTGGAAGCTTACTGGAAGCCAGTGCAGATTACAGAACACTGATCTAAAGTGCTCCCGATGTGTCACTCCCCTTAATAAGCAGGCTACGGCATTAGGCACTAGCTGCTGCTTCCTGGTGGTCCCAAGGTATAACCCCATGTGGAGCACCTTACAGCCGTTTAATTCTGAGGTGGTCAAGGAATGGGTCATTGTGAGAGGATTCCCACAGGAGGTAAGTCGTTTTGCCAGGCAGAGATGGAAGAGTGCACTCTTGGCTACAGCCATAGCCTGGGCATTTAGGAGCTGCCCACGGCCTAATATCCCACCCTCATATACACACATATGAAGTGCGCACCTGTTCCACAAATGGTGGTTGCGCTCCCTCAGTGAGGGGTGTCCATATAAATTCCGCCGGCTCCTCAGCTGCTTCCACAACCCACCAACATGGTCTCAGTCTTGATGGAATTGCATCCAGTTAGCTCTCATCCAAGCCGCACATTCATCTAGGTGCAAGATTATTCGTCCCACTGCTCCAGCGAGGTGAGACATGATGGAGACACGGATGTCATCAGCATACTCAATACACTGCAGCCCCTGTCTCCTCACTAACCTTCCTAGCGGCCTCCTAGCCACATTGCACCAGAGAGGGAACAATATCAACCGCTGCAGCACACCTGCCATCGGGGCAGAGGGACAGCTGGTCACAACTGCCCTTTGAGTTCTCTGAAAGAAGAGAACCACTCAAGAGTAGCCCCAGGCTGCTGCTCGTTGATCATCCTAAACCTATTCTATTTATTCCTTCCCTGGGGTGAAATGTTGGCCCCCACAAGAGTCAATGGTGAAGCTCCCATTATCTGAAGGCCATAGTGACAGTCCAATAGACAAGTCTCTGTCTGGCCATTGTCATTGATTGCATCTGCTCTACTCTGGCTATTTAATTTTGTTCTTTAATTTTGCCTTGGAAGCCTATGAGATTGTCACAGTGACAAGCGACACAGAGGATGCAGAAACCAAGGAAAACATCTGGATCATCTTAGAAGGAAAGAAGGGACGCTCAAAAGAATTCCTTCTGGAAAACTCCTCCAAAAAAAGGAAATTCACAAGGTAGGTAAGCAGGAAGGGAATGTCACCAGCTGTCTCTCTCTTACAAAGGCCCCTCCTCTCTCCCTCTGGAGGACCCATGGAGTGGCATTAGGAGTCTAAGACCATATCTTACTTTCCTTTCCAAAAGATATAACAGGCAGTAAAGTGGAAGAAAGAAGTAACGTTTACCTCTGGAGGCCAAGTTTAAGAATGAGCAAAAATGTCCATCTGGTGATTGGACATGTACATGTATGTGTGCGCATGTCCTTCAAAACTTAAACAGCGGTCCTGATACTACAAGGGTTTGTCAGATGAGCCTAAAGGGAACCCCAAAGGCTCAGCTGGGAGGAGCTATGGAAAAACTCATCTGAGGGGGAAGGTGTTTTTAACATCTCCGACAGAAGGTTGCTGGGGTGGAAGAGAGTAAAAATAATTCCAGGCTAAATGTTGTCAGTGCTGTTTAGATCTGACCTAACATTCCAAATCTTTGGTTTAGGAATGAGAGATCTCTGGCATATATCCTGGGTGCAAGAAAAGGAGAGAGAGAAATGATGAAAGAAAACTTTAGACTGCAGAGATGAATGGGCGATATTCTGTGTAATGTATAGACTGGCTGAGGGTACCTTTATGTAGATGAAACGAATGAGAGTCCCTCTTCCACATTTGAAATCTACACCTGAACACACACACAACTGATCAAACCCCTCTAGTTATTAGTATCCATGAGATAGGTTTTATGTTTTTTTTGTTTATGGACACTGTACACAGTATGCTGCCCGTAGACCACAAAGAATATTAGAGTAGCCTGCTTGTTGTGGAGGGAGGGAGTGTTTTACTGTCAGGAACTCAAGAGAGTTCCTTCCAAGGCAGGCAAACTTTTAAGTAAATTGGGGTCTAATATTAATGGCATCAGTGTGTATGTAGCTATTTTAAACATCAGTGACCCAATGGCAAACAGCCATGATACAAGGAAACCTCCATCTGTTAAACAGTGCCGTGCTCCTGTTATGAAGTGGTTTGGCACAGTTTGGGGAAGGATAGGATAGGACTGCAACAAAAAGAAACAACTCTCATATTTCACAGAATAAGCAGATTGTCTGTGGTGGTCAAGAAAGAACCTCCTCTGTTTACACAGTTGGCCTGGGGTATAATGGGGCTAGGATTCCTTCCTCTGAAGTATTAAGCATTGTCTACTGTTGGAGGCAGACAACTGGGTGAACTACTAGTTAAGGCTATGTTTTAGTCAGGGGTATAGTACAAGTCATGAACAGATCATGCTCAGTAAACAAAAAATCATGGCCCGTGACCTGTCCATGACTTGTACTATTTACCCCTGACTAAATCTTGGGTGCTGGGGCGGGTGGCGTGTGGCAGGGACCCCTGCTGCTGCTGCTATGCGGGGAGCGGCGTATGGGCCGGGACTCCCCCTGCTGCTGCTGGGGGGGGGTGAGGGAAGGGGCACACGGCCCGGGATCCCTGCTGCTGCTGGGGGTGGGGTGGCCTGAGACTGCCCCAGCAGCGGCCGGTGCAGCTGGCCCAGGGGCTTCCCAAGCTGCTCTGGCGCTCCCCAGGCCAGCTGCACCCGCTGCTGCAGAAGTCATGGAGGTCCTGGAAAGTCTCAGAATCCGTGACTTCCGTAACCTCCATGACAGACTCGCAGCCTTACTAATAGTCTAATCCAGTGGTTCTCAACCTGTTTATCATTGTAGGCTGCATATGCGGCCCACAATGTATTACATGAACCTCAGGTTGAGAACCACAGCGCCCCCCCACCCCGCAAAACCACACACACAGTCGCCTCTGCCCAGCACCTCCCTACCCAGAGACGCCTCCATAGAGTGGGACCAGGGGTGGAGCCCTGAGTGCAAGGCTGGACAGCCAGGACCTGGACCTGCCACGTTGGGCCGGGCAGCCGGACCAGGGACCCTGCAGCGCAGGGCTGAACCCCACCAGCTGGACCCCACCATGCAGGGCTCGGCAGCCGGCAGCCAGACTGGGACCCCGCTGTGTGGGGCCAGGCGGCTGGCAGCCAGAACCCAAGGCGCTGGGCCAGAAGCGGAGCCCCACCTAAAACCTGGGGGTGCAGCAGCACCCCCATAAACCCCTAGTTTCCAGCGCCCAACCCCCTCACTTCCCAGAGCCCCCAACCCCCAAACTTGCCCAGAGACCCACTCTCCTGCAGCACTCACCAGCCCCTGCTGGTAGGACAGCTCCTGCAGGCTGCCTTACGCTCTCTCCCCCTCAGCCAGCTCCGCCCTCTGCCAAACTAGAGCAGCAAATTTTGGATTTTTTTTTAGCACACAGCTGGGCTGCAGCTGTGTGCTAATTGGGCCACAGGTTGAGAACCGCTGGTCTAATCCAATAAGGCAGCTACTAACGTTACACAAGATACACAACAGAAGAGTAGGCCAAATGTTTGACAGATACATTGTCCTGAAAAGCCCATCTTGAGAACTATCTTGAGGGGTAGTTTGACTAGTGGTTTTAAAAGCAGCTATGATTGGTAGATGTACAACAGATACAATATCTGTCAAGAAAAAAAAAGAATGCTTTAGGGGGAAATTAGTCATTCTTTAGCTTTCTTTATAACAAGACAAATTGATTTTGGATGTGAAGTAGCTCAAACATACCCTGGAAGGTCCTAGGGGTAGTAATTTAAAGTGTCACCCTAACCAGGAAAAATACTGAATTTAAATACGGAAATTATACTTTGTGTTAAATAATTATGGGTTAAATCAAATGACTTTAAATGAAGGTTTGTTTTATATCTTTCATAGCCATGCGCAAATTACTTAATGCCAACATGACACAAGTCATCGCCCGTCTCCAGGACGTTAATTGAAACGCTTCTATGTTTCCTGCAGGGGAGCAACAGACAAATTTCTGTTTTCTTCAAAGAATGTTGGTGATATTGCAGCCATCTGTGTTGGTCACTGTCCAAAAGATGGAAGGAAGTCAACCACAAAAGCTGATGTGTACTGGCATGCCCAAGAGATAATCATAACAGAGATGGAACTTTGCAACAAGTAAGTTGCTTCCATCAAAACAGATATGTAGTATGCAATAAAAAACTCCAGGGGCTAAAGGCAGAATGACCTGGGAGATTTAAATAGTATTGTAACCATATTTCTGAGGTACTTCATAGTTAACCTTTCCTAGCCATACATGTTGAGCCTTAAAAATTCTTAGCATGTTTTAAAAACTAAGGGCAACATATTTAAAACATTTAGGAGATGCCTCAGACAAGTCTAACTTGCATGCGTGGTTTCCATGTTTCTGGTGTGAAGTATTTGCATGTGCAGCTGGATGCACCATGATAACAAATAGCAGCATGTATTTTGCAAAAAAAAAAACCCAAAACCTGCACACCTAAACTTGTTGAAAATCTAGACCTGGTCATTTAGATTCTGTGGGACACTTTCAAAGATTGGCTTCTAAACTGCTTCTGTGAAAATGAAATTCAGGCATGTCAGTATTCAACGTGGGCGAAACCTCACATTTGACTCCCTTTGCATTGTGGGGTGGTTCCAGTAGGAATCCTTGGATCCAAAAGCACCTCGGGAGTCATCTACAAAACTATAACAGGGGAGACACACTTCTTGAGCGCCTCCTGCTGCTGTATGCGGTATTGATAGACTTGCTTGGCTGGTTTTGTGTAGCTTGGCTCTCCAGCCAAGTCACTAAGTCCAGATGAACACCTGGGGTATATACACCGTCTGACAGATAAACTGTCTATCTGCCCTTAGTAGGTGTCTTCCTCCAGGCTCCCAGCTCAGTCCTGCCCACTTTGTGGGGTTTACACCACTTCACTTCTAGCTAGTAGCAGAACCCAGGCCCGCCCAACACTCCAGGTTCCAACCCAGCGACCCTATGAACAGCCACCACATATTGCTCAATTTCAATTAGCTGCCACTTCTTTCCTTGGCCTCGTCCTACCTGTCCCCTTTTACCTTCACCCGTATCTCAGGACTGAGGTCTTATGTCCTCTCTCCCTGCAAACCCAGTTAAGCAAATGCAGCCAGTAACAGACTCTGGCTATCCTGTAAGCTCCTAAGGCCAGAAAGAAGCATGCCACCTTGTCCCTCTAATCCCAGCCAGGAACTGACCTGCTTGGGCCCTGCAGAACCTTTTATCTGAGTCTGCTGGGCTCTGATTGGCCGCTTCCATGCAGCCTCGCTAGGCATGTCCAGTATTCCACCCTCGCTGCTCCTTTCCTGGGGCAGGATGATGGGGCTCCAGGAGGGGGTGGCAAGGCCCCGTGCACCCCGTCACAAAAACCGAAAGATATTTTTATTCTCTGGTTTGGAGATGGCAGAAACGGTCCAAGATTTTCAAGAGGCTTCAAATCATCTTGGTGATCTTGTGTGATTGGCTAACCTCTCAGCACTTCAACTCTCTGGCCCCATCCGCCTGAGCCATTCATGTTTGTGCAGAATTAATGAGCTGGTAGCATGGAGAATAGGCAGGAAAAGGAAAAGAATGGTCATCTGAAGAACAACTGCCTAATAGCTGTCAGTCTTGGGCCAAAATAGCTAAGCAAGCACATCCAAACTATTAATGGATTCCTTTTCTTCTCTGCGATATTTCCACCACCGTTAAAGTATTTAACTTCAAGGGTTTCATTCCTGCTGAGACAGTTTAGTGTTTAAAAAGAAATCCTTGAGGTGAGATTTTGATGTTAAGTGTCTCTTCCAGCAAATTAATCAACAGCTAAATCAAATCAGCCTGTAGAAGGGCCATGTTCATATTTGCAGAATGAAAACTCAAGTCAGTCATATTCTTGTCTCGCAATCAGAGGAAACCTGCGGTTCTGAATGCCCGATCCTGCAATCACAGCCACATGCCCAAGGCTATTGTGCATCTGAAGAGCCTCACTGAAACCAATGTGGCTCCACAAGGGGGCAGGGGTCTTCTTAAAGCACAATTCAAGTCTTTTATTTAAACATGACATAGGACAGCAACAAGATTCTGCTGTAAGTTGCAGCCTGTCACAGCCCATTCTGCCCAGCACTGACCCAGAACCCTGCCTTCTTGCATGTTCTCCGTAACCACAGCCCTCCTAGCAGCAGCTGTTCCACATTGCTGGATCAAGCCTTCAGTATTGCCTATCCCAGAGGTTCAAAAATGATGAGTGGCGGCCCCCCGTTTCCCCTCCACTCCCCCCCCAAAACTCAGACAAATTTAAAAGATTGACTTAACAGTCATAATTTTATTGTAAGTAATATATTTCGGTTCTTTCTTTGCCTTTTGGTTTTAGAGCCATTAGCATACAATTGGGTCATTGTTTTCAAGCTTTTCTCTGCAACTTTGAGGGGTAGAAATGTATAAGAAAAGAAAGAAAGAAAGAAAGCTGATATTCTCACCTAATGAGACAATTCCCCAAGCCAAGGTTTTAAGAGAAACTCAGAATATCACAAAATTCACAATAAAAATCCCAAGAGCTGGTAACACTGCAGTTGTGAGAGAGTTAAAAAAGCTCTCACTGGGAAGTACGTTCCCACCCCTGAATAAGGGCTTCAGGATTTATTCTCATCAGACCCCTCCCAGGTACAAAACTTCTTTCCAAACATGGGCAGGTATTTCTGTGGTTTCAGTCGCATTAGATGTGGTGCAAGACCTTAAGAAATATGGTAACACTATGGTACTGAAGAAGCCCTTTCTTCAGGTCTTAATTTTATGCATAATGCAATCCAGCTGAATTCCTTCAGGGAGTGCCTGCTGCCCTTTGGACAGGAGAGGGAGGAAACTCAGGTGGAAATGACTTGCATCATTGCAAATAAAATACCTCATTAAAAGCCCAGTGTCCAAACCTCTGGCTGATTACCAGACACACAGTAATTTATGAGTATGTTATGTGCTTCCTGTACATCGCCAGGGGCATCCCAGTGGCGTGAAGGGTTTTCAGCATCTGGTACATATTTCAGTGTTTGCTGCTTCCTTTGTCTGCTCAGGATGAGCTGAGAGTTATAAAGGAAGAGAGAGGAGACACACATACTTCCTCCCCCAGCCTTTAATATTCCCTCTTTTCCTGTTCTCCCTCACCTCTGGCCCCTTCCTTGTCGTCCCATTGATGGTGGTAATTGCTGAACTTCACCTTGATGGATGAGAGCATAGATGATGCACCCAACTTTGAAAACTTGTCCCTAAGTTTGTTTGTTTTAAATCAAAATGCAGCAGCCTGCCTGCCCTGCTGGGCTCTCCGATAGTAGCCAATTTATGATATTATTTTTATACCTCTGCGAGTGTACATGACACTTGACAGGCAAATAAGACGACAAGGGCACCACATTCAATTCTGGCATAACTTGAGTGACTTCAGTTACCTACGGACGTGTTGGATTCTCCATCACTCAAAGTCTTTAAATCAAGACTGGATGTCTTTTTAAAAGCAGAGCTGTAGCTCAAATAAAAGTTATGGGCTTGATGCAGGATTTACTGTGTGAGGTTCTGTAGCCTCTGTGATGCAGGAAGCCAGACATGATGATCATAATGGTCTCTTCTGGCCTTAACATCTATGAAAGTGACTTCAACGGACACTGCACCTGCTGACACCGGAGCAGAATTTGGCTCAAGGACCCTGCCTGAAAGATATTTTTAAGCTGGGCTAGGCATAGGGAGCAGCATGGTCCATTGTTTTTGATCTTCAGCCCTCATGCCTAACTAAACGCGCTAGCGTAGCACGCCTGTCATTACTCAACTCCCTCAATAATCCTCCCCTCAGCTCTGCCGCGGTGCCTGGCCTAGCAGAGGGCAGCACTGAACCTGCAACATGGAGGCCTCACAACAGGTTTTCAACCTGGAAATCCGAGGAGGGGCTGTTCAGCTAGGAAGCCCCTTCCCCTTGCTACGTTGCACGTACGAGATGGCAACTCTCAAGGTGCAGCGTAGGAAGAATGAAGTCATTTAAACCATCTGCTTGAAAGCATGGGATTTGAACACTCATGTTCTACCAGTGTTCAGGGTTGCTGCTCGCCCCGAGTTGCAATGGAGCTACAACAGCCTTCAGAATAAGTCCATAAGATCCAAAAAACATGGGTGATGGGGGAAGCTTCCTCTTGGGGAGGCTAGCCCCCTGCCCACCTCTTCCAGCTGAGGACCCGCCTCTTCCGGCTGAAGCCCCGCCCCCACGTGTTGCTGTCAGCCACCCCACATGGCCCTGGCAGGGACTGCGGCGGAGCTCTCGGCCCTGGCTGGAGCACCAAGCCCGGAGCCCCTCCCCTATTCTGCCCCTTCTGCCTGTGACCCTGCCCATATCTCCACCCCATTCCACCCTCTCCCCCCCCTTCACTCCTCTCCCCTCCCTGAGACCGGAAAAGCTCTGTGCCCCTGCCTCAGCCGCAGAGTCGCAGCGGGGAGCAAGAACTCCTCCAGCCCTGGGGCCATGGTGGGAGGAGTCTTTTTAGGGGGGGTCGCAAATCTACCACTTCCCCTCCCCCATGGTGGCACGAGGGTTGGGGGGGAAGGCTTAGCCTCCATTATGTGCTGCCTACGCCAAAAAAATCCAGTAAAAGCACAAGTAAAATGAGTTGCCTCCGCTGTGATTAGAGAGTGGGGCCAGGACAGTTTGAGGGCAAGAGGGCAGTGAAAATTGTTATGGTTTTGGGGAAATCAGCTGCCACAGGACTTTTGAACTTCAGAAAAAGTTAGTGTTCATACATATACTGTGTAACTCAAGCCAGCTGTTTCAGCTCGGCCTATTCAAAGGCGAGTGTATTACCCTGGGTAATGCTGAAATGTAGAAGAACTGGAAGGTTGAAGGGCTGAGTTGACTTTCGCTGACTTGAATCTGTGTTTCCAGAGAGGCTACATATTTCAAACTTGCAAAATAATTGGCTATGTCCTTTAGAGAGTTTCCCGTAGCACACCAAGCAGTGTCGTTTCTTAAAATCCCAGAATCTTCAGTTCAAGTCCCAGGCAAGGGTATGTTCCTCTCATTCTAAATACAAGGTTGAAACATTAGTAATAGGTAGGGTGACCAGACAGCAAGTGTGAAAAATCGGGACAGGGGATGGGGGGTAATAGGAGCCTATATAAAAAAAAGACCCAAAAATCGGGACTGTCCCTATAAAATCGGGATATCTGGTCACCCTAGTAGTAAGTGAATTGCTAACTCACCTGACCCCATTATACCTGGGCATTCATAATGCAAAGCAAAAGGCCATATTATTAACACAGTTAACTTTCCTTTGGCAGGTATTTTTTCAAGTGCAATGCAAAAATTCCACTGAGGAACAAGAGGGGTGACTACAAAGTCTTTGAGTGTGCCAAGGTTGTAGAGAGTTTTGCCAGCAAAGCCCGGAGCTTGGTGCCAGTCAAATATGAGGTCATTGTGGTTACAGGGTCTGAAAAAGGAGCTGGGACCGATGCCAATGTCTTTATCACCGTCTTTGGAATAAATGGAGATTCGGGCAAGCGTGCTCTCAAGCAGAAGTTCCGGAACCTCTTTGAACGAGGTAAAACCAATAGGTTTTGCCTGGAAACCCTGGAGTTGGGGGAGTTGAAAAAAGTCCGGATTGAACACGACAACAGTGGCATAGCAACCGGCTGGTTAGTGGAGAGGGTGGAGATCACCAATTCAGCTACTGGCGTGACCACGATTTTCCCTTGTGGGAAGTGGCTGGACCAGAATAGAGGAGATGGTTTGACCTGGAGGGAATTATTTCCACGATATTAACTGGGATGCCACTGCAGCCTTTAAAAGGAGCTGCAATGAGGCTATTTATATTCACTGCAGAGGGGTTTTTCTTACTCACTTCTTACACCATTTTGTATCGTGTTTTACTTTTTAAAATATTGTATTTTATATTGAAAGGATTTTAGTAGGAATATATACGCCCTGGATTAACATTTTATAAAAAGAAGCACACTTTTTAAATGTGTATATAAAAATGTGAATGGCACAATTTTTCTGGTCCACTGATTATCCATATCAAATACACTTAGTTTACGTCTCAAAGGGTGCGGTTTTATTTGCCCAACTGCCAAGGCGGGAAACTCCAACAGAGAACTGATGATCAGGCTGGCTCCTCTTTTAAAGTAAAAGAGGCTGCAATAACAATTAAGCTGACACAATCAAGGGGGTTGGGGGTAGCAGTCCCAGTTTTGACCCACTTCTACTAAATTTCTCTGTATTCGAGTGTGTGTATTTGTTGGTGTGTACACGTGAGATGAAGAGTTGAAAGCGACGACCCGGATAAGTGGGGAAAGTAAATCATCTAGGCCAGGTCTCTGCTGGTGTGAATTGGTGTAGCTCCTTTGACTTCAATGGACCAACACCAGTTTACAGTGTCTGAGGATCAGCCCCAGTCCACAGGTGTTAAACAGCTCCAAGATCATAGTTATGAACTGAACAACATAACGATTTTGTGCTATTCAGCTGAATACATTAACAAAACACTTAACAATAATCAATTCTGCTGTAGGGAAGCAGCAAAGAGCACATGTTCAAAGTTATCTCAGCATTGTTCTGCGCTGTATGGCATGCACGCAATCACTTGGAAAGGCAGCTGCCCTTGATTTTATGGGGTTTTTTTTTTCAGTATTGCAATTTTGACTTTTAAAAAAAAGGATAGTTTCATGGAAAAAGTCAAAACTGACACACCAGCACATGAGCTTCCGAATCCCAAATACACTTTCATTCACCTACTTGGCCAGATTATATTAGATTTTCTAACAAATAATTCTGTACTTAAAACAAAAAGAACATTTCTAAAAAAAATCTTTGGGACCCTATCAGGGTTCCTGCCCCACTCTGAACTCTGGGGTACAGATGTGGGGACCCGCATGAAAGACACCCTAAGCTTATAGTCCACCATCTTAGGTTACAAACTTCCCCAAAGCACAAATTCCTTTCCTTGTCCTTGGATGGTATTGCTGCCACCACCAAGTGATTTAGACAAGGATTCAGGAAAAGGACCACTTGGAGTTCCTATTTCCCCAAAATCTCCCCAAGCCCCTTCACCCCCTTTCTTGGGGAGGCTGGAGAATAATATCCCAACCAAAAGGTTAACAAAGTGAGCACAGACCAAATCCCTGGTTCTTAAGACACTGAAAATCAATCGGGTTCTTAAAAGAAGAATTTTATTTAAAAAAAAGTAAACTTCAACTTCAAAAGTTACAAAAACAGGAATAAACCTCCCTCTTAGCATAGGGAAAATTCACAAGCTAAAACAAAAAATAATCTAACGCCTTTCCTTGCTATTACTTACAATTTCTGTAATTGTAGATGTATTATTCCAGTAGGAATTGGTTACCGGCTTGGTTTCTCTCTTTGTCCCAGAGAGAACAACACAAAGAGCACAAACAAACCGCCCCCCACCCCAGATTTGAAAGTATCTTCTTTCCCCATTGGTCCTTCTGGTCAGGTGCCAACTAGGCTAACTGATCTGATTAACCCCTTACAGGTAAAGGAGGGATTTTATTTCCCTTAGCTGTATGTTTATGACAGACCCCCATCAACCAAGCTAGGAGAGCGCATACTGGCTCCATTGAAGTCAATGGCAAAACTCCCCTTGACTTCACTGCGTCCAGGATTCCACACCAGGCGTATGTCCTAGTCTCCTGATTCTACCATTGTTTGGGACAAGAGGAGAGAAGAACAGCTTGCCCAGCTGAGGAAGGGGGGAATCAGACTCCAAAAACCTGCCAATCTCGGGTAGGCTCCCGTACAGTCTACTCTGCTTCATACACTGCTTCCTGGCCACCCTCTTTCCCATTGGGAGGAGTTGTGCTCCCATAGGCATCTCTGCCAGCAGGTGCCTCTTCATTCCCTACTCCGGACAGGGGTTCCCAAGCTGAGCAGGGGCTATCTGCACACACTAATCCTGATTTGACCATCAGTGAGTTACACAAGCTGCCAACCCCTTGCGGAGTCAGAAGCCTGCAGAACACCAAAGGGGGGTTTTCTGTGAGGAAGGGGAGAGGATCCTACACATGCAGCAATCCCTACTTCTATGCATCCCAGCCAGGCCCACAAGAGCTTCAGCACTTCCCCACCAATCTGCTAGCTAGGCAAAGCTAACCCTATGAAACATCCTCCTGCCCTTTCCAGCCGAAGATTGTCTGTAGTCTCCGTTGTTTCTTTACCAAGGAATCTGCTCTTAGATCCACACCACAGCCTTGTGCTCCCATGCTCTGCTCTCCCTACCTGCAGGGCAGCGGGGATTTAAAGGGTGATTAGCTGTAAATCCAGGGAATCTCAGTGTGGGACAGGGAGCCATGTGGATTCGCTTTGCATCGAATTGCTGATTACTGGTGATGTTAATCACAGCCAAGGCCCAACAGCTCTTCAGATTACATAATGAGCTAGGTCATTTTCCCAGCCCTCCTGTTTCTCTTTTGTTTACCACACCAGAGGCAGGCTACATGATCCTGAGTGGCCTCATTATATGGCTTGTATTGCCGTAGATAGTTTAGGTACAATCTGAGAGCTTCACAACACCCCTGGGAGGTCTGGACATACTATTAGCCTCATTTTACAAACAGGGAAGTGAGGCACAGAGAGGCTAAGGCCCAGCACCACAAATACAGTTAGTAACTTTCCCACACAGGGAATCCATGATAGAGCAGGGACCTGACACCATATCTCCTACAGCCTAGGCCAGTCCCCTAAGCACTGGCCCAGCCATCTTCTCGTATGCAGTACTTACAGTAAAGTCGGTGCCATATGGGCCAGCTTATCTGCGCCTACTAAATGGTACGTTTTTGGTATGAGTGAGGCATTTTTCTTCCAGTATGGGGGAGTGGCACCGTACCTTTACAAGCGACTCTCCCCTGGACACATTTCACACTACAGGGGTCCTACATCATGAACTTCTTCTGTAGACACCAGCCAGTGTACCTCATAGGGCTTGTCTACGCTACTGCGCGGGGTCGATCTAAGATCTGCAACTTCAGCTACGTGAAAAGCGTAGCTGAAGTCAACGTACTTAGATCTACTTCTGCGGTGTCTTCACTGCCGTAAGTCGACAGCTGACGCTCTCCCATCGACTCCGCTTGCGCGCCTCGTTCTGATGGAGTACCGGCATCGACGGGAGAGCACTCAGCAGTCGATTTATCACGTCTATTATAGACGTGATAAATCAACCCCCGCTGGATCGATCGCTGCCCACCGATCCGGCTGGTAGTGTAGACAAGCCCTAAGAGTGCATTCAGCCCTGTGTCTACCCTGAGTCAGTTAACAGATAATGGCTTAAATCAATTCATTTTCAACACCTTTATGGTAAATAGTGAAATCTACCTAATAATCAACTGCATAACTGATCAAGTATTCACTGATGGGAATAATAATAGTGATTGACTCTTAGAAGCCGTCTATAACTGTCATTATTCCCGCCAACTACAGGCCTGATGCTACAAAGTGCTGAGTAGTCAAATTGATGGGAGTGGAGAGCTCACTGGAGGATCGGACCCTACAATGGAAATATCTCGGCCGAGTGTCTGTGCTAATGAACAGCTTCACTGGCATTGCCTAGCATGCACATGAGCACAACAGCTAGGAGCAGAGCCTAGGGACCTGCTGATTTTACAATGCAAGCCATTGGTATTACAGCATGTTTAACCAAATCCTTACAGTAGATTATACTGTGAAACAATGGGCAGCGTTGAAGAAGCTTGTACGGCCGCTGCCTACTGCGTCCCAGCTCTCTGGGGAATCAGGCGTCAGTCACCCTGGGCAAGCTGTCATTCTTGTAAAAGGTTTCAGCCTAAGCGTGCATTCAAAAACAGTCTGGCTGGAGCCTCTGCCTGTTCATTTGAAGGGTTTGGCTGCCTGATCATCTCCTCCAGTGGCTAGGAAGATTGCTTTATTTGTTTCCCCGTAGTCGCCCTAGTATGTTATTTATAGATGCTCTAGACTACCAGAGCGCTACCAACCATGGAGCTATTATCCAAATCATGATGGATGAAATTCCGTGGCAGTGGAAATGCAGGCGGTCAGATTCGATGATCACTGTGGTCCCTTCTGACCTTAAAAAAAAATCTATGAATTAAAATCGATGACGTTGGCCTCAACTGAGATCAGAGCTAGGCTATTGGGCGAGGCCCTGTACAAACGCACTGTGAGAGGCAATCCCTCCCCTGAAGCATTTATAGTCTACACATGCAGAGGTTGGGAGAAAAGAGGTGGTGTTATCCCCATTTTAAAAATGGGGAATTGAGGGCCAGAGAGATATAAGGGCTTTGCCTAAGGTCACCCAAGAAGTCTGTGGCAGAGTGTAATCTAACTCTCCTGAGTTCTACATCAGTGCTTTAGCTGCAATAGGGGAGCTGAACTAGCAAACTCGATCTTCCATGAAATTGCCCAGAGCTATTCCCTGGAGTGGAAGGTGGCTATTTTTTCTACTATCCGCCTTCTAATTTTAAAAGTTTTTTTCCCCCTTGAAGTAAACAACCACTGTGCATAATTTTTTAAAAGCCACTTTATGTTATAGCAGTACCATTGCTCCCATTGGGTTATAGCAGTACCATTGGTCTGCCAGACGTGCCATGATAAAACTCAAGTCGCAGGGATTTTTATTTTAACCCCAAGTTCCTTGGTGAAAGTGACACTTCGGGAATTTCAGCATTTTCGTTCACGCTGTGCTTTTATTTTTGCGATAGAACATACATGATCATCTTCATATGCGTCAGGTGGTAATTGACAAAAAACATAATTTATGTATTCAAGTCTGATCAGTCCATAAGGTAGGTTTCTGGCGCTGAGTAAGTGGCAAGAAGATTTGTTCTTTTTAAATAAAGATCAGTTTTTAAAACATACATCAAGCAACGTTCAGGCTAAGGAACATTTCATGTCTGTAAAAACAACAAGGAATCCTTGTGGCACCTTAGAGACTAACAAATTTATTTGGGCATAACTTTTCGTGGGCTATAACCCACTTCATCAGATGCATGGAGTGGAAAATACAGTAGACAGGTATAAATATACAGCACATGAAAAGATGGACGTTGACTTACCAAGTGGGGAGGTCAGTGCTAACGAGGCCAATTCAATTAGGATGGATGTGCCCCATTCCCAACAGTTGACAAGAAGGGGTGAACATTAACAGAGGGGAAATTACTTTTTGTAGTGCTAACGAGGCCAATTCAATCAAGGTGGATGTGGCCCATTCCCAGCAGTTGACAAGAAGGTGTGAGTATCAACAGATACTTTTCATGTCTGTGCCACTGTTTTTAATTTGGCCCACGCTGATAGTTGATAAATCATGGCAGGCAGACAGCTCTTTGGGGATGTATGGCCAGTCAGTTGGTGGTTCCAGTCCAGTACTGAGTGATCAAGTAGCCATATCACCAAAGGAGACACACACTACAAGCCCGAACTGGCCTCCTCATAGAGCAAAGAGAGGTCAAGTGGTTCAGCACTAGACTGGGACTCAGAAAATCTGGTAAAAAGAACGAGGAGTACTTGTGGCACCTTAGAGACTAACATTTATTTGGGCGTAAGCTTTCATGGGCTAGAACCCACTTCATCAGATGCATAGAGTGGAACATACAGTAGGAAGACTCTGAACTCTGGGTTTCAGATGTGGGGACCCGCATGAAAGACCCCCTAAGCTTATAGTCCACCAGCTTAGGTTAAAAACTTCTCAAAGGCACAAATTCCTTCCCTTGTCCTTGGACGGTACTGCTGCCACCACCAAGTGATTTAGACAAAGATTCAGGAAAAGGACCACTTGGAGGTCCTATTTCCCCCAAATCTCCCCAAGCCCCTTCACCCCCTTTCCTGGGGAGGCTGGAGAATAATATCCCAACCAAAAGGTTAACAAAGTGAGCACAGACCAAATCCCTGGTTCTTAGGACTCTGAAAATCAATCAGGTTCTTAAAAGAAGAATTTTATTTAAAAAAGTAAAAGAATCACACCTGCAAAATCAGGATGGAAGATAACTTTACAGGGTAATAAAAAGATTTAAAACACAGAAGATTTCCCTCTAGGCTCAACTTCAAAGTTACAAAAACAGGAATAAACCTCCCTCTTAGCATAGGGAAAATGTACAAGCTACAACAAAAGATAATCTACTGCATTATCGTGTTCTTTTCATTTTCTCTCTCTCTCTCTCTCTCTCTCTCTCTATATATATATATATATATATAGGACGTATATATATATATATATATACACACAATAGGACGATATATATATATATATATATATATATATATATATATATATATATATCGTCCTATTGTATGTTCCACTCTATGCATCTGATGATTTAGTGGGTTTTAGCCCACGATATCTTATGCCCAAATCAATTTGTTAGTCTCTAAGGTGCCACAAGTTCTCCTTGTTCTTTTTGCAGATACAGATTAACATGACTACTGCTCAAAGAAAATTTGGTTCCACTCTCAGCTTCACCACAGATGGCCTGTGTTGACATTGAGAAAGTCACTTAATTCCCCTGCCTCAGTTTCCCACATGTAGCATGTTCCATATACTTTCCTCCCTCAAAGGGTGTTTTGTGAGGACAAGTTATACATATCCGGGAGGAGCTTCCTAGTATAGGCATATGGCCATATAGAAGTACCCTGATGGCCTAAATGGGTGCCCATGCTGTGAAAAGTATGACATTTTTATGACCACATCGCTTCCAAAGATAAATATGGTCTTTGTTCTTTTAGCACAACTTTGCCATGGTTTTAATGAACACCAGAAATGATCCATCCAATCCAGTGGAGAGGAACCAGCAACCTCTGCTTCAGAGGAAGGTGCAACAAACTCCCCACCCCGCTCCAATCCCAAAACTCCATAATGGACAATAGTGAACTAAGTTGCGTATAACTGTGGTCATTAACCAAAATGGCGACATTCAGTCCTGGGTCAAATTAGCCAATTCTCATTCTCTCCATTGTTACTTTGCAACAGAGCTACTTATGCTGCAAGTGAAAGTGACTTTTGTGTCTTGCATCTTTACTATAATTACTATAAACACCAAGCGCAGAGGAAGAGGCAAAAACCCTCATATGCCAGCATATGACCCAACCTCTAATTAATTAGGGGCAGAAAGATTATTTTCCCTGGTGGGCCGGTTATCCTATAACTGCCATTGCTGAATTTATGGCATCTTCTGTTACAGAATCTACTACTGGCCATTCTCAGAGACTGACGTCTGGCTGGATCCATGAAAATCCCAGTGCATAAGAGTTGCTTGTTGGGAATGAGGTACATAAATCTATGTAGGGAAATCGGCACAGCCTTCCATCCCTCCCCCCCATTATGCTGGCTCTAGCCAATGCCATATTCCCCCTGTGCTTGTATACACTCCAAATTCGGAAAGAAAAATGGCCTATTAGTTCACTGAGCTCAATAACATCAGCTACGTCACCAAGTATTACGTTGCCAAGTTACTGCATAGTTCCAAAATGAGAGCCACACAACCCCTTTCTGTTGACACAGAACACACCTGCTGCTGTGGACAGAAGTAATCACATGCAGGTTTTATCTATACTGAAGGCAGCCTAATAGCTGAGGAAAACGCCAGGCAATATTTTGCTAATAAAGAGCCAATGGGGAGTATGTTAATACCAAGGGTCACCGATCATGCTGTGACCACAGAGGACAATCTTGGCAGGAAAAAGAAAAGAAAAAGAAAAAAGCCTTAAAATGTACCCCTTGTTTTCTATAAAACTAAACGCTATCCCATCTCAGGGGAGCTGTTCAGTTGCTACAGCAGCTAATGCTATGAAGGTAATAAGGGTCAATGGAATTTTTCCAGTGTAGGGATTTGTATTATGTGGCTAAAATGAGTGCATTCCTTGCAAAGCTGAGAACCTGTGGGATTCAGCTGGAATTCAGCTGGCCTAAATTGTCAAAGCGCCATTGACTTCAAAGGAGCTGGAACAATTTACACCGGCGGAGGATCTGCCTGCTGGGCCTGTAAATTGGTCAGCTGTGTGACTCCTCTTCCCTGCTCTTTCACCATTTTGCTTTCTAATTGTTTGCTCCTTAATGAGGGGCAGGCAAATGTAATTGTTTGGTTTTTTCTTGTTTGGACTCTGGCACATTGAAAATTGCAACCACCATTCTAATGGCAGCCACCAATGTGGCAAATTTTGCTGCATCTAGCTATGTTTTATAATGACAGGATTCTCCAATTCTTCCTCCTCGTCAGCCTGGTACTCGGTGCGACTAATGAGCCCTTGGTGGAAAGGTGTTTGTTTGGGGAAAGGTGAGTTTCCGAACTTTCTGTGGAAGTGAAAATGAAATTAGCCTGAAACCTATCTCCTAGAACTGGAAGGACCTTGAAAGGTCATTGAGTCCAGTCCCCTGCCTTCACTAGCAGGATCAAGTACTGTCCCCTGACAGATTTTTGCCCCAGATCCCTAAATGGCCCCCTCAAGGATTGAACTCACAACCCTGGGTTTAGCAGGCCAATGCTCAAACCACTGAGCTATCCCTCCCCACCGAGCCAGGGTTGTGAGCTCAATCCTTGAGGGGGCAATTTAGGGATCTGGGGCAAAAATCTGTCAGGGGACAGTACTTGGTCCTGCTAGTGAAGGCAGGGGACTGGACTCGATGACCTTTCAAGGTCCTTCCAGTTCTAGGAGATAGGTTTCAGGCTAATTTCATTTTCACTTCCACAGAATGTTCGGAAACTCACCTTTCCCCAAACAAACACCTTTCCACCAAGGGCTCATTAGTCGCACTGAGTACCAGGCTGACGAGGAGGAAGAATTGGAGAATCCTGTCATTATAAAACATAGCTAGATGCAGCAAAATTTGCCACATTGGTGGCTGCCATTAGAGTGGTGGTGGCAATTTTCAATGTGCCAGAGTCCAAACAAAAAAAAACCAAAACAATTAAATTTGCCTGCCCCTCATTAAGGAGCAAACAATTAGAAAGCAAAATGGTGAAAGAGCAGGGAAGAGGAGTTACACAGCTGACCAATTTACAAACCTGTTGTAACTGACAGGTTCATTACACTCCTATGCAACCTAGTTTATAGCAGTTGCTACCTCCGCTATAATACATAGACATAATTAGCCTTTCTAGACTTAAAAACCTATGGCACTGGGTGCAAAATGCCATCATTTTCATTTGGTAGCATTTTATACCTACGCTGGACTGGCATAAGTGAAAAAAAAGATGGACCAGCAGGCCCCTATCGTCCCAATAAAGTTGTCCATACAGGGCTCTTTAATCTGCAGGAAGATGCTAAAAAGACGTAAAAGAACCAAATTCATTTTGATACCAACCCAAAAGGTTTGGTTGCTCAAAATTACAATGTAGGGGGGCCAGATGATGCTAGATACGATTCAGCATGAGTAAGTGTTACGCTACAAATAGCCCCACTGAAGTCACGGAGGCTACTGGTGGAGTCAAAATGCTACTAAGGGTGAATAAGGGTATTGAAATTTGGCCCTATCTGCACTGACTTAATGGGTAGAGGTATTTTTTTCCCCCACTCCACTTGCTTGTTACTATTTGCTGCCATCGGGCAGCAGGATGTTATCAGCCTGACACCTAAAAGCAGCATGGATTCTGTTTTGTTGTTGAGGTTTGTAAAGATAAAATGATTGTGATCGAAACTGAGTTCTCGCAGTGCTATTGCCCTTTCAAAGGCCATCAATAAGATCTCCACAGAGCAACTGAGAGGTTGAGATCCGGTACCAGGAGACCATTTTGCCTGTTTTTGGCAGTCTTTTTAAAGCTCTCCTCTGGTGAGAACCTTGGGCTTCATGTTGCATGAAAATGATACCCCAATCACTCACCTTCTCTCGCTCTCAAAAATGACAGCGAAAGAAAGTACAGCCAGCTTCTTCTTACCAAAATGAGCTCAGAGTAATTATGAAGTCAATAAAGCTACTCTGCTTGAAACTGGTCATGGCTTTATAGCCAAGGTCACACGTGGGTTTCCGATAAACCTTCTATTTAGCCCTCAAATAGCTTCCCTTTTTTATCTAATTAGGTGTAGATTTGTACCTAAATCCATTCAGTAGTTAGGATTCATCAAGCCTTTAGCCCTAGAATAAATATGAACATCGGATAATACATTTTAATAGCTCCAGTCAAGAACTTTGTATTATTCTCTCCCTAGCAAAAATAAACAGATTACTAGGATGAATGCTATAAAACCTATCAGGTAAACTATGTCATAAAGAATACTCTACGGAGGCAGCTAAACATGTGTAGTGTCAGTGAGATTCACCCATTTTTTTAGGCATTCCTATCAGCCCCTTTGAAATGGTCCGAATACTCTTGATGCTGGGAGAAAGGCGTGAACCCTCTTTCAGTGGGATATTGGGGGTGACCTGACTCTGAGAGGTTATGTGGAGGGACACTACCTTTATCTGACTGGGTAGGCAGCAGATACTTGTGTTCTCCAGGCCTCTTCATCTTCACAGTGAGGTGGGGATTCTGCCAATACCCCATCCTGGAGCACCTCAGAAGATGTTTGACTGGCTGCAGCAAGTCAGTGGCATTGCAGCGTTAAGCTTCCATGCTGGTTCTTCACCAGGTCTGGTGTTGCTGGCCCCTTCACTGGACTGGAGTAAGCTCATCTTCATGGGCACCATAGTCAGAGGGGGACTTACGCAGCTTTTAGCCAGGGGGCAGTAGGAGGCACAGGACAATGTTGACTATTGCCTGCCTACCAGCCCTGGGTTCGGTGTGGTGGAGCCTGACTTTGGCTCGACGATGCTAAACCTTTTAGAGGGTGAAAGACAAGTTTGGTTAATTCATTTCTCACCATTGTCAGCATTGTATTTCCAGGCTCCATGCGGGACCAGAAATGCAAAGTACCAAAAGGCAGGTTTGCTCTTTACGTATTCCCAGCATGCAGAGGATAGACCAGCATTACCCACCCTGGGGAATGGCCAGGACAATCTCCTTATCTTTCACAAGAGAGCCAGTGTGCCTTTCAAAGCGGCCTAAGGAAACATGGTTGAATCTGTGTCCCCTTTGAGTCTACAATGTATCAAGAAGTCCTGAAATCTTTGCTTTTTGGGGGAGAGAGGGTGGCAAGGAAGTTAAAAAAAAATTCTTCTGTTAGTTTTAGAAATATCAGGAAAGTCTCATCTTCTCTGCCTAGCTGGGGGACTCATGACAGTGACCTATGTGCAACACGCCTCTCTCAGCGCCTCACTAAACAGATGAATCTTTAACAGAGGGGTCTCTTCTCTGAAGAGCATTAAATACACATGAGCAACATAAAAAAACCAACCACCCCAGTGTTTAAAAGAGTCTCAGGGGGGGAAAAAACCCATCTCCTCTCAGTTACTTTCACAACCTCCCTTCTCGCTTTCCAGTTATTCATGGACTCCTGCCGGTGACACAAAGCAGCAAAAGAGAGTACATACCTAAAGGTGGTTTTGTTCTTGCTCAGTCACACTCAGGCCACACATGGAAGTTTTACTGGGATAACTATGTGGGTTAGGGGAATGCTTTCTTACCGCTACAGTTACAAGCCCTAGTGTCAACCCAGTTGCACTGGTATAAAGGCAGCTTGTACCAGTCTATTATTCCTCTCCCTGTACTGGAATAACTAGATGGGATAAAGCACCTTTATATTGAGAGAAAGGCATCCATACTGGGAGGGTTATGCCACCTTAACGATGTTGGTATCAGACAGGCCCGTCGGGTTGGAGCCAAAGCCTGCTGGAGTCAATGGACAGTCTCTCATGGACTTCAATGCACTGTGGAGCAGGCACCAGACCTCTCCCCGCTCAGTTACAGTTCTTACAGCTCCTCGCTCTGGTGACGTCACTGGGCCGATACTGCACTCTCCGCGCGAATACTGGTCGTTTGAGCGTTTAGACAAATGGGAAGTAACATTTTCTACTTACGGCAATGACCGTCTCGACAGACGGCGTTGGGAATGAGTCCGCCTGGCGGGGCTGAGTCCCAGTTACGTGACTGGGCCGTAGATCAGGCCTTTCCTCCACGCGGCTGGTACACCATGGCGGGGAGCGGTGGAAGCTCCCTGTTCATGGGGAGGCAGAGGAAGAGTAGGTGCACTGGTGGGGGGGGAAGATGCCAAGACTGGATGGGAGGGAGGGGGCAGCTGGCTCCTGGCTGGGACTGAGCGTCCCAGGGGTTCCTACCTGGTCCCGGGCCTGTTCCAGCCCCTCTAGGTCCCACTGCTGATCCCAGACTCCAGCCCTTCTAGGTCCTGCTCTTGCCTCCAACATGCCACCCCCTTCCCCCCCCCGCCAGGCATGTGCAGCTTCCACTGTGGGAGTGCTGCCCCCTGCAGCATGGGCAGGGACACTAGGCTTCCCTCGAACCATCCGATCAACATTTTCCCACTCTGACCCGAGAGCATGATCTCCTGGGACAAGATGGCCCACAGTCCCTGTCTACACAATCTCTGGCCTGTCTGTGTCAACAAGGGTGCTAACACGGGCCGGGGGCCCCCCCAGCCGTTTGCAGCTGAATTTTAATCCTGACACATTTTAGCCTCAATTTTAAAATGTAATCAAAATAAAAATATCACTACTAAGTTGGCCCAGGAACCTCCAGTCTCACCACTTACCAGGCAATTTTACAAAGGCGCCCTTACTCCCATGAGTATTTTCCTTGACTAATGGGAGTAAGGGCGGCAAGATGGCACCCCAGCCATGTGATGAATGACACAAGCTTAATATGTGGTGTTGGGGGGAATAATTTGCCCCAATTTCAATCTTAACACAGACTTTCAGATTACTAAACTGCAGATTTTATGTTGATAATAATCTTACAGTCTATAGGCCCAGATCCTCAAAGGTATTTAGGCACCTAATGCCTATTGAAATCAATAGGAGACCTAAATACCTTTGAGGACTCTGGATCATAGTGCCTTCAATCCTAAAAGAGCTGAAAATGCTTTACAGACATCAACAGTTATGCAAAGTTGGGGCCAGAGTCAATGGGCTTTGGATCAGGTCCTGTATGCAGAGATCACATCAGCGGAAATACTTTAACAAGGCCTGAAACATTCTAGGAAATGAAAGTAGAGATACAAGAGATGAGAGAGAGAGAGAGAGAGAGAGTATAAAGATACCTACAGAATAAATAATTTCCACATAGACCGGGGATTGTAGTTAGCAATGCAATTCATTTTATTAGTTATAAATAAAGTACAAAAAATCCACCAAAAGTGAATCTAAGCATTTACACAATTTCTAATGTCTTTTCATTTCTTCAATGCACTATTGCTTTAATATTAATAATAAATATTTTGTCTAGCTTTCTTCTATAAAATAGTCTATGTAGCAAAATGTTGCACAGCACAACAGAACAGCAGTAGGATTACAAAAAAATGTGGAAAATCCTTTCACTTGCCCGTGCCATTAAAGGAGTTTTTGTTTGTTTGTTTGTCCGCTCATTGCTCTAGTTATCCCCATTACATTCCAATGGTGTCCATGGGAAAAACAAAACCAGCTCCACAGTAAATGTATGTGCACATTAAAGAATGGTGTGAGATGGAGGTGGACATGTTTTAGTCACAATGACAAAGCAAGCTAAGCAGCACCTTTAAGGGACCAAAACAAAAAAAAGGCAATTAAGACAGTCGTGTTTTTTGGTCTCCTGTCCAAAATAAAATCACATCGAGCCGAATTATGGGAAAAACTGGCTCACTGCTGGGATAATTTCTCAGTTATTTTCTCACTGATATTCTTATGCAGTTGACCCGCTAATCACTGACATGGCAGCCATGACTCAAGGTTAACAGTTCACAGTGAGTGCTTCCACCCTCCTGCGCCGCCCATTGGCTTGTTATGGACCATGCCCATTTAAAAGTGCCCCTCCTTGCCCTGCTGTGGCTGCCAAGCTATTCACTGGTCTTGCTGCTGCTATGGTGCCCCTTACTGGAGTATGCCCTGCACTGTCTGGGAGAGTGGCCCAGCTCTCCCTGCCTGTAACCTTCACCTGGAAAAGGAAGGGTGCGAGGGGGCGGTGCAGGGGGGGAGGGGGCTATACTGTTTGAATTGACATAGCTGAATGGCAGATAGGATTGGGATGAAGGTTTGTTTATCTGCAGTTTTATTAGTGGACCAGTATCTCAAGGGTGGAAACACACTCCTAGCAGAGCCCTCAGGGCTGTGCTAGCTTGTGATGATAGGTCTGTCACACAGTGTGTGCTGGCTCCATACAGTAGGTGTTTAGGATCCACAGTGGTCCAGGTTCATTAAGCCCCTTTTTCTAACTTCAGTTACATTTTTGGGGGTAAGGTGGGTTTTTGTCTGGAAATGAACTGCCTGGTCTACACAAGTCCCCTCCAGGATTTTATGATTAAAAAAAATTAAACTCAGCTGTCACACAGAAGAACAACCGCTGTACAGAATTATCATCTTCACATGTATTATAGGTGACTTCTCTAATTCACAAGAAACCTACTTATACGTATGTGTGTCCCCTCCTTAGCAGAATGCTTATACGACAAATTTCAACCCAAGAGACTTTGCATTGATTACACGGAGTTACTCCTAAGGAGTAATGGTTTCAAATGGAACGCTGACAAACCGTTATTTCTCTAATGCAGCTAGCAAGTCTGACCAGATTATATAGTGGTTGCCATTAAAGAATCAACATTTGCCAGCAGCTAACATAGTTTTCCTTCTACATACATCAGGAGACATCTAGTGAAATGATTGGCCATTTTTTTAAAGTGGCTTCTACTATTCTCCGAATGCATCAATTATATCAGACAGCTAGGGTCACATTTTCTAGAGAAAGGGCTTTCCCAGCTATGCCTGAAAAAGTTGTGATCACATGGTTGCACCTTCAACTGAATTGTGGATACAATGCTGAGTACTTGCACACCTGGCTACTTGACTGTGTGCGCAAAGGAAGATGGAAATTTTGCAGGTGTACACGACCTTTTGAAAAGTTATACGCTAGGGTTTAGCCTAAGCAGACACAGGCTGAAAGACTGGTTTTAATTCACCCCAGTGTGTCTAGAGATGCAGGGACTTATGCTACGATACCATTAGCTAATGTAGTGGCTCTACTAGAAACCTGATCAGCTGCAACACCTAGGCCTAATGTGGGAAATTAAGGATGGATTATTATTTTTTTAGGACAAAGGTTTTTTTTTAAAATGTGCCTTTAATGTATGCAGCCAAACACAGTTGCACACACAGAATGGATAACGGTGCACACCATTTGCAGTCTTCCATGCTCAATCCCATCTGTGATCAAGCTGCTTTCTGTACACAACTGGTCAATTTGTCCCAAACCCTACTCATATTGACGCCAGTGACAAAACGCCCACTGACTTCAACGGGGCCATGATTTCAGGGTCTTTGTGAATGTAAATGAGAAAAAAGCATCGTGAAGATGCCAGCTGAAATTACCGTGTCATATTAAGTTACAACTTTTTGATGGGGAGAGTAAAAAATGGAGGGTAGGGATTTCAATACTGATTTATTTTTAAATGATTAAAGAAACAATTTCCAGGCATCTTCAAGTCCAAGCCCTACAGGCAATTTATAACCGTTTCTAACCAGCGGTGATGCTGTCACTGAACTGGCTGAGGCACTTGGAAAAGTCAGACAATAAAATTACGGGGGGGGGGGGGGGGGGGGGGGGAAGTACTCCCAGACCTAATCCTTTGCTGGATTCATGGGTGTTCATTCTACACAGTGGTCCTGCCACACAGGGGAAGGGGGCCAAAGTACCAGCAACTTCCCTGAATTGGCTGGCAGCCACAGCAGAGCAATGGAGCGATCTTTCCAAAAACTGTCCTTCCTTCATCAGCACTAAATTCCACCTAAAACTTGGCTCCCCCATAATGGACTCTGCCACTGTGCAAGTCTAGGGCCCAGTCGTGCTCTACTCCCCGTGATGACCTCCCTGTCTTCAAGGGACTTCCACACATGGGATCAGCCACAAGGTTGGGCTCCACCCTTAAAAACACAGTTTGATCATCTCAGAGGGCAGCCTCTATCTTTTGCCTCATCCCCTTTGAGATGCTTAGCTGGCCAGATATGCAGCATGCTGAACAAATGACCACCTCACGCAACGCATGGCACCCCAGACGACAGACACAGCAGGAAGGAGGGAGCCCACAGAAGTTTAGTTTAAAGGGAAACACGCAAGGCCAGCCTGAGCTCTGAGACAGTGGTCACCGGGGGGAAAAATTTTCCCCGCTCACCCATTGTTGGTCTTTAGAGGGTAAGAAATTTGGGGCGGGGTCTATCGTTCACTATGTATGTGTACAGTGCCGAGCACAATGAGACCCCAGTTTCGGGGTGGGGGAAGGAATCCAGGAACTACTGTAATACAAATAATAAAATAATAGCCCCAGCAAAGTGGCAGCTGAGACTTGGCAGTTACAGTTCAGCCTTGCTGCCTTCCTCATGCAAGCAAGTGTCATTGACTTCAAAAGGGCTATTTATGGGCGTAAGGGCTGCAGGACTCTGGGCAGATTTCCTCTGCTAAGTACAGGAGGAAACGCTGGTATCTCTGTCACCACTGTGTAGTTGGCATTGGCAATCACTGGCTTTTTAATCGTGACCAATGCATACTGAGGAGGAATATGGCCTGTAGAGACTCTCTTTCTAAAGGGGATAACCAGCACTGACCTGATTTGCTTTCAAATCCTAGGTCTATATTACGTTATGATAGTCCAGATGCTGCCAGCCCTCTGAGCAAGGAACTCCCATTGAAGACACTCCCTGGGGCTTGCGGGAGCCACCCCGATTATTTGGCTCTGAGGAGTGCTGTTTTCCTTCAGTGCATACGGGCATGAGTGAAAGGATCACCATAGTTTGATTATGAGTGCAAATAATATTTATATATATATGTGCTAAACACAGTCACTATATTGCAGTTTTCCACTATGTCACAGCATACAGAATCAAAGGTTTGCATTTTTATGGAATGTATCCAAGGTAACAGCACCACAGTAATACAGTTTGTAATCACACACCCTGATTTTTTTTTTGACATGATAAGCTTTACCCCCCTACACCCCATGTCTAATTTTTTTTAAGTACCGATGCATGCAAAGCATTCCATTCCCAGAAACAATGCAAAAATGAGGTAATAGGAGTAATAAAAAAAATTAGTATTAATTTCTAAATAAATAAATTATAATTAAAAATGCAAAAACAACTATAAAAATAATTAAATAAGAACCCACAATATCTACAAGTTAGTCATAAATTATGATTGTTAAATATAAGGCATTTAAACTCACAAAACCCTGTAAACTATGTTTTGTTTCTAGAGCTTTGTTTTGTTTTGAAAAATCACTCTATTAGCTCATTCTACTCATACAAGCTATTTAAAGACAAGGGAACCTGACACACCAAATGCAAATTTCAGACGTTACAAGCTCTCGCGTGCCACTGTATCACTCACTCACACAGACCATGGAAGTTTGGTGCTTTCTTCACCGTTTTAAAAACTGTGCTTGTTCATTAGGCAAATAATAATACTTTCGCATAGACGTAAAACACAGGGGTCGGAAGAGCTCACTTCCTCCCCTCTGAATAGTTCGTTCCAAGCAAGACCCCCGGTCTTGAAAGGTTCTGAGCACCACCTGCAAGGTGCTGAGTAGCTGTAATTCCCATTCACTTCATTAGAGGATCCTCAGCCCCTCCCTGGACAAGCTCAGCACTGGCAGGACCAGGCTATAACGCATGATGGATTACAGTGCATCTAAAGAGCAACGTCTTGTTTTGCTCGTTCATATTATTTTTTAATGATGTATGAATCTGCTGCTGCTGGAGGGAGGCCCGGGCTATTTATTGCCCAAGGCACTCAGCCCTTCTAGTCTAAGGGCTCAGACCATCACGTTCAACAAGATAAAGTAGAAACGACCACACGTGGCTAATGTCATCTTGAGGCAAAATTTAACAGTGCTAGAATTTTTCAGAGTGGAGTTTTGCAGGCGCGGTTACTTGCCCCAGTTATCTCGTGTCCCCCACTCCCCAACACTGTTCTCATCACACGCACACACAGGACAAGAACAGTCATTCAGAATAAATGTTGATAGATTGCATCTTCTTCACCTGCCATTGTAAGTTATTATCTTTCCCTCCGCCCCACGCCACTACTTGTGTCGAGCAAGACAGATCTGTTGAAGAGATGGCGACCCTGGGCGAAATTACTGCAGTGAATTGGAGAGCATCTCCTGTGCGAATGCTGATGCAGTCGCTTGTCCCAGCCCTATCGTTAACTTTATTCTCCAGACTGGAAAAATATATATCATGGGCGTCTGGGAGGTCAGCATTTTCCAATTACAGCTCGCAGGAATTCTATGATCTCTCTAAGGGTAATTTATGTTCATCTCCACTTACAAAACATTACTTAGCTCCTATGAAACAGACACTCATGGGAATGAGAAATCATCCTCCATATAAGCATCTTAAATATATGTTTCTGATTAAAAATCCTCTAGTCACTTTTTTGCTCCCCTAGTACATGAAAAATGTATTAAAAGCCTGGAGAATCTCGGCTGTTGATTCCAATCCTCCAGAGAGCTGTCAGATAAAGAAGACTGAGTAAAGAGTCAACATGCACTTAATTCAATGTCTCTCATGGCAAATAATCTGAAATATTTATTTCAAAGGGAATGTGGCTCAGAAAGCTCCATTATTTTGGCACTTTATTGATTACGTCTAATCTTTACTTTGCTCATAATTATAACTGAGCCTGCCAAATTAGCATCCGTTTCATTTCAGAGCTCACGCCATACATATATATTATATAGGTGTGTTTTTGTGCATGTACATACATGTCCATAGTTTAAAATTCCTACCTAGTAAATTATTCCATACATCTAAACTCCTGTCCTGTGCTGACATTTTCATGTCAGCAGTTTCTTATGTACAATATGACTGAACTATCCCATTATTCTCCCCTGCATCTTGTCAACAGATCAACTATCTGAGATTTTCCACAGCAAGGTATGAAGAAAAAAAGTGGATTTTTAAAACACCTGCAGAATTCCACTTGAGCTGTAATCTCCTCTCTTATTCTTACTTTCTAAGCTATGAAAGCTGCTATTTCACGTAAATCGCAAAGGAAAGGGCAGAAGAAAGAAATTTAGTGCAAGATGCAACTTGAATCAATCCCTTTGCCTCCAGGAGCCTGAAAAGGAGGTTAGATGGCAGGACAGCTCCGGAGTGTTTAATTAGATCGCTTGAAACTTCTTAGTCTGCAAGCCAAAGAAGACCATGAGATTAGGAATTTAATTGTAAGAAGGGCATGTTAGTTGTGTTCAATTTTTCCCCCTTCTGGATGCCTGCTTTAGCAGAAAATATGGTTTGTGCTTCTGTTTCTGAGAGATGGAAGAATGCATTTCTCATCACATTGCAAGCATATTTACGGCCCAATTAGTCCTCCAAAACACACTTGCAGGGTCTAATGACTATGACCAGCTTAATAGGTTCTCTTTCTCCAGCAGAGAGACAATGGATCTTTCACCATAGGTGTGGTGTCAGGTTAGCATCTGATATATCTTCCACTGGGGAATTCTGGGCCTGGTCTGGAGAAATGTGGAACACCTGCAATTCCCATTGACATCAATGGGCCATACAGATTGCAGGAGCTATTGCAATTGTACTGGAAGATGAGACAGTAGTAGGAAAAATTACAATAATAAAACACCGAGTGACCCTCCTTGGATGCTGCACCCCAAAGTACATTGTTAAGCTATGGAAGCAGGAGAAGCAGAGTCAGTCCCAGGATCCTGCCCTATATAAAGTGTCCAGCACCAGCAGATAAGCAAGAACAAAACTTTTCTCAATCATTTTGCTCATTTCATTCCAATTTTTTTTTGTAGGCTTCGCTAAATTAGCAACACACTGTAAACATAATCAAAGAAATAAATGCAGACGAGGCAAAGAGCACGATCCTTCTAACTGTAAACAGGAATTTGCTATTTCACCTCTTCTTTTTTTTCCTAAAGGTGTGAAGATTTAACTTTTTTTTTTTTTCCCTCTGCCACATTTCAGTCAGGCACCAAAATAAGGAATCTATGAAAAAAAATATTTGGTGCAAATTAGGTCAACAGCGACATGTCCACCACAAGATGACTAGGGCACCAAACACAACATTTCTTAAGCTAACATGCTCCAGTTGCTGTCCACAGAAATAGCTAAAGACCCCCTAACATGTGTCTACTTATTCGAGAGGTATATATACAATCCTTGTGAAATCCAGGATTGACAGGCCAGACTAACCACACACTAGTTCCTTCATGTTCGATACTAAATCTTCTGTAGCACAGGGCCTTCTAGCTCTGGGAATACCAGCTCCCATGCATTGGACCAATATGGCTGTTAGGATCCTCTCCTACCACTAGATATTGTACCACCAATTCCTCCTTTTCGCTAATGTGCTTGCAGACTTTTCCTCTAAATCAAATGGCTCAGAAGGCAAAATTTTGCTGCAAGGGCTTATGGCCATATGACCTGGTAAGGAAAATGGTGCACCGCATTGGTTCTTTCAGCTGTCAGAGCCAAGTTGTGTTTCAATGTCCACTCTGCAGATCGGGCACTTCTTGCTGGTTGCTAGCCACTGATCCACACACACTTGGTGAAATAGATGCATACAGGGTAAACGCCTGCAAAAGAGAATCACACGCCTGTTACAGTTGGTGCAGTGAGGCGGGTGGAAAAGGGACAAGCACAACCATATATAGGATACAGCGAGGGAGAGAATCAAGCATTCTGCACTTAGTATTGTGGCAAATTGCTGGCACTACTATGATGGGTCCCACACTTTCTCTTCTTGTGGGGGGGTTTCAGGGCACCATTTCTTGCCCCTGAACTGGGGTATCAGCTGTCCCACTATTATCCCAGAGAAGGGGAGTGGAGAGGGAGGGACCCGGGCCCGCCCTCTATTCCGGGTCTCAGCCCAGGGACCCTAGAATAGCGGGTAAACCACTTGTACTAGTGATTCTTTCCCCTGGGCTACTTCCCTCTCCTGCCGTGCAGCTTGTGGGGCTTCCTGCCTTCCCTCTGCACAAGCCAGGTGTCCCTTTACCTAGAGTCTTGGTCTTCTTAGCCCACCACAGCACTTCTCCAAACTGTTCTCTGCTCCAACTCCAAACCACTCTGCTCCAACTCCTTCCTCCTCTCCTGTCTGCCTGAAGCAGGGGGTTTTATTAGGTTCCTGAGAGGGCCTTAATTGACTGCAGGTGCTCCAATTAACCTGTAGCCACCCTCCCTAGTCTCCAGGGAACCACGCCTTAATTAGCCTAGGGCTTATATATTTCCCCTCTCACACTCTACCACTGCTCCCTGGCCCTCCTGTATCACAGTATGTTTATAGATTCATGGATTTCAAGGCTTGGTGGGACCGTTATGACCATCTAGTCTGACCTCCTGCATAATGCAAGACAAAGAACCTCACCCAGTAATTGCTGCATCAAGCCCACATCTTCTGTTTAAACCATGGCAACTCTTTTAGAAAGCTATCCCGGCTTGATTTAAAGAGGGATGGAAAAACCCGCCACATCCCTAGGCAAGTTGTTCCAATGGTTAACAACCCTCACTGGTAACATTTCTGGCCTCTCTTTTTGTTGCAGTTCAGTATCGTTTCAGGTTGGCCGTGCTGAGTGGCCAGGACGGCGCTTGCACGCGCAGCCCTTGCAGAAACAGTCCACCCAGCACCTTATTTCCGCGATTTTCAAAGTGTTCCACACGCACCCGTTCATTTTATAAATAAGGAAATTGGGGTTACAAAAAAAATGAAGGGCCAGTGCCTTTAACCCTTGTGCATGTGCCCTTGCATGACCATGGTGTATGGAGGATAGCAGGGACTGCTTCCCCCATGGGACCACTGAACGTGCACAGCACCCCAGAAAAAGTACGTGGTGGGGGCAGGGAGAAGGTAGAGACCCATGGCTCTCCAGGCAGCCTGGACTGGGCTCATCTGCAGAAGCAGGCTACCCCTTTCTGGAGTCACAATCCCTTCCTCCTGCATTCGGTCCAGCTCTGTCCCGCCCCCCAGCAAAGAGCTGCGCCTACATGCTGCCCGTGATTGGACCACAGTTTCAGCAGGATAGATGGGCACAGCCCTTACTCAGCTGGCGCAAGCCAGGAGAAACTCTGCTGACGTTAGCGTTCTGCTACCACGTCCGCAGCATTGTTGTGAGAACAGAAGCAGGCCCTGAATCGTCAGTCTCGTCACTTTATGTCTGTGGCGTTGGTTCCTCCCTCTCCTCCCCCCCCCCCCCCCTTAATTCAATGCTGCAATAAAGTTTTGCTAGGACACGAGACAGGACGTCAGTGATAAGCACAGCCAAAGTAATCTTATTGCAGGTTGGTTACTTTAGGGTACAAGGGAAGGTCGCCGCCGTTCCATGCTGTCTGCAGCATCGTTGGGTTGCCATTCTGGCTCACGGCAGTGGGAACTTTATGGCAAGAAACCAAAATTTCCTAAGTGACCATGACCCAGCTTCCAATTTTGGGTGCTCATTTTAAGGCTCCTAAACCCTCTGGTTGCCATCCCCCTCTAACCTCCCAAACACACATGCACTGAGCAGCTGGATTAAAGAGGAACCTGAAGCAAAACCCCAGATCCAAGCATCCCTGAACTTGAAATCTAAGTCTTCCTATAGCCACTCCCATCATAATAGGTTGAGTCCAAAATCCAGATACAAACAGCCCAGAACTATAGAGACTTGCATACAGATCAGAATTATGTGACTTGCCACTGACTTAGCTATCTAACAACCTGGCTCCTGCCACCACACAAATACTGATTGGCACTAAAATCTGCAGTGCTGTGGGCCTAAAAACACCGGGGCCCACAAGTAGGTAACCAAAAGCAGAAGTCACAATTAACAACTTTGCCACAGTTTATAAAATGGACTTTGAGAGAATCCTAAAGATTTTTAGCTTCCTACAGACACCTGCACTCTATCAAAGGGAGCCCACCGGAACAAGAGCATTGACAGCCCAGTCTTAAAAACGTACTCACGCAGCGGTGAACGATTTCCAATAAAATAAAATCCAAACCAAGCAGGAAATGAATGGAAGTAAGGAGGGGGAGAAATCTGAGAGCCAGAAAATCTCTGTGGGAAAGATCATACCTCACGTCTTCTCCGTCTTCAAGCATAGACAGACAGATTGTGCATTTCTCATCGGTGTCCGACTCCTCCCCATCCTCCTTCTCAGCTTTGCCTTCCTGCGGTCTTCTCTGTGACAAGGTTAAAGACATAATGTAATTACACAAGGAGTGACTATGACGCGCTGCTGTTCTCTAAAGCCTCTGCAGCTAGAGGAATCTGAACAGTAAGCACTTCATTGTCAACTGAATGGACCCACCACCAGGTTAGGGAAGCCTGCCCAGTCAAAAATCCACAACGGGCTGGATGCCAGTAACTCCTCATGCTCCAACTGTCAAATTGTACCAGGAGAGGAACGGCAGACAGAATAATGTCAGCGTCCCAAAGGAGCCAGGCAGCCACTTCCTCATGACTTCCATGATTAAAGTCTCAGTCATGAATGTCACAATTCATGTCATGATTCATTCTTAGGTACTGACACCTCCACAGTCTCTTGAACATTTCCAGTGAACAATAACAATCCCAGTTCAACCCTCGGATATACCAGCACAATCCCCACAGATGGTGCACTGTACATCCCAGGAGGTATCTGCACACATATACCTGCCACAGCTACAGTTGTTTCCTGTAGCCTTTGGAAGCGGGAGCCTTTCTACACAACTCAGCATTCACTGCAGGAACTTCCACACCACTGAAAATACCCTGGTATCCAGGCCCGCCACCAGCAATTCCGGGCCCCAGGGCAGAACAGGGGCCCCCAGGCATGCACAAGCCGCAGACACCGTCCGCCTGACATTTGGGCGGTGCTGTGCCTCCGCTAGCTGCTGGCTGAGCTGCTGGACGTGCTCTTCCGGCACGGCTAGGGCCTCCACATGCCCGCCTGGTAGGGTTGCCAACTGTCTAATTGCGCAAACTCAAAGACCCTTGCCCCACCCCCTTCTCTGAGGCCCCGCCCCCTGTACACTCCATCCCCCCTCCCTCTGTCGCTCACTCTCCCCCAGCCTCACTCACTTTCATCAGGCTGGGGCAGGGGGTTGGGGTACCACAATCTAGGGTGACCAGACGTCCCGATAAAATCGGGACCGTCCTGATTTTTGATCATTTGTCCCGGTTTCCGTTCTTCTTCCGTTTTTCGTTGTTGTTTTTTGCTCGACAACTTCGGGTGGGAAGTCCCGATTTTCGGGTCTTCTCATCTGGTCACCCTACCACAATCACTCTAGAGTGGCAACTGTTACTTGTCTTGTGCTAATGTCAACAGGCCCTAGGCCCATTGTGGTTGGCGCTGCACAAATAGAAAAAGTGTCTTTAATGGAGCTCATTAAATGAAAGCAGAATTCGGCCCATGAGCTTGTCCCATTGTTTTCCATACTTTCCAGTTCCACTCACATTCCCTTTCCTGAGAGAGAATGAGCTAAACCCAGCCCAGCAAGTAAAACAGAGTCAAAGTCTCAGGCCCCACTTTCCTTCCTCCTCCCTTGGAGATCAAAAATAAAGTGACCTCCTGGAGTTTTGATCACAAAATCTGGAGATGTCACTTTTACTGACGGGAGAATGCAGATTCTCTCATCGTTGAGAGAGTCTTCCTGGTGTGGGACTTGGACTCAAAAGGGACATATATGTACACCCGCAGCTTTGCCTGTGTGTGTGAAATCTGCAGGCGCTACCACTTGTGTGCATAAATGACAAGAGTTTACACACACACACACACACACACACACACACACACACACACACACACACACACACACACACACACACTAGTACTGAGATTAAGACTGCTGAGTGGGAGAAGGTTGAGGGGCAACCAGCTGAGCTACCCGGGCACTTTAGCCTTTGATCCCCACACCACATTATAACCAAACATGAGACGGACCATAGGGCTTCTGGATTTCAAATTCCTCCCAGCTGGATTTGAGGCTTTGGTTTGTGCCTCCATCTAACCTGAATTTAGCACACACACACACACACACACACACAGACACACACACACACCACGTTTCTTCCCATTTCCTATCCATGAGTAATCTTGGGACAAGAATGATTACATGTTTCTTTAGCAGCAACAACATTCCCTTAGGAAGTGAAAGTCAGACCTGCTGGAAGAGCGGCCTGTAGACTCAACCCTGGCAGCTTTCTCACCTTTTTGTACTTGTGTGGGAAAGTGAACCTCTCGATGGTGTTCTGCACAGCTCCCCGGTTCACGCTGCCTAATCTGTCTTCCAGCTGCAGCAGCTCCTTAAGCAAAAAATATCCACAAGGCATATGACAATCTCCCAAGACTATCCCTGCAGATTCATTCTGCTTTGTGATGAACATAGAATGTAAGGTTCTTTTCTTACCATTTATTCAGAGAAAATATAATCTCATGTAAATAATACTACGTTTCACTTTCATGAAGTCTTTTATCATAAGAACGTAACGGCCATACTGGGTCAGACCAAAGGTCCATCTAGCCCAGTATCTTCCAACAGTGGCCAATGCCAGGTGCCCCACATGGAATGAACAGAACAGGTAATCATCAAGTGATCCATCCCCTGTCGCCCATTCCCAGTTTCTGGCAAACAGAAGCTAGGGACAGCATCCCTGCTCATCCTGGCTAATAGCTACTGATGGACCCATCCTCCATGAATGTATCTAGTTCTTTTTTTAACCCTGTTATAGTCTTGGCCTTCACAACATCCTCTGGCAAAGAGTTCCACAGGTTGATTGTGTGTTGTGTGAAGAAATACTTCATTTTGTTTGTTTTAAACCTGCTGCCTATTCATTTCATTTGGTGACTCCTAGTTCGTGTGTTATGAGAAGGAGTAAATAACACTTCCTTATTTACTTTTTCCACACCAGTCATTATTTTATAGACCTCTATCATATCCCCCCTTAATCATCTCTTTTCCAAAATAAAAAGTCCCAATCTTATTTATCTCTCCTCATACGGAAGCTGTTCCATACCCCTAATCATTTTTGTCGCCCTTTTCTGAACCTTTTCCAATTCCAATATATCGTTTCTGAGATGAGGCAACCACATCTGTACACAGTATTCAGGAGAAGGGATAGCTCAGTGGTTTGAGCATTAGCCTGCTAAACCCAGGGTTGTGAGTTCAATCCTTGAGGGGGCCATTTAGGGATCTGGGGCAAAAATTGGGGATTGGTCCTGCTTTGAGTAGGGGGTTGGACTAGATAACCTTCCAACCCTGGTATTCTATGATTCCACATCTATTTAGCATGCCTGGACCTAGCACATATATTCCAGTTTGGAACAGCTGTTCTATAGCAAACAGTTTTAAACATTTATGACAGGACAGGTTCCAGGGGAAGCAAAAAGGGGTTAAACAATCATGTAAACCAGAAGGTACCTACTTCATAACTTTCCCTTACGGCAGACGTGTGTCTGTTTGGATTCAGTCCCTGCAGAGCAAGTAACTGAAGCTGAGGATAAGGGTAGTTTCTGATTTCATGGACAACCTGTGCGGGAGGGGAAAGAAAAGCACATAAAATCCTGACTTCAAATCAAATCTTTTTAAAGTGCAAAACTTCAGAGCAGACTGACAACTAGTTTGAGGCCCAAAATGAAGATTTCTTTTAAAACAAAGAAATCATACAGTTTTTATTAATTAAATCTACTCTCAGTAAAAATACAGTTGTGATTTTTTGTGTGTGTGTGTACAGTACTGCCAACCTTAGGCATTCAAAAATCATGAGATCATCTTAAAAATAATCAGCAATACATTCCAGGTTCTGTTTATTTGTCCTCTGGTTTTTAGCCATTTAAATAGCGTTCGAGTCACATTTTCAAGCTATTTTTTGAAACCAGAACTAGAAACGTACTTTAAAGAAAAAAATTAAAGCTTGGATTCCCATAGTCACTTGAATCCAGGAGCTGGGGGCTTTAAGAAAAAAAAAACAGACAAAACCCCCACCAAATATCACAAGACACAATAAAATTGCTATGTTTGGCAACACTGTGGGTCAACATCCAAAACACACCATCCTGCTAGCAGGAGGGTATCACTAAGCCTATGTCTACACTAGCACTTTTGTTGGTCAAACTTGTTGGTCAGAGGTGTGAAAAAACACACCCTTGAGTGACATAAGTTACATTGCCAGAAGCAGTCCACTGGTGTGGACAGTGCTATGTTGGTGGGAGATGCTCTCCTGCCGACATAGCTACCGCCGCTCGTTGGGGATGGTTTAATTCTGCTGATGGGAGAGCTCTCTCCCATCTGCATAGCGTGGCCACACGGGAGACCTTTCGGGGGCACAGCTGTGCTGCTGTGAAGTCTCTAGTGTAGACATAGCCTAAGCAAAACTGATCATCATCTGTGTCGAGTGAAGAGCAGAAAGTTAACAGCCTAAAGATTTATGCTGAGACTTACAAAACCGCCTGTTGAGGATAATAGATTCCCAATTCCCATTAAAATCTCATCTTGAAACAATCACACACAAACTGGAGGGTGGGGACTTCTCTTAAAGAGTCACAAATCAGGAGAGACCCCCCCAAAACAGCATTTGTTTTTAAGAACATGAATTTTTGCGGGGAGGATCTGACTGATGATTTTTGAACTCATACTATTAATACCACAAATGGTGAATAAGATTCTTTTAATTCATTTAGTTTTATTGGTAACACCTCACCAAAAAAATACCTGGGTGATCTTCATGCTGTTGGTCTCCTAATAGGAATAGGTTTCAAAGATTCGTGTCAAGGATCCTTTTGAGTGGAAGGAGATACAGTGGGAATGATTCTCAGGGAATGTCTATACTTACCTCCGGAGCGATCGATCCAGTGGGGATCAATTTATCGCGTCTAGTGAAGATGCGATAAATCAATCGCCGAGCACTCTCCCGTTGACTCCAGTACTTCACCGGAGCGAAAAGCTTAGGCAGAGTCGACGCGGGAGCATCAGCAGTCGACTTACCGCAGTGAAGACACCGCAGTAAGTAGATCTAAGTACGTCGACTTCAGCTACGTTATTCACGTAGCTGAAGTTGCGTAACTTAGATCGATCCTCCCTACCCTCAGTGTAGACCAGGCCTCAGAGACTTTAAGGTCAGAAGGGACCATCATGACCATCTAGTCTGACCTCTTAAAGTCCCTTTACACCACTCTGGCACTACAACGGGATTAAATTACCTTTAAATCCACTTCAAGGGTGCTTTACACTGCCAGAATGGTGTAAAAGTGCTTAGTCTAAATGAGCATCAGAACCAATGACTCAAATTCTGCTCTCAGCTAAACCAGTATGAATCTGGAGTAACTCCATTAACTTCAATGGAGTTAATCTGGATTTACAGTGGTTTACCTGGGAGTGGAATTTACCCTAATATCTACAGTGGTACAGTGTTCCATATCTTTTCCATTCTGTCTAGATTTTGTGGGCCAGCCTAGTGTAAAATCAGTGTAGCTCCACTGAAGATAATAGAAGTAATCCTATTTACTTTCCCTGCCCAATGAGTACAATGACGCAACCTTATCCTCTCAGGCAGACTCCCTCCCACAGCCAGAGATAAGTGGGACTCTTAGAAGACAGGTGATGGAAAGATAACAGCCTTTATTTTGACTGCCTTCTGGCAGACAATGCATAAAACATTTCCCAGCAGAAGTGTTTCACTTACCATCTGCGTTGAGGATGTGTTTCTGGGGAAATGGTGCATTCTAGACGTAGCTAAATAATGTTGATAGTGCTGAGGAACTGGCCTGACCTGGAACTGGGCATGCGTCAGTCCAGCATCAACACTGAGATCCCTGTAAGAATGAGACCAAAAATACATATATACAATCTTCCTTTTAAATGCCTCACTTTATTTCTGAGCCCATATACACTGCCAGTTACAATTCATTGTAATGCTCTCCAATACCGTGCACGCAGTTCATTGGGTTCCATTCTCAGCTACAATGGTGCAAATCCGGAGTGGTGCCACTGACATCGGTAGTTACTCCAGATTTACAGCACTGAAATAGAGCAGAACTAGGTCCGATTCTCCACTGTCTTGTTCTTTGTGCAAGTCACTTGCACCTTGCCAAGGTGAGCGTAAAGTGTTGGTAAGAGTCCTGATTTTCACATGTGCAAGGCAGTAGAGAAATAGGCCCACTGGCTTCATAGTTGGATGAATAAAAATGTAGTGGCCTTATTAGTCCTCCAGGATGTGATGGGTAAGGCAATGTGAATTAACTGGTTCAGAACAGGCCAGATTTTGCTTTCGCTCATGCCAGTGTAAATCTGGAGTAATTGTACTGGCTATAGAATCTGCCCCTTCCACTTTATTTTTTTATTAATTCTAATCATACTTTGCTGAAACACTTTACAAACATAGGAGATGCCTCACTAAAATGCAGTCACTTCCAACGTGAAACAAAGCATCCGTTTAACAGAGGACAGCAACAGTAGCACAGGGAGAGAAGAACTGAAGCTACAAGGAGAATTCAGGGATGAGCTCATCGACAGTTGCTTGGCTTAGAGCTGAGAGCACAGTGGTTCACAGCACAAAGTGAGATGGTACATGCCTTACCCTAATCAGTCAGGTGCCCAAAGCCTCTGAACTGCAAGAGTATTATTAAAAGAAAACAAAGACAAGGAAGCAATATATAGGAGGGGGGAAAGGAATACATCTGAGGGGAATGGGGCAGAAAGTGGGCTGGAGTCATAAGGATAGAAGTTCATCAATTTTAAAGCCAGAAAGGACCATTAGACCATCTAGTCTGTCTATAGATTAGATCATCATTCTAGCCACACCTCTTGTGTGACACAGGCCAAAGACTTTTACCCAGCTACTCCTGTGTTGAGCCTAACCACGTGTGTTCAGCTCAAGCATCTCTTCCAGAAAGAACAACAAGGAGTCCTTGTGGCACCTTAGAGACTAACCAATTTATTTGGGCATAAGATTTTGTGGGCTAAAACCCACTTCATCAGATGCATAGAGTGAAAAAAACAGTAAGCAGAATATATATTGTAGCACACGAAAAGATGGAAGCTGCCTTACCAAGTTGGGGGGGGGGGGGGGTCAGTGCTAACGAGCCAATTCAATTAAGGTGCAAGTGGACTATTCTCAACAGATGACAAGAAAGGGTGAATACAGACTAACACGGCTACCGCTCTGAAACCTGTCTTCCAGAAAACCATCTAATCTTGATCTGGAGACATCTAGAGATGGAGAATCCACCACTGTTGTAATCTCATAAAAAAAGATACATTTTGTCTCATTGCATTTCTCATGCTTTCACCAGACAGAAATTTATGATTGCCATAAGCCTTCCACCGGGGACCCCCTCCTGTGCACATACACACAGACACAAACCTGTGAGCTAAAAATTGCTGGCAAACCACACCTCTTGATTCCTGGAGTCCAAGGGCAGATAGCTAGCATGTTATCTCCATCAGTAATTCAATTAACAGATCCCTTGGCTCTCCAGCAAGAGGAATATTGCAGCAAACAGTGCTTTGAATGTTGGTCACTTTATCAGAGTTACAAAAGCAGGCACTCTAATAACCATTGTATTAGCACTTGCCAAAGCGAAGCTAATGAGAACGGAGGAATTGCCTTTTCATTCCATCCTCAAACTTCCTTTTCCTTAAGCGGAGGAAGAGAGCAGCCGGCATTGAAGCTCGTTATGAGCTATCAAAATATTTCTTCAAGTGCCTGTGGAAGCTGCTTTCCCTCAGCAGCGGATGACAGACATGAAGACACAGTCACTGTAGAAATCTTTGGCAGCACTGCTGCTTGAAACATCCTGAGCGTGAGGAGAGAACTCCAACGCCCACTCCTGCCATTTCTCTGGCCTATTCCCACCCTTTGCTTAGCTGTACCGTGCCTCCTGTCACACGGGATCTCAAATGGAGCAGGGCTGCCACGCCTCAGACCAGGAGAAGGCCCACAGAAGGATGCAAGGTGTTGCAGGATGGAGACTGTCCTATGAGGCGAGATTTAAAAGCTGCCCCACTAATATTTAGTGTGGAAAAGATCAGATTAAGAATTCACGGTGAGAGAGAGAGGGAGAAGCAGTGTGGTTCAGTTGTCTATTCGTGGCTCTGCTGCTAGTTATTATGATAGACATACATAATAGCAGCATAGGTATACCTGATGCTATCGAGAGAGTAACGACTCTTTGCTTTCAAGGATCTTATTATAATCTAAGGCCCCATTCTTACAATGGCATCTGCCCCGGCAGACCCCTGCCTCAATGCCTAGCTCTACTGTAGCCATTGGAACTTGGAGTTGGTGCAGGAGGCTGTTGGCATGAATGTCTTTGCAGGATCAGAAGAGACCATTAAGCCTCTCCTGTCTGTGTATCTTGGGTTTTCCTACCTCCCTGTGGCTGTGGGCCCAACTGGCTAGGGAGTCTAGAAGTGTCCAGGAGAATGTCCGCTTTCATTTCTTTTAAAAACTAAGATCAATATTTCCGCATTTGGATGGCCAAAGTTAGGCACCCAAATCCAGACTTTGGCACCTACCAAAAAGTGGCCAGATTTCCAAAGGTGCTTGAGTACCCACAGCTCCATTTAGGGATGAGAGAAAGTCAGGGTATTTCCGCCGCCGCAAACCGAGTCTCTGTTATACAGGTGTCTAAATATGCATTTTAGGTGCCTACCAGCAGCCACCGATTTCTAATTCTTTTCCTTGAATAGATGGCTTTGAAATGCTCACCACCGCGAACGGATTGCTAGGGCTGAGAGGGCCAAGCAGCAGGGCTCTGCTCCTGCAGCAGGAAGCTGAGAAAGTCAGCGGAGGCTCTGTCTACACGCTGAGCTCGGGGTGTGATTTCCCTGTTCGTGTACACGCACTTGCACTAGTGCTCATTCAGTGAGTGTGAATATAAATAGCAAGGTAGCCACAGTAGCTGCAGTAGAGGGGCCGCACGGCTGAGCCACGCAGAGTAGATACCCACTGGTTTCACGTAGGATTGTACTCGGCACAGCTCAGCCATGCCTCCATTACCGGTGCTGCCATGGCTACCCTGCTATTTATACTCATGCTAACGCAACGAGCGCTAGCGCAAGTATGCATACACCAGCAGGGGAATCACACCCCTCGCTCCTAGCACAGACGGAGCCTGAGTTCAGCATCTGTGACGCATGACCGCACAGGGTTAAGCATCCTGCAGGATGGATGACTCAGATGTAATCCTTAAAGACCTATGGGGGAGATACTGTTTGTGTTTTTGTGTATTTACGTAATTATGGGTAGTGGTCAACAATGCAATCAACAGTCCCTGTCTATGCTGTACAGGAACTCCTCACATAACGTTGTAGTTGTGTTCCTGAAAAATGCAGCTTTAAGTGAAACAATGTTAAACTAATCCAATTTTCCCATAAGATTTAATGTAAACGCGGGGGGTTAGGTTCCAAGGAAATTTTTGGGGGGCAGACAAAAGGCATTATATACTGTACCGTACTGTACTGGGGTTGGGAGGTGCCCCTGGCTTACCCCACACAGGCACAGCCCGCTGCAGGCAAGGATGCTAGGAAGCCACTTCGCAGCAGCAGTGGCAGCTTACCTGGAGAAGAACAGGCACCGACTTTGCCAGGGGATGCTCCAAGCCCGCCTCTTCCCGTCCCCGCTCCACTCCAGGCCCACCTCTTTCCACCCCCACTCCACCTCCTCTCCGGAGCACGCCACATCCCCGCTCCTCCCCCTCCCTCCCAGAAAGTCCTAAGCGCCGCTAAACAGCTGTTTAGCGGCAGGGGAAGTGCTGGGAGGGAGGGGAAGGAGGCGGAGAAGAGGAACTTGTGCAATGCTCCTTTATAAAGTCGCTGCTCTTCCGCAGAATCTTACAAGCAGTGGACAGAGCAGGCAGCCAAATGACATTATAAAGGGAGCATTGCACAACTTTAAACAAGCATGTTCCCTAATGGAGCAGCAACCTAACTTTGAAACAACATTAAGCGGGAGGAGTTACTGTATTCTGTTAATTCAGAGATCAAAAGAATATCCTAGAATTTAAATGAACTGTCAACATGGGATATCTCTGTATTCATCTCTTTGAAGTGTATAGTAAATCACCTGTGAATGGTGGAAAAACAGGCAATTGCCTTATGTTAATCTGTGTGAATAATTAACAACAATGCTTAGGAAATGAGGGCCTATTGTTCCCCGAGGGACTCTAACCTGTCAAAGAAGGCCTGAATTGTATAAAAGATGCTTGGGTTCCAATCTTTTTTATCTCAGATCTGCTTGATGCTTCAATGCAGGGGAAGCTTAAGCCACAAGATTGAGATCCCAATGCTAACTGGACTGCCCTGAATATATTGGACATTGGACTATAACCTATGGACTAGAATCTAAAAGAACTCTTTGCAACTATAAAGCTTACCATCTCTGCTATGAATCTGAACCTCAAGTACTGAACTCGTCTGTATGTATAATGATCTTTTAACCATACTCTCTCTCTTTCCTTTTTAAATAAATTTTACTTTAGTTAATAAGAATTGCCTGTAAGCGTGTGTTTGGGTAAGATCTGGAATATTCATTAACCTGGGAGGTAATGTGTCTGATCCTTTGGGATTGGTAGAACTTTTTTATATGATGAAATAAGATTTTCATTAATCTTCATCGTATCTGACTTGGGTAACTAGGTGGAAGTCTGAGGCTGGGTTACTTTAAAGGAACTGTATTTTGGACTTCTGAATAACCAGTAAGATATAACAGAAGCTGTTTCGTGCTGGCTTGGGAAATCTAAATATTGGAATATCCACCAGCTTTGGAAATTGTCTGCCCCATTCTTTGCAGTTCACCCTAATAAAGTGACCTCAGCTGGCTCCTCCCGAGACCCCGGTCACAGTATGTATCCCAAAGAATCCCAAACACATGCCGAGAAACAATCCCTGCCCCAAAGATCTCACAGTCAAAATAGAGAAAACATGGCAAAAGAAACAGAGGCCCACCAAGGTAAAGTTAATTGTCTACGGTTATACAGCATATGACTGGAAAAGTCAGATAGACGGGTATCCTATTCATATCACAAGGCATCCTCAAGTGCACACGCCGGGTGTCTGCACAATTACACAGTTTACGTATGCAAGTGCAGCACTATAATTGCATCACCAAATTAACCACACAATTGTGCACCTAACTTAAAAATAAAAAAAATCACGCCCGCTACATGATGTTGCTTCACAGACCGGACGATCCGAACTAACAGACCATACTGGATGTTTTCTGAGCATTTTGAAATGAATGAATATGACAAGCTAGCTGGGGAAAGCAAAAACAACCACCTCCAACGTTCTAGCACAAGCCAGCATTGGCGCAGCATTCTGATGCACGGACATCATAGATTCACATCTTATTGCAATGCCCGTAGGACTCATCTCACTTGGAAATAATTGAAGGATTAGAGCCAGGATAACAGGTTAGATCGTACTCACTAAATGCATATTCAGAAGACAATTTGTGGGACCAAAGGGAGTGTTTTATGTTTTACTAAAGGTGTGGCCGTTGGGGAGATCTGATCACTTTCAGCAATTCCACCCATCCCCTTTTCATGTAAAAATACACTCCCTTAGCTTCAAGTCTCCACTGATGTATTAATACGTTACAGGAATGTTTTTACATCTGTCACTGGATAGACTAGTACAAGCACCCTGAGGGGAGATGAGTCACCCAAAGGTATATATACACATATACTATATGATTTCCTGACAGCCACTCCTTCAGTTTTATAAGATTATTGAACAACCAAGGCAAAAATAGGAGGTTAAGTGGTGCTTTATAGTGAGCATAATTAACACTGTGCACACACACACACACACACACACACAGAGCGCTACTCCATCTAGAGAAAACCTAAAGCACTTGTCAGCACATAAAAACTGGGCCAAATTCTGCTCTTGTTGGTTATTGAGCAGCTATTCAATAATTTGTTTTTCCCTCATCATTCAATGTGGACACATGCCTTTTTTACTGCACACTATTCGAACCGTGTCCTGACAATAGAATGATTAATTTCCTGGTGGGCTTTTCTGTCGTTCTCGTCGCTATGGTAGCCAAGCACTTCACAAGTATTTATTTATTTATTTATTTTCAGACCACCCCTGGGAGATGAGGGGTGCTATTATCCCTATTTTACAGATGGGGAACTGAGGTACAGAGAGATTAAAGTCAAAAGTATCCACTAGTTTTGGGTGCCCAATTTGAGACATCTAGAACCTGATGTTTCAGAGTACTTAGCATTACACAGCTCTGTATATGTTCCAAGCACAGCTCCCCTTAACTTCAGTTTTAGCTGTGAGAATTCAGCACTTCCACAAATCAGACCCCAGGCTCTCAAATCAGGAACCCAGAAAATGAGGAACTCACAATTCCTGAGAAAAGTTTGGTTTAAATAAATTGCCTCCCACTGCACAATAACACGATGACAGAGGCAAGGATAGAATCCAGCTCTCCTGGGCAGCATTCAACTGCCTTAACCAAGAGATCCTCCTTTCTCTTCCTGCAATCCCTGCTTCATCCACTACAGTAACTCCTCACTTATTGTTGTAGTTATGTTCCTGAAAAATGCACATTTAAGCAAAACGATGTAAAGTGAATCCAATTTCCCCATAAGAATTAATGTAAATGGGTGGGTTAGGTTCCAGGGAAATTTTATTTTTAGATAGATAGATAGATAGATAGATAGATAGATAGATAGATAGATAGATAGATAGATAGATACACACAAACACAAACACACAGTATAAGTTTTAAACATAAAACAATTTACTACTGTAGACAGCAATGATGATTGTGAAGCTTGATTGAGGTGGTGGAGTCAGAGGGTGTACGAGGGTGGGATATTTCCCAGGGAATGGCTTACTGCTAAATTTCAGAGGGGTAGCCGTGTTAGTCTGTTTGGAGAAGTGGGTCATAGCCCACGAAACCTTATGTTCTAATACAGCGCAGACCACGAAGAGAGGAATCTCAGTGGCCAGAACACAATGCCGTAGGGAACTAGAGACAGCTAGGACCGTTGAGAGCAGCCTCCAGTCTGCTCTAGTTTAACTAGAGGCTAAGGCAGAGAATCAAGGTGCTGTAACTGGCTCCATGACAGTCTGCTGAACCCAGCATATGCTGTATGCAGCAGAAAATCTGACCCACTAGATGTAACTAAAACTACAGGAGGAATATAGATAGGGAAATGTAATTACCCGAGCTGGGGTCTGGTTGGGCCTCTGGGGTTAACGCCCCTACTTGCTATACAAGTGCAAAGTTTTATCACATTGTGAAAAGTGCCATGGGAACATTATCATTAATTTATTATAGCGAGTCAAAGTATAAACATTTTCCCATAGTACCCAGGGGCCATGATCTTTAATGATCACAGTTGCTTATGGCTTTGCTTTTATGTCTCATCCAAAACACCAGGGGAAATGAAAGACTTACCAGTCTGTGCCTTCAGCTAAATACCTGGGCTGGGGCCCCATGGGTTGAGGAGTTTGCAGTTGGTGGCCGAAGTCAAAGCCTGGGTGTAACCGATGAGGTTGAACAGACATGCGCTCCTGAGTCCGCCTGCAGGGGTGAGGAGAAGGGCAAGTGTGTTTAAAGGTGAGAAGGACATGGCCAAATGCTGTCAGAGGGGTAAGAGATGGAAGATTGCTAGGTAAAACATTGTGCGCCTGGAATTCCCTCACCAAACACATCTTCCTTCCTTCCTTTAAAATAGAGGGGGGGGACAGCTATTGCTCTTCTGTGGAATTGTATTTGTATATCACACGCTAAGCACATAATAGTAAATAAGGCAAGAAAACAGCAGCAATAGAAATGGTCACACTTTTAAGGGGTTACAGACTAAACAGACAAGACTATCAGTAGTAAATAGGCCCAATGGCCAGTGATGGGATGATAGAAGTTACTACACAGAACTTTTTCCTGGGTGTCTGGCTGGTGAGTCTTGCCCACATGCTCAGGGTTCAGCTGATTGCCATATTTGGGGTCGGGAAGGAACTTTCCTCCAGGGTAAATTGGCAGAGGCCCTGGAGGTTTTTCGCCTTCCCCTGCAGCATGGGACACGGGTCACTTGCTGGAGGATTCTCTGCATCTCGAAGTCTTTAACCATGATTTGAGGACTTCAATAGCTGAGACATAGGTGAGAGGATTATCGCAGGAGTGGGTGTGGGAGATTCTGTGGCCTGCATTGTGCAGGAGGTCAGACTAGATGATCATAATGGTCCCTTCTGACAAAGTCTATGAGTTTATGACTTGCAAGGGATGAGAGGGAGGGGCAGCAGAGGCAGAGAGATGATGGGACTTGCCCAAGATCACATGGAAGGTCGGTGGCAGAGCCAGGAGTAGAATCCAGGTCACCTCAGTCCCTTTCCAGCACTTTATCCAAACTTACTCAGTTTACAAGCAAAAACAAAAGTACGTTATTCTTGAGCTTCAGCACCACAAACAGCCTCAAATCTGTAAGTCAAAAGATGTACTTACTGGCTCCGGGATAGTCAATCATAATACAGAATCTGCAAGCCTAATTCAGCACCCAGTTATACCCTCTGTATCCATCCTTGTCTCCACATTCAACTTACTAACCTGTTGTTATGAACGGGGTTCCACGGGAGTCTCCACAGATGGTAACTAGGAGAAGAATTTGGCCCAGCCCCTGGAATTTAGTCAACAGGTAGTAGCAGCCGAGAGCCAGGCTCGCACTGGGTGTGGCAGTTGGGCCAAGCAATCCACCATCTGTGCAGTCTCCCTCATACAGCCAATGAAATTGTGGCATGCAAATTAGCTGTGAATAGGGTTGCCAACTTTGATTGGATGTATTCCTGGAGGTTTCATCAGATGACACAATCTTTAATTAAAGATTAATCTTTAATTCCTGAAGACCCCAGGAAAATCCTGGAGGGTTGGCAACCCTAAGTAAAGGTGGCAGTGATTGGTTGAGTTACCTCTGATATCACAGTGGTCTGGGACTCCAGGCAATGCATAGATACATGCCTTATTGTAGCTGGACACCCCACGGGTGGAGTTTGTAAAGTCAAAATGGCTGAACACTTAAAAATTGGATGGTAACAGACTGTGAATTCCAGTGATGATTCAACCTGGTGACAGTCTAAACAAAAAGGCGCTCTCAACCATGCTTGTAGCTGTATCCATCACTTCACACTGACTCTGACGTTCTAGGCTTCAGAATCACAATCCTGGAATTTTATTATATTGCGTCTCTTGATGATATGCAGGCCAGAATAGACCCCAGCTTGCTCTCCTTTAGTTGTTTTGTCCTTGCAGGGCTAAGAGAAGAAGGAGGTAGTACAAGCTGTGTCTACTCACAGCTCTTAACTACTAACTGCATCCAGGGGCGGCTCTAGGTACCAGCGCAGCAAGCGCATGCCTGGGGCGGCAAGCCGCGCGCGGGGGGCGGCCTGCCGGTCGCTGTGAGGGCGGCAATCAGGGAGCCTTCGGTGGCATGCCTGCGGGATCTCCGCCGCTCCCGCGAATTCAGCGGCAGGCACGCCGAAGGCACGAGACTGGCAGATCACCCGCAGAAACGCTACCGAATCCGCATGACCAGCAGACCGCCCGCAGCCATGTCGCATGACCTGACTGCCGTGCTTGGGGCGGAAAAAAACATAAAGCCGCCCCTGACTGCATCCACACTATGGGGTTGCTCTGCTTTAACAATATCCGTTTCTAAACTGATATAGTTAGAGAGAGACAAAAACTGTGTGTAAACAAGACCTAACGTGCGCAGATGAGGCTCTGAACATACAAAGGATCAAACCCGTGTGCTCAGTCCTTATGTAGTCAAACTTCCATTGACGCTGATGAGGTGAGTGAGGGACAATTACACCGCATACATTGACACTGATGGCAGTTTGCCTGAGCAAAGACGGAGTAAATCGAAGTAAAAAACTCTGGATATGGCCCAAATGGAGTTAATCTGCTGAGTAAATAGGTTCTATTTTTCATAGTCACAATAGAATCCTCACGCTGCAAGACACAAACCAGATTCTCTTTATTAGGGGTTTGAAAGAAACTTTCCCTGTAGACAGGCTATTCCACAGCTGCCAGCAACAGAGATTCTTGCCGTTTCCTCTGGTACTAGCTGTTTCCCTGAACAGGATGCTGGACTAGATGAGCATTGCTTGACCTTTTCCATACTGCGACCCCCCGAGAACTCCCTCCCATACAGCTGACATCACCCATGTAACATCGTGGGAAAGGCATAGGGGTTGTGAACCCATTACCTGATTTGTGAATCCCCCAGGGGCCCATGACCACAAAGTCTACAACCCATTTGACTAGATGTACCACTGATCTCATCAGCTGAGGACATTTTTATGTAGAACTGCACTGTATGGTTTCAGAAGAGTGCAGTGTACGTCTAAGTAATAAACATATCATCATTACCCGAGCCACAAATATATTTGCTACTAATCATTAAACCCACTTAAAGAACTAACCCATGCAAAACAAAACAAGCACAAGAAGAGTATAAGAAAACACCTTTAACAAGGAAAACATATGGAAAGGAGGAACCTTCACTTTGCAGCAATCCTTCCAAACACAGCATTATTGCAGTTTCATGCTTTAACTCTTGATCCATTAGTATAACCCACAAATGGTTTCCATATGTTTTCAAATAGGTCTCCCCATCCTATATTTTATATAAACCACTCTCTCAAGAAGTGCAGTCTGAGTAAGGCTAGACATCAGTTTCCATCTCTGTTGAGTTAAAATTATTCTCTGTGCAGTCATCAGTCCAGTCTGAAGCCAAGTTGCCTTCCTTGACAAAATGTTCTTCAAATCAGAAGCATCATTTACTCTGCATGCAGCTGGCTTATAGCCATCAAGCCTACATCCAGAATGATGATCTTCTGCCTTCCCACAATATGCATATATATGTGAATAGACCCAGAATATGTAATAAAGTCTCCTATATGATTGTGAAACCTCCAGCAAACATTTATAGATCCCATACAAACTACCCATTTTCTCTGTTGCCCAGTATAGATTATGTAGTTTTAAAACTGGCATCCTGATTCTCCTGTCATTTACACCAGTACCTCCAATGACTTCAGGTGAGTTACCCTAGTGTGAGAGAAGACTCTGTCTTAGTACTTTTAAATTCATGTCCCCAACTAGTCTTATAATTAAGAAGCCAAATGTTTTCCCCATTACCTTTGTGTAACTTTCACCTATTCTGATCTCCCATGTGCTTTTAGGGCCCACCACTAAACCTACATATATATGTATATATTTTATATGCTTAATGAGTTTCCTTCATTCATCTGAGCTTTATGGGCACATCAGCCAGGTGTTTTCTGTAAGGAATAATTTTTTCATATATAGTCACAACTGTGAACTCCACTCTTACTGGAACTGTTTTTAAGTTGAGGGGAGGGGAAAAAAAACCTAGTGGCTGATTTACAGAAGAGCTGAGCAACTACATGTCCCATCCTATCTAGGTGGTGGTACTGTGGATCCCCGGGCAATTGCATAGGTGCAACAGAAGTTGAAAATCTGCTCTGCAGACTCCCTTCCTCTTAGAATATCAGGGTTGGAAGGGACCTTAGGAGGTCATATAGTCCAACCCCCTGCTCAAAGCAGGACCAATTCCCAATTTTTGCCCCAGATCCCTAAATGGCCCCCTCAGGGATTGAACTCACAACCCTGGGTTTAGCAGGCCAATGCTCAAACCACTGAGCTATCCCACCCCCCTTGATGATACCTGACCCTGAAAGACCACAGCTTTGGTGCCGGCTGAATGTGTGGCACAGGCAGTTAGAAACCAAATGTCATAGGAAGTGAGTGAAAGACGGGGCCCCGGGATATCATTTGTTCAGAACCACTTTTCAGAGGTTTTGAAGAAGAGAACGGTGGCATCCCTCCATTCTAACCTCAGAAGGCCTCATGGACTTCCACATCTGAAAGATCAGTCCAGGGGTATTTATCCCCTCCAGTAGGTCAGACATGTGTAGAATGTTCTTTGACATCCAAGTAAACTTTGACATCAACTTTGTTTTACTGCGCTCCTTGAACAGGACATGGAGCCAAACTCAGCCCTGATTTAAATGTGTGTGAGCCCCGTTGACGACACTGAGTGTCAGCCCCAGCTACCCTAGGGCTGAGCTTGTATTGTTATGTCTCGTAAGTAAGAAGAGACATCGCCTTTGAGAGCCATGGGCTGACTGGGGTGGGTTAGTTCATGGCTTGCAGCTGGCTGCCCTATTTCTTGGTGGAAAGGTCACTCACCTGGGATGAGGCATGAGCCTGCGGTGCTGGGCCTCGAGGAGCTGCTGCTGGAGGAGGTATTGCTGGTGTAGCGCCTGAGGTAGGAAGGAGGGTCCTGTCACATCCTGAAACGGCAGGGCTGGCAGAGGTGGTAGGGGCTGGTGTAGTGGGCCGTTATGCTGGTGAGCTGTCGCCATGTGAGGGTTCAGCCCTGGCTGTGGCTGGACAGGGTGAGGGAGGGGGAAGTCAGCTGAGATCTGAGGTTGGGGGCCCAGATGGAAGTGCCGGCAGGAGGTAGCATGAGGGTGCTGAGACCTTTGAAAAGGAGCACCTGCAAAAGAAAAGCAAGTCTATCACAGAGGTATGCAAATACCGCCACAAAGGCTATGCAATAGGACTCTCTAGAATACCCCACCAGGAACAATGCCCGGAGGGAAATAGATTACACAGCCTCACAGATGGCTTCCATCTCTTCGAATGAATGATCAAAGCCATCTGTATGCCCATGACCACATTTCCAAACGTGCCTCCACAAAAGCCAGCAGTTGCATTACGTGTGCACAAGCTGGAGAGCTGCATTAAACCGGACATGAAATCTTTAAAGCATATAAACCTTCCTGCTTTCGCACACAAGCCAGCCACAAACTCCCAGGAGTGAGGAAGAAATGTTACACGTCCCCCAGTGCCATCATTGTCCAGGAAGGAAGCTTTACACTTTTTTTCTGAAGCCTCTTGCATTGGCTGGTGTCTGAGACAAAATCCTGGACTACATGGGCCAACGGGCTGATTCAGCACATAAATACCTATTTCCTTAGAACTTTTGCATTCATAACAGCTGCCATGTTGGCCGGCACAGTAGAGATTGAACATGCATGCTACACACCCACTGAAATAAGATCCTCATGTCGGAAATTAAAAGACAGCAATATCGTCATACAAACTACTTATTGTTAGTGTGTATCATACCACAAGATGAGTGTTTGTAATAAACCTCAGAGGTTTATTAGAATAAGTCTTCCGGTGCAGATCAAAGCCGAAAATGGAGAATCTTTTATCCGCTAAGCCTAAGGCCATCTCTTTTGTTCGGCCCAAGTGAAACCTTATACTAAAGACATACAGCTTGTTTGTTTCATCTTGGGAGACCTGGTTCTCATATAGCCTTTTGGTACCATCTGCAAGATCTTTCCTAAACTAACAATAAACCAGGTGCTACCTGCTAGAGACCCATGTCCCTCTCACTCAGACAGACCTTAGCTAGTGCTAGTAATGGGCCAAGGGACACGAGTTCAATTCCCTTCTCTACCACGGACTTCACATTTTACCTTGAGCAAGTCACTCAGAGCCTGTCTACATGGGATGTTAGTGCACAGCAAGCCAGAGTGTTAATCTACAGTGCACTGGCTGTCGCCATCTGTAAAATGGGGATAATTGCATTTCCCTACCAGTGGTTTTGTGAGCATAAGCGCATTAAATATTGTGAGATGCTCAGACACTACTGTACTGGGGGCCATATAAGTATCAGAAACAAAAAATAATCATTTGCACTTCTATGGTGCTTTCCATCAGAGCGTCTCAAACGTTACATTAATCTGGCCTCACAACTCCCCCCGTGTAGGTAGGTGGTATTATCTCTGTTGCCAACTCTTACGAATCTCATGATATTTAGTGTTTTTCTTCTGTGGCGTAGTGGTATAAAAAAAATGGGTAAACTGAACTCCATATTTCCCAGATGAGACATGGGTCAAAACTCTGATTACCCAAATTGCCCCCTCAACTACACTGCTGTTTTTGTCAAGCCCTGGCTCCTGGAGTCAAGTTATTTCATGAAAATCTCATCTTAAAACCTTCAGAATGTCACTCAAGTACACCCAAAAAGCTCAGCACCCAAAAAGGAAAGAAAAAGAACCCCAGATTTATCTTTTTTTTTAAAAAAAGTCTCATGATCTTTAAAAAATGTCATGGGTTTTAGGGCTTGACTCATATTTGAATGCTTGGGTTTGGCAGTATCAGATTCACTTTACAGACAGGTAAAATGAGGCACATGGAAGTTAAGTGACTTGCCCAGGGCCACACAGAAACCTACTGGCAGAGCCACAATTGGGACCCAGGTAATGAATCAGCATCCCTTTGGCAAAAGAGTCCGTAATGAATTCAGGGTGCGCAGCATCTCACTACAATTCTTTACAACTCTCCACTCTAACTTTTCTCCCATATCAAGACAGATTTCACTATGTGCCACACTGATACTGGCCCTTACATGGATGTATCGGGATTGCACACTGAGTGCCAGGGACCCCCCACATCTGCATACACCAGGCAATACAGTCCCTGTGATCAGTAGAGCACAGGGATTTCTTCGTCTGTGACCCCTTGGGGTGCAGAGAAGTGTGAAGGTGGGGCTGTAGTTGGTTTAATATACGGCTCCCTCTGATGGAGTGTATCAGTAATCACACTGTGCTGGGACTCTAGGAGAAATTCTGCTCCCTGAGGCCCAGCATTTCTTCAAGAACTCCCTCTAGGATGGTGCATCTCCAAACCCGCTCAACACTGGGCCATGCATATAATGCACCATTGACCACTGGATCAAGATCACTTCTTACTGCAAGTCATTGGCATCCTACACTCCACCACCAGCCATCCACACCCCATTTGGGCGTGAAATAGGATTGCTTCTCAAGAAGCATTTAAATATAGAGACACCCACCTATCTCTTGAAAATACAATAGCAATTCTTGCTGGACAAAACTCTCCTTTCTGAACTCCTCTGAGAGAGAGTCAGTTAATCTGCTTCCTACAGCATGCAGCTTCGAGACAGACAGACAGTATGCCATACCGAACGCACATTGGAGACAAGTGGAGGTTGCTTTCAAATGCTTTGTTTATTACATACTTACTGTATATTGGACTGCACAAAACACAACCCTGCAACTAGAACAATGCTCACAATGAAGCCAAAAAACACAGGAAATTTACCGAAGTTGAAGTTTTCTTACAAACTCAAATCTCTGACCAGGTTTGGAAGCCACCTGAGAGAAGCAGGGTCCAGTTTGGAGCGAACTTGGGACCATGTTATGGTCTTGAACTGGAAGTGTATTATTTATTGTATTGGGCGCCAACACTTTGCATGGTGCTTTGAATACACAGTAAAGTTCAGCCTAATCTGCAAAGCTGAGAAGTGGCTCCAAACTCCCCTAGAAAGCAGAGTGTTCTCATGCCAGGCAGTGTTATGGGACCATCTTAGGTCAGACAAAGGCAAAGCAGTTTGGCCATCTATTCTTTAGGGTGCCTCTACAAGTCAGAAGCGGTGGAAGAATTATACAGTGGACATATTTGAAAGTTGCGGTTTTGAATGAATTGGTCCTGAAGCCAAGCAACAAGCTGGTGGTTTCTAATGGAGAGGAAGGCCCATAAACACAGGCCGATTGAAACTAAGGGGACGTCTACACTCGGAGCTGGGATTGTGATTCCCAGCTCAGATAGACATACTAGTGATAGCTCTCTTCGAGCTAGTACACTAAAAGTAGGAGTGTAACTGGGGAAGCATAGAAGTGAGCAGCAAAGCTGGCTCCCCCGGTAACAAACCCGCCTGAACACCGTGGGTATGTACTTGGCATGACAAGCACCTGCAGCCGCTCTCTGCTGCCTGTGCTCCCAAGGCTACACTCGTACTAGCTCCAAGCATAGACACACCCTAAAACAACTGATTGAACACACAAACCGCCAACTTTTGAACAATTCCATGTGTAACCCGATCACACACAGGTTCTGATGAGATCACTCACTGGAAATGGTCGAATGAAGACATTCACACATTGGGAGTCTAATGAAACTGGTTTCAGAGTAGCAGCCGTGTTAGTCTGTTTCCGCAAAAAGAACAGGAGTACTAGAGACTAATGCATTTATTTCAGCATAAGCTTTCGTGGGCTACAGCCCACTTCATCGGATACATAGAATGGAACATAGTAGGAAGAGAAAATGTGAAAAGCTGGATGATTTGTCCACAGCTTGGGGACTCCATTACAAAAGTTTCACATTGCTCTGGGGCAGAATATTACACTATGCATTTTTATCTCTGATGAAGATACTCTCCATTAGACCTGGGCCAATATTGTCTAGCTGCATGTGGGAACATTCGTTAAACTTGCTTTGATAGACTTTGTGACTTTTTTTTATTCCTTTCCTATGTGGTTGTGAGGATGTCTGAGGAAAGACAGAAGCTTTGTGAAATACATCTGCAGGCCTGTGGCTTCAAAGGAAGTCTTAGCATAGCCATCTTGAAATCTCTGTCACCTCTCTCTTTCTGTTGTGGTCATCCAGACAGAAGCAGAAACAATACCAGCACTACACAACTGACCAACCAAACATCACAAAGAGCAAATAGTTACTGAAAATCACACAGAATGAAAACTGTTAACTTGGGTAAACCCATAGTACCTCCGCTGACATCAATGGAACAGAATTATCCTGGATTTACCCCGATGTAACTGAGATCAGAATCTGGCCTTGCAGTACCATTCCTTTACTGAATTTAATGGAAGATTTCTCAGAGTAAAGTGCACAGGATCAAGCCCTATAGTATTTACTCGAGTAACATTTATTCTTTTCTTTTTGCTCAGCCCATATTTCAGTCCCAAGTCAAATTTGCATTGGAACATAAAGTCACTGCCCATGAGCGATTCTGGGTCAAATGAGAACTTGATCCATTTATTTCAACAGTCCTTTGTTTAGACAGTACTATCTGGCAGAGCAGAGAGAAACCCATCACTAAAGATCTGTCCAGAGACACCACTCTGGCTCAGTGTTTGTGCTCCCTGTAACGATGGCAAGGGTGCCATTTTCACTTTCCAGAGCAGCTCTTGAGCTTGTAGGACATTTCTACAGCAAAAATGATTACGCTGGAAATGTGCGCATCACGTTCAAAAGCCACTAATTGCATCCTTCCTGTGCCATACTCTGCATAACCTGCCTGCAGCAGGAATTTGCAAAAAGGAAAAATGTAGTTCTAGGATTAAAGAGGGGAGATGGAGATTCAGATACTCCCTGGCTCAAGTCACAGAGGGCCTCAAGTTTCTATCTCCATGTGAACGGGAGATCTGAGCCCCTGACTGGACCAACCACAATCGACTTTATTTTTCCATTGATCTCCTGACAGGTAAGCAGAGAGTTTACCAGTGAGAAACTGTCAAGCTCATAGGCTAAAGGACTGATCTCTGCATTAATAGAGGCTTTCTTAGGGCCTGCTCCAAAGCCCGTTGAAAGACTCCCACTGACTTTGGATCAGGTCCTTATTCTCCACTCTCCAGACAAACTGGGACAGAGAGCGTATGCTAGCATGGTAACCCGTACACGTAGACCACCCAGTGATGAAGTGCTGCCGCTGTTGCTGCTGAGGGCTTTTGACCCGAAGCAAAACTGGAAAAACAGCATGTGCCCCTCCATTCTCTACCAGCGGGGTGGATTCAGAAGCCACCGGGGCAATCCCTCACTGTGTCCAGTTTATTTATGTGCCTCCCTAAATTGGAGTTTCTCGCTCTTCCCTGAGGTTCCGGATTATTAACGATTTATTTGTGTGCTCTCTCTCTCAATATCCATTTCCCCCTTTTGCCGCTTACCTGCACTTTGCCATCAGACTATGATATTTAAATAGTAACTTGAAGGGATATTGGATCAGCAGCCCAGAGAGGGACCCTACTGAAAACAATACCCAGCTGCTGTGTCAGCGGAGGAGATAACGTATCACAACTCAGCCAGAGACACCAGTTCCCACTTAGCTGATAAAGGCTGAGCACCATGAGGATCAGCAATCTCAGGGGCGAGGCAAAGTCCTCAATGTGTCCTAACTAACCCTTTCCAGCATCGGATGCCAGGCTACATCCTGTGCTGAGTTACGCCTGTGTGACTGCCTGGAAGCCAATGGTGCAATTTCTCCCGGTGCTAGCTCCGGCTGATGTAGAACGGACAAAACACAAAGGTTTGGGATGGCTCAGGAAAATAGCCCCTGTGTCTAACTGCTTATCCAAGTGATTAACAGAGGGGAAGGATAGTCCACTGGTTATAGCAGTAGTAGCCTAAGGCTTGTCTAAGCAAACACTCAGTTTGCAGCAAGCTGGGGTGTCAATCTACCCCGCATTGGCGTGCCCCGCATTAAGTGTCTGTCTGGTTTCTGCTGCCACGCACTAAAAGTCTCCTAGGGTGCTTTGACCTACCCCGTTTCAAAGCAGGGCAGATCAAAGGGAACTTTTAGTGCATGGCAGCACGGTCCACACAGACACTGAATGCGGGGCACGCCAGTGCGGGGTAGATTGACGCCCCAGCTTGCCTGGTCTGCACTTAAAAGTTAGGTGCCTATAGCTGTGGTAGTCAGGGGTGTGAAATTCACACCTCTGAGCCCCATAGCTATGTCAACCTAACCCCCAGCGTAGATGCACGTGGTGGACAGAAGACTGCTGCCTTTGAGCTAGCTACTGCCACGTAGAGAGGTGGATTGCTTGCCACAACAGAAACCCCCCTTCCATTGCTGTAGGAGGTGGCTACATTACACACCACAGCCGCTGCACTCACAGAGTAGCCATGGCCTAAGCATTAGTTTTGCCATGCCCGAAGACTTAGGAGGCCTGGGTTCGAGCTCCCGTTGCTCTCTGAGCTTGGGCCAATCACTTACAGCCAGATCCTCAAAGGTATTTGGTGCTGGGGGCCACCATTTGGGCACCGTTGACATTTTCAAAACCGCAGCTCGGCTGCCTCCTATCACTGTAAGTGCCTAAGTCCCCTAGGCACCCACGCTCCTGCCAGTGGGCGTTTCCAAAGCCACCTAAGCTGTGGCACCGCTCCACAGCTAACGAGCTGCTCAGAGCCGAGACATGGGTGAGAGGATTATTGCAGGAGTGGGTGGGAGAGATTCTGTGGCCTGCATTGTGCAGGAGGTCAGACTAGATGATCATAATGGTCCCTTCTGACCTTAAAGTCTATGAGAGCCCTAGCTCAAGCCGAAGCAGCAGAGGCCCCAAAGCGGGATTCTCAAAGTGGGCAGGGGAAGGCCTGGCTCACCAGCGGGACCTGGCTCCGAGAACACCTGAAACCCGCCGGACTCTGCAGCAGGAGGGCTAGAGGGAGGCCACCTATAGGTGGGGGGACAGCACATCAGCGGAAGAACAAGGAAATGTAGGGCAACCAGGGGCAAAGGACACAGAGACAGAGGCAGTTTCATCTGTTAAGGAACGGGCTAACTAAGTGGCTGACCTGGCTTAGGTCCCTAACTCCAGGATAGGGTTTGCTGCTGAGGATCCCGAGCAGACAGAAGCGCTGTCTCTGTCCCACCAGTCAAAAGTACCATGTTAGCCGCCTGAGACGCACCTAAGCCTCTCTCCTCGGCTTATAGAATCATAGAATCTCAGGGTTGGAAGGGACCTCAGGAGGTCATCTAGTCCAACCCCCTGCTCAAAGCAGGACCAACCCCAACTAAATCATCCCAGCCAGGGCTTTGTCAAGCCTGACCTTAAAAACCTCTAAGGAAGGAGATTCCACCACCTCCCTAGGTAACCCATTCCAGTGCTTCACCACCCTACTAGTGAAAAAGTTTTTCCTAATATCCAACCTAAACCTCCCCCTCTGCAACTTGAGACCATTACTCCTTGTTCTGTCATCTTCTACCACTGAGAACAGTCTAGATCAATCCTCTCTGGAACCCCCTTTCAGGTAGTTGAAAGCAGCTATCAAATCCCCCCTCACTCTTCTCTTCTGCAGGCTAAACAATCCCAGTTCCCTCAGCCTCTCCTCGTAAGTCATGTGCTCCAGCCCCCTAATCATTTTTGTTGCCCTCCGCTGGACTCTTTCCAGTTTATCCACATCCTTCTTGTAGTGTGGGGCCCAAAACTGGACACAGTACTCCAAATGAGGCCTCACCAGTGCTGAATAGGAATGATCACGTCCCTTGATCTGCTGGAAATGCCCCTACTTATACAGCCCAAAATGCCGTTAGGCTTTGCACTCGTGGCTAGCTTACGCTGCTTCTTGCTCAGCTGGCGGGTTCTCACGATCCCCTCCCTAAATGCTTAATTCTCCCCAGGAATTGTACATGGAGCCTGGGTGTCTAGCTCAGGGTGGGCATCTTAGTGGGGGGGTTGAGGAACAGCGGTGCCTAAATTTGGGCATAGGGGCCTAAAGTGGGAGCTAGGCAACTAAATCCTTTTGTAGCTGTGGGGCTCAGTAATGACGGCCTGGGCATGGGAGACCGGAAACCGGGGTTCTAGTCTCAACTCTGTCCTCAATTCACTATGGGAGAGATTGGCGCCGCCCTGAGCAAGGGGTGAGGCATCAGCTGTGTCAGCCCCTGCATGTACTGTGCCTTAGAAACCCCCATTCCTCAAATCAACTCTTCGCCTGCTTCCTCCTGGCTCCCAAGAGGTAATAATTTACAGCTGGCCTTTAACAGCAAGTTACTACTCACCTGGCACAGATTGGGGAGTCTGAAGCCTAGCCTTGCACTGTCACACGGGCCTACGTGAATCGAAGTTTAGGCAAGCTGACCATCTTCGCTGTGCCTCTGTTTCTCCGCCTGTGAAATGGGGATAATGATACTTCCCTGCCTTGGGAGGGGGCAATGTATTCACAAATCCTAGAATCGTGCTTTCAGCTCCCTGGATGGAAGGCGCAGAGCAGTAAGATAGCAACAGAAACACCAACAACAAATGAGTCCGGTCTTGTCCTAGCAACGATCTCCAAGTCATGGTCAACTTAAAGAATTTGAAGGGGCGGGAAACCCTGGCACTTCATTAATTTACATTGGGGCAAAATCTGAGTACTGCTAACCAATTATCGCACTTCATTTGGCTCACCTCCACTTCACCGACACAAACGTTCGCACTCCAATTATGACATTGCTGACTATGCTGATGATCTGACACAGAGCTTCTCTCTAAGGCTGCTCTGTGGCTCCCCAGGCTGCTGCTGCTGCATTTTCCGAGAGCAGCGAGTCCAGAAGCTAAGCACCTGCAGTTGCCATGGAATGACAGTGCTAAGGATTAGTTTTGCTGCAGAATAAAAGGACGCCCTAATTGGGAAGTGTCTGATTTTACTCTACGACTTTCCCTGCCATGCATTTTGGTACAAAGAAAGTGTCATAGCAACAGAGCCAGGGAAGGCAGTTTCTGATGGTTAAAATAGAAGCTTGGGAGTAAGGAATTCTGGACTTTATCCCTGGCCCTGACACTGATTCACTGTCTGTCCCATAGGCAAGTAACTTAGCTACTCTGTGCCTCAGTTTCTCCACCTGTAAAATGAAGAAATACTTAACCAAGGAGGCAGGGATAGCTCTCACAATTTTGCCGCCCCAAGCAGTTGCCACGGTCCCGCCCCCAACGCAGGAAGACGCTCAAAATTGCTCAAGCCCCACAAATTTGTCTTCAGAAAGATAAGCTGCAACACAAAGGCCCGAGTTAATTGTAGTGGTTGGGAATTCCCAGCTCTCTGGAGACTTATGAGAATGAGAATTTCCACCTTTTCAACCTGGAAAGGATTAGAGCTGATTGAAAAACACTTTGGAAAATTCATGATGTTGAGGGGGACGAGGAGGGGAGGAAACAACTATCCTTCCTGATTCTCATCAAAAACTGCAATGTCAAAATGTAGAAATTTTGACCATCTCTGCAAGTTACTCGAAAAACAGTGAGGGGAGGAATTTTCCCAGAAAAATCCTCAGAGTCCAAAGCATTGTAGGATGAAGGTTTGCATGTGGCACCATAGATGTAGATATGTTTTGGACCTTGGTAAATTCTGTAGTGTGGGCCCGTGTGTTGATATCTAGGGAAGATTATTTTGGTCCATTCATTTCCCCACCTATGGGCTGTTATAATATCTAGCTTGTATACAGTGATTTTCATCAGTAGATCTGAAAGCACCTTACAAAGGAGCATCATTACCCCCATTTTACAGATGGGGAAACTGAGGCACACAAAGGCAAACTGCCTTGCCCAAGGTCATGCAATAGGCCAGTGACAGAGCTGGGAATAGAAGCCAGGTCTCCTGAGTCCCAGAACAGTACCCAATTTACTCTGCCTCTCTGTAAGCATTGGTGATTATCACAAGAGTTGCCATTAAAAAAAAAAGCTTAAAAACTGCTCTTTCAATGAAGATTAACTATCCATTAAAACACATTGAAATTCGTCATTTTTCAGGGGATCGTTTGAGCTACTTTCTCAATGTTTTACATATTATCATTTTTGAGATCAGCTATTTCCACATACGATCACTAATTATGCTGCAATAACCAGGAGGTAGACGGAGCCTCTGACTCCAACAGGACTGCTGAGCTAGGGTTGCCAGCTTGGTGATATTTAAAAACTGGACACTCCAACAGGAGTGCTGGAACCTGTCCTGCCCCGCCCCTTCCCCCCCACCCACCCCCCAAGGCCCTACGCTGCCTTTTCCCTGGAGGCCCCACCCCATGTCCACTTCTCTTCCTCCCTCCTCTCTGTCGCTCGCGCCCTCCCGCCCCAGTCAGGAGGGACTCAGCTACAGAGCCAGGGCAGGGAGCTGCAGCCGTGGCCCCGGCTGAGTAGGGGCTGGCCGGGTGATGACCCGGCACCTCCCCACCTCCCATACCCGCAGTAACCGGACATTGGGTGCCCCATCAGTAGATCTGACCAGACATTGTCAAATCCCCTCTTCGACTGGACTTCCTGGTCAAAACGAGGCCCTGGCCACCCTAGACTGCGCATAGTCTGATCCTATATTGGCAGAAGCAACATTCACGCGTAAAGAACGGCATGCACAATTTTATTATCACGCACCAATATTCCATCCAAAGTGTTCATAAAATCCTGGGATCTATAACGTGCATATAAAAAAAAACCCTCGTCAGTGCTTGTGATGCAAAAATCTATAACTAATATTCTCAACAGAGACAGACACGTTTCAAGCATTACAGAAAGAACAGGAGTCCAAAAATCAGGTTTGCCCATGAGATAATTCTATTGGATGCAATGGGGCTACTCTGAGGAGGGCTACTCATGTGAGTAAGAGTTTCAGGATCAGGCCCCTTAGTTTTGATTGAAAATAGGCATCCCAAAGAGGTTCGAACAGATGCCGCCCCAGGGGTACTGCAACTGTGTCACATTTGAAAGGAAAACAAAAATCTGTTCTCTATTGTTAGAACTGCCCATGATGCATGTGAATTTTCCCCCTTGGGTAAGGAACCCTGGCCAGCGTAAAGAGGCATTAACAGCTTGGGGTGAGAGGGCCAGCGCTGAGCATGAATGTAGGGAGGGAGGTGAAGTCCTATTTATACATCTCTGTCAGATCACAGAGGAGAGGGAAATGGCAGCTTCTGGTGAGTCCTGACTCACAGGACACAGTCACAGGCAGATTTTGGAACTGCAAAAGATCTTCATTTGCCTCTCACAATCTGCTCAGAGTGGAGAGGCAGACGCGGTGGGAGCTGGCAGCTCCAAAGAAGCCTGCCGCATATCTTGATGTTGGCCACTTGCTATTGTTTAAACTCCAGCTCAAAATCTTCCCCCACCCTCCAAAAATAAAATCAATCAATCAAAAGGCGCCCAGATAAGACTGACACACACAGCTACAGCCATTAGGGCTGTATGTTTCTTAAAGCACCAGCCTCTGCAAGGCTGATTTCAGAGACCCCATGCAGCTAGGAAGTCTTTAAATAGAACTATTGCCCAGTAACACTAATAAATCAGCAGCCATGCGAGATTGTGATTTCACTCCAGTTTGGGTTTGTTATCCTAGAAGTGGCCACATTTTATATTAAGGTTCTATTTAGAAATAGTTATAAATGAATATTGATTACATCACACATTGATATTAATCATGATTACTAGATGTTAGCAGCACATTACTGATATCAGCAGTATGTGTTATATATGGGGATTAGTACATCAGCAGGTGTATTACAAGCAAGCTGTTGAACTCTAACAATCAATGAATACTATTTTATAACATCCATGAATCATGTATTAATCTTTTACAAACTATTTGTAAATGTAGCCTTATAAAAAAAAGCCCAAATTTATTCCGTGATCTGAAATGGGAGATTATATTGCATAAAAATACCCATAACAGACATAACCACAGATGCTGTGTCTTCACTATGCTCATTTACTTCGGTTTACAAGACGGGAAGCTCAATACAGAGGGGAGATTCTGCTACAATCACTATACAAGGAGGTGTGGGGTGCAGGGCGGGAAATCGCTCTGCTTTGATTTCAGTGCCTTGTACAACAGCATTGCCATTTTGTTTAGGAAATTCTGAGAACTGTGCCAAAAACAAAAAGCCAATCAGTCTCCATGAAAACAGTCTGATGATGCACCACACAGATTGTGAATAACCAAACCTATTGCAGAGCCATAACCAGGAGTTGTAAGTGCTCAGCACCCAAAGGTTTTGCCTCAGTTTGCTTGGTGAAGGACTGCAGTGTAGGTTTCTGCTTCTGTTACGCCACAAAGAAAAACAACAACACTTCGCATTTACATGGCAACTGGCCTCTAAGGAGAAAGGCATAACAAGAAGGAGTGGCTGGATACTAAAGCCAGACACAGTCAATCAGAAACAAAGGCCCAATTTTTTAATCATGAGGGCAATTAACCATTGGAAGAAAGCTACCAAAGGAGTGGTGTATTCCCCACCTCTTGATATCTTCAAGCAAGACTGCAGGCCTATCTGGAAGATATGCTTTAGTAAAAAACAAGTAATTGGGCTCAATGCACAGGTACCTGGGTGAAATTCTTTGGCCTATATTATGCAGGAGCTCAGACTAGCTGATCTAATCCTTCTGGCCTCACAATTATTATCTCACTGTGCTATGCAAACAGTCATTAAACTTCAGATTACCCTGAGAAGTAGGTATGATGCCCATGTATCAGAGAGGCAAACTCTGCTCCACAGAGCTAAACTGAATAACTGAAAGTGCCAGGCAAGTCAGTCCCAGTCTCCTGCTTTAACAGTGAAGCCATAGTCCTACATGAGCTATGGGAAGTGTGAATGAGGGGTAGGGTCCACTGGCCCCCTGATGGTCACTGAAGTATGGTTCTACTCTGAAAAGTGACTGTAGATGGATTGGGGAGGAAGAGTTCCTGGTTTATCACCCTCAGTATCAAGTGCACTCAGTTTATGAGGGACATAGATTAGCAGTAAAACCTGGAAAAGAACAGTTAGGGATCCAGTTGATTCCCTGACTGAGAACTACACAGGCACACGCTTGTGTCCAGGCAGGTCTCAATACAAAATCATTCTGTGTCCTAAAATGTGCAAAAATTAGTGAAAAATTCACAACAAATGACTACAAGACTCGAGAATCCCATTTCCTATGCAGCGGATCTGTTCCCAGTACTATAAACACTAACATATGCTACGTCATTACCCACTATAGGGGCTACACACTCATCGCTGTACAACATAATTAGTCAAGTTAAAATACAAAGTTGTAAGTGAATGTGGAGGTCTCATAACACACTGGCACTCTACAATCAACATGGTTCCTAACGCCAACCCAGTCAATTGACATGCATAACAATATTCTACCTGGCCAGCACAGTACTCCATAGAACTCTCACATAATGTCCTGGGGGGGATTCAATTCCTTTCAGAATCTTTATTACTTATTTAATAGACAATGTATAAAACTGACAGTCAAGTCTCGCAGCATGTTTCCACTGGAGATCAAGACAAGGGGTGAAGTTAATTTTGAGCAGTGTAAATTGAGAACAATGAGAGAAAGTGATGAAGGATTATATGGCACTGGGGACCTTGTTACAAGAGTGTTCTACAAAGGAGACATCTGTATGTATGGTTGAAAAAATTATGACGAGACCATTTCCCATCAAAAAATACAGTTTGGTCAATATTCCCATAGAACATGCTGATTTCTCTACTTTTCCCATGGAAATTTCAGTAACATTTTGATTTGACAATGATAAAATATTTAGATTAATGTTGTTTATTTGTATACTAAAATATTCATGTTAAATTACAGTAATACTATATTTAATATAATATTAAAGCTGACACAAAAACAATCAAAACATTTCAGTGATCCTCAATTGAAATCTTTTGGAATTTTTGTTCTGTGGGAGATTCTGGAATGTTTCATTCTAATTCGGAACAGTTTTTTCCCCCAAAATGTCAGAATTTCCCACAAAACGTAATTTCCAGTTTCAAACCGGATCTGGGTACGTTGAAAGTCAGCGAATAGTAGTTTGCCAGTAGATGGTGCTCAAGAACATGAAGCATTATTCATAGGTGGTGTAGGGCCAATAAAAGTTGGGCTTCACAGAGAGGGTTATTTGCAGTGTACTTTACATCAGCTTTTAACAGAATGGAGCGAATCCTTTACCTGTTCATTTCCAGATTTCCTAGCATTATCAGCCAGAACCTCAGCTGATGTACTGTACACTGGCATAGCTGCCTAGACTTCAGGGGAGCTGTGTTGATCTGTGCTAGCTGAGGATCTGGTCCTGGGAATTGTACTCCCTTGAAACTCACTAGGAAGATTAACACTTTCTTAACCAAGTGTACCATCCAACAGACTGAACCCACAGAACAGATGCGGCAGCTTAGATAATGCAAGCTTATTCACACCACCCAGTTAATACACCTCCATCTTATTCTAGAGGGACTTTTATTATTTACTGGTATTCTGTGTGTCACTGCCCTGCCCGCCACGCGCACGGCTGCACCAACACTTCTATTTTTAGCATGCTAGCTCGATCACAGCTAACACGTGCCTACATCTTCCTGATCTGGAAATTACATCCCCAGCTCGAACGTACACATCATAGCCTAAACCCGTCTCTTTGAAAAATCAGCGTTCGTTGCTGATCAGCAGCTGGTGTTCCTATATTAATCTGAGGATGAAATCTTGGCCCTGTTGACATCAATGGGACTTTTGCCAAAAGAGCCAATGTTTCACCCTGAGAGTTCAAGTTCCAAAATTAACCACCACCCTCCAAGCCAAAAGGTAGTTCAGTCACCATGCAATTCAGTCCTGGTTATGTCTGATGAGATGACTTCCAGTCAGGCTACAGATTTTGATTTGGACATCTGTTCACTATTGGACTGAGAACCTCAATTCATTTTACCATCAGAAGGTAACAGCTTTCAGCCACTCCTGATCTGAAGCATCCACAGTGAGATTCAGAAACTCCGGATCATGTTACTAAATCCCAGACCCCTAAATAGCAGATGTTTTAAATGAATGGCCAGACTTTCTTCCCCTCCTCCTCTTTATCAGTGGCATGCACTCACACTGCATTCTTCAGTCTTTTAAATCAATGCTTGCAGTGAAGCGTTCTCTGGACAACCCCAGTTTCAGTTGGACATGATTTGCTCAATCAAATGTCAACTGTGTACATCAACCTGCATTCTGTATAGGGTGACCAGATGTCCCGATTTTATAGGGACAGTCCTGATTTTGGGGTCTTTTTCTTATATAGGATCCTATTACCCCCCCCCCACCCCCACCCCCTTTCCCGATTTTTCACATTTGCTGTCTGGTCACCCTAGTTCTGTATGCCCCAAAATGAATACCCTGCAAAACACATGTGCACAAATGTGGATGTTCCAATTTGCAGGCTGTTTTTAAAGATTTGGCCATCGACCATTCAGTCATTCTGTCTGTCTGGGCCACCCTCTCCCATACACTCATTCTAGCTGTTTCCTGTTTACAGCATGACATCACTCTGTACTTAACAACCCAATGAATAAAAACATTGAACAAAACTTTTGCTGAACTTAAGGCAAAGCCCCGGGGCTCATAAATGCTTTCCCAAAGTTCATACATAGCTCTCCAATTTTCATATAAAGTGCTACAAAAACTGCATGGGGATTGGTTGGAACCAGCGTGCTAGACCTAGGGTGACCAGACAGCAAGTGTGAAAAATCGGGACGGAGGTGGGGGGTAATAGGAGCCCATATAAGAAAAAGACCCACAAATTGGGACTGTCCCTATAAAATCGGGACATCTGGTCACCCTAGATTGACCCAGCCATATATGATACTGTGCATACCCTGTCCCCCAACCTGAACTTCATGTCTGCTCAGTTTATCAACCACAATCCTCTTCCTTTTGGCCATTCCGTTTATCTTTCTATTCTAGCCTAGCCAACCGTGTCTTTTTTTCCTCTTTCTGTTAATTATAATTAGCTGGGCTAAACCTCCAAAGGAACTAAGTGACAAGAACATTCTTATTGTTCTGTTTTAAATAATGGGCTTAGAAAAGACAGTGGCCGCCACAGGAATGTATCCTGGGGTATACAGAATACAAAGGTATTAGTGCTTTTTCAAGAGTGGGGTATAGTTTACTGGGTCTCGACTACTTTACACTTGTCTTTCTCCAAGCAGGCAATAGAAAAATAAATGAAGGGAAGGGATTTCATCCTACACTTGAAAAAGTTTCGGACATGAAAGATATTTTTTTAACAGACCTGCCTTTGCAGAATGCTACAATAAAGCAAAGAAGCACACACACACAAAGGAGAAACATTAGATCTCAGTCCTTTCCCTGCCAGACCCTTGGGAATGTAAACTGTGCTGACTTGTGCCTGTCAGTGTCTCAGAATCTGACAGGCAGCAGTAAACGTCTACCAGTTGTTTTAGAGGGGGAATTCAATAAATGGTTTTCTGATCTTTGCTTTGCTTTGCAGTGCCCAAAAGGCCAGCTAGCATTGCTGAAGCTCTGGCATCTAACGACACCATTAATTGGCCTCTAATGACACCCCTAAAACCATGCATACATTCATTGCTACTATTATTAGTGGGAATAGTACTTGGATGGAAAGTGCTGTAGACATGCCAACTCAAACCTCTATACAAGCTGGAGATGGGCCCAAAACCAAAGCCTTGAAATGCAAAACACCAGACTTGGGGGGGGGGGTTCAGAGTGTGACCTTTGCTCCAGCTCTGAATTTTGTGGCTAGTCTGTAATGGTCCAAAACAAATCCCTGAATCCAACACCACCAACCCACGAGGATTTGAAATCCACAGCTGGATCCAAACGCTATTACTTCCTCCCATCTCTAGTAAAAGTAATAATGAAAAGATCTTTGTACACAAAATGACCTCCTTTCTCCTACTTAAAATCCCTCCTTGGAGAATTCTTCCACACAGCCCTTTTCTGAATAAGGACTTCTTCTAGGATCCTACACTGTCTCATGCTTGGACCTGCTCAGGGTGGTCTATCACTGTGTTTGCTGGACTGTGCTCTAACTGAAACAGCAACACAGCCATCGATAGATTTGTACAGAAACAGCTGCACAGCTAGTGCACTCAATAAGCAATAATAACTAGAGAGACAGTTTGGTTTGTGAGCCTGGAACTAATCCTGAGTCGGACTCACTGTGTGACAATGGCAAAGTCACTTTTGCCTCTCCGTGCCTCAGTTTCCCCGTCCATAAAATTGGGATAATACAGGGATCCACTGACTGCTCAATATCATGCTCATTCATATGTAGAGATGGGGCAGCAATGCAAAGTTTTGATAGAAATCTAAATGCTAACGAAGTTCAGGGGGCAAAACGAGGGTTTTGGTTTGGCCCGCTATGGAATTATGGGCCAGCCATGAAATTCCTTTCTGGATATAACACAAATAATAACACGAATTTCTTCAAAGTTTGGAGAGGTCTGGTTTAGGTTCAGCCCCATCTTTTGCTCATTTGTATTCACACAGCCCCTCCAGCTGTGTGTAACAGATCTTACTCTGCTTAGAGGAAATTCTGTCATGGCTGACGGACCTGAGGAAACGGCACCAAATGCCTCTGCGCTGCCACTCACAAGGGAGCAGGCAGGGATTTGAATGGAAAGCACAAGGCGCCATTTCTGAAGATTGCTCTAAAGCCCAACTCTCTGCTCAGGAGAGTAGGAAGGGAGGTTGCAATGACTCACTCCAAGAGCCCAATCCCGCTCACACAAGCAGTCCTGCGGGAGTCAGAGCAACTGACTTGGGAAAGGTGAGCAAGTGCCCAACTTTGGGCTGGGGGCAAGTTTTGGACCCTGTCCTCCCGCTGTTTCTGGGGAAGCCCTTGAGTTCTGGTGTACAATAAGGAGAGGGCTGTGGGGTGCAGCCTGGGGTTATTATTCCCTCCTTGCAGGGGCGTGAGGCTAAAGAGCTAGCAACCAACACAAAGGAGCAGAATAAAAAGGAAGATTGGAACACACACTACAAATGACTCATTCAGTAGACATCCAAGTGGGTTATTAGCTTGTCTCTGCAGCCTGAGTGACCTACCTGGAGCCCCTGCCAGCTGAAACATCAAGCCCAGATGGCAAAGAGAAAGAGAAAGACCTGTAATTGATAAGGGCCCAAGCTACCCCTGGTCTGTCAATCCTGTGGCCCTTCCCTCACCTCAGGGGGGGTGGGCCTTTTGTTCTGGTGAGCTCCACCCACCATCCTAGGATTTCAATTAGGGTGATCAGATGTCCTGATATTATAGGGACAGTCCCGATTTTTGGGTCTTTTTCTTACATAAGCTCCTATTACCCTCCACCCCCTGTCCTGATTTTTCACACTTGCTGCCTGGTCACCCTAATTTCAATAGGCCAGATTCTTTCAGACAAACTGATAGAACTCGTTTCCCCAACCCCAGCCCTTACAGAAATTGCTTTACCCATGATACCTTGCTGGGGACTTGTCAGATGAAGAGGCAAGTATGTTCATATGCCCTTTACACTTGCCGGCTATTCAGATGCCAGCAGGAGTATCTGAGGCTGTAGCCTAGGAGGCGGCTTGCCCTCTCTGATGGCCACCTTGCCACTGTGTGATTTGTGACCCAGACAACTGTTACTAGCTTGCATGCATTTGTGCGAGTCAGCCTGGCACTGCTTTCCCCTGGGGCTTTGGAACAGATTTTATGTGCACTGCAGCTTTCACTCTGAAGGGTCAGGAGACTCAGGAGGATAGTTTTCAATTGTGCTGTTTGTAGGGCAGGCTGCAGTTTGGACTTGTCAACCCTGAGAGCATCCATTTAATTTCTTTTTATTTCAGGGCTCGAAAGCCACGATGACAGCAAGGGAGAGAGAGAGTCTAGTGGGATGCTGGCAGCTGAGAATGCCTGAGTTCTAACCCCAGTGCTGACACCAACTCCCCAGAGCCTTCCTTAGCGTACTTTACAATCAAGTAATTTTTATGCCCATTTTACAGATGGGTAAACATCAGTTAAGCAATCTGTCCAAAGTCACCAGCAGAGCTAGGACTAGAACCTGGATTTCTGGGTCCTAAGCTAAACATCAGGTCACCTACTTTCACTCTCAAAGCAAGTCTTTCCCATAGGAAAGCACCTTCTCTCAAGTGTCTCCATGCACATCTCATAGACTCATAGACTTTAAGGTCAGAAGGGACCCTTATGATCATCTCGTCTGACCTCCTGCACAATGTAGGCCATAGAATCTCACCCACCCACTCCTGCAATAATCCTCTCACCTATGTCTCAGCTATTGAAGTCCTCAAATCATGGTTTAAAGACTTCAAGATGCAGAGAATCCTCAGCAAGTTACCTGTCCCCCATGCTGCAGAGGAAGGCAAAAAACCTCCAGGGCCTCTGCCAATCTGCCCTGGAGGAAAATTCCTTCCCGACCCCAAATATGGCGATCAGCTGAACCCCGAGCATGTGGGCAAGACTCACCAGCCAGACACCCAGGAAAAAGTTCTCTGTAGTAATTTCTAACATCTCCCATGCTCGCCTTATGGGGAGCAAAATGCAAGCATAGCGAGGCAGTGTGGCTTAGTGCATAAGGCACCTAGGGGACCCCAAATGCCTTAACTTCTAGTCCAGCACTATCACTAAGCTGCTGTATGACCTTCAGTCACTTTACCACTCTTTCCCCTCCCACTATTTCTTTCTCTTGTCTACTTATACTGTAAACCCCTCTAGGCAAAGACGGCCTCTCCTTCTGTGTTTGTACAGCACTTAACACAAGGGGCCTGAGCGCTGCTCAGTGCCACTGTTATGCACATAATCAACAATCACAGGTGATATGTACATATTGATGGCTTTCCTTTAAACCTGTACCAAAATCACTGCTAATTTTCAAAGCCTTCTGACTATCCTCATTCATCTCCACTAGGGACTGCAGCAGCATTTGAAATGTCTCCTTAAAGCGACACTGTGCCAATTACTTTTGCATTGCATGTTGTTATCCTATAACAGTGGTTTTCAACCTGTGGTCCACAGACCCCCAAGGCGTCTGCTGACTATGTCTAAGATTTCCAAAGGGGCCCACACCTGCATTTGAAATTTTTTAGGGGTCAGAAAATGAAAAATGGTTGATAACCATCATCCTATATTGATTTTGTTCATTTCTATTTTAATAACACAAGAACATAAGAACGGCCATACTGGGTCAGACCAAAGGTCCATCTAGCTCAGTATCCTGCCTTCCAACAGTGGCCAATGCCAGGTGCCCCAGAGGGAATAAACAGAAGAAGTAATCATCAAGTGATCCATCCCCTGCATGCATTGATTTCCCCACCTGCCCCTCTCCCCAAATTAAATGGTGCTGCAATTACCAGCTAGTTATGTTATTATTATTCACTTATTGCTTAAACTCACTTGTATACTAGCATCATCAGGGGGGTTGGTACAGCTCTAGGAATAATGGAGGTTGCCACTGCATAAACAGAAATGCTTGCGCATTTTTGGCAAAATGTTGGATGGTTTTTGTATTATCAGCACTGTTCCCTCTAAGCTGTGCGCGTGTGCGTGCGCACACAGATTCTAAACCCGGCGCACAGGGCGAAACACTGTGCGCACAAACATTTGCACAGAAGCACAACAATTTGCACATACGCAATTTTTTGCGCGCACGGCCTGTCAAAAATTTGCGCAGAAGACATTTTTTGCGCACACGGCCTGTCAAAAATTAGAGAAAACATTGATTATCAGTGATGGAATTTTAAATTTAAAGAGAAATATTTATAATCGAGCCATTGTTCTTCACTAGATTATAAGAGTTGTAAGATAAATCAAAGCTTCAGCCTAAACTTTTTCAGACTGCTGCATATCATTGCTCCCCTTTTCATCTTGTGCTACATGAACTTTCTCCCGTAACCAGCAGCACGGTCACTCTGAAGAAGACACAGGTCCTAGAGACTGGACCAATTGAAATTCTAAAGCTTAAGAGGTCAGGCAGGCAATTAGGAAAAGGTCAGTGCAAACGGAGGTGCATGTTTCTGTTCATAGCTATTTGCCAAAACAATATCTGTAATTAACTGTTGCTATTAGTATTAACACTGAGAGTTACTTAACAGGCTGTGTTTTGTAGTGGTTAGAGCTAAGAAATTATTCCTTGCTCTGCTATTTGCTCATTGTATGGCCTTTGGTGAATCACTTTAATCTCTCAGGGTGGGGTTTTCAACTAGGGTGACCAGATGTCCCGATTTTATAGGGACAGTCCCGATTTTTGGGTCTTTTTCTTATATAGGGTCCTATTACCCCCCCCCCCCTGTCCCGATTTTTCACACTTGCTGTCTGGTCACCCTATTTTCAACAGCGTTCTGGATTGGCCTAACTCTGCTCCCACTGACTCGACAATCTAATGGTCCCTTCTAGCCTTAAAAACTCTGACTCTTCCAAATTTACATATACATTCCTCATTGGTGAATCTCCTAACATGTGACCTTTTCCCTTGCATTGACTGTTCCTGAAGTTCCTCTCCTTTTGGAAGGTGGTCTGGGTCAGTTTTTAGAAGCTGATTGTTTGAACACATGACAGTAGGAATTCAAAACCCAGCAACCTTGCAAGCTCTTGGCCTTTCATAGAAGACAGGCTAATCTTTGGTTGATATTTAACAGAGCTTTGTAGCTGCCATACATGACCTCCTGCCATGAATTGTTATGACCTTTCTGTTTCATTTGTGAATTTATTTGATATTTCTGAGATTTTGATTCCTGCACAGAGGATGGAACCAGGAGTCTTACCGGGGGGGAGAGGGAGAGGTATAGCGCTCCCTAGATTGTACACTGTGTCCTTAAATAGCACCCAAGGATTGCAAAGTGCTTTGCAAAAGGTGAGCCAGTACTGCGCTGTTACCCTCATTTTAGGGAAACTGAGGCACAGGGTGGTGAAGTGATTCACCTCAGGCTGTACAACAATTTAGTGGCAGAATCGGGGACAGGGCCTTTCTGCCCCAGACTCATCTCACGCTCTTCAATCTCCTGCTGTTTCACAACAAGCATATCATTGTTGGCATTGTTGTTGGCATTGAGCTGGCTACCACACCATGTGTGAAGACAACACTTTCCGTACATTTGGGCACTCGCTTCACCGACCTGGGTAAGAGGGAGAGCGTCTGTCTGTCACCTAGTTCCCTGTAAGCTGCGCGGCCACGCCACAGCCTATTTAGCAACCTGCCCGGAGACCTGCTGTGGCTGTGGGAGGGGTGCCCCGCCAGCCCCAACCTAGCCCGGCCCCGCCACCTGCTGCGTGGTTGGGGTGCCCCACCCACGGGCCGGACCCAGCTGCGGCCAGGGCGCACCTACCCAGGCCCGGACCCAGCCGCGGCCAGGGCGCACCTACCCAGGCCCGGACCCAGGGCGGCGCAACCCAAACCCGGGCAGCCCAGCCAGGACCCAGCCGCATCCGGGACCGCGTGGCCTGAACCCGGATGGCTCAGCTGTGGTCAGGGTGGCCCGGCCCAGCCGTGGCCCGGAATCATAGAATCATAGAATATCAGGGTTGGAAGGGACCTTAGTAGGTCATCTAGTCCAACCCCCTGCTCAAAGCAGGACCAATCCCCAATTTTTGCCCCAGATCCCCAAATGGCCCCCTCAAGGATTGAACTCACAACCCTGCGTTTAGCAGGCCAATGCTCAAACCACTGAGCTATCCCTCCCCCCACGGTGTCCCTCCCCTGGCCCGAACCCAGCCCCGGGCCAGACCTGCCGGAGCTGTGGCACCACCCGCACCCCAATCCTCTGCCCTAGCCCTGAGCCCCTTATCCCCGGCCCCAACCCCGAGCCTGCACCCCCCGCCGGAGCCCTCACTCCCCGGCACTCCAACCCTCTGTCCCACCCCAGCGTTAGAAGTGTGGTTTTTCCATGCCACTGACTGATATAGCTGAGCTGATAGAACTTCTCAGTGTAGACGAGGCTCAGAAAGGGATTCTGTGGGGAAGATCAATGGGGAGCTGCCTAAGCTAGCTAGGAGTGAAATGCACAGGCGAAGGGTGGAGCTTCAGAGTCAGATCCGCAAAGGTACTGAAGTGCCTAACTCCCATAGGTCTAGGCCTTCAGTCTCTAACCAACAGTGCGCAGGGAGGCACCTCTCTCCACTCAGGTGTGAAACCTCTCCTGGAGTTAGGTATCTATCCCAGGTCTCCCAGAGGAGCACCCTAAACCATCAGGCTGTTGGGTAGTCTGGGGTAGGACTCTGTCACTCATGCTTGCTGAAGCTGTTCCACTTTGTATAAATAATTAAATGTTCAGTGGACCAGAGGGAGAAGCAAGACATTGACTATAACCCTGTGGTTAATGCACTCCCTTGAGGAGTCCTGGGTTCAAGTCTTCGCTTCAAATCAGGTGGTGGGAGGGGAGGAGGATTCTAACCTTGGTCTTCCATATCCCAGGAGCATGGGGAGGGCCCGAACCAATGGGCTATTGTGTAACCAATGGGCAAATGGATGGATGCATGCACACCAGAATATTTCTCACACCCCACTGTCATTTGTATAGGTTAGGTGTGCTCTAAGCATGTCTACTGCAGCAGGCCCCACAGGGAATGCCTAGTTTGAGAATCCTGCTAGGGGTTTAGATGCACAGTTGCCAACTTTCACATGGTAAACAAGCACCCCGACTTTCACAATGAGCCAAAAATCAAGCTAATCCCATTCCAAAACAAGGCCAAAACAACCCAATCCCTAAGAACCCCAACACTCTATGTGACTAGATCCCCCCGGCGTGTAGTCTGGGACTGTGGTGGGCCCCCTGTGCACCCTGACTCTCTCCCCACCTTGCCCCTGCTTGACCCTTGCTCCTGCTTGCCTTCCCTTTCAACTGCTTGCCGGGAGCCGATCAAAAAAAAAGCAGCAACAAGCTACAGTAAGCAACAAGCTACAAGCCAAAAACTAGCCGACAAGCAACTCACAAGCCAATTAAGCCAAAAACAAGTCCAATTTCTGTGGTTTTTTCATGGGCTTGGCATGTCTGGTTAAGTGTGAACAAAGGCTTTAAGCAGCTTGTTAGCTATGAGCCAGCATCAGGATTTAAATGTTTTTAGGATTTAAGGATTTTACCCTATCACTGAAATCGGCCTCTGTACCAGCTGCCTGGAAGGTAGCTAATGTAACACTGATTTTAAAAATGCTCCAGAGGAGATCTTGGCAATTACTGACTGGTAGGTCGAACCTGAGTACTGGGCAAATTGGTAAAAGCTATAGAAAAGAACAGAATTATCAGAGACATAGATCGATATGATTCGTTGGGGAAGAGTCAATATGGCTTTTGTAAAGGAAATCATGTCTCACAAATCTATCAGGATTCTTTGACGCTGTCAGCTAGCATGTGGATAATGGTGATCCAGTCAATATAGTGTACTTGGGTTTTCAAAAAGCCTTTGACAAGGTCCCTCACCAAAGGCTCTTAAGGAAACTCAGTAGCCATGTGATAAGAGGGAAGGTTCTTTCAATGGTCAGAGACTGATCCACAAAGATAGGAATAAATAGTCAGATGTCACAATGGAGAGAGGTGAATGGCAGGGTCCCCCAAGGATCTGTATTGAGACCTGTGCTATTCAACAAATTCATTAATGGTCTGGCAAAGAGGGAGAACAGTGAGGTGACAAAGTCTGCAGACGATCGAAATCACTCAAGAACATTACATCCAAAAGCTGACTGTGAAAAAATACAAAGGGATCTCACAAAACTGGTTGACTGGGCAACAAACAAAATGGCAGATGAAATTCAAGGTTACGTGCCAAGTAACACACATTGGAGAAAATAATCCCAACTATACATACTAAATTAGCTGTTACCACTCAAGAAAGAGATTTTGGAGCCATCGTGGATAATTCTCTGAACACTTCCTCTCAATGTGCAGCAGCAGTCAAAACAGCTAACAGATTGTTAGGAGCGATTAGAAAAAGGATAGAAAATAAGACAGAAAATAACATAATGCCACTATATCAATCCATGGTGTGCTCATGCCTTGAGTACTGTGTCCAGCTCTGGTTGCCCCATCTCAAAAAGGATATAGAGGAACTGGAAAAGGTTCAGAGAAGGGCAACAAAGATGATCTAGGCCAGGATATGGCGCAACTTCCATACGGGGAGAGACTAAAAAGATTAGGGTTGTTCATCTTAGAAAAGAGACAAGTAATGGGTGATATGATAAAGGTCTATTAAATCATGAATGGCATGGGAAAAGTGAATAGAAAAGTGTTATTTACCCTTTTCCACAAAACATAAACCAGAGGTCACCCAATAAAATTAATAGGCAGCAGGTTTAACACTAACAAGAAGAAGCACTTTTCAATTAACATGCAACTAACCTGTGGAACTCATTGCCAGGGGATATTGTGATGGCCCAAAGTATATCTGGATTAAAAAAAACTGGTTAAGTTCATGGAAGATAGGTCCCTCAATGGCTATTAGCCAAGATGGGCAGGGACGCAACCCCGTACTCAAGATGACCCTAAACCAGAAGCCAGGAGGTAAAAACAGAGGTGGATAACTCTATAATTGCCCTGCTCAAGACATTCCCCTGGAAGCTTTGATATGAGCCACTTTTGGAGACAGGATACTGGGCTAGATGGCCCATGGGTTCTTATGCCCACTGGTGGAAACGTCGGTGCCTACAAGGTTAGGTGGCAGCGGATCAATTGTGTTGAGAATGTCAGTGGGGCCTAGATGCTGGACATAGGCACTTAAAACGGCCCAACTGCCTCTTGTGGCACCTAAGTTCCTTTGTGACTCTATCCTTCAGTGCCCATCTGTAAAATGGGGAGAGAATACCACTTCCCTACCTCACAGGGTGTTGTAAGGATAAATAGGTTAGCGATTGTGAGGTGCTTGGATACTGTGGTAATGGAAGCCATATAAGTACCCCAAATAGAGAGAGATGGGCCTTTGCTGTATAGAATTTACAGGCCTGAATTTTCAGTAAACCCAAAGACTGACCAACTAGATCTATCACACTCATCATTCTGGTATGCAAGTGCCTACAGTCCCTCATGAAGGTTACAGATGGATTAAAGGAGAAAGATACACCCCCTTTAGCTCTGAATGTAACTTCTAGGTCCCAAGGACTTGTCAATTACTTTAATTTAGTTAATTTAGTTTAATTTCAGTGTCTTTGCAGCTCAGTTTCCGCATGGCTCTTTCCGCTGCCAGTGTTCGGAGACCATAGCAACTTCAAATTAAATATCAATCACAGCATTAAGGTCAAGTAGCTTGATTCCATTAACAGGCAGCTAGATTCAACTTCCATATAATGAACAGTCTATAACCTCCTAATGATCCTGAGAGAAAAACTGGGCAGTTCAGTTAGCTCCAGCATTCAATCATTGGCACCCTGCTGACATAGGGGATGGCAGAATTGATTCAAAAAGTCCATTCATCTGCCAAGAAATCTCATCTGAAATTATTCTGACCTGTGACAAATCTGTGTGAGTATTAATTTAAAGACAAAGCAAGAGAGATGGATTTCAGCTGGGCCTTTCAGTCTTGGCGTCCAAGTCTTACTCCCTGCAATACTATTACATATCTGTACCTCACTTTCTAACTGAGGTTAGAGATATTTTTTTTCCTACTATGGGTTAACTGCCACACAGAAAAAAGAAATAATGCTATGTTGGAGAGGCTGCATGGTCTAGTGGCTAGCGCACTAGACTGAGAGTCAGGAGACTTGTATTCTACTCCTGGGTTATGATTATTTGTATTACCGCAGCCGTATCATTTGTATTACCATAGCTGCACCGTTACCTAGTCATGGACCAGGACCTCATTGTGCTAGGTACTGTACAACCACAGATCAAAAAGACGAGCCAACTGTGCGACACATCACCTTTGTTTCCTCCTCCACATCCTGTCTTTCCCTTGTCTATTTAGACTGTATGACTTTAGGAGCAAGGCCTGTCTCTTACTACGTGTTTGTACAACACCTACCACAATGGTGTCTCGATCTCGATGGTGGCTACTAGAACAGAAATAAACAACGAACTAATATGACTAATAAGCAGCAAGTGTGATATTATTATTATTAACACATCCTTAGATCTGAGTCAATTTCAAAAAGGGGGAAAGCATATATTTCAGCCAGCTCTACTTACTGTAATACTCTATCGTGCCAGCTGCAAACATCCATTTTTCTACTTCCCCCACACGCATCTCCACCCGTCCTCCCATGCTGCCCTTCACACTCAGAACAGATCTGACCACTCCCTTCGTCTTGCTGAGTGTTCAGTGGCAGGTTCAGAGCGACATGCCTCACGTCTGAGCACCTGCAGTCTCACGTGGGAGAAGACCAGGCCTTGGAAGAGTACAGCCTCACTCACATGCATCTTCTGCTGGATTTGACTTTTGATCTTTTCCCTGTGGATGTGCACGTTTCACCTCCAGGGCCAGCATCACCCTTGCTGGCACAGGAAAGTCCAAACGACACCTTCCAACACCAGCAAAGGCTGCTGCACCCCATGGGGTAGGGAGGAATTCTCCCCTGTAAGAGGGCACGACTGCTCGCCCATAAGGGCTTATGCCCAGGGAAGATGTTTCCAGAAAAGCCGCCTGCTGGCTGACGCTGATCACCACCGGGTCCATGAGGGAGGGGAGATTGTAGAGGCTTTGCATCCACACAGCCTCACCCCAGGGGGACTTTCCTCTGCCAGGTGCTTGCAGACACTGGTGTGAATCTGACTCTCTCATCCTAGGAGTAATCGACATGTGCAGATTAAATGTGATTAAACCCTAACGGGGTTAACCCAGCCTGCCTTATTTACAACTCCAGTTGTCCCCACATCCTGGGGCATCTTGCACCTCGAGAGCCCGTGAACTACAGGTTTTGGAGAAGTTGCAGCTACATGATCCCAGCCACTGTGTTCAGTGCCGGGAATTCTGGCATAGGCCTTTTAAAGCTGGACAGTTTGCCACCCTAGAGACATGGCTGAACTTTAGCTAACCAGCATGAGGGGAATGGGATTTGACTCCCTATTGCACAGAATGTAGAAACAGCTAGCACCACCTACTGATGGAGGAGTGGAACTGTACTTATTTGCATAGCACCTGGGATGAGCATAAAGGTGGCAACAATGGCTATTCTACTCTTGAATTTTATTATTTCAAACTGAAAAGTGCATCAGTGCAGCACAGGACATAGGTTTATATCGGCTCATCCCAGCACAGGCTGTGATTTTATACTGGAGCATGAAGAAATTACCCTGAAAATTAACTACTATAACAAGAAAAGCTTGAGAGGATGACTTACACCTAGGAGAACTGTTGACCATGAATGTGATATGTGATTTTATGCAATCTCCTGAATTATTATACCTCAGATTATCCATTGGTAAAATCAGTGTAATATCTAGAGCTGGTCAAACCTTTTCTGCCAAATTTTTTTTTTAATGGAAAATTGAGTTTTCAACTAAGCAAAAAGAAAAGTGTCTGCTTTCTGCAGAACACTGCAACTTTCCATGGAAAAACCTAAACCCCCTTTTCGGCTGAAATTTTCAAAAAAAGTAGAAAATTTCTGCACAAAAAAAATGAAAAACTCATTTTCTGACATGATCTAGTAATAATTTGTGTTCCTCTACAATGGTGCTTGGAGATCCTTGGATGAAAGGTGCTGTATAGACAGAAACTGTCGTTGTCAACAGAGATTCTGCAATCAGAATGCAGCTGACAATTTTGCCGGACATGCGTAAAGCAGAGTAGAACCCAGCAGGATTTTCCAAACCAGTCTTAACTCCACAGTTATAATAGGACCAGAGGGATGCGGTAGGACCCAAATACCCACAAGAATCAGATCCAGTGAATAAGAAGGTGCTGTTTTCACACTGAGGCTTTTCTGATCATCACTACACTGCAAAGTTTACAAAGCACTTCAGTCCTGGACTAAGAATTTCATTCCAAATTCTCAAATTAATCATCTTCTGCATAAGGCACTTCTGGAATGGCCAAAGTAACTGACCCGTCGAGCCGCATACAATAATCTTCGAGCCACAAGATACGTGCAACCTGCCCCTAGTCCCACCACCCCACTGCAGGGCAGAAGCCCTGAGCTCCCCCAACCCACCGCCGCCCAGTCTGGTAGGCGGAGAATGTGGGCATGCGTGGAGGGCTCCGTGAGCTGCACTTTAATTGTAAACGAGCTGCATGCGGCTCACGAGCCACAGTTTGGCCCCGCCTGCTATAAAGCAATACAAAACCCCTTTGCAATGAGTGAGACGGGATAATGAAAGAACCTTTTGCCCAGGTGGCCAGAGTAACTCTGGCCGTCAATGGCAGAACTTGCACTGACTTCAACAGGAGCTGGATCTGGCCCAGGCATTGCTACACTTCCCTACCTCTCCGGTTGGGCTGAGTGCTGTTCAAGGAAACAGAGCAGCTGGGAATATCTGAGGATGAAGAGACCCAGAGCTCCAACCTTTCCCAGCTCTTACCACTCAGCACTTCGACCTTGTTTCTCAGTAGGTACAACCACTTGAAGAAGAAGAATTAGAATCAGCACCTTCATTGCCCACAGCCATTAATAAATCCATCCTCCTCATCCCTGTGAGGCCGGTATTATTAGCTATATTTTACAGATGGAGAAACTGAAGCAGAGAGGTGACGTGACTTGCCCAAAGCCACCCAGGGTGGGAACGTCAGCGCCAGGAATAGAACTCAGAAGCTTGGCTCTCCACCATTCTCTGTGCAGATCCCGACACCAGGCCTCGCGGAGTAGCAGCGCTTATGGGCTTAGATTGCTTTATGCTACCTGCTCGTGTAGCTCCTTTGGCAGCTTAGTCGTCTATTGATCATCCACCTTTGTAATAAAAATCCCTTCTTGCAATCCAGCCTAAAGCTCCCCGTCATTAGCTTTAATTCCTGACCTCATGTGACTCTTTTACCTTGTGGTATGAATGAGCCTTGTCCTAGAGCCTCGTGTGAACCCATCAAGAAGTTGTAAAGCATGATTAAGTCACCTCTCAGCTGCCTTTTTTTTTTTTTCCCTTGCAAGGCTGAACCTATTCAGCCCTTGAAACCTGTCTTTACAAAGCAGGCCCCTTCGCCCCTTGGAACAAACGCTGGAAAACTCTTTTTGAAAGACTCACAGTAGGCGGCCATCAAAAAAAAAAGAAAGAAAAGGCAGCTGTAGCTTAAGAGTGAGAGTTTCAAAAGCACCCAGCAATGGCTGGATTCTGCTCCCAGAGAAGTCAACCGAAGTTTCACCAGTGACTCCAGTGGGAACGGAATCAGGCCAACCCTGAGAACGTCTGCAAATGCCACCCTACGTGCATTGGTCTGGCACGGAAAGGCCCTTTACGTAGACCAATAAAACCTGTCACCTGCTCACTCCTTGCCCTGCACTATCCAGGCTTTTCTTGGAGGAGTGGGGAGGCTTCTAAAGTGTCATATCCTCTGCTAGGACTGACCTGCAACCCCCCTCTTGGTGCCTAGACAGCACTGCACGGATCACCACTTCCTGTCGTGAGCCTGCACAGAGCGCTGCCACAGCCCCTCAGTCAGTCCCACCCCATAATAAGCCCCAGACTGTCCATCATTCCATCCAACTCGTCAGTCCATGCACAATATTTGTTTTAAATGATGTTAACGAATTTAGGAAGGACAAGACAGAAACCAAACTCACTGGGCCTAATTCTTCCCACCGAGGTCAGTGGATATACATCAGGGATGAATCTGGCCTATTTTCTTTTGTGATCTGAAGGGAGGTTTCCAGAGGTAGAAGGTTAGTGCATTATCCAACTCTGCTACCTTCACAAACACATACCCGCACTTTTATTTATGCCTAGGATGTACAACAGGTAGAGCAGTCAAAAAAAAATTTAGCGCTGGCCAAACCGACGCAATAGCTACCCATCGCAGAAGACTGGAATGAGGCTGAATTTCCTATGAGAACATAGACAACTTTACCACAGTGTGTTGCATTTCTGGGCTAAAGAACTTGTCATTGTCCCTTTAAGGTCTCATGGGTTCACCCTAAGCCTGGGTCCCACTGAAGTCGGTCTAAGAAAGAAAGAAGAAAGCACAATGCTAAAGTCACAGCTAGTCACTTGAACCTCCTCAAGTAACTTTTCGGCCTCTAAAACACAAGAAACATATGACCGTGGGGGAAGCAGAGTTCAAATCAACAAAAATCTCCCTCTTGCTGCTGGAAATAAAAACTCATGAAACTCTAATTGTGAAAGGTTACAGTGTAGTAGCCGTGTTAGGCTGTGTCAGCAAAAAGAAAATAAGAAAGAAAGAAATACTTGTGGCACCTTAGAGACTAACAAATTTCTTTCAGCATAAGCTTTCGTGGGTTAGAATCCACTTCATTGGATGCATGGAATGAAACATACAGTGGACAGATATCTACTGTATGTTTCATTCCATGCATCCGATGAAGTGGGTTCTAACCCACGAAAGCTTATGCTGAAAGAAATTTGTTAGTCTCTAAGGTGCCACAAGTATTTCTTTCTTCTAATTGTGAAAGATATTCTGCTTGTGGCTTAGTCCATGCTAGGCGATCCCAGGTGTCTAGGTAGCAATCTCCAGTGGCTAATCTCAACCCTTTACTACAGTGTGCTGTGCACTGTAAACCCTCAGATACATCACCCACCTGCACAAACATTTGCTGACCCTCCCAGACTAACACTCTCTCCTGATAGGGGCTAAAATAAGGAAACATTTTAGGAACAGCTTGTCCAGGTGAGGTGGGAGTGTATCCAATGGCTGAAAAGAAAACTCGGGATTCAGTCCCTGGCTCTGCTATAGGATGGGTTTGGGCAAGACACAACATTTCTGGACGCCAGCTTTGAAGAGGGGCTGATAAGACTGACCTACCTCACAGAGTATATGTGAAGGTAAATTAATTAATGTCTGCAAGCATGTTGCATCCTGGGATGGAAAATACTATAGTCATGCAGCAACCTGGTACTGTGTATGTGCCCCTTTGCCCTTTAATGGAGGGGATCAGAACTACATATTATAGGTCCTATACTGCTAACTTACAGAGGTTCTCCTTTTGCTCAAGCAGCAGCAGCAACAGCGTGTGTGTGTGTGTGTGTGTGTGTGTGTCTATACACACAAACACACCCTTGCATCATGAGGAATATGCACCTGACTCAAAAGCCAAGACAAAAATAAATCAGTACAAATTAACTGTGTAATTGCAAGCTGCACTGTCCTTCAGAGGGAAACTCTCCTTATGGTAAAAGCAGGAATATGCAATGACACTCACAATGCAAATTAAAGATCCTAGCCATGGCTCAAAGAGGATAATTTTGTTCAAGGTGAAAGAATACCATCATAATATCTGATACTTACATCGCACTTGTCACTTAGCTGCTTAGCAGATTTCAGGAGTACTTTATACTGCCTTTTTTTTTTACCCCCTAAGTGCAGTGATAAAATACTTTAAAAGTCTCAACTCTGTTTTAGATCCACTTCCAGGAGACAGCTGTAGGACAAAAATCTGTTCTTCCTGTTCAAAGCAAGGGGAACACCGTTGAGCTCTTCGTGCTACCACAGTATCAAACTAGTGTGAGACTAGAATCAGGACTTCAGAAGAGTTACTCCAGATCTACATAAGCGAGAGCAGAATTTGGCTTATATATTCAGTTTCTAAAACCTTCCTTGCAAAGATGGACGTTTAATATTACAAGTGATGTAACGCCTCACTCTGCTACCACTGGCATTGACATGGTATGACATTGGAATGTGACTTCATTTGGAATACAAAATGTGAACAAGAAAACGTACAACTAAAAATACTCTGAGTGAATCAGAGACTACGTGGCTCTGGGAAGAAGGATAAAGGCATTTGAGGCGCAAGTGGTGTTCTCGTCCATTCTCCCTGTGGCAGGAAAAGGCCGGGGTAGAGACCGTCGAATCGTGGAAGTCAACGAATGGCTACGCAGATGGTGTCGGAGAGAAGGGTTTGGATTCTTTGACCATGGGATGGTGTTCCAAGAAGAAGGAGTGCTAGGCAGAGATGGGCTCCACCTGACGAAGAGAGGGAAGAGCATCTTTGGAAGCAGGCTGGCCAACCTAGTGAGGAGGGCTTTAAACTAGGTTCACCGGGGGAAGGAGACCAAAGCCCCGAGGTAAGTGGAGAAGTGGGATACCGGGAGGAAGCACAAGTAGGTGAGTGCAAGAGGGGAGGGCTCCTGCCCCATACTGGGACAGCAGGACAATCGGTGAGTTATCTTAAATGCCTATACACAAATGCAAGAAGCCTGGGGAACAAGCAGGGAGAACTGGAAGTCCTGGCACAGTCAAGGAATTATGATGTAATTGGAATAACAGAGACTTGGTGGGATAACTCACACAATTGGAGTACTGTCATGGATGGATATAAACTGTTCAGGAAGGATAGGCAGGGCAGAAAAGGTGGGGGAGTTGCGTTGTATGTAAGAGAGCAGTATGACTGCTCAGAGCTCCAGTATGAAACTGCAGAAAAACCTGAGAGTCTCTGGATTAAATTTAAAGGTGTGAGCAACAAGGGTAATGTCATGGTGGGAGTCTGCTACAGACCACCAGACCAGGGGGATGAGGTGGAAGAGGCTTTCTTCCAGCAACTAACAGAAGTTACTAGATCACAGGCCCTGGTTCTCATGGGTGACTTTAATCACCCCGATATCTGCTGGGAGAGCAATACAGCGGTCCACAGACAATCCAGGAAGTTTTTGGAAAGTGTAGGGGACAATTTCCTGGTGCAAGTACTGGAGGAACCAACTAGGGGAAAAGCTCTTCTTGACCTGCTGCTCACAAACAGGGAAGAAATAGTAGAGGAAGCAATAGTGGATGGGAACCTGGGAGGCAGTGACCATGAGATGGTCGAGTTCAGGATCCTGACACAAGGAAGAAAGGAGAGCAGTAGAATACAGACCCTGGACTTCAGAAAAGCAGACCTTGACTCCCTCAGGGAACTGATGGGCAAGGTCCCCTGGGAGAATAACATGAAGGGGAAAGGAGTCGAGGAAAGCTGGCTGTATTTTAAAGAAACCTTATTGAGGTTGCAGGAACAAACCATCCCGATGTGTAGAAAGAAAAGTAAATATGGCAGGCGACCAGCTTGGCTTAACAGTGAAATCCTTGCTCTTCTTAAACACAAAAAAGCAGCTTACAAGAAGTGGAAGATTGGAAACATGACCAGGGAGGAGTATAAAAATATTGTTCAGGCATGCAGGAGTGAAATTAGGAAGGCCAAATCACACGTGGAGTTGCAGCTAGCCGGAGATGTTAGGAGTAACAAGAAGGGTTTCTTCAGGTATGTGAACAACAAGAAGAAAGTCAAGGAAAGTGTGGGCCCCTTGCTGAATGAGGGAGGGAACCTAGTGACAGAGGATGTGGAGAAAGCTAGTGTACTCAATGCTTTTTTTGCCTCTGTCTTCACAGACAAGGTCAGCTCCCAGGCGGCTGCACTCCGCAGCACGGTATGGGGAGGAGGTGACCAGCCCTCTGTGGAGAAAGAAGTAGTTCGGGACTATTTAGAAAAGCTGGACGAACACAAGTCCATGGGGCCGGATGCACTGCATCCGAGGGTGCTAAAGGAGTTGGCCGATGTGATTGCAGAGCCATTGGCCATTATCTTTGACAAATCATGGCAATCGGGGGAGGTCCCGGATGACTGGAAAAAAGCGAATGTAGTGCCCATCTTTAAAAAAGGGAAGAAGGAAGATCCGGGGAACTACAGGCCAGTCAGTCTCACCCCAGTCCCTGGAAAAATCATGGAACAGGTCCTCAAGGAATCAATTCTGAACCACTTAAAGGAGGGGAAAGTGATCAGGAACAGTCAGCATGGATTCACCAAGGGCAAGTCATGCCTGACTAACCTAAATGCCTTCTATGATGAGATAACTGGCTCTGTGGATGAGGGGAAAGCAGTGGATGTGCTATTTCTTGACTTTAGCAAAGCTTTTGATACAGTCTCCCACAGTGTTCTTGCCGGCAAGTTAAAGAAGTATGGGCTGGATGAATGGACGGTAAGGTGGATAGAAAACTGTCTGGATGGTCGTGCTCAACGGGTAGTGATCAATGGCTCCATGTCTAGTTGGCAGCCGGTATCAAGTAGAGTGCCCCAAGGGTCGGTGCTGGGGCCGGTTTTGTTCAATATCTTCATCAACGACCTGGAGGATGGTGTGGACTGCACCCTTAGCAAGTTTGCAGATGACACTAAACTGGGAGGAGTGGTTGATACGCTGGAGGGTAGGGACAGGATACAGAGGGACCTAGACAAATTAGAGGATTGGGCCAAAAGAAATCTGATGAGGTTCAACAAGGACAAGTGCAGAGTCCTGCACTTAGGACGGAAGAATCCCATGCACTGCTACAGACTAGGGACCGAATGGCTGGGCAGCAGTTCTGCAGAAAAGGACCTAGGGGTTACAGTGGACGAAAAGCTGAATATGAGTCAACAGTGTGCCCTTGTTGCCAAGAAGGCTAACGGCATTTTGGGCTGTATAAGTAGGGGCATTGCCAGCAGATCGAGGGACGTGATTATTCCCCTCTATTCGGCACTGGTGAGGCCTCATTTGGAGTACTGTGTCCAGTTTTGGGCCCCACACTACAAGAAGGATGTGCATAAATTGGAAAGAGTCCAACGGAGGGCAACAAAAATGATTAGGGGGCTGGAGCACATGACTTATGAGGAGAGGCTGAGGGAACTGGGATTGTTTAGCCTGCAGAAGAGAAGAGTGAGGGGGGATTTGATAGCTGCTTTCAACTACCTAAAAGGGGGTTCCAAAGAGGATGGATCTAGACTGTTCTCAGTGGTAGAAGATGACAGAACAAGGAGTAATGGTCTCAAGTTGCAGAGGGGGAAGTTTAGGTTGGATATTAGGAAAAACTTTTTCACTAGTAGGGTGGTGAAGCACTAGAATGGGTTACCTAGGGAGGTGGTGGAATCTCCTTCCTTAGAGGTTTTTAAGGTCAGGCTTGACAAAGCCCTGGCTGGGATGATCTAGTTGATGATTCTATGACTATGGCCCCAATTCAGTAAGGTGCTGCTGTATGACTAAGAGATGGATCTGAACCAGAAACCTCCAAAACTGGGGATGTTTGAAATCAGGACCCAAACTCGTGTTCTGATGTGGCCTAAGGCAATAAGGCACTTTATCTGCAATCGGCCAAAGTGGTACCCCAAACCTGAATACCCCCAATCCCTGGGTTTGCATGTTAAAATACAGATCCAAACCTAGATCCACCTTTCGAATGTAAGGCCTCACTCTACTTGTTAATTAACAACAACAAAAAATGTATCACAAGAAAATTCCATCTTGGGGCCCTGGTGACAAATTATTCAACCTTCTGCTCAGGTAGTTATGGAATTATGTGGCCTTTCATTAGAAACTGTAGTCATTCAGCTGGTCTCAATAGTAACAGAATTGACTAAGATTAATAGAATTAATATTAACACTTAAGCTGAAGACTAACTACTTAATGGTCTGAGTTTCAGGCTGTAAATACCGAGACTCCTTGGAAACACAGATTCAAATCCTGCAAAGGTTGATGCAATCTGAATTCCATGCATTCTACTATCAGTAGATCTGTTAACTGAACCCATGGCAATTCAAGATGCTTTGACACTTTTCTTACGCATGGAGGCTTGCTCAAATGTGCTTGGTCAAAGTTTCCCTTCCCCACCGTTGTTCTCTGTATCAGTTAGCTGCCACCCTTCCGCCCCCTATAGGTATAATGCTGTACAGTGCCCTGGGTTCGTTTGGTTTGGCAGGTACTGAGTAAAGTCAGATATTAATATTGTTATATTACTTCATCATGGATAAATTTAATCAAGCCATGGCACTGATTTCTTCTTTGCATTGTGGGTCTCTCGTGCATATTCTGTGTGAGTTCCGGGCCCTGATATATTACAGGTCTCAGTGGTAGTTTAGACATGTGGAAGGAGTGCAACATATGCAATAGAAATCAGAAGAGGAGAATTTATCCCTCCTTCCCCAACCCCTGACTTTTAACTAGTCTTGGGTCCTACTAGAAATGTTCCTGCCAATGATACACACACATATATATTAAGGACAAGAGAGTCATCTCTTCAACAAGACGTAGTGTTGTCAAATCCTGCAGTTTTAATCACAGGTCTCACAATATTTGGTATTTCTCTTAAACCTAGAGTGATGTGATCACATGGGAATATCAGCTTTCATCTGAAAACAGAAAGTAAGTTCTTAGCCCTCATGGTTGTAGAGAAAAAAGTGAAAACGTGAACCCTAAAGGCCTCAAAAATCAGAAGACAAACAACGAACAACTCCAAATCTATCCTTCTCAAAAATCATGACTTTTAAGCCAACCTCATGATTTTGGGGGGGCTGAGTCATGAGATTTGAACTTGAGGTTGGCAGCACTGCAGAGGTCATGCAATACTGTGTGTAAACTCAGAAGACACTGTCACAATCAGACGTAGGGCATGTCTACCCTGTAATCAGAGGTCTGAGCAAAACATATGTAGACAGACCTGAGCTAGCTTTGGTCTAGCTAGCTCGGATAACAATAGCAATGAAACTGCAGCAGCGTGGGCTAGCCACTAGAGTACATAACGAGGGCTCCAACCATGGTTGTACAGCCCCCACTGCCACAGTTTCAAGTTTGTTGCTCTCCGAGCTAGCTAGATCAAAGCAAGTTTGGCTATGTCTATATGCGCTACAGTCACACCTCTGATTGCAGTGTAGACGTACCCTAAGGGAGGTGAGTTGCATGCATGAAAGGGTATTTTTACTCTTAACTTGCTGCAAAGGCATGGCGGCATCACTTAGTGTGAAACAGTTACTGAGCTGTTCTAGAAATCATGCTGCATTTTATCATATAAGACTTAGAGAAGAGAACAGGCCAAGAACCAAGATAGGGACGAAGGTGAATTACAGTTCAACTCGTACGGAAAGGCCCATCAATCATCGGTGTGAACAGCAATGGAAATGATGTATCATTGCACTGCTGCTCTGATTGGTGCATACTACATGTAGAGCTTTATCTTTCATTTCCAAGTGCTTCTCAAGGCTACAGCCGACCTTGTGATGGAGCAGAACTTTTCACAAGTTTGACATTGTTAAGTACAATTAAACACAAAAAATGACATGACAGATGACACTTAACACACATGGCTGTAACCGCTAAGAGCTGGCAAGGAGCAATCACGCGCATGGAATTCTTCTATTGTTTTGAGAAGGTCTTTTTGCCACGTTACTTTTTTCTTATCACGCAACGTAAATTTTATACTGGCGGAATAGTTACTAGCTTCACTGCTGTTTCTGTAAATCCTTTGCACGCTCTCCTGCGATACTATAACTCCATACAGTGACATTCCCCTTAGATAGGCCTCAGACTTCTACAGCAAGGTTACACTAGGACAACTATTTCTCCCTCTTTCTGGCCACCACCATGGCAGAGCTATGCTAAATCCCAGCATGACGGCCAACAACTTGGTCAACACACCAGGGATTGAACCAGGGAGATCCAGAGCTAAAAGCATGAGCTGCTACAGCTTGAGCTAAAAAGGCCTCTAACAGGCTCATAGCTTCTGGAGACCAGGCATAAAGGGGCACCTGTAACAACACACACCAGTAGGTTACAACATCATTTCACTCTGGCCATACAAATATCATAGATTCTGCTTGTTAGCAACCCCTCGCTGGCCAGCAAAAATGTGCCATTATCCAGCAATGCCAATAAGAACATAAGAATGGCCATACTGTATCAGACCAATGGCCCAGATAGTGCAGTATCCTGTCTTCCAACAGTGGCCAATGCCAGGTGCTTCAGAGGAAATGAACAGAACAGGTAATCATCGATTCAGTGTTGTCCATTCCCAGCTTCTGGCAAACAGAGGCTAGGAACACTTCAGAGCATGGTTTTGCATCCCTGCCCATCCTGGCTAGTAGCCATTGATGGATCTATCCTCCATTAACTTATCTAGTTCTATTTGTCTTTGCCTTCTCAACATCCCCTGGCAAAGAGTTCCACAGGCTAACTGTGCATTGTGTGAAGAAATACTTCCTTTTGTTTGTTTTAAATCGGCTGCCTATTAATTTCATTTGGTGACTCCTAGTTCTTGCGTTATGAGAAGGAGTAAATAACATGTCCTTATTTACTTTCTCCACACCAGTCATGATTTTTAGATCTCTATCATATACCCCTTTGGTCATCTCTTTTCCAAGATGAAAAGTCCCAGTCTTATTAATCTCTCCTCATATGGAAGCTGTTCAATGCACCTAATTATTTTTGTTTCCATTTTCTGAACTTTTTCCAATACCAATATATCTTTTTTGAGATGGGGAGACCACATCTGTATGCAGTATTCAAGATGTGGGCATACCATGGATTTATATAGAGGCAATATGATATTTTCTGTCTTATTATCTATCTCTTTCTTAATAATTCCCAACATTCTGTTTGCCTTTTTGACTGCCGCTGCACATTGAGTGAATGTTTTCAGAGAACTATTCACAATGACTCCAAAATCTGTCTCTTAAGTAGTAACAGCTAATTTAGACCTCATCATTTAATATGTATAGTTGGAATTATGTTTTCCAGTGTGCATTACTTTGCATTTATCAACATCGAATTTCATCTGCCATTTTGTTGCCCAGTCACTCAGTTTTGTGAGATCCCTTTGTAACTCTTTGTAGTCTACCTGGGATTTAACTATCTTGAGTAGTTTTGTATCATCTGCAAATTTTGCCACTTCACTGTTTACTCCATTTTTCAGATCATTTATGAATATATTGAACAGTACTGGTCCCAGTACAGACCTCTGGGGGACTCCACTATTTACCTCTTTCCATTCTGAAAATTGACCATTTATTTCTACACTTTGTTTCCTATCTTTTAACTAGTTACTGATCAATGAGAGGCTCTTCCCACTTTTCCCATGACAGCTTACTTTGCTTAAGAGCCTTTGGTGAGGGACCTTGACAAAGGCTTTCTGAAAATCTAAGTACACTATATCCACTGGGTCACCCATATCCAAATACTTGTTGACACCCTCAAAGAATTTTAGTAGATTGGTGAGGCACGATTTCCCTTTCCAAAAACTATGTTGACTCTTCCCCAACAAAATATGTTCATCTATGTGTCTGATAATTCTGTTCTTTACTATAGTTTCAACCAATTTGCCTGGTACTAAAGTTAGGCTTATGGGCCTGTAATTGCCAGGATCGCATCTGGAGCCTTTTAAAAAAATTCGTGTCACATTAGCTATCCTGGTACAGAAGCTGATTTACATGATAGGTTACATACCACAGTTAGTAGTTTTGCAATTTCACATTTGAGTTCCTTCAGAACTGTTGGGTGAATAGCATCTGGTCCTGGTGACTTATTGCTGTTTAGTTTATCAATGACACCTCAATCTGGGACGGTTCCTCACCTAAAAAGAATGACTCAGGTTTGGGTATCTCCCTCACATCTTCCGCCGTGAAGACTGATGCAAAGAAATCATTTAGTTTCTCCAAAATGGTCTTATCTTCCTTGAGTATCCTTTAGCACCTCGATCATCCAGTGGCCCCAGTGGTTATTTAGCAGGCTTCCTGCTTCTGGTGTACTTTAAAAAAAAAATTGCTGCTACTTTTTGAGTCTTTGGCTAGCTGTTCTTCAAATTCTTTTTTGGCCTTCCTAATTATACTTTTACAGGTCACTTGCCAGAGTTTATGCAGAAGGCAGGTTTGTGAGGCTGCAGCTGTGGGATGTGCCTTCACTGGCTGCAGCCCTGCAAACCTGCCTGCAGACAGGGCAGCAATGGGGAGAGGGGTTGCAACCTAGATGCCTGGGCTTTCTACAGGGAGTGGGGGCACTGGGGGCCTATGGGTCTGCATGGTACCTCTCCCTGTGCTGTCGAGGAGTCAGCGCTCAGCACGTCCCAGTGCTTCCTTCTCTGGGTGCAGCCCACTGGTAGGGCACAGCCTGGAGAGGACAGGGAGAGGTAGCATCCTGGATTCCCTGCTACTGCCCTGCCCCACAGCTTCTCCTCCCAGCCTGTAACCCCTGTGTGGACCCTGCATGCAGGCATGTTTGTGAGTCTGAAGCCCCAGAAGGAAGCACTGGGATGGGCTGAGCACCCAGTGCCGGCGCTTCCACTAGGCAACCCCAGGCGGTCGCCTAGGGCGGCAGGATTTGGGGGGGCGGCATTTTGCCTCCCTCGGCAGCATTTCGGCAGCGACTCATTTCCTGGCGGCGATTCGGCGGCAAGAAAAGCGGCCGCCAAAACACCACCGAGAATACAGTTTCAGAGGCGCTGCCGCCGAAGCGCCGCCGATTATGGTGGAGGAGCGCTGCCGCCTAGGGCAGCAAAAACCCTGGCGCCGCTACTGTGAGCACCGGCTGCAGGCAGATTCCTGGGGCTGCAGCCAAGGAAAGCAAGTCCCACCACTTCCTTCCCAGTTTGCAGCCCTGCAAACCTGCCCGGGGTGGGCTCTCAGCCCATCTCAGCACTTCCTTCCCTGGCTGCAGCTTCACAAACCTGCCTGCAAGTAGGGGCTGTCTTCCATAAATGTTGTTCATAAGTGGCATGCCAATATCTGAATGCCGTTAACATTCAAATCCGTGGGATGGGATTGGTTTCTGGCAAAATGTTGCTATTAACTAGAAGTTGTCAATATCCAGGTTGTTATTAAGTGGGTAGATTCCCACTTAGGAACATAGGACTAGCTATACTGGATCACAACTGGGTCCATCTAGTCTAGTATCTTGTCTACTGTCAGATACTTCACAAGAAGGTGCAAGAAACCAAAAGACAATAATGGTCCTCACTTAGGGTGACCAGATGTCTCGATTTTATAGGGATAATCCCGATTTTTGGGTCTTTTTCTTATATAGGCTCCTATTACCCCTCACCTCCTGTCCTGATTTTTCACACTTGCTGTCTCATCACCTTATCCTCACTTCTTCTGCCGCTGAAAAAGCTGTTGGTTGCCCAAGATTCTCCTTCGTCCAGCTCCAATTCTCTCTCTTAAGCAGTTAAGTTTGCAGCCCTCCCAGAAATGCTAAAGTCAGCCCTTCATTTTTGTGTCTGGGTTTTTCAGGCAGCTAAGCAGACTAGGAGGGATAAGCATTTCAGATAACAACTTAGGTCATCAATCAAGTAGTCTCATGGCAAAGATAAAGAAATGTTTCAAGAGTAACTTCCAGGGTTTATGCCGTCTCATATTGTTGTGTGTTTCAAAAATGTCAGCTCTAAAACCCAGTGGAGCATCTCCTCCGGAATTAAGGGCAGATTTTGAAGTAATCAAAACAGCTCCTCACTCAGCAGCAAACACTGTGGCCCTTTGGAAACTCTGCCCTGAGCGGCTCAGCACATCGTGTGCTCAGCTCTCCTGGAAATCTGGCCTCTGATTTTGGGGCCTAAATAAGAGCGGAGCTTTTTTGAAAATCTGGACACTAGTGTTCATGGGCTTGAATGTCTTAAATTAAAATCTGTGGGTGAAATCCTAGCCCTACTGAAGCCACCAGGAGTTTTGCCATTGAATCCAATGGGACCAGGATTTCGTCTCATATCTGCAGACCAATAAAAGCCTAAAGCAACAGTCTTTGCCATCAGTATCTTAAGGCTCCGAGCCTTGTGACTTGTATGTCATGGTAAAGGTAGAACAAAGAGGGCGACAATAAAGACTAGCTGACCCAGTGATTACAGCAGCAGTACGGGACTCTGGGGGTTTCCTGCTCTGCCACAGATGTCGTGCGTGACCTTGGGCATGTCACTAAGCCGCTGGTTGTCTCAGTTTCACAGCTGTAAAATGGGGATAATAGCACTTCCCTATTTCACAGGGGTGTTGTGAGGATAAATACATTACATGATTGTGAGGTGCTCAGATGCTACTGTGATGGGGGCTGTATGTGTAGCTTAGATAGACAGAACAAGTATCTTTGGCCTGTTGGCAGTCTCTCTTGGCACTGAGCCATGCTGTTGAGTGACCCATAGGATATCCCCTGCAGGCTGCCATTCTTATCCTCTGGTGTGGAAGTGCTTTCTTGTTGCCATGCTTAAAGGCAAGCGACGCACAGCAAGAGGTGTTTAAGACACATGTTCCTATCCGTTAATCAATCAAAGACAATGGGAGCATCTGTGATTTATTAAGGAAGAGACATTCAAGACATATTCAGCTTCTCATAGGGGGAAGACATCTTTGTGGAGCAATTCTAACAGTCACCCAGGTTGCATAGTAGTGGTGCTGGATTTGTTTCTCAAGACTGAGACACAATCCTGGGCTGAGCGTGAGAACGAGAGCTCTTGTCTCAGAATCATGGGATTACTGTCTGGAACCTAGATGCTTGCTCTCTGAATAGATAAACCCTCTGAGCGTGCGAGCGTTCATAGGGGAAGGAACAATAGCACTGCCAGGCTGAGATAGTATATGTGCATTAGGCAGTTGAGAAAACAGTGCTAAGAATTTAAAGACCACAGCATTGCAAGCACCAAGCATTAAACAATTGTGAATCGGACCCCTCCAAAATCACGAGCCTGACTTCAAACTCAGGAGATTTTATAGAAACAATACATTTGGTTTTCTTTTTTGTCTCCTGGAATTTGGACACTCGGGTTACTCACTCGTGCATTTCTCTGCACTACAAGGGATAGTGAGCTGAGATTTAAGCGGAAAGCGCCACATATGGTGAGACTTGCAATAAAGTCACGAGAGTTAGCAAAACTTGGAGTAGGCGCCTATTTGTGTGAGATGCTGTGCGTTAGAGGTTGGGTGTTCAGCACTACGGCTGGTCTGAAATCAAAATTTCTCATGGAAATTTGCAACAAAAACCAAAAAAATCTTTTGGTTTCATCCAAATTTTCCACAGAAATTTTGTTTTATGCCCAAAACAGAAATATTTTGACTGAAAAGGGGATTTATAGTTTGTGCCTCATGTCCAGCTGGACTACATCTACCACACTGCATCGAGGTGTCCCCTCTTGGTGATGAGAAGCTCTGAGTCAAAGAGAAGCTCTGAGTCAAGGTGATAGATGCATTATGGGAAATGTAGTCCACCTGGAAAAGCCCAGCACATAGAAGAGAATGGGACACAAAGAGCAAATTACAACTCCTCTTTTTTGGTCAAAATATGTCAGTTTTCAGCTGCAGTCTCCTTTTTGCAAAAAAATGTCATTAAGGCAACCCCCCAATTTTCTGTCGAAAAACAGTTTTAACAGAACATTTTCAATCATCTTGCAGAACCGAGCCTTGGATTATCAACTGAAGTCCAGGCATGTATGTGGAGTATTGGTTCAGTAGATACAGCACTCGATTTAAACGCTGGGAGACCTGGTTCTACCACATACCTGCTGATGCTCCCTTTTCTTTGTAAAGTGCTTTGAGAGCCCTGGATGAAAAGTGCTAAGTATTATTAATTACAGATGGTCTAGGACATTGGTTCCCAAACTGGGGGGCGCGCCCCCCTGGAGGGGTGTGAAGAAATTCCAAGGGGGGCGTGAGGCTGCCCTGTCCTTGAGCTCCTGGCCGGGGAGGCTAGCCCCTGACTCTTCCCCTGCTGTCCCCCCTCCCCTGCAGCCATGCCACCACGCGGGCAGCGCGGCTTACGCCCGCCTACCTCCCAGGCTTTCCAATAAGCCAGTCCTGCTGCTCTGAGCAGCCTGGTAAGTGGGCGGGTGGGAGGAGGGGGTTGGATAAGGGGCAGGAGGTCCCGGGGTCAGTCAGGGGAAATGGATTGGTTGGATGGGGTGGAGGTTCTGGGGGAGCGGTCAGGAGACAGGGAGCAGCGGGGGTTGGATAGACGTAGGAGTCCCAGGGGGCCTGTCAGGAGAAAGAGGTGTGGATAGGGGTCGGGGCAGTCAGGAGACAGGGAGCAGGGGGAGCTGAATAGGGGGTGGAGTCCCGGGAGGGGGCGGTGAGGGGACAAAGAGCTGGGGGGGGTGTTGGATAGGGAGTGGGGTCCCGGGGGGTTGGGTAAGGGGCGGTGGGTCCCAGGAGGGGCTGGTCAGGGGACTAGGATCGGGGGGGTTGAATGATGGTAAAGGAGAGGTGCGGGGCATGAGGATTTCTTGAAAATTAAAAAGGGGGTGTGATGCCGAAAAGTTTGGGAACCAATGGAGTGTGCTCCCAACAGACATTATTATTACATAAATCATATACATGCTTCCCAGGTGCTGGGAGGAGGAGAATGCTGGTCCTTCAGCCCCACAAGCACTGGCCCCTAATCACGTAAGCTAATATAGAGCTCCTGCTAGCGTTACCATTAGTAGGCCTTTTGTCCTCTATGTGCGTCAGCCAATGGCAAGCAATACCGCTCTCACTCACTCACACACAAAGCCAGCACATGCTCTTTGGGACAGGGACTGTCTCTTTTTTTATGTGTTTGTACAATCATAGAATCATAGAATATCTGGGTTGGAAGGGACCTCAGGCGGTCATCTAGTCCAACCCCCTGCTCAAAGCAGGACCAACCCCAACAATCACTGATGCTTGTACAGTTTGTCCATGACTGGGTCTCCCAGGCACTACCACAGTACATATAATAATAATTCATAGCAAAGGGCCCAGGCTACCCAGTTTGACTCTGAACTTCTCCAAAGTGCCAGAGGGCCTGGTTCCGGCGTCCCAGTCCCGACTCATCTCTAATATTAGGTAGCTGCCTTCAGGGATGAATTTGGCTGATTATCTTTAAACTGTCTGATGTTGGTAACTATTAGCAACAAATGTAAAACTCCAACCCCAGTGGCTGTAGTTAATGGCTGCAGACCATGGTGAAACTAACGAGGAAAGCTTAGTAGAGAGCAGAGCATGTATGAAAAGGGAGGGGTTCTACTGAAATCTTTTTCTTAGCCTGGAGCTTTGTTAGATCGGAGTTGGCGCAGGCAGCTGAATAGACTTACCCACTCCCCAAATTCCTATACCTGTGGCTAAGGCTACAATTGCAGCTGTACAGCGCTGTGAGTTAAACCCGCCTTCGTACAGCTGAGTAGAGAAAGCGCTGCAGTCTGTCCACACTGGCAGCTGCCAGCGCACTAACGTGGCCACATCTGAGGCATTTGCAGCTGTATTGGGAGAGGGGCATTATGGGCAGCTATCCCAGCGTTCAAGTGGCTGCAACGTGCTTTTCAAATGGGGGTGGGGGTGAGGTGGAGTGTGACAGGGAGCGTGTGGGGAGAGAGAGTGGGTTTTTGGGGTATCCACAGAGGGTCAGCTCATTATCTCCTAAGTTTACACACACCCACCTCCCCTGCCTCTCTCTCACTCACTGAAAGCAAACAGCAGGGGCTTTGTGTGTTTTTTTAGAGCAGATAAGCATCCGCTCACCAAAATGGACCCCAACCCCCCCCACCCCCACCCCACCGCCTCTCTCTTCAAGCTAATTTTGCTGCCGGCACTCCTCTGCTTGCCTCTCACTCATTCAAAGCAAATAGTAGCTGTGTTTGTTTTTTTGATAAGCAGCCCCCAGAACGGAGCTCTGAACTCCAACCCGGAAGTGCTGTTTCAAAACAAAGGGAGTTTCTGGAGGTCAGTCAGTGCGTACTCCCACGACGACACTGGAGCAGCAGCGTCTCAGCCACTACACAACAGCTGTTATTCCTCTCAGGGACATGGAGTACCAGCAGCGCTGTAGCCACGGAGATACAGCGCTGCGCGTGCCTTGCCAGTGTAGACAGTGAGCGAGGTACGGCGCTCTGGGAGGCTTTATTGCACTGTAACTCGCAAGTGTAGCCAAGGCCTGTGAGTCCCTTTTATTTGGGAGTCTGTGGCACTGAACACAGTATTGCCAACCCCATCATGAGTCAGGTCCTTAAAAATCACAAGATTGGCTTAAAAATCCTGGGAATTATAACTAGTATATTTTGGGTTCTTTTTCTTTGCCTTCTGTGCTTTCCATTTCCAAATTACATGGCCCTATGCGTTTAGGTCTCCAAACATTTTATTATTCACACCGAAAGAGGCCATTTCGAAATGGTGTGAATGGTGGTGTCCAGTTCTGGGCACCGCATTTCAAGAAAGATGTGGAGAAATTGGAGAGGGTCCAGAGAAGAGCAACAAGAATGATTAAGGGTCTAGAGAACATGACCTATGAAGGAAGGCTGAAGGAATTGGGTTTGTTTAGTTTGGAAAAGAGAAGACTGAGAGGGGACATGATAGCGGTCTTCAGGTATCTAAAAGGGTGTCATAAGGAGGAGGGAGAAAACTTGTTCATCTTAGCCTCTGAGGATAGAACAAGAAGCAATGGGGTTAAACTGCAGCAAGGGAGGTTTAGGTTGGACATTAGGAAAAAGTTCCTATCTGTCAGGGTGGTTAAACACTGGAATAAACTGCCCAGGGCGGTTGTGGAATCTCCATCTCTGGAGATATTTAAGAGTAGGTTAGATAAATGTCTATCAGGGATGGTCTAGACAGTCATTGGTCCTGCCATGAGGGCAGGGGGCTGGACTTGATGACCTCTCGAGGTCCCTTCCAGCCCTAGAATCTATGAATCTATGAAAACACTACCTGCCTCTGACATGGCAAGGGCAGAAGTCTGTGTACTTTCATAGATGATTCTGCTGTTAATTACACCTGGGTAGTTAAAACTGCAAGAGCTGGCAGCACTGTATCAAAAGTCTTACATTATTTGGTGTTTTTCCTAAAGTCTCTGCTCCCACATTCGTGTGACTATGAGAGAATCTCAGCGGTTTTTTTGTTGTTGTTGCTTTTTAAGTTTCTGACCCTCAGGGTCACAGAGAAATGCTTGGAAACGTGGCCCAAGTGAACTCTAAAGACTCAAAACCCAGAAAGCAAATAACAAGAACAAACATTTGCATCTCAAAAACAACGAGGAGTCTTTGAGGCATTTTAGAGACTAGCAAATTTATTTGGGCATAAGCTTATTTGGGCATAAATTTGTTAGTCTCTAAGGTGCTACAAGGACTCCTCATTGTTTTTGCTTATACAGACTAACATGGCTACCACTCTGAAATTTTTATCTCGTGATTTTAAAGCTAATCTCATGATTTTGGGGGCATGCCATGTAATTTTTTAACCTTTGGGCTTGGCAATATTATATTTACAGTCATTGGCCAAGTCTTAGATTCAGTATAGTGTTGGGAGAACCAAAAGGACTTGCTGTTTGTAAAATAAATGTGACTAATGCACCAAATGATATTACACTAGGGTCACACTGACGGTAACGTGACAGAACACTTTTGTACTTGGAATTCTGGAATAATTTAAAGAACACCAGCTGCACATCACAAGCTGCATTTCTTTTTTTTCAGATAGACTCATGTAAGATGGCTGCTGCCATCCTATAGTTTTAAGGCAGACTGTTAAGGGGAACTGTTTGTTCTAAGGAAAGCCACACCTGGTATCAACATATAACATAGATCCTACTTTATGGTGTGATCCTGTAGTTATTCAGGATTAGGCTGAGAGTTCTCCAAGGAACATCTAAGAGGTGCAGAAATTAGTGATTCAGTAGGTAGCATTTTTCTTTCTGAATTGGTACTGAACCGGCATGATATTATAGAGCCACATGTTATTATAGTGCCATCTTTCAGATCCCATGGTCCTGACCACTTCAGGTCATTAAATATTTACTGGCACTTTTGTAAGAGTTTGGGTTATAAATCCTTATATGTTCTCTTCCTAAATATATCCCTGGCTGTTTCATTTGGCCACAGTGTTAGTCACTTCCCGTCTCAACTGCTGTATAATGTTCCTGTTCACTGTTAATCAGCTGCCATGTTTCACCTCGCAGGTGTGGGTGAACAGTGAATGTTTCACCTTGTTGGAGGCGTAGGTGGCCATTCATTCATATATTAAATGCAGAAGTCAAATGCAGACCAGGATGGTGTAGAGATGAGTAATGGCCTATAGAGCCTTCTGCATCTCAGCTGAAATTCTTAGCTTAGTAGTGACTGAAAAGTAGTTATGATGCTGTGACTATTAAGTGGCTTACATGAAATGAATCAGTGATCTCAATCCATGGGGGCCGGGTTCAGGGTGTCAGTTACTGTGGAGTCGCCTGATCTTGGTCAGTTGTGTTATGCTTTAGAAAAGGCTGATAGAAATAACTGGCTTGCGGGGTCAAGTAACACCTGTTTTTCCTTTGTACTCATTGTCTATTCATGAAACACATGCCCCCTCCCCACACACACACACCCTTATGGCAGAGCATTTGTGGCACTTTTACCATGCTCACATTTTTCGATAGCTGGGATAACGAACCTAACATCGACATAGTCTTTTGCATCTGAGGAACGCAAAGCACATTCCTGAGAGTGACTTACCCACACCCATCCAGCAGGCAGCTGTGAATAGAAACCAGGACACCAACAGCCCCATTTGTTGCCCTAGCCCCCAGACCACACTGCCTCTAATATAGCTAGGATGTAGTCACACACTTTAGGCACCACTCTTGCTTAACACAAACATCAAGACATAACCAGAGGTGTTTTACAATGAGTTTCCTGTCTAGTTACTTTTTGCATGGTTACATGAAACCTTCTGATATATTAAATTCCAAGAAAGGGCTTGGGTCATTACATACTGCCTCCCTAAACTCTCCCTCTGATTTCACTTAGCTCTGATGTTCAGCATATCCTCATCCAAACTGTTCTACAGTAGGTGCCATTAAACAATGGGCATGTACCACACACTTCGCTATCGATTATAAAACCAGAAGGGACCACTGGGATCATCTAGTCTGACCTCCTTTACTTATGATATTTGGCAAGCTCAGGAGTGACCGAAGACTGAATGGGACATGGACCTTCTCTTTCCTAGAGGTTGTCATACCGGGTCATGACCAGGGCACTGTTAGTTTGCACCGCTGCTCCCCACTGTGGATCAAAAGAAGAGTTTTTAATCTCTAAGGCTGTCGGCGCTTCACCTGAATTCACAGAATAATGATTTTTAAAAGAGTTCAGGAGCAAACCAAATCTTCCTGCTTCTATAGAGAAGGAGGTAAAAAGGGTAGGTGCTATCCAGATCCCTCAGAACTAAATAGTTAATACCACACCTCACACATTGCTCTGTAAATAATGGCAACTGGAAGACACAGAGCCTTTGCCTTCTGCAATGCTGTGGATCCATCAGAGATTCCTTTCTTTCACTGCCTGTAAATTACACACAGTTCCCTGATATCACTGCACAGCAAACAAACTCCCTCCTTATCTTGGATCCTGGAGATCTGTGGGCTATCATAAATAACTTCTGTACAAGATAAGGCTTCTTCCAACACAGCCTCTGCCTCTGCCCTGATGTGCTGCAGAGCTAATACACATACGGCACTTTCTCCCGCCATCAACTGAGCTAAAGCAGCCAGTTTCTGAGAGAGGTCAGCTGTCGCCTGCTCAGTGAAGAGTCTACCCCTGCTCCCTTTGAAGAAGCAAAAACCCCATTGACTTCTATGGCGTAGTTTCAGGTTCTAAACCCATGACCCTGAATGGTGCGGAATGCCTAGAAACTCCCGTTGATCTCAGTGGGAGAGGAGGCTGCTTCGCTTCAGGCATGGTCAAGCCTGATTTTGCTGCCTTTGCTCACATTGTGTAGAACATTACCCTGGGAGTCATCCCATTGGTTCCAATGAGTCTACTCATGGAATAAGGTACTACTCACACACGCAAGGGTGGCAGAATCTAGCCCAGGGACGGGCAAACTACAGCCCATGGGCCGGATCCGGCCCGTCAGGGCTTTCAGTCCAGCCCGCGGGATTGCCATCCCCGTGGCGCAGCGGGGCTAAGGCAGGCTCCCTGCCTGCCCTGGCCCCGCGCCACTCCCGGCAGTGGCTGGTACCATGTCCCTGCAGTCCCTGAGGGAGTGGGGGGAGGGGCAGAGGGCTACCTCGCCTGCAGGCACCGCCCCCCGCAGCTCCCATTGGCTGCGCCAATGGCAGCTGCAGGGGGCGGTGCCTGCAGGCAAGGGTAGCACGCGGTGGAGCCGCCTGCCCCAGGAGCCACTGCCAGACATGCTGGCCACTTCTGGGAGTGGCATGGGCCAGGGCAGGCAGGAAGCCTGCTTTAGTCCCGTTGTGTGCCGCTGCCATCCCAGAGCTGCTCGAGGTAAGTGGCCCCGGGCCTGAGCCCACACCCAGAACCCCTCCTGCACCCTGCACCCCAACCCCCTGCCATGAGCCCCCTAACCCCTTGCCTTGAGCTCCCTCCTGCACCCCAACTCCCTTCACTAAGCCCCCTCCGGCACGCCTTACCCCTTCCTTCACCCCAGCCCCCTGCCCTGAGCCCCCGAACTCCCTGCCTTGAGCCGCCTGCTGCACCCCTCCTGCACCCCAACCCCCTGCCCTGAGCCTCCTGCTGCACCCTAACCCCCTGCCCTAGCCCTACATTCATGGCCCTGCATACAATTTCCCCACCCATATGTGGCCCTCGGGCCAAAAAGTTTGCCCACCCCTGATCTAGCCCTTTAGGTTTCACCATGAAAAACTGAGCATGTGGGAGATGAGATGTTTATAGACTCATGATTCATAATACTGCAGTTTGCAGGGAACAGAACACCATTCATGATTAAGAAATGCTCTTCTTTTCTGCCAAATATATAAAATAATCACTCATCCCCCTGAGCAGCCAAAGCGAATTATACATTGTTTTAGCCCCATACACCAACCACTGTAATTCTGGTATAGAATGAAACCATTTCCCAAGTCCCTAAATCTCCTTTCTGACGTCAAATAACAAATGTCTTGCCTAGGATCATCACTGCGATGACTAACGAACACTTATTATAAGTGAGTTTATAAATGTTATTAAGAGATTTCTATTAAAGGCCAGGCTAAAAAAAAATGTGGATTTAACAAGAACAACAAGAGGAGGAGGAATCTGCATAGATTTCACAGCTCTTTTCCTGCCAGGCAAAGGAGCGCCACAATGTTTGCAGCTCAGTGAATGCGGAAATCGTTGGCTGCTCGCTGACTTTGACGGACATCCCTTCTGAAGTGCTGGAGCCCTGATTATCTTCAGGTTCATTCGGAGCTTTAGAAGCACACTCGGACTCCTGGGAGCACATTACCCCACTAGTGCACCACATGGCAGGGGAGGGCTGAGCACAGGAGGATATTCTTTAAGATCTCGACGCCGCATCTCCAAGCTCTTGTGAAGCATGTTTAGACGACAGCTGATTTGAGACCGATTTTTTTTTTAAACGTCTCAGGTCGGATTCGGACCTCGTTTACGACAGCATCAATCCAGAGCTGATGTTTATTCTGGATTGGCGCTGGTGTAGTCAAGATTAGAATCTGATGCCTTGTTTTCTGATGATGCATTTTGCTAGCTTTGTTTGGGAGCTATGGCTCATTTTCATGATGGCTTCTCACAGGCGCCTGGGCTTCAAAGACAGCTCCTATTTAAAACTATCGTCCCCTACAAGTGGTGCAGGACAGGCACACAGTGAAGGTGCAGTCACTGATGAGATATGCCTATGAGAGATGTGCCCCACACAAAACCCCGACGTGAACTTTGGGGAAGTTCAGATATGGAGGTAAATGTCATATCCAGCCCTATCTCCTTAGTGGGTTACACCAAAACCCTGGATCTGAATTCCCTCCCCCGCCCCCCCCCCCGCCGCCGCCGCCGCCAGCTTAGATCTAGATTTTGCTACTGGGGTCCATCACTAAAACTTACACAAATAATAAGCGGCCAGAATAACACTGGATGACACAGGTAGTTTTTCCTCATCTCAAAAGCTACACAGCGAAGGGGAAGCACTTGCCTTCTTACTTTTCTATAAACAAATGCCACCATCCATCACAAGCACAGTGATGAGATGGACAGACAGAAGGATAGCAGGATGGGAGGACAGATTTTAAAGCATTTTAGAGGCATAAATGAATTCCCCTTCACAATAACCCTGGGAAGTATACCTTTAATAACTCGCCTCAGAGCCCTCAGTATTTGCAAATCCCTAGGAACTCCCTATCATCAATGTGAGGAAGCCGAGGAAAAACGTAGATACATTTTTTTAAGCAATTGCCACTTTTCCAGGGGTGGGGGGTGGCTGCGCTAAGTATTATTTCCATCTTGCAGCTGGGGAGACTGAAGCGAAGGAAAGGGACTCGCCCAAGGGGACACAACGAGCAGAGTCAGGAACAGAATTGCAGGTCTCCTTCCTGCCAGGTCCAATCAAAACCCCGTCTTCCCCTTCCAGGAAAGCGGGTTGTCTTTTTTTACTTTTTTCACTGCCATTTCACATTGCTGGAGAGAAGGAAGCAGGAGAAGTGGCTGTGCGGCCTCACAGTACATGCCTAAAGCTTATGCAAGTTAAATTTAGTTCTAACTAAAACCATGTGCCTTGGGCCGCATTGCCAATTGTGCGCGCTCTTTCTCTTCTCTCCTCTCCCGGCTCCCCCCAGGAGCTGTTTCTTTAGCAGATGGTCAACCTTCAGCTTTCCCCCAAAGAGATGGGCCTTTTAAAACAAGCCTCTAATTCCCTTCCCCTCCCCCAGTTTTGAGTCAGCAATGAAATAAATGCAAGAAGTGGGTGCAAATAAGCAGGCAAGTCATGGCATCCTCTAGGACTCCAGGTGGCAGGCAGGCAGGCACAACGCTGCTTGGAGTTCCCAGGCAGTGCAGCAGCGGCAGCTTCTAGGGTCTGTCTTCACTGAAAAGACAATGGTGGTTCTTATTTGAGCGTGGCCCCTCCATGCCTCTCCAGTCCACACACAAAAACCTCTCACCCGAGTGAAGTGGTGCTTTCATCCCGGGCTAGCAGGCCCGGCTGGGGACGTGAGTGACAGCCCAGGTACCACGTTTACTTGGGCTGGTAGCCCGCCCATTGGAATGCAGGCTAAGTCACTCAAGTGCTGAAAGTCCTCCGGTGCCTTCCCACAATTCCCCTCATGTGCCAGAGGGACAGACACAGGGCCGGCGCTCCCACTAGGCGACCCTAGGCAGTCGCCTAGGGCGCCAGGATTTGTGGGGCGGAGACTCCCGGGGGTGGTTCAAAACGCCGCCGAGAACCCAGCTTCCCATGAGCTGCTGCCCCTGCCGCTGGCGGAGGTGAGCTGAGGCGGGTGGGGGGGGCTGGCCGCCACGGGGGGGCACGGGGAACCCAGCCCGCCACGGCCCGCGGGGGCGCATGGGGAGCCGAGTTTGCCGCGGCCCGCGGGAGGGTGGGGAGGCTGCCGCGGCCCATGGGGCTGAGCCGCCGCTGTGGGGAGGGGTTAGCTGCGGGGGGGGGGGTGGAGCTGGCTGCCGCGGGTGTCCTAGCAACACACACAGCGGGTGCACCCAGCAGCAGTGAGGACACCAGCTTGGGTAGAGCTTTGCAGGGTGGCTGCTCACACCTGGGCTAAGCTAACCTGGCTTCTCAGACAAGGTGCTGATCACCTGGGCTAGCTGTGCAGTGAGGACACTCTTATTAGAGGTTGCAGCCTGCCCTCTGCTCTCAGCGTGGCCAGTTCTATTACCATGACTCCACCTCCTTCCTAGATCTCCCTAGCCCTTTTGCTACAGCTAGCTTTACAGGTGCCACCAAAAAGCAAAACCTTTGTGCGGAGCTCAAGAACTGTCATTTTTTCCCCAAATCCTTGCTCTTTTCCCCTCCCTTGTGCCTTTGCAAGGCGCTCAGGCACAATCTGGGCCCTTAAATACCTTCCTGTGCCCACAAAACAGGCCTAAATGCCATCAGCGGTGTCTGCACACGTTTGAACCAAATTGTGCCTGAAAGCAATGGTGGGTGCAAGTGTGGAGTATGAACTGAGGCCCCTTGAAAATCCAGGTGCTACGAACAAAAGGAATAAGCTGAAGCTCAGAGGCTGTGTCCACTGCTCAGCGTTTTTCTTTTGGAATGTATTTACTTGCCCTATCATTCAGTCCAAAGTGAAAACAACCCCCCCCCCCCCCCACAACCTAAAACTCCTAATAATGTTGTGACACCTTGGTGGTATCCTCTGGGCCCTCCGAGGGAAAAGAGCAACTGCTCCCTGCTTTATCAAAGTTAATGGCCCACAAAGAAAATCACGATCCACTAATGCAGAGGCCAGTGGGAGCAGCAACAAAATGCGAAGGGGGACTCTGCTGAAAAAGAGTGAGCCAAGCTTGGTGGCATTTTGCCTCTCGAAGATCGGGAAACCCCCAGTTGGAAAGGTCAAGGCTATTCGTTTCAAGGACAGCAATGAAACCCTGGATTTCCTTAGGAAGCTGATAGAAGGAGCTTGTGTGTTAGATACGCAAGGAAGCTGTTTGTCAAAATCCATCCCAACCAAAACAGACGCCTCGGCTCATCAAATCAGCAGTGCATTTGAGTGAATAGTCAAATGGCCTTTCCCGATGAGAGTGTAATGAACTTGATTCCTGCCGGGCTGCTACTTCTTATCAACAAAGATGCTCTCATTTTGCCTCCCACTCTCCCTTTCACAGGGGCCTTCAGAACAGCTACATGGCTTCAAATTCATCCTGAGCAGAGAGGCCCACATTATACAATGCATATGCACAAAATGTGTGCGTCGTTTTGCAAATCCGGGCCACTCTGCTTAGGATTGTGTAACTCTGCTTCGCGGGTAAGCCCCGTTCTCTGATTTACAGTTGTTTTGACTGCCCAAAACGGCTTCTTAATCAACGCTGCATGAGGAGGAAGAAATGCCAGGCCCAAATTCTGCTCCTAGTGACATGGGTGTAAATCCAGAGTAACTCTCTTGATCTTGACGTCAGTGGAGTGGCTCTGGATGGGTGCTGTAAGGGAGGACAGAATACAGCCCTTTGTCAAAGTCAACAGGAGTGGCAGGGATGTAGTTCTGGATAGCATTGCCTCAGCGAGACTAGAGACAGACCTGGCACAATTTGAATCCAGATCAGATTTTTACAATTCAGGCCTAATCTCTAATTAATCTCTAATCTCTAATTAAAGACAAACTACCTATCGATGGGATTTATATGGGCCCCATTACCATAGCACTACACAATCCTTAGTGTATTTATCCTCACAACACCCCTGTGAGGTAAAGTACTATTCTCCCCAGTTTACACGAGGAACAGAGAGACTATGTGACTGGCCTGGGGTCAAACACAAAGTCTGTGGCAGAGCAAGGAACTGAACTCCAGTCTCTGGCTAGTATCTTAACTGCCAAATCATCCCTCCTCTCTATGGTCTCAAAGGTCTGTGGGTCGTAGATTTAAGCTTTGCCTATGTCTTGGAGCTCTTCTTGTATGGCAACAACAAGGTCAGCAGACTGAAAATCAAGCCTTCGGGCTTGTCTACACAGTGGGGTAATCGCTCTTCAGGGGAGTGATTTCTAAAGTGTTCTAATATGTTACGCATTAATTGACCCATGTTGACCTTCCCAGGCTGTTGAAACCCTGTTACAAACAGCACTATGTTAAAGCACACCAGCTGGGTCTATACGGACCTAGGGTGACCAGACAGCAAATATGAAAAATCGGGGCAGGGGGTGGGGAGTAATAGGAGCCTATATAAGAAAAAGACCCAAAAATCAGGACATCTGGTCACCCTAATACGGCCCAATTAACGCGCAACACGTTTGTGTGCTGTCGAAATCCCTCCCCTAAAGAGTGCACTGTCCCACCAGTCTGACTTTGTACAGGCCCTGAACAGCTTACAACCAGTCAGGCTGCCGTGGATGAAGTGAGGACGTGGTTACACCAGGCCATCTACTAACCATTCTGGAAATAACTAAAATTCCACACAACATGTAGCTTATGTTCCCTGTTGCCCAGGCCTGGATGTAACTGAGAAGGAAGGAGGACAGTGTGTTGCCATTACAGCGGTTAATGCAACTGTGACACAGGAAGACCAGCTCTTGCCACGGCTGTAGGCGTCAGCTGAGCACTGAATAATTCATAGCTGGAAACCAGACCGGCTCACCTGCAGGGTTCCAATTTTTCCCACCCATGTGCGGAATGAATTTTGTTATGTGCACCGATATGGAGGTGATGTGTGACACATCACCTTCATATTGGTGCACATAACAAAATGCATGTGGTGGGGGTGGGGTCGAGGAATTCTTGTGGGAGGGGGCTCAGGGCTGGGGCAGAGGGTTGAGGTGCAGGTGTGTGAAGCTCTGGGATGGGGCCGGGGATGAGGGGTTTGGGGTGCAGGAGGGTGCTCCGGGGCTACGGCTGGGAGAGAGGACTCCCTCCAGCGCTTTCTCCCCGCAGCAGCACCTGGGCTGGGGGGGGAGAGGTGCCTGTCCCCGCCTCGGGAGCTCTGGGGCTGGGGCTACAGGATTGGCACCCCTCCCTGGCCCCAGCAGGTCTGGGCCGGGGGAGGGCCACCCGGGCTGTGCCTGGATCCGGGCCGCTCTTTGCTGCCCCAGCTACGGCTGGGTCTGGGCCACTCCGGGATCAGGCCAGGCCGCGCCTTGGACTGGCCCGGGCCACACCGCCCTGGCCACGCCTAGGGCTGCGCCTGGGCCTGATCCAGCCGTGGCTGGGTCCATGCCATTCTGGCCGTGGCAGGTCCGCGGCAGGTTGGGGGCCGGGCTAGGTGGGAGCCCCCCCGGCTGCGGCAGGTCCCCGGGAGGGTTGCCTGAGCGCCTGCGCAGCGCTAAATGGACTGCTACGCGGCCGCACAGCTTACAGGGAACTTAGCTCACCTATATGTTAGTATTGTTCAAGATAGACCTGTAAGAATGTGTTTAGTGTTTCGACTCTACGGAATGCTTGTAAGTTGCTGCATGCATTCATTTCACTTGTAACGTCTGTATCCCGTGCTACAAGGTCATATGTACGTTTTCCTTTATAACTGTAAAAATGCCAGCTCTGAACCGTGAACCCGGTCAAGAGGAACGCTCCACCCACCACCCATCACAAAGGACTATCAAAATTAAATGGGCCATCGCGGAACATCACGATACAAAGACTCAGTTAATGGCCCTCTCACACCCATGAATATGCCTACATGCAAGAAAGTGCATTCCAACAGCTTGAATGCTGGAAGAAGGGGATAAACCAGGAACACAAGAAAATTTCTCTTTCTCTCTCTCTTTTGCTGTTTGGACTCTCACAGGGCTAGAGCTAGGAAACAGACACACAGATCCCCAGGGTTAACCTGGGTTAGCCCTAACATTCAGTGCTTACAACTCTGTCACCTTCGGAACCATAGACTGGAACTCATTTGTGTTTATATGTTGCCTGCTTTAACTGGTAAGTAACTCTCTCGTTTCTTTTTCCTGGTTAATAAATCCTTAGTTAGTTTACTATAGGATTGGTTACAGGCGTTGTCTTTGATGTGAGATCTAAGGTACAAATTGACCTGAAATAAGTAACTGGTTTCTTGGGACCAGGAGCAACCTGAATTTTTTGTGATCTTTGGTGTATGGCAACCAGCTACCACTAAATCCAGCTTGCCTGGGTGGCAACATACCCTGGAGTGCCCAAAGGGACTGTCTGTGACTCCATGGTCAGACTGTTATAGTACTTCAGGATTTCACATTTGTTAATGGTTTGGTGAAATCTAGTGGTAGAACATAGCGCCAGGTTGGGGTGTCTGCCCCACTTTAGGACAGTCTGCCCTGAGGTTGGCACTCACAGGGGTGAACCACTCCAGACAGCGTGACGACGACATCAACATTTGGCTCCTGCAAGTGCTGCATGAGCATGAGCGAATCCTCAGAACAGCTCAGCTGATAGGAAAGGAAGGATCATTCTCCCCATTTTACATGAGGAGAAATGGGCAGCGAGGTTAAGGCCCAACATTTTCAAACGTGCACTTGTTAAAGTGCCCACACACTTTTGTGCGTGTCCAGTTTCCACATGCTCAGCCCCCTCAATGAGCGTGCACAAGAAGTCTGAGATGTGTATGCACAGATATTGAGGTGTGTGCATATATCCTGGACTCACACACACCCAAGGCACTGTGCAAAAACAACGCTCCATGAAAATTTTAGCGTCGGTATTTTGAATATTGAGCTCAAGTGATTTGCCCAAGGCCACATAGCAAGTCAGTGGCAGAAGTAATACGGGAAGTCAGGAGTTCTTGGCTGTCGGTCCCATGCTCTGACCACTAAGTGCTGCTTCATACAAACTGACTGGTAGGGTACCCTTTCCATCCCTCTACCCAGTACTGATTGTTAATGTACTTCGGGCAGGGGTCATTCCATGGCTTAATTACAGGGTGGATCTCTGCTGTCAGCAACCCATCTTTCTCCCCCATTTGGGTGCCTTCTCAAGGATAGATCCCGGTACACTGGCTTTGTTATTCTTTCCTAGAACAATTTTCATATATATTAAGGCGAGACGGGAGCATTATGATAATTCAACCTGACTTCCTGCATAACACAGGCCATAGAATTTCTCCCAAGAATTCCTGCATCGAGCCCTTCATTTGTGGTTGAACTAGTGAATACCATTTAGAAAGCCATCCTCTACTGATTTAAAGATGCTAAGTGATGACGAATCCACCCCACAGCATGGGAAGCTGTCCCAATGCTTAATTACCTTCACTGTTAACATTTTGCACCTTATATCCAGTTGGAATGTTTCTCGCTTCAGCTCTCATCCACTGTCTCTTGTTCGGTCTTTGCTAAATTGAAGAGAGTGATGGTATCAGAAACCATCGTCCTGAGTAGGTACTTACAGACTATGATCAAATCACCTCTTAGCCTTCTTTTCAATAAACTAAATAGATTGAGTTCCTTAAATCTCCCATCGTAAGGGATGTTTTCCTGACACTGAAAAGTTCTTGTAACCTCTAAACCCACTGGTTTTTCAACATCCTTTTTAAAATTAGGCATTGGAACTGGACACAGTGTTCCAATAACTGCCTCACCAACACCACCACATACATGGGGAATACCACATCCCTAATCCTGCTTGATATTCCCGTTTATATATCTACGGATCGCATTAGCGCTTTTAACCACAATCCACTGGGAGCTCATATTTACTTGACTCCTGAGTCCATTTCAGAGTCGTTGCCTTCCCCCTGTCCTGGAAGTGCGACTTTGCGTTTAGTTGTATTAAAACACATGTTTGATTACCTCTAGCTTTGTCTGGTGTCACGCTGTGGGGGGGCATGGTTGGGCAGTGTGACACTGCAGGGGTGGGGGTTGGTGCTGGAGATGGGGTTGGGCAGTATCACATAGCTTGATCCAGACCTCTATGGGCCAATCGTTATTCACCTGCTGGCCAATCTTTGTCTCACCTGCACACTCGGCCGGCAATCGTTTTACATTTTCTCCCCGATCACTGACAAAAACATTGACCTCTTCCGCCGTGGCACTTGTGCCACATGACTCTGCATTTCTGATCAGCTGCATTTTCATGCCCTTTGGGCTGCTTCCCAGCTGGCCCATTGGCAGGGCCTCTCCAGAACTAAGAGAATGCATGCACGAGACACGCTCTTGTCCTTTCCAGCCATTATGCAGATGGAGTTTATAACCTCATCAAGAACTGGGATAGGTTACTGGGGGGATGTCTACGCTGCAAAGACAAACCTGCAGCGCTGAGTCTCAAAGCCCGGGTCACTTGACTCAGGCTCCTGGAGCTCAGGCTGAAAACAGCAGGGTAGCTGTTCCCACTCAGGCTCGAGCCTGGCCTCCCTGAGCGGGAACAGCTACGCTGCTAGTTTTCGCCACGCAGCCTGAGCCCTGCGAGCCCAAATCTATTGACCCGACTTCTGAGATTCAGCACGGTGGGTTTTTCTTGGAAGTGTACACATATCAGACTGCCTTCCCACCACATGCCATGCTGTCCATTCCATGACCCATCCTCAGGTCTGTATGAATGTGTATCATAGCTACCTGCTGTACCATACAGGATAGACTTAAAACTAGCATTAAATACATCCAGCCACTCACACCCTAGGATTTCTGGGCAGGATCGGGCCTTAAAAAGAAAGGGATTGATTCTCCACTATCTTTCCCCTTGTGTACTTGTTTACACCTGTGCCAAGTGGGCATAAAACACTACCAAATGAGAGTTCTCCACTCACATTCCCCGGGGGTAGCATATCACACTCATTTGCCACAGGCGTAAATGGCTGCACAAGAGTGCAGTGAAGAATCGGGCCCATATTGCACAAATGGGTTAGTGGGACTGCAAAGAGTGAACTATGGAATAGTGCATGGACTGCAAAACCATTCACAACTATGTAACAATGCAGTTTGAAACTGCGGTGTCTGGTTTTCTGTGCACTGCCCCTTGAATTCCGTCTGGTCTCAGCAGGGCTGCAGCCTGTAACCAGAGATGCACTCGCTGTGCTCTCTCCTGGAGTCTTTACTTTTGTTCTTTCTTGCTGCTGTCTCCTTTTAATCCAAAATAAAAGTTCCCTTAGGTGGATGGGATATAGTTCTTGGTATACTGAAAACGTAACACAAAACAATTAGCACTGCAGAACTAATCACTCCAGCAGGTGAAGGCTAAGTACTACACACCATTCATGTGAGAACTTACGTCCCTAGGAGTAAGGAAGGGAGAACATGACAGGAGGTAGGAACACTCACCAGCTGAGATAGAGAGCTCCACAGCAGGCAACAAAATGGCCATGTTAGGGCTGCAGCTGTCTGTGTCTGCAAAGTTTAAAGGGCCAGCACCCAGAAAGGCATGCTGGGGGAAGATCATGTGATCACTGAAAAGAGTCACCAGGGATCAGACATAAGGGCCTAAGGATATTGCCCATTGCAGTTGGGCAGTGGCTCTATATCAGAGTATCCCATAGTCCAGTGATTAGGGTAGTCAGCTAAGCAGTAGGAAACCCATGTTCAAAGCTCTTCTCCTCAAGCAGGATGGGCAATTGAACCAGTATTGCCCACCCCCTGGGTGAGTGCCCTAACCACTGGGCTAAAGGTTATTAGGGAGGTCTTTTTTCTCCCCACCCGCCCCTGAGTGTTAGGGGCGTGCCAATGCTGTCCTTGCAAGCAACAGCTTAGATGTCTGACTGCAGGGGACAGTCCAGATCCCTCTAAGATGTGAGAGGGGCGGGCTTAGGATACACCCCCTCCTTGGCACCTGCTGTTGACTAGCTTAGTCAACTCCCCGCCTAGTGTGCTGGCTTTGTGGATCCCATTTTCAGGTTCTGTCTGTCTCTCCTACGGCGACCAGATAGCAAGTGTGAAAAATCAGAAAAGGGGGTGGAGGGTAATAGGAGCCTATATAAGAAAAAGACCCCAAAATTGGGACTGTCCCTATAAAATCGGGACATCTGGTCACCCTAGTTGCAATAGCTAAGACTCTTTGTGGAACTGGGGCTAGGTGATTCTGGGAAATGGAGATTGTTTCTGCCTGTCCCCAGCATAACTCCAATTCTGGAAGCTCCGGCTCTAGGCACAGCCTGGTTGGTTTCACTGAGGAATTGGAGTCCATGTCACGGTAAAGAGCTCTGTAGCTAAAGCTGACAAGGCTCAGAAGTGACTGTTGTGTGTTTGTCTATTTTGGAGGGGAAGGACCTGAGTGGTCTGCCTCCCTCTGAGAAGATCAAGGAGCAGACTACAGTGAGCAGGAATTAAATCGGGGTCTCCCATGTGAGAGGGCGCAGAGCAAGCAATTAAGCACACACATAGCTAGAGGCAGCTTTGAACCACACTGCTCTGGGTGGGGGCGGCGGGAGGTCTCATGCAGGCTCTGCAACATGCAGAACAGTCGTTTGTCCCAGGAAGAGAACCAGTGAGCACAGAGGTGACTCGTGCCTGCCGGTAATGGGGGCGGGGGGAGTGGAGTAAGGGCAGCGGCTGAGTGGGGATGCAACCCATGCCTGCCTCTCCCACCCCACGCATCCCCTCTGAGCAAGAGGAGGCGAAAACTCACCGCTAGACCCCTGTGCCTTACCCATGATGCGTCTACCAGCAGGGTTAGAGAAACTCATCGTCTGATTCCCACTGTTTGGCAGCTTTGAACCTGGCCTCAGTGGCCAACCCCACAGATTCATGAGTCAGCCCTCCCCCGCAAAAAATTCTGAGATTGGCTTAAAGATCGTGCGATTTTAAAAAAAGAAAGTGATATACTGTGGGTTCTTTTTATTTGCCTTCCCGTTTTTGAGGCTTCAGGGAGCACTTGGGTCACGTTTTCGAGTTTGTCTCCACAACCCTGAGGGCTAGAAAGGGAGTTTTATTGAAATGAAAGCTGAGATTCTCACTCAATCACCTGAACCCAGGAGCAGGGGCATTATGGAAAACGCCAAAATATTGTGAGACGCCCACTAAAAGCAGAAGAGCTGGCAATGCTGTTGCTGTTACTTGTGGTCCTACAAGCTGGCAAGGGAGGCCGCTATCACTGAGAGCATCAGCAAAGTCACAGGACATGGCCTGATTGTCTGATTAAATATCCTTGATTCGTGCAAGGGCCATGGCTGGGGACATTTACTACTGTCAGCCAGAAGGTGCACAGGGCCCTCCTGCAAAAGCGCAAGTATTGTAAGAATTTTACATCAGCGACATCCAACCACAGGCTTAGGGCTCCCTTTGCAACTTGCTAAGAGACTGCAAGTGGCACCGAACTTGCAGAAATGGAGCAGAGTGGCAGCTCTGCGCTCATTCCGAGCATAGTTAGGGGGTCTGCAGGGCCGGTGCAAGGCAGTTTCGCGCCCAAGGCGAAACTTCCTTACACCCGCCCTGCGCGCCCCCGCCCAGCTAACACCGCCCCCCCCCCGCCCGGCAGCCAGTCCCCGTCCCCCCACCCGTGACGGCTCCCCCCCGCGGGCCGGCAGCTCAGCCCCCCACCCGCGGCACCCCCCGCAGCTCCCGGCTCAGGCGTGGAGCCAGGAGGGCGGGAGGCAGCCGCGGCCAGCTGCCCCCTCCAGCTCCCAGCTCAACCACGCAGCCGGGACGGTAGGAGGCAGCCGTGGCAAGCTGCCCCCCCACCCCGGCTCCCGGCTCAGCCGCGGAGCCAGGAGGGCGGGAGGCAGCCGCGGCCAGCCGGCCCCCTGGCTCCCGGCGCCCTAGGCGACCGCCTAGGGTCGCCTAGTGGGTGCGCCGGCTCTGAAGGTCTGTGAGGACTGCAGGTCCCAGTATGCTCCATCTTGGTATGAGCAACCTCCACTGGGATCGATTTGGAGACTGGCATACTGGGACTTGTAGTCTCCATGGGGTGCACCTGGGAGGAGTGACTGTAGGTCACATTGTGAACTCCCGGGACCCCATATAGTCTGCCAACTGCAGTTTAGCATCCCCGGCTCACTGGAGTACTATGGAGAGGACAAGAAGCTACTGGTGCATGAGCAGGAACCTCTAAGAAAATAGAGGAAATGTTTTACTTTCCAGAGAAGATAAAGAAATTTTAAAATTAAAAATTAGAAAAGTTTCAGCGTACAGAGAAAGTTATGACTCATGAAGCCCAGATCAACACTGATAAAGCAAGCAGGAACGCCTGGCTCAGGGATCTGGCAAAGCCATCCAGAGCTTTTCACTTCTAGGTTGCTAGTTTAAAGCCAGCTTAGGACAGTAGTCACAGAGTCATTCCTATTGATGGCTGTTTGGTGCCCTAGAAAGTGAGTGGGTGGGTCTGGTTCGGTTGGATAAATGTCCACAATGCACAAAACCCACCACCACCTTTGTGTGCCCTTCTGTAGGCAGTCTCAGCAGAAAAGCATAGGACTGAGCGGGTCTGGAAACACAACTCTCCTCTTATCCCGCTAGGTCAGTGTAAAGTCCATTGGTAGGAAAGGAGAGGGAGAATCTCATGCTGTACATGTTGTGTGGATAAACTGAGGGCTTCATTAGGCATGCTCGTCAAGCCATCTCACCGCTAAATTCACCTTTGACCCCAAACAAACAATAATGGCTACGAAATAAACAGGGTCTTGTTTATTTAAGCAGCAAACTTCAGGGTGCTGATGAATGAATCTGTGGACTTTAATATTTCTGCAGTGATCAGACTGTGAGACTCTGCAGCAAATCCCCAGACATAGACTGGGCTACAGCGCTTCATACATCATGGCTCGCTGTTCACATATTTCTAGCGGTATTCTCTTACTTAGACCTCCCAAATGAGAAGGGGATTTCTTTTTCACTGCTGCCTAAGCATAGTGTCTGGCCAGTTTAAAAGTCCTCCCGGGAAAAAAGGAACCTTCTCCTTTCAAATTATTTTAATAGCCATGCATATTCAGTACCAAAGCCCCACCTAACAGGATGGACTATAAATGCATACTGCTCTGGGATGGATGTTTAAATGCAATATCCCCTAATAGCTTGTTCAAGTAGGGGGAAGCCAGAATGACATGGCAACACATCTGAAAAAGTATGGGAGGGCAGAATTCCGCATTCTCCCCATCCATAGCAAGATTTCTCTAGAGACTGCTTGAACACAGCAGTTGGGAAGGCAATACTTTAAGATCTGAACAGCATGAACTGCAAAGTGAATTTCATAATCCTTTCGGGAACGCTTTGAACTGATCTGTTTGGAATAAAAGAAAATGTAGCTCCGTAGGGAGCCGGGTGGCTCATGGAATTGGTAATGAGATACAGAGTCTTTCTCCTCCAGGTCACCTGTTAGAGACTTCGAATCTAGCCCAGGTCATTATTAATCAAAAGTTGTTACTATCATCAGATGGCTGTTTGGTGGCCTATGGGTAATGAGTTAGTTGGTTTCATTCCAGTTCTTTGCCTCCACAGGATACAATCCACCCTGACAAATGGCAGCCAGAGCACAGAGGTCAGAGATGAGGTGGGGACTCAGCTATGTCTCCACTGCGAAACAAAACAAAACAACGCCCCCTAGGGCGGGGAGTCTCAGAGCCTGGGGCAACTGACTCAGGCTTGTCCTACAGATGTTCCGGCTCAGGCTGGCGCCTGGGTTGTGAGACCCACTTGCCTCGCTAAGTTTCGGAGCCCAAGTACAAATGTCTACACTGCTATTTTGAGCCCCACAGCACAAGCCCCACAAACTGGAGTCACTTGACCCAGCCTCTGAGTCTCTCTGCTGTGGGTCTTCTTTTTTTTTGCAGTGTAGACGTGCCCTAAATTACTCCCTCGGCCCTTAGAGGTCATCCCTCTTCATTAGCAGGTTAGCCCACTGTTCTCCTGAGCCCCGTGCTGTACATATCCTGCAGAATTCTTCAGGCTGCTTGTTTGGCACCTTTTACTAACACTAGTCTATCTATATTGATGCACACTCCGTATTATTAAGGAAGCAAACTGGAAGCCTTCAGGCAGCTTAGAAGGGATGATTTTAGGGTAGTTTCAACAGCTCAGAGGGTTATTAGGAACACCAATCACTGTCCTTTAACATGCATATGGGCATGATCTTTGAATTATGGCCTTTATTAAACTATGCACAGTGACTTGGTAAAATGTGTTCTTATGGAAAACCTTGCTTAATAAACTGGCTCTTAGCATTCAAGCAAAATCTCCCCAGCAAATGGCAATTGGTTCAGAAGACATGTTGCCAAAAGGGGCATGAGGATGGTAAACTGTTGGAGCCTGCTACAGCCTAGATGGGTCCTGCTAGTTCAAGAAAGCGATCCATCTTTCATCATGGGCGATCAGACGAAATGAAAGAACTCCAATAGCTTAAGGAAGGACCCCAGGTCTGGGCAGTCAGTCTAAACCCAGAGTAGTGCCATTCATATTAGTGAGTCACTGGAGGTAACTGAGATCAGAAGCTGGTGCGTGTAGCCTTCATGAACACACTGCTTCCTCCACCCACAGCCCAACCCAGAGAAGATTGGTAATCGCAGGACTAATGCTTGGAGAGTGTTGCAAATGTCAAGAATCCCAGTCATTGCACTCTGATTACTGGAGTCACAGTAAACTGGCTATGTGAGCAAAGGTAAATCTAAATTAAGCAGCATCCTTATGAGACATCACCTATTGCCACTCCATTACGTTTATTACATCAGGCCCAATCTTGTCATCCTTATTGGAGCAAAATTACCATCAACAGTGGCCTGGGTCTGCAGCAGCAACCAAGGAGCGCACAGCATGGGACGGCAAATGGGGGGATTGGAAAGATGGCTTTAAGCTACCTTTGCACTCTCCCAGTTAGCAGCTGGCTTTACCCTCTGTAAATCAGAACAGCTTGATAAGCACATCATCCACAGTCTCTTTCCTTCTAGACACCAGCTGAACACCACCCGAGCCTCACCCTACGTTAGGGATCTTCCTTAGGCCAGTTAAGCCCCTACTCTTTAGGGCTCCACAAAGCAGCCACGGCGAAGAGAGGAATTGGGTCTATTGACTATAGTGGGGGAGGGGGGGTTAACCCAGCTATGGAGGACTGAGTACAGACCACAGGAATTAGCCAATAGGGCCTGATTCTGCTCTTACTCACAGGAGTAACTCCACTGGAGTCAACAGGATCAGTCTTGGTATCCAAAGGTCAGTTTAGTGTCTCAGCCATTTTTTGGCAAAGCATCTGCAGACACCTGGGGCATCCCCAGGGTCGGCACTTCCCCTGTGGAGACCCATTTAGTGCAATTTCAGAAACAGTTGATCTTTGGGAGGAAGACTGGCAAGCCTCAGTTGTATATACGACATAGCAGGTGTATTTCTTAGCAATCACACAAAGCAGGCTCCAGCTCAGGGATCGGCAACCTTTGGCACGCGGCCTGTCAGGGAAAGCCACTGGCGGGCCAGGCCAGTTTACCTGCAGCGTCCGCAGGTTCGGCCGATCGCAGCTCCCACTGGCCGCGGGTCGCTGTCCCAGGCCAATGGGGGCTGCAGGAAGGGTGGCCAGCACATCCCTCAACCCGCCCTGCTTCCTGCAGCCCCCATTGGCCTGGGACGGCAACCCACGGCCAGTGGGAGCTGCGATCGGCCGAACCTGCGGACGCTGCAGGTAAACAAACTGGCCCAGCCCGCCAGCGGCTTTCTCTGACAGGCCGCGTGCCAAAGGTTGCCGATCCCTGCTCTAGCTTATTTCCTCCTGCCTGAAGGACTATCTTCCCCACAAGATGCTGGATCAGATTCTCATCCCAATTTTGCAGGTTCCATCCCCCTCCCACCCCCACTGAAGTCACATAAACCTAATTCAGACCTCAAATATACACACACAACTACCCCAAGGACACACATAGAATCATAGAATCTCAGGGTTGGAAGGGACCTCAGGAGGTCATCTAGTCCAACCCCCTGCTCAAAGCAGGACCAACCCCAACTAGATCATCCCAGCCAGGGCTTTGTCAAGCCTGACCTTAAAAACCTCTAAGGAAGGAGATTCTACCACCTCCCTAGGTAACCCATTCCAGTGCTTCACCACCCTACTAGTGAAAAAGTTTTTCCTAATATCCAACCTAAACCTCCCCCTCTGCAACTTGAAACCATTACTCCTTGTTCTGTCATCTTCTACCACTGAGAACAGTCTAGATCCATCCTCTTTGGAACCCCCTTTTAGGTAGTTGAAAGCAGCTATCAAATCCCCCCTCACTCTTCTCTTCTGCAGGCTAAACAATCCCAGTTCCCTCAGCCTCTCCTCATAAGTCATGTGCTCCAGCCCCCTAATCATTTTTGTTGCCCTCCGTTGGACTCTTTCCAATTTATCCACGTCCTTCTTGTAGTGTGGGGCCCAAAACTGGACACAGTACTCCAAATGAGGCCTCACCAGTGCCGAATAGAGGGGAATAATCACGTCCCTTGATCTGCTGGAAATGCCCCTACTTATACAGCCCAAAATGCCGTTAGCCTTCTTGGCAACAAGGGCACACTGTTGACTCATATTCAGCTTTTCGTCCACTGTAACCCCTAGGTCCTTTTCTGCAGAACTGCTGCCCAGCCATTCGGTCCCTAGTCTGTAGCAGTGCATGGGATTCTTCCGTCCTAAGTGCAGGACTCTGCACTTGTCCTTGTTGAACCTCAGCAGATTTCTTTTGGCCCAATCCTCTAATTTGTCTAGGTCCCTCTGTATCCTGTCCCTACCCTCCAGCGTATCAACCACTCCTCCCAGTTTAGTGTCATCTGCAAACTTGCTAAGGGTGCAGTCCACACCATCCTCCAGATCGTTGATGAAGATATTGAACAAAACTGGCCCCAGCACCGACCCTTGGGGCACTCCACTTGATACCGGCTGCCAACTAGACATGGAGCCATTGATCACTACCCGTTGAGCACATAGCTGAGGACAGTCTAGATCCTTCAAGTTATTGGGGTTGCTTTAACCAGGGTGACTGAAGCCAGAGCTGAGGCTTTACTGGAGTTGGGATGTGTTTAGTTAGCAGGAATGGTAAAGATTTATGGCCTGGTTTTCAAAAATGCTTAGCAGCCCTTGCTCCCATTGACTGCAGTCTGAGGATCTAGAGCTGTAAAACTAGTTTGCTGGGACAGGTCCCGTCAGGCATCAGAAGAAAACACTGTAAACGACGCAGACATGGTAAAACTGCTGCCTTGTTCATACGAATAACACACTGTGAATTTGGCTGATGTCCCTGGTCAGGGAGCCGTCCCCAGAATATACACGTAAGTGGAGTGAGTCTTGTCAGACATCCGTACGGCTCTATGCTCTCTTGACTACATGTAGGCCTAGATCTTTCCCTACCACAGAAAAAAAAAAACAGGTCAAAATGAGGTGGAAAACTCAGCCTCCTCCAGGCTGTGTGTTCAGGGGATGTGGTCCTCCCAGCCCCTGGATGTTCTGAGATCCAGGTCATCCACAGAGGGCCAGGGCATGTGCACTGAGGCCTAGTCCCTCTCTGCTGATCCCTGGGCCCCCGTACTCCCTCAGGAGCTACGTTCCATTGAGTCCCTGGCTATGACTAAGCCAAAACTCCTTGGGGAGGAGGTGCTGACAACATGGAATGAGAGTCTGTGCAAGATAAGGTAGCGGGATCAACATTATTTTGGACTGAGGGAAAAGCTGATTGTGGAGGAGAATGGCACTGTGCACTCACATCCCCTGACATCAGAGCCCCGAACACACAGAGTTGGCCTGGAAGGGCCGGTGCGGAAGTGGGGGACAATTGTGCTGGGTTCACTCACTGTCTCAGCATTTAGCTAAGGAGGGGGCTTTCCACTCTTTCCATCAAAATGAAGGAGGGATGAGTTGGCCTTTAATATTTTGCATGTTCTTCGTGGCATTACAGGGACCGTTTTCATGTGAGACACGTGGAGAGTTTGAGAGAGGGGGCCGTTTACTCCCACTGACTCCTTTTCTCTTACATTTTACCCTCTGCGCAACAGAGGCACTGACACCCGAAAAATTGCTGAAATGGACAAAAATCCCCTGATAATGCTATTCATTCACTAGGGTGACTGAGGATTCAGACAGAGCAGGATTCAGACCTTGATTTGCTGTGGACTTAGCTGAATGCTGTAGTCAACTACTCTGCAGTAACTAGCCAGAGTAACACCACATACACTCTGACAGGGGCCGCACAAGCCCTGAGAGATTCTTATGCACATAAGCAGATTGTGTAGCTAAGTGACATATGTTTGGTGCAATGCATTGGGCTTTTTTAACATTACAGGAACTAATACTTGTTAAGGAATTGTGTTTACTGATATAATCTTGGCCTGGTTGCTGTGGGTTTTTAAATTTCATAGCCACTAAGCCCACCATCTTCACATGTAGTGCCTTCAAAATTAGGCAGCTAAATCCACTGTTAGGACCCTAAATCAAGGAGGCCTGGTTTTCAGAGGTTGTGAGATCCACAGTTCTCTTTGAAATCCACACACAGGGCACTCAGCAGCCTCCAGGAGTTACTCCACACAGCAGCACTTGGCAGGATTGAACCCCATCACTTGACTCACGGTTGATTAGGCCATGGGTTGGATTTTTACCGCATGCCTCTCCCGCGTCCATTTATACGTCGGCTTCTTTTGCTTTTTAATGTGGAAGCGGGCTCATTCGTTTTTACACATTACACTTACGTGGGCCCAATTCTGCTCTTAGCAGCGTAAATCCAGAGTTACTTCGTTAAACTTTGCTGGAGCTGTTCCAGATTTACACCACAGCAAAGGAGAGTAGAACTTGGCCCCGTATGTTTATTTCTGAAATAAAATAAAAAACCCAGTACAGATTATAAGACGAGAACCTCAGCTTGGTTCAGGAGATGGGGTCAGATGGGCCTGGTTCTTACTGAAACTTCTCCGGCAGCAAAAAGGGGCTTAAAGTGAGTGTAAACTATTTAAGACCTTTCTAAAGGGGGGCGGGGGGGGAGGGATAGCTCAGTGGTTTGAGCATTGGCCTGCTAAACCCAGGGTTGTGAGTTCAATCCTTGAGGGGGCCATTTGGGGATCTGGGGCAAAAATTGGGGATTGGTCCTGCTTTGAGCAGGGGGTTGGACTAGATGACCTCCTAAGGTCCCTTCCAACCCTGATATTCTATGATTCTATGATAAAGCTGCCAGAGCAGTGTAAAGGCACGTTAGCGTACAGAAGAATCTGGCCCGGTTGCATTTGTGGTCAGGATAATTATTCCCCCTCTTATAGAAAGATGTTATTTAAAGCAGCCCATTAATGCATGGGGGGGCATCTGAGAGAAATATACACTTTCAAGAAACCATTGCGAGTCCTTCCACAACCACAGCAGCAACGGCACTTTACTTGCCTCCAATGTTCCCAATCTGTGCTACTGAAATAAAAAAGATGGCTCTCTTGTGTCCAGATGTCTTTTCCGAATTACAGCGTCAAAGGTATTAATTATTAAACTGTGGATGCAGTCGATGAATTATGAGCTATGGAAGCCTTGTGACTGCTTGCTAGTAAAGTGTTGGGGGAAAGCAGAAATATTGCCTCTCATAAGAATGCATGTTCCAACAAGATAGGTCAAAACATGATGCAGATGATAAATCACTTAGCATGAGTTCCCATTAACCCAGCAGCTTTCTGTATTATTAGATTACTAAACTATCCTCGAAATGTATTGACCAAACAGTTTTTATCTGTATTAGCCTAATTTGCAAAATAAGAACTGGTGGCTTGTTATGATGAAACCACTATCTGTAACAAAGGGACAGCTGCTTGCATATTTCAGTTTAGCAAGGGTTGGAAATGTAGGATTTGGAGTGAGGGGGTTGGTTGGTTGTTTTTTTTACTTTCTGAAACCATGAACAAGATGTAATTGTACTATGGGGGGGGGGGAATCATATAATAGAATGATCAGCCCCAACAGGCATGCATGTCTCCCTTCATGCAAGCTAAAAAAAGCACAGCCTCCCTGCTTACATATGTGTACGTGTACATGTGTCACAGCAAACAGCTAAGCTTTCAAATCTGGAATAGGCTCGAGCAGAGAACAAAGGGCCAAAGCATACAGTACATCCAGAAGGGGGAGCAGAGAAATATATTGTGTGTGGTCATACAGGAGGGACATGATGGCCAAACAATTACTAAGATACACGGAAAAGGAATATGGAGGAGGAAAATACTCAGGATATAGCTAGGAGAAGCGAAAAGGCACTGCCTTGCAAAAGGATGAGTCTCTTCAAATGGCAACCATTTAATAGTGTGGGTTCCTTTAATCACTTGATTTCATTTGTTTCTAACATGCCTTTTTCTACAGGGCAAATGTAAGATTACTTGTCTTATCACTGAAATTTTGATAGGTGGAACTGTCAACTGCTGAATTTTTGCTCTACTTTACAGAAAAATAACCCAACCCTGCATTTCTCCATCTTCTTTTGAAATGCACTTAGTGCAAAAAAATGTTTTTGGAAGCCCTGACTTTAGTTAGTCTTTTGTACTGGCACCACAATGTAATTTGAAATGTATTATGTAATAATGCCCTCCTGCAAGTCTGGGAAACAGTCCTTTTAATGGGCTCTGATGAGATACCAAAGATGGGTGATCTGCATTATTATTTCATAGCATCTGCAGTAAACTCCCCTGCTGACTAAGGTGCAGAGCTAATTCAAATTTTCTGTGTGCTTACATATATTTTAAAGTGCATGTTTACTTACTTGAGTTTCTACGTCAATATTTAACTTGTTAATCAAATCAGATATTCAAAAGAGTGGACCTCAAGTTTTCACACTATACTGCAAGCAGAAAGTGTAGTTATAACCTTAGCATCTTGGACACATTTACTCCTCTAGCTTCCCAGCTGTCTATCTAAGGTATTTATAGTGTGCCAGTCATCATAGTATCTAGGCACTAACTGACTCCTTTCCTACCAGATGGTGGGCAGGATAGTCATATTCAAAAAGGGCAGGGTTATAAAAAGGAGGGGGAAAATATTTTTTCAGATTCATTTATTTCTTGCTAATAAAGCCAAACGTCTTTTTCCCTCATCCATCTTGGGGCATTGCACCTCTCATTACTGGACTGATATCATGACCAATGTGTAACCTTGTAATCAGAATGCAGTAAGTAGCAGGCTCCTTAATCTCTTCTGATCATTAATGAGTGTGGGTGTGTTTATACACTTATTTTTTGCCATTCTGGAGTAAAACAGAACTATACATAGGCACAGTGATAATATAGGATGTGTATCTGAACAGTAGATATACACAGACTAATGCTGAATATAGATATGGGACAGAAATATTAAAGACCCCCATATCTGTGGTACTGAAAAATTCATTCACTCAAATCTTACAATGGGGAAAGCAAGGAAAAAAATCTAAACAGCAGGATACGACAATAAATGGGAAAACAGCAATAGAAAAAGCACACTAGGTTAATATAGGAAAACTAGTTTCTTTATTGAGAGATTGTATATTAGTATTAGTGGAATTGTGTGTAACAATGTCATCATGCACACAATACAAAAAGGCAAGGCCCACCATGCTATGGAAGGGCAACAGAACAAAAGCAGCGTACAATGAGCAGATGTATAGGCTACAGCACATTACATTTCAGCAGGGTATGTCTCTACAGAGAGATTTACATCAGAAACTAGGTAATGTAAAAAAATACAGACCATGCTTTAGTTTTAGTACAAGAAAAAAGGTGAAGATACACAACCAAAGGATATTTGATACAGAAAATTACCCACAAAATAAGAACAGGAAGTAATTTAGCACAGCAGAAAATGTTATCCCTGTTTAATGGAAAACCATTTTGCCAGTAGTCTCTCTTTTAAAACAAATAATTTAATTAAAATTGCCATTTAATATGCTTCTTTGGAGCAGTGTTAATTGATCAAATGTTTGTGTCCAATTTATACACACTAAATAAAGTATATGGATCATTTCTGTAACAGGCAATTGTATATACTGGATGTTTCAGCTTTCAAAGAAACAGATGGAGGCCAGCTGTTGAAAGTGGTGTAATTTTGGCCAGGAGTGTGTGTGATATATAATGTACAAAGATGCAGTACCCCTTTGTATTATAAAGTCTTTGAATAATCCTTGTTAATACGCAGGGTGGAGGAATATTCAGATGTTCATATGCTTAGTGTCCCCATTTATTCACAGTTCTTATTCTCCAACGATTTTTCAAAGCCTTTTTTAAATGTAAGGCTAATTTAATTGCAGATATTATTATTATTATTTTTGCCTATGACTGACTATAATTTGTTTAGTCATAAAGGCGTTCGAGATGGCAAACCAATGGTTGTCTAAATAACTACAAAAAACCCCACAAGATACTGCATCCACCAACTAAAGCAAAATGAATCCACTTAACAGGAATTTACAGTGCAATGTACTTAGCTAAACAAGATGAAGATACAAAAATGGCTGTTATTATCTACAGCTATTCTGAAATGGCCTGTTTTCTATACAACTACAATGAAATTAAAAAGAGCAGATTTAAGCTTACAGTCTGTCTAATAGTTTTACAAGAAAATTGTGGTTTAGGACTTCGGGTTTAAGCATTAGTATCCTCTGTCACAAGGTCTTTTATGGTTCATTTTCATGGGTCAAATATTTTCTCTGTGGGTATGTTCAGTTTTAAGTAAAATGAAAGAACCCAAAATGAAACATAAATTTTGGGGACAGAATCAGAGAACCTCTCCCCCCCACTAAAACTAATTTGAAATTGAAAACATTAAATTGCATCCACCAATGGTATTAAAAAATCAGTGTAATTAATGATGATAATGATTTAATCAGGATAATTATACTTTGGGGCTTAACATCAGTCTTCATTATTTTTAATGTATGCCTAGTATATAATAAAAAAATCCTAGACATTCTCAAATAATAAGGATAATTGCACAGATGAGAGGGAGGGGGGGAAATTAGTGTTATGGAGAAATCTCATCAATCTAAGCCTTTTTTGAATTTGACAGACAGCCCATAGAGAGGGGATACTGCAGCTTAAATATCAATGCCTTCCTCGGATGGATACAGGAAATGGTTAAGAGAGGGGTGTCACAATACAGCTAAATGCAGAGGCAGAGGGCTACAGCACACAGCAGCAAGTTGACCATTCACTGTGCTACACAATGAAGAAAAAAAATAAAGATTTGATAAATGCAAAATGTCATCATCCCATCATCACAATAGAGACTGCAGTTAACAATGCCACTATGTTCAACCTGGGTCATATGTACACATACAGTAAAGGGAAATATATTTTAAAGCGGTGGGGCAACAGCAGGAAAGGAAAGACTAGATTCTGATCTGAGTTACACTGGGGGTAAATCAGTGCATCTGAAGCCATCCGTGCAGTGGAGTTACTCTGGAATTATAGCAGTGTAAACTGAGATCAGAATCTGGACTGGGGAGTCTAATTGTGCTAGATTTTAACCCATCTTTTACTGGGCCCCCAGTGATCAAGATCTCAATGGTTATTACACCAGTGCATCATCTTTAAGAAGAAATTTATTTTATATATAAATAAAACTACAGGGACTTGACCAACGATAGGCCAAAGGGGGGTGGGACTGGGAGGTCAGGCTGGGGGAACATTTCCAGGGAAAGAAATGTAAGGAGAGAGAGAGGCTGATTAAATAATAATGAATCTAAATGCATCCTGATTTTGACAGAAAGAAAATGGAAGGAATGAGGGAGAAAGGGGGTGGGGGGAGGTCCAAGTCCATTGTCTGTAGCAGAATGTGGGGTGGATGGGAACGAGGGGAGGTGGAAAAAATATGCAATGGCCATACACATCCCATATTAAATATCTGTGAAAAATCATCCTCACGCTGCTTTCCTGAAAAATCTCTCTGAGCAATAAGAGCACCATGGAGCTGTGGACTGATTACAATTAGAATCCCAAAAGAGAGGAGGGCAAATTACAGGAGATGGGAGGCGGGGAGGGAAATATCTAACAAGAAAAATAAATAAAAGGCACCCTAAAAACGGTTCCCAAGAGAGCGGGGGAGGGACGAGATATAAGATATGGAGAGACCTCGGCTTGTAAATAAAGAATAATGAAAGCACAGATCAGTGGTTAAACAACACACACACACACACACACACACGCCAAGGACACAAAATAAAATCGCTACCTACTGAAGGCACAAAATCAAAAAGAAAAACAAATATCCTTTTTTTAGCCCCCCCCCCCCCCCAATCTGGGCACAGAGCGAGGCAGGCCTAGGCTCGGCTTCCCCCCCCCCCGAGATCTAGGTTTGGCAGGTGGGGGAGCAGGGGGCAGAGGGTCCGGGCTAAAGGAAGGAGGCTCCCCGAAGCCAAGGGAGAAGCCTCGCAAATAATCCCACCGCTCGGGTTGCTGGGTTTTCTCTCTTGCCTTCCCCCCCCCGCCCTCCACCAGCCCTCCCGCATCCGATCCGCGACCCAGAGAGCCGGGAGGGGGAACGGGGGGGGGGGGGGGGGGACCCCTCCAAGAGAAGCCGACGGACCGTCCGTGCATTTGAACACACGCACGCACACCGCCGAGAACAAGCCCCGAAGGATAAAGCGATACCTCGGTTTCGCACAGAGCCAAACACTGGAAGAACAAGGTAGCCGACGTGCACTAGAACCATCCTGCCTGCCTCCTGCTGCCGCGGCGGCGGCTGCGGTCCCTTTGTGGCGCTGCTCCTGGGCGGCGGTGGGAGCGGGGCTGCTGCTGGCGGGGAGACAGATGGCCCATGGAAATGGTCCCTTCCAATCCCCTATATACATTCAAATGTGGAGCTGGGACTGCAGCTGCCTGGCACACAAAGGGGAGGGCAGCCAATGGGAGGGAGGCCTGGGAGGCGGGCGGGGGGGGTTGGTTCTTTCTTGCTGGGGTTGGTTTTTTTTGTATGATGATGATGATCTCCAGCTTGGGTCTCTGTGACAGGGAGGAGACCCAATCAGGGGCTGGGCTGGAGCCTGCCCTGGGTCCTGCTGGCTTAAGCTGCCTCCAAACAAGGAGATGGAAGCAAATTGGGGCCAGGGTCTGGAAGGCTGGGGGGAGAGGGGGGGATTTCACGCCCACGGACATACAGATGCATTCACACACACACACATACCCTAGCCAGGGGGATCCGCTGCCAAACACACGCGCACACCCCCACCACAGAGATATGTGCCTGCGCACACCCACCGAGACACATGTAGTGATTCAGACAGAGCCGCGGAGATACCCAGACATCACATATGCCCCACACCCTAGCCACAGAGAATCATGTATGTGCACACTCACAGAGACAGAGATAAACATGCAGTATAAGCATACAGGGCCAGATTTTTAAAGCTATTTAGATGCCTAACATGCAGCTAGGCACCTTACTACCTTTAAATATCTGGCTCACCCATCCTACATTCAAAGACACACACACACAGGCACTTGTATGCCAATCGTCCACAAAGACACACACACATGGACATACATAGGCACACATACACAAACATATATCAAGAGACACACAAATATACAGAGACATCAACACACCCAACATATGAACACAGACACAGATCATACCCGTATGAAAAAGTCCTATAGAAGTTGACAGAATGGTAACCCTGCTATAGAACTCTACAGAATGGTTAAGAAAACTACAGAAATTTCTTTATTAAATCCTGTAGCTTTTCAGAGTAATTTTCTGTAGAATCCTATTAAGTATCTCTATTGGTTTAATTCCTGTTACAGTCTATAGGTCTTCTCCACTAAGGCACAGACAGTTACATATAAAGACACACAATGAGGCATACACAACAGCATATACACAATCTACACAAATATGTACAGAAGTGTATGCAAACACACAAAGGCATGGACACACACAGAGAGAGGGAACAAATATGTATTCTATACAGGCACCTAGACAGAGGCACCCAACATATACACTACATACATATACCCTATACCCACAGATAGAGAAGAGATACACAGACAGTGACACATAAACATGCACATTGCACATACAAAGTCATATATATGCACCCAAATCATAGATATACATACACATATAAATGCACACTCCCTAACCACTCAAAGTCAAAGGGGAATACCATATACAGACACACACATAGAGTCAGACACATACTGACACCCTGCACATATGCTTATGGAAAGTCCTACAGAGTGAGCAGAGAATAATATTCTCACTGTAGAATTTCTAAGCCAGTCTATAGAATCCTATAACAGGGATAAAAGTCACTATTAAATTCTATAGGCTAGTTTAAAAATCTATAGCAAGGATATAGTCATTCTCTATTAAATTCTATATGGATTTAGAATAATTTTTTTTAAATCCTGTTTCATTTCTACAGAACCCTATTGTGTAAATCCCTATTAAATTATCTAGGACATGCATACAGAGACATAAATATACAGAGAGACAAACTTTACACACACTCAGAGGTGCACACGTCCTGCAGAAGTACAGCAGCATCAGGATCCCTCCCATATACATGTACATCCTACGCACAAAGATGTACAGACACAGACAACAGCCGGACCTGAAAAGGTGTCCATTTCAACCCTAAAGCCCTGAACAGAGTGCTAAAAACAACAGCAAGGCAACCCTTAAATATACAACTAACAGGAAAATAATATCCTACTGAACAAGACAAAAAAGGGAAGAGCGATGGTGTGACATTGATTGGCATAAACTAACAAGAAAATGAAGGAAATCTCTATTTTAAAATACTGTCTGAGATCCGTTTGAGGCCAGTCTGTGCTTCATATACCACAACATGCTGCAGAAGAGTAAATCATTGCTCACGTGACAATTAAATAATCACAGTAGTCCCTTTCTTCTAACACTGAACCAGGAACTTTACGAAAATAAGGACAACTGTATTCCACCTAAAGCTATTCTGTTTCTCTTTGCTTCACTGTAGAACAGGGGTGAAAGTAACTTAAAGGATTTACCGGTACGCCGGAGTCCTGAGCAGCGGGGGGGCGGGCGCTCAACCGGAAGAGGCGTGGCCTCGTCCGGAAGAGGTGGAGCCTTTAAATCCCTGGGCCCTTTAAATTACCGATGGAGCCCTGGGGGGCTGCCACAGCCAACCCGGGGGTCTGGCAGAGCTTTAAATGGCCCGGGGCTCCGCTGCGGTAGTGGCGGCTGGAAGCCCCTGGCCCTTTAAATCACTGCTGGAGCCCCCGGCTGCCACCACTACCCCGGGGCTCTGGCAACGGGGCTCCAGTGGCGATTTAAAGGCCCGGGGCTCCCCACAGCGGCCGGAGCCCTAGGCACTTTAAATTGTTGCCTGAGCCCCGCTGCCGGAGCCCCCAGGGTAGTGGCAGCAGCCGGGAGCTCCGGCAGTGATTTAAAGGGCCCTTTAAATCACCACCTGAGCCACCTCCGCCACCCAGGTGCTCTGGCAGCGGGGCTCTGGTGGCAATTTAAAGGGCCCGGGGCAGGGGAGCACTGGGCCCTTTAAATCGCCAACGGAGCCCCTGGCTGCCGCCACTACCCCAGGGGCTCCAGCTGCGGGGCTCGGGCAGCGATTTAAAGAGCCCAGGGCTCCGGCCACTGCGGGGAGCCCCGGGCCCTTTAAATCGCCACGGGAGCCCCGTTGCCGGAGCCCCGGGGTAGTGGTGGCAGCCAGGAGCTCCGGCAGTGATTTAAAGGGCCCTTTAAATCACCGCCTGAGCGACCTCCGCCATCCAGGGGCTCTGGCAGTGGGGCTCTGGTGGCAATTTAAAGGGCCCGGGGCGCCAGGCGCTGCCAGGAGCCCCAGGACCTTTAAATCACCGGCCCGGGGAAGCTGGTCCAGTCTGGCATGGCGTACCGGCTCTAGCCAGTATGCCATACTGGACCGGACCGGCTTACTTTCACCTCTGCTGTAGAACTTCAGGGCTAGAGCTTTTCCCCCCCGTCTCTCTGTGGCCTGGTTTCCTGCTACCAATTTAAAGAAACAGTGCACATAACTTGAGTGGGGCTATAGTAGAAAAAAGTTCATTTTTTCCTTCATAAAATCTGATGTTAGTGGAACTAATTGAAGAGACCTGGAAAGAACATCATCCAAGTGAAAAGGAACAAAATGTAGCAATCCAGAATGGCAAAAACTGGAAAAAGTAGAGACACACAGAATCCACATAGAAAACAGACCAGTAGCATAGCTAGGGGTGGAGCGGGGCAGCGGCCGCTCTCCCACTGAGCCCAAGTGGTGCCTTGTTAATTTTTGGCGCCTTTTTAATTTTTACTCACCCGGCGCTCCGGGTCTTCGGCGGCACTTCGGTAGCAGGTCCTTCAGAACCACCAAAGACCTGGAGTGAGTGAAGAACCCGCCGCCGAAGTGCCGCCGAAGACCCCGAGCGCTGCCAGGTGAGTACAAGTGGGTGGCGCCTTTTTTTCTGTCCGCTCCCCCTGTTCTCTCCACCTGGCTACGCCACTGAAACAGACACCCTAAATTATTCACCTTGGGCCTCATAATAAATGCATAAGGAAGTTCCAGACCAGCTACATATAGGCACTGCACACAAAAAACAAAAAAACAAAAAATCCCCACAACTTTCTGTGGATTCCACCATATAAAGAAACCACTAGATAAATACAAGCCACTTCAAGCTGGTTGAAAATGGCCTGCGCCTCACCCCCAAACCAAACCGTTTTTCCAACCAAATGCATTCTCTCTCACTCTCTCTCTCTCTCTTTTTTCCCCCTGGAAGACTAAACATTTTGACCAACACCCCCACCTTCCCCCCCCCCCCCCACCACCACCCAACATTTTTATTTTAAAAAATCATATTTGGCTTCAGTTTTTCCTCCAAAAAACTGCAGCAGCTAAAAAAAATAAATAAATAAAATCACACCTCGTTTTTTAAAAAATTCCCATGAAAAACAACTGACATTTTTTGACCAGGTTAAAAGCCATCGGCATTAATACTGTGTGATAGTACAAGTCAAAAGAGTCACTAGGTCGGAACAAAGTCAGCTCTAACTCAAGACTACAGAATGGAGCAAAACCCTGGGAGAAAATCTTCAGCAATTCTGCAAGCAGGAACACTCCCAACAGCAGTGGAGAATAAAACTAGGACAGTTCCTCCTACTGATCGATATCTAAAACCATGTATTGTGCCCCTGGTATTACCTCATTAAGAGCAACACATACTCCCGCCATCAGAAAGCAATACAGCCCTACAAGAGAAATACAAAAAAATGCCACTCCACTGCTGTGCAGTTTCAGTCCTGGCATGAATAATACTAGCCCACATGCTTCCTTCCTGCAAAAAGTACTCAGAAGGAAATACATGAATGCAAAAACCCCGTAGCTCCGTTGGCAGGTGCAAAGTGGGTGGGGACAAAACAGACGTTGAAGGGCTTGGGATCCATAGGGAAGCTGGCCCCTAACTGGATGGATCCTGCCCAGGGTGTATACTGGAAGTAAAAGCTCCCTCGAGCAAAATTCATTGTGTGTGTGCTTAGCCACAGGTCTGGGATCAGGGAATGTGCCACTTAGTGCTGCTCCTCCACTCTGCTTGCCCACTTTTCCCTGCACACCTTCAGGGATGTATTGAAGAGGGTGAGGGTGGCTACACAGAGACAAGCAACCTCCCACATAGCCACTTTTCCCCTCCTCATGGACCAATCATGTTTCTGTCATAGCTTTCGTGTCACCTGGTTTTCAGAGGGGCTGAACTCTTGTGCCAATGACAAGGGCTCAGCAGCACCTCTGAAAAGTAGGCCACAATCCTGCAAGGGACTATTTGAATCCCCCTGGAGCCCCATTCTATCTCTAACACTTACAAGGACCGTAGTGTCTGAGCGCCTCACAGGTTTTAAGGTGGTTATCCTCCTAACATCCCTGTGGGGCAGGGAAGTGTTATCCCCATTCTACAGTGGCCCAGGGAGGCTAAGCGACTTGACATACATCACACAGGAAGTGTGATGGAACCAAGACTTGTATCTATGTCTCCCAAGTTCTAAGTGAGCATCCTAACCAGGGGACTGTTGTCGGTAGCTACCGGTGTGGTGCTCCGCTCTTGTTCGATGATGATAACAGTCGGCTGCGTGCGTGTTCCCTCTGTGTGCTGCCCCAGCTCTGCGCAGATCGCTAACACAGCAGACCCCGAGAAAACCCCCAAAAACCACAGACTCTAGTAAGGTACGAAGGAACCAGAGCCAGGTTTATTGTCAAACGAAGCACAGTAATAGTTTCCTATAGACTCTACAGGGCATACTGCGAATTTGTGCTCCCTGGCAATGGACACTCCACTGCCCCCTAGGCTGGATAAAGATGTGCGCTCCTGGACCTACTTTTATACCATGCAGGACAGATTACTCATCATAGTTCAAACGTATCTATCCATCATGTTGTCCCTTTGACTCTGTCTTTAAGATGCACCTGCCCGTTCCTTGTTGTGTCTGCGGAGTGTTCTGATGCCACCTTGGCACAAGTTCCTCTCATTATCCCTTATGCGTGTGTGTGCACGTGCTTCTAACAACCTTTTCTTGCCAACTTCTGTGAGTGGGACCTGCCTCTGGCTCACAGCCCAGCTTTGCGTAACAATGCCTAGAAGTACTTTGGTTCAGGCTTCAGGCCTCATACTAGGCCTTTGATACAAAAGTTTATGTTTCAGGGCCTCCTCTTACTACAGGGACCATTCTTCCGTTCCTAACTGACACCTCCACGGGGCTCCACAAGTCGTCGGGCCTCCACCCACACAGAATCACTTGCAGAATCAGGGCCTTATTTAGGGGGCCAAATAAGAAACTAGATGCCTAACTTTTAACAGACAAGTTTGAAAAATGTGGCCAGGGGTTTAGAAACTCATGACTATGTTGAAGACCTATCTTGGGTACATACTTGATTGTACTGTATGGTATTTAATGTAGGCATCACTTGTTTCCCTTATGGTGCCAATAAAATGTACCATTGGTTTTTTGCAATGGTATTGTAGCTGTGTTGGTCCCAGGAGGCGTCCTGGTCTGAAGAGCTCTGTGTAACTCAAAAACTTGTCCCTTTCACCAACAGAAGTAGTCCAATAAAAGGTATTACATCACCCACCTTGTGTCTCTAATAACATTTACTGAATTCAGTGGACACACACTCAGGAAATCACACCCACACACACCCATGCCAGGTTATTCTGAATTTATTTATATGTAAAGGGATATATTTGTCCCCCTTAGGATAAGCAAATCCACCCTTTAAAAAGGGAATGCTCCTGTGATTAGTCTGTACCAGTCTTCCACAGGCAAAATGTCCCTTCCTGAATCATTGAAACATCCCTGAAAACATGCCATTTAACTACGATCCATTTATTTTTAAATAGCATTTAAGCTGCATTGGCGTTTTAGCTTTCAGTTAAAACCCACAAAAGCAAAGATATTCAGCATTAAGGTGGAAAACCCAGGCAGCTATTCTGTCCTGAATTCACCCCCTTGCACTCCGGGGGGTGGGGAGGTGTGGGGGCTGAATACAGCAGTAGCTTAAGGCCAAAGTGTCTGTCTGAATTTTCCGCCTTAATTTTGAAATACAGTTCTGTCCTGTTGTTGGTTTAGGAAAGACCTTTAGTCTTTCCTAAACATAGGTTTTTGTGATTGATCTCATGGGTTTGTTTCCTTTGCAATCGTATTATGGCATCTAAAGAGAGATTTTACTTGGAAAGAGAACTCACAATTTTTCCCCTATCAGCAACATATGTATATCAGTCCTTCCAATAACATCAATCTACTGTGCTCCTCCATACAATGGTAATAATCTTAACAAAACACCCACTGTCTAGGCTGTTACCACTGACAATTGCTTAGGATGGTTTAAAACTGGAAAATATATATAATGAAGGCTCTGATCCTGTCCTTGTGGAAGACAATGGGAGTACTGTCACAGACTTCAGTGAGAGCAAGATCAAGCCCTAAAGAGGGTGGAGGTTTTTTTTTTTAAAAAACACCATGAATTCTTAACACAATACACAATTATGCTCTATTGTGTTGACGCCCTACATGCTTTGAGGACTTATTAATTGGCACATCGTTGACCTGAAATGGTTCCAGTCTATCCCAGATGCGGAAAAAACCAAGCTGAAATTTCATTAAGAAACATCGCAGGAGCACCCAGGAATTTATAATGAACCAACTTGATTGATTTGTTTGCCGTTTCAAAGCATCAGATTGCGCGGGGGGAGGGGGGGGGGCGGGGGGACCAACCCCAATCTACCCTCATTTAATTAGTAACTTTGTAACTTGTGTAAGTAGGCAGGTGGGAATCCTCCTAAGTATTATCCTACAAACAAAGCTGCTGTTCTGGGTTGTTGGGTTTTTTGGTACCGTTATGACTTTCAAACTCATGTTCTGGACAGTTTGGCATCTTGGGCAGAGATTTTCCTTGTTTACCCAGCATTTTCTCAGATCATTTTTTACCCTAGAAAACAGGAGAAAATATGATGGACATAAAAGGCCAAATCTCTTTCCCTTCTCTTCCCCACCCCATGACCTCTCCAAGCTGAGCTGGTCACTGAAGAGATGCATGGGGGTGTTGAAGAGAATGAAAATTGACCTTGTCCTATTTCCTCATGGAGGAAGCAGCCTGCACATCCCCTAATGCCGCAAGGGAAAGGCCAGAAGCACTATGCAGGAGCAGATCAGCCTAGCCCATCTCTCTTTGATGACCTGTCTGGGTCCTGATGCCTGCTCTCTGCTGTGATGCTGTCTGATGTGAAGCCGAGCTCGGTGCTGTGCACACGGCATGGGGTACACCAGTGAAACAAGAGCGGAATCAGGGCTGGTCCACACTTGAGATGCTACAGAGGCACCGCTGCAGCGTTTCGGTGTAGACACTGCCTATGCTGACAGGAGGCGTTCCCCCGTGCCGTAGGCGTAGGTAATCCACCTCCCAGAGAGGCGAGGACTAGGGCGACAGAAGAATGCTTCCATCGGCCTAGCGCTAGGGTGACCAGATGTCCCGATTTTATAGGGACAGTCCCGATTTTTGGGTCTTTTTCTTATATAGGCTCCTATTACCCCCCATCCCCTGTCCCGATTTTTCACACTTGCTGTCTGGTCACCCTACCTAGCGCTGTCTGTACCAAGGGTTAGGTAGGCTTAACTACTGCCCAGTTTTACACACCCCCTGAGCGACATAGCTGGGCTGGTCTAATTTTTTAGTGTAGACCAAAGCTAAGAGTGCCTTTATGTTGGTTTAGCTTATGTTTTTCTGGGAAGGGGTTTAAGCGATGCCAAAAAAAGCCACTATTGTACTGGATAAGTGTCCTTATGTCAGTATAACTATAGCCGTAAAACAGGTAAAACCTTCCCATGTAGAAAAGGCTTAAGTCACAGTCTTCCCACCGTTGCTGCACAAGTCCCATCCCGCTGCAGGTCCGGCCATCTGGATCATCCCTCTAGGGATTACCAGACAGCAAATGTGAAAAATCGAGATGGGGTAGAGGGTAATAGGAGCCTACAGAAGAAAAAGACCCCAAAATCGCGACTGTCCCTATAAAATCGGGACATCTGGTCACCCTACATCCTTCCTGTATTCCTCCATCTCCAGCTCTTTTTCCAATTTCATCTTGCTATATCTGTAGCTCTTTGTTATTAGCTATGCAGCTAAATGCTTCATTCTGCTTGCCATGCTGTAGCTCTGCTCCTGTTTTGCTGGCTTAGAGGTGTAACTGGGGAACACATCTGACCACATGAGTTGTCATTGTCTGTGTGTTTGTAGCCTCACAACGTCTGCTAGGAGGTCACTGTACTGGGAAAGGGCAGATTTCTTATACAGGCAGACTCCCGGAGGCGGGAGCCCCAGGAGGGACAAGTTCAGACATGCCACAAGAATGTGGATTGGAGACACTACACTGGTGGATGGGACACCACAGGGTTGGGGAGGGAGGGGGGAGGAGAACAAAGGGATGAAGTTCCACCATGAGGCAGGCCCTGCTGGGAGAGGGGACACAGAGTTAATGGGACACCAGAGGATGCTGCTCTTCCCAGGACACCCTACTGCATATGAGAAGGGAGAGAAAGAATCAAGCAAAAGGTTCTGACAGGGACACTGACATGCAAGGCTCCTGCTACCTCTCCTTGCCCTTTGGAGACCATGTTTCATGACCCATAATGGTGCAGCTTCCCACATGAGGATACATGTCTTTATTTGCATCTGCTCCTCTCCTCTTTGGGACAGGGGCTATCTTTTAATTCTATGTTTGTACAGCGCCTAGCATAACGGGGTTCTGGGCCATATCTGGGGCTCCTAGGCACTATGGTAATACAAATTAATAAATCCTCATCCTCATTTGCATTTGGCTGCTAAGAAAGTACAAAAAAGATTTTGCTCCATTGTGCTATGCACTAGCTTCTGCTGGAAGTTTGATTAGAGTTTGATTAGACATAGACGTGCGTGTTTTATTTTATTTTAATTAGTAATTCACTTTGTTCTGTCTGTAACTACTTGGAATCACTTAAATCCTACTTTCGGTACTTATTAAAATCACTTTTTACTTATTAAGTTACCTGGAGTGCGTGTTAGTACCCGGGGGGAGGAGGGGCAAACAGCTGTGCATATCTTTCTATCTTTGAAATAGAAGGCAAACTATTTATGAGTTTACCCTGTATAAGCTTTATACAGGGTAAAATGGATTTATTCAGGGTTTGAACCCCATTGGGAGTTGGGCACCTGGGTGTCAAAGGCAAGAGCACTTCCTGAGCTGCTTCCAGGCAGGCCTACAGCTGTTAGCGGACATGGTTCAGACCTGGGTCTGGGTTTGCAACAGATCAGCGGAATCTGGCTCAAAACAGACAGGATTCTGGAGTCCCAAGATGGAAAAGGCGGGAAAGCAGGGGCAGAAGTAGCCTTGGCACACCAGGTGGCAGCACCAAGGGGATTTCTGTGATACCAACCCGTCACACCAACAATCCTAAAGCCCTAATTCCAGCCTTTCTCCCTCATTCTGTCCTTCCATTTTATTGCCCACATTCACTGTGGGTAAATCTATTCTGCACTGTAAACCTACATCTGTGGGTCACGGGATTGTGGACTCGATGTTTCCAAGCCCATGCTTGAGCGTCCACACTGCATTGTAAACCTGGGTTTGCAGCAGCTGGACCTGGGTCTCACCACCATGCGAACGTGTCCATACTGCACTACGCAGACCTTCTGACTCAGATCTGCGGCTTGACCTGTGTCCACACTACAAAATCATAGGGCTTGGAATGGAGTCACAGTGGGATTGGGGCTCTGACCATAGGCGCCGACTCCGTGGGTGCTCCAGGGCTGGAGCACCCACGGGGAAAAATTGGTGGGTGCTCAGCACCCACCGGCAGCTCCCCGCCAGCCCCGCACCCGTTACCGGAGCACTTACCTTTGCCCCTGACGCCGGCCGACGTTGTGGGGCCCCGCCCCCGACGCACCCAGCGGAGCCAACGGAAGTCGGCTCCTATGGCTCTGACTCACCCCTCTAGCAGGGTCCTAGGACCCAGGTCCTGAGTGCTTGCTGACCTGAGTCAGATACATTTGTGTGTGGATGGAAACAGAGCTTGGGCTCAAACCGGAGTCAGAGCCTTATTGTGCCGTGTAGACATGCCCTCTATCATGGCTAAGCTAGAATGACTGTGCTTTGGGGTGGGGACTGCGTCTTCTCATTTGCAGTGGGAGGCGTCTGGCGCACTTTGGGGCACTGTAAGATCATTAGTAAACCAAGAGTCGGCCCTGGGAGGAAACGTCCGTCCCTCGTGCGAGGCAGAGCAAACAGGTGCAGCCCACGGACCTGGCAGCAGCACCCTTGTGCAGAGGGGCTGTGGGCCTGGCCCAGTGATGGTCCCCACTCTTTACGTCCATCCACTGACTCCCCCTTCTCCACCATAAACGCAAACCACTTTATAGTAGAGGCCCTTTGTGGGTTGGCCCTGCCCAACCTTTCAGCTCAAATACCTTATTGCGCCATTGAGAACACTCCACCACTCTGCCAGCCGTTATCACCTCAGCGGGGACCGTCTTTCGTTCTGTGTTTGTACAGCACCTCACACAGCGGGGTCCTGGTCCAGGACTGGGGTTCCTAGGCATTACAGTATTACTGGATTTACTATTAATTTACGCTTTGTGTTATTTAGCGCTGTAAAGCATTCTGGGTTACAGTTTGCATGGATGACAAAAGGAGCTTTTCTATTCCTATTTACTTAACTTCCAATTCTTTACCTTCATCAGGCCATTGTTGGTGGTGGTTTTTTTGCTACATTGTTTTCTAGGATTTGCTTTGTCCTAACTTGCACCAATACCCTGGTTTTCACAACAGTCGGCGGCCTCTTTAATCCATGCTTAGTTTATCCATCGCATACATCTGGATACATCTGAAAAATGTAAGCAGTCACCAGTCTCAGAATCTATATGTACTATTAATCTGGATTATTTTACTTTTCTGATCTGAATGAAAATAGGAGTTTGCAACCACAATCTGATTAACTCTTTTGCACCCTGCTATGTAGCACCAGCATGCCGGACGTTAGCACTAATGCAAATGCCATCTCCCAGCATGACACGGATTAAACTGATCTGACTGCTGCAGAGACAACTGTTTGCAAGCCCTTGTTTGCCATTTTATGGCTGTTAAATTCAGAGGGAAGGAGGCTGATTCTCCTTTTAAAGTTGTCACCCAATTTCTGGGCAGAGAAGCACAACACTAGGGAACCTAGCATTGCAGCAGTCAGCTTCTCACATACTACTACTGTACTTACTGGTTTATAGTCGCCTGGTTGAGTTTTCCTTTCAAACCCTGTATGTTAAAGGTAAACAGAACAGGAAATTAAAATGAAGTTTGTCCCCTTTTTGTGATGCATAAAGAAGACCTAAAAGAGTTGTTTTTTGAAGAGGTACAAGGAAAAGCTGAGGAGGGGCCTTTTTAAAAAAAAAACAGCAACAAAAAAACCCTAACTAAAGTTATCGCCGCTTTTCTTTTTCTTTTTCGCATTAGGAATTCAGGTCTCATTTCCCTGTCCTTCCTAGAAGATTGTGTTGATAGCTGGAGATCTTTTGCTGTGAAGTTCTGAGTGACCAAAGCATGCAGCATAAAGACAACCCTAAAGTTTCTTGAGGGCTGCAGATTTGTAATACTATTTTAGTGTGCTGCAGCCGTGGTTCTCAACCAGGGGTACGTGTACCCCTAGGGAAGTGGTTCTCAACTGTGGTCCACCGCTTGTTCAGGGAAAGCCCCTGGCGCGCCGGACCGGTTTGTTTACCTGCCACATCCACAGGTTCGGCCGGTCGCAACTCCCACTGGCTGCAGTTCGCCACTCCAGGCCAACGGGGGCTGCGGGATGCGGCGCGGGCCGAGGGAAGTGCTGCCTGCCGCATCCTGCAGCCCCCATTGGCCTGGAGCGGCGAACCATGGCCAGTGGGAGCCGCAATCGGCCAAACCTGCGGACGCAGCAGGTAAACAAACCGGCCTGGCCCGCCAGGGGCTTTCCCTGAACAAGTGGCGGACCACAGTTGAGAACCACTGCTCTAGGGGGACGCAGAGGTCTTCAAGGGGATACATCATCTCATCTAGATATTTGCCTAGTTTTACAACAGGCTACGTAAAGAGCATTCGCGAAGTCAGTACCAACTAAAATGTCATACAATGACTTATTTATACTGTTCTATGTACTAAACCCTGACATGGAAGTACAATATTAATATTCCATTTGATTTATAATTATATAGTAAAAATGAGAATGGAAGCAATTTTTCAGTAATAATGTGCTGGGACACTTGTATTTCTATGTCTGATTTTGTAAGCAACTCGTTTTTAAGTGAGGTGAAACTTGGGGGTATGCAAGACAAATCAGATTCCTGAAAGGGGTACAGTAGTCTGGAACGGTTGAGAGCCACTGTTTTGCAGGATCCTGGATTACTACCATACTACTTTAGCATTTTAGAAGGGGAGCGCAACTCGATTAACTCTTTTACCCCAATGAAGCCCTTTCTGTGGAGCAATCCTGGTTCAGCAGCAGGCTGCAAACTGATTAGAAATGCAGGTGATTCATTCCAACTAAGTGAGGTTAGTTTATTACACCCTGATCAGTGAGTTCATTACTTAACAGAGAGGCAGTCACTGTTTCCCTTGGAATTTGATCTCTTTATGTTAAACATACCACAGGGACACTGACTTAAGTGAATGCTAAAAAACCAACCAAACAAACAAAAAAAACAAAGGAGTATAAAGTTAACACTCAAACAACTAGAGAGAAGAATCTGAAAATGTATATGGCTACATTCATCATTAGCTGAGCCTTCTTAGTCTGCAATATGCTGAAAACTTAATGAGGTTAAGCCCTTTTATGAGATTTCCAGTATTTTCAGGTTTCTGCCATGCTGGAAGGTCACAGTTGAATCCACAGGTGGGGGCAGCTCCATTGAAATCAATGGAGATTTACCTGCTTACTAGGGTGACCAGACAGCAAATGTGAAAAATCGGGGCAGGGGGTGGAAGGGTAATAGGAGCCTATAAGAGAGACCCAAAAATTGGGACTGTCCCTATAAAATCGGGACATCTGGTCACCCTACTATCTCCCCTTTCTGGCTAAATCCCCTTGAAAGGCCAGGTTGCCCAGGGGACTGGTACTCACGAGGTTGGGTTCCATTCCCACCTCTAGCAGTGATATGCTGTGTGATCTTGCAAAAAGTCACTTCCGTCTCTCTCTGCCTCAGTTTCCCATCCCACCTTTTGATCACCTTGTTTATTTAGAGTGTAAGATCTTTGGGACAAGGACTGTCACTCACTCTGTGTGCTCAGTGCATAGCATGATGGGACCCCAGTCTCAGCAGGGGCCTGTAGGTGCTAACAGAACATAAATAATAGTCTTCTTCTACAATCACTTAACAGCCTGGTTACATGTTTCTGGACTGGTTGGAGAGCACAGCAAAATCCCCACGAGTGCCCTGGTTCAGATTGTCAACAGCCTCTTTCTAACTACCGCTAGCGAGCTGCCTTCTACATTTGTCTTTCTTGTCATCCTTCACAGCTGCATTTGACACATCTCAACATTTGAGTCTCCTCAAATGCCTGATGACATCTGTTGGCTTGAGTGGAACGCTTTCTTTCTTGCAGGCCAGTCACAAGCGGTTCTTATGTCTCTCAACAACTTCATCTCCTCTGGTGAATCAGTTGTCTTGGGTATTTCACAGGGCTCTGTCCTCAGTCCGCTGCTTTTAATCTGCACATGCTTTCCCGCTGCAATTTGATCTATCGACATGGCTTTACATTTCATTCAGATGCCAAAGACACAAATTTACGTTAAAATTAGCCATAATATTCCTTCTGCAACCTCTATGCAGTCTATGTGCCTAGTCAATATCAAGGCTTTGGCATCTCAGCACCAGCTACAATCACTTGCAATGCGTCCAGTGTTCAGCTGGGTTATGGTTCAAGATTTGGACTGCATGCGACGAAGTCTGCTCTTTACCATTTAAAGAACACTGCCAGATCGTGTTCCCTCCTCCCTCTTTCTAATGTTGAGACCAGTGTTTCCTTCTGCCATATAGCGCGATTGCAGCACCCATATGGTACAAATTGCTACTAGAAGAATTCCCAATGGCGCTATCTAGCCATAGACCTGAATCTGCTCTCACTTTCCTCCAAACTCCATTGACTTCAAGTTACTTTGGTGTATGTGAGAGGAGCATCAGCTGCTGTATATTTATAATGTACCCATGTGTAATGCATCCATGATGTCTGATCTCACACATAACTGCACATCCACTTTTGGCTCCGTTATGCTGGTTGCCAGTTTCATTCCAAATTAGCTTCCAGACCTATAAACATCTTTGAAATCTTCATCTGAGCTTTCTCTGATCTGGTCACTCTATTACAACCCTAAAGCAGTAACGTGATGTTGGTTTACTCATTTCACCGGTACCAAGGGAAGCCACATTAGATAGACATTGCTTTCATTTAGCAATTTCTCAATGGGCAGCCATGAAATAAAACGTCAGGAGTACTACTACTCTTTAACTCTTTGATTTCAAGTGAAGATTTCAACTGCTAACCAGGCACTTGTGCATGGCATTACTCAATTGTTGTAGATGTTTCATGAAGTGCCTCAAGACCTCTTGATATGATAAGATGCCAAAGGCACTCCATATAACCCCAAAGTCCTAACAACAGGACACAGAGTAATTATAAATCCCTTGTCATTTTTGCAATAGAAATGCCAGTCTATAATGCCTGACCAGATTCTTGTGTGGGTAATTACATGCTGCCTACCGAAAATTCCTTTTCAATTGTAATTAGATATTGAATTCTTTATTTTGACTCCAGAATTGTTATTGAGTTGTATTAAAAGGCTGCTGCTGTTTTCCTTGTATTATACCAAGCACTGGCATTCCAACTGTGAGGATCTCTGGGCAACCTTTGGCTCCCAGCTGCCACCAGGTGTCTTCTTAATAAACAGTTAATGGGCTGAGGCCTGGTCTCCACTACAGAGTTAGGTTGATACAAGGCAGCTTACAGTGACCTAACAGTGTAAGTGTCTACACTAAAATTTCACTGCCACCAACATAACTCGCCCACTACACCGACTTCCACAAGAGGCAGAGAGTCAATGTCGATGTAGTTAGGTTGACACAGTGTCAGTGTAGACACTGCGTTGCTTACATCAACTATTGCTGGCTTTCAGAAGCTGTCCCACAATGCCCCACACTTACAGCTTAATTGGTGCAAGTGCTCCTGGTGAGGACACGTATTGCCAACACAAGGAGCAAAGTGTAGACACGCGCACAAGCGTGTAATTACTGCAGCAGCTGTATGCCGACGTAAGTTATGTTCATTTAATTTTGTAGTGCAGACATACTTTGAGTGGCTAATGGAATCCGACCCCTACCAGAGGCACCACCCACGGAAGTCGGGAGCGGAACAACACCCAGCCCCACCTACTGGTCGGCCTGTGCTATTTAAGCCAGAAGGAAGCACAGGAAGTTGTCCACCCAGCCAGGAGAATTCCTGGCTGGATGGCACATTGGACACTGCCTTCTCGCCTGACTCCTGAGCCCTGCTTTCCTGACTTGTTCCTGACCCCTGACCCATGTCTTCCAACTCAGACCCTTGGCTCAACTCCCAGTTCTGACTCTGGCTCTGACCCCTGGCTTGACTCCTGATCTGACGATTAGGTCTGACTACCCGAATCCTGGTTGTGACATGCACCAACCTTCATTCTGACCTTTTTTCCCAAACCAGCCAGAACTTTCTTAAAAAGACTATTTATTTGAGGCTGACATTTTCTCCGTTTTGTCAAATTAGTAGAGAATTCTTTTCAAAAGTTTGAGCAAAATCAGCCGACCCATTTCTCATATGTTCCATTCAGGCATGACTCAAAACTAGCTGGGCCAATTTCGTTCAAACTCAGCTAGTTTGGTAGCTCTTTAACATGACCTGTTCCTTTGTCCTTGTCCGAGAAAAAGTAGTTTAAATTCATGGGAAGTTTGAGTGGGACATTTTGTTTGAAATGCTTATGGTTACTACATACGAGAGCTACATGAATGACACACTTTCCCTTTCTGCTAGATAACTGGCTAATATTTCATTATCCTCCGATTATTAAACTACTCTCTAAATAACAAATTCTTCAATAGCACATGACGACATCAGTCATGGACATCCCATCCGCTTAGGTTTTCATGTTAATTTTATGGCGAGGATCAATCGCAAGATGGAAACGCTTGTTTTCCCAATTTCAAACCCTATTGAATGGAATGGTTTAAAGTTTAATCCGGAGTTGGATATTGCAAGGGAAGAAGGGTCACAGCCCACTTGTGGGACTGTGAGAGCAGGAGAGGAAAATATACCATGAAAAATTAGGCTGGAAAATTGAGGAATGAATGGAGTGAAAAAATGAGTGAAGACTGATGGCATGGGGAGGGGGGAGGGGCGGGAAATCACCAAAAAAATAAATGCAGCAGCACTATGAATGCAGAGATGATCAAAAAACAATGTGGAAGACAATTCAGGAAAGAGTTTGAAGAAATGTTTGTTCCACTCATTTAAAAAATCAATTATTTTGTATTTATTTGATTTTTTGCAACACTATTCACTTCTACTTCTTTTTATTTCATTTTCCCTTTCTCCCTTTATTCCCTCTTTCCCTCCTTTTTCTTTCTTTCTCCATTTTGCCACTGAAAAAAAGGAAGGGAAGAAGAAGAAAGAGGAGCAACAATACACTAAAGACTCAAGTTTTCATTTTCCAATTTCATGGAAAATTTTGGAAAAACAAACACTTTGGGTGAGAATTTCCTATTAAAAAAAGGTCATTTTTGGGTGAAAAAAATTGCTGCCCTAAAAAATTTCAACCAGCACTAATATACAATAGCAGCACTATGCCAACAACCTTGCTTTGGGTTGTTTTATTCTATCCCTTCTACACCTCACTGGTTTCTCATTATCTTGAAAAACCTGGTGTCGAATCACCCCAGTGGAAAATAAAACAGATTTCAATTACAGGGGGGAAAGCCAATGACCGCGAACTAGTTCTGAGAACCCCCAAGAGGATCAACATCTCAAACCCCACAAGTTTCAACCATGCACTGACGAATCCATGTCATGACTCTGCAGCCTATCCAGAAGGAGAAATAGCCATTTGAAATTTTCATTTGGTGCATGTCATCTTTTTTGACTCTTCAAGACACCAGTGCCCTATGAGACTGATGTTGTCCCCTAGCCCTCACACACCCTGCTTTCACTCTTCCTGTGACCTGCATTATCATGCACTTTTTTATTAAATCTATTGTTAAAAGGCCAAATAGCGAGAGAAAAGCACCCCATGCTGTTTTTCTACAGCAATAATGGTTCCTCTTTGGGAACCATATATTTCGTATGGTTATAAAATTATAATTTTATATTATTATACTCTATATTTTGCCTCAGCAGTTATCCCCCAGGGACTGGATCAGGGGTTTCTAAAACGTTATGATGATCCTATTGTCATTTCAACATAGCTTCTAGATGAGTGCATGCTCGGATCCGTTCCAGGTCTCTCTCGGTCTGGTACAAGTCAGTCAGAAAAGTAAAAATCACAGACGGAGAGTGCTATCCAAGATACACATTCCTGCAGTGCTAGCTATAACTTGCCTTGTAGGAGACCAGAATAAGTTCATGCGAAGTTCTTAGCTCTCAATCAAGAGCTACAAATAAAGTGGGACAAAAATGTCGCAATATCCTTCAACCAGCCAGGCCCCATGGTGCTACACAAACTATGGGTGCGGGCTTGCCCCTGCTAGAACAAAGGGGTGGAATTTACACCCCTCTCTGCCAGCCAGGGCAGCTGGACCCACGTGGGTGGGATTCACCAGCTCGGGAGGGCAACGGCGTTGCACTGCTGCATTCTGGGGAGGTTCCACAAACCACACCTACTCCGAATTGCCATCAGGCCGCCAGAGGGGTTCCTACGGGACACGCTGCACCAGTTCAGGACAGGAAGTAGCACCCTCAGGCTCCATCCCGTAAGGTGCTTAGTCCGTGCTGCAACATGATGGTGAGTCCCTTCAACTCCCATTGACTTCATCAGTTGTCGGGGCACTCGGCACCTCCCAGGAAGCACTGAGCATCGTGCAGAAGCAGGCCTGTAACCAGTGGAAGCCGTATGGGGAAAGACAGTGAGCATGCCGTTATTACCCGAGACATTAGGGTTAGCACCTGTAGCTGCTCCTGAGCAGGGCTGGCGCTACCATTAGGCGACCCTAGGTGGTCGCCTAGGTCGCCAGGATTTGGGGGGCGGCATTTCAGGCGGCCGCCCAGGTCCTCGGTGGCAGGATCTTCGGCCGTCCGGGTCCTCGGTGGCAGGATCTTCGGCCATCCGGGTCCTCGGCGGCATTTCGGCGGCGCCACCTGGGGCGGCAAAAAAGCGGGCGCCGCTCCTGCTCCTGAGAATAGTGCAAGGGGCTCTTTGACTGAAGTGAACCTGACCAGAGCACCCCTTTTACATTGTGTCAGAGCGACCCTTGGGAAGGGGCTTTCTACTGCACCTGGGAGGTCGCCCTGGCAAGGACAGCCCCAGCCCAGCCTTGCTTTGCTTTTGAGATCGAACAGGTTGGCTGGTTCAAGGAGACTAGGGTTGCCAGGTGTCCGGTTTTTGACCAGAAAGTCCAGTCAAAAGGGGACCTCTGCAGTGTCCAGTCAGTACTGCCGACCGAACCCCAGCAGTCCGGTTACCACAGTCATCGCAATCGGCCTCCACCGAGGGCGGAAAGAGCAGCTGCTGCTGGAGGAGGAGGAATCCTGACAGTTTGAAGAGCGGGGCCAGTGGCCGGGCTCACCGCCCATCCTGCCTTCTCAGCCTACCGAGGCCTTGGCTCTCTCCAGCCCCTGGCTCCAGGGACTGACCTTTCCTTCGCCCTGACGTGCCCCAATTGGGCAGGTTCCGTGTCAGCTCCTCCAGCCCAGCTCTGCAGGCAGCTCCTGAGTCCAGGGAGAGCAAACAACTGTGGGGGAAGCAAGTGACGGCGGGGGGAGGGGAGACCTCAGGCCAGACCTCTCCCCTTTTCCTCCATGCAGCTCATTCAGTCCCTCCCCCGCAGCCTGACCACTCTGCAGGGCTCCACCGGTCTTGCTGCTGCAGCTCTGGGCTCTTCTCGGCTCGGCCGTATTCCCCTATGAGAGCAGGGAGAGGGAGACCAGCTGCCCATTGCTTTCCCCGGCATGGGAGCAGGCGAGATGGAGAAAGTGGGCAGTGGGAGCCTCGTAGGCTGTGAAGAGTCCAGCCGTTCAGGGCCGGCCGTAGCCCCCGGACTCCAGCTGGGAATAAAGTAGCGGCCCAACCTCTTATCCCGGCTCACAAAAACCCAGCGGGCACCGTCAGTTTCCTCCCTAGGAGCCCCTCTCTGCCTCATGGAGATGGGGGCAGAGAGGAGCATCTCTCCCCATCCTCCTGTAAAAGCAGCTGGCATTCTCATGCAGTCTGCTCCTGAAGAGATGCACACACTGTGCTCTCCCCAGAGGCATTCCCTTGATCAGAAATAAAAGCTCCAGTCGGGCTTAGGCACGGACCCCGATGGGCCTTACTCTGTGTGGCCTAGCGGGGACTTCCTGCAGTAGCAATCCTGTGAAGCATACGGACTGCTTTGATCTCGGTCCCCCCACCTCCTGGGAGCCAGTCCCCAAAAAGAGGTGGTGGTGGAAAGGCATGGTCACAACCCCTCCCTCTTCCACCTCAGCTTGTAGAGCGGGGGCAGTGCAAGGAGGGGCGCAAGCCGCAGGCTGCCCACAGAGCAGCATTTGGAGAGGCTGCAGCTTGATACTAACCCCAGGCAGAGCTCTGGTGTAAATGCCACCCGGGAAATACAGCAGGGCTCTTGGTGCGCGGAAGATCATAACACCCACCAGGAAGAAGCCAATCTCCAGATTTCAGCAGATGCCCACTCCCCTTCCGCATGGGGTTATGGAAATCAAAAGCAAGAGAAGAAATGTCTGTGGTGGGGAAGGGGGACAGAAACCTGGGCAAGGGGGAAGAAGGATCCCAGGGAAAACCCTTTCACAGAAAAAAAATAAACAAACAAGGAGGCAGCAGCTTCCTCTGAGCAATGCCAGGGAAGCTGCATTCCCTGCCTAACTGAGCATGAAGGGAGCCAGGCTCTTCCCTGCTATTTCACGTGACTCTCTCCCTTCTCTCTTGGAAGCTCCCCACCTGTTCCCGGCTGGAAAGGGAAACCGGCAGCGCAAATTCCAGGAGCCATCGGCTCTGTCTGCCCATTTAGGAAAGGGGGAAAAACACACTTAGCCTTTGGTTGGGTAATGGAGGAAGGGGGGAGGAAGGGGAAGGGGGAGATTGTATGACCCACCAAAGGGATCCATCCTGCAGGAACTGGGCTCTCCAGCCCAAGACAAAGAGTAAATAGACAGCCTGCACAGAGAGGCTCTCTTTATGGCTGAAAGTGGATACTTTGTTGGAACAGATTTCCAATAGATTGCCCAGCACTTTCTCACAACTCGGAATCTCATTTCTTTATGTTCCCTGAACACTGGGATATGTTAGTGAGCTTGCAGCTGTCTTTGAGGGGACTATTCACCGTCTCATAGCTCCTTTTTGAATGCTGGCTTTGTAACTGCTTATAATAAATGGCTTCTTTTGCAGACTGTCCCCGGATTAAAAATAAACTAGATTCAACTCACAGATATCAGACTTCAGCAGCCAGGCTTCGTTTGGCGATCAAAATATTTGTGTGGGGGGGAGGGAAAGGGGTTTCTCTCGTGATGAGACACAAAAAAAGTCAATTTTGTATTTGTTAACATGCATGAAACCTAACAATGGTGAAACAAACTGCAGTACATGTCGAGTAATTCATTCCGGCAAGTGAGCTGGAATCAGCCAAAATCAACTGCTCCCCAAGCAAAGATCTTGTTAATAAAATAACTCCACCTTTTCTTTTTAAATAAAGCAGACGGGGCTGTATATCTTTCTCCTTATATGGTCCGCATCACCCTAATATCTGGGTACCTCGTTATTATGAATGGAGTCCCCTCACAGCACCTTTGTGAGTACAGCTGTCTCGCTGACAGATCATTTTACAGATGGGCAGCTGAAGCACAAAGAAAGTAAGTGACTGGCCCAAGATCACAGAGCAAAGCCTCCCTCCAGCAATCCTGCGAAGACTTTGAATGCAGGTGCTTAACTTTCCTATTGTGAGCTGTCCCACTGAAACCAATGGAACAGCCCACGGTAGTCAAGTTAAGCACCTGTGCGAATCTTTGCAGGATTGGGGTCTATGTCTGTGGCAGAGGGTGGGATTTGAATCCAGATGTCCTGGGTCCCACTGCAGTGCGTTAGACGTCACAAGACCACCACAAAGCACTTTGTTATTGTTGTTGCTTTGTTACATTACAGGCAGAAGGACCTCCAGGACCCAGCCAGGTAGGAGAAAAGTCTCTGTAAGCAGAAAAATCAAGGGCTTGAGTCTGTTGTTTTACGGCCCTGTTACACTGCTTTGGCAGCAGAACTGCTCACATGGAAATATTCCTAACATAGGGGCTTACCCTGGGTGGTCTAGAGCTGGCAGCTGGCTCGGTGCCATCCCCTTTAAAGCCTCTGGCATTGGGGCATGCCAAGGATGTGACCAGAGGGGCAGGGGCAGGTCCGCCGCTCTTCCCGCCGCGGGACTCGGACTGCCGCCCCATTCTCGCCCACTGCCGCGGCAATTCGGCGGCAGGTCCGCCACTCTTCCCACCGCCAAATTGCCACTGTGGGACTTGGACTGCCACCCCATTCTCACCTGCCGCCGCGGCAATTCGGCGGCGACTGCTTGGGGCGGCAAAATTGTTAGAGCCGCTCCTGCAGAGGGGCCAGGAGCATGGTTGGAGCACGACTGCACCCCAGATGCTCTGACCTACCATAACAGCCTATAGGACTCATGGGCAATGGAGCATGAGTTAGAGCAGCCTTGAGACTAGGGTTCCCAGGGTCTATGGCCAGAAAGACCCAGAGTCAGGGTTGGACCAATTTACCAAATGCCCTTTCAGTCAATCAGTTTCTGCCTGAGGTTGATCATCTTCACCTAGTCCCAGTCCCCCTGGATGTCTGTCAGGGGATCCACACTTTTCTTTTTTCCAGCCACATTCTGGGACCACGCCCAGCAAAAACCAGCTTGCACAGGTTAGCAATAAGGCTGGTCTATACTCAAAAGTTGTAAGGCTTTAACTGTGCGCAAAATCTGACCAATATATCTTAAAACACGCACGAGAATCCACTACTTCTGGCACCTGAGTTCAAGTTTCCGTGGGAAGGTGTTTGCTGGCCTCGCTCCCAGTGGAGTCTGCTCTCCCCGGCAGGTGTTGGGCTTGAAAGTAGGACCAGTGACAGGAGACGTGGGGTGTCTAGATCATAGGCCCAGGAATGGAGAGGGTTTCACTTCAAGCAAAATGCCCACACTGACCCTCCCTTCCAGCAGCCAGAAACTAGAGATGAACTCTAGCTGAACTCCCCAACTAGACCACTCCCAAGCCTTGGAGGAGGAGTTCAGAGCAGGATCTGAACTTGACAGATGTCTCCATTTCAAACCAGCCAAAAGCCTGAATCCAAATACCCCAGAACTTTGTATCTGGACCAGAACCTTGTGCTATGAATCCATTTCTGCCGGAAACCTTCCCTCCTCCCCAGTGTAATGTTCTCTAGCAAATTCCAAGCCCCTTAGGAAATGTAGCCAGTTCCCAGATGACATCCACCAGGAATGAACTAGTTTCCCATGGGTAAAGCTAAGGCTTTCAGAACAATTTCTAACTGCTGCAAAATTCATTAATGTCCCAGTCTGATTTTTGGTGTTTCTGATGTTTGGTGTTTTGGCCATGCTCTTGTGTTGTTCTACAGAAAAGTCACAAACAGAGTGAAATAAAACCCGAAGAACAAGCTTTGCACACATCAGAGATAAAGAAAAAGATGTGGAACCAGGGCACACATTTAATGAAAGAGATCAAGCTAGTTCTTAGGCAACCCCTGAAAAAATCAGCCCCAATACATGACAGTCAACTGCTCAAAGCGCAAATGATTCACAAGTGGCTGGATAAACAAAGATTTAAGAGACAATGCAACAATGCAAAGCAAAAGACGACAATAGAACCCAGCCCAGAAACAAGAGAGGCAGCCGGAATACTCAGAGGCTGTTAATGGACTAAATAATAAGGGAGTTCCAGACAGGCTCATTGTTTTATTTAAAAAAAGAGATGTGTGGAGGGGGGGCACTTAAAAGGTTATTTCCTCCTCCTTGCTATCTTGGGACAGATAAAGCAGAGAGCACTTTGCATGTACATACGGCCAGGGTTTTGCTATTGATTTCAATGGGATTAAGATTTGGCCTGTAAACATCCCCACAAGGTTTGTGTGGGTGGTGGTGATGGGGAAATAGGGTTTGTTCCTTCTTTTGCTTCTTTATGACATAGGGAGGTTGACCTGACAAGGGTTTGTTTGTTTTTCCTGCTTGTTTGGTTTTTTTTACTTTAGGCCTAGGTATATGGGGTGGTGCTGTTGACTCTTTTTATACCAGTAGCTACCCTGAGCAAACTCTAATATAGGTGAGAGGCACTCCTGAGGCTCATACCATTACCATTTATTGGGGCATGCAAGTTTTCACTGCAATCAGAGGCAGGATAGGTCAGTGTATGCAAACATCTAGATCAAAGCTATCTCAGGTACCCCAACATGTGTTGCGGCCACACCTCCCATTGCAGTGTAGACACATCCTTAGTTCTTAGTGTAGGGGAAGCTTCATTTTGGTTCAAACAGCATATCTCCATTAGGGGTTTGCTCTAGTGTACATTCCTCAACGTAGTTACACCAGTGCAAATTTCCTTGGTCTATACAAGCCCTTAGAAATATCAGGATTCATGTCTGGTTTAGCCTGGTTTTGCTGGCTGTCTTCTTGGAAGGCTTAGATGTTTATTTCATCACTTTCTCAGCCTTTATTGAATTAATATTGCTGCTCCCAACCATTCAAAAATCATGAATCAGCACACCCCACCAGAAAAATCATGGAGCAGGTAATCAAGGAATCCATTTTGAAGCACTTGGAGGAGAGGAAAGTGATCAGGAACAGTCAACATGGATTCACCAAGAGCAAGTCATGCCTGACCAACCTTATTGCCTTCTACGATGAGACAACTGGCTCTGTGGATATGGGTAAAGCGCAGGACGTGATATATCTTGACTTTACCAAAGCTTTTGATATGGTCTTCCACAGTATTCTTGCCCGCAAGTTTAAAAAGTATGGATTGGATGAATGGACTGTAAGGTGGCTAGAAAGCTGACTAGATCGTCAGGCTAGCGATCAATGGGCAGCCGGTATCAAGCGGAGTGCCCAAGGCGTCAGTCCTGGGGCCGGTTTTGTTCAACATCATTATTAATGATCTGGATGATGGGATGGATTGCACCTGCAGCAAGTTCGCAGATGACACTAAGAGGGGGGGTGAGGTAGATGTGCTGGAGGGTAGGGATAGGGTCCAGAGTGACCTAGACAAATTGGAGGACTGGGCCAAAAGAAATCTGATGAGGTTCAACATGGACAAGTGCAGAGTCCTGCACTTAGGAAGGAAGAATCCCATGCACCGCTACAGGCTGGGGACCGACTGGCTAAGCGGCAGTTCTGCAGAAAAGGACCTGGGGATTACAGTGTATGAGAAGCTGGATATGAGTCAACAGTGTGCCCTTGTTGCCAAGAAGGCTAACGGTATATTGGGCTGGTAGGCAGTAGGAGCATTGTCAGCAGATCAAGGGAAGTGATTATTCCCCTCTATTCAGCACTGGTGAGGCCACATCTGGAATATTGCATTCAGTGTTGGACCCCCTCACTACAGAAAGGATGTGGACAAATTGGAGAGAGTCCAGAAGAGGGCAATGAAAATGACTAGGGGGCTGGGGCACTTGACTTATGAGGAGAGGCTGAGGGAACTGGGCTTATTTAGTCTGCAGAAGAGAAGAGTGAGGGGGAATTTGATAGCAACCTTCAACTACCTGAAGTGGGGTTCCAAAGAGGATGGAGCTAGACTGTTCTCAGTGGTGGCAGATGACAGAACAAGGAGCAATGGTCTCAAGTTGCAGTTGGGGAGGTCTAGGTTGGATATTAGGAAACACTATTTCACTAGGAGGGTGGTGAAGCACTGGAATGGGTTACCTAGGGAGGCGGTGGAATCTCCATCTTTAGAGGTTTTTAAGGCCCGGCTTGACAAAGCCCTGGCTGGGATGATTTAGTTGGGGTTGGTCCTGCTTTGAACAGGGGTTTGGACTAGATGACCTCCTGAGGTCTCTTCCAACCCTAATCTTCTATGATTCTGTTGGAGCAATAGAGCAGGCTAGGAGAAACAAGCATCTCATTTTACATTGAGATGGGACTGAGCCTCACAGATCAGATTGGACCCTGAATTTTACCAGCGTTCGGATGGAGCTGGGATGCAGGAATATGGGCGGGCTTATTATAGAGAGTCTGCCCCCAGTTCTGTGCTGTGCCTCTCAGAAAGCCCAGCCCATGACAAAGATGGGAGCAAAGGTGGCCTTAAGCCACTGGATTCTGAGACCTATCTGAATCCTGACCAAAGGCAAAGTAGGTGACCTCCCCAGCAGTTCCTAGTTACAATGACTTACCTCTGGCACCTATGGGCCACCCCACCAGTGCAAACCAGTGCCTGCCCCCGGCACAAGGGGTTGCGAGAGGAGGAAGCATAGGGGGTTGTAGTGCCAGTCTTACACCTGGCCACTTTTTGCAGGGAGTCTAAAGGAAACACGGTGGGCGAGAGAATCAGGGCCCAGGGCTGTAGTTTCGTCAGCAGTCCCATCCCGTACTGATTACTCCATGTTGGGATTTAAACTGCATTTAATCCATCTGGAAGCTAGAGAGCCGGGGGAAATTACAGGGTTTGTCTGTGTTCCCTGGCCCCCGTAAAGAATACCCTTTATATTCAGTCATGACAAGGCAGGTCTGTCTCTCCTCTCTACTTCGACAGACATTACAGGGGCCAGCTGCAAAGTTTGGATTCAGATCTACACTCCCTTGAGTTCAGGAGTATCCACATCTTTAGTTTGGGCCCCACCCATCTCTGGTTTTACTGCAGGGCTTTTATCTCGACAGGTACCTCCAAAGAATTTTGCAAGGCAAAGCCTTGCATTCCCTGCAAACAGAACTCACAAATACATCACCCACTAGGACTCGCCACCAGCCCGTGTGCTATCTTAGACATCAGCCCATGCGTAGGAGATGAATCCGAGCAGCAGAGCTGTGTTAATTCAGACACCTCTGATTGTTGGATGCAGGGCCGGCTCTAGGCACCAGCAAAACAAGCAGGTGCTTGGGGCAGCACATTTCTAGGGGCGGCATTCCGGCGCTGGCCATGCCACCCCTAGAAATGTGCCCTCGCCGCCCCAGTTCACCTCCGCCTGCTCCCCTGAGCGCACCGCCACCCCTCCCCTTTTTGAGCGGCAGCACGTTCAGGGGAGCACGTGGAGCGGAGATGAGCTAGGGCGGTGGGTCACGGGCGGGGGGGGGGGGGCGGAGGGCGCAGGAAGCAATGGGGCGGGGGAAATGTAGCATGCCCGGGGGAGGAGGTGGGGCCGGGGATTTGGGGAAGGGGTTGGGAAGGGGCAGAGTTGGAGCGGGGCCAGGGGTAGGGGAGCGCCCCCCCAAAAAAGGGGGGGCGGCCAAAATTTGTTTGGTTGGGGCGGCAAAAATCCTAGAGCCGGCCCTGATTAGATGTTTATTATTATTTATACTTCAGTAGCACCTAGAGGCCTCAATCCATTGTGCCAGGCACTGTACAAACACAGTGTCTGCCCTGAAGATCTTACACTCTAAATAGACAACTAGGAATAGAGCCCACGGCTGCTAAGTTCTACTCCAGTGCCCTCTTCACTAGACTACACTACCTCTATCCAGTTTGTGTATTGTCATCTTGCATATCCAATGATGCCTGATGTACTGGAGTCGCAAGGAGGCAAAAAGAGAGTGGCTCGGTTTTGCACTGTGCTCCACCCCAGAAGTGGCTGCAGTTCAGTGGTGGGTAAAGAGATCCTTGTATGTTGTTTACCTAGCTCCCAGCTGAGTTGGTGAGGCTTGATCATTTAGTGCGATCAAAGCACATTCCTGGTGCAATCTAAGATAGATGCATTAAATAAACAACAGACAAGATGGGAAACAATAGGTCAGATAAGGGTATGAAGAGGTTATTTAGCAGAGGAAAAAAAGTAGGAAGTGTTGGAAGAAAATGGGTGTGAAGGAAAACAGGGAAGCTGGCAAATCTACATTTGTTTGCAGGTTCATTGTTATACTAGGATATCTGCAGCTGTCCTGTTTTTGTAAAGATATTTCAATCCTTTAGAACAGAGACCAATCTTTGCATGTAATCTCCTTACATTAATAAAAGGAAGTGGCGGGGGTGAGATTCTGATCTGTGTTACACCACCACCAATCCAGGGTAGCGTCTGTGGATAATCTGCATCTCGCCCACTGACTTTTCATGATAGAACATGCCAGTCTGAGGCTCGGGTGTGCGCACATGGTGGTTTAATGTGCCCTTGTGCAGCATGTGTATGCTTGAATGAGGATATCGCCTCGTAAGCAGCAGCATTTAAGGGGATCCAAAGCCAACTGTCACTGCATCTTCAAATGACTGGCAAGATCTAAAGCAGTTTTTAGCACGGAAGCTTCAGTTTATGTTTTTTTCTTGTTCCGAGCCTTTGTTTCCTTTGTAATAATGTCATGTAATGGCTTGCCGTTGTTTCACCTTTATTGATCATGTCAGCCTCTCTAGGATCAGACGAAAAGAACTGAGATGGCATTGCAGCAGACTGTCCTTGCCTTGCATTAATAGGAATCATTTAAACTGTGTATTCTATTGCTAACTGGCATGGTGTGGAATAAATGAAGATTTAGACTGATGTCCAATTAGTGGCTGCATTTTGTGTGTTCTTTGCCTTTACATACAATTGTGATGTTACTGTTTCTTTATCATCGAAAATACAATTGATGTAGTGCACAGGAATTGGAGAGTATCCCTTTAAATACCATGGGAGCCCTCTAGCGGGACTAACTGCAGAAGCTAGTTAGTAAATACAGTCATTTGGAACCTAGCGATGTCCTTGAGGTTGCCTCATAGTCTTAATGCTGTGTAGGCAGGAAAGACACAACAAAAGTGTAGTGTACAGCATTGCCCCCTTTGACCCAAGCAGCTAGTCAAAGTTTGGGGGGCCTGGAGATGTTGTTTAAACATCATACCCCCCAGTTTGCACTTGTATAAGGAAAGAACGGTAATACTTACTACACCCAATATAAAACATTCATTTTGGTTACTATTCCTGTGGAGTCAAGTCAGAGTATTTCAGAAACTATTGTCTCATTGTTTCCTTATACGCTCCCGGCCGGGGCAGCGGGGCCGCCGGCGTGCTCCGCTCCCGGCCGGGGCAGCGGGGCGGCCGGCGTGCTCCGCTCCCGGCCGGGGCAGCGGGGCGGCCGGCGTGCTCCGCGCCCTGGCCGGGGCAGCGGGACGGCCGGCGTTCCGCGCTCCCCACTGGCAGGGGGAGCGGGGCGGCGGGCCGCCCTCCCCGCTGCGCCCCCCCCCCCCATTTTGGCGGGGCAGCATTTTGGGGGGGGGGTGTTTTGGCCGGCGTGGGGGGGCGGGAGGCGCTTGTGGGTTTGGGTTTTTTTTGCTTGGGGCGGCCGAAAAGCTAGAGCCGGCCCTGTCTGTGTTTGTCCAGCACCATGAGGTCCTGGTCCATGCTGATTAAGACTCCTAGGTGCAATGGTAATCAGAATAACCATAAAACCTATTTGCAGCATTCTCGAGGTAGCAGGGACACTCAAGCATCCAGGAAACGCTTTTATTTAACCACTGTATCAACAACATGATAATAGGAATACCCAAAACACAAGAAGTGGTTCTATAAATGCAATAGGAGCAAGAGAAAGATGAAGGAAATGTAGGTCCACTACTTACTGGGGAAGCAGAGCTAACAACAGACAACATCAAGAAGGCCAAGGTGTTTAATGTCTATTTTGCTTCAGTCCTCACTGAAAAGGATAATTATATCTGACAATTAATTTTAAAGGAAGGAACACAAACTAGAAGAGGGAAAGAACAGGGTAAAGGATATTTGGGTAAGTTAGATGTTTGTATTTGAGGTGGCAGGGCCTGATAAAATTCACCCTAGGGTACTTAAGGAACTCTCTCTGAAGCCATCTTGGAACCATTACCAATTATCTTTGAAAGCTCATGAAGGATGGGTGAAGTCCCAGAACACTGGAGAAGGGCAATTATAGTATCTACCTTTAAAAAGGGGAATAAAGAGGATCTGGGGAATTACAGAGCCTGACTTCAATACTGGAAGGATTCTGAAACAAATTATTAAACAATCAGTTTGTAAGCATCTAGAGGATAATAGAGTAATAAGGATTAGCCAGCTTGGCTCTGTCAAGAACAAATCATGCCAGACCAACCTAATTCCCTTGTTTGCCAGGTTTATTGGCCTAATGCATGGGGGGAAGCAGTAGATGTGATTTATCTTGATTTGTAGTAAGACTTTTGACACAGTCCGTCGCCGACATGACAGTCTCATAAGCAAACTAGGGAAATGTGGTCTAGATGAAATTACTAGGTGGGTGCACAACTGGTTGAAAAACTGTACTCCAAAGAGTAGTTATCAATGATTTGCTGTCAAACTGGGAGGACATATCTTGTAGCGTCCTGTGGGAGTCTGTTGTGAGTCCAGTACTATTCATAGACACTACAGTGACGGAAGGGAATCCTCCATGCTGTAGCAAATCCACCTCTCAGAGATGGTAGCTAGGCTGATGGAAGAATTTTTCCATCAGCCTAACAGTATCTATGCTAGGGCTTAGGTCATCTTAATTACATCGCACAGAGCGAGACTTTTTCACAGCCCTTAGTGATGTAGTTAAGCCAACCTAACTTTGTAACGTAGACCATCCCTCAGCAACATAGACACTGGAGTGCAGAGCATCCCACCGTGAGTCTCTTGGCAGTGACGAATGCCCATCTCTGCACTTCTGGGTGGTTTGTATCATCCCAAGGACTCCCAGTGACACCCTAAGGCAGTGGTGCCCAAACGGCTCCTCTCATGCCACCCCCGACCCCCTACCAGTAATGGAATCTGTCCGCATCCCCCTTCCATTGCCGCACAGTTGGCTCAGCAGAAGAGCTCGGGCTGAAGGTGGAGCCGGGGACAGAACTGGGGGTGGAGGAGGAGCTGAGGCTAGAGGCAGAGCTGGCCTGGGGCTTAGCCCTGCTGTGCACCCCCCTAAACATTCCCCCAGGGGGGCCCACCCCACAGTTGGGAACCGCTGCCTGAAGGCCTAGGGTCCGCACAAGGTTGCTTCAGTTTAAGGAAGGGGTGATGTTGCACTGATTTAGTTAAAGCCGTGGTGCTTTGCATGAGGACACTTTGCCTTTGGGGTAAGCCTTGCTCTCCTCAGAGGAGCTGCAGGGGTTTAAGGCAGGAAAGGGAAGTGAAGTATAGCCAGTCTGGCAAAGGCAACGTATTATGGCAGGTATGGGTATAGTATTTCTTTCCCCTTCCTGTACCTCAGCTTACCTCTCTGCTGGGGTGCAGACCAGAGCCTGGTGTTTTGGGGAGTTTGCAGTATAGATCTGCCCCCTCTCTCAGGGCTGAGTGGTCCAGCAGCCAGTCGGGGAAGTGGGACACCAACTAGGGTGACCAGATGTCCCGATTTTATAGGAACAGTCCCGATTTTGGGGTCTTTTTCTTATATAGGCTCCTATTACCCCCCACCCTCTGTCCCGATTTTTCACATTTGCTGTCTGGTCACCCTAGACACCACCTAGGGGTGGGTGATGGCCAGGGTAGGGGGACCTGGGCCCTCCCTGCTCCACCAGGCCCTATCAGTGGCAAGCACCTCTGCCATTGAGTCATCAGGGATCCAGACCAAAACACAGACTGTCCCCAGGCATGTGACTGCCTCCTCCCCCTGGGCTACTTCGTACCTTGTCTCTTGTAGAGGAGCACCAGGCGTCTTTAGAGTTTCCAGGCTATTCAATATGGCTGGCTCCCGGTGACCCTGGGTTCTCACAGACCTCTGCTGGTTTCTGGGACTCCGCCAGGGCTGTAATGTTGCTGGTTTCTGCTGTCAGAGTCTCTGGCACTTCCCAGACAGGAGCCCGCAGCAAACATCCTTCCTGCTCCTGCTCCCTTTTATACTACAGCTACACTTGGCATGTGCCCTGCCCAGTAGGGCTGAGGGGGCGTGGCTTCCTCAGCCCACAATGCAGAGTTAACCCTTCCCCGTCCATTGGGGGGGGGGGGTGAGTGCACTCTGTCACAGGTAGGTTTAACTTTAAGCATGTGAATAGTCCCTTGATGGGGACCCCTTTGTGTTTGCATCAAACAAACACAAGTGACAGTCCCTGTCTCAAAGAGCTACCAGCAAAATAGACAAGACGCAATGGAAACAGAGATACAGTTAAGGGACTTGCCCACAGCCACAAAACAGCTCAGTGGCAGAGCCAACAGCTCAGTGGCAGATCCCAGCTTTCCAGAGTCCCACACCAGTGCCCTAACCACTGGACATGATATAGCATTGTTAGCTCTCATTTTGCACTGCAGCTCCCTATTTGAGCACTAAATGCAAAAAGGCTTTTACAATGAGGCAGCAACATCCCTGCAACAGGGTGAGGCAATCAGCTGCATTAAATTGGCCAGTATTTTTCTACAAGCTCATTTCTGTTGTACAGGCCATAAATATGGCTCTCCCCCACCCCTCCATGCTTTAAACAGTTGCTTTGGAAAATGATCACTACCAGGGCTGGCCTTTAAGCGGTTTTCATTTCTTTTGATAGAAACAAAAAGATAGCCCCCTACTGGAAACACCTGTTACTGCACCAGGATTTAAACAGCTTCAGGAATTGAAGTCTACGGCCTTGGCTACACTTGCAGCTGTACAGCGCTGTGAGTTAAACCCGTCTTCGTACAGCTGAGTAGGGAAAGCGCTGCAGCCTGTCCACACTGACAGCTGCCAGCGCACTAACGTGGCTACATTTGAGGCATTTGCAGCTGTATTGGGAGCGGTGCATTATGGGCGTTCAAGTGGCTGCTACGTGCTTTTCAAATGGGGGTGGGTGGGTGAGGTGGAGTGTGACAGGGAGCGTGTGGGGAGAGAGAGTGGGGTTTTGGGGTATCCACAGAGTGTTAGCTCATTATCTCCTAAGTTTACACACCTCCACATCCCCTGCCTCTCTCTCAATCACTGAAAGCAAACAGCAGGGGCTTTGTTTGTTTTTAAAGAGCAGATACAAGAGAACTCGGGGAAATGGAGCCCTCCCCCTCCCACTCCCCCTCCCGCCCTTCTTTCTCCCCCTCCCCCCCGCCGTCTCTCTCCAAGCCAACTTTGCTGCCGGCATTCCTAACGGAGCCCCCCCCCCCCCCCCCCCCGCCTGCAAACAGTAGCTGTGTTTGCTTTTTTTTGTAAAGCAGCCCCAGAACGGAGCTCTGAACTCCAACCCGGAAGTGCCATTTCAAAACAAAGGGAGCTTCCGGAGGTCAGTTACTGCGAATTCCCCAGCTACATTCCAGCAGCAGCGTAGCAGCCACTATGCAACAGCTGTTATTCCTCTCGGGGAGGTGGAGCACCAGCAGCGCTGTACCTGAGGAGATGCAGCGCTGCACGTGCCTTGCGAGTGTAGCCAGTTAGTGAGTTACAGCGCTGCAGGCAGTTTTATTGCGCTGTAACTCGTGAGTGTAGCCAAGGCCTACGTTTCATTTGCTAATTGCAGCAATCTCAGTGGTTAGTTCAGAGATGCACAAACTCAAGGTGGTTTTCGTTTTGCAAAGCCTTATTGGGGCTGTTTGGCTTTTGAAAAACCAGAGCGTCTTGTCCCAATTTATCTCAACCGCGAAAGTCCAGGGCTGCTAGATCTGGGTAAACGATCCTGGTTTTGCCTCAACTGTAGTTATTTGGGGATTACAGCAGAATCATTTCATGTCACTGTCAGAGTTGGCTGGGCAAGGTTAAGTCCCTCCTTTTATAGTTATTTTACATATTATATACTCTCCTACTCCGAATCTGTATAAATGTTCACAAATTACTAGCCGAGTAAGGAGTGTTACTTGATCAATAATGTGTCGAGTTTTCTATTTAAACATGCTTTTTCGGTTTGGTTGGCAGTTGAACAGAGACAAGCCTATGCTGTAACATTTGGGTCTAGAGCCAGATTCCCAACACCCCACCGCTGCAGCTGTTTGGATACTTTGATACAGCTGTTCAGGGAGCTCCTCGGGTGACCTTTTGGAGCATGTGGGCTGTGAAGGGAACGAGATTTCTGACTCCCCTATCTTCTAGTAAGACATTACTGCTAACACGTCCATCCTAAACTTCCGGTGTGACCTTGGGCGAGTCACGTAGCTGCTCAGAGTCTCAGCTCCCCAACTGCAAAAAAAGGGGGAACCAACAACCAGGGTGTTGTGGAGATAAATACATTAAAAATTGTGAAGCGCGTTCAGATTTACGGATGAGCAGCACTATATAAAAGCCAGGTATTATTATTACTAAGGTGAGATAGCGCAGGATTGTTATCCCCGTGTCACCAATGGGGAAACTGAGGCACAGTACAGTGACGTGCCTTTCCCCAGGTCACAAATGAGTCAGTAGTAGTGCCAGGTTTGGAAGCCAGGAGTCCTGACCTCCAGTCCTGTGCACCTTCCCCATCTTTGTTCCCACTGTGTCGTCCCCGCCCCCCAATCTCTCTCTTTGCCCCTACTTGGGCCTTTCTCCTCGCCTTTTCCCACTGGCTCCCCTTTTCTCAGTTGTCCGGTCTCCCACGCAGGCTGCTCTCTCCCTGAATTCCTTTGGCACCCATCTCCCTCATAACGTGGCTGGCTAGTGAGGGTGGGATGCTGCTCGGGGCCAGGGGGAAGCAGGGCTGTCTGCTTGTTCCTCCTTACTGTGCTGCACTGAGCGGTGAGACCAGGGGGAATATGGTCTGGCTGCCTGCGAGGGAGCCCCATGGAGCAGCCTCTTGTAGCCAGGAGGGGGAGCTAATGGCAAAGTCTTGCTCCCTGTCTGCATTTAAGTTGGCATGAGAGAGAGTGAGTGTCAGCAGAGATCACTGTGTGACTGTGAGGGACCCTTGGCAGGCAGCAAGGGGTTTGCTTTGGCCCATCACAAAGCCACTTGCAAAAACAGCGGTTTGCGTTCAAAGGACCAGGTGTCAGTAATATAAACAACATGTATGAGAGCGCATGAGAGCAGGCTTGTCAATGCCCCCTTCCAAGCACCTACGCCTGGCGGCAGCAGGACCCAGCAGACCTGGTGTCATGGATCCACAGGATTAGTGCCGCACCCCCCAGCGTTGCGACAATCTCTTGGCAGAGCCCCTGTGTTGTGCCACACGGCCTCACGGAGTCCCAAGACGGAACCTGTGAGCCTCAGCTCTCTGGCTTCACACCATGAGCTCCATTCAGTGAGTCCAGCTGAGACCAGCTCCTGGTAGAGACTTGTACACGCCTCATGGATTAATGCACCTCGCCCCGTATTTGCAGGGACACTCCCACAGCGTTGTCGAAACAGCCGGGTTTATTAGTGCGCTGGGACACAGCATGGGAAGTCCTTTGGTGAGCAGAGAGAACGGAAGGTTAAAGCATAGTCCATTCTGGTGAGACCAGACCCCAGCCAAGCTGTGGTGATCACCATGTTCAGGCTCTGTGTCTTTCTCTCAATCTGACCTCCTCAGTCAGTTCCCAGGGGAGAGAGCTCCCAGCTTCCTGCAGAAGCCAGCACTTATCCCCCACCACACGCCTCCCAGTCCTGTCTTCCCGAGCTGGGGTCTTTGCTCAGCTTCCTTACTGGGAGGCAGGGAAATCCAGCTCCCTCTAGATCAATGTCAATGTCCTGGAGATTGAGGTTTCCATTTTCTTCTCCGATTTTCCATGGATATGGGGTCAGCCTAGTCCTTTTTAATGATCCATGTCTCTTAGCCTACCATGGGAGCCAACTTAGTCCCCCCATAGCCATGCAAAATATCAGGGAAACTGAGGCACATATAGGCATCATAGAAAGCTTACAGAAAATTCCCTCTTGGTCACACCTGGTTGTGGGAACAGGACACCTGCTTAGAGTTGGGGGGACAGTCCAAGGATGACCAGACAGCAAGTGTGAAAAATCGGGATGGGGGTGGGGGGTAATAGGAGCCTATATAAGAAAAAGACCCAAAAATTGGGACTGTCCCTATAAAATGGGGACATCTGGTCACCCTAGGGGGGACACAGAATGTGATGGGCTGGAGGCCTAAATGGCTGAAGGATGGGGTGGAGCAGACCCGGGAGTGCATAACACAGCAGGGACGCAGGCAAAAAAGAGATCCAGAAAGGAGCAGAGGAGAGCTGGCTGGGTTAACGGGAAGACTCTGACTAGGGGTAAAGTGTGCTCCCATGATCGAGACCTGCATTGAAGACCTGGATGCTAATCCCAGCTGCCCAAACAACTAGGTGATTCATCTAGTTAGTACCCAGGCTTACTTTCTGCAGCAAATGGATTCCTTATTTATTTAGCTGTGGCTTTCAGAGGAGAGTCTCCAGATCGGGCTTTGGAACCTGGCATTTGTTACGGTTAATGCCACACTCTACAGCAGAGCAGATGATGGGCAGGTATGTAGCCAGCAAAACACTAGGAAAAATCCCAACACATTAACAAAGCACTGTCGGCTGCATGCTATGAAGTCAGCACTGTACATACCATTCTCTTTAAGAGGCGCTGACAGGACTGGCCAAGACTGCATCTTACTTTGTAAATTGCACAGGAAGATTTGCACCTTGCCTTCTTATTTAGCCAGCAGTGTTAGGATTACCACAGCATTCTGCAGGGGAAATGTTTTCATGGTGCTGCAGCTCAAGTCTCATTGCACTTTCTAGCACTGTTCAAAACTCAACAACACCACCTGTCATTCAATCAACAGCTTATCCTGCCTATCCGTCTATAGACAAGAAGCATGACCACAGAACGGGTCTGGAAATGTCTGCAATGCATGTGTATTGGGTGTGGTTTTGAATTGGATCCAAAAAAATGTAGCTAACTTTGGCGCCATCTAGTGACTTTCCAAGGTCTATTTCTGGTTGGAGACTTTTTGAGCAGAAGTATCAGGAACACAAAGGTGTTGTGAGCAGTGTCAGAAGTTGTTGATGATGAGTTCAAGAAGGAGACCTAGTAACCCTCAAGCTGGGCAGTTAAACTAAATGAGAGGTGGAACCAGTGATCTTGGACTGTTCCCAACCTCCTAGGCTACCTAGCCCCAGCCTGCTAGCTCTCTTGTCATCAGAGGGTGATGCATGAGCGAGCTCTAGGGTGACTAGATGTCCCGATTTTATAGGGACAGTCCCGATTTTTGGGTCTTTTTCTTATATAGGCTCCAATTACCCCCCCTCCCGATTTTTCACATTTGCTGTGTGGTCACCCTAGCGAGCTCAGACAGCACCGATAACAGCCGTGTCTCTATCATGCACAGATTCCAGAAGTGGATCTACTCAGATGACTTGTGAGCAAGAGGGAAGTTGCATCATGAATATATTACATTGAGGAAAGTAGTTTGCTCAAAGGTCTCTTCCCCAATTGCAAATCGTTGAGTAACAATTCTGTGGCACTGAAGGATTTCCGATTCACCAGCAAACTCTACCACTTGATGTAAAGCAGAATCCCTGTTAGGTGTGCCAGGATGAAGGGGCTGGGATGACCGCTAGAGGCAAACATGCTTACACACACACCCTTGGACAATCCTACGTTAGGCAACAGAGGACACTACTGTATAGATACACTAGCCAGTATATTACAGCCCTGACCTTCAATGGGACATTGCTGGTGCTGCCTTGGGTGTGGTACATTTATGACCTGAGAATTGATTCTCTTTCTTCAAAAGCAAAGAGTGCTCACATGAAATCATTGCTTCACGTTTTTGATGTCAAGGCTCTCATTCTATTTTGTTAAATTAAAGATGCAGTGACGCAATGAATTGATGAGGGGAGAGAGAGAGAGAGAACTTCCATTGGACTGGCATCCAAACTCCGGTTAGGGTGACCAGACAGCAAGTGTGACAAATCGGGACAGGGGGTGGGGGGGTAATAGGAGCCTATATAAGAAAAAGACCCCAAAATCGGGACTGTCCCTATAAAATCAGGACATCTGGTCACCCTAACTCGGATGCATACTAGGATTTTTTACTTCTTAGATTAAAAATGTGTCCCTCAAGCACATACGCCAGACAGAGCCTCTCCATTCCCTCCCAAATCAGAAGAAAAGAGAAATGGGGCAGCAAACTGGGAGGGAAAGTAGTCTGAAGGGCTCCTTGTCCTTGACGTTTTCTGCCTCCTCAAAGAGCAGGGAGTCTCAGGTTTCAGTTAAATGCTTTTAGTTAATCCTTACATCAGCAACGCAGAATTTGAGTGCAGAGTCCGTTGTACTCAGAGAGTCCCTCAACTCTGCTTGTCTTCATGTCTCTCCAGTAGATCTGGTTCCAACGAAAAATGTTGATGAAAGCAAAATCGTTTTTAATTGTTTTCTTTAATAATTTTCAGGTTTCCATTTAAAAAAAATAAAATATCCAGCATGCAGAAACGGATTTTTTTTCTTCCGTTTTTGGACAACATTTTGTGGTTTTCACTGGAAGCCTGAAGAATTTAATTGAAAATGGTCATTTCCTGCTTAAATTTCTATTTTGACCAAAAAAAAAAAACAAAAAAAAACCTGTTGTTCAGCCCCTTTGCCCCCCCAGAAAAAGAGTTTTGAATGAAAGTTTCAGCCTGTTCCACTTTTTAGCATGTTTCCCCTTCCCTCTGCAGAAATGATCCACAAAGCTGGTGCCCCTGTGGCTGCTTAGTGAAAAATCTAAAAGAGACCCTTCAAGAACCAGAGCTTGTGGGCCCAGCTTGTGCTGAGAGAATGCAATCGGCATGTATATCAGAACATACTGACGACTGTGTGCAGTGCCACATTAACTATGGAGTTGGGAGAGCAAATCTCGGGGCAGCAGCAGTCAATGAAGATCAAGTAAAGGGATCCTCAGATGATTCTTCATTCAATGTTTCTATTTGGGTTTTGATTTGACTGAGTCAGATGTTGCACTCTGGCCAATAGAATGTTCTCTCTTTGATCATTGTATCCAAGGCATTCTCCCATATCCTATACTTGATGTTTTGTCTCTTTGCCAGCTTGACACCCAGGGCCGGCACTACCACTAGGTGACCCTAGACGGTCGCCTAGGGCACCAGGATTTGGAGGGCAGCATTTTAGGTCCCTCGGCGGCCGCCCGGGTCCTCGGTGGCATTTTGGCGGCAGGATCTTCGACTGCCCGGGTCCTCGGCAGCATTTCGGCGGCGGGATCTTCGGCCGCCCGGGTCCTCGGTGGCATTTCGACGGTAGGTTCTTCAGCCGCTTAGGGCGTCTCCCGGAGGCACCGCCTAGGGTAGCAAAAAAGCTGGCGACGCTCCTGTTGACACTGGTACCATGTGAGATTTTACATCCTGCACATAAGAAGGCCAGGCCAGAGGAACAACATCAGACCTATTATTTTGGGGTAAGAAATCTGAAGTACCATCCCACGTCAATGTATCAATATAAGAGGTTTTTAGAACAAACAGATACATTAAACAGTAATAAGTCCCCAGGACCCGATGGTATTCACCCAAGAGTTCTGAAGGAATTCAAATATGAAATTGCAGAACTACTAACTGTAGAGTATATAACCTATTGCTGAAACAAGCCGCTGTACTCGACAACAGGAAAGTAGCTGATGTAACACCAAAGGCAATCCCAGCAATTACAGGCTGGTAGAAGCCTAACTTCAGTACTGGACAAATTGGTTGGAGCTATAGAAAAGAACAGAATTATCAGACACAGAGATGAACACCGTTTGTTGGGGAGGCATCAAATGGCGTTTGTAAAGGAAATCATGCCTCACCAATCTACTAGAATTCTTTGAGTTTATCAATAAACGTGTGGGCAAGGGTGATCCAATGGATATAGTGTACTTGGATATTCAGAGAGCCTTTGACAAGGTCCCTCGCCTGGTACTGATGCTAGGCTTACCAGTCTATAATTGCTGGGATCGCTACCTCTGGAGCCTTTTTTAAAAAACCAGCATTACTTTAGCTATCCTCCAGTCACCTGGTACAGAGACTAATTTAAGTGATAGGTGACATACCCCAGTTAGCAGTTCTGCAACTTCATATCTGAGTTCCTTCAGAACTCTTGGGTGAACACCATCTGGTCCCGGTGACTTACTACTGTTTCATTTATCAATTTGTTCCAAAACCTCCTCTAATGACACCTCAATTTGGGACAGTTCCTCAGATTTGTCACCTAAAAAGAATGGCCCCAATGTAGGAAATACCCTCACACCACTGCAATGAAGACCAATGCAAAGAATTCATTTAGCTTCTCTGCACCAGACTCATCTTCCTTGAGTGCTCCTTTAGCATCTCAGTCGGCCTGTGGCTCCCACTGATTGCTGGGCAGGCTTCCTGCTTCTGATGTACTTAAAAATGTTACACTTGACTTGCCATGGTGGCATTTTTTGTTTGTTTTATTGGGGTATACATTTAGTTTGAGCCCCTACTATGGTGTTTTGTAGTAGTTTCCATGCTTGCAGGCACTTCAGTCTTGTGACTGTTCCTTTTAATTTCTGTTTAACTAGCCTTCTCATTTTTGTGTAGTTCCTCTTTTGGAAGTTGTGACCAGAGTCCCAGGGGGGCCACACTGAGATTGCTCAATTAGGGCAAACTGAAAAGAATGGGGCAGACAATCCCCCAAACTGGTGGTTATTCTAATACTTAGATTCACCAAGCCAGCAACAAAACAGCTTCCACCATAGGCACCGGCTTCCTCCAGGCCCCACCCTCACCCTTCCCCCAAGTCGCCACTCTATTCCACCTCTTCCTGCCCCACCCCTTCCCCAGTCTCCACCCCCATCCCGCCTCTTCCTGCCCCTGCTCTGCCCTGGGCCCCACTCTATCCCTTCCCCCAAGGCCCCACCTCCACCCCACCTCTTCCTGCCCAGTTCTGCCCTCTCCTCCCAGCGCACCTCATCCCTGGTCCTCCCCATCCCTCCCAGAGCCTCCTGCATTCCACGAGACAGCTGATCGCAGTGGGCGGGAAGCTCTGGGAGGGAGAGGGAGACACCTCCCAGTGGGTGGGAGGTGCTGGGTGGGGGGGGGGGGGGAAGAGGGAGCTGGGTGCCAATGGGTGCTAAAACCATTGGTGCCATAACTACCAAAACCTCAGACTACAAGTTCACTACAACAAAGGTACCTCTTCCCCCTGAGATGCGTAGTGTTTAACCTCACTGTAGCTAGCTGAGGACGTCCCTATACCCTCACCTGTGGCTGTCCTCGACTAGCTACTTGGAGTTAAAACTACAGTGCCTTGTCTCCACTAGGATATTACACTGAGTGCTATCTCCAAGTCAAAACCACACTCTCTTCGCAGGAAACACATAGCCAAAGTATTCTGATGCCGCTTGGAGCAGCAATAACTCATTAGCAGTAAAAATCTGCATCTTCATAGATGTCTGTGAAACTATCTGTCCAAGCACACAGGGGCACTTTGCCAGCAGTGGGTATATGGGGCTTCCTCTGAAACTAGAGGAGCCTTGGAAAAGTGTACTGGAGCTTGGCTTTGCAGACGTCAGGATTGATTATTCTTATATATAATTTTTACTGATCTCATTCATAGAATCATAGAATCTCAGGGTTGGAAGGGACGTCAGGAGGTCATTTAGTCCAACCCCCTGCTCAAAGCAGGACCAACCCCAACTAAATCATCCCAGCCAGGGCTTTGTCAAGCCTGACCTTAAAAACCTCTAAGGAAGGAGATTCCACCACCTCCCTAGGTAACCCATTCCAGTGCTTCACCACCCTCCTAGTGAAATAGTGTTTCCTAATGTCCAACCTAGACCTCCCACACTGCAACTTGAGACCATTGCTCCTTGTTCTGTCATCTGCCACCACTGAGAACAGCCTAGCTCCATCCTCTTTGGAACCCCCTTTCAGGTAGTTCATTTTTAAGCATCTTTTTCTATTTGGATCCATTTAAATGTTCACAGTTGTGCAAAGTTCTGGGTTTTAAGGATTTTAAAAATTTTTACTTATTTAAATTTTCACACTTGTGGGAAATTGGGGCAGGGGGAGACAATGGAGGGGTCAGACAATAACTATTTAATAACAGACACTGAGTTTTTAAAAGTTAAAGCTGGACAATGGTTAAAACACAAATTGTCAACATCCCATGTCAAAACAGACAAAGTAAATCTCCCGAAAGTAAACGCTGCTGAGTTCTCAAGCCGCATTCTGCTTACTTTGCCTACCTGTACATTTCCATCATCATCGATGGACATGTTTTTTTCGTCGATTTGTCTGTGTTCAGTGAAATCAACTATTACCAGCAAAAGTCTAATCCTTTCAAGCCTAGCTGTAGCCCATTATTATCAAGGCCGCACTTGGTGGTATAAGAAGTGTTATTGAAGCCGTGTTGGTCCCAGGATATTACAGAGACAAGGTGGGTGAGGCAATATCTTCTATTGGACCAAGTTCTGTTGGTGAGGGGGACGAGCTTTCGAGCTTACACTGAGCTCTTCTTCAGGGGCAGTAACGCCACATCTTTCCCAACACAGTCTGCACAGTTTGCCAGTCTCTTCACTAGGTGTCTCTAGCTGCACTCTCTGCTGGTTACTAGTCTAAAGTGAAGCGGAGAGGGAGCAGGTGACAACGGGAGAGGCTCAGAAAAGCAGCTGGGAATGTGGAAAGGGAAAGGCACAAGGGGGAAGGGTAAAAAAAGGAAGAGGAAAATAGAGAGGAGAGGGAGAATTTCAAATCACTGTTCCCAGCAATAGCACTTACATAGCGCTCTACAAACTGCCACAGCCTTACTGCCACCCTGAAAGGTTGGCAAGTATTATTATCCCCATTTTAGGGAACCTATTGACTAGCAAAATCAGTCCCTGTAGTTTAGCGACTGTCAACCGTGGGACAGACACTGGTGATGACACAGTGGGTGTATTTACAGTGTAGTTGGACGAGTAATTCCCAGCTGATCAAGGCAGCAGACGTGCGGCAGTGGGATGGGCCAGTCTGAAACAGGGCCGGCTCTAACTTTTTGCCACCCCAAGGAAAAACAAACAAAAAAAACGAGCGCCACCCCCCGCAGCAAAAAACCAACAACAAAACCCCCGAGCGCCACCCTGCCGAAACAACCCCTCCCCCCCCGAGTGCCGCCCCACCCCACCAAAACAACTCCCCTTCCCCGAGCGCCACTTCGCCCTGCCAAAACAACCTTCCTCCCCCGAGCGCCACTCCGCCCTGCCGAAACAACCCTGCCCCCCCCAGCACCACCCTGCCAAAACAAAAAACAACCCTGAGCACCACCCCCAGAAACAAAACAAAAAAAAAACCCCAAGTGCCACCCCAAGATTGGCCACCCCTTAGAAGGTGCCGCCCCAAGCATGTGCTTGGTAGGCTGGTGCCTGGAGCCAGCCCTGGTCTGAGACCCTAAATTAGGGTAACCAGATGTCCCAGTTTTATAGGGACAGTCCCAATATTCGTGGCTTTGTCTTATATAGGCACCTATTACCCCCACTCCCATCCCGATTTTCACAGTTGCCATCTGATCACCCTACCCTAAGTATGTATTAAGGGGTGGCTAGTCCACCCTGTGCAGACACAGCTACACTGCTATTTTTAGCATACTAACTCAATCAAAGCTAACCCTTGTATATCTACCCACACTGGAAATTACACTTCCAGTGTCAGTGTAGATGTCCCCTGAGTCTGTGAGCCTGGCTTACGTGAGCGTTTGCCCAATTGCTGGAATACAGACACTCCTTTTGCTAATGTTGACAAAGCCTTACAGATGGATAAACTGAGAGATACAGAGTGGTTAGTGACTTGCCCTCGACTACACATCAAGTCAGTGTTAAAGCTAAGATTGGAACGCAGGTGTTCCAGGTTCCCATTCCTGTGGTCAGACCACTAGGCCAGGCCTCTCCATAAACCTCATGTTTTCTAAACATTAGATCATCACAAGTACGTGAGTGGTGTGGGGGTTGAAGGAGAGGGAGGAGGACTCCCAGGGGTCTGATTTGCTGGACTGTGAACATCACTAGTTTAAAGGGGAATGCACAAGGCCATGGAGCCATAACAAGAGACTTTCCACCACTCGTGGAAGCTTTCTCTAGAGCAGAAGGGCTCAGTAAGCTCCAGGCCATGAATTATATTGAGTTATTCCAAATAACCTGATGCTGCAGTGATTGCTCTTAAGGTTAATCACAGCTGAGGTGAGAGGTACTTTAAAACAGATCTAGCAATGTCACCTACGTTTGGAACAATCAGTTCCACTGGCGTGGGTGAGGGAAACCTTCAAAGAGCAAAAGTCCAGTGAGGCTCACAGCGGATCCGTGGCAGGGAAAGGAATTGTGTCAACTTTCCGGGACCTTAGATGGCTTTTAAAATCTGATTTGGAGCTTTGAATAAGCCCTAAACAGACAATTCACCTCTGCCTCCAGATTTGCTTGCTCCCTTTTTTTTGTTTGTTAGCATGTTTAAAGCGGCGGTGTCACAGACAGCCAACCCTAGCTCCGGATCTCTGCAAAGGGCAGCTTTTCCTTTAAAATCCATCTGGAGTGCAGAAAAGAACATCAGTCTCTACAATTTTAAAATGAGAAATCATGACCAACAGCTGGGAGGCTGAGCTATTGTTCGCCTGAGAAGCCAAACTCCTGAATGAATGGCAAAGCATCATGTGGGTTAGGAATTCAAAGGCCGGGGGACAGGATGGTTCATGTCATTGGGAACGGACCTAATCTTGCTCTGCTAGAACATTACTTTAATGTGTGGCTCAGCTGGTTGAGAGTAATGACAAAAATCCACTGTATTATGAGGGCCGTTCAGTAGCCTGTGTGAAATAATACAGGGAGCTTTTTGTGCATGGATCTCTAAGCATAATCCCCATTTCACAGGCAAGGAAACAGAGGCACCGAGATATTAAGCAAATTTATTAACATCACACAGCAAATCAGTGGCATAACTGGGCCTAGAACCCAGGTACCGCAACTCTTAGTCTAATGACTTATCAGCTGGGCCACACTGGTTGATTTCAAGCCAGTTTCCATTTGACAGGTATTTGCCCCATTCATGACACTACAGGCTAGTCTCCAAAGGCAAGTGGTAGATGTTCCAATTGCATGGCATATTGCTACACACAAAGCTTGCACTGGGTTTGTATCTATTTAGCTCAATTATCCCCTGTGTAGCTACTCTGTGGCTGACAGTCACATTGTCTGGTGATCCCCATGTGAGGTTGTGAAGCCTCTTGTGCTCGAAGAGGCAGCCTCCTATCTTAAGGTTGTTTGTGCCACAGATATTCAAGAGACATTCACCAGTGTAGGTTCAGATGCATTCTGCTGCTGTATCTTTGACTCCTTCCCGACCAGTAGAGTTGTTGCAAATGTGCATATATCCAAGAGCTAGGCACCTTTTTTGAAGGAGGTCAGAGTCAGCAAAGGAGCACAGGTTGGCTTAGATCATTGTCTTTGAGTGACCACGTTACAATTTATACTCAAAAAGATCACGAAGATGGACAAAAAGACTGTTCTAGAAAAAGGGAAGTTCGAGGACAAAGAAACACAGATCAGATTGCACTTAGCAACCACTCCAGCATTTTACAGGACCAGGCTGATGAAAGTCTAGAAGACTGGTCAAACTGGAAGAAAACGGTATTGAAGACAGCTGCGGAAGTTGTGGGCCTCCAAAGAGGTCAGAAGAAAGAAGCATGGATTACATCCGGAACATGTAATCCCTGAGGGGGCCATTTAGGGATCTGGGGCAAAAAATTGGGAATTGGTCCTGCTTTGAGCAGGGGGTTGGACTAGATGACCTTCTAAGGTCCCTTCCAACCCTGATATTCTATGATTCTATGGGCTACAATTGACAAGCCGAATGCTCTGAAGGCAAAACAGGAACAGTGTAAGACACAGGCAGAACTCTTAGAGAGGTGGATGTAAGTGTGATACTTCCTGGGGGCACCCAGGGCTATGAGCACCTCTCTACCAGCTGCCTTTAGCGTGAGGAAGCTCTCTCTTGCATGACAGGGGTCAGCTCCCCAATTCCACCAGCCATGGGCAACACAAACACTCCCCTGTAGGCCAACGCAGGCCCTGCTGTTTCTCTAAGCGAGAGGCACACTCCAATCTCCTGGGACAAGAGACAACAGTCTGTAATTGCATAAAAAACGAGGAGAGGAGACAAGAGCTAATCCTTCACCAAGGGGGCAAAATGACAGCGTGGCTGTCTCACAAATAGAGGGTCACAGCCTGCCTATTCTATAGAGCAGCTCCATAGAATAGTGAACGGCATCTCAGGAAGACCCATATCGTCCCAGGTAATGCCCATCAGAGACTCGCAGAGACAGATGTTGAAGACACATGGAGAACAAGCCAAACAATGGAAAGAAAATAAATAAAATAAAATAAATAAATAAATGGAGATATGTCAATCTCCTAGAACTGGAAGGACCTTGAAAGGCTGTCGAGTCCAGTCCCCTGCCTTCACTAGCAGGACCAAGTACTGTCCCCTGACAGAATTTTGCCCCAGATCCCTAAGTGGCCCCCTCAAGGATTGAACTCACAACCCTGGGTTTAACATTTCCCTCCTGACCGGAGCTGATGATCACACACAAGTGTGAGAGAAAAGCCAACACTAATTTAGAAATAGACCAGGGACCAATAACACCCAATGAGATTAAAGCTGCAATCAAAGGCCTCAAGCAGGGGAAGGCGCCTGGAGTTGACAGAATTTAAGCAGGTAAAGGTAGGAGGTGAAATTCTGACTGAGCAGCTAACAAAACTCTAACAAAATATGGGTGAAAGAACATGTGCCACAAGGCAGGAAAGACGGTATCATCAAGGCATTGCCAAAAAAGGGTGATCTTACACAGGCCTGGTCTATGCTACACAGTTAGGTCGACGTAAGCCACCTTGTATCTAACACTTAAATTTGTCTCCCACTGATCTAAGCTCTCCTTTACACCAACACAGCAACACCATGTTCCCAAGCGGCATTGTGTCATAGCCAATGTACTGAGGTCCACACAACATGAATATAGACACTGTGTTATCTATGTCAACCCTAACAGTCCTCCAGCAGTTGTCCCACAATGCCTGACACTGACTGCTCTGGTCACAGTCGTGAACTCCACTGCCCAGGGGTGATGCAGACCAGAAGACCCCCTTCTCCTCCCCTAAGCCCCAGGAATTTTTTTAATGCCTTTTTCTGATTGTCCAGCTTGGTGAGCCCACCCAACAGTGCGCCATTGTTGTGTGCAACTGCCCAGCTGCCCATACCAGATACACGCTCCGGCTAGCTCCCCTAATATTTATAATGGGCCAAATCTCAGAATCTCATGGGGTATGTGAATCCAGATGGGTCTGAACCCATCTCTAGTACAGTGTGAACATAAAGACATTAACACATGATTGTGCTGCACACAGAACACCTCTGGTGTGATTTAATCATACCTCGCACTGTTAGCGGGCTGACCCTCGGATAGAACTTGTAGTAGATCTCCGAAGGAAAACCCAGGGGCTGCAGGTTCGGATCAGTCCCGTAACACAAATCTGGGGGAGAGTTAAGACTGACTGGGTGCCGGCCAGTGAGGTTCTGGAACAGCCTTCTAATAGGAGTGGTGGGGGCAAACAATCGAACTCCCTCTTGAAACTAGTTCAATAAGTTTATGAATGGGGCTGCTCTGTGGTGGCCGGGGACGGGATTGATGACCCAGGAGGTTCCTATAAGAACATAAGAAAGGCCATACTGGGTCAGATCAAAGGTCCATCCAGACCAGTATTCCGTCCACCGACAGTGGCCAATGCCAGGTGACCCGGAGTGAGTGGACCCAACAGGTAATGATCAAGTGATCTCTCTCCTGCCGTCCATCTATGTTCTTAATGTTTCTGTTTAACAGTCTGCGTGGATGAACTGGGTTTTAAGGTTGGTGTCAGCATTGTCGTCTTGAGATTTCCATCGTTTGTAATGTTAGTGGGTTTGTGGCGGTGTATGCGTGCCGGGCCTCACCACGTCACAATGGTCAGATTCAAAAGGCGGCTCTCAAGGTTCAGGGCAGTGAGGCCTAGTGGCCAGCCTCAGTACCGCAGCCACTGAGTTCAGGGCCGTGTGGCCTAGGGCCAGTCAGTATAACTGCTCTAGGGGTCAGGGCTATGCGACCTAGTGGCCAGAGTCAGAGAAGTGGGCTGCCACCTAGGGGTGGGGGAGTGGCAGGGTGACCCGGCCCCTCTCTCTCCACTGGGTGCTGACCCAGGGCCCTGTCAATAGTGAGCATGGTCACCACCCAGTCAGCGGGGATCCTTCCGCAACATACTGGACTTTCCTCGGGTGTGAGGTACCACTCACTCCACCCCACTGGGCCACTTCCTATCGTGAGTCCTGAAGCCGGGGTCCATTCGTCGTCGGGATCTCCAAGCTCCTTGGTGCAGGTAGCTCGTTGGGACTCCAACTCCTGTCAACTGGCTGAGGGCAACCGGACTCCGGTCTGGGACGCGGGCTCTCTGGTTCCTGCAGTCAGGGGCTGAAGTGGCTCCCGGGCTGGAGCCTCCACCGAGCGTCCTTCTTCTCCGGCGGTCAGCCCAGAATAAGTTAGGCTGCTCTCCTTTATACTAGTGCAGCATGTGGAGCATGCCCAGTCTGGTCTAAGGGGTGGGATTTCCGCTGTCCATAGTGTGAGATTAACCCTTTCTTGCCTAGTGCAGGGTATGCACACCCCGTCACAGGTTTTTTTTTTTTTAACATATATGCTTAATGGCATGATCACTCCTGAACTGCACTTCACAAATTTCAGACAAACAAAAGGAAGTACTTCTTCACACAATGCAGTGTCAACCTGTGGAACTCATTGCCAGGGGATGTAAGGCCAAAAGTATAACCGAGTTAAAAAAAGGATTAGATAAGATCAATGGCTATCAGCCACGATGGTCAGTGATACAACCCCATGATCCGGGTGTTCCTAAACCTCCAAAAGCTTGGACTGGACAACAGGGGATGGATCAGTTGAAATTGCCCTGTGCTTTTCATTCCCTCTGAAGCATCTAGCCCTGGACACTGTCAGAGATAGGCATCTGGACTAAATTGACCATTGGTCTGACTCACTGTAGCTGTTCTTATTTGGTTTGGAATAAGACATTGAAACATTTCCATAGCCTATGAACGTATGTTACGCTTTTTGGGGGGGAAGAGGAGACGGCTAGTTTCTCAGCTGAAATATGAATTTATGCTAAACTGTTCTCTAAGGAACTGTGCAACAGTCTTTTGAGTTACTCTGCAGAGCATATGCCACAGGAAAAAGACACTGCTTCTTCAATTATTGAAGAGAAGGCATCTATTTACTCTCTCCAGTTTAAGTAATACATGATCATTCGAGCAGCACACACTGTCTTCCAAGCCAGCATATACCAAAAGCTCAAGGCTTTGTATTTATTTATTTATTTGTTTGTTAAGGCAAAGGACTCTGTGAAAGTTATTTACCAGGCAATGCTGTCTCTCTGCGCAATGAATACTGTGTCTATTTATTTAATATATTCCACCACTGCCAACTCCAGAGGTTCCAAAATCAAGAGTCAGGCCCTGCAAAATCATGAGATTTTAAAACAGAACAGTTGGGTTCTTTTTCTTTGCCTCCTGGTTCTGAGCCTTTTGGGAGTGCTCGGGCCAAGTTTTAAAGCTACTCTCCACAATGCTGAGGCCTAGAAACTCACTGTGACAAGGCAGGGCTTCTCCCCAGCTTGCTAAGGATTCACTGTCACTCCCAGTCTCTTTTAGGCATGTTTATTGTCCAAACAAACAAAGGAGATCCTCAGTGTCACCCTTTACATTTTAGGCTCACTGCCTTCCCTGCCAGGGGACGCTAGTGGCGGCAGCAGCAGTTGTGGTGGTAGTGATGATGGCCGTGTTGGTGCTGCCTCAGCCAGTTGTGATTCATGGTGCTCTCTCACTCTCTTTTTATAGCCTCAGGTGTAGCCCTTCCCCCTTAATTTCCCTGACTGGGAGCACCTGTTCTCGCACAGGACCTACTTCAGTTACAGGGGCCAGCCACCCTGTGACGCTTACTTTTTACTTAAACTTGAAGCAGATTCTCACATAATCACATGACTCCAGGAGGTGAGGATTTAAACAGAACCTTGAACGTCATTAGCATAATTGGTGTTGCAGAGCCTTACTCCTTGTGGGCTCAATTCCCACTGATATCAATGGGAGCAGTATGAGGCCCTCGGTTATTACTACCACCTTTCCCTGGGTTCAATCAATACGTAGCAACTTGCCACAAAAGCAAAATAAACTAGTTTGTAGATGGCCATGAACATGGGATCTAAAGGGATAAGATTTCCTACTTCATGAAGGAGGATACCAATAATATGAGTCTGTCCAATGAACGAAAGGCTTCCGTTTCTGAAGCATCAGGCAGTTAAGTCTGTTGGAAGCACTTTTTCAGCAAACCTAACCTCTATACTACCCCCCTTCACCCCAAATGTCTAGCTACATTCACATGGCAATCTGGTACCTGCAGAGAAATGTAGCATGTAACAGGGTTGGAGGAGCCCCAAAAGGTCTGGAAGTTCATTTCAGCTAAGCACACAGATGTTTGGTGCTTCTCCAAATCTCTGCTCTATCTGATCCTCCTAAATCTGCAGAATTAGGATGGAAATGTTGCTTGAACAGTCTTTCCCTGGCAACACTTACCTTTCCAGTGGCAGATAGAGCCAGAATCTGTCCTAACAATGAAACATATTGGGAAAATAGTCCACGCAGCTGTCCCGCCTCTCTGGAACAATCCGATTCAGGGATAGTTCCAGTTTTGAATTAAGCTTCAAGTTGATTATTAATTTAAACTAACTACCTGCCCATGGATGGTAACCAGACTGGGAGTCTCTGGAGTGAGAGAGGGAAGAATCAGCCACCAACTTATGTGGGCAGCAGGTTTAAAACAAATAAAAGGAAGTTCTTCTTCACACAGCACACAGTCAACCTGTGGAACTCCTTGCCTGAGGAGGCTGGGAAGGCTAGGACTATAACAGGGTTTAAAAGAGAACTGGATAAATTCATGGAGATGAAGTGCATTAATGGCTATTAACCAGGATGGGTAAGGAATGGTGTCCTTAGCCTCTGTCAGAGGGAAGTGATGGATGGTAGGAGAGAGATCACTTGATCATTACCTGTTAGGTCCACTCACTCCGGGGCACCTGGCATTGGCCACTGTCGGTGGACAGGATACTGGGCTGGATGGACCTTTGGTCTGACCCAGTACGGCCGTTCTTATGTTCCTTCCCATAGTCCCCCATGGCCAGACTTTCACTGACACTCACTGGGGATCAGATTTTCAAAACAGCTCAATATTCCCAGTGACAACCTGGCCATTTTATTTCCGTGCCTAAGAGTATGTCTGCACTGCAATCAGGGGGCTGTAATGCAACGTATGTAGACATACCTGAGCTAGCTTTAAGCTAGCTACTGCCGGGTACCAATAGCAGCAAAGCATGGGCTTCAGCATAAAGTCTACAAGCTTGGGCCCATGAGTACATGCTTGGACAGCAAGCTGGTGCTGAAACCTGGGCTGCCACAGCTTCACTGCAATTGGTACTCAACCTACTTAGGCTAGGTCTACACTACCCCCCCCATCGAACTAAGGTACGCAACTTCAGCTACGTGAATAACGTAGCTGAAGTCGAAGTACCTTAGTTCGAATGAAAAAGCACTTACCCGGGATCCACACGCGGCGCGCAGGCTCCCCCGTCGACTCCGCCTACTCCGTTCGTCAAGCTGGAGTACCAGCGTCGACGGCGGAGCACTTCCTGGTTCGATTTATCGCGTCTTGACAAGACGCGATAAATCGAACCCAGAACATCGATCGCGCGCCTCCGACGGGACGCGTAAGTATAGACCTACCCTTAGATTAAAGGTTTAGAAAAGGACAACAAAAATGATTAGGGGTATGGAACAGCTTCCGTATGAGGAGAGATTAATCAGATTGGGATTTTTCAGCTTGGAAAAGAGATGACTAAGTGGGGGATATGAGAGAGATCTATAAAATCATGACTGGTATGGAGAAAGTAAATAAGGAAGTGTTATTTACTCCTTCTCATAACACAAGAACCTACGGGTCACCAAATGAAATGAATAGGCAGCAGGTTTAAAACAAACCAAACCAAGTATTTCTTCACACAGCACACAGTCAATCTGTGGAACTGTTTGCCAGAGGATGTTGTGAAGGCCAAGACTATAACAGGGTTAAAAAAATAACTAGATGAATACATGGAGGATAGGTCCATCAATGGCTATTAGCCAGGATGGGCAGGGATGGTGTCTCTAGCCTCAGTTTGCCAGAAGCTGGGAATGGGTGACGGGGATGGATCACTTGATGATTATCTGTTCTGTTCATTCCCTTTGGGACACCTGGAATTGGCCACTGTCAGAAGACAGGATATTGAGCTAGATGGACCTTTGGCCTGACACAGTATGGCCATTCTTATGTTCCTAAGTGGGAGCTGAGATCTTTTGAAAATCTGCTCTGAAAAGTCTCCTATGGGTACTGTCCTGACCCCCCGTCACAACTTTCTTCAAGGCCTTGTTTTCATTGGGGAACAAAAAGTGTATTTCAACACTGGTTAGCTGGTAAACCCTAGGCTTCCGCTGCGGATTTACCTGGACCAGCTAATACATGCTAAAATGACAACTGCCCTTGTCCGCGTGAGGATTTTAATACCCGTTAGTTAACATGTTAAAAAAATGTTTTTTTTCCTCATGTGGACATGGTCTTATTCTTCATCTTGGGTTTTATGCCATCACCTGAGCACACTCCTCTGGATTCCCTTGTCCTTCCTTCACTTTGAAAAGCTTTCCTGGTGTTTCAGTTTGAAAATCTAACCACCTTATGTCTCCCTGACATTTAATATTCATTCTAGGATGGGAAAAGCTCACACTAGCAGCCAAGGACCACAGAAGAAAGGTGTTAAAAGATGAATGATTTGACAAAAAACAGAGAGCTGTTTTCTTTTTCTTCTTTGCTGGTTTCATTCAGCTTCATCACATACAGATGATGACTTCAAATACTATTTTTAATACTAAGATCCCAGTTTTGCCGCCCTAAATCAGGGTGAACTGCCCCTCACTCTGTGCATAAACCCGGTTAATAATCCACAGGAAAGACACAGTCACGGAGCTCCGTGAGGATGCAGTTGTGTCCTGCATCTCCTCATTCAATGCTCCAATGATATTTACAGGCAGTCCTCCTGTGTATAAAGGCTAGGTCATCCAATCAAAGAACAGAAACCAGAATCTAGCTGAAGCTTGACAAATTCAGACTAGAAGGTGCAATTTTTTTAAAAAAATCAGTGAGGGTCATTAATCACTAGAACAACTTACTTAGGCACATAGTCGATAGTACCATGGTGGTCCACCACTTGCAGTCTTTATATCAAGACTGGATGTCTTTCTAAATGATACGCTATAGCTCAAAGGGAAGTTATGGGCTTGATGCAGGAATTACTGGGTGAGTTTCTATGGCTTACATTATGCAGGAGGTCAGATTAGATGAGCATAACGGTCCCTTCCAGCCTTAATGAATCATGTGATTTAAATTGCCAATCACACAGCTCAGTATCTAACCCCAAATACTCAGAAGAGTGAAAAATCCCACAAAGAAAATAGCTTGTAATGCAGCCAGTTCTCTGCATTGTTATACAGGGCTCCTCTTCGGCTATTTGTGCAGGTTACAGAGCCCATTAAAACTGTAAAATGTTGGCAGAACCAAGGTGTTACTAAGATGTCTGAAAATAGACCACCGGTGTTTAGCTTGTGATTTGTAGCTGGCTGCTCATATCCTGTCAAGGGGTATTTTTATTAGGTGTTTTTGTCACACAGACCCCCAGGGAGAGTGTTAACAAATGGCCCCAAATGGGAAATGTAATCGTGTGGAAAAGCAACACCATTATCCTTTCATGAATCCCTGTCATATCCTGCACATCCACTTGAGCAGGTGAGATGAGTTTAGAGTAAGAACACGTCTCATCAAGCAGCACATTGCTCATCAGGCTCTTAAAAGCCTAACTCCAGCCAAATCTCTCTGACACTAATGCTCCCCTTTGGGTTCATGTAATAATGAAGCCATCACCAGAGCATAACACAAAGGATAACAGAAACACATCCCGATATAATCCCACTGGAGAATTTAAAACGTATACCTGCTGCTACAAAGTCGGTTAGTCCTCAGCCTTACCCTGGAGGTTACAATTTGCAGAGCTTCAGGTTGTTCCAAAGGGTTATTATTAGGAGTATTGGGATGAAACTGGGCTATTTTAGGCTATCGTTAAAATCTGAAAGATCTTCCAAAGAAAATGGCAGGAAGACTATTGCTTAACGTATTTAAAACATGCCTGATAACACATCATGAAAGGAATAATGGGTTTGTGATTAGGACACTGGACTGGGATTCAGAGGATCGGGGTATAAATTTGTGGCTCCGCCAAAGACTGCCTGTGTGATCTTGGACAAGTCACTTCATTTTTCTAGATCTCAGGTCTCCGTCTGTCAGTCATATAACACTTTGGGGCAGGGACGGTCTCCCTTAGGTGTATGTGCAGTATCTAGCAGTATCTGCCTGATATTGAATGGAGGCTTTAGACAACTACGGTAATACAAATCATCATCATCCAAACTAGAGGGAAATGTTCTATGATGTTATCTAGTCCATTTCCCCAAATAACACCCAGAGTAAACCCAGTATTATTCTAGTATTTAAATAAGAGAAACTTGCAATGGGCAAGGGACATACCAGATGATGGTAGGCCTTTTCCACTTCTTTTGACTAACGGTAACTAACGAAGTTGGAGGGCTTGCCACACTTGTTTTAATAAGGTGAAGGCCAGATGAGTGAAAAGCTACATCTGCTGAACAGGAAGCGAGCTATCTAGCTTTCTACATTACATTCATGGCCATAGTACTTGAGTGCCTACTGGAATATGTGAGCACCTACACAAAACTATAAACTAAGTGTGGAAACAGATTGCTGTAATTTTCTGCATCTTCACTTGAGGATTATGGTTTAAAAAAAGCAAAGGGGGACTTCAGCAGGTCTGTGTGAGATTGGCGGCTGGGAGGATGAGGGTATCTTGGGGAGAAAGCAGCGGGTTTGAACAGCCATGCATAATAAGCACCATTTTCCAACAGGCACCATGTATGTAAATATTAACATGCCTCAGTTTTAAACAGGGCTGATGCTTTTATCATGGCCTTCAGCAGCTATGTTAGCTCTTGAATGTGTGTTTTTAATTTGTCTCAAAACGTATAGTACTCATGAGAGGTATCCATCTGACAGCCCTGCAGATGGAATTCCTTTATTTAGCTATAGAAGATACACTGCCCGCTTCCTTACATTGCCCCTCCCCTCTCCAAAACGTGCCTCAACCCTAAGCTGGAGGGACCCACCGCAAAGAATGAGAAGAGAATTTCATACCAACAAAGGTGCCAGGTGTGCTGCAGACACTTACCAGTTAGGAACTAGATGGAGACCGTAACTCCCGTCACATTGGCCATCCAACAACCAGCAAAATGACTTTCAGTTACTACCACCTTAGTGGAATTCAAACAAGAATCCTAGGTAATAGGCTCCATATCCAATTACCTTTCCCTAGCCCCTGAACACACAAGAAACACCTTTAAATAAAATCTTTAGGCAGTATGACAAAATAAAGGCCCTGGGAGGGCTGCAGTTCTAACGTGATGGAAAGGACAGGACCTTCAGTAGGTAAGGAACGTGTAGTAACTCCCTGATGGATTCTCCCTTTTAGTGTTCTGCAGAACTTTGCTTTCTAAACATTCAGTCTAATCAGGGCTTCCCACTGGAAGCAATAGCATATCAAACACTTAGGATTTTTCATCAGCAACTTGGGAAAAACAACACATGTTCTAGTTCTTTTGCCCTTCCATCTCTGGCATGGTTTCTCACTTGCCTCTTGCCAATTTCTCACGTGCTATCCCTAAATTGGCAAATCAAGGCAGTAACACAGGAGGTTTATCGGGGGTTAAATGAGTTAATCAGGTTTACCCCCTGGCCCATTTCACCCCCTTAAATTTACCCTTTGAAAAATGCCATCCCCCCTATCAGCAGCTGGCAGCCAATTTTAATTTTAAGCTGAATTGTAAATACAGCTGAATAACCATCTCCAAGAGAATGCAGCCAAGGTGTGCGGGGGTGTTTTCTACATGTCCGTGTTCTCGTCGAGTCTGTACAGAACACACCCATCTGCTCAGGAATACATGTGAGTTTTGCTCAGCCTTGGCATCAAGAAAGACTCAGGGCTCTGAACTCCTGGACGTTGCCATCTGATCTCAATATTAGGTGGAGACTATTCTTATTTTTACCTGCTCCAGACCACTTTAAATGCAGGACCTGTTGGTGGTAACCCAGCCCTTGACGGAGTGCTGCTCTTTTCCCAGTGTAAACTGTAGTTGTAACTCATTGGATGCGCTGGGAAAGAAAGCCATAGCAATGGTCATTCAGACTATGGCCCTAAGAAGGCGGGAGGGAGGGGAACAGCATTTCACCAAAGGATACAGAGGTATTTACAAATGCTACTGTGAAAGTAGACCACCTTTCAATCCATTTACTTTCAATTCCCATTTCAAAGCAGATGGAAAAGCTTTTCAGCCAAGAAATTAATTAGCATCCAGAATCCAGAAGATCCGGGGGGGGCGGGGGGGAAGCGGGACAGAGAAAGTGGGGGGAAGAGTGAGGAAGGGAAGGAAATCAGGACTGATCTATTAGCTCTTGTGTTGTCCCAGGAATCATGATTTTCATAAAGCAATACGAAGTGAATCAGCTTGAGCCAGGAGAAAGAGGTAGGTGACTGGGGAGGAACTTCAGATGCTGTATATTTCAATTTACGAAGGCTTAGTTTATGGTACCTTCTGGGTGTGAAGAAAGCAGATTTTAAAAATATAAATGATAGAAAGTGGTTAAAAGCATATCCAGCCTGTTACTGAAATCTTTCAAAATAAGCATCAATATCAAATCAGGAGCTGAATGACTGGCAGGTGCACCAGTTGTCCTCTCTAGCTTTGCATCAAACTCTACCTTTCTGATGCCCGATGTGAAGTACAAGTGTTCACAACACGCCACCACCACCATTTTTAATTTCAACACTAAGAAGTGAATGGGTATGAAGAGTGGACTACCCTCAGCACCTCGCCCTAGTTATCTTTGTACAGTACAGACCCGTTTACGTGTGAATCTGCTTAATGACCGGTAGCGCCATGCCTCCCAGTGCTACCTATTTAACACGCGAGACTCGTTAAAACGCGGTACAGGAACTTGCTATGTAGCGCTACAGATTTGCTCACTAACTCACTGACATAGAAATCGACAGGAAAAGCAGAGCGGAAACATGTTGTACGTCTTTACCGATATTGGTAAAGACGCATCACGCACACTTAGTCATTGTCACACTAGAGATGTATAATATATAGTAGTTATAGAGTAATATATATACTACATTCGAAAATTTTAACCGTGGGCCTAATATAATGGCAGAGGGCAAGCGTCAGCGTTCCTACACTGTACAAGAAAAGCTAGCTGCAATAGGTCGAGTAAATAGCAGAGAAACCCAGGCCAAAGTTTCAAAAGATATTGGGATTGCCGAATCTACTCTCCGAGGATGACTCAAAAATGAATCTAAACTGAATGGCTTTGTACAAAATATTGATTCTGCCGCAGGGCTTAAGCGAAAACGTGCGCACTATTCAGCAAAACCCACAATAGACAAAACCATGCGCACGCCGTTTGCTCAGGAAAGGCTGAAAGGAATGCCGTTAAGTGGGCCAATTCTTCAAGCCCAAGCGACAAACTTTGGAAATTTAACAGGAGAGGAATCATTCCAAGCCAGCAAGGGGTTTATAAGTCATTTTAAAAAGCGTCATGGCATAGTGCAGGTATCAATTTCTGGAGAAAGACGATCAGCCGACGAATCGGCCGCGAACGCATTTCCCGCCGAGTTAAAATCTATTTTACAAAATGAAGACTCCCACGAAGAACAACTTTATAATTGTGATGAAACAGCTTTATTTGCACAACTGCTACCTGATAAGACTTTAGCCTTTAATTACGATACACAAAAAACAGCTGAATTTAAAAAGATAAAAGATCATGTGACTCTTCTTTTTTTGTAGTAATAAGACGGGCAGCCATAAGCTTGCCCCTCTTCTCATTGGCCACTTTCATAACCCTTGCTGCTTTAGGGTTAGCTTAAACGGGTACATGTATATATAGATATCTTAAGGTATTTCAGCATGGCCCTCTTAACCCGCGGTCGTGACAGCTTGACTCCCGACACCCACGCGTAAATGGGTCTGTACTGTATTTAGTATACATGGCACTTAGTGCAGTACCAGCTTATGCCCTCATCTAACAAAAAGACTGATACTAAACAAAACTCTTTCTCTACCCTCTTCTCCTGCAGGAATAGCTTGAAAGGTAGCAGATCTCTTTTCTTTCCCTTTGCTTCCTCCCTATGCATGAGCAGACTGAAAGGTAATGGGAAAGTTAAGTCAAAGTAAGGAACTTTGCATTTAATTCTGAATGTGGAGAGGCCCATGTCATTCTTATCTACTGCAGGAGTGAGTTCCACAGTCTAGATCCAACTCCAGGGGAAGTTTTGTCTCCCACATTCAGAAATCTCCCCCTATTGGTCAGTTTCATGGTTTCAATAGAACTTGGTAACAGAGGAAGAGGTGTGATCCCAGGTAGCTGGGGCGAATCCTATGGAAGGCTTTGAGTATCAAGACTGAGACTGAATTGCACATGGTGTTCTCATCCCTACGGGTGGTCCCTTCCGGTAAGGTTTAAGGCACATGGTGGGAATGGTTTGTAGAAACCTGTCTTACTGGTACCCATGGTGTACCTAGGTCCTATAAATAAATATAGGAATCCACTATCCATTGTTATCAGTCTGTCATCTCTCATCAGTCCTATAATCCAAAATTGTTGTGCTGGACCAACTCTTTGAAATGCTGGATAAAGGAAAGCTTTTGTGGTGAGGAAATAAAATATTTAACATTCTAGACATCAAACAATGTCAGAGAAGGGAATAGTGCTGAATTCTAAAAGTATATAACCCACTCTCAGAGCTTAAAGGCTTTATTTTGGAGGCACTCCAAATATGACAGTATTAAATGGAAGTGGAAAAAAACTCCCACACAAGGTAGTATTGTTTAAATAATACACTCTATTTTATTTTGTCTTAAAATAGTTTAACCTTTATGCTACAGACTTGTTTCAAAAAACAGAAGGTCTCATCTTGCACCAAAAATATATATATATATTTATTTATATATATATCTATATATATAACACTCTTATTTTTTTTTCCTCCAAAGACCATTAAATACTAGATGGAAAATGAGAACTAAATAATGAGTGTCAAGAAGAACCAAATTTTTAACGAGAGTTGCACATTTTAAACATTAAATTCTAAGCAATGATTTGTCTCCACTGCAGAAGATTCCAAGTTCACATGCTAGCAATAGAGGAACTGCTGAACCATAAAGGGCTTAAGACAGTGCCCACTGAAGTCAATGGAAAGCCTCTGATTGCCTTCAGTGGGCTTTGGGATCAGGCCCCAAGTGCATTGGTTCTTAGCCATACAATGGCTAACATTTCACTTTCCTGTTAAGAGCAAAATTGTCCAGGCACCTTTTGCTCTCTTAAAAAAAAATCCCCCAAAACAAAAAAAGAAATACCTCCTAGCTATCCAGTGATTGTGGTTTTGATATCACTATGCTTTAAAATTTGTTAAAAGAATAAAAGAAATATGTAGTGTTTTAAATAAAAAGAAAACCAGCATCAGACTAAAATACATGATTTGTTTAAAACAAACACAGTGCACAATTGAAGGAAGTTTGGTTAGGATGCAGTCATTTTTATATATACATGGAAGTCACATCATATACAAACTGAGAAACAGAAAGTCTGTTTGCAATTTTTTAAATGGAAGGACTACAAATGGGTCCCTGCAGCTTTCTTAGAAACTGATCTTTTAAAGACAACTTCATGAAACAGTAAAAAGCAGCCACACTAAATCATCTTTCCCAGTTAACCTACAGCATGGTGCTAATCTGCTAAAATGATGGATGAGTTATGTAATTAACCAATTAGGAAAAAAGATCAATAGTCACTATTAATATAGTGTACCAATATTACAGGATAGTTCTCTATTGCAATGCGTATGGAGTCCATTCACTACACTCCCTCCCGCCCCCAAACAAAGAGACCAATTACTAGAAGCCCCAAATACATCTTACAGGTTATGGTCATGCAACACGCTGATCACCGTTTAATGTTTTAGAAACTTTTAAAACAGAACATAAATCCTTTACCTAGTTGCTCTTTAAAATGCAGTCACAACCTTTCCACTTTTTGAAGCAAAGCAAACTGTTTACTATTAACAATACTAGAATCAAAAAAAAATTTTTTTTAACAAATCTGTGCTACCAAAGGCAAAATTCTTGTCCATACAGCAAATTTTTGGAAGCCACCCTGCACTCTTGCAAACTGATACCAAATCAACCAGATCAGGACTCATGGTGCCCTTTCTACCTGCTGCATAACCCTAGCTGGTAAAAATTCTGTGTTGGAACTGTAGAAAAATTCCATTACAAGCATTTTGAATCCAAAAGGACACATTTCAATTGCACAACAGATATTTAAAGTGAACATCCTCTTGTTTTGAAGTTTAGTCTTTGGTTTTCACCTTGAACAGGAGCCAGTGTGAGTGATTAAGGGCTACTTCAATACTTACTATAGGGACTAATGCTTACTAGAGTGTCTAGTCCAATTGATTTCACTGTAGTAAACACCCAGCTTTGGTAGGTAAGTGTTTGCAAGATCAGACCCTAAGAGAGGTTCAAACGCTACAATAGAAAACATGACCTAAGGATAGGCAAATGGGGCAGAACTACTTAAAACCAAAGGATAAGTGTAGGCCCTGATCCTGCAAAGGACTTAAGCACATTCAGTTTTAAGCATTTGAGTAGCCCCATTGATTTCAATGGGGCTACTCTGGTGCTTCAAATTACACATCTGCTTAAGTGCTGTGCTGGAATGGGGCCTGATATAGTAAGTTTTTGGCGAAGATGATTGAAGGAAAGAGGTGAAGTAGAAAAGGAACCTTTCAGAAGGAAGAAGATTGAGAGGCATGGTTAAAAAAAAAGCAGGATCCTAAAATGCAAGGGATTCAGATCCCTTTAAAATGGGAAGGGATGCTGGGTCTTTTCATGACAATTTTCTTATGCTTTTGTGCTGATCAGCTGCTATTAAGCCATTGTTATTTGGAAAAAAAAAAAAGTAACATGCTATGGCAAATGACCAATAAAACACAGGAGCCAAGAAAGACAGAAGAGACATCACTGAACAGAATGTAAACTATAAATTACATAGAAAACGACAATCCATTAAAAAGTTGTCCAGTGCACGTGTTATGGGTCTTTCTATAAAACAACAGTCCTGCAGGCGAAGAAACCAAATCAAATTGGGTAAATACTGTTGGTCCAATTTTCAGAAGGGCTGAGCACTTGCAGTTCCACTGAAATCAACGGAGGGAGGCTCAGCACCTCTCAAAATCAGGCCATCACTGTCTCTGATGCTCACACAGCAAAAACACTAGCTTCTACAAACAAAATCAATGTACTGGTAAATTAAAATCATTTTGATATCAGTGGTGGGAGAGGATGGGAGCGTGTATCTGTCTGCACAATTATTTCTTTAGATTAACACACACAATGCATAACTGTAGGTGTCATTTAAATTCAGTGCTATCAAGTTTTCATACTAGGAAAAATCCTCCTTTGAGACGGTAAAATATTTGAAGCGATATTAAAATGACACTGCATTCTGATGGAAAAGGAAATTCTCCAGGAGTTCGAAGTCCATAACGCTAAGAACAGGGCTTCTGAAGCTGAAGCTACAACAATGAACTTCTGTGCCATAAAGAGGGGAAGGGATGGGGGTGCAAAAACACAGTGACATTGCATTACAGTAGATATTTGCGTCTGGTATCCTCGTCCAAAGTGAGATCAACTACTTCTGGGGGTGAAGACCAATTCTGCTGGGGAGCCACCGCTGTCCATGACTGTGTTTGCCGAGTGCTAATGTACTGCGAGCCTGAGCCTTGCTTCCAGGAAGACACACTCTGAATCACACCTCCCCTAGGATGGGAACACCTGCAACAAAGGGAAGAGCAAAAGCATTAACACTACAGTCAACTCTCCATAGAAGATCCTTAGTTGCAATATTTCAAGGTGTTAATTTGCATCCAATTAACAGGTCTCTCTTCAACATTTGCTCATGCCTTTCCCATTTTTGGTGTCCATGAAGGTCTGCCAACATGACTTACTACAGATTTTATACACACACTTGAACTCACAAAATCAAAAGCGATGTAGAGCCTAGAATGAAATTTCCCTGCACTTAGTTACTGAAATACAAAGGATCAAATTCTGCCAGTGGGAGTGAGTGAAGCTCCCAGGAAGTCATGCATGCATGGCTCCCAATATTACAGGGGAGAATAGGCGCCATAATGTGTAGCATCATGCACTGGTCAGATAACTGCATTGTACTGGGGGGAAATAGGGTATTTTTTCTGCTGGGAATTACAGCCATTAGTCTTTTTAAAGAGGAAATTTTTCAATAGGAGAAACCTTCATGAAGGAAACAGAAAAAAAATTATATATGAGACCAGATTCCCATCAACAGAGATAATACATGCCTTACAGCGATTATAGTAGACATATACTATGTTTTACACATTTTTTTCTTAAATTAAGCCATTATATTTTATTTCCTTTGTAGCCCAGTGGGCCAGCATACCAGTATTATATTCACTGCTTTATATTACATTCTGCTTTATTATATTCAACAGTAATGCAAGGAACCTACAGGCTTGTATCCTGTAAAACATTGGCTTCAGCCATTAGCATGAGGATTGAGGCCTACGAACTTTGGCATAAACAAATGTAGGTAACTCATAAGTTTTGGGGAACTGGAAGTAGAGAGTAGGGGGGAGTTTTGTCCATAATGACATCAGCGGACAACATGAACACACCAGCTTCTAGAAGGTTTTGGATGGAACATCCGACTGCAAGAGAGGCATGAGTTAAAATCATAAATATACTAACCTATAGAACCTAACACTGGTAAGGGGAGGAAATACAAATAAGGAAGAGGCAAAAAAACCCCCTACTGAATATGCATTAGACATGGCAACGTCAGCGTAACATTATAAAATTGGCATCCCAGTGTGTGATCAGTTGGGGGGGGTGGGGGGAGGAGAGAGAGAGATGTAGCCCTTGGGAGTGGCCAGAATGATGGTCACTGGTGAAGATGAAGGTGACAGTGATGAGGAAGATAATGGCTAACATTTCAGGTTGTTCTGCAAGGGATAGTGTGAGTATGGATGTTCAGATGTACTTTCTGTATTATCTTTATTTACCTTACTGAGTTAGAGTGTGTGAGACTTTGCTAAATGTGTTAGATTATTTATTTGTAAATATAAAAGAGTTCCTATAGTGTGAGTGTTGCACCTGTGCACATCGGGGTTCCCAATTATATTATAGTTTTAATAATATGGGGCTTGATCTTGGGACAAGAACCTGTCTAACCTTAAGGTGATAACTGGGCATTCTTCTTCATAATCTATAGGATCTGGCTACAGATTAGCACATGAACAGGGACCCCGAGGGCATACAGCAGTAATCTCCCTACACAGGATAGGTAAACTCACCTCTGGTAAAATCTAAATTAAAATCCAGGTAAACTGTGTCAGAATTTGGTTCCTGTCAGAAACACTCACTGTAACTCTCCAAAACGAAAATAAGAAAGAAAAACTTGTAGCACCTTAGAGACTAACAAATTTATTTCAGCATAAGCTTTCGTGGGTTAATACCCACTTCATCGGATGCATGGAATGAAATACACTGTAGACAGATATTTATACAGTCAGAGAAACATGATAAATAAAATGTTGGCTGACTTAGAACAACGCTTCCTCAGCTCTCGTCGCCTAACATCCCTACTCTACTTGCGCTACATTGATGATATCTTCATCATTTGGACCCATGGAAAAGAAGCCCTTGAGGAATTCCACTATGATTTCAACAATTTCCATCCCACCATCAACCTCAGCCTAGACCAGTCCACACAAGCGGTCCATTTCCTAGACACCACTGTGCTAATAAGTGATGGTCACATTAACACCACCCTCTACCGGAAACCTACTGACCGCTATACTTACCTACATGCTTCCAGCTTCCATCCTGGACACACTACACGATCCATTGTTTACAGCCAAGCTCTAAGATACAACCGCATTTGCTCCAATCCCTCAGACAGAGACAAACACCTACAAGATCTCTATCAAGCATTCTTACAACTACAATACCCACCTGCTGAAGTGAAAAAACAGATTGACAGGGCCAAAAGAGTACCCAGGAGTCACCTACTACAAGACAGGCCCCCCCAAAAAAATAACAGAACACCACTAGCCGTCACCTTTAGCCCCCAACTAAAACCTCTCCAGCGCATCATCAAAGATCTACAACCTATCCTAAAAGAGGATCCCTCACTCTCACAGATCTTGGAGGACAGACCAATCCTTGCTTACAGACAGCCCCCCAACCTGAAGCAAATACTCACCAGCAACCACACACCATACAACAAAAACACCAACCCAGGAACCTATCCTTGCAACAAAGCCCGATGCCAACTCTGTCAACATATCGATTCAAGTGATACCATCACAGGGCCTAATCACATCCACCACGCCATCAGGGGCTCATTCACCTGCACATCTACCAATGTGATATATGCCATCATGTTCCAGCAATGCCCCTCTGCCATGTACATTGGCCAAACCGGACAGTCTCTACGCAAAAGAATAAATGGACATAAATCTGACATCAGGAATCATAACATTCAAAAACCAGTAGGAGAACACTTCAACCTCTCTAATCACTCAGTGACAGACTTGAGGATAGCAGTGTTGCGACAGATTAACTCCAAAAGCAGACTTCAAAGAGAAACTATTGAACTCGAATTGATATGCAAACTAGATTGCATTGCCTCTGGATTAAATGGAGATTTGGAATGGCTCGGCCATTATGTTAATTGAATCTATTTTCCTTAAGTTAACGATCCTCATTCACACCTGTGTGACCATCTTGTTTATCACTTCAAAAGTTTTTTCTTCCCCTGCTGTTATGGTTCCTCTCAACTAATTAGCCTCTTAAGATTGGTCTATACACCTCGACCGTATCATGTTTGTCTGACTGTATAAATATCTGTCTACAGTGTATTTCATTCCATGCATCCGATGAAGTGGGTATTAACCCACGAAAGCTTATGCTGAAATAAATGTGTTAGTCTCTAAGGTGCTACAAGTTTTTCTTTCTTATTTTCGTTTTGCTGACACAGACTAACACAGCTACTACACTTAAACCTATCATTATGTAACTCTCCAGGGACTTCCTCTTTTCCCCTCAGCTATTGTTCCTCTTTTCTAGTTCTTTGCCTCTAGTCTACTATTTCTGCTTTTCTTAGCGGCGGGGGGGGGGGGGGGGGAATGGGAGAGGGTATGCCTGGAGGACAGTAGTAACAGACCCACATCAAACAGAGGAGCACTCGATTTCTTGACCATCAGATTCACGTGGCATGCCAGAGGCAGGATAGGACCCCCGTGGGTAACCACCTGTCTCCCACCATTAGAACCCCATGGAAAGTGTAACTGTGTAAGGATGCAAGTGGGTGATGCGGGACGTCAGCCTGATAGCACTCCTCATTGGGTATTATTGACTGGTCACTGGGGTTTAGAATCACGCAAGGAGGGGATTTCTTTATATACGTGTTAAGGGGGCTTTGTAAACTGGTTGTAATTTTGAGGTACCTATAAGAGTTACAATGGCAGTCTCATTTGGCCCAATGACCCACACTTTGAGGTGGTGCCAAGATACCTTATTTCAATCCCCTCAGCTCTTCTGGGATGAGCCCAAATCCATCTATCAGCAGCCTCCCCCTTCCTGCTCTGTAGGTCTCGACTGGATAATTACCTCAGCTAAGAGCACATTAGCTATCGAGGGGAGAGGGAGCAGAACACCCATCCCCTCTGCTTTACTTGAGACTTGTTCAAGTAATTGTTGAAACTGCTTAAGGGGTTAATTATTTAAGGAGGGACGCGTCTACATATGTACAGTGTTAAGTGCTTATTGTGCAGCTTTAGAATGAAGCTAGCAAGTAAAATTTAATTGAGCTCATTTGAAGTAGGAGTTGGAGGTAAGTGGAGTAGAGTCAGCTCAGACTTCCGGTTTTGGTCGACCAAAACATATTAAAGATTATGGAGATTTCATACGACTGCAACATAGGCTAATTTTTAATCGCTCTCACTTGTGTTTGTTCATACGATCATATGTCTAATGTAACGTAACAACTAATGCTTGTCAGTGGGTAATGACTTAAATGGAGAAATGAGAAGCAACAAGACTGTCTAAGCACAGCTGTACGTATAAATCCACTTCCACCAAAGCAGGGTGTTAAAATCCCAGGAGACAAAATTAAACAGTATATTAAAAGGAATGGTTGAATAAGAAGTATCAAAGGAATAAGGGAAAAACCCTTACTTACCAGAAAGTACCGAAAGCTGCATCTTCAGAGACCTTGTAACTATGCATTTAGCCCATACCCTATAATCCACCAAGACAACAGGCTCTGTGCCTTTAACTTGTAATTTCTAAGTAATCCTCAGCAGCAAAATCACTTAGGCTTTGACCAGCAACTAACATGTTGCTGAAAGAGGAAGTACTTTTGCACTCTTGTGCTTGGGAGGAAAAGGGGAAGTAGGCAAAGAAAACTGCTTCTAACTTGAATTTGGAAGCATATTATTAAAAAGTAGGGACCCATAAAACATGCACACACACACCTCTCTCTCTCTCTCTCTCTCTCTCTCTATATATATATAAAATAGATATCCCATAAATTAAGAGATAAGGTTCAGCACCATTTAGACATACTAGACATAACCTTGTCTAAATGTGCATGTACAAGGTAAAGCAAACTCTGTTTACTACTCCTCTAACCTGTAAGTGGTGGGGGAAGCAGTGCATAAGAACGGCCATACTGGGTCAGATCAAAGGTCCATCTAGCCCAGTATCCTGTCTTCCAACAGTGGCCAATGCCAGGTGCACCAGAGGGAATGAACAAAATAGGTAATCACCAAGTGATCCAACCCCTGTTGCCCATTCCCAGCTTCTGGCAGACAGAGGCTAGGGACACCATCAATGCCCATCCTGGCTAACAGACCTATCCTACATGAAAAAAAGTAGAAAAAGGAGCGAGGTAATGCCCTTAGTCAAGCATTAAGTATTTATATTGTTTTTTTACTTGCATGTTTGTATTAATTAGATATATTTCTAATTTAACTGATTGGTTGTGCATTATTATTCCAAAAATAGGTATCAAGTTAGCTGCAATTCCAGACTTACCCAACATGGTAAAGGAAGTCAGCAACATATAATCTTTCTGCTTCATACAGGAATTATTCTTTTAAGGAACTATCGAAGCCTCTCACAAGCGACAGGTAGAAAACTTTGCTATCACAATATAAATCATGCTTATTATTATAGGTCCTAACTCATGAAAATAAAATGTTGAATTTATCTAATTGCAATTTTCCCTTTATATTTCCTAAATAAAGTATGTGTTAATATTTTTATTTTTTCGCCCATTTCTGTTTTAATCTAGGATCTAAAGATTAAAGAAAAGCAAGCTCCTGACTAAATCATTAAACTTATTTTATAGACAAACCAAGGTTGTAAACCCAGGACAATTAATAATTTCAACCCTTAGGTTTCCAAGACCTGCTCTGAACAGCAATATTTAATCCATCGGTGGTATAGTTTGTGGTATGTTGGGATTACTTGTTTGGATTTATTTTTATGTTTTGTGTCACGTGACTAGGTTATGATTTTTCATACTTTTGTTTGTATTGCAACAACAATCTTTTTGCACCAAAGGTATAAATAAAATTTTTACTAGTAAAACATTTTTCTTTGTGGTAACACACTATTTCAGTATTAGAATTAAAACCTAATTACAATGGGTGTGTCCCTATAGGACAGCTGGGGTGGTCTGATCTTTGCAGAAATCAGTCAAAGATAGGTATGTTTGTCTCAATGAATAATTTAATTTTAACTAATTGATACACACACACACACACACGCCAGTTTGGCAGAACCCAGATTAAAATTCAGAAGTTCATTGAGCAAACCACCATCATATTAATATAAGATTAATAGCTATATTACAGCTACAATGCAGCAGTCTTGATGTCCTGACTGCTTGTTCAAGAAAGCACCTGGCCAATTACATGCTGACTCTCAAGCTCCGTGTTTGTATCATGTGAAGGAAGCAAAGAAAACGAACTGTTGTAAACAGTCCAAATGGTGACCTCTAACGCTGAAGTAACTATGGTTTGGAGTCAATGGCAGCAGCCTGGTATAGGACACTCTTTGGTGCACTGGTATTCTCTTCGAAGCCATATGATTTTGTCCCCAAATGGCAGTAAATTGAACTTGGGGAGGACTAATTATCATGGACAGTATTGAATTTATTGCCTGAACTGATGGTATCAATGTATATATGTACTAGAAAACAATATGTATCTAAAATGGGCTATTGTAAAGGGCATACCAGGTAAAAGGGCAAACCTTAACTATAAGCTAATGAATGTAGCCATGTCACCTTTAGTAACCTGGAAAAAGGTCTGTCCTCTAATCAATAACTCCAGGGTGGAAGGTGGCTACACTTATGCCAGGAGTAGTACTGGATACAATTGTCATATCAATTTCTGCACATAGTACACACATATAGCACAATTTAGAATTGGAAAAGGTCCCACATTTAATCAAAGATTAGCAGTTGCTAAATTATATTGCTGAAACTGTTTTTAAATATGGAACAGGAAGAGCCACTTGCTTTAATTCTTAGTAAGAAATGCCACTCGGAACAACTCAGATATGGGGTCTGTGACACTGCAACCTAAGTAAGGGTAGGTCTACACTTACCCGCAGCGTCGGATCGATCTTCTGGGTTCGATTTATCGCGTCTTGTCTAGACGCGATAATCGAACCAGGAAGTGCTCCCCCGTCGACGCCGGTAATCCTGCTCTGCGAACGGAGCAGGCGGAGTCGACGGGGGAGCCTGTGCGCTGCCGTGTGGACCAGGGGTAAGTACTTTTAAGTTCGAAATAAGATACTTCGACTTCAGCTACGTTATTCACGTAGCTGAAGTTGCGTATCTTACTTCAAACTTCGGGGCTAGTGTAGACCAGCCCTAAGACTCTTTTTTAACGAAGATTACATCATGGCACCTCCTTGCCTGTGTTCAATCCAGATGAGGATGTGTTTGGTCACTTGGCAGCTATCCACTCAGTAGGTCATCTTGAAGATAAAGTCTACATTAAATGCATCAATGTACCTCCTCTGGTGGCATATCACCCAACATGGGAAACTCCACTGATGGCCTGTTGCTCTGGATAGGGGTATCAGTACATTGGCAGATACAAGATGTTTAAGGTGGACACAGAGCAGTGTGGCCAGAAGGAAGGTACCAACAGAATTTGTCGTCATCGTTGCTGGTAGCCTACCAGGTTAACCAAGTGAGTAGCGTGTATAAGGGTGACGTATAGTGGAGATGGCCAGCATGGTAATGACGGAATATCAAGATATTTTTATGGTCAATTGGAGTGCAAAGTCACAGGTTTATATTTTTGTTACACCCCACAGGCACCTATACACTAACTGGGCAGGCACTTCTCTTTTATCAGTTATCTATTGGGTTATGTAAAGCACAGGTTTTAAGCATACGGTAAATCCCTAAATGTATGTGATAAGCTTCATTAACCATCACCCTATCAAGGGAAGGGTGTCTGTAGCCCAGTGGGCCAGCCTTACCTCTATTATATTCACTGCTTTGTATTACATTCTGCTTTATTGTATTCAGCAGTACTGCAAGGAACCTACAGGCTTGTATCTTGTAAGACATTGGCTTCAGCAGTTAGCATGAGGATTGAGGCCTACGAACTTTAGCACAGATAAACTTGGGTAACTCATACATTTTGGGGAACTGGAAATAGAGAGTAGGGAGGAATTTTGTCCATAATGACATCAGCCAACCACAGGAACATGAACACCAGCTTCTGGAAGGTTTTGGACAGAATATCCAACTGCAAGAGTGCCATGGAAATGAACTGACAGATATAAGAAGTTAAAATCATAAATATACTAACCTATAGAAGGACGACACCTTAACATTGGTAAGGGGAGGAAATACAAATAAGGAGGAGAGGAGAAACCCCTGTAGAATATGCATTAGACATGGTAACGTCAGCGTAACATATTATAAAAGTGGCATACTAACATGTGGTCAGTTGGGGAGAGAGAAAGATGTAGCCCTTGGGAGTGGCCAGAATGATGGCCACTGGTGAAGATGAGGAAGGTAATGGCAAACATTTCAGGCTGTTCTGCAAGGGATGGTGAGAGTATGGATGTTCAGATGTACTTTCTGTATTATCTTTATTTACCTTACTGAGTTAGAGTGTGAGAGATTTTGCTAAATGTATTAATAGACTTGTTTGTAAATATAAAAGAGTTCCTATAGTAGGAGTGTTGCACCTGTGCACATCGGGATTCCCAATTATAAAATAATTTTAATATGGGGCTTGACCTTGTGACAAGAATCTGTCTAACCTTAAGGAATTTTTATTCATAATCTATAGATCAGGCTACAATATTAACTGAAGACTACCTGCATATATGTGAATACTGAGATATTGTAACTGTCCAAATAAGGCACTAATTTAGCAAAACAATTAAGCTTGTAATGATTAAAGACAATGGGATTTCAGCATGGGATTGAAGTTAAGCACATGCTTGAGTGCTTTGTTAAACTGAGGCATAAATATGTTATTTTACAACATACTTCTAATTGTTATACTGCATGACTGATAGACAGCAAGAGAAGTACCTGGTAATATTTAGGAAGAACAAAACAAAGCAAAACTATACAGATGTATTTTGCTACAAAATGAAGTGGTAAAAAGGTTTTTACTGGCACTGATTTAATATTGTCGCATCTCTTGCCACTGATAACCTTCTTAAAATAAGTGCCAGTAAATCTTTCAAACCACTCGATCTGTTCCAAATTTATTTTTTAAAATTCTGTATGATGAAAGCTAAATGAATTTTCCCAGATCCATTCAGGTTACATTCTCCGCATTTCTCTGTGATGGAGACTGAGGTTTTTCTAATTCTATTTGATGAAAATCTTCTTTGTCCAAGCTGATTTTTTAAATGTTTCTTTTACTGCTCTTTAAAAGTACTGCATTCATGTTTCCTATTTTGCCTGCGACCTGCTATTTAACCCGAGATGTAAAGTTCAAGGTGGCTTTTCCATCAGTTTTCTCAAATCTTTTGGAGTTCTATATATTTACTAAAGGTTCATTACAAGAAGAAGTTTGGAGCTCTAGCTAAATCTAGGATTAAAAAAAAAAAAAGAAAAAAAAAGAAATGCCTTTAATAATAATTAACAAGACAAGACAGTGGCCAAAGCAGAAGTATCTCATGATGCTTGAGTCTGCAAGAACATGATAGTTACAGTGCATCGTTCCAGTGTAAAATGACAGTCTCTTTGGGCTTGTCTATACTGCGTGCTAAATCGGTGCCGCTACATTAATTTAAGCGCCAATGTAGACCTGGCCTTTGGCACCTATGCAAAACTAAAGGTAACTTTTCACCCTGAAGATGAAAAAATCTAGCTATAGATTACTACGTGGAAATGATGCCTAACAAAAATTCATATCCTTGAACATATCACACAAGGCAGCCAACTGCAGAAGGTTCAATCAAACATTAGCTCAGGAATCATGCTTGACAACCTGAGCGTAAGGTGAATGCATCATGAAGTAAATGCAACAAAACCAAAAGAGAAAAAGAGAAACAGAGGAGGATTTATTTTTTAAATACATGCATGGTAGGAAATCCACTCAACAAAATTAAACAAAAAACAGCACATAACTACCAAAAGGATTCAGTGGTCTAAGTAAATGCCAAATAGTTTCTAATGATGAAAAATCTAAGCAAATCATTAGAATCTAAACCACCACAAATGAAAAAGACAAATTCAAGTTTCACAGCCCACACCAATCCAGCAACACTACAGAGTATGGAGCAGAGAAATATAGTGCGAACAACAGAACTGAATCCAATCATACAAACTAAGCATGCAAAAAAATACTGATCAAAAACCTAAAACCTTTTCAACATGACAACCCTGCCAGAAGCCCATCAATACTTCATAACTGCAAGCCTAGACCTGCAAGAGAAATAAAATTCTAAATAGGAAACAACCAAAAGGTGCAAGTTTCAAACTGAACTGACGAGCGATGGTCTCCCCAAAGAGGACAAAATAGTTGTAAGCACAAAGGAAAACACAGCTGAGGATGACTTGAGAAAAATGTGCTGGAAAAACAACATCCTCTCTCCTTCCTTTCTGAAGTGCAGGAAATATTTCCACATTAGCAAGCCTATGTCCACTAAAACTAACTTTCACTAGCAACTGTGCATTGAATTTCGAAAGGTTTGCATTTTAAGTATTACTGAGGCAAACAACGTAGAAAGTTAAAAAAAAGAGAGAGAAAGGGATGAAACATGAATGTGATTAGTATTAGCTAATCTAGTAACAAACTAGTAGTGGAGGACAAAAGTTTAATTTACAATGAGAAAGGTCTTCTAAATAGTAGATCTGCAGGATATAGAAACCATGTATTCCAAGTGAGATCGTCTTTAAAAGAATTATCAATATTCCATGAGATAAAGCTCAACCTGCACACACAATGTCATCCGTCTGTCTGTCCCCCCACCCAATCCCACAGGGTTAGGTTGTGCCTGGGTCCTATGGCGTCAGACCGAGTATGGCCTCCTGCATGACTACAAAGGATTGAGATCTTGGGTACTGCATACTTCCCTCCTCCCATCAGCACATAAGTGGTGAAGGAGCAAAGAGGGTGAAGAGGAGGTGGAGCCAGGGTTCTACCTCCCCACCCCCAACATCAGCAAGCAGAGCGATGCATGTTCCAAACGTAGCTTTGTGTGGACAATAACACTGGTCTACAATTTTTGAGAAGTCGTCTGCTTCAGAGATAAAATGTGCTATTTAGTATGTATTTTGATGTGCTGAATTCAAATATGACAATTAAAACAACTGATTGGCTACTGTTTCTAAGCTATTTAAGTTTTTACATTTTATGTCTATGTATATTGTGTAGATAGTGGAGTTTTAATCATAAATTGTAAAGCTAGGTCTTTTCATGTGTTTATGGTTGCTTTACATGATACTATTTCACCTGTCCTGTTTATGTAACACTTTAAAAATCAGCAAAGGGGTTATATAAATACAATTACGAAACAAAAGGCAAAAAAACTATTATGTACATAGTTTAGTCCTATTCAGTGTCTACTCGGCGCTTCTTGGCTTGTCTCTTGTATTCATTAAATGGAGCCTCTCTTGTCACTGTCCAGCAATAGTCTGCAAGCATTGATGGGCTCCATTTGCCCTGATAGCGTTTCTCCATTGTTGCAATGTCCTGGTGAAATCGCTCGCCGTGCTCATCGCTCACTGCTCCGCAGTTTGGTGGAAAAAAATCTAGATGAGAGTGCAAAAAATGTATCTTTAGTGACATGTTGCAACCAAGGCTTTTGTATGCCTTGAGGTTTTCCACCAACAACCTGTAGTTGTCTGCCTTGTTGTTTCCGAGAACATTTATTGCCACTAACTGGAAGGCTTTCCATGCCTTTTTTTCCTTGCCACGCAGTGCATGGTCAAATGCATCATCTCGAAGAAGTTCACGAATCTCAGGACCAACAAAGACACCTTCCTTTATCTTAGCTTCACTTAACCTTGGAAATTTTCCACGGAGGTACTTGAAAGCTGCTTGTGTTTTGTCAATGGCCTTGACAAAGTTCTTCATCAGACCCAGCTTGATGTGTAAGGGTGGTAACAAAATCTTCCTTGATTCAACAAGTGGTGGATGCTGAACACTTTTCCTCCCAAGCTCCAATGACTGTCGGAGTCGTCAATCTTTCTTGATGTAGTGGGAATCTCTTGCACGACTATCCCATTCTCAGAGAAAACAGCAGTACTTTGTGTATCCAGTCTGCAGACCAAGCAAGAGAGCAACAACCTTCAAATCGCCACAAAGCTGCCACTGATGTTGGTCATAGTTTATGCACCTCAAAAGTTGTTTCATGTTGTCATAGGTTTCCTTCATATGGACTTCATGACCAACTGGAATTGATGGCAAAACATTGCCATTATGCAGTCAAACAGCTTTAAGACTCGTCTTCGATGAATCAATGAACAGTCTCCACTCATCTGGATCGTGAACGATGTTGAGGGCTGACATCACACCATCGATGTTGTTGCAGGCTACAAGATCACCTTCCATGAAGAAGAATGGGACAAGATCCTTTTGACGGTCACGGAACATGGAAACCCTAACATCACCTGCCAGGAGATTCCACAGCTGTAGTCTGGAGCCCAAAAGCTCTGCCTTACTCTTGGGTAGTTCCAAATCCCTGACAAGGTCATTCAGTTCACCTTGTGTTATGAGGTGTGGTTCAGAGGAGGAGGATGGGAGAAAATGTGGGTCCTGTGGCATTGATGGTTCAGGACCAGAAGCTTCATCCTCTTCCTCGTCTGACTCAAGTGAGAATGATTCTGGTGCATCAGGAACCGGCAGTCCTTCTCTGTGGGGTACTGGGCGTATAGCTGATGGAATGTTTGGATAATGCACAGTCCACTTTTTCTTCTTTGACACACCTTTCCCAACTGGAGGCACCATGCAGAAGTAACAATTGCTGGTATGATCTGTTGCCTCTCTCCAAATCATTGGCACTGCAAAAGGCATAGATTTCCTTTTCCTGTTCAACCACTGGTGAAGATTTGTTGCACAAGTGTTGCAGCATATGTGTGTGGCCCACCTCTTGTCCTGATCTCCAATTTTGCAGCCAAAAGAAAGGTGATAGGCTTTCTTAACCATAGCGGTTATACTGCGCTTTTGTGATGCAAAAGTCACTTCACCACAAACATAGCAGAAGTTATCTGCACTGTTCACACAAGTACGAGGCATCTCTGCTCACTTTGGCTAAACAGAAATGTGTCCCTTTGCAAAATCAAACACTGACAAAGAAGAGAGCACGACACTGTATGATTTCTAGAGCTGATATAGGGCAATTTGTTCAGCAGAGTGATGTAAGCTTCGTTATGATTGCATCATCCATGACTTCTAGGAATAACATGATGTAATTCATATAATGTATGACGCAATACCAGCTTCAGATTGCATCATTCATTGTTTTGCCTAAAAAGCAAGTACTGTCCAAACCCAGTCATAGATTTATTAATAGATCCAGTCAAAGATGTATTTTAGTCATTTCTGCCTTAAATTGAGATCCCTTCCCTTTATAACTCACTTATCCTCCGCCATTCCCAAGTCAAGGGTCGTATACACTGACCCAATAGCATGTCTTGAAAACTAGAGCCAATCAACAATTTTAAGCATCATTTTCATTCTCAGTGACCCAGAATTAGTAAAGTTTGACTACATTTATTTCAGAAGCATTTTGGCTGTAGAGCAGTGTAACGACTGATTTGTTTTCCCAATTTAGCTTCCCAGAATATAGGAAAGTCTCTATGTGGGCCTCAATCTGTTAATTACTTCATAATAGCTGGGACTAAAGATAGATATGGGAAAACATTCAAGGAAAGAAATATGTAAGGCTTAAAAGAATATAAATTAAAACACCTATTAGGATTTTGGTCCCCAATTCTCATCTCAGGTTGAGCACATGAAATGTCCTGAAATAAAATTACGACTCGTAAAAACATATTGGCTAATTCTTAAGATACGGTGGGTGTGATGGGCTCCCCTGTGGTGCAACCTAGAACTGGGATATAACTGAGCCCTCTGTCTCACCAGCCTGGGCTCCCTATCACACGGTGATGCTGTGACAAGCTACGATCATCTCCAGGACTTGCACTTACACAGGCAGGGACACACCCAGCTGCAGTTACATGAATGCTTCTCCTCAGCCATTCATGAACTAACAATGGAGAGGCTACGGCCAGTAACCTCCCCCTCCTCAGCCCAGCTCCACAGCCTAGGACTCCAGAGCTGTATCGTCTTGCCCTGGTCAAAAGCCTGACCAGTAAAGAATACCACCCAGTCTGCCCCTCCCTCGATGTAGAGAAGACAATGCACCAGTCGCCATTCCTGAGATTCCCCAAGCACTTCAAGCAAAACACACTGTTTTAGGTAAAAATATAAAACAAATTTATTAACTACCAAGAGATAGATTTAAATGATTATAAGTAATAAGGTACAGCAGATTACCACAAGAAATAAAAACAAAAATGCAGTCTAAATTCTCTAAACTGGATAGGATTTGAATCTCACCCTGTTAGTACAAACAGTCCACCAAGCTACAATCATCCATACACAGGAAGGCTTTCTCCTTTCCCGCCTGGGACCCCCCCTTCCCCAGTTCAGTCTTTGTTCCTCAGGTGTTTCCAGGTGTTGTCTTGTAGGGGGAGGGAGGCCTAGTGGTCATGTCACCTCCCCCCTTTTATAGCTTCGTCCATGTGGAGGGAACTTTTGTTTCAAGCCAAGCCCCCAAGCACAATTTGTGAAAAAGTACCAGTAATGAAATGAAGTTCAGTATCACATGATCTAGTCACATGCCCTTGCATGTTTGGATGAGTAATGGCAGCCATTATCTATATTTTGGCTGAAGCATCCACAGGAAAGCTCATCAGGTGAGGCCAAGCTTTTCCCATGACCCACTGTCTTCGCTGATGAGCCATTACCTTGGATAGCCCCTTCACAATGGGCTGGCTAGACTGGATGTAACCAAACTTTGTGGGTGTTATCCAGGAGCAAACACATTTGAAATACAGATGCACAGTCAACTCTAGATACAAAAAATGATATATCCATACAAATAGGGTAATCATATTCAGCAAACCATAACTTTTCCATTGACCCCTCACATGACATTTTTGTACAAGATGCATCATAATTATATTATAACCATATCATAATCATATCACTATGGTGAATATGGAATGCAGAGTGCCATAGTGGGCATCCTTACATTAATCACATTGACCATGCAAGTATTTAATGGTCAATGTTCTTAATCGGGGAATTAAATCAAATAGCCAAGAACCCATTTCAATACTGAAATGCAGTAAGTGCACATTTTTAAAGGCATTGTGTACACACACGGTGGGAGCCCTTAAAAACACCCATCTTTTTGTAAGCCTATTCGTGTGTTCAGTTGCACACTGATTAAACACGTCACATCAGTATCAAGTATACCTAGCTTATTAATATATTTGATAGAAATCACATGCTTAATCTATGTACATCTGAAAACATTAATAGGCTAAAAAAAGATAGGCAACTCTGATATCACAATGATAGGTAGAGTATAAGAACCTAAATAAAACAGTATATATTTTGACTGTTTGGCACTGGTCATGGCTGAAGAACATACATCAGAAGTCAGTCAGCATTTTTCTTTTTCATTTATTTTGGCTATTTAAGAGTTTGGAAGAATTCAAAATTAAAATATAAAGCAAAAAATATAACAAGTACCTTGCATGTTCTTGAACTCCCACAATCTCCACTTCACTGTCAGAAGAGGCAATATTAATTTCTTCATTGATCTGTGCATTGCCAGAAGAGGTTCTCTCACTTGCTAGGAAACCTGGATCCAGATGACCTGCATAGAAGAAAAAATGCAAACACAACCTGAGCCTAAAGAACTCGGGAAACCAATGCTGAAAGATACGTCTCATCAAATTAACGACAAACGATCAATGAATTAGATCACCTATTAGATCATCTCATGCAACCCCCTCCTACTGCAGGACTGGTTGATACTGCATATTGAAGTGATTTGTCCAATCTTGTTTTGAATGACTCAAGTGATAGGGCTGTTGCACAAAAGGTCATGCCCAATTACTGTTATGAGAGCTTTCCAACACTAGAAATAATTAGATTCTTCACCTGTAGTACTTCAGAAGTGCCTTAAGAGGCAGACTGCTCCTGACCAACCCTGAGATAAAGCCATATGAAGGTAGGGTGACCAGATGTCCCCGTTTTATAGGGACAGTCCCGGTTTTGGGGTCTTTTTTCTTATATAGGCTCCTATTACCCCCCATCCCCTGTCCCGATTTTTCACACTTGCTGTCTGGTCACCCTATATGAAGGTCAAATTATGCCTTATCCTAGAGAAAGTTCCTTCAAGTCAGTTACTGAAGTAACGAGGGAAATTTACAACAATTGTTTTCATTGTACCCTTTCTTAAGATTAAGCCGTTTACTCTAGGAACTATTTTTTGAATTTAACTTCCAGCACAAGCAATGAATGCATGAAAATCACCAGATAAGGAATTAGCAGTGCCACAGTCATAAACCCAAGTCACCCATCACTCAGAAAAGGAAACATTACTGTGAATAAATCAAGAGTCACAGGTTAAGCAGAATAAAATCTTCTGTGGTGTTTCAGGTTTATTTTTAAAAGCCGGGGGAGGAAATCATGCAAGCAAAAAACACCACAAACCATCAGTCCCTTCTTCATGCAGCTTAAACTCCCAACAACATGTACATAAAGCAACCAATACACATAGCGTAGCTCTTCTGTCTGCAGAGTGCTCTCTCTAGATTCTAGAAAACAAATTTCTCTCTCACATGAAACTAGCCTAGCCCCTCTACAAGCTGATTGCCAGTACCTCAGATCAGTGAGGCCCTTTTAAGTGGGACTCTGAAACCCCTGCTAGGATTCCATCCCAGAGCCCCATGCCATTGTCTTGTTGGACAGGACTTCCCCCAGGAGACTGCTGGAGAGGGGTGTGTTATGGCAAAAGGCCCTCTTCCAGGGCATGCCAAATGGTCTGTTCACTATCACAGACTAACGAGCAATTTTCAGTATAAATAGTTTTTCTGGTGACTGATGAGTGAAAGGGTTGGAGAACAGGATACATTCTGCCACCTCTTGGCTGCCAGTGAAATCCAGCCAAGGTCAGCAGAGGCTTGTTCCACATGAAGCTTTCTGGTGGTTTAGGAAGGGAGTTGGTGATCTCTGTCTCTAACTCCCACTGGCTGCATCATAAAAACCATCATCACAATTGGCCCTTACTAGTCTCAGCAGAGAGAATGGACATGAAAACTGAACTACTCTCTTGCCCACAGAGGTGGTCTCTTTCAAACAGAGTCAAAGCAGAGGGGTTGGAAGTGTGGACAAACTTTCACTGCTATTACCTATGTGTATCTGCTATGTGGATGATGAGAATATTGGTCAAAAGGGTACCTTGTCCTTAGCACTGAATTCATTGGGAAAGGATTTGAGAGGTAACATGATGCTAAATACAAGAGGCAGTAGTTGTTGTTAATAACACTATGGTATTTATCAATTTCAAGTTACAAAATTCAGATATTTAAAATTACAGATGCCGCCTGAGAACACAAAATACAGTCTGAAAAATACAGAATTGTCAATGGACTCTCCTGAAATGCATCTCCTACCTACAAATATACTCTATCAGGGAATCTTTTTGAAAAACATTCATGGAAAGAGCTGCAGGTGTGTACAGAAAAGTAGTTCTTTAAATAGTATCATTCACTGGACATTCACTTGAGTGGTTCACCAAACAAACAATGAGGATGTTTTAAAAGCTGTTTTACTTCCTGTGCCAGACACCACATTACCATGACACAGTAGGTAACTTCCTAGCTTTGAATTGGAAAACAGTAAATCTTTAGCATATTGTAGTGAAGATGTGTTAGTCAGGTGTAGAGAACCACAAAACACACCTAAAAGAGATACCGCACCAAAAAAGCACTCAGGTGCTCTGGTGATAAGTTCTCTAGAAAAGTCAACTACTACCAGTGCCCAAGGAAAGTTAAAACCTGTATCTCTTTTTAGTGCATACTGGTGAGTTGGGAGAGGTTGGGCAGCCTTGAAGGAGACGGCTTGCTTTTCCAACTGCCTGAGGAAACAGCTAGTACAGCGGCACCACATAGTGGGAGTGTTGTTCACCCAGATGAAAAGCACTCAGATAAGAAGGGAGGGGTGTGTATACATCTAGCTTGGCTGAACACCTGCTAAATGGACAGAGGAGGAAGATGGGACATGATGACTTCTAGTATGTTAAAAGAGTTAGCATCTTGAGAAATGGTTACACCTTAGGTTGATACAAGGAAAGGATGATCAGGAAGAGCAGGTTTAGGCTGGGCACTAGAAAAAAAACTTTCTAATGGGATTCTATTAATTGTAAAGAGCTCTATTAGACGGTGGAATGACCCCTTGGGGAAGCACTGGAAGCAATATCACTTGAGATATTTAAAACTGTTCCAGACAAAGCACAACAGCAGAGAATACACTGTAGTAAACAACCCTGCACTGGGAACAGGACTGACTAGATTAGGTAATCAGTCTTCCATCTCCAACTTCTATGATGTTATTTGAATGTCCACCTTACCATACCCACTCAGTCTGATCCAACCTTCTTGATAACTGCTTTTGAGAAATGAGGGCCGCTGCCTTGGCACAGCCTCTGATCAGGATTGGAAGGGGTATGAAAGAGCTGAGCTCAGATGTGGGGCGGGGCCTGCCACCTCTCAAAATATGAAGATAAAAGGAAGATAACTTGCCAGCTGTACTTTAAATGAGTAATCGCTAAGGCCAACTACTTTGATGATTCAAGTTCAACTGCATAACCCTTGACAATTTTTATCAGGCTGTCAGAACTTCCAAATATTGTGTTATATATATTTTGTATGTAATAAAGTGGCAGAGCACACTGTGAAGCATGAAATGGAAGTGCTAAAGAATAGGGCTATATATTACCAAGGCTCAGCAATTCACCCGAGAAAGCATGATTAGCACAGCAAATACAAGAAAATACTAGAATGAGAAGCATGGGTACAGGTGAGATGCAAAGGCAGACTTGAGTATGCAAACTCTTAGACACAAATGTCATGCCGAGGCTCTTAGTTTCTTACTTTCACAAGCATCAAACTAACACACACAGAAGGTACTTTGTTTGCCCTCCAAGATCAGCACTTGCAGAACAACCTATGATCTGCTGGACTCAGACTCTTCAATGTAGGATCTAGGTCAGGGGTCTCAAAGTCCCGGCCTGTGGGCCATCTGCAGCCCAAGAACCTCCCTACTGTGGCCCACTGAGGAGAGACGCAGGCAGACATGCTGGCGCGGCAGACGCTGCCCCTCGCAGCTCCAATTGGCTGGGGGAGAGGGACAGAGATACCATCACTAGTCGCCAGGCAGAGTCAGCCATGGAGGCAGCATTATTAGTTGCCGGGCAGAGTCAGCCATGGAGGGAGCATCACTTTTTCCCCACAATGAATATAAACAAGTGAAAATACCAAACACAATATCTGATGCACACCTTGCTGCAATCCTGAAGGTTTCAATCGCTCAGTCACTGAGGCCAAACATCAACAAACTGACAGAACTGAAGCGTTGAGTGTCTGGCAAAAACTAAAAACTCTCTGGCAGGCGAAGAACTGTATAAAGTTGTAAGACCATTTTATTATGTAAGAAATTCAAAATAAAAAATACAATATAAACGTCTTCTTTTCTGAACACCATCTTCCGTGACATAATTGGCCCGCTGGGAGGATTTGAGGACTGACACTGGCCCTAAGGTAAATTGAGTTTGATACCCCTGATCTAGGTTTTTTGGCAAGCACAGTGCAAGCATTTATCCAAAGAAACCCAAAGCCTTTAGGGTATGTCTACACTTACCAGGGATTGACACTGAGGCGATTGATGCACCGGGGGTTGCTTTAGCGGGTCTAGTGAAGACCCGCTAAATTGACCGCAGATCACTCTCCTGTCGACTCCGGTACTCCACCAGAATGAGAAGTGTAAGGTAAGTCAACGGGAGAGTTTCTCCTGTCAACCCAGTGCAGACACTGCAGTATGTCGACCTAAGCTACGTCGACTCCAGCTAAGCTATTCTCATAGTTGGAGTTGCGTAACTTAGGTCGACTTACCCCGGAGTGTAGACAAGGCCTCAGATAAAGAGGGGGTTGGATGAAGATGAAAGCCAATTAGGGGAGAAGAGACTGTGTTCCAAAGTCCCAATCCTAGAGCACAGTAAAGAGAGACCAGTGAGTTTGGAACACACAACCAGCTTACAAAATGTTTGGGGCTTGGAACCCCAAATAAATCCACGAATTGAGTCCTTTATATGCCCTATATGAGTAGGGCTTTTCTCCGAAGTGAAGCATAGTGCCCTTCTACTACTGAAAGGGCTACTGTATCATTCCTGATGGATGTGGTCAAAGAAGAAGGTCCAGAAAATAAGACTGATATCCTGAACATTGTGACATTAACTGAAAGAAGTAGAGAGCTGGTTCAGACATTGATTAAAAGGAAAGTACAGATTTCCTGCTTTCAAGAGACCAAGTGGAATGTCTCTTGAAGACAAGAGATTTTGAGGAAGGCTATAAGCTATTATACAATGGACGCTGAATAAGAGAAATGGAGTTGGTATAGTTTTAGACAAAGCGATGCAGGAATGTGTAGTGATTGTGGATAGAATGGGGGCTGTCAGGGTGTCCCGCTGCTTCTGCACCCCGCTTACCCCTTCTCCATATAGAAGAGGCTGGGGACACAGACGTAGAGAGAGAGAGAGAGCTTGGGGCAGCAGCAGCTGTTTTCTCAACTTCCTGATCCACTTAAAGGGGCAGTGTGCATCTTTCTCTCTCCCCCCCCCCACACAGGGTGTGTGTCTCTGTCTGCCATGCTGTGTCTCCCTTCTGCCTTGTAGTGTGAGGCTACATTAACAACAATGCGTTAACCCTTGAACTAGCTTTTGGCTGAGCCCTCATCATTTAGCAGTAAGGCTTTCCCACCTTCTTCCACCCTCTGACTTCACCACCTCAACCAAGCTTCACAATCATCATCGCTGTGTACCCGTATTAAACTGTTTGTTTAAAACTTATACTGTGTGTATATATTTATATAATATATAGATTTTTTTTCTGGTGAAAAAAATTTCCCTGGAACTTAACCCCTCCCTATTTACATTAATTCTTATGGGGAAATTGGATTTGCTTAACATTGTTTCGCTTTAAGTCGCATTTTTCAGGAACATAACGTTAAGCAAGGAGTTCCTGTATTTTAAAAAAAAGAGACATACAAGACTGTGCTAACTACTGGGACATTAAACTCTTGAGCCACAAAAAGCTATGGGAGACAGTTACTGATAAGAGACTTTGAAGACAAGTCAAGGTGTATAACAATCAGTGTGGTGTCATGCCAAGTCAACAGTGGATGCTATCTTTGCATTAAGATTGCTTGTGGAAAAATATAGAGAAAAGTGAAAAACCCTGTACAAAGTACTAATCAATCTTGGGAAGGCTTGTGACCACATTCCAAGAGAAGTCATCTGGTAGTGTATGAGAATGAAACAGATACCTGAAGACTATATCAGACTTGTCCAGGACATGTATGAAGGTGCTGTTACCACAGTTAGAAGTGAACAGTTTCTAGAAAGAGTGGGAGTACACCAAGGCTTGGCACTAAGCCCCTTTTTGTCCATGTTGGTGTTGATGCACTCAAAGAAAACATCCAGAGAGTGTCACCCCTGGTATGTATACTTTCTGCAGATGATGTAGTGCTCACAGAAGAGACCATAGAGGAAGTAGAGAACATTTAAAGGAGGTAGAGGTGTGTCCTTGAAAGAAATAGCAGGAAAATCAGCAGAAATAAAGCAGAGTATTTGGTCTGTAGATTTGATAATATCTTGCAAGGAGACAATGAGACAAAGTCGGGGGGGAGAGGGCAGCCACTCTTTCAAAGGTACAGAAGTTCAAGTATGTTGAACTCAATGGTGAACTCAATGACAAATTTATAAGCAGAACAGGCAAGGCTTGGGCTAAATGGAGAGAACTGAGCAGCGTGATCTGTGATAGGAGAATACGTATTAAATAGAATAGATCTATACGATGGTAATTAGGCCCGCATTTTTGTAGGACTCCAAATGCTGGGCATGAAGAAAAGACAGGAACAGATCTTGAATACAGTAGAAATGAGTGTTAAGATGGATGCTTGGAGTTACAAGAACAGACCATGTTCAGAACAAACAAATTAGGGAAGTGAGAAAGTGGTACCAATTATACAAAATCTAAGGGAATCCAAGCTTGTATGGTTTAGGCATATGAGATAGATATATATAGGAAACAGGGTGTTAAACTCAGAAGTAGAGGGTAAGAGAAGGGTTGGAAGACCCAAAAGTAGACAGATGAATGTTATACAAAAGTATCCGATTAGCTGTGGAGCAGGGTCAGCCTTAGAAAAAAATGGCACCCTGGGCGAAGTTGTATTTCTCCCCTCCCCCCATCGCTGCCTCCCCCAATGTTTAATTGTATTAAATGAGACGCCAGAGGATAGAGCTCAGCCCTGGCACAAATTAAGCACTGGCAGGGTAGCCTAATACTGGCAGGTACTGGCCGGGCACCTAGCTCTGAAGGCAACGCCACCACCAGCAGCACTGCAGAAGTAAGGGTGGCATGGTATATGGTATACTGCCACCTTTCTGCGCTGCTGCTGCGGCTTGTGGTGCCTGATGCTGAGCATGTGGTTCAAGGCGGGCTTCGCACTGTCACATGGGGGCTGCATCTTGCTAGAGCCTATGGCCCTCCTGGCTCAGCCAGGGCACCTTTCCAGATTTTGTCGGGGTGTGTGTGTGTGGGGGGCGGGGGGGGCGCATGACAGGGGAAGGAAACTTTAACCATGATTCCAGGGACTACTTAGGCACCTGAAAACTCGTAAGGTTTTGCAGTTAATAACTTTGGAATTAGCTGACAGGAGCACTGTATCTAATTGTTCTATAAAGAAAGAAAAAAAATATATACAAACTCCAATGAAAGCCACGTTTAGAGTTCATATGTAAATTTAGAACAATCAGGAGATAGTACAGCAAGATATTCCCAATCCCAAGCCTTGAGGTATCAGTTCTAGAGCTTTAACACAGATATCAGAAACACACGTTTGATACTTTGTACACTATATGGGGGTGCTGTTAGTGTCCCCCACCCTGTACACTATCTTTATTAGCGATACATAAAAATAAATAAAATCTGCTTAAAATCTTTTATCTACTCTATTTTAGTTTTTTGTTTTTCACTAAAAAAATAATGGTTACATATGTGATTAAGGGTTTTTTCTCTCTCTTTTATTAAGAAAGGGAATTAATTTTTCTAATTATTTTGGCATTTATGTTTACCGATCACAGTCATGTATGTGACTCACTAACATTTGATCCATCATTGCTATTGGTGGTATAGGTGGAACTGCATTTATTTTCATGAAAATTTTAAGTTATTTTACAGATATAACTAAAAATACAATTTGAAAATAAGCAGCCTTCATCTGCCCAGTGTCTAAAGTTGTGTGTTTAGCTAATTTTTTTAAAACTGGCACCACTAAGGTTAGTACAAGCTAAAGTTACCTTCTAGAAGGATACTACTCTTTGACTGTACCACTTTAAATAATGAATGACAAAGCACAATATGATAATAAAAGTAATAATGACAACTACTCCAACCTGGACAGGTTAGGCATTTTAGAACTCAATACTCAAAGAATTAAATGTAAGCATGAGAGAGAAATAAAATTATGAAATGCACAGACCAGTCAAAAAACAGGGTGGGGGACACTAACAGCACCCCCATACAGCAAACGAGAAGCTCCCAGGAGCAATTGGCCAGGGGTGGCTCCAAGGCAGGAGGCAGAGCCATGGGGCTGCAGATGCCAGCAGAGCAGCAAGAGGAGGGGTACCCCCGGCTCTGGAGGCGCCCCTTTTATAACGGCACCCTGGGCTTTTGCCCAGTCTGCCCCTACGTAAGGCCGGCCGTGCTGTGGAGTTTCCAAGGAACTGCTTCAACAAGGACTGGAATGGAGAAGACAGACTTGAAGAGCCAACCCCATAAAATTGAGACTAATGATAAAAGAAGATGAAAGACTCGATACCCAGCCACTGAGTTCAGTGAAAAGAATGTCAGATTGATTCACAGATCGGTCTTCTCATCTTCAAGGGCTTTAGTGGACATTACTAGCTTAAGTTAATCAAGAGTCTATGATAACCAACTTATATTTTATGCACTTGTGTCAGTCCTGCTTCTTTGGAGAAGTTTCAAGCAGCTGCCTTTCCTGGAGCCTGACAGACACTGCAGAGTAGCTCAGGACTCAAAATAAGAAGATGGAAATGCTTCAGGTGGCTGATTTTACAAACATTAGGACAAAGAAAAGAAAGCCCTTGATAGTCAGCCCAGATTAGTCCAAAAGTATCTTCAACTTTTTAAATACAAAAAATAGATTGCATTTATTTATAGGATGTTTCCACCAAAATGCAGACAACACCACTTCAACATTTTCTAGTTTTCCACTGGCTTCATCTTCATGGGTGGATTTGCGAACAATATTTGTACTAGTGTGCACAACAGACTGACCATTTGTATTAATCTGCCTTGAAGATACATTTTTAAATCACTGCATAAGGCTAAAGCTTCAGACTCTCATACCATCAATACAGCCAAGTCCCCATGTCCCACGCAGCTAAAGACCTAAATATGCAGTAAGGATGCTGGATTTATGCCATACTACCTACCCCAAACCTGCTTCCTTCTCTAGATACAGACTAACACAGCTACCCTGATACTTCCTTCTCTCTGTTTCTCCCCTCTCCACACCCCTAGTCCAACCCACTACACCTTCTATTATTTATTTTTATATTCAATTCAGTCCATGTTATGCTGCCCCCAAATTTTCAATGTGCTGCAGATGTTTTGTTGACAAAGATAACTGCATCACTAAATTTGCCTGGGAAAAGCTGGAGGATACAGTAATTAGATAGGGAACAGTTGGCTATGGGAACTCGGGCATTTTGGAGCTGTCCCCAGGAAGCAGTTAAGGTTTCTGGGACTGAGGAAGGAATACTTCTCTTCTTTCCATCCCCCTTTTAGGCAAGAGAAGTGGTGACTTTCAACTTAGAGAAAGGGATGTTTGAATTACTTATTATCTTCTCCAGCAAACATTGACAGCAACTACCTGCCTCACTGCATTGTGTCACAAACACAAATAGTCAGGGTAGGCCAAGGGTCTGAGGTGGTGCCAAGCTGGCTGGTTCTTGCTCACATGTTCAGGATCTAACAATGCTATATGTTGCAGTGATGTCGGAGATTTTCCACCTTCCTCTAAAGCATGTGGGTGCAGGTCAGTTGCCCGGATTACCTGGGTATATCTCACTTAATCATGTCCTTGCCACTGCAAGGGCCTCTGCCTTTCGTGCACCTCAGTACCTTCCTATTCTCTCCCTGTGGCACATCTCGTCTTGTCTCCTGTGGGCTGTAATACTTTGGTCTAATTTCCGTTGCTGGGTTTAATGCGTGGCTGCTGGGAGGTGGTGATATACACACTAGATGATCCAATGGTCCTTTCTGGCCTTAAGCTCTCTGACTAAATATTTACCACTACATCCAACAACAATGGATAAGCATTAGCTTAGATCTGCTAAAATGATCTGCAGTGAAACACTAAATGGTGACATTTAAATTATCATTAGGTTCCTGTGTCAACTGCCCATTGAGGTGAATGGGAGCCATTCACATTTATCATCCCATCCCATTCAACACCACTTCCCACTCTTACTTGAAGTGGATTTGGCCCATTCTCCGTGATGTGTTTGGAAAGGTGGGCAATAAGAGGGAATAAGTAATTTTGATATTAAGGGGACAATAAGAGGAGTAGGTCCAAAATCTGACTGACTCCCCCATGACCTTCCACCTGTTTGCAAGATCCCTGGTTTGGGGGTGGGGGAAGAGAACAGATTCCCAGCACTTTTGCAATGAGATAAATCAGAGTCAGACATTTTTTGTAAGTACGAATAAAAATATTCCTTAAAAAAATAAATAAATAAAGGTATAGATGTTGCATTACTATAGTATCTTCCATCCGAGCTCCCCATAGTGCTTTAAAAACTATATAATACTGGAATTCTTTCATACAGCATTGAAATGCAACCAGGTTTTTGGTGAATTATAAGGCGAGGGGGGAATTTTGGTTTAAAAACACAGGGGCAAACTTCTGGGATCTTTAGTGTTCATGTAGTACACACAGGATCTAAGGCCCAGATCCTCAAAGATATTTGTGTGTGTAACTCTCACTGCTTTCAAAGGGAGGATCTGGTTGTTAGGTCCCAAACCTGCAAACTCTTACAACTAATTATAATGCATAGTACCATGAGTAGACCAATTCTTAAACTCAAAGTAGGAGTAAAAGTGTTTTCAGGATTGATCACTTTGGGCTTGAACCTTGCAAGGTGCTGGGCACTCTGGCTCTGATCCAGCCAAGCGCTTAAGCACATACTTAACTTTAATTACATTATTAGTCTAACGGTTTTAAAGGGACTGCTTAAGTACTTAAAGCTAAGTACATGTTTAAGTGCTTGGCTAGATTGGGGGCAAAGGTGCTCAGCATCTTGCAGACTCGAGTTCCTCACTTTCAAAGGTGTCATCCAAAAGACCTATACATAGTATATTTCATGGAAGTCATTTTATTTACCTTGGAAGATTGAAGGATTGAGTTTGACCCTGCTGGGATCTGAACTTTATGGTTACAAATAGTGGAGTATATCTAACATAATACTCAAAGGCCTGATTCAGTTTCGAGCTATCTTCACTTGTAGCTGATCACATCCTATGTCAGTAGGCCATTTCTAAGCTACAAACTGGTCAAAGCATGATGATGTCAGTATATAGCTGCCTAAATTTGGACATTGCTCATGTGTGCGCACACTTGGCAGCTTGGGCCACACTCATTAGGAGTGCTGGTGTGGCTGTAAAGTGCAGTGCACCACAGGTAAGTATCCCAGAGTGCCATGTACCACCATCCAGTGCAGTGCCTTTCAGGATATTTTTGCAATGGGTACGTGAGATAGAAATGACACAATCCCTAGATCCCAGGGTAAGTTCCCAGCATGCAACTTTCTCCACCCCATAATGCCATCCATATCCCATCATTTTCACACTTTTTAAAATCCCACAAACCCGTGTGGCATTTTTCTGTCTCCGCTACTTCTGACAGAAGCGTGGAGCCTGCAGAGCTCGGCACAATTCTCATGAACATTGAAAATACAGGATGCATAATACTCCTGTACTTGCAGACCCGCAGGAAGCACGACTACAACTGGGGACATGAGGATGTCTTCAAGGACAGTTTGCTGAGGGATGTAGCATTCACAGAGCGGCGGCAGATAGTGGAGCACTGCCTTCTGGGCCCTAGAAACAAGCACTGACAAGTGGGATCACATTGTAATGCAGGTATGGGATGACAAGCAGTAGCTGCATAACTTTTGGATTCCTGGAGGTGGTTTTATTGTGTCACTGTAACAGGGCGCTTATGTCGGCCAGAGGCAAATTTGAGCACAGACACATGCACAAATAGGTCGGTGCAAGGTGATTTACATCAATGTAACTTGGTAGTACAGACCAGGCATGGGCAGTCCCTTACTCTGTGATGAGAATAACATGAGGGGGAAAGGAGTTGAGGAAAACTGGCTGTATTTTAAAGAAACCTTATTGAGGTTGCAGGAACAAACCATCCCGATGTGTAGAAAGAAAAGTAAATATGGCAGGCGACCAGCTTGGCTTAACAGTGAAATCCTTGCTTGTCTTAAACACAAAAAAAGCAGCTTACAAGAAGTGGAAGATTAGACAAATGTTCAGGGAAGAGTATAAAAATATTGTTCAGGCATGCAGGAGTGAAATTAGGAAGGCCAAATCACACTTGGAGTTGCAGCTAGCCGGAGATGTTAGGAGTAACAAGAAGGGTTTCTTCAGGTATGTGAGCAACAAGAAGAAGGTCAAGGAAAGTGTGGGCCCCTTACTGAATGAGGGAGGGAACCTAGTGACAGAGGATGTGGAGAAAGCTAGTGTACTCAATGCTTTTTTTGCCTCTGTCTTCACAGACAAGGTCAGCTCCCAGGCGGCTGCACTCCGCAGCACGGTATGGGGAGGAGGTGACCAGCCCTCTGTGGAGAAAGAAGTAGTTCGGGACTATTTAGAAAAGCTGGACGAACACAAGTCCATGGGGTGTTCGTGGGTGCTAAAGGAGTTGCATCCGAGGGTGCTAAAGGAGTTGGCCGATGTGATTGCAGAGCCATTGGCCATTATCTTTGACAAATCATGGCAATCGGGGGAGGTCCCGGATGACTGGAAAAAAGCTAATGTAGTGCCCTCTTTAAAAAAGGGAAGAAGGAAGATCCGGGGAACTACAGGCCAGTCAGTCTCACCTCAGTCCCTGGAAAAATCATGGAACAGGTCCTCAAGGAATCAATTCTGAACCACTTAAAGGAGGGGAAAGTGATCAGGAACAGTCAGCATGGATTCACCAAGGGCAAGTCATGCCTGACTAACCTAATTGCCTTCTATGATGAAATAACTGGCTCTGTGGATGAGGGGAAAGCAGTGGATGTGCTATTTCTTGACTTTAGCAAAGCTTTTGATACAGTCTCCCACAGTATTCTTGCCAGCAAGTTAAAGTAGTATGGGCTGGATGAATGGACGGTAAGGTGGATAGAAAACTGGCTGGATGGTCGTGCTCAACGGGTAGTGATCAATGGCTCCATGTCTAGTTGGCAGCCGGTATCAAGTGGAGTGCCCCAAGGGTCGGTGCTGGGGCCGGTTTTGTTCAATATCTTCATCAACGACCTGGAGGATGGTGTGGACTGCACCCTTAGCAAGTTTGCAGATGACACTAAACTGGGAGGAGTGGTTGATACGCTGAAGGGTAGGGACAGGATACAGAGGGACCTAGACAAATTAGAGGATTGGGCCAAAAGAAATCTGATGAGGTTCAACAAGGACAAGTGCAGAGTCCTGCACTTAGGACGGAAGAATCCCATGCACTGCTACAGACTAGGGACCGAATGGCTGGGCAGCAGTTCTGCAGAAAAGGACCTAGGGGTTACAGTGGACGAAAAGCTGAATATGAGTCAACAGTGTGCCCTTGTTGCCAAGAAGGCTAACGGCATTTTGGGCTGTATAAGTAGGGGCATTGCCAGCAGATCGAGGGACGTGATTATTCCCCTCTATTCAGCACTGGTGAGGCCTCATTTGGAGTACTGTGTCCAGTTTTGGGCCCCACACTACAAGAAGGATGTGGATAAATTGGAAAGAGTCCAACGGAGGGCAACAAAAATGATTAGGGGACTGGAGGACGTGACGTATGAGGAGAGGCTGAGGGAACTGGGATTGTTTAGCCTGCAGAAGAGAAGAGTGAGGGGGGATTTGATAGCTGCTTTCAACTACCTAAAAGGGGGTTCCAAAGAGGATGGATCTAGACTGTTCTCAGTGGTAGAAGATGACAGAACAAGGAGTAATGGTCTCAAGTTGCAGAGGGGGAGGTTTAGGTTGGATATTAGGAAAAACTTTTTCACTAGTAGGGTGGTGAAGCACTGGAATGGGTTACCTAGGGAGGTGGTGGAATCTCCTTCCTTAGAGGTTTTTAAGGTCAGGCTTGACAAAGCCCTGGCTGGGATGATCTAGTTGGGGTTGGTCCTGCTTTGAGCAAGGGGTTGGACTAGATGACCTCCTGAGGTCCCTTCCAACCCTGAGATTCTATGATTCTATGAGTCCATTGATTTCAATGGAACAAGTCACAGAGTAACATACTACTCAGCATTAGATAGGATGGCAGAATCTGTCCCTAAACAAGAACCAAGTACATTCAGGACAACTGGTGTCAGGCCATCTATATGCTACAGCATCAGAGAAGGAGGTTAATTTAGACAAACCTGTATCAACATTCAGTTCCTCTAGCAGACCTCTGGTCCTCCAGGTAGGTCCTGTGTCCTGGTTTCCTACAGAATTATTGTGCTCTTGAACTACTGCAGCCGCCAATAGATTGTCCACATTTACCACTTCAGAGTCAGAGTTTGTGTCCGATATATCATAATGAGCTACAACCGGAGGTCCATCTGAGGAGGAAAGGAAAAGCAATGGACATAAGATGAATGCATGTTGTGAAAGACACTTTTAAAACAAATCTCTAGCTCTACGATCATCACATCTTCCTAAATATGTCCTCAAGAAACAGTCAGAGGCACATATGTTAATGATTAAACTTCAACTGGAGGAAGGAAGTCTGACACCAGAGGCATTTTAAGTTTTGCATAAATAGAAAAGATACAGAATAACCAGTCATTTAAGCTTGCCCTCTCATATCTGCTAATTACATATTATCCTTTACATTAACCCAGAAAATTCTCCATATTTAACAATGTTACATTTATAACATTAAAACGGATAAGTTTCAGTTTAAGGAAAGAAATAATATTCTGAATGACAGGACATTAAGTATGGCAAGAGAAAATGTTTATGGAATTGTACCTAATTCAAATGACAACTTACATTTTTTAGGGGTTGATTTGGATAAAACTAACTACTTTTTTTTTTTTTTGGTAACTGATCTAACTACAATACATTTAACATCAGGCAAGTTTCCTTACATAAAATCCACCTGCCAAGGACACTGGCATTTGTCAAAACTGGAGTGGCTTTTTTCATATACAAGTGCAAAAAAAAATAAAAAAAATTTCAAATATACAAGCGAATAATACCCTTTCAGGCAGAGTTTTCTGTTAAAAACAAAACATAGCAACCAGTATGCTTTTAGCACAGTGTTTTCACAGTATGAATCTACTGCCACCAAGGGATGGGGAGGTGGGGGGCAGAGAGAAGAGATGTAAACTTTCAGGATTTGGCAGCCTATTATTGAAAAACAACAAGAGTTTTTTTTTTGGGGGGGGGGGGGGGGGGAGGGCTGTGTTTTTGCTTTGCCTTTTTTTTTTTTTTTTGCATAGCGGTGGGCACCATATGCCAAATGCCCATTTTCTTTCCTTGAGGGATTAAAATAATGTGTAGCTTGAGGGGGTAACCAGAAGCAGCCCATCCTCAAAATAAAATCAAATTCAATTAAAAGGGTCATTTGGCAGCAGAAGAATAAATAAATATAATTATGAAAGTCACCATTTTCATTCAAAAAAGCCTGCGTCCCTTAATAGCTCTAATTAACTGATCTAGACAGTTTGGAAGACATTTTAAAGGATGATGTCCTCACTCCATTGAAATCAACTGTAAAACTCCCAGTGACTTCAACAGGGCCAAGATTTCCTCCAAAGGAATCATACCTTTGAGTGGCACATATTAAAATATCTGAATATTCTGATGTCAGAGTAGTATAGCTTTTATTTGCAGTAGGAATAGGATACATTGACAAGGCTACTACTACTACTTTTGTCGTACAGAACCTTTTCAAACAACTAAAATACAAATAAAAAAGTTCAGGAAACTCTGGCTTCTTTAGGGGCATAACATGAAAAGTGTTTGGCACTGAAGAAAAAAAAATCAGTATAATTAAAGCTTAAAACTTGGGTCACTGCACGGCTGATTCCACCAGAGCTTGTTTTGTTTTTACTTAATCCTTCAGAAAATAATCCAACAACAATTTTAAGGAATTCTTATTCTGCAGTTAGCAACCCACTTCACTAAAGCACAACATTATGAAGGAATCTTGCTTAAACTGTGCTGAAGATCAGTTCTGCAACCTGACATGAAAAAATTCACAAACAATTTCAAGTCAGAACGGCCCCCAACATCAGTTTCATAAAACAATGTTACATTACAAATTCAAAACAGACCCAAAGTAAAAATAAATGAGTAGTCAAATGCCAATGTATAAAAGAGCAAATATGTCACAACATGAAATACTGATGATTATTACTGGAGAAAAAATGCTGATGGCTAGTGGAAAGACAACTGTTTTCTTTTAAAAAGGCAATTCCAAAGTACAAGATTACCAACTTTATGATTAAATTGGTTTGAGGCTTTTTTGTGCATTTTAGACTAAATTACATGCAGAATTTACAATATAATTGAATGATGCAAATGCATGTTTTCACAGTCTTATCATCAGAGTTCAGTGTGATATGGTCCCAATATATTGTGTGATCTATAAAAATAAATATTTGAGTGCAGAAGATACGAGGGTCAAGTACAATATTGACTATTTGACCATATTTTCAGTAAGAATGTTATCTAAAATTTAAGGAGCTGTGAATAATTCCTTCAATGTTTGGTTTCTCTTTTGGTTATTACTCATCTTTCTAAGAGCAGAAGCCAAATTTAAATTAAGTTGGCATGTCTACACGAGTCAAATTATAGTTGGAAAATGGCATCAAAAGTCTCAAGTCAAAATTGTACCACTCCTACATGTATAATCATGCAAAAATGTATAATAAATGTATATACATGCAGAGTGATATTCTCTTCACCTACCCATAGAAATAACTTGTGTGAAAGTCTTCATCAGTAGGAAATACAAGCATAAACTTGTTATCTGTAGCTCCACTCTTGTATCTTCCACACTTCCAAACAGCACACCTTATAACTTAGCTTAAATTTAGTATACATCAGACAGACAAATATCTTCAATATAATTTACATTACTGTACAGTAATTTTGTCAATTTGACAGCCACCATTAAAGGATCTTTAAAATCCACAATCACAAGCGGACTATTTACAAACCATCCACAAAAGGAGAGAGATTTTTGTTTTTCTCAGCCTTGTCTTTCAAAATCAGATTTGGAAACAAAAGGTGCCGTGAATAACAGGGCTATCTATCTAAACCTATCATCAGTGAATGACTGATTACGCCAACTTAATGACTGCAAGACTGGGGCAAAACACTTGGACTGTTAGCATGCGTGAAGCTAGAATATACGCCTTATTGAAAAGCTGTGATGCCCCTTTAAAAAACAAAACAAAAACAACCAACCCAAGACTTTCTTCTTAAAAACAAGTCTAGAAGGACTAGAGCACTTAGACGATTTGTACAGCAATACGTAGCATTTCCCCTCTCGGTAGCCGCTTTAAATCCAGCTCATATTGGTACAGACTGAAAGTTGCTGCAATCTGATAGCCGTCAGTGGCCTATGTTAAAAGAGCTGATGTTTTCAGTCTAATTTCCTAGGAGACAGACATACACGACCTAAGCCACCATTACAAATGGAATCCTTGATGGCAACCTTGATGAACCCCATGCCCTCATACATGGCTAGGAACAGGGCAGTATGGGGAAGCTAACAGTGCTACTGTCAGTGCTGTACTTCTTTCAAATGGATACAAAGAATTCTCTAGGTTAGCGCTGTCAATTTGGCATCTGCCATCACAATCTGGATAAAGAAAAAGTTATGGGCTAGATCCTGCAGCGCAGCTGATAAGCACAAAGGGTGACATTAGTGCACCCTCTTCAAAGGGACAAAAGACCTGTGCACTATTTAAATCCCCCTTACACTTTATTTTGAAGACTGAGGCCCAGATCCTCAAAAGGTATTTAAGCTCCTAACTCCCATTGATTTCAATGTCCAAAGAAGAGCTCTGTGTAACTTGAAAGCTTCTCTCTTTCACCAACAGAAATTGGTCCAATAAAAGATATCACCCACTTTGTCTCTCTAATATCCTGGGACCAACATAGATTCACCACCAATGCAAATACCCATTTCAATTGAAGTTGGAGCATAAGTACTTTGACAATCTGGGTCTTACAGCATTGGCCTTGTGTTGGTTCTCTGCACAAGGGCAAAGTTCACCCAGACTGGAGATTGAGGGGGCTTATGAAGCTCTTGCACTAGGTTAGGGCAGCCTGACAGATATGACTCAGCTGCAGCCAAAATTGCACCCCAAAACTGGCACAATATGAAATGGCCTGGCCACGTCCCCTTTCCGTCAGCCTGGCTCTCTTTTCCCAGCAGAAGAAGTGGGAGTTGCGTAAGAGCTCCCATGCTGGCTCCACACCACTGGTGGATTCCCCTCACCTCCTCCTTACAGGCCAGTTATGCCAGCGTTAAGGCCAGTTTACACTGGTGGTGCAATGCAAAAGTAACAAAGCATCAGAAAAATCAGGACCTTTGACTCTAGGTAGGGAATAAGAATGAACTTTACTGAAGAAAAATTCTGTTTTCATTACAAATATCCTTATGAAAAGGATGAAAAACGAATTCAACACTCTTACGTTTTCCAGTTTTCTCACAAGAATTAGGCTACTCTTTCGAAGGAGCAGATTGAGTGAAAGGAATTCATAAGACACAGAGTTATTAAAACAGACTCTGGCACAATCAAAAAGGATATTCCACATGAGAGAAACAAAAGTTTTTTAGTCAGCTGACAAAAGCTAAATGATTTTTTTCCTCTTTTTAAAAATCAGACCTATTGAGACTCAATCTAGGAGAAATGCTTAAAAAGCTACATTGGTAGAAAACTTAAATCCATGATTAATACAATAAACACATGGGAAAATACAAGTCTGAAAGTTAACATACAACAGCAACAAAATACAGCTGCTGACATTTAATAATATTAATGCTGCAAAAAGGCCATGCCTGGCATAAAAACATCCAGGGCCTGATTCTGTTCTCACCTACACTGATGTAAATCAGAATTGTCTCCACCAGTGTCCATGGAATTTCAGCCAGTGTAAAATCGGACTCAGGCCTCAATTGTCAAGTTTTTATATTTTTAAGTTTGCAATACAGTTAGTTCACTATCTCGCTCATGTTTACTAACCACTTACATGTTTACTAATCACTTATAGTGCCTCTCTCCCTACTGGATCCCAAAACACCCTGGGCCAGATTCAGCCCCCCTTGCTCTCCAAGTCCCGCTGAAATGGTACTGAGCATGAGCAAGGGTGGCAGAATTAAAATTTCAGTGCTGGGTGGTGATTGTTGTATATAAAATTCAGCCTCTTTGTGATGAAACCCAACAGCTGTTTATCAACACACTATAATGCTGCAGGAGTTTAGGACAGGAAGCAAACAACACTAACTAATGCTGTAGGGAGAATTTAGCCACTACACATATTAAAGAGGTAAAACCATCTCTCAAAGTGCTTTTCATCAGAAGATCTCAAATCGCTTTACAAAGGATGTAAGCATCATTATCTCCATCGTGTAGATTGGAGAACTGAGGCACAAAGTTGTGACTTGCACACGGTCAACCAGCAGCCAAGCTGGGAATAGGTGGTTTCCTGAGTCCTAGTCCAGCGCTCCAGTCAGGATGCTGGGATAGTTCTAAACAGTAAATTACTAATGGTTAAAAAAAAAAGCTTCAGAATATTTTCTTGAAACAAAAATTAAAAAGGGTGACAAAGAAATGGGAGAGGCACTCTGTTAATGGCAAACCAATACAGATAAGGCTTCCTTTAGTCTTGCAATACAGCAATACTTTTGTATCTTATTTATAGGTATTCATAATGCTTTGTAGTATTTGAACTTCATTACCCCACAACAGAGAAGTTTAATTTTTTGTATCTATCATGTGAGGAGAATATTTAAAAAATGTAAAAGAAAAAAACCCGCAATAAAAGGTCAGATTCTGCTCATTTTTATCTGGTATAAATCCAAGGTAACTTCGTTTACATCAGTGGAGTTGCACCAAATTTTAAAAAGTGGCATTTCAGAGATTTATAGTTTTTAAGACCAAAAGGTCATTAGAATCATCTAGTCTGACCTCCCGCATGATATAGACGAAAGAACACATAACATCGGTTATGCTTAAGAATATGGCCCTGCATGACTTGCAAAATTAATTTTAGGCAATGTATACTAATAATGCCTCTGACTCCACAGAAGGATTTTTTTTTTAAAGAGTTTGGACTGGATAGATACTTTTTTTGTTTTAAAAAACCACAATACAAGCTTGATAATATTCAAGACACGAGTCAGAGCAACAGTTTTATAACACATGCATGGTTCCAGCGGCATTGAACCAGACTAGCTGAACTCTAAAATGATTCCCAAATAAGAAAAAAATCTTGCCCATTGTCTATAATTTAGTAACAAGAAACATTTTATTACTATTTATATTTATTCATTCTAGGTTACAGTAGTTACATTTCAAAATTTACAGGGTTAGGCAAAAGATACACACTGTGAATACAATAAAAACAATAGTGAAACTACATTCTCCCTAAAATCATAAAGTGAACAAAAATTACTATTGAAATTAGTGTTTTTCATATTTTTCCTTCATTTAATAAGATACTTAATTTAATTTACACCATGGCAATAAAATCAGAAGAAAAGTAGATGAGTATCTATTCTGAGAGTGGACTCAAGCTCATTTTAAGATACTATGCCCAGATGTTCAAGCTTTAGATCTACATTCATACTTTCAGGCTATTTGATGGCTAGATGGAAAATATCTGTTTTTTGGGGGGATAATACACAAGCGATAAAGTCACTTAGTTGTGCTCTGAATAAAGGCACATGGAACATGGCTATGTCCTGACGATTCTAGGAAGTGGTGCATATTGTTTTACAGTGCATGTTTATCTTCTGATAGTATGTTCTGTTTCTATTGTTATTGCATTGTGAGCTAAACATTACAAAAACTGAGTGTCCAGGTAACTCTAGCTGGCCAGTCTAAACTTCGATCTGACCTTTTGAGTCCCTTTCAGTCAACGAAACTATTTTCCATGTGCCCTCATTTTCCCAAACTAATACTACATGGGATTAATAGAATTTGTAAAAAAAAAAACACCACAAGTGGGTTTGTGACTTCACTTTTTGCTAGGTACTGTCCACCTTTATCAATCAGCCTGAATATTTAGCTTACAAGGTACATATCACACAGCACTCTCATTCTAATGATTTCTTGTAACTGTAGTGTCATGTTGCAGACCTTTGTTATGCTGAATCTAATCAAGCATCCACTTACCGGGCCTGACCTGCAGACCTTATTCATGCAAATGCCCCCATTACGGTCAATGGGAGTTTTCCTTGAGTAAGAACTGCAGGATTAGCTCCATCCTAATTAAAAATAAGGTTTGAATACTGGTTCCATGGAAATCCACTTTTTTCCACTGACTTCCATGAAACCAGGATTTCACTCTGTATTAAAATGGCCAGTGGAGATGTACAGTACGTGATACAGGAAAAGACAATATATATATATCTTCAAAAACAAAATCATTTAAATAAATGTAATGTTGCAACAACTGCCACAAATAATCCCAGAAAATTGTAGGTTCAGATTGATAATCCATCCTTAGCTTTAGCAGCTCTGAAAAATAACCAAAATATTCATTTCATAGACATTAAATAATATTAGACAAAAAATATTTCTGACAATCATTTTTTACCTACCATTGTTACAAGTTACACTGAGGATCAGTATAAGTGAAAGGTATTGGGCAAAATATTATTTGTCCTCCACTTTCTCAGAGCTTGTCTATGCTTGAAATGCTACAGCACAGTGCTTCAGTGTAGACAATACCTACAGCGACGGGAGAGGTTCTCCTGTCATTGTAAGTAATCCATCTCCACAAGAGGTGGTAGCTAGGCTGATGGAGAATTCTTCTATCAACCTAGCGCAGTCTACAAAGAGACTTAGGTCGGCTTAACTTTCAGGGATATGGATTTTTCACATTCCTGAGCAATGCATCTAGATCAACCTAATTTTCTAGTGAAGACCAGACCTCAATTTCTTTACTTTGTGAATCTGACAGCACTTTTTGTGCAGTCAGTTTCATGCTTTCACCTGTATAGTCCCAATAGCCAGTCAGTTTTCCCTGTTTGTGCAGTCAAAGCAACACGTGAGATATGTTTTTGTTAAAATAAATAGGAAAATGTGATAGTAAAACCACAAAACTCATAGGACTCTGGCCAGGTGCAATACCTGAAACTATCAGTGTCTCTTTTAAAATGACTAGTTTTCAAGTTGATGTCTCTCTAATAAAATACCTATTAATTAAAATACTAGAAGAACTCTTCCCAAGGCATTCAGCTCATGTAAATATATGTTTAGAAATGTTTACTGGTACTTCATGAACAAAGAGGCAGATTCAGGCCTTGGATGTATGTATGGACTTCTCTTACTAACTTCAAGTAGAGCAATGCAAAAGTATCAGAATTCAATGCAACACATGAAATCACAGGAGCTCTCTCAGTAGTATTATTGGGCATGTCAACCATTTTTTAAATGTGCCTATGATCAGTATATCAAGATGCCTCCTTTGGAGCTCTTGCTGTCTATAAGCAGAACAAAGAGGGTAGACCATTCACCCGTTGAGAGACCTATTGATTTAACTGGGACTCTGCATGGGGGTAAGAGTCTGTTCTCACTGATCAGATCTGCAGGATTGGGGCCAAAGGATGCATGTTAAAAATGCATAGCAATTTAATTGGTTTTGTGTTTAAATTTAGTTTTTGTACATTTGCTGCTACCAAGGCCACGTCAGATTTTAGTGTCTTAGCCAAATTAACCCTTTGTCAAATATGACTTCTGAAATCAAATGATATTTTGGAGCGATAAGAATAGGATCTAATAGCACTAAAGATATCAGTGTATTAAAATTAACTTTTTAACCAGATGTTTAAAAAATTGCCTTCAGGTGAAGCTGATGTATGACAAATTTCAGCCCAGAGTAAAATGTTTAGAGCTAAATTATGGAGATTTAACAACATTAGGCTAACTTGCTTTAAAACTACTTTTCCTTTAGTCCTAGAGACAACTATTATGTTTTATAACTCTGGACTTCAGGGTAATGTGTTATGTTACAGTTTACTACACTTTGTTTTGCTGTGTACTATTTTTTAAAAAATCTAAAATATTTTAAAGTTATAAACCTTTTAAAATAGGGCTCTAACGTGAACAATGTATAATTTATAAAACATTAAACCAGTGTCAAACTATCATTTGTATGCTAAGTAAAACAGAAATTCTTTATTTAAATAAAAAGACCTGTGTAACAAACTAGTAAAAGACAGGAAATGCATAATTACAGCACAGCCAACACATCCTTCTTAATTTACCCCATTTGTGGGGGGAGAGAAGTGGCTCCAAGCCTCCATAAGGACCTACAGGAAAACTTGAGCCTGCAATCAACTGAACTCCAAATCCCCTCAGATTTCAAAGGAGTTCTACACATAGACCAAATCCGGTATCTGAATTTTGAATTTCCTGATTTGTCAGTTTGACAAACATCCTCGGTGGCATTTAAATTAAGAGAGCGTACAAAGATTTAAGTTTCATTTGCACTTTGTTACAAAAATCATAAATGAAGTAAATGTATTTCAAGTGCACAGAAGCACCAGTTCCTAGTTCCTGAATTTCCAGTTATGCGTGTACTTTCATTATTCACATGCATAAATGTCTGCGGTATTTTAGGTGTCTTTTAAATTCAAGATTTTGCATAAACGAGCATATAAAATTTAATGGCAGATCCTCATCTGGCTTTGAACAGGCACTGACTTCAGTGCCAGTTTACACCAGATGACAATCTGTCCTAAAATATTTATTCTTTCACAGGAGTCTGTAAGACTGCAAGTAATATTTTCTTAAGAAACTAGAATGTTTCTTTACTCCATTCTGAAGCAAAAACCACAGGGCAATCAAAGGCAATCTAGACTCCAACATTGGAGTTGCTGTTCCCCCAACATATGTAGAATTCCTATTGGACTCTCCCACAAATGTATTCAATAAACACAACAGTCAATTAATTTCATTTTTAAAAGGCAAGGCTCATACTCTTAAAATAAAAAAGGCCAGACTATTTTATTAGCAGGACGTCAAGGTGGGGGCCAGATCTTATATACTAAAATTTCAGCTGAGAGCAAATTTTAATTCCCTGAAAATATTAATTTCAAGTCAAAAATCTTTGAAAATAGGAGCTTATAGCAGAAACCGTGACAATCTTAACTGTAGCTGTATAAATAGAACACCATAAAATAAAAATACTTCCAGTTTTTCAGAAATACTTTCAAACTGTATACTGCAACCAAAGTCCAGAACTCCATTCAGTTAAAAAGATGTCAAGTGCTGGCATAAACAATTCTAATACAGACTTAACACTAATGTCAACATGAAAAGGTCAGTTTTCCTGCAGCACATCACATCTTTTTAATTTATAATATAAAGCAGCAAGATAGATACTTTTGTTTAACTGTACAATGAAAAATGATTGCATATTTTCCAGGAGCATAAAAACAGACCATGCTTTGTCTCAAATATCATATTAATACCAAAACAATACAAGTGGAGATTTCCACCCTCCACCCCCCATTGGAGAAATATAATTCTTGAAACCAGAACACAAGCTAATGGGCCAGATCCTCAGCTTGTATAAAATGACATTGGATTTGAGTTCAAAGAAGCGATACTGACTTATGCCAGTTGAAGTTCTGACTCAATATGTTTTGGAGGCAGATACAGCAACTGACCAAATTAAAACCATTTACACATTCCAGATATTTTCAATATTGTGTAGTTCATATGTGGAAATGCTGTTAAATTCTACATCTCTAATCGGAAACATTTTCCTAACAATCAACTGGCTGCCTTTGAACTAACCTACCCTAAAAAGGTCACCATCTCAAAAAGCATCACCCCCATGTGCATCAAAACATGTATGTTCCACCACTATTATTTTCTGATTTGTTAACATTCACAGTAATTTACAAGGTAAAATCAAGTAACGTGTTGGTGGTGAAAAAGTTTTTTGAAGCAGAAAGTATATTTTTGTTGTTGCAGGTAGTAACCAAAGCTAGGAATGCTGTTTATTAACACTTAAATTTCAAAGGTCAGTTTCAATAAAAAAAATTCCATCCAGCTTCAATGCGAAGATTTTTTTTCAAGGTTCCTATGACCTACACAAGGCACAGAAGTTAGAGAGAAATTTAACTGACTACAACCATTGCAAAGTTATTATCCAGTTACAGTATATAAAAGTCTGTATAACAGAGATGAACAAATTCTGCTCAACTCTTAAGGCAATTTGTTTTCAAATGCCTAATTGCTCCATTTAAAAGTTTCAGAGCATGCTTAATATACTGAATAAGTGACCCTGTTATATAGAAAAGAAACCAGTCACTGCTGGAAGCAGCTTTTGCATGCATGCGGAAAATTGTAGAGTTGTCATGCTTTAAATATGCTGCTCATATTATAATTTTAAATGTATATATTATATATATTAAATATATGAATACTAAAAAGTTTTTTTTTAAATCAGCAATCAATTTTCCCTGAAAGATCTTAACTTTTAAGCAGATGAGGACAAGTTTGTAAAATTGGCTTGGATAGGAAAAATATTAAAAACACCATGGTTACTTTTATTTTTAAAACAAGTAAAAAATATTAGTTATTAATAGAGGGCCTGATCAGAAGGCTACGTAAATGTATAGATTTTCACTGACTTCATCGGGCTTTGTATCAGGCCTACAGAGTACACAAGGGTACTTCTAACTGGACGAAAAAGCTTTATTGAAATGATCTAAATAAAAATTCATAAAATCACCATGGTTTAAAAACTGATATTCTAAGAGCCCCAAAAGATTTGTTCCATTGTTTTAACTTAAAAGACATCTAGGTAGAGAGACTTTTAATTCCCATTATTACAGTTTTGACTTTAGTTTTGCACCAATACTAAGGGATAAACTATATAAACGTATACTTTTGGTAACTAAGGGGAAATTATTCTCTTATGAAGGCCCAACTGTAAAGGCAACAGAAAACCACATGTATTCTGGCAATGGTGAGAATTAGTTATTTCTGTAATATATAGCTTCATCCTAATTTAAACATCAAAGTTTCAAGCCTGATTACTCAGAATAACTAATTATCAGTATAACAATTAAAACAAAACCCACACAGTAGACAGTTGTTATATTATTTAAACAAAACTAATGCTATGGCATTCCCAATCACAGATAATCATTTCAATGGCAGTCAGAAAGGTGACTCAGAAAATGCTCTTGCTTTTTTTTTTTTTTAAAGACCCACAAGCAAACCGTCCATTAAGTCCAGCACAGTGTTTACCAATCTGAATGTCAGACATTCGGTTTTAAGTTCTTGGCCCAAGACTCAAATCTACCTACAAAGTTTACTTATCTCAGGACTGACACTGCTCTTTTTATTTCAGCATGAAAGACATAGTTTGACTATATATATATACATATATATACACACACACTATATATATATTGTACTACACAATATGTAGTATGTGTATATATATATATATATATATATATATATACACACACACACACACATATACTACACATACACACACAAGAAAGCATCGTTTTATTTGTGTGCATATGTCACACACACACAAAAGTGTATGTGTATACATAATTATATATATGCAAGCATACAGACAAAACTGGTGCTTCCCTAAATATGAATGTTGTATGTAACATGGCAATGTCATTAATAGACGCTCTTGTGAAAAAATTAACTACCAAATGGGACATGAATATCAACTATTGAGCACATTCAGTATGAATAGCTAATCTTTAGGGGTATGCTTATTTACGACTTCTGCCAAAAGAGGAGGAAGGAAGGTCAATATGTAGACAAGTTTAAGCTACACAATTTAGGTATGAACGGATACTTAAGTACGTATTAATTGTTATTACGTAGTCCGATTCACTAAGATGCCTTAAGTCTTTAAATTTAAACGTACACTATAAACTTTTTGGCATGCAAGAGGAACATATAGATGAATACACTGATTGCTTCTACTATAACAAACATAGCTCTACCATTCCAAGGGGATGTAACAAGGATTCTAATGTACATCTTGCCAAACGTTGGTGACAGGAGATTTTTGTTTTGAGTTTTGCTTGTGTGTTTGTGTATGTGTGCGATTTGCTTTGTTTGTTTGTTTTTTAAAAACCACATAAGTTTTCTTTAAATAAAACATTTACAGCATAATGTTAAAAACCCATCACGGAAAAAAATATACTTGCATGGAGAAAAGCACATGTTGTTCTTAGCACAATCCATGGTAATGTCAAGATTTTAAAGACTAAGTTTTTGATTGATTCAAATCATGCTCTGCAATATTCCCATTCTCTGGAAACACAGCTGGAAAATTGTTATTAAAAGTCGCTGGAAACTCTAATGTAGTGTCAACATTTTGATAGCTCACATAAGAATTAAAGGACTGCTGTGGAAGTACTTGGGTATCAGGCATCTGCATGTATGCCCCTGACTGTGTGGTAGGGGGAATTCTTTGGCCAGCTAGTTGCATTTTAGGTTCCCTGGGCTCCAGTTGTTGCTTGCTTTCTTCATCTGTGTCAAGACGGGTTAGCTTTTCTATCCACATGCGAAATTTCTCCTCTGTCTGCCTCTGCATCTCGGCAAAGCAGTTCATGGCCTCTTCCAGGACATTGCCTATGCAGTTCCTATCCCACACGGTGCCCCTGTCAAGCAATCCTGGAATTTCCCTGGACGCTCCTCCAGATCCCCCAGCACGACTGTAGCCAGCTTTAAAGACATTGAGGCCATTTGATAAGACAACGTTAAGTAAGAACATTATAGTGTTTATTAAGGCATGCTAACTCAGGAAAACAGTATAAACTTTTCTAACTATGGCCAGATGGATACAATATTGGGAGACCAATCTGCAGCCTCCAAATTAACCAGAAGCATTTACTTCAAAGTAAAAACCCACCGGGCACCACAGAGTTATTACGTCAAGTTCTTGGCTTTAAAAATATTTCATTCAAGATTTTTCTGGTAAGTCTGCTGTCACAATGTGCTTGTAGGTTTTGGAAACCAAATTTAGTCCAATTCCCACAGAAACTTTAGATGCTTTCACTGTTGATTCAAAATCAAAACATCGTACAATATTTAATGATATAACGCATACCTCCATTAAACTGCAATACAAAAATATCATAGATTTTAATGGATAAACCTCATTATACACATTTTACTTAAATAGTTAGGGCCCCTCCCCCAAGGGATGGGTAAACACACACAAAACTGTACACATAACAGAGATAGAGATCAATACTAAAATTGTACTGTTTCAAGTAGCAAATCCCAAATTTTAGCCCTGTCAGTCTTTACTTCGAAAACAACACTGGACACTAAAGGAAGAATAAAATGTCACCAAAAAAACCCCCGATCTTCTTGCATGTAGTAAATACCATAAGTAACACCATGCTGCTATATGGGGGGAGGAGTGAAACAGCTTCTGTTTCTGATGGCAGGAAAGACTAACCACACCGTGGGGTTAATCCATGCAAAACCCTAGCCTGCTCAAATTTATGTCAATGACAAAACTCTCATTGACTCAAATGTGAGCAAGACCTGACCCTTATTCTCCACAGTATCAGAAAAATGGCATTTTGTTTCTAGGAGACCCTCTTTCCTGGGTCCAGTGAGAAGGAAACTGCTTGCTCTCCCTTCTCAGTGAGGTGCTAAAATGACTGTCATTGGAAGGGTCAGAAACAATCTAAGCAGAGGATCTTATTTTAGATTATTTTAGCGTCTTAAAAAAAAAGAAAAAAAGAATGGCAGCGGTAACCTATGCTTTGGTACTCAAACTCCTCAAAATGCCACCTCAAAAAAAAAAAAAAAAAAGACAGTAACATGAAGATCTGAACCTGTATGAGGAAAAGTCAACAGTGTGTACCTGGAACAGTTATGTTGTCCTAATACATAAAGGATAACTTTATTCAGATGTTTTCATAATTAGACAACCATCACATTAAGCTATTAAAAACAGGTAATTAACTGATAGTAATAATTTAAATGTAAACTATTAATTAAATGTATTTATTTATAATTTATTAGTAAAGTGGCTTTTTTCATGCAGCTAAATTTCTGGAATAGTCTGTTTGGATGTTTACAATTTTCTTTATAAACCTAATGACTTGCTATAAGATATGGGTGTCCTACTAAACAAAGTCATTATTGTTTACAAAATCCATAGGCTATCATATCTTATGAACAACAGAAAATACCTTAAAATGCAGAGAAATCACTGGATGACCTAGATCAAAAATTTACTGATAATGAGATACGGTAGTAACACATTATTGAGGCTTTATCTCTTATAGAAAATTAGTGTCATTTAAACAATACATTCTTTTTGAGGAGCCATTTAAATGAGACATGTAGAAGAATCCTTAAATTTTGGATAGTTACCAATATTTAAGATTATTCTTTTCTTATTTTCTATTATTAGCTATGCTATAGTTAAGGGTCACATGGCATTTCCACTACGAGTCCTGGTTTAAAGGGCTTATACTCATCTGTTTTCATACCAAACAGGCTGAAACTCAGCATTCGAGTTCTCTATTCAATAGCAAACGGTTTTATAATATTTGGTCTCAATTGTGTTGGCTGCATTTTATTTAAAACAAGGTTGTGATTAGAAAGTATAATTACAAATGGCATCTTCTTGCTCAACAGATCTGCTTCCTGTGTGTATATCAAGGGTCACATCTATTTACTGACAAAAAACTTACATTTTCTTCTTTTTACTTCCAAGTATTACTGCAGACCAATACAATAAGAGTAAGCTGACCTCTATTTATGCTTGCTCATCAAGGGCTTGATCCAAAGTTCAGTTAAACCAATGGAAGACTTCGAAGTGTTTTGGATCAGATCCCAACAACTTGTTAACTAAATTCTAATTGCACAATTTTTTTTTTATTACTAGTGATGATGGGTAAGAAATAACCCAGATTGACATTCAAAACCCTGGATGAGTTTGCAGGGCTATAAGCTAGAAAAAAAACATGCTTTTTTAACTTGTCAGCTGAATGAATTTGATATGATAGCTGTTAAGACACAAATATGTAATCCTACCTCATTTTTGAAGAGGCACTATTCAGAGTATAATTACACTTTAACTTAATAGTAGCAGCAAATATATCAATCAGTTTGAGATACAATATCTTTTACTTAGTGAAAAAGAAGTATGATTTTGTACATGAAATTTTACAGGAGGCTTGTTTGCAACATGCCTCAGTCAATCTTTCAATTTACTGGCAGCTTTGCATGCCAAAAAGTCTGGTTTCAAGGTGCTTTTTGCATGATATTAAAACAATAATATTTATCTAATAGATCTCTCAGCACACTGTAAACTGAAAACGTTATAGCTTTTGAATTTGGCTAGGACACCAAACAGCCTTGGAATCTTTAATGACCATAAAGGGATCAGGATATAAATATTATGCCTCATCTGAACCATAGCAGCTTCAGCTGAATAACATCCCTCAGCACTGCACTGGGGCAGTGCTTTCAACACTGACTGAGAGATTAGAGCACCAGCTACTGAAATCACCAACACTATGTACAATAGATTCCTCTTATTAGCAATCCGTCGGTTGCCAGCAAAGAGTTGCTGTTACCCATCAGTTGCTGCTAAGCAGAAGGCAGCAGCCAAGGAAGGAAGTTCTGCGGGTGGCGGCAGCCTGGATGCCAGAGATTTCCATAAGGAGCAGGGGTGTTGGGACCCATGGAGCTGCACACTATCTCTCCCTGAGCTTCCTTCCCTGTGTGGGGTCCCCTGGTATGGCACAGCCCAGAGAGGGAGGTTACTGCAGCTCAGCATACAGGCTGCAGCCCCTCTTCCTGCTACTACTCTGCCCACAGCTCCCAGCCCACAGCTCCCTACCTCCTGTGTGAAGGCAAGTTTGAGAGGCTGAAGCCCCAGAAGGAAGTGCTAGGATGTGCTGTATTTTTGCAGGGCTGAAACCAGAGAAGGCAAGTCCCAGCACTTCCTTTCCACCCTCACAAACCTGACTACAGGGGGTACTCTGCACATATCCGAATTGATGTTAATGGGATGGGATTGGTTCCTGGAAATATGTTGCCATTAACCGGAAGTTGCTAATATCAGGATTGCTATTAAGCGAAATCTATTGTGTGCGTTCTTTAGGTTTCCCACCCAAGTAACAACTAGGATCAATGTTGTTTAATTTATGAGATTTGGCAAGATCAGTTTAAGATGGTATGCTGCATCCTTGTCCCTAGCTATTAATAGTGGGTCTGTCACTTGTTGATACACTAGCCCGGTACTTTTAGGGAAAATTGCATACTTTACAGCTAAATCTTTCCAAACAGATTTTTAAATATATCTGCTCTTGAATAATCATCCTCAGTTATTCTCTTTGGTTAAAATTCATTCGTTGGCAGAGGGCCAACAAAAGATCTAGGCAGGAAGCTTAGGTGAAACTGAAATGGTTCATGGTTCATATGCTTTGTGCCGGCTCTCTGCACAGATGTAAATTGCACCATGTGTTAGAAAGGCCTGCATACTAAAAATCCTTATTAATATACAGGTAATTTACATATGTGAAATGGCAACTTTTCCAACTTTAATATTTCAGCTTTTAACAATATTCCACCATATATTAGCCTAAAACATGGATTAATGCCCTTTTTAACATTCAAAACTGTATTTGACTTATAGCAGAGCACAATGGTGTGTGGAATAGCAATATTATGTTTTTATATTATATTTTTATAGTTTAAGAGGAGTCAAATTGTTTTAAGCCAGATATTGATTGCTAGGATCATTTTGCATGCCAAGTTTTCTTCATCCAGAGCCAGTTTGTATGGCGAAATTGGAAATCCATGAAGAACAAAACCCTAAACAAAAATAGAAGTGCTAGCAGAAGCTGCTGTATCATATTTTATCAGTGTACAAAGTGAATGCCATCATGTATTCAAGGATTACTTAGGAATCTTGTATGCTAATATTGATGTTAAATCTTTAAAATACAATAGAGGCATCTTAATTTGCATTAATTAGCAAGCCATTGTGGTTTACTGGACTAGAGCCCAATTCAGTGCCCACTGAGATCAATGAAAAGGGTCTCATTAACTTCAATGGGTGTGGGATTGTTCCTTTACGTACTATAGGCACTATGTAAAATATTCAAGAATACTGCCTCACAGAATGTACTTTTGTCATATATGGCACTAATCTACTTATAATTGTAATGAAGTATTAGTAATGAAACCTCATCATAACACTTTGCTATTCAGCCTTTGCTGAGAAGGGAAATAAGACTGCTAATAATATTTTAATGAAAATTATCAGGTTTGCAGATTAGCAGTGAGAATTGAAATTCTATTGCAAAATAGTCTGGTTCAGAAATCGTGTATTTGAGTGAAAGCAGAAAAGCTAGTAAGATTGTTTATGTTTACGGCATCATTATGCATTTATTGGGATATTTTTCTTCTTACTAATCATCCCAAACTCAACCATATTGTGGGGTTCAAAAATTACTGATTTGCACTCTTAAATGGAAGATGTTCAGTGAAATCCTTTAGCATTAAAGACCCAATTGTATCCTACTAAGTACATCACTTTAATTTTCAAACTAGCCACAGGTTTAAAAGAAACTTTTTTCCATATAACTGTAAAATAACTTTACATGTTTTGATAGAAGATGACAGCAGGAATATTTTATTCTTTTTTACTGCATCTCTACATATCTGTGCTAAGAAAAACACCTATAGCAAAGTTATAATCTTGGAGCATCTTTGCTGGCGTAGCTATTTTTCATGCTTATGCTAGACATGTCTGCAAAACAGCATCTATGGTAAGCTGCTGAGCCAATCTTAAAAAAATAACTCATTAGTGCAAGAGCATCCAAGCTTTATGACACTGAGGGTTACACTGGCTTCTTGTTAGTGTCATAAGTCATTTGCATAAAGAGGTACAGAATTTTTCAAAGTGAACACATTTGCTTGTTCTTATATATCCCTTGATAGATGTACAGCAGTTTCTTGTTACTGAAGTTCACGTGCAATTAAACCTGCAGTTTACCCTTTTATCACTAATAGGGGTAAATATGGCTGAACTTGGCCTCCAGGCTGCACTTTGGGCCACCCTACACTAGCGTCTGAGTGGTCTTTAATCTGTAAAGTCCTTAGAGGGTCCTATTCACAACACAATATCAACTTGCTATGCTCTCTCAATGTTCTCTATTAAGTCAAATAAATTATGACTTTAACACAACCAGTTCACCCAATTCAAAGAAGGATCAAGCAGAATTAAATATTTATTTTAAGTAAAAGTAGTCATGCCAGATCATTTGTGAGCCACCTACAATGAGAGAGCTAGAAACTCAGGTCAGATTCAAGGCTCAAGTACACCTATTAAATCTATTAATTTTCACTAGCCTACACAGAGCAATAGGATGAGTACTGGATCATCTCTCTCACGACCCTTCTCATTTAAAGGGTAACTGAAATGTGAAAGAATATATTCTAATCACTGCACCTAATTAGCAAGGATTCATTAAAAAGATGAAGTATGTCTTAAACATCACTTAACCCACTGTTTAGTGTCAATCAGAACACATGGACTATGAAAAGATATGCAGGTCAGTGCTGTCCCCTAGTGTTTTGTATGCTCACTCCTTGTGTCACATGTAAAATTAGGCCTTGATGCAATGTCCACTGAAGTCAATGAGAGTCCTTCCATTGATTTCAGTGGGCACCGGATCAGGCCTTTCGAATGCAAGCTCTTCAGGGCCAGGACTGAGGGCCAGATTTACAAAGGTATGTAAGTCACCTAAAGATGCAGGCAGGTGCATAGTGAGGTTTTCAAAAATTCCTAGGCACTTAACTTCCATTGCAATCAATGAGAGCTAGGTCCTTCTGAAAACCCCACTAGGGCTTATCTACAACTTTAGGCTGCTAAATACCTTTGAAAAGCTGGCCCTGGTCTATTTATTTGTTCTGAAGGACCTGATCCAAAGCCCACTGAAATCAATGGGAGTCTTCAATGGGCTTTGAATCAGGCCCCAAGTGCTAAGGATGCTCTAAAAATAATAAATAATGAGACAAGTAACTGTCAAAGTTATCAGTTACATTGTACTATTTTAATTGGTAAATATAGCTACCGAACCACTATTAAATAAAACCTCCTTTTAAAAAAACCCAAAAAGAACAGAACTAACCACATAATTATGGAAGTCTGTACCTTTCCCATACCTGCATTTCCTGTGTTCAATCTACATCCTAGCAAAGAGATGCAGCCTTACAGAGTATAAGCAAAATATCAGTTTTCAAACAGACAGATCAGCATCAGTCACCATTATTAAAGTAAGTTGAAACAGTTACAGCTATTTGTAAAATCGTACGTAAATTATTCATTTGGCTGTCAAAGTTAAGACTGCCATTTTCCTTTAAATCTTCCTTTAAACTACAGAAATATGCTGTTATTTAGCATGCACTTTATCCCCCAAACATCCTCTTTAGTTAGCAGAAAGGGGGGGAAGGCAGATCCACCCAGGAAAGACTGGCAAACCAAAAACTTTATTTTAAATTTTATTTTATTTTTTAAGGTTGCCATATGATGAAGGTTTTGAGGTATAGTATATTGAAAAAACAGCTCACACATAATCCTGACCATGGTATTTGCACCAATTAAATAATGAAGACTCACCAGATGAAAAACTTTAAGAACTGATCTTTCTTCTGCTATAAAAATCATGAGAATGCCCCAGTAATGTGCTGCACCCAGCTTGTCAACATGGATATAACGGAGAAGGCAGAAATATAAAAATTATAGATTCATATAAACACAGAAGGATGGAATTGGCCTACTCCAAACATTTTGAGACACCAGGAGTGTCAATTTGGGACATGTACGAATAATTTTTATTTATGCTCTAAAGTGGCCAGCTGCAATTTGCATGAATGTAACTAACAAAAAGGCTAAGTAAACTTATAATTTGAAATGTAGAGCTGAAAAGCACAGCATAAGTGCAACACTGAAGAATGGGGCCTTATGGTAAAATGGGCAATAGATATGCCATGTTTTTTTCAAACACCGATGCAGAGGTGCTATTGTAATATATTAAAGTGCGGTTGCCCACTTATAATACTATATTGGCTAATTAGGCTGTTGTTATTATTACCGTTTAACCAGCACTAATAAGAGTTCATATAGGTTTACAAAGAAAAATCTGAAAATTCCAAGATTTAAGATAGTCCCTTCTACAATTTACGTGTACAATTTGCTGTTGTGCAAAAGCAAACTGAAAACCTCAGAACAGATTTTAAAATTTGCCATGTCTTGTTAATACACTGCAGTCTTCAAATTTACACAGAGCTGCAGCTCTCCTGGTTTTTCTCAAGTGTCACTCATCTAATTTAGCATGACAGCTGAGAAACGATGTCAGGCGCTTTACAGTTCAGTTTAAAAAACATCCTCTACCTGGTATCTCTGCAGTGATTGTCTTGCTGCTCCCTGAAACCTCTTCATCATCTTCTGACGAACTCGTGCTTGAGTCACAGGTCAGGTCACTATCACTGGTACTGCTGTCCTGCAGCAGGTTGTATTTCTTGCGAGCAGCTGCCTCCCGTTTCTGTCTTAATAACCGGATTCTTTCTTTGTGCTTTTGGCTCCGATGACCTTTTACCTTGGTGACTCGTCCATTCTGCTTATCACTAGACTGTCGATTTTTCTTGGCAGCCATAGTTGATGTTTCACTTTCAGATCTGGATCGTCTAGATTTTCTCCCAACTGCAGCCCCAGAAACTCCAGAAGGGTCTCCCTCTACAGGAGCCTCAGCGTGACAGGGCTCATTCTCTTCTGCGGAAGACAGCGTATCTGAATCAGCCAAATGCCCACTGGAAGAAGGGGAAAGCATGCAGTGATTAGAAGAGTCACTCTCATAGATTTGGCCTGCTGTTGGCTTATCGCTCTCTGTAGATGCTAACTGAGACTCCGAGGAGTCCCGTCTCAGTTCCATCAGTAAGCACGGCATTGAGGAGAGCACCACAGAATCTGCTACAATGGGCACACCATCTTTCTGAGCGCACGTGTCTAATTCTATAGGTCCATCTTCACCAGGAGCTGCCTCTTGTTTTTCAGAGAGTTTTGGTGAGACTTCTGAGTCAATGAGTTCTTCTACTTTTCCCACCGCCTCCATCTTCATTTCAGAGTTCCAAGCTCCTCCTTGTCTCAAAGCATGGAGTCTAGAGGACTGGGGGAACTAGATTAGGTTTTCAACAGCAAAGCAACCTGCGTAAGAACAAAACAGTAATGACAATTTACTCAAATAGCAGAATCGCTTCTACTTTTTTGGTCATGTCCACAATTTCACCCAGTGAGACCACTTATTTATTTAGTTAAAGCTAGTATGGTACATTACAATTTTGGCTGTGGTACTTTTCTTTAGCTTCTGCCTTTTCCTGGTTAACTCAGTCTGTGACGATGACATGCTTAATGCTTTCCCTTTCTTAATGAAAGATGGCACTATCATTGAGCAAAATACACTTCAATCTGCACTAGTTATCACAACAGATCAGAAATAAAAATGACTGCAGTTTCTAAACTCTTACTTTGGAAAGTTTAAATTAATACAATATAAGCAGATTTTGAACTTTTATCTAGAAGAAATTTTTAGTGCACTTTTAAGGAAACTTCAGTATTAGTAAAAAGTGACAATCCAAAAAACCTGAAGTCCTCTACTTGGGGAGGCAACCTTTAGGGGTGACAACATAGTTCAGTTTCCATGCCAGTGGGAACCCAATGAGTGTTAGCAGTCCACTTCCAGTATCACTACATCTGCTGAGTCACTGGTTTAGTACAGTACCAGCCCAGAGAGAAGTGGCGTTGATGGTTCACTTACAGTGAAGCACGAACAATACTTCATACAACATTTAGGTGCACCTTGGAGGTCTCAAATACGAGTATTGACCCATCCTGACCTGGTTTAGCTGCTAAGATCTGTCAAGGGAACAGCATAAGATAGTACGGCTGGTGACAAGAAACACTTTCTATCCACACAAAGTTTCAATCGCAACTTTTACTTCAAGTTATAGTTTGATAAACAGCACTGTTCCATCTTAAATGTTAAAATCAAGCTGTCTAGAAAGCTGTTAACTTATAGGTCGCCAGCCATTGTAGTATCTGAGCACCTCCAAAGTATAAATAAAAATAGCATTAATTCTTTCACCTGTATCATAGATCTCCTCCCATCCACATTTTAATTTTGACTTCAACATACCGTAAAATCACGCAAAAATCTTTCAATTATCATCCCCACTTATACGTAAATTAAAGGGGACAATCTGTTTAGGCCTAAAAATTGGCATGTGCTAACAAGGTAATTTAATAGTTACTACGGTCAACATTCATTATTTTAAAAAATATGCAGAGCTATGTTCTAATTTGTGGGAGGACTTTTTAAAGGCTCTATTTCTGTAGGATCTAGAAAAAGACAATGAGTACTTATATAACATAAGAATGGCCATACTGGGTCAGACCAAAGGTCCATCTAGTCCAGTATCCTGTCTTCCGACAGTGGCCAATGCCAGTGCCCCAGAGGGAACGAACAGAACAGGCAATCATTAAGTGATCCATCCCGTCACCCATTCTCAGCTTCTGGCAAACAGAGGCTAGGGACACCATCCCTGTCCATCCCCGTAGCAAGGATGGTCTAATGGGTAAGGTGCTAATCTAGACTCAAGAGATCCAGGTTCAATTCCCTGTTCCATTACAGACTTCCTATGAGACGTTGGGTGCCTCTGTTCCTCAGTTCCTTTCTGTAAAATGGAAATAATATACTTCCTTACCACAAAGGGTTCTGGGAAAAGCTCTAGATCAGGAGTGGCCAACATGAGCCTGAGAAGGAGGCAGAATTTACCAATGTACATTGCCAAAGAGCCACAGTAATACGGCAGCAGAACCTCATCAGCTCCCCACACCCAGCACCTCCTGCCCACCATCAGCACCAGCACCGTGGATCAGCGCCTCCCTCTCCCTCCCCGCACCTCCTGATCAGCTGTTTCGTGGCATGCAGGAGGCTGGTGGGGTGGGAAGGGGAGGAGCGAGGGCATGGCAGGCTCAGAGGAGGGGATGGGAAGGGGTGGAGTGGGGGTAGGGCCTGTGGCAGATCCAAGGGTTGAGCAGTGAGCACCCTCCAGCACATTGGAAAGTTGGAAAGCGCCTGTAGCTCCAGCCCCGGAGTCGGTGCCTATACAAGGAGCCGCATATTAACTTCTGAAGAAACGCATGTGGCTCCGGAGCCACAAGTTGGCAATCCCGGCTCTAAATTCTGTTATGAATCCCTTGAACCATCCTGAATCTTGCGATTTAAAAAAAAAAATATTTCATTCCTCCCGAAGTGTCATGAGTGTCAAGTACTACAGTTATGGGCGGGGGGGGGGGGGGGGGGGGGGTCCATAAATGTACTTCAGATAGACAGCAGTGAAGGAAGGAAAGTTTAAATTAACAAAACTGTCACAGCATTGTGCTGACATTTATTAATTGTATTGGCTACTTAAACAAGGAAATAAACTTGCCATATTAGTGTTGGGCAACATGAAAAACACAAGGATGACAAATCAAGGTTTGCTAAATGAGAAAGTGGAAACTTCTAAGAGGGAATCACAATTACAAATGCTAAAGAAGAAAGCATAGCGATGTATATAGAGAAAAAAGGCATTTGACAGTACTTGAAATGAGCAAAACTAGTTTGAAACAAAATATGAGAAGGCCCTTCTAAAGCTGGCAATTTCTACAGAGAATTCTTATAGACAATATATAACTGCGTAAGATCCACATTCTCTGCCTCTTTTCAAATGTTACAATATACTACATCAAAAAAACTTATAACTAGGAAAGTGAATATACTGAGATGTAAAAGCTAATACTACAATACTTTCACTGGCAAATCTCATTATTACTACTATTAAGTAATATACCAGTTATACAGATGGAAAAACAGAGGCACAGAGAGGTTAAGTGACTTGTCCTAGGTCAAACATAGTGTATATTATACCAGGGAATGGATCCCATGGCTTCGTCTACATTAGATTTTTTTAGTCTGTAATTTGCTATGGGTGCAGTTCTCTGCTGGTAGCACTGGTTAAAGCAGTAAAGTAGATAAGACTCATGGGGGCTCAGTCATTTTTAACCTTGAGTTCATCCAAGCTTTGTCTACATTAGTTTTCTCCAGTGCTATAACTGGAGAAGCTATACCATATGGGAATTAGAGTCCAAGAAAACTTTGTGGAGACAAAGTCCATGATTCCCTTTCCTTCTGAGCTAGGGAGTCAGAAGGGAAGCAGCATATGCCTGGGCCAAGGGAAGCTCTGGGAACTTCCAGAAGTACAGAGGTCAACAGGGCAAATGGTCGATGATGTTCAGCAGGCATGCTTCAACTCTGTTGATACAGACGCCTGCTGCTTCTCCACTATTTACCTTCACACATGGTAATACATTGTAAGTCCCAAAGCAAGCTGGTGATTTTGTAATTGTGTTTATGGAAATTCTGGATTTCATGATACTCTTTCTTGAGCACCTTAACTTTCCATGTTTTCCTCTCACTAGGATCAAAGAAATGTTATGTCCTCGGGGAAGATCTCATGCAGAGGTGTGAAAATTCTGCTGCCTGATCTTTACGGGTGTATGTGTACATTCTTCCACCTCTGCCCCTGAACTGAAGAGCATGAAGATTTTGATACCACTATATCACCGCTAGACCCCAGAAATCACCACTACATGCCCCTTGCAGATTGGCGATTTTCAAGATTCCATTCTGAAATCAACATCTGCACCCTGCTGCACAGAAACAAAGATGCTCCAGCTAGAAGCATGAGGACTGGTGCCTTAGCGCATGTCTTCACATGCTCTACAGTACTGCAACTGTGCCACTGTAGCGCTTAAGTGAAGACGCTCCTACGCTGACGGGAGAGATTCTCCCGTCAGCGTAGTTAATCTACATCCCTGCGAGGCAGTAGCTATGTCAATGGGAGAAGCTCTCCATCAACATAGTGCTATCTATACAGGGTGTTAGGTTGGTATTAACTATGTCACTCAGGGGGTGTGGATTTTTCACACCCCTGAGCGACATATTTATACCGATATATGTCTGTAGTGAAGATCTGGCTTTAGCCTTAAAGGCACTGAAATTGGGGAGAGTGGCTTTTTCTTCACTCTTAATGTGGCATAAGGGAGGGGAAAGGGCTCATGTCCCAGAGCCTTTTCAGCACCCAGAAACACCTTTAGGAAATGTGCAAACTCATTTCCCCAAAGAGGACTAGTGGAAGATGTACTGGCACAGGGAAAGGGTACCAACAATTTCTCCTGGTGGCAGTACCTCTCCCTGCTAGTGGCTGTGGCATAGAGTGAGGAGTACCGTTTAGTCAGTCACCTGTAATTGATAATTGATTAGACTCACTCCTGGAAGCACCCACCTGGCCAAGAACAATCCACATTAATTAGGCTGTGTGGGAAATATTTGTTCCGAGGAGCCAGGTCTGCAGTCTCCAGATCTGTCAATCATTTACTAATACTGAATTTTGTAAAATGAAAGTGTCCCTTGTATATAACAACCCTGACAGAGATGTCTGCCAAGATTCAAAGTGTTCCCTTGCTGCAGGGAAGAACACACAGGGATGACAGTCTCTGAAAAAAGCTAAGGAAAAGCAAATCTTAAGAAATATTATTATTTTAGTTCTACTTTCCTCTTTTAAAGAGGAAAGAAAAGCAAAAAGATTATGTTGAAATATTCCCACCCTTTCCTGGAAACATGCTACACAAGTTCTCAAGGTAACCTTAAGAGAAAGCCAAGCAGGCTACTTAAATCAGAAAACCACTGCACTGAAAACTAGTTTGTGAAACATCACAGGCTCAAATGGATATTTAATTACACAATGTCCAAGAACTCCATTCCGCCAAAACAATTTTGTCCTTTTTCTTAGTGAACAAATGTTTGGCTGAAGATTAAGAAAACAGTTCTATAAAAACAGCACTGTCAGATCCTTGTAATACAAAGGATTTTCTCCTCCCAACAGTGCATGGAAAATGCACGTACGTCTAACATGATCTTTATGAAGGAAGTATTTTCACAGAAATCAATTCATGGGCTCATTTTGACTTCTACTTAAGCAATAAAAACGTATGCAATATTAATTTACACACTGTCAAATAGGGCATCTTTATCTGAATTAAAGTGCATCTTGCAAACAATTTAGGCATTGGTCCAGAAGGACTGCGAAACTCAAGGGTTCTCCCTCAATGCATAGTAACATTAAGCATTTCTTTCTATCCTTTAATCAAGTTATCTTAAATAACTTCAGAAATCCAATTACACCATACAAGATCTCCATAATACATGTATTACTGTTTCCATTTTACATATGGGTAAACTGAGGCACAAACAGTTGTCCAAACACCACACCAAGACAGTGACAGAATAAAGAATAAAACCAAGAGGCCTTGATTCTCAGTCTACTGCTCTATTACTCCTGGGGGAAATCTGCATGACTGCGCACATGCAGAATTCATGTCCCCCGCAGATTTCTTTGCTTCCCCACAGAAAAATGACTTTCTGATGGGGAAGCAAAGGGAAGCCGCAAGAGCAGTCGTGCATCCCTCCCTAATAGCGTGGGCACACCATTTCAGGCACCAGGAGCAGCCAGAGAGGTAAATCACTATAGGGACTATGGATACCTCGGCCAGTGGCTCCTACCCTGCATCAGGTTCAGCTGCTAGTCCCTGCTGGGTGGGAGGGAGAGACGGGATTTGCTCTTCCCCTGCAAGGAGCAGCCAGAGCCAAGTCAGACTCACCTTCAGAAACCTCCACCGGCTGCAGGAAGCTCTGCAGGCCTCCCATCCCCACTTCCTGCTCCCATCACTCCTCAGCCATGGGGAGGGAGGGGCTACTGGACAGGGAGCTGCTCCCCCATCTGCCCAACCCCTGTCCAGCTGGATGCCCCCATACACAGATCCTTCTGCACCTAGAGCCCCTCCCACCGAACCTCCCACACCTGAACCTCCATCCCACTCAGCCTCACCCCCTGCATCCAGAGACCCTCTCCACTCAAATCCCCCCTTCTGAGCCCCACCCCCTGAACCCAGACCACCGCTACTGAGCCCCCTGCACTCCAACCCCCACACCAATAAGCCTGAACCCCCCATATCTGGACCCCCCAACAAGCCCTCCACACTTTGCCCCCCCAACCATCTGTACCCAGACCCTCACCCCACCAAGCCCCAAGCATCCAGACTTTGCTGCTGAGCGCCCCCACACCCAGACCCCCCCCCGCGCCGAGCCCCATACCCAGACTTCCCTGCTGAGGCCCAATCACCAGCAACCAGACCCCACTACAGAATCCTATTGCCCCTGCACCCAGACCCCTACTGAGCCACCCACACCCAGATTGCCCCACACAGAATCCACTCACCCCACACCTGGATCCTCCCCCACACTAAGCCCCTCCACATTTGGATCCTGCTAGGCTGAGCCTGCCCACATCTGGGCTGCCTTTCGTGGAGAGGTAGGGCCCCAGGGTGTTTCTGGAACAAGCCCAGCCCTTGCGCTAGTTATTCCTCACTGTCGAGATCTTTCTAAAGAATGATGAAAGTTTATATTCTCATTATCCCAGGCTAAAATTACTGCTGCCTATATATTTTACATTTATGTAGCAGACTGAAGGATCCCCAAGTATGTTTCAGTATACAAGCACACACACAAGACTAAAAACTTCCACCACATGTGATTACAGCCACCTCTGAAGTGCAGGGATGCACCACTGCACAGTAAAACAAAGAGAAGACGCTTTGGCCAAGGACACTGAAGCAAAGTCCTACTCTTACAAAGAGAATCGCGAGACTTTTAATGCCCTCCAATTTTAAGGTCTCATCTGAAAGACCTGCATATAGGTCTTCATGATTTTCATGCCATCTTTTACGCTTGGAACTCCCTCCATTCCCTTTCGTACCAATAGGCCCACCCTCTCAATTCAAAACCCTTCTTTACTCCTTCAGTGAAGCCCATCAATGATAATCTAACCTAAATTCAAGTTTTATATAAATGTTCAACAAAAATATCTAAGTAACCAAAGGAAAACAAGCAAAACTAAATCAATTGAAATGATCCTATCTCTGCTAGAAATATTAGCCTCCCTCAAGACAGGTGTGCAAGTACAGATATTTTCCTTCCAACCCACCACAGTCTGTCATTTTTATTGAGCTCTTGATGTGATTTACTCTGCAAACGCCAAGACCATATCTTTTTATCTGCTTGTAGAAGGTGCCATCTCCATAAAACAACAGAAGACTGCATGGTACTCAGTTTTACTCAACATGGAGTCACCTTTGCTTGAATTTGAAACCTGGGCTGCTCTAGAGTGTCTAGCCTTTTTCACACCACTATACCACCACCTTCTGGATACTGTACTACTTTATGTAAATGGTCCTTAGAAAAACACTCTCCTAAAGCTGATTCAATAGCACCCCATTCTACCCAAGGAACATTTTTGGGGACTGGACTTGGCTGTTTAACCAGTTAATTCATAACTCAGGCCCGGCAGCAATCCTAAAAGGTTGGACACCCCACCCTGTCCAACCAATATGGTTACAGAAACAGGAGATGACAGGATGAAACTAAAGCTCTGCTTCAACTGGTTTTGCATAAACAAATGAGGTTAAAAAATAAACTATTTTTCTATTAAGCCCTCAGACTGTGTATACAAACCATCCAAGACTCAGCAGAGAGGGTATGTTTGTGAAACACCTTTGCATTCTTGAAAAAGACAGTCCTTTTCCAGCATGAGTAAGCAAGAACTTGGAGTAAAAAAACCTCAACTTAAAAATATTAATACAGGTGAACTTGAAAAAGGGAGAATATTAAAGAAAACTAGTCAAGACTGACCAGCCAAGAGAATCCAAAACATACTTCTAGAACATGAACCTGCATTCAGCACTCTATACACCCTCACCAGCTGAAGGGGAACCAAGCAAAATCATTTTCCTTGCTAAAATAAATTCATGAGTTTAATATACAGGAGAAGAGGACAGAAGATAATGTGTGTTAGCTTTGGGAAGTGTTTCCCTTCCACTGTGTCTGGCTGTCTATATTCCATTGTTGTGAGTAGCCAGCATTTCCAAATCTACAAGACTTCTTCCCTCTGAATTCAAGAGAGATGGATTTTTATAAACTGCTTGTTCCTAAAAATGGAGACAGAAAACACTAGACTCACAAAGGGACTCAGCTGCCCTGCCGGCCAGTAGTATTTACAGCACCAAGTTAAGTACCCAGACTTCCCCTGCATTTTATGGGGAGAGTTAGGTTTCTAAAAAAGGGATTCACAGAAGCCAACACGCTGAGTGGGGAGCTGCCTAAACTAGCCAGTAAGAATTCCAAGGAGAGATGCAGCATCTAAGCACCATCCTTCAAAGGTAGTTAGGTGCCTAACTCCAGGCCAGAGGGACACACCCACCTCTCTCAGGATTCACAGCCCCGGATCCCCTCCTGGAGTTAGGCACCTAGAGAGGTCCGGTCACACACACCCCATAATAGCTCGGGCATCTGCCCCATAATAGCTAATAGCCCAGTGGTTAGGGCACTCACCAGAGTTGCTCAAAAACCCTCAAACCACTGCTTTGCATAATTTAGAGCAGCTATTTGAACACACCTGGGTTCAGGTCACTGCTCCAAACCAGGCAGAGCATGGATTCAAACTTGGGTCCATCATCATTGCTAGCTCTTGTATGGAAAACTACAGCACAGTATGATCAAACAGAACTGAAAGCTGATAAAACGTGGACAAAGGGGATCCAGTGGATATAGTGTATTTAGATTTTCAGAAAGCCTTTGACAAGGTCCATCACCGAAGGCTCTTACGCAAAGTAAGCAGTCACGGGATAGGAGGGAAGGTCCTCTCATGGATTGGTAACGGGTTAAAAGACAGGAAACAAAGAGTAGAAATAAATGGTCAGTTTTCAGAATGGAGAGAGGTAAATATTGGTGTCTCTCTGGGGTCTGTACTAGGCCCAGTCCTAGTCAACATATTCATAAATGATCTGGAAAAAGGGGTAAACAGTGAGGTGGCAAAATTTGCAGGTGATACAAAACTACTCAAGATAGTTAAGTCCCAGGCAGACTGCAAAGAGCTATAAAAGGATCTCTCAAAACTGGGTGACTGGGCAACAAAATGGCATATGAAATTCACTGTTGATAAATGCAAAGTAATGCACATTGGAAAACATAATCCCAACTATACATATAAATTAGCTGTTACCACTCAAGAAAAATCTTGGAGTCATTGTGGATAGTTCTCTGAAAACATTCACTCAATATGCAGCGGCAGTCTAAAAAGCAAACAATGTTGGGAATCATTAAGAAAGGGACAGATAAGAAGACAGAAAATATCATATTGCCTCTATATAAATCCATAGGCAGGAGGTTTAAAACAAACAAAAATAAGTATTTTTTCACACAACGCACAGTCAACCTGTGGAACTCCTTGACAGAGGATGTTGTGAAGGCCAAGCCTATAACAGGGTTCAGAAAAGAACTAGATACATTCATGGAGGATAGGTCCATCAATGGCTATTAGCCAGGATGGGCAGCGATGGTGTTCCCTAGCTGCTGTTTGCCAGAAGCTGGGAATGGGCGACAAGGAATGAATCACTTGATTATCTGTTCATTCCCTCTGGGGCACCTGGCATTGGCCACTGTCAGAAGACAGGATACTGGGCTAGATGGACCTTTGGTCTGACCCAGTATGGCCATTCTTATAAATCCAGCACGATGAATATATATACCCATCTGTAAAGTGAGTACAAGTGGTACCAGTGCAATATCCTCATCTGAAACCTGACTGAAGTGTCTAAGAATATTGGTAGAGATCAGCAGCTGCTGGACTATTCTCAGCATCACTTTCTTGATAATTTTGGGGAAAGAAGTAGGGTTGCTAGTTGCCTTGAGAACTATCTAGATTACTGTGCAATTTAGGGTGGTCAGTAGATTGCCCACAATGAGAAACTTTGATAATATTGGTCAATAGAGGACCCAGGTACTCTCCAACACCTATGGAAGTAACAGGTCCATTTCATATAGATCACAGATTTCTGATTAAGAATTCCCATTTGTACAATTGGGTCACATACAAGACTATTTCTAATTCTCAGTTTAGGCTATAAATCTTTCAGGGTAGGGACTGTCTTTTATTCCATGTTTATACAGTTCTTAATGGGACACTGACCACACTTGAGAACCCTAGATCAGGGGTTCTCAAACTGGGGTTTGGGGGGGCACGAGCTGTCAGCCTCCACCCCAAACCCTGCTTTGCCTCCAACATTTATAATAGTATTAAATATAAATTAAAAACAATTTTAAATATAAGGGGGGGGGGTCGCACTCAGAGGCTATGTGAAAAGGGTCACCAGTACAAAAGTTTGAGAAACACTGCCCTAGATACTACTGTAACAAAATAATTGTGTTGATCCTTTCAACAAAGGAGGCATAAGAGCTCTTAACAACGAGAGGAACTCTGATCTGAAGCTGTCAGCTGCAGTCTGGGTTGAGATATTGCAGATGGCGTGGGAGTGAAGATTCTTTTGACCGCTAGCACAGTTGCTCTATTTATCACAACATAAAATTTCTTATGATGCTAATGGGAGTCCAAGAATATTTAGCACCAGTTGTATTATAATATTCTGCCCATCAGCTGATGTAGAGAAGTAGTATATTATGATAAACTACGAGGACAAGGCAGGAGAGGAGGAATTTTAGAACTAAAGCTAAATGATAGCAGATGATTGTTACGTTTCAACTACATGCACTTTGGTTCCATAAATGGACAACATGCTCCTCAACTATTCTGGCTCAAGGAGGCCTTAGGATGCATGATCAAACCTACTCTCTCCCCTCCAGCTGGTAGTAATAGCATCATGGACTGAATGGTACTATTGGTAACTCTAAATAAGAGGCACTTTAAATATATTAGTCACTAGCATAGAATTGTTCTCCTGAGTACTCTGGTACCTGCATTGAATATTTTTTGTTTTTGACTAATAAAGTAATATTGAATTGGCAGTAGGGGAAAGATAGTTATAGCAACCTCACACTGTAGGAAAAGAGTAGACAAGCTGGTAAACCTAGCATGTTTAGAGAACACCACTATTCCCTTTAAATATTCTCACTCAGACTCAGACTTTAAGGTCAGAAGGGACCATCATGATCATCTAGTTCAGTAGTTTTCAAACTGTGGGTTACGACTAGGGTGACCAGATGTCCCGATTTTATAGGGACAGTCCCGATTTTTGGGTCTTTTTCTTATATAGGCTCCTATTACCCCCCACCCCCTGTCCTGATTTTTCACACTTGCTGTCTGGTCACCCTAGTTACGACCCAGTACTGGGTTGCGGAATGTAAGGCACTCACCCTAGTTACGACCCAGTACTGGGTTGCGGCGGCTCTGGTCAGAACTGCCGACCGGGCCATTAAAAGTCCCGTCGGCGGTGCTGCCCAGCTAAGGCAGGCTAGTCCCTACCTGTTCCGACACAAAGCTGTGTCCCGGAAGCAGCCAGCAGCAGGTCCGGCTCCTAGGCAGAGAGGCCACAAGCACTGCCCCCGCCCTGAGCACCGGCTCCGCATTCCTATTGGCTGGGAACTAGCCAATGGTAGCTGGGGGTCGGTGCCTGTGGGCACCTTAGGACCCCCCGCTGTGCTGCTGACCGGGAACAGCCGGAGGTAAGCCCAGGCTCCAAATCCACACCCCAAATTCCTCATCTGTGACCCCACCCCAGAGCCTGCACCCCCAGCCCAAACGCTGACCCCCTCCTGCATCCCAACACCCTGCCCCAGCCCTGAGCCACCCCCAAACTCAGAGCCCACTCCTGTACCCCAAACCCCTCATTCCTGGCTCCACCCCAGAGCCTGCACCTCCACCCCAGAGCCCTGACCCCTTCCTGCACCCCAACCCCCTGCCCCAGACCAGAGCCCACACCCGAAACCGCTCATCCCCAGCTTCGTTGGGTCATGGACATCAACAATTTTCTTCAACTGGGTAGCCAGAAAAAAAGTTTGAAAACCACTGATCTAGTCTGACCTCCTGTACCATTGCAGGCCACAGAACCTCACCACCCACTCCTGTAGTGGACCTCTAATATTAAAACACTTCAATACTCGCTAGTTAGTATTTTTAATTCCATCACTATTAATCTGCATGCCCTTGTCAAAGTATCGTACTTCAGCAAAGAAATATGTAGACAAAAAAGATTAGATTTATTACACATATTGGGAAAAAACAGAAGAAAATTTTTTTCTGATCATTTATGACAAAATTAAGTCTCTACCCTAAATTCAAATTATTTTTGAAAATTGAGTTATATAGGCTCTATAGTGTCAGAACCCTAGAACTTTTTTTTTTTAATTGGGTTGTGAAAACTTGCTCTCTAACCAGAATTCCATGGCACTCCATCCCAGCATGTTTTGTAGCAACCTACCATTTCTGAATTCCCTCGCACCGTGCTGAACTGATACCCAGCCAGGCTCACTCTACAGCCTTCAAAGGGCCACTGCACACTCCTTTTAATTAAGACTATAAGTCAGTTTTCAAAATACTGACTGCGATGCAATACGATACTGAACTGCTCAAGGTAGTTAAGACCAAAGCAGACTGCAAAGAACTTCAAAAAGATCTCATAAAACTAAATGATTGGGCAACAAAATGGCAAATGAAATTTAATGTGGATAAATGTAAAGTAATGCACATTGGAAAAAATATCCCCAACTATACATACAATATGATGGGGGCTAATTTAGCTACAACTAATCAGGAAAAAGATCTTGGAGTCATCGTGGATAGTTCTGTGATGACATCCACGCAGTGTGCAGCAGCAGTCAAAAAAGCAAACAGAATGTTAGGAATCATTAAAAGGGGATAGAGAATAAGACGGATAATATCTTATTGCCCTTATATAAATCCATGGTATGCCCACATCTTGAATACTGCGTATAGATGTGGTTGCCTCATCTCAAAAAAGATATACTGGCATTAGAAAAGGTTCAGAGAAGGGCAACTAAAACGATTAGGAGTTTGGAATGGGTCCCATATGAGGAGAGATTAAAGAGGCTAGGGCTTTTCAGCTTGGAAAAGAGGAGACTAAGGGGGGCTATGATAGAGGTATATAAAATCATGAGTGGTTTGGAGAAAGTGAATAAGGAAAAGTTATTTACTTGTTCCCATAATATAAGAACTAGGGGCCACCAAATTAAATGAATGGGCAGCAGATTTAAAACAAATAAAAGGAAGTTCTTCTTCACACAGCGCACAGTCAACCTGTGGAACTCTTTGCCTGAGGAGGTTGTAAAGGTTAGGACTATAACAGGGTTTAAAAGAGAACCATTTTAAATTCATGGAGGTTAAGTCCATTAATGGCTATTAGCCAGGATGAGTAAGGAATGGTGTCCCAAGACTCTGTTTGTCAGAGGGTGGAGACGGATGGCAGGAGAGAGATCACTTGATCATTATTTATTAGGTTCACTTCCTCTGAGGCACCTGGCATTGGCCACTGTCGGTAGACAGGATACTGGGCTGGATGGACCTTTGGTGTGACTCAGTATGGCCATTCTTATGTTCTTATGTAAAATATAGTACATTTTATTGGATGAAACCCATGGATATAGATAGGGCATCAGCCACGTTATACAGCATCAATTTCCTTATGACTCGAAAAATATTGTCATCGGGTATTCTGCTTACATGCTGCTAATCAAACTGCATTGTAAACCCTGGAAAATTACAGGTATTCTGTGGACAAGGAGTTTCACAGTTCAATTGCACCTGTGTTGCTCCTCAGTGGTCCAGACAGAGCACCTACTCTTTTGGGTGGAGACCCGCATCCCTCTCCCTTCTGACCAGCTTATTTCCAGGCTGCACAGTTCCCTGACTTCACTGTATATTTCCCAGTACAGACAGGTTGCCAGAGGACACCTGCTTGCTTTCTCTTTAGAGAAGGTTAACAGGTGCTACAGATATAAGTCACCACACAGTACTTTCCATGCAAGCCTACTTTATTCTTAAGCATTACAGAGAAAACACACAGAAAACAATGAAAGAACCTACTCATATGCAAATAACCCTAAAATGGGCTCTAACGGGAACAGTCCTTCAAGCCCTTCCCCCCTCCCCCTGCCCCACAAACAAATGAGAGTCCTTGTGGTTACCAGTTCATCACAGCTTCAGCTTAGAACAAGCACCCAGTCCTCCCAACCCTCCACTAAGGATTGGGGCCCTCCATGGATCAGGGTCCTGTCCATTTGCTGGATGAGGAAGAAGGGTTTAAGCCCGTTTAAAACCAGGCTATTTATCCACAAACCCTTTCTTAGCCCGCTGGGCACTGGAGAATCCAGTTTGAACGAATATATGCAGACCTCTCCAGGGGGGTGGCTTCAAAAGATTGATAGGAGAAAATATATTAACATCCCCTTGTAGGGAAGGTAAATACAACGCCACAACACATATATAATTGTATTTTTAATACAATGTACCTCAAAGGTATTAACCCTAATTCAATAAGTTTTACCTTAATTCCATAAAGTTTATTCTGGATAATACAGAATATTGTCAGTCTGTCACAGGGAGCAACAGCCAAATATAATTGCACCAACTTTATTGCTAGCTGTACTGGCAAGCTGTGCTAAAATTTTTAGCATGAAAATATTGCTGCAGCCTCATTTGGTGAAATTAACATGCATCGCTATACTGTGCTTTTATCATTAGCATCCACGTTTTTAATACTATAGAAGAGAATAAACAACTACCATACTTCCTCTACTTTTCCTCTTAATTAAAGCGAACTAGTGCTAGTGAAAGGTGCTGCCGTGACAGCCTGGAGACAGGGTTTGCTACAGGCACCGTCAGCACTCTCATGCTAGCCTGGCAGTGTGCTTGACCTCACTCTCCTCTCAAATATTTTAATTTTGATATTAAATACTTCTTATTTATCAAACGTTAAAGTCAGTCATAGAATGGTCTGTTTCCCCAAAGGCCAGTTTTTGCTTCACTAAAGACAAAGAAAAGTCTTCTCTTTGCAGCTAATTTGCTGAATGCCTCTAGTCTTGTCAAAGGTGCCTGACTGGCTACAAGTGGTAACGGAGGCAACCTATTAGATCTAGTCCATCTAACAGCAATGGCATTATATATTCAATAGGTGACTCATAACATCTCTTTAGGTTAAAAGTTTATCCAAAATGCCTTATACTGAAAGTCAACTTGCATATTGTTTGTACTGAACCTGTAGCAGTCCTTATCAGTGGCCATCTAAAGAGGAAGAGAAGCTCTGCATAAAGTAGAAAGTTTGAATTGAACTGCTTTGAGGCCCTGTATTTTTTCTGTGGGAGAAGATTGGTGCTTTGATTCCACACAGTTTATAGAAACTATTACATTAAGTGACCTCAGTTAAAATATTTTAACTTCAGTCATAGTAACAAGCGTATGCAATCAGTAGTCAGTCTCCAATCCCCCTCCCTTCCCAAACCACCTCTTCCATTAAGAGGCTCTGCCAGTTCTTGCTATAGTCATCTTGAATTCCCTGGGAAAGCATTCTCAGAAGAGACAGAACTGGCAGAGTGAAGTGGGTGGACTGGAAGCTGACAACTGATTAGAAAGCCAAGATAAAAGTGAAAAGTCTAGTAGTCTTAAACTGTTTTCCTGTTAACGAATGTCAGCCTGATTCCCCAGCATTACCAGAGATGGATATCAGCATTATGACAAACGAATATAGGGTACATTTAAATATTGGAATAATTGCTTAAGCAAAACAGACAATTATTTAACTTAGGAAAAAAGTACAATAGCAATTGTAATCTAACATTTAGAGTAGATCGGGGATCTCAAACTCAAATCACCACGAGGGCCACATGAGAACTAGTAAATTGGCCTGAGGGCCGCATCACTGAAACCTTTTCATACAATGATACAAAAGTATAGTCAAAAATGAAAAAAAATGAAGAGTAATACAGTATTCTATTAAAAGTCAATGTATTCACTTTTTAAACACTGTAATGCAAAGAGGGGTTTTAATAAAATATTAACACTCAGTAATGTTTGGTGCTTGGCTGCCAGTGGAGTTGGCACCTATGGCGGACCGCAGGAAATAACGCCGCGGGCCGCGTGAGGCCCGCGGGCTTGAGACCCATGGAGTAAATGGAGACAGGCCTCCTTGGGCATATTTCCAGCTCTGCCACTCGCTTTGTAAACTTGGGCAAGTCACTTAACCACTTCACCTCAGTTTACCCAAAATGGGAACAGTAATGCCAGCTTCTGTGAAAAGAAGCCTAGTACAGTTTAATCAATGACTAAAACACAAGACCATCTGATAAACACTGATGGAGCAGGCTGGGATAAGAGTGAAATTTCCCGTATGTGGTCAGGCTATGTATGTCCACCTTTCTGGAAAGTTTAAGAAGGTACAGAGAAACAATGTCTTATAGGATACTACTAGAAAAGAGCATTGCACCATAATTTCAGCAGCCTCTTGAAATTAAAGTGGTGCAAACGTAAATTTGGAAGTGTCTTAAATATACACACTGATACCTACGTCTAGCCTTAAATAAATACCTGTTATTTGTGATTAAAAGTAGCCTGATGTAATCATAACAATTTTTAAGATTTCTCCACAAAGATTGAGCATCAAGAGAGGTATAGTATATCTGTGAAAGTAAATCTGTATGTTATTATGCTAAGTGAGTTATTCATATTCTGTTTGAAAGACAGCTACACAGTTAAATTCAGAGAAAACAGAGGATACTGGATCACCCTGGACCTGAACTCAACCTACCACATGCCCAGGGGCGTATTACTTGACCTTCCTGTGCCTCAGGCAACCCATCTGTAACTGAGTAAGAGCAACACCTCACTAACTCAGATGTTGTGCCTGGTTTTTAATCTTGAATGAGTAAATTACTATACAAGTGTCAAAAATCTAAGCTGTAGGGAAATAAGGTAACATTAATAGTACAATTGTGTTGGCCTCTTCAGCTATCAATGAAAAATGTATTACAGATGTGTGTGAACAGGGGAACATATTCTAACCATAGAGAGCACAAGACTGGGAGCAAGGAACTATTTAGTTTTAATCCTGGCTATAACACTGACCTGAACTTCATCTATGCCACCAGTTCAATTGCAACCTCTCTAGCTCAGTTTCTTATCTAACATAGGGATAATAATTCTCTCTGATGAAGGTGTCACTAATACTGAAGTTTATCTAATGCTACACACCAAGTATTTTGTGTTATGGATTTTTATACAAACCCCTATACTCTCAATTACAACAGTACAATTAACTAAAGGAAGAAAATACTAATTTTACTGACTTGCTTTTAGGATCGTGTGATTAATGACACACATATATTAGTGAGAATTCAACAGCATGGTTTGTCAGTCCACTATGGAAATCATCATCACTATAAATAGACTAAGCGAGATAATACTATTTCATTGGAGCAGGAACCAGTGCTGTGGTAGCTCAGCAACTGCTAGGGCTTTAGATACAGCTAAAAGTTAAATGAAAAACTGAAGGCCCTGTGGGTTGAATGTGGATACACGTTTTGCAATATGAACACCATTAGCTTCAAGTCTAGTCAGGTTTAATAACTGAGATGAAAGACTTACTACACTTGCTCAGCAGTCCCAGTCCACCAGTATCTGCAGTTTTAAGTCACATTTTTGTATTATTACATTACAGACCCAGTGCTGTCAAATGAAGAGTATATTAAAATACAGACACTTTCTGTGACCTTTCAGTTTTAGGAATATTAGAGGTTATTAGTAACTGTAGGTAATAAAGGTGTTCAGAGATATAAAAGTTCATTGTGTTCCTTTAAAATCTACAACAATTTTTCAAAAAACCTTCACAGGTAGCAATGTAGACGGGGGGTGGAGAGGGGGACAGAATAAACACAGCCAACAGAGTTCTAACCATCCTCTTCTTTACGCAAATACAACCTGCAGCCACTCTTTTATACTGTAAGATCTCTGGAAACTACAGGGTCCAAGGGACACAGATGCTTGTGTGATGAAACTTGCATTGTCGGTGGAGCAGAGGATATGGGAGTGGTCACAATAAGACAAAAGGAGATGGGCGAGTAAGAACACAGAGCCATGAAGGTCCTTAAAAACAAAGAGGAAGCTTGAACTTGATGCAGAATAACTGGGAAGACAGTGAAGGGATTCAAAGAGGAGAGATGTGATCAGAGCAACAGGCAAAGTTGACAGCAAGTATGTTACTTGCTGCTTTGACCAAACCATACCCCTTTTTTGGATCTCTCCACTGTATCCTTTGTTCTTAATCTTCAAGGCCATTCACAATTCTGTTTCTATTGTTTGTTCATCCAGTCTTACTTTATTAACCCGCACCTCCTCTACATTGTCAATGGCAGCCTTATCTACCAGTCTGTCAGTTTTCCACAGGTGCTTCCATGTCTTCTTTTTACAATTCAGAAGGATTTACATGGCATTTGCTGTGACTACTGACTATCAAGCTATTCTTAGTTGCCTCGCTGTTGCTTTGCATTTCCTTCATCATCTGTTTGTTGTACCATTTGTTTATTATCTTATCTCTTCAGAGCTTACAATATTTTTGATGCAGTTTTTACAATGCCTAGTGGGACTAGGTACTCCCACAATACAAGTAAACACAAATAACTGTAAATACAAGGTCACTATCTTTTCCTCTTTCGAATCTCTACTCAAGACATACTTCTGCTGAGATGCCTATAAGAAGTCAGCCAACTAATGATTAGTTTGACAAAACACTGGTATTATAGGTACACTGGCATTATTATCTGATATTTTACCAGCCATTCAAGTCTCCAAGTAATAAAACCCTTCTCCGGATCAGTTTCTTTTGTAAACACCTGACTCTTCCAGATCATTAACCATGCAGATAAACTGTTCAAGAGTACAGAACTCACAAGTTGATCAAGCACGTCATTAGTCTTAGGAATGGTTGCTGTGTTGATTGCCAAACTGCACCACATTTCATCTCACTGATTGGGTGATACGGATTAGATCCATGTATAAGTCAAACTCCATGTAGGAAAAAAAGGTTGTGTGCTTGCTAGACCCAAATCACAGGAAATCCTGTGCCACCCAAAACTTTATTTCAAGCTTGTAAAATTAATTCTAGATTTGCAAGGAGGCTAAGAGAACAGTTGCCCTGGAGAAGGGGAGAAAGTTGCATTTTTCCCCAGGCACAGCTCTTAGCACTTAATCACAAGAAAAACAATTACACCTAACATTAGGGCTAGGTGTGGCAAACACCACAATAGAACTGCCTCTGAAGCACTGGTTCTCAACCCATGGCCTGATACCCATGTGACAGCCTCAGGACCATACAGGTAGTATTGCATGCGGCCCACATAACACCTCCTGGGCCGTATAACAATAGTAAATAGGTTGAGAACCACTGCTCTGAAGGATGATACTATATTCACTTCCCACCTCACCACTTTTATCTAAAACGGTTAAAGGGATGCTGTCAGATAGTTGAGGCCAGACATTAAGTTTTGTAAAGACAAAGATTTAAATAAGAAACTCAGGTTTCAAAGCCCTTACTAAAGACATAGAAAAACTAAGTGAAGAAGTCTTTCACAGGGGTAGCCGTGTTAGTCTGTATCCGCAAAAACAACGAGGAGTACTTGCGGCACCCTAGAGACTAACAAATTTAATTGGGCATAAGCTTTCGTGGGCTAAAGCCCACTTCATCAGATGCATAGAGTGGAACATACAATAGGGAGGATAGATAGATAGCATGAAAAAAATGGGGGTTGCCAGACTAATCAGTTAAGGTGAGCTATTATCAGCGGGAGAAAAACAAACTTTTGAAGTGATAACCAGGATGGCCCATTACAAACAGTTGGCAAGAAGGTGTGAGTAACAGTAAGGGAAAACAGATTTCAGTTTGTGTAATGATCCAGCCACTCCCAGTCTTTATTCAAGCCTAATTTAATGGTATCCAGTTTGCAAATTAATTCCAGTTCAGCAGTTTCTCGTTGGAGTCTGTTTTTGAAGTTTTTTTGTTGAAGAATTGCCACTCTTTGTTCTGTTACTGAGTGACCAGAAAGACTGAAGTGTTCTCCTACTGGTTTTTGAATGTTATGATTCCTGATGTCAGATTTGTGTCTATTTATTTGCGTAGAGACTGTCCAGTTTGGCCAATGTACATGGCAGAGGGGCATTGCTGGCACATGATGGCATATATCACATTGGTAGATGTGCAGGTGAACGAGCCCCTCATGGCGTGGCTAATGTGATTAGGTTCTATGATGGTGTCACTTGAATAGATATGTGGACAGAGTTGGCATTGGGCTTTTTGCAAGGATAGGTTCCTGGGTTAGTGTATTTGTTGTATGGTGTGTGGTTGCTGGTGAGTATTTGCTTCAGGTTGGGGAGCTGTCTGTAAGCGAGGACTAGTCTGTCTCCCAAGATCTGTGAGAGTGAGGGATCGCTCTTCAGGATAGGTTGTAGATCTTTGATGATGCGCTGGAGAGGTTTTAGTTGGGGGCTGAAGGTGACGGCTAGTGACGTTCTGTTACTTTCTTTGTTGGGCCTGTCTTGTAGTAGGCGATGTCTGGGTACTCTTCCAGCTCTGTCAATCTGTTTCTTCACTTCAGCAGGTGGGTATTGTAGTTTTAAGAACGCTTGATAGAGATCTTGTAGCGGTTTGTCTCTGTATGAGGGATTGGAGCAAATGTGGTTGTATCTTAGAGCTTGGCTGTAGACAATGGATCATGTGATGTGTCCTGGATGAAAGCTGGAGGCAAGTAGGTAAGTATAGTGGTCAGTAGGATTCCGGGACAGGGTGCTTATTAGGACTGTAGTGTCCAGGAAGTGGATCGCTTGTATGGATTGGTCCAGGCTGAGATTGATGGTGGGATGGAAATTGTTGAAATCATGGTGGAATTCCTCAAGGGCTTCTTTTCTATGGGTCCAGATGATGAAGATGTCATCAATGTAGCGCAAGTAGAGTAGGGGCGTTTGGGGACGAGAGGTAAGGAAGCTTATGCCCAAATAAATTTGTTAGTCTCTAAGGTGCCACAAGTACTCCTTGTTCTTTTTGAAGAAGTCTTGTTCACTCTTCACCTTTTATACGGTTTATAATTTGAATTTCACTAGCCTGGACAATGAAAATAGACTAGCACTTCACTTGTGTATAATCAGTCTAAATAGCATAACATTATTTGGGTTGCAAGTACTGCAGAAGAATGGTTAAAGCTAAATAAACTGTTTTCTGTTTACAGAAGAGTCATAGAAATTTGATATATTTAAAGGAACACAGTTAGGTATTTCAGCAAAGATTTATGTTTGGTTGATTTGAATAGCCAAGATTCACTGATTCCAGTAAAACATCTGACACTAGCATTTCTACACAGGAGTTCTAACAGTCTTTGAAACAAAGTCAGAAACTTTGCATTACTTATATATTAACACTAGCTATCATCGAAAGTTTGAAACTTTATAACTACGCTGTTTGAGTTATGACTTCACAAAAAGACTAGGAAAGCAAATGTGTAAACTTCTCAGAGCACAAACAATTTGGCTGATTTCTTTCAAGATTAAAAACATTTCAGAAGTGTATTTAAGTTACATGGGATCAGATAGATTTAAGACTAGAGTCTTCAGTATTCTGAGTAAGAGTGAAGATAATTTTGGAAAAGTCTGTCCAATAATGCCAGAGTAGGACCAAAAAGAAAAGCTCAAACATTAGAAAATGTCATCTAAAATGCATTCAACAGCTTAGGCTCTGTCTACACTAGAGATCTAACAGCAGCACAGCTGTTCCAATGCAGCTGCACCGCTGTAAGATCTCTCATATAGCAACTCTGTGCCAAGGGGAGAGAGCTCTCCTGTCAACATAATTAAACCACCCCCAACAAGCGGCAGTAGCTATGTCGGCGGGAGAAGCGCATACCACCACTTATGCCGGCATAATTTATATCGCTCGAGGTGTGTTTTTTTCACACCCCCGAGTGAAATAAATTGCCAGCATACGTGGTAGTCTAGACATGGCCGTAGTGTCTCTCTTAACCCAAGCAGGACAGTGGTTTTATTTTACAGTATTTTTAAAAGGTCTTTATACTTAAAGCTTCAGAGACAAGTCCTACTGTCCATCAGTAGAAACTTCTATTAAAGTCAATGGGAGATTTGCCTACGTAAGGAAAGCACAATTTGAACTCGTCACAAACGCTTGAATTGGAACTTTTGCATAAATTTAGACAGGTCTATTATTTATTACATAAATGAGGCATGCATTTGTTTCAAGGGACTTTTCAAACAACACACATTATGGTATCAAATTATGAAAATTTCTTTCTAGGATTATTTAACTAAAAATTTACTTCCCAGCATTGTCAAGACAGATTCAGCGAGCTAGAGTAATCAAGTTACAACAGATTATGGGGCTATAAAGACAACTGGAAAACTTGAGAGTTGAGCTTTTATGTCAGGACATGAAACACAAAACATCACACCAGTGCTCACTGGCACTAACCTAGTAAACTTGAATACCAGGAACCATTATTTCAGTTACCCCTATGTATTCTCTCTGTCCTCAGTAATACTGATTAAAAAAACATGGTAAGTAAGATCCCTAAAGGCAGATGGGATGAGCATAAGAGTTTATAACTAGAATGATAGGCAGCAGAGCTGGAGCGGAGGGGAGAGGCACCTGGCCACTTTTTGACTGGGCCAAACCCGAGGGCGCTTTGACCCCACACTGCAGGTTGCAACGCCACTCAGGACACTTCTCTGTCATGACACAGGGGCATCTGAACCAAATCTCAGTGAATGCCATTCCCACCTGGCCCACAGGGTTGCGGCAGCGCTCAGGTATGCACAATGCCACCCACTCAAATTTGGCCCAGTCGCCCCTCCATCAGGATGGAAGGGCAACTGGGTCAAACCTAAGTGGTGCTGCAACCTCAGGTGCCAGTCGGCAGCATCACTGGTTCAAATTTGGAGGGGATGGGTGTAGGGGCTCATGGGCCGGAGGACCAGGTTGCTGGTGGGTGAGGTGCCTGAGAGAGGAAGAGGTCAGGCAAAGAAGCAAATTCTATTGGCCCCCACTTCAAACGGCGCTCCAGAGCCTTGACTGGAACAAATCCAGACACACTAAAGGTCTCTACTGGGCTTGTCTTGACATCAGAAGTGAAGTGCTGCACCCCCACACTTCCTGCCATGTGGTAAAATGGGGGCGAGGGGAGGGGAGAGATACATCTAAGGGCTCCTGAAAAGCCACCCCCGAAAGCTAGAAGGTTCTTTAAGAGTCATTCCCCTAGTGCGCTGAACTGCATTACCCGCAGCTCAAGGGTGTGTGGATGTGACCTCCCACCAGGGTAACCCGGCATCCACCCGGGCCCTGGGGTGCTAGAACCACCCCCAAGCCCCGCCCCCACTGCAGAATCCACCCTGCGCCTCGGCACCAGAGATGGGGCCCTGCGCGGGGCCCCTCCCGCCCGCGCTGCGCACTCTACGGGTGCAGGCCCGTCCCCGCTCAGCGCCTCCTCCCGGCACCCCTTCGGGGCCCAGCCCGGTGCAGCGCGCCGGGACCCGGGCCGTGCCTCGGCTCCCGGGCTTCCTCCCCCGGCCCGGAGAGGGGACGACGCGGATTCTCCCCGAGGCCGCCCCCCGCCCCCCGCTCCTCCCGGTCCCGGCGCGTGTGCGGGCCCGCTTCCTCCCAGCCCGACCAGACGCGACGGGGGAAGGGGCCCGGATCCTCGGTAAGCGCAGACCGGGGCGGGCGGGCCCCCCAAGACGGGCTCTGGAGAGGGGCCCGAGCCCGCAGCGGCTGGACGCGGGTCACTCACCAGTGCAGCCGCCACCGCCACCGCGGCTCCTCCTCCTCGCCTCCCCCTCGCGGGGGAGCAGCTCGGGCATGGGGGGGCCGAGGCCGGGTCTCCTCCTCCTCCGCCGCCGCCTGCCCCGCTCCCCGCCCTGAGCGCCACTGAGAGAAAATGTCACCGGAGGCCGCTCGGCTCCGCTTGCGGCGTCACATCCGGCGGCCGGGACCGGGCTGCCGCCGACCGCCGAGCGGCGCACAGCGCGGCCCCGCCGCCGGCCCCTGCAGCGCCGCCTGGCGGCCCCCGCGCGCGTCGACCCTGCCGCGGCTGGAACGGGAACCGCCCCCACCCCCAGAGCCCCGGAGACTGGGGAGGGAGAGCCGGCCGAGCCCCGCCCCGCCCGGGCTCCATGGGGGTGGGGGAGCAGCCAGAAGAACCTTTCCTTCCAGACCCCACCAGGGCCCCATGGGGACAAGATCCAGGGAGACCCCCCCTCTCCTGACCCCGTCTCCCCCCTCCCCTAGATCCCTCCCTCATCCTCTGGGGAGTCGGGGAATAATCCAGAGCCTCCTAACTAGGGTCCCGTCCAGAGGGATGGAGGCAGGGGAGCCCTAGCAAACCCACGATGGCTGGCCGCCTTTGTCTGAAACAGAGGAGGTTTGGACACAAACACGTTAACACTGCAGTCCCATCCTCACTGTGATGTCCAGGGCCGGAGTTGGGATGCGAGGCTTGGGAAGTGCCGGGCGAGGGGGGGCTGTTTTTGTTGACGACAAACGGGAAAATAGAATATTTGAAGTAAAATGTTTCAGGTGGTCCGGGTGTGGATTCGTTTTTCACTAACCTCCTAGAACATTCTGGACCTTTGTAGAATCTCATGCAACCTTCCAGATCTTTTGAGAACTACATTTCCTTTGAACCTCCTCGAATGTTGCCAGCCATACTCTCGCGGGTGTATAAGGGGCACTGCGTTGCCAGTCAGTCAGTGAGATAGGGAGTGAAATGAGAGCCCAGCTGCACTATTGTGTAATTGTGAAAGTGTACTTGTGTTTTAAGACTTGAAGAGTGTAAATAGGGACTAGTAAAGAACTATTTAATGAGACACCAGAGATATCTATTGAACCCCAATCTATGCAACAATATAAAAGAAATACTGTAACTTCTTTTGCCATGCTTAACACATAACATTTGATGACTTTTTAAGACTGCAGAACATAGACTTTTGCTCTCCCTCATTCTGTCTGGTTTTCCCCATAGAAAATAAATGATGCCCCCAAGGAAGCTTTCAGGAGCTCGGTATCAGAAGCAAAAAGTTCAATTGTAATCTCGTTTGAAGCAAGGGGCAAATTAGATGGGAAAATATCTGAAACAGAACAACACAGACCAGGCTTTAGGCAATAGTGATCGTTCCACTTCAGAAGATATTGAGGAGCAAAGTGTAAATGATGGAGGTCCTATTACTAAGGAATTAGAAGATTTACATGATACGGAATGGAAATGTGAGGAAAGTGGTGAAGAATTGTCCAGTTTTCCTAGTGGTGTAAAGGAGAGTGATGATAAAGAAAAATCTAGTTTACATGAAAAGGAGAGAAACAATAGAGAAGAATCAGCCTAGCATGATGACAGAAACAGCAGTGAGAAAAACTACACCCCACAAATCGATACATCAGATCCTGCTTTATGGCCAGCAATCCTAAACTCTGCCAATACTGATCATAAAATATTGAATAGGCCAGGCAAATTCGAGGATATGATGTTTCCAGTAAATGAGCAGAAGCGACACTTCTCAAAGTCACACTACGAAAGAGTGCTCAAGAATGGTAAGAAACTGAATCAGCATTGGCTAGTTTACTCAAAATCAACGGACAATGTGTTCAGTTTTTATTGCAAAATATTTGACAAGAATGCCAAATCATTGCTTGCGCTTTCGGGGTACAATTACTGACATAACTTAGCTGATGCTTTGAAGCAACATGAAAAGACATCTGGCCATTTTACGGCCTACTCCAAATGGATGGAAGTCCAGTCCAGGCTCAAGCTGAATAAATGCATAGATGCAGAAAACCAGCGTATTATTAATGTAGAAACCCAGCATTGAAGGAACGTGCTCAAGCCTCTGATCTCAATTACCCTCTTCCCTGCAAAGAATAATTGCCTTTCTGGGGTTTGGATAAGTTGTTTACTGAACATAATGGTAATTTCCTCAGTTTGGTAACTCTCCTTGGGAAATACGACAATGTCATGCATGAGCACCTACATTGAGTAGTTTGTAAAGAAGCTACAGACCATTACTACAGCAAAACAATTTGTAAGCAGGGTCTGAATGAGTTCTTCCCTGACAGCTAGTTGGGGAGAGGGAGAGACTTCAGGAGCAAACTGTATTTACATGAACACATCTACCCTGCATAGGTATCCAGCAGACAGGAGCTGTGTAGCTCCAAGTGATCAACTTTGACTGGTGTTGGGTTAAAAATCACTTTAGAACTGAATGCAGGGGTAGTGAAATGAGATCAAACTAGCTAGAGACATAAAGGGTAACAAGAAAACATTCTACAAATACATTAGAATCAAGAGGAATACCAAAGACAGGGTAGGCCCATTGCTTAATGAGAGGGGAAAACAATAACAGAAAATGTGGAAATGGCAGACATGCTTAATAATTTGTTTCGGTTTTCACCAAGAAGGTTGCTTGGTGATTGGACGTCTAACAGTGAATGCCCATGAAAATGAGGTAGGATCAGAGGCTAAAATAGGGAAAGAACAAGTTAAAAATTACTTAGACAAGTTAGATGTCTTCAAGTCACAAGGGCCTGATGAAATGCATCCTAGAATACTCAAGTAGCTGACTGAGCAGATATCTGAGCCATTAGCGAGTATCTTTGGAAAATAATGGAAGACAGGAGACATTCCAGAGGACTGGAAAAGGGCAAATATAGTGCCAATCTATAAAAAGGGAAATATGGACAATTTAGGGAATTACAGACCAGTCATCTTAACTTCAGTACCCAGAAAGATAATGGAGCAAATAATTAAGCAATCAACTTGCAAACACCTAGAAGATAATAAGGTGATAAGTAACAGTCAACATGGATTTGTCAAGAACAAGTTGAACTTAATAGCTTTCTTTGACAGGGTAACAAGCCTTCTTCATGGCCGGGAGGAAGTGGTAGATGTGGTATATCTTGACTTTACTAAGGCTTTTGATACTGCCTCACATGACCTTCTCATAAACAAAATAGAGAAATGCAACCTAGATGGAGCTACTATATGGTGGGTGCATAACTGGTTGGAAAACCATTCCCAGAGAGTAGTTATCAGTGGTTCACAGTAATGCTGGAAGGGCATATCAAGTAGGGTCCTTCAGAGGTCAGTTCTGGGTCCGGTTCTGTTCAATATCTTCATCAATGATTTAGATAATGGCACAGAGAGTACACTTATACAGTTTGCGGATGATACCAAGGTAGGAGGGGTTGAAAGTGCCATGGAGGATAGCATTATAATTCAAAATGATCTGGACAAACTGGAGAAATGGTGTGAAGTAAATAGGATGAAATTCAATAAGGACAAATGCAAAGTACTCCACTTAGGAAGGAACGATCAATTGAACACATACAAAATGGGAAATGACTGCCTAGGAAGGAGTACTGCAGAAAGGGATCTGGAGGTCATAGTGGGCCACAAGCTAAATATGACTCCATAGTGTAACACTGTTGCAAAAAAAGCAAACACCATTCTGTGATGTATTAGCAGGAGTGGTGTAAACAAGACACGAGAAGTAATTCTTCCGCTCTACTCCACACTGATTAGCCCTCAGTTGGAGTATTGTGTCCAGTTCTCGGTGCCACATTTCAGGAAAGATGTGGACAAATTGGAGAAAGTCCAGAGAAGAGCAACAAAAATGATTAAAGGTCTAGAAAACATGACCTACAAGGGAAGATTGAAAAAACTGGGTTTGTTTAGAAGAGAAGACTGAGAGGGGACACGATAAGAGTTTTCAAGTACATAAAAGGTTGTTACAAGGAGGAGGGGAAAAAATTGTTCTTCTTAACCTCTGAGGACAAGAAGCAATGGGCTTAAATTGCAGCCAGGGATGTTTAGGTTGGACATTAGGAAAAACTTCCTGTCAGGGTGGTTGGGGGGACGGATAGCTCAGTGGTTTGCGCATTGGCCTGCTAAACCCAGGGTTGTGAGTTCAATCCTTGAGGGGGCCATTTAGGGATCTGGGGCAAAAATCTGTCAGGGGACAGTACTTGGTCCTGCTAGTGAAGGCAGGGGACTGGACTCGATGACCTTTCAAGATCCTTCCAGTTCTAGGAGACTGGCATATCTCCATTTAGTATTAGTATTAAGCACTGGAATAAACTGCCTAGGGAGGTTGTGGAGTCTCCGTCATTGGAGATTTTTAGGAGCAGGTTAGACAAACACCTCTCAGGGATGGTCAGTGATATCCAATACATTCGCCAATAGCCACATGTGGCTAATAGGCTATTGAATTGTGGCTAATGCATGTGGCTTTTTTATAATGTGGCTTAATTTGGCTTTTTTATAATGTGGCTAATAAGAAAAATTCAAAACCACAAGTGTGGCTAGCAGTGTGGCTAGCATCGAATTTCTGTTGGACACCTCTAGATCAGTGTTTCCCAAACTTGGGACGCCGCTTGTCCAGGAAAAGCCCCTGGCGCGCCCGGCCGGTTTGTTTACCTGCTGCGTTGGCATGTTCGGCCAATCGCGGCTCCCACTGGCCGCGGTTCACTGTGCCCGGCCAATGGGGGCTGCGGGACACGGCGCGGGCCGAGGGACGTACTAAGAGCTGGCAGTCACTAAGAGACTGACCTGCAGAGGTCACAGCAGTGAGGCAGGTGGCGGAAGAAGGCAAGCCGGGAGGCGGCGAGCAGCCGGCAAGAGGCAGCAAGGAACAGCAGCTGGCAGAATGGCCAAGCAGTGAGGAACAGTGGCTGGTGGGGTAGCCAGGCGGCGAGGAACTGTGGCTGGCGAGGGGGACAGCCAAAGCATGTGCTCAGATGGCGGAGCAAGCCAGCTGCCTTCTTCCCCAGGTGGGAAGTGAACTCACACAGATGCACCTCTGCACCCAGGTCAACCACTGTGAGTAGGGTATGGTGAGGAAGTGGGGGGGAAGGCACAGTAAAGGAACTTTTGGTTGTAGAACTCAAGAACATGAGGCAGAAGACACTGCTCCACGCACTCTGGGCTGGGTATCCTGCTTACAGGTTTATGTTTATGAATCCTGCTTGTGGCATTTTAATGTTGGGTGACTTCCCTCCTTTCATTAAAAGTTTCTTTTCTACACAGACTCTGCGCTTGCAAGTGGGAAAATATTGCCTCTCAGAGGCACCCAGGGGTGTTCTGTAATTTCCCCAGGTTACTGGGTGGGGGCTTGAGCCGGTTCTGTGTTGTATTGTTGAAAAGGAACCCCTAGATATTGAACCCAGCCCTGGTTGCTGCCGGCTACACCTGGCAGAAGGGTCACAAATTCAAAACGAATTGATTGACCTTATGACAAGGAAGGTTCTTGATAACATATTGATGCGGCTTGGAAAAGCGAAGTACTATGCCATAATAATGGATTGCTCTCCCAACATTAGTCACAGGGAAAAGATGTCATTTACAGTAAGATTTGTTGATGACAAGGATGGCTGTATCCAAGTAAAGGAACACTGAATCTGTTTCCAGTCAGTGGATGACTCTACTGGAAAAGGCCTAACAGAACTGTTTATGAATGTTTTGAATAAGAATAAAATAAAGCTTCAGGACTGCCACAGCCAAGGCTACAACAACAGCGTGAATATGAAGGGAAGAAACAGTGGTGTCCGGGCGAGAATCCTTATACTGAATTCAAGAGTGTTCTTCATGCCTTGTGGTTGTCATTTCCCTCAACCTGGTTGTGTCAAATGCAGTGTCTTCTTCTTTAGATTCACTATCTCTCTTCAAAGTACTGCGAGGTCTATATATCCTGCTTTCAGCATCAACTATCAGGTGGTGAATCCTCAAGGTCATGGACAATGCTACAAATCTGACTGTGAAGCCGCTCAGTGACACTTGCTGGGAAAGCCGCATTGACAGCATAAGGCCAGTGAGATACCAAGTGTCTGAGGTTTACGATGCCCTCATGGAACCGGTGCAGTCAAGTAAAGCCAAGGCCAGAATCCAACACAAGGTGCAAAGCCTGGAAAACCAGATCACTGACTTAAAATATCCTGTTCCAAGTAAGCATTGTAAGCAAGGCATTGCAAACTCAGTTGATGGACATTGTGACCATTACTACTTCGAGGAGAAGCTGCCTTGATTTCGTTGTGGCTTACAGAGACAGCGGATTTGAAGGTGCCATCACTGCTGCCAAAGAAATGGTGGAAAATTTTCAAATGGAGCCTGTCTTCAAGGAAACTCATATTCATCAAAAGAGAGAGTTTGGTTATGAGGGTAGAGATGAGGTGATGGGAAGCTCGGAAGCAAAATTCAAGAGGGAGGTGTTTTGCTCACTCGTTTACATTGCTTTAGTGTCCCTTGAAGAAAGGTTTGGACAAAAATGAAGCACCACAAAAGGACCGGGGGCGGGGGGGAGGGGGAGGGGATTGTATTACCTTAGTAACATTCTTGAACAGTTGTACAGACCTTCACCAGGCACTGACACATGGGGAATGTAATGTTCAGATGCCAATGATAAAGATCTCTATGTTGAATTGAACAACACCCGTTACATTTTGCAACACAGGAAGCACTCTCCACCCCAAGTTCTCCAATTCATTCATGATGCAGAACTGAAGGACACTTTTCCAAATGTGTGGATAGCTTTGAGGATTTTGTTCATGCTGCCAGTCACAGTCGTGAGTGGTGATCATTACTTTTCGAAGCTCAGGCTCATTAAAACATATATTTGATCGACGATGGCCAACAAGAGACTGACATCGCTTGCTATTTTGTCACTTGAAAATGCCATTGTCCAGTCTTTGGATCTCTCTGACGCTGTGCTTCAGTTTGCAACCAAACCAAATTCAAGTGTGTACTTAGGCTAGGCAAACAGAACGCATACTTCCCTGTGGAGCTTTCTAATGGCCTCTCCTGGAATTATTCCCCTTAGAGCAGTGGTTCCCAAACTGGGGTTCGTGAACCCCTGGGTTCATGAAATGTTACAGGGGGTTCTTGGGAAAAAATTCCCTAATGGCGGACAGAGCTGTACCTAGGGACCCCGGGCAGCACAGGACCGGCAGCCCAGAGCCCCTGGACTTCCAAGAGCTAAGCCGATCAAAGCAAGCATATGCATCACTGAGGAAATTTAAACTTCAAGACTCCTTATAAGAAATGGAAAGGGAGGTGGATATTTTTTGCTGTTCTTTAAAATTAAATAGGCAGCTAGTATTGTTTTTAAAATTATTATGAACAACAAGTTTAAGCTTTGTTGTAACGTGCGTTGTTTGCCTGGACTGCTCAAGATCTGAATTCTCGTGTAGGAGGAACTCTTTGAGTCGGCTTCTTAAATACTTTCATACTGTTTCACATCTGATACTCCTTCATGAAACCTAGGAGCCTTGTCTTATAACAGGCTTATTCAAAGTGACAAAAGCTATGAGAGTGAGATCTTGGAAGAGTGTTGCCGTTTTCATAATGTAATGAAAAATATTGTAAAGATAAATGATAATAAACAATTAATAATAAAGTGTGTAATAAGCATGTAATAAAAACAAATTTTATATTTCCAAGGTCATTGCTTTTATAATGTATACTCACATAAAGGAGAAAATCCCTCGAATTATTCATTTTTAGGAGGTGGGTCACGAGACTTTACATTTTAGTGAAAGGGGTTCACTGGTTGTTAAAGTTTGGGAACCACTGCCTTAGAGTCATCGTTTTAGGGAGGAAAAAGGCATACAAAGATCAAAATGTATTTGTTACCTGAGCTCCATTCCACAGCTACATCTAGAGTTGCCCATTCAAGTGCTCAGGAAGCAAAACATTCCTAAAAGTAAGGTGGGACACATTTAAGACCCTTCCAATTCATACTCACCTGATAAGGGAAAGTTCGACACAGGCAATATCAGCATGATATTTTGCACACCTCATTGATACATGCTGCAGAGTCCTTAGCCAAGAGCAGGAGTCTTAGGGTATGTCTACACTTACCCGTCGCGTCGGAGGCGCGGGATCGATGTTCTGGGTTCGATTTATCGCGTCTTGTCAAGACGCGATAAATCGAACCAGGAAGTGCTCCACCGTCGACGCTGGTAATCCAGCTCGACGAGTGGAGTAGGCGGAGTCGACGGGGGAGCCTGCGCGCCGCGTCTGGACCACAGGTAAGTTCGAACTAAGGTACTTCGACTTCAGCTACGTTATTAATGTAGCTGAAGTTGCGTATCTTAGTTCGACAGGGGGGGTTAGTGTAGACCTAGCCTTAGAAACTGCTTTAAAAATGAAAGCCAAGCAAGTCAGATTTGGTTCTAAATTTAGATCTTAAGACCTGTCTCATATAATGTCTTGCTAATAATCAGGAACTGGGCATGAACAGCACACTAGAGAAATTCACAGATGATAATTTGGGAGTAGATTCTAAAACCTGACAGGACAGATAAAAAATGGAGCAACGTATAGAATTAATATATATTCTACCAAGAGATATAGTGGATTCCCCATCATTTGGTGTCTTTAAAATTAAGATTGGATATCTTTGTGAAATATACACTTCAGCTTCACAAGCAGTTATGAGTTTGATGTAGGTACTGGATTAAATTCTATGGCCTCTAATATGCAGGTGGTCTGGCCTTAGAATGCATGGGCAGAAAACAAAATCTGTGAGTCAACTTGGAAAAATATATTCAGCTACTTCTGGGGAAAATAATCTATCATACATATTCAAAAGGAGGGAGACACCTGGAATTATTAATGCTGAAAGAGACCTGGGAGTGACAGCCAAGTAGAGCTACATTTGTATTGTGATATAGATGCAAAAGAACGAACGGATACAGGTATGGACAGCATACAGAAAGGCAGAGCAGAGGGTAAACCTTCATTTCTGCACAGCCATGGTGCAACAATATTATACAGCATCACAAACGTGAGGGATATAACTAGTAATAATGGGAATAAGTTAAGAAAGGGCATGTTTAGGCTGAATATCGGGATGGGAAACTTTCTGACAGAGAAAACATTAGGCTGGGGACTTGCCTCCTCAGGCAAGCATTATTACTTGCAACTTTTAGTACTAGATTAGAAAATATAGCATGGAATAATCTGTATTCAGTATTGTAGCTGCGTTGGTCCCAGGATATTAGAGAGACAAGGTGGGTGAGCTAATATTTTTTATTGGACCAACTTCTGTTGGTGAGAGAGACGAGCTTTCGTGCTTACACAGAGCTCTTCAGGTCTGGGAAACAAGAATCTGGGGCACTCCGAGTACATTTCCCAGACCAGAAGAGCTCTGTATGCGCTTGAAACTTGTCTCTTTCACCAACAGAAGTTAGTCCAATAAAAGATGACACCTCACTCACCTTGTCTCATGGAATAATCTTCCATTTTCAAGAAGATGGATTAGAAGATTAAGTATGGGGGTCAGGGAAGTAGAAAGACAACAGGTAGTGATGGCTCACAGAAATGTAGGAGGTTAACCTTTGGCTGAGCTGCAGTTGAATTCGGCTATTACCTAAAAAAATGCCCCCATTTTAACATTATCTAGCTAAAGAGAGAGACATGACATCCCCTAGGTAGACACCCCAAAATAGGATTGTCAAAGGAGGTCTTTTAAAAAAAAAATGGAGGACAGCGTTTCAGCACTGCAGTGCCAGGAAAAGGTATTTAAGTTAGTAAGTAAGTAATAACTGGAAGATATAGCACACGACTTGCATTTGCAGATGATACTGAAACCCACACTCACACTAGCTACTCAAGAACACGAGAAGAAAGTTAACTAAGCCTTCTTAATACATGATCCCAATTAGTATAAAATAGGGTCACCTCTAAGCGCTATCAGAGTGAAAGCTCTTCTCTAAAGATATACTTAAGTGCTTAATACCAAGATACATTTCAAAACTTGAACCCCTTTTCCTATGCAAGTCTCAATCATGCCTACCTACCTTTGTTTTCTCCCTTCCTGATCATTGCACTTAGATAGAAGCCACCTCAAAATTGCTTATTGTTGGACCTCCAAAAAACTAGTTCTGGGGGTAACAGTTCCCAATCCAAGACCTGGACTTCACTAGGAGCCCTCTCTACTGGAGAATGACTGCTAAATTTGGATATGGTTTAAAAAAATTAGATACATCTATCGTCATGTTACTAAGCACCACCTAGAATAGAAATACACACATCCTTCTCATCTCCTAATGTAAAAAGAAGTCACATTTAAAATATGCATTATTTTCCCAGTTTAGTCATAGGTCCCCAAAAGTCTGAAGTCTTAAATGCACAATTAAAATCCATCTAAAATATCAAACCACGCTGCTATTTCTCTCACAATAGACCACACTCAAATTAGGCCACAATCTCTTTCATATCCACAACCTAGACCTTTTAAGAAAAGAAGAAAGAAAAAACAGCAAAGGCCTACCTGTTGCTGTTTTATACCATCCCAGTATTTAGTTAATTAACTGACTGGACTAGTTAATTAGCATGAGGGTATATGAGAAACGTCTATCATCTTGACTACGAGGGGATGTGGTGTTTTAAGATGTTTACCACAAATTTCAGTGGCTAAATTACTCATGAGTAACTGGAAGTAGTGTTAAAAGCTCTATTTAGAATTCTTTAAGAATACCAGGAAAGGTGTGAGTCTCTACATCATAAACAAGAAATGAAGTTCAGTGCATGGCGGTCATCAACTCAAGTAGTAAGTCTGCTATGCCACAAAACCCAAAAAGAAGACAAGAAGTAGTAGTGTTGTATTACAGTGGGGAGGAGATATTCAGCTAAAACAGCTGAGTGAGAGAAGACATTCTGGATTTTTCAGTTTAAACAGATATTTATTGGTAAATCAAAGTTTATTTTCTGATTTTGTGGAAGAAACACTTGAGTTTGTGAAATGGAAGCTGTAGTTATGCTGAGCCAAATTTATCTCTAAGATCATTTTACTGAAGACAATGTAACTTCAAAGTGCAGAAAAGAAGAACAAAGTTTCAAAACCCATTAAGATTGTTGAAGGACAACTGAATGCTCAGATACTAGTGTGATAGGTATAGTATATAAACCTGAATGGAACAGAATTATCTATTACCTCATTTACAAACCTCAAATATTTAAAAACAAGAAATGGTTAAGAATCTCTTAAATCTTACCCTATCCTCATAATAACCATAGGCACATTCTTATTCAATACTAGAGCTACTTCTGGATTTTTTGAACTTGTTTTTGTTCAAAATGGAATCAAAAGGAAAATTCTTATTGGGTAAATTATTAGAAATGTTGTTCACATACTTTGCTTACAAAAAACTGAGGGGTTTGGGGTAAATTAAAAACTTTAATAACCATTTCAGTAAAGTTTTATTTTTTTAATAAATATTTCCCAAAAGCTATTGTAAAAAATGATCTTTTGAATACTACAAAATGAAAAGTTTGAAAAAACTACACTGAAATATTTGTAAATAGAAAACTTTTACGTTGACAATTTATTTTACAAAAAAAAAAAATCCTAAAATTTTTTTTTCAACCCAAATATTTTAATTCAGAGTATTTTAACTAATTAAATATATTTCAATTCAATACAACAAACTTAACTTTGCCCCTTGGATTTCTATTTTTTTTCTTTAGTTTTTATCTTAATTTCAACACCTCCACATTTTCTTTTAAGGCATGTGCTGTTGATTGGGAAACACTAACTGTTAATATGTTTTTCAGTAGATTTTTTAAAAATTACATTAACTGTAATTTAATAGGAAAAGTAACTATCATAGTATAATAAAATAATGTACACATATGAACGTGTATTTGAAAATGACCAACGTATCGTGTACTTGTATAATTTTTTTTTTCCAGAGATGTTTTTGGCCTGTTTGTATCTTGATATTGTCAATGGAAGAATAGTGTTTGTTTTGGGTCAGATTACTGCATTATGATCAAATATCTTTTGTACGTGATAACCATAGCTGGGTTTTCAGTGACTGAACAATTCCATAACTCATACTGACTTTGGCCCAGATCCTCAAAAGTGTCCATTGGTGCTTAAATACTTTTGAGGATCTGGGCCTTTTGGCCGCAATCCTGCAAAAGCCTTCATGCCTGCTTAGTTTTATGGTCAATGAGTAAATCCTGTTGAAATCCATGGACCTACATGAAGCTAAGTAAGCACAGAAAAATAAAGTTAAGTAAGCAGAAAAATGAACAGACAATTTAAATTAAACTGGACTATCTGGTGTTGAGTATTTTCGGTTGTGTTGACTTTCATAATGTACAATACCAATGATGAGAGATCTTACTATTTTGTAAAGCAACATGTACATTTACAACACTATGTAATTGAAGAACTGAGAACTCTTGTAAAAATAAGTGTCAAGGTCTAACATTTATTTGATTTTCACCATACTTACTGAAAGCTGAGCTGTGCTATGTGACAACTGGCAGCTGATTTATGTGACTGCAGCAGATGGCTCAGTTCTGGCACAGAGCTAGCACACGGCTGTTTGATTCCCCGTCCCCCCAAGACGTTTCCTAGCAGTACCAAGTAGGAGTAGCAATCCAGCTCTCTTTCGACAGTAGCACTGAAGTCAAACTCCAGCCCCTGCTGCTGACTGTATAGGCAGGCTGTCGGCCAATACCAATGTACATAGTGTGGACGCTTGGGCAGATTCTGCTGCTGCAAAACCAAATGTGGAACAATGCAAGTTTGCAGTGTACTGTACTAAAATCAAGGGCTTAATTTAGCGCTGAACTGAACAAAGCCTCACTCAAGTATTATTCCCAGCTAGTCCACTGCCACGCTGTATCCAACAGATTGATATTCCTGAAGCCTCTGGGTCCTACTAGCTGAGCCTAGAAAGAAGTGAGACCATCTACACGGGTAAATAGCCCTAATCCTGGTTTATTTAACATTACCATTTAACAGCCATACCATAACAGTCCTCTCCTCTGGGAAGGTGAGATGATCCAGAAAACTCCCATGAGATTCAGCTCACGGAGCTTTCTTCAAATCATCTCCTTGGGGAAAGGTTTGGAGAGGGTCACAAAGGAGGTTGAGAGTGTAGCACACCAGCCCTGTAGATCTGCTGCTCCTGATCACACACATAATCAAGATCACCGTGGCCCTAGATCCCATGCTGGTATTGCATCAAGAGGCAGGTAGGCACAAGTGGGAAGGTGATCATGGAGAAAGTATATCCTCCTGTAGATCCAGCAACGCCCAATCCCTACTGTAAATTGAATGGGGGAATGCAGCTGAAGGAGGGGACAGTAATTGGCATGCAGTGGTGACTAATGTATGCAATGAACTCTTTCCCCCTCATTTGCCTGCTCATTCAGTGGTTGCTTGTATTTCCACATTCTCCAGGCTCAATACGCCCAAAGCTTAGGTGCTCCCAAAACTAGAAGAGTCAATTAGGCACCTATATCTTTTTTCTCTTAGTTGAACTACAGCAAGTTCTCTAGAGTTTCTTCCATTGATTTAGTATGAATCAGAATGCACTAAAAAGAATAAGGAAGGCAACAAAGCCTTAACCCAGTGCAAACCTTACAGTTGAGGATATAGTCTAATTTGATTAGACTGCAGGGCAAGTGAAGACCCTCATGGGGTCAGTATTAGGAGATTTCAGCTCTAGGTCACTGATTCAAATCCAACGCAGGTGAGCAGTGAAAGCTGTTGCCAGCCAAAGGCTGTTCAGTGATCTCTAAGAAATGAGGAACTGAGCTCAGGGTGATGGCAGGCAGCCATCCATCCCACCAAAAAAGGCATCCTCCTTGTCGGCTGGCTTCAGGGTTTGAACAGGCTATAGTGGCATTACGATCTAGAGTGGCCTTACTACTCTCAGTGCCTTCCAAGTCAGTCCCTTCAATTTATGTCTGCAGCAGGCACCAGTTATGTTAAAGTGGGGAAAGTAATTAAGCTTTGGCTTAACAACTAGAACTCTACATTCATTTTAAAAAAGGATTTGAAGAGGAGAAAAGAAGAGAAAAGTGATTGATGTTGGGTGTGGAGACTCATCTCACAAGATGTAATAACAAACGCTGTCTAGTTTCCCTTGACTCACCAAATAGAGGACTCTTCTAAGGCTAGAGATCCAGAACGTGGTAGGGGAGAAGGGGAGACCAAGACTAACCAGAAGCTTTCTGTCAAGCCCCAACTCCTTCCTCCCTCCCTCCCTTTTCCCCCAGTTGATCTAATTTAGTAAGACAGAAGATACCTGGTATAGAAATTTTACCAAACATGAAACTGCTTGTTTGCTGATTAGGTCGCCATCTGGAGGTCATTTACCAAGTTTAGCTCATATTTATAAAAATGGACAGAAAAGGAAACCTTGTTTTTATTATTCAGGCTTACAGAAAACAGAAATATACCTATTTTTTACAAAACCAAAGCTGTGAGAAACCCTCAAAATCTGTGTGCTTGGCAGAAAGATGGCAAGTGTGCAGGCCCCAACAGTGAGGAATACACCACCATATTTAGGAGCCCAAAAAGTCTACAATTTTTCTTTTTTTTAAAAGTCCTTTTCCCACACAGATGACTTCAGGTAAATCGGCGTTTGCTGGGCTCTGGTACTGACAGTGCCATCATGTCCACTTTACTGGAGAATTCAGCCTCAAGAGCATTCTAGTGGGAGAAAAAAGCAGGAGAAATAAGTGGCACTGCAAATAACTTTTACATCATTGTTAAACAAATATGTCTCTAACGGTCAACCCCATTGGACATCATTTGTATGCATTAACCCAACTGACTGAAAGAGCCCCATTGATGTGGGATGTTTACCGGTACTCGATACAACGCAATTAGTTGAGAATATAATAGGTGACTCAGCATTTAGCAGCTCATGAACAGAGAAAAATGAGTCATTATAAACAGCCAAAAATTAGCATTACTAATCCGAATGATGACCCAAAAAGATATACAGTATTCTTAAATATTATTTGTTATACTAACATCTAGAGAGCGTATTGCCAGGTAGCTAAAAGGCTAAATCACTGTAATTATTTCCAAACTGACACTACTGGTCCATGCTCTGCGATCCTTGGAATGCAACATTTTTAGAACCAAGCAGCTGGTGAACAGGGGGTGAATAGAGAGTCCATGACAATGTTTTACAATGTGATGCACAGAATGGGAATGTTGGAGAACCTTGAACTCTTGTTTTATGGAGGTTAAACATACAAATTCCACATGTATGCACAAAAACAGCAAAATGCTAGTCACATGTGGTGGACTTCCCATCATGCCCAGAAGGGTTACTAGACACAGATAGGCTGCCAAAGCAAATTACTAAGGTGAAAAAAATCTCACCTGAGAAAGCCCTACCAGTGGTGAAGAGGGATGAAATTCATGAAATAAGTGCCTCACCATTGATCTTAGTGGTACAGTCCAAAGAGAAGGATGGTCTCATAACTGTGATCCTGACTGTTTAGGGCTTTAACGACATTGTCAATTGCATCTAGAAGCAAATAGGAAGCTAGTGCAAAAGCTTAAGCACAGGTTTTATGTACACACTGGTCCATGACACTCAGGAGGAGGGCAGCTGCAGTCCCATGTGGACTTCAAAAGCAACCCTATATACAGCACTTAGCAGCAATCAAGCCTGCAGGAGACAAATGCATGGATGACCATTGTGCAGTCTGTTTTATAGAGAAATGGCCGTACTCCTGTCCAGCTGCTGATTAAAAAATGCATTACAGGCCACAACTACCCTCTGAGAATCCAGGAGCAGTGATGTATACAAAATGGTCTAGAGACTGCAAACCATTTTAGCAAAAAGCACCCTCGAAAAGTGGCGCAAACACTTCTGCACAGTTCTTCAAAGCTATTTAGGTGACTAACTTCCACTGATTGCAATGAGAATACGGCATCCAAATAACTCTGAAAAGCTGGGCCTTCCCTCAACATCTGTTCCTCCCTATCAACAAGAATCACTTCTATCTGATCTGAGCCACATTTTTACCCAGATCTTTATCTCTGGAGAGCACCAAGATTAGAATCTGAGGCAGATGAACCCAAACCTAACGATCATCAACGCTAGTTTTGGATGATTTTTTTTTGTGTGTGGAAGTGACAGTGTTCATTTAAATCTCTGTAAGTAACAAAAGCTCCTACCAGCTCCCGCTTTGCTTCTTCAATCTTCACTCGAGCAAGGGAAGGATTCTAAAAGAAAGAAAAATGGCATGTTAACCGCAAGTAGCGACAGTCCCATTTCAGCTTGAAACACAGAGTTTCTCCTCACCCCAAAGGTTTTAATAAAGGACAGGAGAGGAGTGGGGGCTAATCAAATGGTCTTCATGTGTTCCCCCAAGATGCAAAAAGTGCTGCAATTAAAGAGAGAAAAACCCAAAATGTAATGGATTTTGAAAGAGCTTTTATGAGGCCTAATATTAAAAGAAATGGTTTCCATGGAATTCACAAAACTATTGACCAAGAGAGCCTGGCTTTAAACATCCCCAGCAGTGTTTGCAGCCCAGACACTAAATAGGAAGGTGCCCACATGTGCACATAGCCTGCTTGTAGGAACACTCCTCTCCCACTCAGCATCTCAGGCACTCAACCAGTGGTGAGAGAAGCACAAAGGCTGAGGGGCAGGGGAGGCCATGCCTTCCACATTCACTGAAAGCAAGATAGGGAAAATGGGAAGAATAAAAGCCAACTCTGGTGTCCCGAGTCCCTTGACGGAACCAAGCAAACGGCCTCTAGGGACTAGGATAGAGCCAGGCCCCACCCCTCCCCAGGAATGACACACAGCAGGAAGCTGTTTCTGTAGCAGGGGTAGCAATGATCATCTAAGGCCGTGGTACTCAACCAGGGGTACATGTACCCCTTGGGCACGCATAGGTCTTCCAGAGGGTATGTCAACTGATCTAGATATTTGCCAAGTTTTATAAAAGGCTACATGAAAAGCTCTAGCGAAGTCAGAACAAACTAAAATGTCATACTGACAATGACTTGTTTATACTATTCTATATGGTATATATCAGTGTTTCATAATGTACAATACCCGGGGGGGGGGGGGGGGGGAGGAGAAGGGGAGGTTGCGATTTAGTTTATAATTACAATGGTAAAAATGAGAAAGGAAGCAATTTTTCTGTAATAGTGTCCTGGGACAGTTTTGCATTTTTATATCTGATTTTTTCAGCAAGTAGTTTTAAGTGAGGTGAAACTTGGGGCACGTAAGACAAATCAGCCTCCTGAAAGGGTCCAGTAGTCTGGAAAGGTTGAGAACCACTGATCTAAGATGAGGGAGTCAGGCCTGCAGCAAGGATGTGTAGTGGGGGAACTCACTGCAAGGAGTGGGTTGGTGAAGACAAGAAGGATGGTCCAGTGGTTAGGGCATTAGCTGAGGACCTAGGAGACCTGGATTCAGTTCTCTGTTCCAGCACAGATTCCCCATGTGATCTTGGACAAGTCACTCAATGGCTCTGTGCCTCATTTCCCCATCTGGGATAGAGAATAATAGAACTTCCCTACCTCACAGGGTGCTGTGAGGATAAATACATTGAAGAATGTGAGGCGCCCAGAGACTACAGTAATGGGGCCAGATAAATACAAGAGGTAGAATTGTGAATCTCGACACATAGGTTCATTTAATAAATCACAATGTTACCCTCCAATTGTTGCAGCATCTTCCCTATGTCCAAGAGGGAGAATCCCTCACTACTGATTTGAGAAAGGAACATGAATTTTGTGTTTCATCTATGTTAAGAGGAGCTCTGCAAGTGCTGCACTTAGATTGTCCCCCAAACAACACATATAGCCGACTTGTCCACTTCATGCAAAGCCAGGGTTTGGATACCTCTCACATTGTGCATTAATAAACTACTGTTGGCTCTAATCTCTTTGAATTGTTGTACAGGTGTTTCCAGCGGTTCCCTTAACTGAACTCCAACTACTACACAATGCTGTAACCGTTTATACTGCTAATACATGATTAACGGTAATGGTGGTATGTACCAGCAGATTCAAAGTTTGATGTGTATATATACACACACACACACACACACACACACACACACACACACCCCTTTTAAAATTGATAATCTTTGGAAAATAACTGCCATAGATTTTTGTTTTCCTCTCAATTTTTCCAGATAATTCACCTGATGCCTATCTTATCTAACCACTTTGAGTTCAATTCCCATGCATTATGGTAGGAGACAGCAAAATCTATCTAGTGAAACTATTTAAACAGCCTTCTATTTAAGCAAAATCCTTCATTTAGACAATTCATTAAGGGACGTACACAGAGTTTGGAAACAGCACAACTGTCAACTCCATTGCAAAGGAATGTATTTACATTTTGATGTCTATATATATCCAAAATATTTCAGCTACAAACACAACCTCCACCCCCTGAAGTTAATTTGATAGTGAAATTAATGCCTAAGTATAGCACCTAAAGAGAAAGCTATTCCATTTTCTTATATATACACATACACATTTAGGATACCAGAAAATAATAGGAGGAGGAGTAGAAATAATTACAGGAGTTAAGTCCAAATAGGACTCCAGTTTCTTCTTCAAAGGCACAGTCTGTTGCTTAAGGTCAGTCAGTTTCTGTGAACACAGCAAAGCACCAGATTATATTTCTGCAAACTAATTTGGTATACGTGATGCAAATCAGTAAAACAAAGCATTTACACATTTCCAAATGTTTTATTCTGTATAGATTTTAAGGGAGTCCATCGTTGCTGTAATTCTGATTAAGGATCTATAACTCTTCCCAGGATTTTATATTCCAACAATTTTATTTGGTCAAATCCAGCTGAAGTTTTCTATTGAAGCAAAAAATGCAAATGTTTGTATTACCCTTATGAAAAAATACATCTTTTCACACAGGGTACCATTTAATGGCTGTTCACTGGTCTGTGCGAAAGGAGGTGGTGATCTCAATCAAGAACCCAGTGGACAGGTGTCCACGTCACAGAAAAACACCTTCGCAATGGGCATTACCTGAGACCCTTGCTGGTCATCTCAGCACAGGCCGAGACTGAATAGACCATGAAGAATGAGTTACACACTAACACCCAGAGGCTGCCCTGCCAGAACATGGCTGAGCTACATAGGGGGGACAGTGTGGGGAAACCTTACATGGTGCTGTACGCATTCAGTGCACAAAGAGAAGAGTTAACTCTTGAGGGTTAGTGATCAAGCAACTTTCACCAGCACTAAAGCCATTTAAAAATCAAAGATAAACCTATGACGCATTATGGTGCAGTAATATACACCCCCTCCACCCCAAACATTTGTTCAGCACTGTGCAAAATAGATAAAAGAACACTGTCAAGTCAAACTTGCCCCCATATTTAGGCTGTATGAGAAAACAAAAGTTTTACCAAACCAAGACCTACACAGAAGTTTCTATGATTTTTTTAAATTTAAGATTTCAATGGGAACATTTTTCAACCAGCATTTCCCCTGCAACATTTTGAAATCCAAATACTGCCAAACAATGCTAGTTCATGACATTCACAAAGTGAAACTGACTAGGCTATAGTTATTCAAACTAACTAATAAGCAAGAAATAAAACAACAGAAATGGCAAAAAGCACATTACATGTTTGGAATTCTCTGGGTTATGGTAACAGGGTGATATCAGTGTTGTGACAGCAGAAAGAACAGACTCAGACAGACATCATGTTCAGCAGCAAAGAGCTGGAGAATCCACAATTAGAAACACAGGAAACATGGTTTTTTAAAATGAAAGTATTGTGACAGTGTCTCTTTAACAATTTACACCATTATTGTCTTACAGTATTCAAAATTATATCCAAAAATGTTATGTTCACATAAAACTGGAGGTGGCCTCAGGATGTAAAATTTGGATCACAGATTAGATTTTGGACACCCCCACAGATTACAGGCATTTGGATGTGGGATGTTGGTTTGGGCCTAACATACACATGTACTCAAGTATCCATATGGATAAATGTTATTTCCTTAAACTATCCAAACAAATGCTGATTCACATGCACCACTTCAGAAATGTCCCTCTTGTCACAACACACCCACCTCTGAGAGGCTCACTAATGACTGATGTGTCAAGGAAGGATCCATCCCGCTTGCAGAAAGCTGTTCCTACAAGAGAAAAAACAGTTCAGTTTGTACAGCACACCCTGCTCCTCTACTGAACAGACAGTGTACAATACATTATTCATAGCAAAACTTTCAACAGAAAATGCAGAGATATGTTGATGCTTACTTGTATTTTAACATAAGCAGGCAAAAAGAAAAAAAAATGAATTATAGCAGGAGTTTAGCACTGTTTTAAGTGCTAATCTCCAAGCAACTTTAACTGTGGAGCCAGTGGCTCATGAAACATGCATAAACAGCAATATACCTACTAGAAAACCAGCAGGACTAGAGCATTCAATGAGGACATGAGTAGGTTTACCTAGTAAAATGTCATCATACTAATAGAACATTTATCCCTCAGAATTGCCAACTATTGTGCAATCATTCTGTCAAAGTGGCCTGTAACACTCACCCTTTCTTGCTTCATAAGGGGGTCATATTCATTTCTCATATAGTGCTTAACTAGTCCAACACTGGGTTTCAGAATCAGTCAAGTAACCAATATGCAATGCACGTTACACTGTACCACTACTGAAATGACGACATTGGAAGAGAACATGCTCTCTAATATCATCTGTATAGACAAATATATGAACAGTAATCCCAACTATAATCCATGCTTATACATTTTAAAAAATTTATGAAGGTTCCTGTTTTGAGCAGGGAGTTGGACTAGATGACCTTCTGAGGTCTCTTCCAACCCTAAATCTTCTATGATTCTATATCAAGGAACACTGGCAAAAATAGCTATTTTTCTGTTGAATAAGAGCAATGGGGGACCTGAATTTACTTGCCTGTAATTGTTGCTTTAAGGTCCCGGTCCTCCAACACTTAAAGCCCACGTGTAACTTTGACTTTAATGGGACAATTCATGGGAGTAAAAAGTTGCACACTTGCTTAAGTATTTGCATTTGTCCTCCAATCATTAATTTGAAGTCAATTTAATAAAGCCACCATTATGGGGTGAGCTCATTCTTCAACCCCCCACCCCGACAGTAACCTTTCTGTGAGTATGGTATGTATACACACACTTGTTGTGAAATTGACTAAAAATGTGTGTAACAAAATCATAGGATTATATACAATTAGCAGGAACTTACCTAACTTTAAAATATTGGGGCAACAACTTGCCACCCCACTCCAGCAGGGGACACATTCAACCCCTTAGGCCTCTGTTACCTTTTAAGCAAAAGGATCCAAGCATCACAGCATCCATCCACTTATCCCCAGTTCTGCAGGAAAGGTGACGGGATCAGTTACAACTGATTCCCTTCAGGGACCAACCATTCTTTATTTCCAAGTGTCAGCTGTAATAGATTCCCCCTCTTGGAGGCTAAGAAGCTCCAAAGATGTCTCTAACTAGTAGTGAAACCATACATTTTGGGGCCCAATTTGACATGAGCACATATTCCTTCAAGAATACTGGTAGAAGACTTTTATCACCAACCTCGGCAGCCTTGATCCTGAATTTGAAGTCCTCAGATTTATCCTTCAGAAACTTCATGTTCTGGGTTCGGCTGTCAGCTTTGGCTTTTTCCATTGCCAGATGTTCTTCTGTTTTTTTAAGGTCCCTTTAAGAAGAAAATTGTGGTGAATATATGTGGCTTACTAACCTTCAGCCAAATTAACACTCTCAAGTAAACACCCACAGGAGGGACAAAGTGAAGCAGAAAACTGAGTTTCACTCACAGTCTCTCCACCAGCTCAGTCTATTGGTGGGATGAGATTTCCATGTGCACAGATACCCCACAGGTTCCCAAGACCCTAGGATATCCCTACTGATAGCAGGGCATCTGCATGAAAAGCCAGGGCATCTGTACAACAACTCATACTAATAACCTCCTGGGACACTATACTAGATTAGTTAGTGGAGAACCTCGGAATACAACTGTTAAGTGACTTAACTAAAATCATGCAGTATGGTAATGGCAGAGCTGGGACAAGTACACAGGAATGCTAGTTCTACAACATTAACTATGCTGCGGCTGCTATCAGTGCCACAATAGTTAGAGTTTACTGTAGTGCCCCTCATTGTATTTTCCAAGCCCTTCAATATAAATTAAATCTGCATGGTGAGGTCGCTGGTGGACTTAGTGGAATTTTATAATCTTTTGGTTAAAGAAGATTCTTCTTGGGAATCTTTTTTGTTCCATCCCAGGCCCTTATTTTTACCACTAACAACACTGCTCATGCTCAGAAAAATATGCTCACTTTGAACCTATACACAAAGCAATAAGTGGGAGATGCAGTCACGTACTTGTGAGCACTATTCAACCCATAATATTTAATTTCAACACTGTAGGCTTAGGATTTTTAAACTTCTTTTGACTAGTTGAAGTAAATTTGCTGCAAGGACCTTGACTAGTGGTTTAAATTGCTGTGAAGTAGAGCAATACTGAACTGAATATTCAGATATCCTTGTTACTGTTCAGAGACAATAAAGTTGCTGAGAACAGGGGACCAGCAAACCCCATTCAGCTCTTTCCCTTTCTCCCCGCCACTCACTCTTGAAGATGTTTTTCCAGCACCAGCGCTGCAGTTAGCTTTTTCCTAAGGCTGGTCAATTCAAGCTCCATTTCTCTGTTTCTCGATTCTGTCGCATGTAAATCTGAGGTCAAATCATTGATAGCGGGGATGAAGCTAATGAAACAAGAGATTTCATTGATCTGTTGAGAAGTCAACTCTGCTGAAGCTCAGGGTTATAGAATCACTTATTTTCTTTCACACTTTCCATAAACTGTTTGTAGGTTTGTTCTCAAATAATGGCAAATCTGATAACAGTTAGGTCTGTCTAAACTATCTTACAATCTAAATAGCTAAGAACTTCTATAAGCCAGGGTTTGACAATGTACATACAATTCAAAATAGCTTAACATTTTAATTGCTATGCAATACACATTTATACAGCTCCTTTTATCATGAAACATTTCACAAGCTATAAACATGCACTAACTGAACTGCAATCGCGTCTGGAACAGATGATGGCATGCCGCCTGAGCACACCGCACTGCACAGAGGAGCAGAGGCAGAAAGGGACATTTTGGCTGAAGGCAGATGGAAAACCCCTACTTTTATTAAAAGAGACAGACTGAACCTCATTTTTGTAAGGTTTCATCTGACAAATCTACGCGGAGTGCACAGCCAAATACTCCATTTCAATCTCTCCAAAAGGATGAAGGGCTGAGCAGACCCTGGCAGGTTTTAGGGAATCAGATTTGAAATACTGAGGTGTCCAACCTGTGGCTCTTGAGGGTGACTACATCAAGGAAAAGTCGATTTAATTATGAATTGAAAATGCAACCCCTGAAACCACACCCTGCAATTCTTCAGCAGAAGCCTCTGAATCAGCCAACCACTGCAGCTACCCACAGAGCAGTTATGGGTCCTTCCCTGCTGCAAGTGCACAACAGCTCCCCTGCTGGCCGCCTGCACCACCACCGGAATAGGAAGTGAGAGTAACATTGACTCCATTGCCTGCTTCTCTGCTGGCTCTGGGGGCGCCAGGAAGAGCAAGACAGCAGCTAGACTGGCTCCCTCTGGGCCCATGGAAGTGGCTAGCAAAGGATGGCTCCCACTCACTGACTCAGAGCAGCCCAAGAGGGGGGGAAAAAAGAGAAGCTGGGAATGAGCAGCCAGTTACCGCTCCCTGATTCTTTAGCTGAGTCCAGGTTAGTCTGGGAGCTGCTGTAAATTGTGCCTGCTAGCATAAGAGCCCCCAGAGAGGGACCATATGCCTGCAGGGGATAGCTGGAGTGAAGCATCCTTCAACTACTCCCCCTCCCCCCCCTTGACCTGCCACAGGGAGTATAGGGAGGGAGGGAGGGAGGAGTAGGAGATGGCCATTTCATCTCTACATCCCCTGGGAACTCCCCCACCACAGAATTGTGGGTGCTTTCCACTCCCTTTGAGCTGCACAAAGAAGTGGAACAGGGCAGAAAATTGGCCCCAGAGTACTGATTGTGGCCTCAAGCTGAGAAGGTTGGACACCACTGACCCAGACTTCAGCAAACTGTGGAATAATTACCTTGCTAGGGAAGTGTCCTTTGTTTCAAGTGCCATTGCACTATCTACCAATGCGTTCAGATAGCTGGTGCCTGCACTAGAGAGACTGTTGAAGGAAAGATTCACACTCTCCATGAGAAGATCCTGTAGATAGTTGACTGAAAAACCAAATAGTTACTTTCATTTAATATTCATCACAGGTGTGCATGGGGCTGTACAAACTTAGAATACACAGTCTCTGCTTCAAGGTGCTTACAGACACAAAAGACAGTTTAATGTTCAATGTGCTGTGCTCCATGTTGTAAGTATTAAAAAACAATCTATTGGATGGATCTTAAAAAAAAAGAGTCCTACAAAAAGTGGAAACTAGGTCAAACTACAAAGGATGGATCGAAACAAATAACACAAGTATGTCGGGACAAAATTAGAAAGGCCAAGGCACAAAACAAGATTAAACTAGCTAGCGACATAAAGGATAACAAGAAAACATTCTACAAATGCATTTACAGCGGTTCTCAAACTGTGCGTCGGGACCCCAAAGTGTGTTGCGATCCCATTTTAATGGGGGTCGCCAGGGCCACCATTAGACTTGATGGGACCCAGGGCTGAAGCCTGACCTCCACCCCCACCCGGGGCGGCGGGGCTCAGGCTGCGACCCCTTCTTCCCCCACCCGGGGTCATAAAGTAAAACTTTGTTGTCAGAAGGGGGTGTTTGAAGGTAAAGTTTGAGAATCCCTGAAGCAAAAGGAAGACCAAGGACAGGTTAGGCCCATTACTCAATTGGGGGGGGGGGGGGGGGGGGAAGAGAGGTGAGGGGCGATAACAGAAAATGTGGAAATGGCAGAAGTGCTAAATGACTTTTTTTGTTTCAGTTTTCACCAACAAGGTTAGTAGCGATTAGATGTCTAACATAGTGAATGCCAATGAAAATGAGGTAGGATCAGAGGTTAAAATAGGAAGAGAAAAAGTTAAAAATTACTTAGACAAGTTAGATGTCTTCAAGTCACAAGGGCCTGATGAAATGCATCCTAGAATACTCAAGGAGCTGACTGAGCAGATATCTGAGCCATTAGAGATTATCTTTGCAAAATAATGGAAAACAGGAGAGATTCCAGAGGACTGGAAAAGGGCAAATATAGTGCCAATCTATAAAAAGGGAAATACGGACAACTTAGGGAATTACAGACCAGTCATCTTAACTTCAGTACCCAGAAAGATAATGGAGCAAATAATTAAGCAATCAACTTGCAAATACCTAGAAGATAATAAGGTGATAAGTAACAGTCAACATGGATTTGTTAAGAACAAGTTGAACTTAATAGTTTTCTTTGACAGGGTAACAAACCTTCTTCATGGCCGGGAGGAAGTGGTAGATGTGGTATATCCTGACTTTAGTAAAGCTTTTGATACTGTCTCGCATAACCTTCTCATAAACAAACTAGGGATGGAGCTACTATAAGGTGGGTGCATAACTGGTTGGAAAACCATTCCCAGAGAGTAGTTATCAGTGGTTCACAGTCATGCTGAAAGGGCATATCAAGTGGGGTCCCACAGGGATCAGTTCTGGGTCTGGTTCTGTTCAATATCTTCATCAGTGATTTAGATAATGGCATAGAGAGCACACTTATACAGTTTGCGGATGATACCAAACTGTGCACAGATGCAAGTGCTTTGGAGGATAGGATTAAAATTCAAAATGAACTGGACAAACTGGAAGTAAATAGGATGAAATTCAATAAGGACAAATGCACAGTACTCCACTTAGGAAGGAACAATCAGTTGTACATACAAAATGGGAAATGACTGCCTAGGAAAGAGTATTGCGGAAAGGGATCTAGGGGACTATAGTGGATCACAAGCTAAATGTGTGTGAACAAAACAAATGTCATTCTGGGATGTATTAGCAGGAGTGTTGCAAGCAAGACAAGAAGTAATTCCGCTCTATTCCGTGCTGTTTAGGCCTCAACTGGAATATTGTGTCCAGTTCTGGATGTCACATTTCAGGAAAGATGTGGACAAATTAGAGAAAGTCTAGGGAAGAGCAACAAAAATGATTAAAAGTCTAGAAAGCATGACCTATGAGGGAAGATTTAAAAAATTGGATTTGTTTAGTCTGAAGAGAAGACTGAGAGGAGACATGATAACAGTTTTCAAGTACATAAAACGCTGTTGGAAGGTGGGAGGAAAATTTTTCCCGTTAACCTCTGAGGATAGACAAGAAGCAATGGGCTTAAATTGCAGTAAGGGCAGTTTAGGTTGGACATTTCTAAAAACTTCCTAATTGTCAGGGTAGGTAAGCACTGGAATAAATTGCCTAGGGAGGTTGTGGAATCTCCACAATTGGAGATTTTTAAGAGCAGGTTAGACAAACATCTGTCAGGGATGGTCTAAATAATACTTAGTCCTGCCATGAGTGTAGATGACCTCTACTAGATGACCTCTCGAGGTCCCTTCCAGTCCTATGAGTCTGATTCATTGGGAGACTACACAGGAAAACACACATATTAGGGAGTTATTAGGAAGGAGAAAAATTCTCCTCCATACAGTATCAAAATTCTTATGATATCGTAAACTTATAGAATCCTACCTAATTAAAACCTTGCAGGTGGTTTTTATTTAGTATATGAAATGTTAAAATAAAAATGATTATGGTGGCCTGAGCTGTGGGTTGCTCAAGAAATACTGACTGCTGTCCTCCATTTTATCCAATGCTCACTCCCTATGATTAGCTAAGGAGTTGTTAAATAACATCGCTGCTGTTTCAGAGTCCTAAATGGCTTCCCTTAGCTAGAGATTAACATTGGCTCAGACACTTGAGATCAACACTAACCCTGACCCCTACCCTTGTACATACAGTATCACTATTTCAGTGCTGTGCCATCTAGCTTAGCAGTGTAGGAAGTTCAGCAGCTAAGCTGCTCATCAGCCTTTACAGCCTGCTCAAGTTTATTTAAGAAATTGTTGTTGGCTAATCTGATGTCACCGTTGGGAGAAAAGCGTTTGTTTATGCAAGGTATGACAATATATAGCTGGATTTCAGGGAAATCCTAGCCTATTGCTACTTTTCCACACTTCTTATAAGATATTACAATGAGTAGAAAAGAGAAATCCTATAGGGTCACTAAGAAAAAGGCGTTTTTACTGTAACTGGAGTTTGAAGCTCCAAGCTCACCTTCTGACTCATATTCTGCAGTCTTCTGTTTCATGTCATCTATCACGAGGGAAACATCCCTGTCTCTGGTTTCATTGCATTCCATAAGCTCATATAAAATATCAACAGTCCGTGAATTCACTTCGTATTGTGGAATGGGTTGATCCCCAAATGTCCTTTTTAGCCATAAAGTAATCTGCCAGGAAAGTGGGAGTAAAGAAGGTAAATGGTTTAATTTAAGGAAACGGGATTAAATGTCAGGCAAGAGAACTGGAATGTAGAGCCATCAACCACAAATCTTACTCCTGTCCGAAGGGGTTGTCTCTACATTAGACTTGGGGGGGGGGAGGGGATGTCTTCCATTGTTCCACTACCGCTGGTTGTAGCAATTGTAGAAGCGCAAATGTAGACTGGAAGCACAGGGTTCATCCTCAAATTTAGTCTGCTGGTTGGATCATTAGCTTCCCTGGCCGTGGCTGGGTACTGACGGGGAGCACGACGTGAATGCTTATCCATGCCATCCTTTGCAACCATGAAGGAGCACATGAAGCTCACATGCAAAATGGGATAAGATTTCAGGACAATGCTCTCACAAGACAATGAAATAGTAGACCACAACTGGTAAAATTTAAGTCTGGAATTTCCAATACTATGCAAAACTGTTTGGCATGCTAACACAGATAAGGCTAAACAGTTTCTAAGGTACCTTGTGGTTGAATGCAGTTCATGGCCAAGTCACATTTAAAGAAATTTAAAACCATAATTGGCTTTTAGGCAACCCAGTTACCTCTCCAAAAGTGGTGTTAAATATAGGTTTTTTTCAGCAGTCAATTGTAGCCTTGATTAGAAGCTGTTTGGCTCATCTGCTCTAGCCAGACAGTCAGAACACACTATGGCCTCTGTTACCATAGTATCTTAGCATCACACAATGTTTAGTGTATTTATCCTCTCAACAACCTTGTGAAATAGGAGGATGTTATTATTCCCATTTTACAAATGAGGAACAAAGGACCAGATCCTCAAACTTCCTCCAGGGACATTAGGACCCTAAATACCTTTAAGGATCAGGGGTCTAACTGACTTGCCCAAGGTCACATAGGAAGTCTGTGGCAGAGTAGGAAATTTAATATAGATCTCCCATATCCCAGAGTAGCTCCCTAACCACTGAACTATTCTTCCTGTCAGGTTAGCCTGAAATGGTTTTATATTGAGTTTAAATGTGGTTTGAATCTACAGAAAAAAAGCCCAGAAAATGGGAGACCTAACGTCAGCAGTGATTTCAGGTTAGAAGCAAACCACATAAACACCACAGCATTAATTAGACACTTCATAAACAAAATTCATGGAAAGAAGTGGGAGATTTTAAAAAGTCATTTCAAAATATCTTTATGAAATCTAAAATCCATTTTCATATAACCTTTGTTCACCTCAACAGACCAAGCAAAACTTGGAGAGTTCAAAAGGCACACTTCTTTTTCTGCACTCCCACCAAAATAGCATATTGACCTTGCATTTCGTACCTCTAACTTAATCAGTGGCCTTCATCCTAAATCATGCTGGAGAAAGCAAGGTTATAGCCCTGGGGGAAAAGCCAGACCTAGAAATGTACAGCAATAATGTTTTATTGTAACTTTGTAGTGTCATATGTTGTGCATTTCATAGGGAAGGTCAGTCCTTAAAAGTGATTCCAAAGTTGCTTGAAATGTAGGACCTGCTTTTACCCCAACCCTTCCCCCTTTAAATATCTTATGTTGAAACCCAATAAATGCTGAGGTAGCTTAAACATTTTGGGCAGGTGGAGCTCGTTAGCCCTGGAAGGCAGCCCACCTAGGAGAAGGAAAAATCTGATTTAAAACCTCCGCTGCCTTGTGGCAATACCCACTCATGGGAAAGGCTAAGGGAGTCAACCTTGAAACCAAATCTAGTGTCGGAGTCCCGATGGCGGTCTGACATTGTCCTCAACGTCATTCCGGCAACTCCTGCGACGCCACTGGTGCCAAGTTGTATCGACATTGTCTTTCCCTTGGATCCATCAGTTGCGTGGAGAGGGGGGTTCTGCTGCATGGGCAACAGCTGTTCCTCCATATCACCCTGCCCTGGCTTGCGCCCTGGAGAGGACACTCCAGTAACTAAACATTCCCCATGGGCGCATATCCATCGTCTCTCGAGACTAACGGACGCCAACAACAACAACAACAACGTAAAATATTACAAAAATTCCAGGGGTCCATTGATGGAGGATGGAATCTATCTTCCTGACAGGAACCTGGCATACCATAATGTGATGCTGGCAAACCAGGGGCCAGATCCTGACAAAGTCCCCATATCTCAACGGAACACTGACAAAGATGAGCCAGACTGAATCCAGCTATGTATGTGTGTTAGTATTGTTTATAAGAATGTGTTTAGACTTTATTGAATGCTTGTGAGTTGCTGCCTGCATTAATTTCATTTATAACATCTGTACCCCATATTGTAAGGTAATATTTGAGCGTTTGTATTGTGAGCCTCTCTGACTGTGTAAATCACCAGATAGTAGAGAGACATTAACCAACATGAAGTGTTGGTTTTCAACAGGTGTTGCATCCTGCCCAACAGCAAGTCTGTTGAGAACAGACAGACTATTGTGGGACATTAAAGAGGACAAAAGACATTGATTGTTCTGTCCCCCTCATTCTAAAGACAAGCCATGCAAGTGGATTCCTCCCATCAGCTGAATTTGCAGCCCAGAGCACAATGGATGAGGGGGAGAAAGACACCTAATAAGAAGGAACTGGATCTCTATGCTGCTTAAAGTCTGAGGGGGTTTTCTAAGCATAAACAAGAGGTCCACAGCCTAATCCTAAAGCAGTAGTTTTCAACCTTTTTTTGTGGACCCCTAAGAATTTTTGAATGGAGATGCAGTCCCCTTTCGAAATTCAACCTGTAGTCCGTGGACCCCTACCATAGAAGTCTTAGACTGAAAACTGGCTGAACGGAATTCAACTATCAACGTTGCATGTTCTTGGCACGGCATTTGACGTAGTATGTAAAAGGGTGCTAAACTGTGGGCTTCTATGGTAATGACAACACTTCCAGGTTTTGACCTGCGTGGGTGGTGGGGGAGATTCACATACTTTTGATTGAAACTTTATTTTCATAGTCACCTTTTGTGGACCCCTTAGATATAGTCTGCAGACACCCCCTACCCCCTCCCGGGTCCTAAATAGAACTTGCTGAATACAGAAGCATCTATTACTGTTGGAAATTTAAGACTAACTCATTTGGGTGTGTATGTTTACCTGCTTTAATTTTATAAATAACTCGTTTCCTTTTCCTACTTAATATATTTTGTACAGTTTATTATAAGATTGGTTACAAGCATCATCTCTGGTGTAAGATCTAAGGGTCTTGGATGACCTGGGGTAAGAAACTGATCCTTTGAGACTGGGTGTAACCTGAATATCGCTGTGATTCTTGGTGTAAGGAACCAGCTATGACAAATGGTAAGCTTACTTGGATGGCAACATAGTGCCCAAGGGGATTGTCTGTGACTGCATGTTAAGGCTGTACAGCATCTGAGGAGCTTACACTTGATAATTGGTTGGTGTAATCTAATTATAGAACTCCCAGCCACCTTAGTGTTTGTGCCCTGCTTCCTAACAGTCTGCCCTGAGGCTGGTACTCCTATTTTTGAGTCACTGCAGGCAGCTTTACATCAGCAAATCACAATTTTCTGACACACAAGATCTATCTTAATAGTACATTACCTTAAACCTGCCAAGGCTACCAGCCCAGTCATCATTTAAGGCACACTGAATTAGGGCTATTTTTTTAATGGAACTTTGCTTTGTTTTAAACGTTCCCCTTCCTTTTCTTCTGGTTACAAACATAAGAAGAAAGAAGAGTTTTTGGTTTAATGCTTCATACAAACAGGAGGTAGGAAAACTCTGTGTACACCCAGCCTATGCTACTGAAGTGGGATGTGGAATCTGCATCCCCTGTTCTTCCCGAGCACAAATATCTATTTCTCTACAAACTTTTGTGCAAAGCACATCTAGTTAAACATAGCTCATAAGCTACAGAGCTCCTATCTCACAACATTGTTGAGAAGAGTCAGAGGGCTTCAAGTAAGCCCAAGTGACCCCACCCATCAATAAGTAATATACAGAGTAGGATATTTATGAATGTACCCCTCCACATTCCATAGGACAGGTGGATATTTGCGGCACACTTGGGGGGGAAGGAGAGAGGCCCTTAGAAGATCTGGGGGACACACTAGGAGCAAGGGAGACCACAAGGGGAGAATATTTAGCGCACAAACAAGGGAGCAGGAGAGGCCTGGGATGGGAGAATATTTGGGGCACGCATTGAAGAGAAGAGGCCCAGTGCCAGGAGAATATTTGGGGCACACAGTGGGGACAGGGGTACAGGCCGGGGGCGCCATTAGGGGCACAAAGTTGAGATGGAGCACAGGCTGGGTGGGCAATTGCAAGCACATGGCAGGGACAGGGGCACAGGCTGGGGGGGGTCCATTGGGGGCACACAATGGGGACAGAGACATGGGCCAGGGGGCCGTTGGGGGCACACAGCAGGGATAGGGAGGCATTAGGGGCATATATCAGGGATAGTGCACGGGCCAGAGGACCATTGCGGGCACACAGCAGGAACTGGGCCACAGGCCCATAGCGGGGACTGGGGCATTGGGGGCACAAAGCTGGGAACTGTGGGGAAGCCAAGGGCAAACAGTGTGTGTAGGGGCATTGGGAGCACATAGAGAGGAGCTGGGGGGAAGCCACAGCCAAACACCGGGGGGGACGGGGGACTGTTGGGGGCACACAGCGGGGAGCTGGGGGTGACAGCCTGGGAGGAAGCGGGGGGGGGGGGGATGTTGGGGACACACAGCTGGGAGTTGAGGGGTGACAGCCTGGGGGGAAGCGGGGGGGCCGTTGGGGGCACACAGCGGGGAGCTGGGGGGAGACAGCCTGGGGGGAAGCGGGGGGGCTGTTGGGGACACACAGCAGGGAGCTGGGGGGGAGACAGCCTGGGGGGAAGCGAGGGGGGGGCATTGGGGGGCACACAGCGGGGAGTTGGGGGGAGACAGCCTGGGAGGAAGCAGAGGGGCCGTTGGGGACACACAGCAAGGAGTTGGGGGTGACAGCCTGGAGGGAAGCGGGGGGGGGGCATTGGGGGCACACAGCAGGGAGCTGGGGGGAGACAGCCTGGGGGGAAGCAGGGGGGCCATTGCAGACACAGCAGGGAGTTGGGGGGTGACAGCCTAGGGGGAAGCGGGGGGGCCGTTGGGGGAGCACAGCGGGGAGCTGGGGGGAGACAGCCTGGGGGGCAGCGGGGGGGGGGGCGTTGGCAGCGCACAGCCGGGGAGAAGCGGGGGGGGGCTTTGGGGGCACACAGCGAGGAGCCGGGGGGAAGCAGGGGGGCAGTTGGGGGCGCACAGCGAGGAGCCGGGGGGCAGATAGGGGCGCACAGCGAGGAGCCGGGGGGCCGTTGGGGGCGCACAGCGAGGAGCCAGGGGGAAGCGGGGGGGGGGGGCCGTTGGGGGCGCACAGCGAGGAGCCGGGGGGGAAGCGGGGGGGGGGCCGTTGGGGGCGCACAGCGAGGAGCCGGGGGGGGGGGCCGTTGGGGGCGCACAGCGAGGAGCCGGGGGAAGCGGGGGGGGGGCCGTTGGGGGCGCACAGCGAGGAGCCGGGGGGGGGGGCCGTTGGGGGCACACAGCGAGGAGCCGGTGGCAAGCGGGGGGCGCCGTTGGGGGCGCACAGCAGGGAGCTGGGGGGTGACAGCCTGGGAGGAAGCGGGGGGGTCGTTGGGGGCGCACAGCGGGGAGCTGGGGGGGGTGACAGCCTGGGGGGAGGCGGGGGGGGCCGTTGGGGGCGCACAGCGGGGAGCTGGGGGGAGACAGCCTGGGGGGCAGCGGGGGGGGGGGCATTGGGGGCGCACATCGAGGAGCCGGGGGGAAGCGGCGGGGGGCCGTTGGGGGCGCACAGCGAGGAGCCGGGGGGGGCCATTGGGGGCGCACAGCGAGGAGCCGGGGGGAAGCGGGGGGGCAGTTGGGGGCGCACAGCGAGGAGCCGGGGGGCAGATAGGGGCGCACAGCGAGGAGCCAGGGGGCCGTTGGGGGCGCACAGCGAGGAGCCAGGGGGGAAGCGGGGGGGGGGGCCGTTGGGGGCGCACAGCGAGGAGCCGGGGGAAGCGGGGGGGGGCCGTTGGGGGCGCACAGCGAGGAGCCGGGGGGGGGCCGTTGGGGGCACACAGCGAGGAGCCGGTGGCAAGCGGGGGGCGCCGTTGGGGGCGCACAGCAGGGAGCTGGGGGGTGACAGCCTGGGAGGAAGCGGGGGGGGTCGTTGGGGGCGCACAGCGGGGAGCTGGGGGGGTGACAGCCTCGGGGGAGGCGGGGGGGGCCGTTGGGGGCGCACAGCGGGGAGCTGGGGGGAGACAGCCTGGGGGCCAGCGGGGGGGGGCATTGGGGGCGCACATCGAGGAGCCGGGGGGAAGCGGGGGGGGGCCGTTGGGGGCGCACAGCGAGGAGCCGGGGGGGGCCGTTGGGGGCGCACAGCGGGGAGCCGGGGGGGGCCGTTGGGGGCGCACAGCGGGGAGCCGGGGGGGGCCGTTGGGGGCGCACAGCGGGGAGCCGGGGGGGTGACAGCCTGGGGGGAGGCGGGGGGGACCGTTGGGGGCGCACAGCGGGGAGCCGGGGGGGCCGTTGGGGGCGCACAGCGGGGAGCCGGGGGGGCCGTTGGGGGCGCACAGCGGGGAGCCGGGGGGGCCGTTGGGGGCGCACAGCGGGGAGCCGGGGGGAGACAGCCTGGGGGGAGGCGGAGAAAACCCCGGGGGAGGGAAGGTATGGGGGAGACCGTGGCCGCACAGCACGGAAGAAGCCAGAGGGCCCTGGGGGCGCACGGCGAGGAGGGCCCATGGGGGAGGGGGGGGGAGTACCCCCCCAGGGACTGTCAGTTGTGGGCCGCCCAGCCCCCGCGGGGACCGTTACCCGTCTGAGCTTCTCCTCCATCCCAGCCTCCATCGCTTTGCGAATTGCGCCGCGTTGAACCCCGAGCGCTCCCGCCTCCTTCCCGTCATCCTCCGCGCACTGCCTCCACCGGCTCTGCGGCAGACGAGGCCCACACAGATGACCTCAGTGCCGCGGTGCTTGCTGGGAGTTGTAGTTCGCAGCGGGTGTCCTTCTCTCAGACCCCGCCCCCTCCCTTAAGCACGCCCAGAAGGGACTGGCAGGCTGGAGGTAGCTCCCATTGCCCTAGAGACGGCACACGAAGGGTCTGGGCTGTGACCTTCTGTCTGCAATGAGGGGCCTTGCCTTGCTCAGCCTGGGGCAAGAAGAATGTTGCAGAATTCGCAAAAACCCCATGTCAGGTTACAGGACAGTAACAAAGTCCCCAGCGGGGAACCTGTCACTGTGATGATGTGTCGAAACAGCGCCTGAAATTTGTCACCATGTCAGGACATGGTCCCCTCCCGCCTCGCAAAAAAACCCCCACTGCTGTATCAAGATGTATTGATGCTGTCAGGAAACCCATCACCATGTCCTGGCGTGGTGACATGGTGTCACAAAAACTTGTGATTGTACCAGTGTGTCATTGTCAGGAAAACCCATCATCATGTCTTATCCCAGTGACACAGTGTCAGGAAAACCATCACTGTGTTATCATGTCATGCTGTGATGATATACTTTTGTTCTGAGAGGAGGACATAGTGTTAAAAAGTGACCATATTAAAAATGTTGTTCAAAATGTTACCATGTAATGCCACTTCCACACAGTCTTAAAAAATAACCACCGTGCTGTTATATGTGATGATTGAATTTTATAAAGGAATCATGTTGTGCAAAGATTACATAATATAGGGGAAAAGTTGCTATACTGCAATGCAGTAACCCTGTGGTGATAAAAATTTTTGCTATGTCATGATACGACGTTTTGACACAAAATAGTCTTTATATTGTGATGTTATGATGTTGATCACAAAATATTGCACTTTTGTGCCAAAAAGAAAAAAAAAAGGGAACTGTGATATCACTGTGTATCCACACAAAGTAGTAAGATTGCTAAAACATGTTATCAGGTCACAACAAAATGGAACAATGTCCTGAAAAATGTCATCACAATATAGGATTTGGATAACTTGAAGAAAATAGCATCACACTATGATATGATGATGCACATCTCCTCAGTAACCCTAGCCACTATGAACCCATAAAACCCGTCCTCCTCTCCCTGGACTGCCTTCACATAGACTATCAACTGAAGTTCAAGGTCTCGGTCCTTCTCTTCAAGATGCTCAATGGCCTGGCCCAGGGTATCTGAAAGATCACCTAAAGGTCTGACATGAAGACTGTTGTCAGCAACTTTGCTCTTCTGGTACAGAGAAACTTGACAGTGGAAAAGCTCATCTATGCAAGATGCAAAGCTTTCTCTGAGGCTTGCCCAAGACTGTACAATGAATGCCCCCAGCAATTAAGGACCATCATAAACCTCGCCACTTTCTGCTCTAACTGCAAGGAGCATTTCTTTGACTTTACCTTCTTCAACAAATGTATAACTTGTATATTTGTTATCAAAAAACATTTCCTAAACAAAACAGTTCGCCGCATATATTTCTCCCCCTGAAGGGAGGATGAGACAATAAACCCATGACAGATGTTAGTGTGTTTGTGTTTATGTACATACATATATCTAGTGTGTGTGTGCACACATGTGCATGTGTGTGTATATATATGGTGGGGTGTGTATACATAGGGTGACCAGACGTCCCGATTTAATCGGGACCGTCCCGATTTCCGACCATTTGTCCCGCGTACCGACTGATGGCTGGTTTTTTGCTCAACAAGTTCGGTTGTTTTTTTTGCTCAACAAGTTTGGTTGAGCGTTGTTGTTGTTTTTTTTTTGTGGGAAGTCCCGATTTTCGGGTCTTCCCATCTGGTCACCCTAGTATATACAGTCTATAAATTAAAGCAGAGCTGCTTTCAGAATCACATGACTCCAGGATCTGGAGCTTCAAGAAAACCACCAAACATAGGGATATTCCTATGAGAGCCAGTGACACTGCCTACCAGTGCGGAATGGGCACTCTTATGTTGGCTATGGGACAGGGTGGCAGGGGACACAAGTTACCCTGCCCTCTGCCAGCCTGGACTGGCCTCACCCATTGGACGCTGCCTTTTGCCTGCCTGGGGGAGGGGCAGCTTCCTCTGCTTACGATGGGTGGGGCCATTTCAAGGGCAACGGACACATTTTCCCCCCAATTTCAAACTGTATTTTGTTTAACAGGAAAGTAGCAAAAATGGTGACAAATCCCCGAAATTGTGAAATAAAAAGTGTAAGATCTCACCCTGCGGGGCTGCAAGAACCACTTCCGGGTCAGGGCCTGTGCTTGCCCCGTCGCGGCGTGACCTGCCCGCAGAAGGGGCGGAGCGGAAGCGGCCATTTTGTGCGGAGTGTGCAAGGCGCCGGCGGCAGCAGCAGCTGTAGGAGTCATCCCCCCGCTCGCTCCTCAGCCCAGCAAGATGCTCTCGGTCCGCGTGGCTGCCGCCCTCGCCCGCTCGCTGCCCCGGCAGGCCGGCCTGGTGAGAACGCGCTGGGGGCACGGGGGAGCCGGGCGCACCCGCCAATGCCGCCATCTTGGAGTCCGGGCCTGGGGTGACATTGAGAGGGGCCCGCGGGGCTGCCTCCTTCCCCTGCATGGAGCCGGACCCTTTACCCTCCTCCTCTGGCTGGGTGCTGCGCGGGGCTCGGCGCCATCCAGGGCAGGCCCAGGCTGGGTCCCTAGGACGGGAGGAGACGCGCGGGGGGGCTGGGACGGCAAGCACCGGACTGAGCTCCGGGCTGGGGCAGCCCTGGCACCCTCCCACCACGGAGCAGGCCCATTGGGATCTCGGTGGGGGTTGGGGTGGCAGCGCAGTGCAGGGATCTTGAGGCTACTCATCCCCAGGCAGTGACCCTGGTGAAGGTGAGTGGGGGGCGGTGGTGGCTTCCCAGTCTTGGCATTTGCTTGTGTTTAACACGTTTAAGTTTCATGCATGTGAAGAAGTGGGGTTTTTACCCACGGAAGCTTATGCCCACATAAATCTGTTTTTAAGGTGCAACCGGGCTCCTCGCTGTTATGTTTAAGACCGTCCTCTGGACCCCTTAGTGCTGCTTTGCTTTGTGCAGTCTGCCTTTGTAGCACCAGTTTTTTTGTTGTCTTTTACCTGAGCTCATGTTAATTGATCTCACTTATGAGGGTGAGACCTTCAGGAGGACACTCTATGCTTAAATTGATGACATTTTTTTAAAAAATCCTAGTTTCTGAGAGTGCTCTTTTTAAAATCCTTAAAAAAAAAACCAAACTGGCTTGTGGCTTCAAAACCATTATAGCAAAGAAGAAAGTGATTAAACCCAAAGTGCTGTGAGTGGTAATCACCTTGCTTAAAGCACTTCTGGAAGGTGCTCATACACTACAGTGATGAGGCCAGCATAGAATCTGAATGGAAAATGCATTAAGTCAACTAAAAAATAGGAACTCTTTACTAGCTACTTTTAATTATACTAATCTTGGGCCTGATCCTTCAAACTGTGTAGGAGGCCTTCTATTGAAGTCAGTGGGACTCTGCATGGGGTATTCCCCCTGGGAGCAACTTGCAGAATTGAGGAATTAGGTGTTGGGTTTCTGTCTGGAACTTTTGTACATGCAGATGGCTTTCAAGGTGGTGGTGGTCCTTTAAAATATTGTATTCTTCTTGCATGTTTTTACATAGTCACTAAAAACTCAAAAGAAATTACTGACTCTTCAAACAGGTTTCCAGAAATGCCCTGGGTGCAGCATTTGTTGCTACAAGGAACATCCATGCCTCCAAAACTAGTCTTCAAAAAGCTGGTGAGTCCAAAGAAATGTAACATAAGACGCATGCTGTTCATGCAAATTTACAGATTCAGATTTGCTAACCAAATGGCAATATTCAAGCAGATAGAAAGATGACCTTGCGATATGAGTTCTACATTTCAGTTTGTAACAATGTCTCCCATCTCCTTGTTTTGTGGAGATTTGTTTATATCAAACCATCTTTTAGAAGTTTCATAGATATTAAGCTGTACCTTAGTTTTTTGTTTGAATGACTTAGTCAGTTGTCAATGGTATGCTCGAACTAGAGGGAACTAGAGCATCAGATCTAGTGTACCTAGACTACCAGGAACTGAAGGTTGAATTTAGCCCTTCTAAAAGAGATAAAGGGAGTACCATGCAGAAGAGCTTTAAAGTCTTAAGTCCTAGGTTCCTGTTCAGTATTTCTGCTAAACTCATGGCTTTCTCAAGAAGTGCTTGGGTTTGACCCCCTGTCCTTGGTCATAGTTTCCCTGTCCCTCTAGCAATATGCTTTGTCTGGTTGGCTGTATTTTTCAGTGCTGCTGTATACCACTAGTCAAGTGGTTTAAGACCTTTCAGGATGAATGCTTTTTTTATAAAATATAAATGTCTTAACAGCATGGTCCTAGTTTGTCTACTCTGTTGGTACAAGCTTTTGACCTTAGTTTGACAGTGTACCGTAACCAAGTTCTAATGGAGTAAGACACAACTCGTTTGATTAAACACAAATTAAAACAAAGAACTAAACAGACTAGATTACTCTTGCTTTGTTTTTGTTTTTTAAAAAAGCATGGTTTGTTTTAATCTGTTTAATCCTGCTTTGGAAAAAAACACATTTGTTAGACTAATCTAGTCTGTTTAGTTCTTTGTTTTAATTTTCCCTTGCTTTGCAATAATGAAAATAAACTGTTCAGTTTCTTCAGTTGTACTTCCATATGCTAGTGCAGCACACTACTACAGTCTTTGAGGTGTGAGTTGTAGGGGAATGTTCACTTCTTAAACTATCTGCTTTTTATGGGAACACTTTTCTTGGCTTTTTTGTAAAACCTTGTTTCTGCATTTACAGAACTTTAATATTTACCCAGTCCAAGTGAATGCTATACTAGTCTAGCCACAGTAGAACTAAGTTTAGATCCTGCAACTGGATTAGTCCAGGTGCCCTCAAATGGAACCCCGTACACCTTGTCACTACTTGTCAACCAGCTTCTAACTCCTCAGTGGGTCCAAATCTAATGCTTTCATCCTTTTTTGGAGAATTAAGTGCTCGAATCTTAATATACTTCAACCAGCATCACTCCTGAATCCATCATGCTGCCTGACAGAGGCACTGTGTTGTTATGGTGACTGAAAATTCCCATTTAGATATGGGAGCAGATAGGGCTACCATTGGCTGTTTCTCCCCAGCAAGCTGTAGTTCTAAAGAACAGTTGTGCCCTAAGATCTTGCATTATGCCGGATTTAACTTGAATTTTCTTGAATTTACACTACTAAATTCATACAGCTGTTTCAACAAGGTACTGTTCTAATTTTAAAATTATTCGTTCTTACCAGGCACTGCTGAGGTATCCTCTATTCTTGAAGAACGTATTCTGGGAACTGACACCTCTGTTGAGCTAGAAGAGACTGGGCGTGTGCTGTCCATTGGTGATGGTATTGCCCGTGTATACGGCCTAAGGAATGTTCAAGCAGAAGAAATGGTGGAGTTCTCTTCTGGACTAAAGGTGAACTTGATGCAACTAAAACTTTGTTTCAGTCTGAGTGTTCCTTGTGATGCTAAAAGTGTCATTGGAACTTCTCTGAGATTCTACTTGGTAGCATACTGTGTGCTGAAGCAGTTATTCTCTACTGCATATGGGAGTGCAGGAAATATTTTGAGTAATATTTGTTGTGGAGACCAGAATTTAAATTGGAATCTGAACAACAATGTTATGATTTTAGAGTGTTGGTATTTAGTTTCCCTCAGATGTATCATTGTCTTGCTGCTTTATTTCTTTGCATTTTAACTTATCTGGTAAGTCTTAAGATGGAAACTAAACAGAACAGGTGAACTTGAGGGTCTGAAGGAAGGGCTTCCCTAGTTTCAGAGAATGTTTTTTTAGTTCAGTGAAGGAACTTTACCATGGCTGAATATAGTGCACAGTGAATGCTTGTTAGTAACTTACTTATGAGTGACTTTTGTTTTCCCTATGACTTGTCTCCAAAATAATGGGAGGGGGCTTGAACTTGACACTAAAAGCCTATGGCTACTCTGTTTCAGGGAGTGAGGTGGTTCTTTTAATGTAACTAGAAGTTAGCTTGCCAAAACTAGTACAGTGAAGGAGCTTTAATGTAAAGATGACTTGGAAAACACACTTCTCAGAGACTGCACTTCCCAGGAAAAGAGTTCATTCAGTATGTCCACCAAAACTTTTTAAAGGGGGCATTATTTACCCCATTGAACTGAAGTTTCAGTTGTCATAGTGCTGAAATATTTACCTTGAGGGAAATTATTTATTAGTATGTCTCGCCTTCCAATTGTGGCCAGTGCCAGTGGTTCAGAGAATGAACAGAACAGGGCAATTATCCAGTGATGCATCCCCCTGTTGTCAATTTTGGCAATCAGAGGTTTAGAAGCAGTCAAAGCATTGGGTTGCATCCCTGATCATCTTGGCTAATAGCCATTATGGACCTATCCTCCATGAACTTATCTAATCCTTTTTTTTTTTAACCCACTTATACTTTTGGCCTTTACAATATCCCCCCACAAGGAGTTCCACAGGTTGACTGTATCTTTTTCAATTCTAATATCTTTTTAGAGATCAGGTGACAAGAATGGATTTACAGAATGGCATTATATTTTCTGTGTTAGTCCTTATCTCTTTCCTAATGGTTCCTAACATTGTTAGCTTTGAGTGCTGCTGCACATTGATCAAATGTTTTCAGAGAACTATCCACAATGACTCTAAGATCTTTCGTCTGTGGTAAGAGCTAACTTGGAGACCATTTTATATGTATAGTTGTGGTTTCCCAATATGCATAACTTTGCATTGTCTTAGTGCAGGGGTCTTAAACACGCGGCCCGTGGAGTTATTTCCTGCGGCTCGCCATAGGTGCTGACTCCACTGGCAGCCAAGCTCCAAACATTACTGCGTGTTTATATTTTATTAAAACCCCTCTTTGCATTACAGTTTTTAAAAAGTTAATACATTGACTTTTAATAGAATACTATATTACTCTTCATGTTTTTCATTTTTGACTATGCTTTTGTATCATTGTTTGAAAAGGTTTCAGTGATGCGGCCCTCGGGCCAATTTACTAGTTCTCATGTGGCCCTCATGGTGATTTGAGTTTGAGATCCCTGTCTTAGTGTCTTGTCATTTAATTTAAAACATGCCTCTAGAGTTCCCTCTCATTCTAGAAATAGCTTGACTATAGATGCACATCCTCAGTCTACCTGCTCTGGCAACTTCATCTATGGAGAACTCAAATGTGTTTAAGCATGTTATCATTCAGAATACCTTCATTTTTTGTAATTCTCTTAGTTCTTGTAACAGTTTAACCAGATATTAACTGAATTCCTGGCTGCATGATGTTATTCCATAATGGCATCATCTCTGTTTTAGGGTATGTCCCTGAACTTGGAACCGGACAATGTTGGTGTTGTCGTGTTTGGTAATGACAGACTGATTAAGGAAGGGGACATTGTGAAGAGGACTGGTGCCATTGTGGATGTTCCAGTTGGTGATGAACTCTTGGGCCGTGTCGTAGATGCGCTGGGTAATGCCATTGATGGAAAGGTAAATGTGGCAAACAAAAATATTTGCTGTATCTTATATTTATATAGTGACAAATGCTTTGTGAATAGCTACAAAATGTTCCTTTGCTTTCAAGGGTCCACTTGGTTCTAAGATACGTAGGAGAGTTGGTCTAAAGGCTCCTGGGATCATTCCCAGAATCTCTGTGCGTGAGCCCATGCAAACTGGCATCAAGGCTGTGGATAGTTTAGTACCCATTGGCCGTGGCCAACGTGAATTGATCATTGGTGACCGACAGACTGGGTAAGCAATCTGTGTCTTCTGAAGCTTACTGTCTAATGTCTAAGCTGCTAAGGAGCTGTTTCTTTATGGAAGAAAAGGTGTGAATATACAAAGCTAATCTGTATATTTGGAGGGAAGAAAACAAAGGGCTAGTCTACACTTACCAGCTCTGTCGGACGCGTTGGATCGATCTTCTGGGTTCGATTTATCGCGTCTTGTGTAGACGTGATAAATCGAACCAGGAAGTGCTCCCCCGTTGACGAACGGAGCGGGCAGAGTCGACGGGGGAGCCTGCGCGCCGCGGTGTGGACCAGGGGTGAGTACTTTGAAGTTCGAAATACGATACTTCGACTTCAGCTACGTTATTTACGTAGCTGAAGTCGCGTATCTTACTTTGAACTTCGGGGCTAGTGTAGACCAGCCCAAAGTAACTTGGACAAAGTAGCCCATCTGAGTTCTCACTTTCTACTGCTTTGCTCTACTACTTTGCAGCAAAACTTCAATTGCTATTGACACAATCATCAACCAAAAACGATTTAACGATGGAACTGATGAGAAAAAGAAACTGTACTGTATATATGTCGCAATTGGTCAGAAGAGATCTACTGTTGCTCAGCTGGTGAAGAGGCTTACTGATGCAGGTATAAAGAGTTGGAAAAAACACTGGAATTCTTTAAGCTAAAGTGACTTTCCAATTCAGTTTTTACCCTAATACTATTCCTTCTGTGCATTTAATAATGGGTTAACTGGTGCAACTTGATTCACTAATGCAAATGTGTTATGGGAGCGCACAAATCTCCCTAAGAGCAAACTGTCGTCTGAATCTCTGATGCACAAGACAAGAACCAGCTTGATTTCAGATCCCAAATTGTGTTTGCAGTACTTCCAGTTGGTAGAAAAAGCACATTCTGTTGACGGGTCAGGTGTACTTTGGAAGTTGCTGAGGCAAGCATGGAACCTGACAGTGCTCCTGTCTGGGTGGCTTTTCAGAGTAGAACTACACTATTGATTTTAATTTCTAGCCTGCCCTTCTATTTGGCCGTAGGCTGGTAACTATACCTGAAAAATGCTGTGCATTGTACACACTTCATAAAGTAGATAAATGTCAAATAACCTGTGTCTATACTTCATGTGCAGATGAGTTTGCACAAAATAAATGGGACAGTTTAAGAGTCATGATAGCAGGTGAGGCTGAAGGAAAGACCTTAATTGTAGTCTCAATGTTCTAGATCAAAAAGAAGGTTCTCCTTTGCTTACCTCTATTTTGAATTCACTGGTCTTTCACTACTGTTTGAAAATACCCAACACTGACCATGGAGCTGTACTGCTTTGCTTCATGGGCAAGTGGTGTCCACTTCTGGCATGGGGAAAAAGGTTGAACTCTGCTGTGGTACGGTATCACTCTAATGTGCTGTAGTCCCATGGAGCGAAGGGTAGTGATTAAAACTTTGCAGAAGCTGAGAAATTGTTGCCTTGGAGTCACCTGAAGAAGGAGCCCTTAAGCTTATGCCTATTTAAGCTGATAATGTAATACTATTGCAGCAGCTTCATTTCAGTTTAAACTATAAATGTATCTCATTGGCGGGAGACGAAAACAGCAACTGAATTAGTGACAAGACTTCATAGCCGTTATAACCGGTTTGTATGGGATTTTATTTTCCTCTTTCCAGGGAAAACTAACTTTTTTACAAGATGTAGGCCAAAGATTGGTTTGCTTGCTGATCTATGCATTTTAATTTGAGATTGGAAAACTAACATTTATCAATAACTGTCTCAAACTCTTTTCAGATGCCATGAAGTACACTATTGTGGTTTCTGCAACAGCATCAGATGCTGCTCCTCTTCAGTATTTGGCTCCTTATTCTGGTTGCTCCATGGGAGAGTATTTCCGAGATAATGGGAAACATGCTCTGATCATTTATGATGACTTATCCAAACAGGTAAAATGAAATATTCCCTATGTCAAGAAACTGACATAGCTTTGAGAACTTAACACTGGAATTTAAACAGATGTACGATTTAGACTTGTCATTAGAAATGTGTTGCTTTTCTAAAGCCTTTTTCTTTATTTTTATACAGGCTGTTGCCTACCGTCAGATGTCTCTGCTGCTGAGACGTCCACCTGGTCGTGAGGCCTACCCTGGTGATGTGTTCTACCTACACTCTCGTCTCTTGGAGAGAGCAGCCAAAATGAATGACTCCTTTGGAGGTGGCTCCCTGACTGCCCTTCCTGTTATTGAGACTCAGGCCGGTGATGTGTCAGCCTACATTCCAACTAATGTAATCTCCATCACTGATGGACAGGTAGGATTTAAGGATATATTCCTTGTGTGCTGGTGTAACTGAGTGACTTAGTAAGTAATCAACTATGCACTTTAATAGTGAGTAAGGGTATGTCTATACTTACCCGTCGCGTCGGAGGCGCGGGATCGATGTTCTGGGTTCGATTTATCGCGTCTTGTCAAGACGCGATAAATCGAACCAGGAAGTGCTCCGTCGTCGACGCTGGTAATCCAGCTCGACGAGTGGAGTAAGCAGTCGACGGGGGAGCCTGCGCGCCACGTCTGGACCACAGGTAAGTTCGAACTAAGGTACTTCGACTTCAGCTATGTTATTAACGTAGCTGAAGTTGCATATCTTAGTTCGATAGGGGGGGTTAGTGTAGACCTAGCCTAAGTCTGTTAGTATCTAGGTAGAAACTCCAGAAATCTGTCTTCACAGATCTTCTTGGAAACTGAACTGTTCTACAAAGGCATCCGTCCAGCCATCAATGTTGGGCTGTCTGTTTCCCGCGTGGGCTCTGCTGCCCAGACCAGAGCCATGAAGCAGGTGAGCATAAAATAACTTAAATGTTACCAGAACACTTGCTGCTTAAAAACAAGGACCTCTAGGTCCTGTCCTATGCTCATTTTCACTTCCTTTTGCTAGCATTTAAGATCGTAACACAAAAAGTAACTGCACACTAAAACTGACTTCACTATTTACATAAAGCCAGTTGTAAATAACTAAACTCTCAAAGAATAAACCTCAGACTGGCCTCAGCATTCTGTTTTTTCTAACTTTAGCTTTAATGTAAATTGCAAAATTATTCTCCACTTAAGAGTTTACTTCAGGATGCAACACAGCTCCACTACCTGAACTTCTCTCTTCTTGAGTCTGATTTTTTTTTCTCTCCCTCATTCTTATTAATGGTGTTCTTTAGGCTTAAAAGTGAATTTAATACCCATCATATGGACCTGAAATGAACCCATCTTGCTCTGATAGCTTTCTAAGGAAAATAACTTAGAGGATTTTAGCTGCTTGCAAAATGGGGCATAAAACCAAACCCAATAATTCTTGTATTTTAGGTGGCCGGTACCATGAAGCTGGAATTGGCTCAGTATCGTGAAGTAGCTGCTTTTGCTCAATTTGGATCTGATCTGGATGCTGCTACTCAACAGCTGCTGAATCGTGGTGTGCGTCTGACTGAGCTTCTCAAACAAGGACAGTATTGTGAGTTCCCTGTCTTTATACAACATTTAACTAGCTGGGGAAGAAACAAGTTTGGGTCCATAGCAAGGTCGGACTGGCTGCAGCCAATGTGAAACGCTTCAGTCCTCTTGGGTGACTTCTGGTTCTGATATGGTGTTGCTAGGCCACTAAACTTTGACTACTCATTGTCGGGTCAGCTTCTGAGAGTACAGTAACATAAAGCTGAGTAGTTGTGAACAAGTTATGTGCAGAATGCAGTCATTATTTTTGAATCCTCTTGTTACAAATATACAGTGAGCTTTCCAGGGACTCCTGCACAACACTGAGCTATGTTCTGAGGCGAGAAATACAGGTTGGCTAACTCTATCCTCTTCTGTGCAGCCCCCATGGCTATTGAGGAACAGGTTGCAGTCATCTATGCTGGTGTAAGAGGTTACTTGGACAAACTGGAGCCCAGCAAAATCACCAAATTTGAGAGTGCTTTCCTAGCCCACGTTCTGAGCCAGCAACAGACCCTTCTAGCCACAATCAGGTATGTGTGTCTTCAGTGTTCCCACTTTTATTTTAAAGGTGATATATGGGTAAATACTCCAACCATAAAGACTAAGATTCTTATTGGTATGTAACAGTGAAGTCTTGAGCATTGAAATTGGATTTTTAATTGTGTAGTTACTGTTAAAAATGTATTCCTCCCTTCCTTCTCTATTTGGAGGATAGCAATGGAGGGCACATGACCTGGTCTTTAAAGCATATCTGAAGCATATTGGATTATCTTGAAGTAAAGGTCACTGGCAACAAACAGAACCTCATTTAACCTAGATACTGAATTTGTGCCAGAAGTGTACTCCTTCTCACCACAGCTGAAGTCTTACTGATGTTTCCACAAAATAATATACTGCCTTCAGTAGTACTCTCTAAAGTACGACTTGATGCCTTATTCTTGCATTCCTGTTCACTCACTTGCTAGCCTGCCACTTACTAGTTAGCAAGATTCTAGATAGCATTGGTGGTTGTTTTGTTTTTGTCAAGGGAGAGAGGTTAGGGAATGACCTATTGGATCTGAAGTGTAATTCATGCCTGTCTTTTTCTAACAGGACTGATGGAAAGATCTCAGAACAAACAGACGCCAAGCTGAAAGAAGTAGTCACAAGCTTCCTGGCTACTTTTGAAGCATAAACACTTAACTGTTCTAACCTGCCACACTGTCTAGGGCTCTAACTCCATTCTTCAGAAGTTTAAAGTGCGTGTGACTTGACTGTACAGAGATCTCATTGAGAATAAAAGGTTCCATGTACAAAAGCTCTAGACATTGAGTATAAACTGACACCTTTCTATCCAGGTATCCTAGGTGTGTGTACGTAAGTTACTAAAGCAACACAGATTTAAAAATTTAACTGAAAGAACTCCCTGAAACTTTCCCCACTCATTGAGGTGCTGTTTATACTTCTGGAAAGCATGTAGAAAATATCATAAGGCTCAAATTTGTCTCAATATTCAGATCAAATTTTGGTTAATATACAAGTATTTTTCCAGGGATGGCATCGAGAATCTAAAGTCTTAAAAGCCAGTCTAGGTCCTTTCTGGCTCACTTATCAATAGGAATAGATTCTGGAGCTGGAATGAACAGCTCAGATACATGATGGGCTGGTGGCAGGTGCCCAGATCATGATGACAAGTACTGGAAACCACTTAAATCACACTTTCTCCTATAGCTGTCCTGGCTGTGCAGCATAAAGTATCTGCTCGATGCATGTATTTGGAACCTGGTGAAGCGTGCATTGAGTTAGGACTGTCTAGGAATCTTGAATATGGAGCTGTCAGTCTCCTGATCATAATCCCCCTTTACAATCCTCCCTAGTAACCAATAGCCTGTATAAATGGAGTTTGTAGCAAGTCAGGAACAACTTGAACTGAGGCTGGGAATTGTATCAGCATCCCTACCTAACAAACACTTTTTGGGACACTTCCTAGAACAAATGGTTTCTGAATATGTTCCATTCCCTAATTCAAAAAATTAAAGATGGGTAAAGGACCATTCTAAAACTCATATGAAAGGCCCAGGCACTACTTTAATTTCAGTGTAGAGAGGAAAAAAACATAGCTATTTTGGGAGAGCAGGGGCATATTTAATAATTTTCACTGGCTCTTACACAAGGGAGCTGAGTTTACTGTAAACCTGCTATTTCATTCTTAGCTGCTTTCAGCTCTGGAACTAGCAGTTTCTACTGCTTGAGGTACAATATACACAGCATGTGCCAGTAGCATGTCGCAACATTTACATCTGTATAATGTAATCTCTTACTCTTTTGTAAGAGTTGCTGTTTGAATCATGTCAAAACTAACAGGAAGCAAACAGTAATCAGACTGATATGATCTTAAGGCTGCTGTACCTGTCTTGTTGCACTATATGCGCTTGGGGGAGTTCTGTGCACAATGAAGAAACGTCCTCCCACAGGTTCTCTTTGCTTTCCAGCAGAAAAATGGTTTCGGTGGGGAAGCAAAGAGGAGCTGCCCTAGTGCTTGCTCACCCCTCTCTGGCAGCATGGGTGTCTGTTCACATAGCCAGGGGAGAGGTGAGTCATGAGGGAGGCAGGGATACCCACACTGCCCAGGGCTTTTAGCTTTGGCTGGGAAGGGGGTGGAGGAGTTCCTCCCCTGCATGGAGCAGCTAGGGCTGGGTCAGATCAACCCCCAGAAACTCCCCTGGCTGCAGGAAGCTCTGCACTGGGGGGTGGGGGCTTGGCAGGGTCTGAGGCTCAGCAGCGGGCTTGGGTGCGGGGGAGGGTTCCAGGTGCACAGGGGTTGGAGGGACCAGGGCAGCAGTTTAGTGGACAGTGACCCCTCCTCCCACTTGCCCCATTACTCCTCAGCCAGGAGGGGAGGGGTCACTATGGGGAGCTGAGCCCCCGCACACACAGACCCCCTCTCCCTCCACTGAGCCTTAACCACCTTTACCTGGACTTTGCTGCCGAGTCTAATTCCCCCTGCATCCAGAACCCCTGTCCCCCAACAAGCTCCTGTGCATCCAGATCTCTCCTATTTCTAGACCCCCCCACTGACCTGTGTACCCATATTGTGCCACACAGTACCCTGGTACTGCTGGGGGGAATTCTGCACCAAAAAATTAAAAATTTTGCGCACTATTTTAAAACTCTGTAAATGTTCTGTGTCAGACCACCATCCTATAAATTGCACTATTTTCAAATATTTTGAAATAAATTACCAAAATATTTGAAAATGGTGTGATTTATAGGGTGGTGTTCTGACAAAGAAAATGTACAGTTTTTTAAAATATTGTATGCAGTATTCCCTCAGGAGTAAACAACCTTCAACACTTCTTCAGGCATTGGTTCTGGATCATTGGGAAGCCTTGAGCTTTAATTTATAGTGGTATTTTAAGTGCCTTAATAGGCAGCTAAGTTACACTAAGCACCTACAGAAGCAGGCAAGCAGACAAGGTGGCTATTGTAAATTCCACTAGATGTCTACATAACATATTTAAGCACTTAAGTATGCAAAGTTGCTACATACCAGCAGTCCAACTCTTACTAATATGTGATTGTGGAGCAAATTGCAGTAGAAGCAAGCGGTGTTCCCTCTAATTTTTTCCATCCATGTGCAGAATGAATTTTGTTATGTGCAGCATATTGAGGTAGTGTGGATGTGCACCACCCGTAGAAACAAAAAAACAGATTATATGTTTAAAAAGTTACCATAGGGATAATTACTCCAGGCAGGACAGGTTAGGCATTTTAGAACTCACTACTCAGAATTACATTTAAGCCTAAGAGAAATAAAAATTGAGAGGCATAGATCAGTCAAAAAACTAAGCATACGTTGAAAAGTGTCAAGTAACAACAATCATACCAGCTTGTGTTGGGAGGTGAGTGTGAAAGACAACGTGGCTGAGAGAGACTGAGAGAGACTGACGCATCCTGCCCTTTTAAGTAGATCTGCACGCAGCAGTCTGAAGGCTGCTTGTTTAGACACAGCAACAGCTGTCAGCAAGCTCCCTCCCTCCTGAGTCCTGTCATGTCCTGTCCTGCTTTGTGCAGAAGGGGTAGAGCGGTGGAGGGAGGGGGACACCCTGATGTCCATGCCCCTCTCTTCTGTTCGCTTCCACCCGCTCTGCACAGCTAGCAGGAGACTCTCGGGAGCAGCTGGCCAGGAGCTCCAAGGCAGAGGGCAGGAGCAGCGTGGCAGTACAGCGAGGGATGCCTGAAGTCCAAGGCACTTGATAGCCTGCTGGGCAGTCTCCTGGCCATGCAGGTTAGTGGGAACTTAAAAAGCAATACTCTATCCACAAAATCATTACATAAAATTACCACCTGTTTATAGTAGGATGGCTATAATGCACAATGCTCTCAAACCAGCTTATCAATAGGTAACTTTCAGATATGCAAGGAAAGCACAGTCTATTAAAAACATGTAAGGGTCAGCTACCAGTACCATCTTAGTTCATATTCTTCAAACTCTGGGAAAAATATAACTTGCCTAAACCTCTCAAAAGCAGGTATTTATTAACCACCAGGAATTTAATTTGTGCTGGTGAAATAAATCATCCTCCCAAAGAACCCTATTACCCTTAAGACAAAACTTCAGACTTTAGCATGGGCATGAATAAAATAGCTATTTGCTTTTTTTTTTAAATAATGAGCTCTTAAATTTCTCAGTTTGGTGGGTCCAATATTCTCAAGAATTTGCACCAGCTGCTTCATCCTTTTTCAGGGCTAAAATAGCACGGCTGGTGCCAATTCATTGTCAAAGTTGTGTATGGAGCAATATTCCACTATCTAAGCATGCTGGGATTCACAGCTGAAAGATCTTACAAGTGGAACGATGTGACTCTTTATCTTGGTGTAGTAGTAACACAAACTACTAGGATTCCATAGTTGACAGCAAAAACACTGTATTGTATGTTAGCATAATATAAATATTTTGTCCATTGCAGGAAAATGCCTTAGTACTGAATATTCCATAGATCCTCATTACACAGCAAGTGTCAGTAGCTGCCATATGTAGCACTTGTCTTCAAAGTGCTTCATAAACGTTAATCAATACAATATTCCTGAAAGACAAGTAGGTAATATCCTCTTTTATACAGATAAGTGTCTGAGGCTCATCTTAATTGAACAGATTTGCCCGAGTACTAGGGTTAGGGTGTTCCTAGCTCCCAGATCTGTTCTCAGACTGCCAGACTTTCCAGTTTCCACATTCTACAGGGACTATTTGCAGAGCAAGTAAGTATAATTGTTTTGTTACTGTAGGGTTTGTAGATATGACAGGATTTATTGACATTTTTTCACTAGAAGCATTGGTGTATGTTGAGGTGTGTGCATATTGTATATACAGTCTGGTGCACTGGTTCTCAACCTATTGACTATTGTGGGCCCCACATGCAGCTCTCTGTGTTACGTGGGCAGCATACTCACAATATATATACTACCTGGTCTGTTGTATAGAAAGATTGGGGGCTAAGGTAAGAGTTTGACCCCCTCTAAAATTCTAACGTCTACCATTGGCATGCCTTTGGACAAATGTAAATTCTGTTTCCTCATGATGATGAACACCCCATATAAAGTAGGCACTAAGACACAAAAAATGTAAAAAGAACGAGGAGTACTTGTGGCACTGTAGACTAACAAATGTATTTGGGCATAAGCTTTCATGGGCTAGAATCCACTTCATCAGATGCATAGAGTGGAACATACATTAGGAAGAAATATTATATCTTGAGGGGGAGAGAGAGAGAGAAAAAACATGAAAAGATGGGGGTTGCTATACCAACTCTGAGACTGATCAATTAAGGTGAGCTATTATCAGCAGGAGGAAAAAAACCTTTTGTAGTGATAATACCATGGCTTATTTCAAACAGCTGACACAAAGGTGTGAGTAACAGTATGGGGAAACTTAGCATGGAAAGTGAAGTGACATGCTTTGACCACAGGATGGTGCTAGATGATTAATAATGCTGTTATAGAGGCGTACTGGGCCCGGAGAAACTGTTCGAAACAGGATTGCTGAACACACTGTGGTGACAGCTTTGATTCACAAATTGAGGATTCTCTTGTCAACACAGGGTGTTCATGCTCTCTCTGGATACTGATATATAATCTTGAGCACCTATTGCATCAGGGGTGCTAGCAGACCTACAAAAACTAAGGAACACTTCTGAGAGGTTATCCATAAAGCCCTGTACAAGTATTAGAAAAGACTCAACCCTGGGAATCAAATATTGCAGAAGAGCGGCCTATTTTTTATCTCTGCGGTGGACTAGATTTCACCACACTGCAGGAATCTTGAAGTGCCCTAGAGGACACTCCCGGAATCTCTCCAGCTGTGTAAGACCTTGAACGCTGTCCAGCTACCACACTGAAAGGGGTAGTAACTGCTGTCAGGTTGCAAAGCCATTTCCGTTACAAACTCCTGTTGTATTCAGCACAGTTCTCAAGAACAAAGTATAAATGTCCTCAGCAAATTCACTGTTTGCCCAATGCGGTCATCTTTGTTACAACTGAGCAGCTTTGTTTCAGTAAAGGGGAAGATAAATAGGCCTTCAGCCCTCCTCTGTGTGAACCTGCATTTGTTGGCCCACAGGGGTTTATTTCAGACTTGGTTGACATGTTTTTAGGAGCCCCTTGTTAAGGTATTGGCAGCACATCACGGCCAAGTTCAAGTGGCAGGGACAAGAGGAACGGTCAGGAATAGGTCATTGAACACAATGCAATGACTCTAACCTCATGAAAATTGTTAATGGCTCTGATTCACTGATGACCAACCAAGCATCATGTGCCTTCTCCCTTCCTTGTAGGGGAGAACTGATTTCTGAAATACCCAGCTGGAATTTCATATAGTTGCTGATGATGACAGAGGTGAATTAGTCCTCAAACTTACTGTCGTTGCACAACAGAGCACATCTTACCCATCCCTGCCTACAAGCTTGCTCAGTTTGGCTAATTTTATTCTGCCTGCTGAAATTCCCCCGCTGTTCCAAAGGGCATTGGTGGTCTTCAGTTTCTGTCCTTGACTGTTGTGCTGTGGGTAAACAGCTGTCACATTCCACCCGAGAGGTGGTTGCATCTCACTAGTGGGTGAAGTGATTCTCTGCAATGAATGGCATGCTATACATCTGCTATTTTTATTAAACCTAGTTAACTGTGCTCTTTCTGGAGTTAGTGGCCTAAAAAAAGGCTTGTGTGGCAATTCAAAGCCCTGCATCTTAAAAGAAGCTTTGCTTTCCTCAATTTCTCCATATGGAACTGCCCTTGGACCACACTGTGGAAACCAAGCTGCCTATGGCTATCAATTCCCCCCAATGCTGTGGCATTTGTGTCCTCTCTAAAGGTTAGGGATTGAAAGAATGATGACTGGAAACTTATTGGAGAAGAAGTGGAGGTCTCAGCATAGTCAACGCTATAGAGAGGAATGCGGAAAAGTGACACATCGTAGACACAAGATCCAGAGGAGGCAGAGATGGAAAAGACCCAGCAGGTCATAAAATTCATCACTCTGCAAAGGCAGGCCGTGTGCATTCCATTCATGACCATGACACCCAGTCACTATTTCCTTCATGAGCCTCACCCGGTATGTCTACAAGATGTCATATGCTCTGAGAAGCAGCTTTTGACCCTTGCCTGCGTCCCAGCTTGTCAAACCAGAACCCAAGTCTGTTGGCATCTTTTTAGATGTCTGTGAAAGAGGCGGAAGAGAGGACTAGATCTTAGCTAATGCTTTGGAACATGCCAAATGGAGGTTTTGATGGGATGACCCCCATTTTCTCAGTTCAACCAGCAACATGAAATGTCATGCTAATTAGCAAGAACCACCTTGGGTCAGAAATTCAGGTTGCTTAGAGCATGCTGACCAGAAAGGACGATGGTTTCAAATTGGGTTTGGATAACATTTAAACAGATTTTTTTTTTTTTTGACTGCGGCAGAAAATGATTCTATTTATGTTGTGAATTTCATCCCGAAGTGGATCTTTCCAAACTTAAATGTAGACACACACACAGCACTTCCTTCACGCGCTTCGGAGCTGTCGGTTCCAGAGAGCAGCGCTCAGCAGTGTAGGGCGTAGCAGTGGTAGGGAAGGAGAGCACTCAGCACCCGGTGGGCAATGCAGGTGGGTAATTTCCATTGGCTTCAAATGGAGGTGCTGTGCATAAGTATCTGGAGAGGGGCCTGGGCCCTATGTGTATTAAGGGGGATTAAGGGCAGTTTTGGAGACTGAAAGTCAGTTCTGAACCAACATAGGTGGGCCACTTAGACATCTTCGTGGAGTCTGAAATCTTGCTGAGTGCTGAACAGAGCTGATTAACCCAACCATGCCCTGCACAGCTGGCTAGGAGCTGCCTGCCCAGCCCTTGACCGTGTTGGGCACATTGTAATGGACTATTTCACTAAAATAGTAACAGATGAGAGCAACACAGTGAGGCCAATAGAGGCTCAGCAGCCGGAGGGTTGGCTCTAATGGATTCCCATGTGAAGTGATAGAGTAAAGCAGAGGAGCAGTTCCTGTACCAAAATCTGGATGTCCGTGATGGAAATCACTGCTGGCTGTAGAAGACTGTGTTACACACACACATATAAATGCGGCGCCTCTCTTAAAAGCAATGTAGTGAATTCACCATTTCCTGGACACCCTGAGAATCTGGCAATGGAGCTCCACACAGCTCTGAAGTCAAGGGAAAGACATTTTGCAACCAGATAGCGGCTTCCCTTCTGGAAAAGTACTTTTCATTCACAACCCAGTGCAAGGAAACAGGTTGCACAAATGCTTGGAGCATGAGGTATATTTGTTGCTTTCATCAGCCTCACACACGAACATTCAAGTTTTTGGCAGGCCTGCAGATATGATCATTATTTATTTGTACTGCGGTAGCACCACGGAGCCTCAGTCCTGAACCAGGACCCTGCTGTGCTAGGAGCTGCACAAACACAAGAAAAAGCCAATCCTTGCCGCAAAGAGCTTGCAGTCTAACAACAAGGGATGATCCCTCATTGGGGGATTTTTAAGACTTGTTTTTATTGTCATATGTTCAGTGCAACTCACAGAAGAAAGAGAGATCTGAACAACATTCTCAACTCCCTGACATAAATATACCTTGAGGGGGGAAAAAACCCGATTGCTCTATGGTGTATTTCCTTGCCCAATAATAATTAATCAGTGGTTTGCACTTCTATGGAGTCATTCATCTGAGGCTCTCTCAGCACTTCACAAACAATAAGCAAGCCCCACAATGCCCCTTTTAGGTATAAAAGGATACAGAGAGGTCACTTGACTCGCAATGGAAATGCAGCTACCTTCGGGATGTAACATGGCAGCATCCGCATTATTTTATCGTATCCTTTAACCTGGTTTCTTATGTAAATAAATAAACCCCCTCGAGATACCATCTCTATTAAGAATGTACTAGTTATGCTCATGAAGAAAATCATTGTATGCCTGAGCATTTTCCATTGAATCTAATTACTGTCAGTCACGAAAGCAATGTGTCTGGTATGTTCCACCCCATTCTAATTAATTAGTTATATAGCACCCAAAATATACTAGAAATTTTACAGACCAATATACAAACAAGGCCCCTTCCTAAAAGTGTTTACAATCTATGGCCGTCAGCCTGCATTCTCATCTTTGTGAGCAGATCCTTGTGCCCGAAGAGATCCGCATAGAAGTCACTAAGTCAAGAGTCATCCCTCCCCACCGGTGCAGCTCTGTGGGGCCTAAATAGGTGGGAATGATGTCAGGGAAGCGGCTGAGTGGTGAAATTAGCGCACAGGTGAAACCGTACCCCACAGAAGTCAATGGCAAAATTAATTGACTTCAAGAGGACCAGGATTTCACACCCGTTTTTTGTTGTAGCGGGGTTTTTTTTTTATTTTAACTTGATTCTCAGATACTTATTTCCATGCTGAGTGATGGATGGAAGTGACTGCACCTAAATAACTTCTGTAAATTTCACTGATTTTTTTGAAAATAGTGAATGGCAATGGAGTGGAGTTATTTCAAGATTGACTGTAATGTTATTGATAAAAGTTCCCCATGCATCTTCAATTTACTTTAATTTTAGTTAACATAATTATTTTAGAAGCATTAACAAATACACTCTCCTGTGCAATAGCTTGTTTTATAGCTCAGGTAAATGAGCCCATAGTGGTTAAGAGACTTGCACAAAGCCACAGGGATGATCAGTGTCAAAGCTGGAGCAGTTCTTAGCTCCCTATCTTGGGTTCAGCTGACCAGACCAGGGTTTCTTGCAATAAACAGCACTGATTATAATAATTTAGAGACATAATAGTGTTTCAGGACTGATAGATCTGGGGAAACAAAGCACACACAAAAAAAGGACAGTGAATCTTTAAAAATATGAGAAGCGGAAGTTTGTAGTAGCTAAGAATCATAATTGCAAAACTAGGAAAGGACCGGACCCAGATTGCTTCATATGCACTAGCTGTTACAGTGACCTGAATCTCCCAATGGGGAAGGCATCCCCATGACCTCACTTGGTCTTTTTCTAGCAAAAGACACATCGGCCCAGACTGGTTTCAGGTTGGCAGCATGAACGTTCTGTTTTGGAATCCGCAGGCCACCTTTTCTAGTTAACCTTTTTGTTGCCAGGCTGGACAGAAACCTCACATCCAGCTGAAATGTCAGGGTTTGTTGTTTGTTTTTGAGGTCAGTGTATTGTTGCAGGGATTATAAAGAGATGCTCTTTTAAAAAGGATTAAAAGGCTTCTCAAATGAGTTTGTCCCGCTAGATTGAACATCTTTTCATAGGGTTTCTTCATTTATATTCGTCTATTCCCAAGCTTGCTTTTACCTTAACTTGCCCACTCACTAGCATTAATTTCCCAACAGTAGTTCTTAGGTTTCATAATGCCATAACAGAGTTTGTTAAACTTGGATCTTCCAGTTAGTGAGTTATACAGCACAGCCCACTCACTGCCTCCCTACCTCTCTGAGGGTTGTATTAATGCACTGTGATGGCTAGATGAATGTCAAGGCAAGGATTGTCTGTTGGGGGATTCAGGCACTATCATACTATGAATATTTATTTATGCTATTACCAATGTGTGACGTTCCTCTCTGGTGTTATCTGGACCAGTGATCTGCTAGGTCACTCCAATCCTTGACTCTGCCAGCCTTACCCTGTGCTGCTGTGAGAACCCCCCACTCTTGGGCTGTTCACACACAGCCTCTGGCATGTAAGCTGCTTGGATTGTGCAACCGAATGACATTAGCCAGTATCTCCAGTCCCAGACACAACCCTAGGAACCTCCGTCTTGCAGTGTTCAGTTATGCCCGCTGAACGCTGCAAGCTTATATGAGTTCGTCAGTTTAACAAAGAAATTTATATGTACCAGGCTTGTTATCCCAAGGGGAGTCTCTGACACACTTCCAACCAAACGCACTGCTTCAGGTAGAATAAACAAACGGATTTATTAACTACAAAAGATAGATTTTAAGTGATTACAAGTCAAAGCACAAGAAGTCAGATTTGGTCAAATCAAATAAAAGCAAAATGCATTCTAAGCTGATCTTAACACTTTCTGTGCCCTTACAAACTTAGTTGCGTCTCACCACAGGCTGGCTGGTTACCCTTCAGCCAGGCTCTCCCCTTTGATTAGCGCTTCAGTCGCTTGGTGGTGATGTCTGTAGATGGAGGTGGAAGAGAGAAAGAGCATGGCAAATGTCTCTCCCTTTTATCATGTTCTTTCTTCCCTCTTGGCTTTGCCCTCCCTCTCCCCTTCAGGGTCAGGTGAGCATTACCTCATCGAGGTGACTCACTTGAGAGTCCAACAAATCCTTTGTTGCTGCCTAGGCCAGTGTCCTTTGTTCCTGTGAGTTTGGGCTGGGTTTGTCCCATACGTGCCCTGATGAGGTGTGAACTGCCCCTCTGTTCCTGGAGTTTTGCCTGGGCTTGTTTTAAGCCATGAGGACACGTTTTCAGCCTCATAACTATATACATGAAATGACAACCTATAACATTACTATGACAACAATGCTCAGTGCATCATGAGCCTTCCAAAGACACCTGACATGACAAACTTTGCATTGGATATCACACAAGCATATTATAAGGATGAACATGGGAGTGCAGGGTGTTCCCCCGAGATAGTGTGTCTCACAATGGATATGACTTATTTTCTGCCCTGAAAAACGTGCACTATCAATAAGGCAAAACAAGTCTCGGGTGAGACCAAAGTTTGTGACCATTTTTGAACTAGAAGTTATTTTTTTGTTTCATGGGGATTGAAAGGGGCTAGTTTTTCGTGAGATTCCCCCCACCCCCCCGCATTTCTTTTATCAAAAATTCTATTGAAATCATTATTGGCATTCTAAATAATTCCATTATCATTTTGAAACATGTTTGTTTACCAAAAAAACCTGGGGTTTTGGTAAACAAATCATTTTGATTAAAAAAAAGATTTTAAAAAGATTATTAAAAATTGCAAACAAAAATGAGGTCAGTGCTGTTCTTTGCAAATATTTTGATTGAAAAAGAACTGGTTTTCAATTTAAAAAAAAAAGCTTCATGAAACATTTCAAGCTGTTCCATCCGTGAAGCATTTTGTGGGGGTTGCTTGCCAGGCTGGGTACCGGCAGGGTTCTGAAGGTGCAGAGAGAACCTGGTAGATGAAGATAGGCAGGGGCTTTGGGAAGCGTGACAGAAAGGGGGAAAAGCAGTGAAGTTCCAGTCCATGTTGGTACGAATGACTCTTGACTGATTGTTTTTTCCGCACCCCCATTAGCACGTTTCCGTTCAGTGACCACTCCTTGCAGATGGCTCAACAGTGAGCGTGAGCTGTACAGTCAGTTTCCACGCAGAAGCAATGCACAATCCTGACTCTTTTTAACAGTAAACATTCAAGGGCCATTTCCCTGGCCGGTGGATGTAGCTGAAACAAGAAGTACTGTCAAGGTGGGGAAATGAGCAGAAATGCTAAAGAGGCAGGGGCCTGTCCTACATGATGAAAAAGAGGACGTGTGTTTCCCCACCCATGGTAGGAACGGTGGAAGCTTTGTAGTGTAGCGAAAGTAGGGTTAGATAACCCCATGCTAAAAACACCTGTGCTCTATCTGCACTACAGCTTCTCCCAGTGTGGCCGCTAGTAGAGTTGCGCCATTGGAGGATTACAGGTGAATTGTGACTGCAGATGCAGCCAAGTCAGTAGTTAGGAATTGCCACCCAAGGTCAGACCAATGGCCCAGCTAGTCTCTGGCAGTAGCCATTGCTGCTGCTTCAGAGCAAGGCAAAGTCCCCCAAAATGCTCCTAATTTTGCAAGACTCTCCCAAGCATCTCAATGCACCTTAGAGGCATTGATTAAAGCTCTCAGACAGAAGGTATCAAAGTATTATTATCCTCATCTGATAGATAGGTCAGCTAAGGTTAAGTGACTTGTCCAAGGTGAAACAGTAAGTCAATGCTAGCCTAGAGGTAGGGAGACTAGACTTCCTGATATTAGGGGCTTTGTCTTATATATGTAACTATACTCACCATCCGCCCCCACCCCCCAAAAATGTGTCCCAATTTTTAACACTTGCTATCTGGTCACCCTACTAGAGGTAGGAATAGAACCCAGGAGTCCTTATCTCCTATCTATAGTACTACCCTGCCTCCTTAACAGAGAATATTGTAGTAACTGTTCCATATTAATAGCCTGATCTAGGTCCCACTGTACCCACTGCTACACCCTTCAGAGGATTCTTCATATTTCCCCCTCAGCTGGCTCTGCTCCAATGCCATGGATTTTAATGGTGGCCTAACAGAGGATAAGCAATTTTTGCTTGAAACTGCAAGTACTTACCAGTGTAGCAATGTACAGGAAGCGTGACCAGAAAATACACTATTACAGTAGTACTCCTCCCCACCAGCACAGGCCAGATGGCCCAGTGGTTTGGGCACTAGCCAATGACCTGGGTTCAGTTCCCTGCTCTGCTACAGACTTCCTGTATGACCTTGGGGCAAATCACTTAATCTCTCTGTTCCTCAGTTCCATGGGGACCGTAATACTTACCTGACTCCTGGGGATGTTCTAAAGATAAATACATTAAAGATTATAAAGTGCTTTGGGATCTAGTGATAACACGGGCTATATCAGAGCTATGTAATATTACTTTAGGATCACGATGGCTTGACTAGAAAAATATGATTAGGTCAGAAATACAATACGATCTGGAGAGTAGATCTTGCAGCATGTACTGCATAAGCAAATTCCGATCTGTCAGGCTCTCTAGTGTTCTGAGACAGTTAAAGAAAATGAACACTCTTGTCATATTGATCTCAGATGGAAAAATAACATACAGTAGGTGGGTGAATATAAGCCATTCGCTGGGTTAGCCTCACGACACCACATGCTCCAGAAAGGGCCACAAATCCACACGGTGTCCCCGTGCAATGGATTTAGCATTTGGAGTTGGAGCTGGCTGCCGGTTGTCATGTCTGAGATGTGTCTGCAACAGGCATTTAAACTAAAGGACAAAGTTGGCACAAGAACAAATTGGTATAAACTGGCCATGAATCAATTTAGGCTGGAAATTAGAAGAAGGTTTCTAACATCAGAGGAGTGAGATTCTGGATCAGCATCCCAATAGGAATAGTGGGGGGGCAAACAACCTCACTAGTTTTAAAATGAAACTTGATACATTTATGAGTGGGAGTATATGACAGGATTGTCTGCAGTGGCAGAGGACTTGATGACCCAGAAGATCCTGTCTAGGGTGACCATATTTTCCCAAAGGGAAAACAGGATACCACACTGGGCTGGCCCAAGGCCCGCCCCCACCCCTGCCTCCTGTGAGCCCCCCCTCCAGCCCTCCCTGACTCCTGCCCATGCCGAGTGCCCCCCTACCCCCTGCATGCAGGGCCAGCCCAAGACCCCCTGCCACCAGCCTCCACAGGGCTGGCCTGGCCTGAGCCGCTCTCCTGAGCCCTCCCTCCTGTGCAGGTCTGGCGTTGCCGTTTGCCCCCTCCCCGCACACGTTCCTCTGCACCCCGCTATGGGTCACACCCGTACCCCGCTTTTTTGGCAAAACTGGGCATTTACCCTTTTTGCTCTTGCCATCAGTTGGCAAGAGCAAAAGGGACAAATGCCCAGTTTTGCACAAAAAAAACCCAAAACCAAAACAGGATGGCCGGGATAGGGCTTAAAAAAAGGACTGTCCTAGCCAAAATGGGACATCTGGTCACCATAGTCCTGTCCTATGTCCCTATGCAGCCACATGGCTCTCTATTAGTATTGGATCTGAGCAGGATCTGATGGAAGTTATTTGAACTACAGATCCGCAGTTACCTATGCTCCTCCAGAAGGTGCACACCTACTGCTGGGGTGGGGGTGGGGCCGAGGAGTTGAGAGGAAGAAGCATGGTCCTGCCCCTTTGGTGTCCGGCATGCTCATCAGGGTGTACGGAGGAAGCCGTCCTTGCACTCAGGGACTGCAGTGTTGTCTGGCTCTTACATGGGCTGCAGAAGGACGGGAAGGTTCACCCATCTGCCCCATGTGTACAAGGGCCAGGCCCAGATCAGCTACTACATGAAAGACATTGTCTAGTGTACTGAGGGCCTGTGACACCTGGATCCCCCCATCACTGATTCTCCCTGTGGCCTGGGGATAATGCTGCTCCCACACCTCACAGAGGTGGTGAGGATGAATTAGATGAGTTTGTGAAAGCACAGAGCTGCTCCATGGTGAGCGCTGAAGCTACTTCTCTGTAGCTACTCCGTGCCCAAATATCTCCTTCTCCCACCAGCTTTCCCAAGAATTAACCAATCCCCCTGGGATGTCACATGTGCCCCTCATTTTCCAGGAAGCTGGGGGTGCCAGACAGTCAGTAAGTCCTGATTTTGGTCAAATAAGATCAAAGTCTGCAATGTTGGAGGTGGTGAAAAGGTTATTTATTGACAGAAAACAAACTAGAAATTCTAATGAACCAATAATAGCCCAGAGATTAACTTCAGGAACCACAAAGCCAGGGCTTGCAGCAGGGGACAGCTCTGACCCTGAGGTTGAGCTGTGACCAGCTGGCTCGCCACCCATTCCACCCTCTACTAGCGTCCAGAGTGCTCTGGGCAACTCATTTCTCTCCAGGGGAGATTTCCCTCACATGTTGCCCTCAGTGCATAGCCTGTTAAACAAGGTCCTACCCAACAGCTACATACTCTTGGACAGGGGCGTCTTTTCAGAAAAATTTAGGGAGCAGGCGGGGGAGTTTGCTTGCCTAATGACTGCTTCCAAAGTTGGTGAGTGGAGTGAAAGCATGGAGCATATAGACCTATTAAAAGTTGGCGGGGCGGGGGGCGCTGCCCCTCTTGCCCCATAGCAAATGACATGCCTGCTTTTGGGAGGCTAATGGGGTAGTGGTGGAGAAAGGGGCCTCCCCTGTGCCCATGGGAACTCTGCCCTCAGGGATTCTCAGACTGAGGCACAAGGACAACAGAGTCCCACCTCTCTGCTCAGGGCTGGCTCTAGGATTTTTGCTGCCCCAAGCAAAAATATTTTTGGCCGCCCCCATCCCCCGTTTTTTTTCTTGCCCCCTCCACCCCCGGCCCTGTCTCAACTCCGCCCCTTCCCAACACCTTCCCCAAATCCCCAGCCCCTCCTCCTCCCTCACAAGTGCTGCGTTTCGCCCACCCCATTGCTTCCTGTGGGCCGCCCCTCCCCCCCCCCCCGCAATTCCCCGCCCTAGCTCACCTCAGCTCTGCCACCACCACTCGGCTTCTCCCCCTCCCTCCCAGGCTTGAAAGCCTGGGAGGGAGCGGGAGAAGCCGAGCGGCGGAGGTGCAGAGTGGAGATGAGCTGGGGCAGCAGGGGCACATTTCTAGGGGCGGCATGGCCGGTGCCAGAATGCCGCCCCTAGAAATGTGCTGCCCCAAGCACCAGCTTGTTTTGCTGGTGCCTAGAGCCGGCCCTGTCTCTGCTTCAAACTAGCCCCCCATGGGACTTGGTAATACATTCTACCCAAGCATTTCAGCCCCGCTGGAGGGTGGGTATGTGAATGTGTGTGCAGAGGACCAGGAGAAACACAGGGGGACATGGTTGGGATGAGGAGGGGAACCCTGGTTGGGATGAGGGGAAGCCAGAAGGGACCATTCAATCATCTAATCTGACCTCCTTTGTATCACAAGCCAGAGAATTTCACCCGGTTACTCCAGTACTGAGCCCAAGAAATGGTAAGGCAAAGGGTACTGGAGGGAGATGTATAAATACACGCAAAGGGTAGACGTTCTAAAATAATTGTAAGGAAACTGTCATTTTGAGCAGGACAGAGGCAAGGGGGAGGCTGTGGGTTGTTAGCTGGACCCCACTGATTGACTTCAGTGGGATTTGTGGATACTCAGCACTTCTGAAAATCAGGTTTCAACCCACAGCCTCCCTCTCCCCACCACCACCATCCTGCCCAAAATGACACTTCCCTTACAAATATTGAACTCTAAAAATCAAGCCAAGCCAAGCAGCTATGTAATGTAGGCTCCTCGGCCCCTGTCTGGACATGGAAGTAAAGAACCCTTTCAACTGGTGACCTTATTTTCACAACTACCTTTCGCACTCAGTTGTTACAGAAAACAATACAGGCTGGAGCGTCTTATTCACATATGGGCCAGAATGTGCAAACCAGATGCCTCAACAAAAGCGGGGCCGCATCTGCAGAGGTGCTGAGCATCCCCAGCTCCCCTGGACTTCAGAGGGATTTGTGAATGCTCAGCTCTTCTGAAAAATCAGGTTTCTTTACTTATGTGTCCAAATAAGGACTGAGGAGCCTAAGTTACGTAGTTGTTAGGCTTGGCTTGATTTTTAAAGCTCAATGAGATCTTATTTATGGCCCTGATCCAAAGCTTATTGAAATGAATTGAAAGATTCCCATTGACTTCAATGGCTTTGGATCAAGTGGTACGTACCTATCTTTCTAATCTAGAGTTTATTTTGCCATGTCCATAACTGAGCACATTATGACCTTGTCTACACACAAAAATTGTAGTGCTTTATCTATACCAGTATAGTGAAAGCAGTACAACCCTCCAAGTGTGGACACAATTATACCAGCATAGAAGTGGTATATTTTATTCCCATATGGTATATACCAGAATATAAACACTTCTATATTAGTGTTAGTCCAGACTTGGGGTTAGAATAATAGAAACGAAGAGATGGAAGGGACCTCAAGAGGTCATCTAGTCCAGCCCCCTGTGCTGAGGCAGGACCAAGTATATCTAGTCCAGGGGTCTCAAACTCAAATTACCACGAGGGCCACCTGAGGACTAGTGCATTGGTCCGAGGGCCGCATCACTGACCCCGCCCCCTCGCTGCCCTGCCCCCGCCCCACTCCACCCCTTCCATTAGGCCCCACCCCTTCTCCGCCCCTTCTCTGCCTCCTCCCCTGAGTGCCTCCTCCGCCTCCCCTGAGTGCCTCCTCCGCCTCCTCCCCTGTTCTGGCGGCGGAACTTCAGAATGTAACTTGGGGGGGGGGGGGGCAGGCGCAGGGAGCCTGGTGGAGCGCTTCCCTGCGGCCTGCCGGGCTCCCCGTGCCCCCGCCCCCCTGGGGCCGCATGCGGCCTGCCGGCTGCCTGGTGTTTGAGACCCCTGATCTAGTCCATCCCTGACAGGTGTTTGTCTAACCTGTTCTTAAAAACCTCAAATGATAGGGATGCCAAAAGCTCACTTTGAAGCCTGTTCCAGTGCTTAACTATCCTTATAAATTAGAAAGTTTTTCCTAATATCTAACCTAAATCTCCGTTGCTGAAGATTAAGCCCATTACTACTTGTCATATGTTCAGAAGACATAGAACAATTGACCACCATCTCCTTTATACTAGCTCTTAATATATTTGAAGACTCTTATCTGGTCTGATCTGATCTTAGATATCTGATCCATCTGGTTAGGGCAGTCAAAGGTGGTCAGATGTTACACTGGCCACATCACTCCCTTGTGTGCTGTTGGCTATGAAACTGATGTGTCTTAACTGCATCAGCCTGATAAGCCATGGGCTTGAGGGGACTTTGATATATATTTATCTGAGAGACTTAAATCACAGAAGCATAAATGTATTTTATTGCCTTTGGTGTTAGATTCAGTAAGGTGACCAGATAGCAAATGTGAAAAATCGGGACAGGGGGTGGGGAGTAATAGGAGCCTATATAAGAAAAAGTCCCAAATATAGGAACTGTCCCTATAAAATCAGGACATCTGGTCACCTTAACCCTCAGTCTTCTTTATAATTCAAGGCTGTGGATGCAACTCAGGATTTCTAGGAATCCAGATATTTCTCTCTTTTCTAACTAGGAAGTTATTGGGGCAGATTATCAACTGGTGTAAATTGTTGAGATAATACAAATGACACCATCTGATAATCCGCTCCCTATTCTTTTCTATCTTAGAGTTTTCATGCTGGTGCCTGTCACTGGAATATCAGAGCCCCATCCTCATAAAATCAATATCAACAGCAATGTCTGTATTCGATTCCATGGGGTCTTTGGCGCTTCTCTTTCGGATTACAAATTTTGCGAGAGGTAAGGATTTTGCTTTTTTAAAATTTTATTTATTTGGGGTTTGTTGGGCAGAAGGGTACCAGTGGTGTGAGTATTGTTCTTATGGCGGAAAGGCCTTTCCAAAGAGGAAGGAAGACTTTAGGCTGTAACTTTTGCTGCCTTTGCTCTGGTTTGAAGGTAACAGAAAGGATCATCATCTTAACACTAAGGACATATGAAGTGTCTTCAAAGTGTTTAACACACATTAATTAAGTTTTACTATCCTCTTATGAGGTAAGGAAGTATTATCACCTCTGTTTTACTGTTGGGGAACCGAGGCACAGAAAGATTTAAGTACTGTAATGTACTCGAGGCTACACAATTAACCAGTGTCAGAGGCAGGGTTAGAACTCAGAAAGTTCCTGGTTTCCAGTTTTATGCTGAACAAAGTAGCCTAATTTCACCTATGTCCCTTCATGTGTGTTTTCCGTGCAACTTTTGGACGTGACTATGTTTGAGCCACATTTTTGATTCTGTATTTTTGTGCATAACATGCAACTGTATAAATCTGTGGCGACATTTCCCACCGGATCACATATCCCCAAACACCGCCCCATGCTGGTGTTTGCTCTGCAGTGCCCCACCTACATTTCTGCTCCACAGACTGCTCTGCTCTAGAACAGGTGCTCCTTCCTGGTACCTATGTTCATACCTGTTCCACTGGCTCTGCTAGTTGGGATGGTGCATCAGAGCTGGCAGGGGCTGAGAGAAGGACAGACATGGAATTCTTTTGGAATAGCTTTGCCCTAATAGAAAAACCTATCACCAAGGCGATGGCACCCCAGATGCAGGTAAGACTCTTTGGATGTATCTGGGGTGGGCGGGGGGTGAAATGCCCCCCCCCCCCAGAAAAATGAGTGGACGCCAGGGATAGCAATTGATTGAAGGTTTTCCAAATGCATTGGTCATCTGTGTCTGGCATGTATCTGAATGATAAAAGGAACGTGCAAAATTAGTCAGTTCAGAACAAGAGACAAGAGTGCCACAAATAGCTACAGGGAGAGGTTCCGGTGGGAGAGTGATTTTGTTGTTATGACACAGGACTTGGAGTTAGGCGATGCGGGTTCTGCTCCTGGCTATGCCATGTGATCTCACTCACCAACTCTATGCCTCAGTTTCCCCACCTGTTCAGAGGTGGTGATCATACTTATCTACCTCGCAGGGGCAGAGGCAGGTTTTAGGACACATGCAGTCCACGGGATCCCCACTGCTTTTAGAGACCAAGAAATATTGAGATATATTTCAGCCCCTCTTCTTGTGGAGCCCTGACAGCCTAAATCAATGGGAACTGATCATTTACGATGTTTCTGTGGTTTTTCCTGTAGATACCCTATAAGCTAATGAGAGCAAAAGACGGCAATGGGCTAATCTCAGCTCAATCACGGACTCCCTCTGTGGCTTTAGTCAAGTCACCAAGCATCTTTGCCTCAGTTTCCCCATATTTAAACCTGTGACGTGGCTACTTACTTTATCTGCCCGTGACAATTAACTAGTTAATGATTGTATAATTCTAGTCATATATGTGCCCTGATTCACCAGAATGCCTCCGTTCATTCAGAAGACAGTCCCCTCAACTAACCTTTCTGAGAGCTGGCAATGATGGGCCGTCCCCAGCTTGTAGCTAGGCTCCAAGGCTGGCTCTGCAAACTCTGCAAACAGTGAGGCTAAGTCCACGAATGTGCCCAGAGCACTAGTAGATTGTTGGATGGGTGTAGGGTGACCGGACAGCAAATGTGAAAAATTGGGACAGAGGGTGGGGGGTAATAGGAGCCTACATAAGAAAAAGACCCAAAAATCAGGACTGTCCCTATAAAATCAGGACATCTGGTCACCCTCGCTAGGGTGTAATTTAACCAGGCAGGTGCAAGTGCTCTTTCATTATACACCCCCAAAGCTTGAGACAACAAACGTGGAGAGTCATTATTCCATCACTCTTGGGACAGCAATTAAGGAACTAATGAATTAATAGTTTTCATGCTGTTGTTACTGAGCATGGAACATTATCTCTTCAAACATACTTCATGGTGGGCAGGCTTTTGTTCTCTCATAGAGGCCAATCATACATCGGTATGTTAAACTGTACAAATATCCTTTCCCTAAGGATGCTGCAGTCACTCAATCTGTATCAGAGGAGAAAGAAACCCCATTAGGAGGCATTAATCAAATTGGTGCCTGCCATTAAAAACAGACAGATTTCTATGCATGGAGGGCTGACCTGACCCAAAGCTTTCCTTATCTTTACCCTGAATAGAAAGGGTGACTAATGGATTTAATTATCATTCTCAACAGCCCCGCATCTCATTCTGGCTTTGAATCACAGGGTTATTTGACATCCACATGTATATTACATGGCACTAGATCAGGAACCTGTTTTATTTTTCTCATCAATGGCAGAGTTATTCTTCGTAACTTGACAGGGCGGATTCATTGAAGGAACAGCCAGGCCTTTCTGCTTTTGTGGGATGTTAATGAACAACTGACATGGCTAATTATTATGTAGCTACTTAAAGCCTGTAATGAACAACCCTGAGAGCTCATTCCTCCTTCCACATGGTGTTCTCCCCTCCCGCCTCTTCATGCACATTATTACTAGCGTGTGGCAGCGGCAGCTACTTTTGCCCTCTCCAGGATGGAATGGCAAGAGCTGCTCGAATATTTATGACTATGTCGCCTTCAAGTGGCTGGCCCAGAAATCATAAGAGAGTTACAAGCGCCCCTTCATCTTCTAAATAGATGCCTTGATGTTTTGTAGTTGAATAGTGTGATGTCCATCTAGCATTGGGCAAATCTTGGTGGTTTCTTTTGTGTCCTGCAAAGGACTAGAGATGATCCTTTGAAGTTTTCAAGTGGAAGGGCCTATTTCCTCCAGGCTTTCTACCTGGGTTTAAATGGCACCTCACAACAACAACACAGGATGCCTATTGACACGCTTTCATTCTGAAAGATCCCAATGCACTTTGCAAGCTAAGGTCTGGATGGTTCCATGCAGAAGGGACCCCTTACTCACGTGGAAAATACGGATAGCTGCCTCTGTAAGCAGAATCTTCTCCCATCCTGGGAGCTGGGCTGGGGATGTGTGCATCATTGCCCCTGCTAGCCTACAGTCCTTTGAAAAGTCCTTCTCTTCAGCCGTATTAAGTAGTTGGCATGTCATGTGAATAGTGTTGCCAGGAAGCTGGAAATGGCTAGGGTCCCTGGAGCCAATGCAGCCGCATGGGGCCTCTGCACACAGCGACGTGGCCTCCAGCAGATTTTCATTTTACCTCTTCGTCGTTCCTCATGGGGACAACACTCTCCCGCCATGGAGTGATTTGGGTTTACCTTGTTAGTTACAGTGTGTAATAAACCACGTAGGCAGCTGCACATCTACATTGCAACGTTAACCCAGGTGCTTACCCAGCCCTCCCATCTGCACACAAACACCTCCTACCTGGACTGGGAGGGGCTTTAAACCTGGGCTGATGTTATGGGAGCATAGATTAGAACCCAGGCTCTGCTTCAACATGGGCTGGAACCTGCCCACTTTGCAGTGTGGATACAGGCTCAATCACTTCAGTGCTGATAGTCCTCCAGTGCCTTACCACGGTGCCCTCTGAATAGTTCTCTCACTGTTGAGTGGGAAAGAATCCTAGAGTGTCTCAGCACAAAGATCCATGGGCTGTACCCTCCAGCAACACATGGGGGAGTGCAGAAACAGGGAGGACACAGTACGTACGACTTTGCAGTATGGCTTAGGGTGACTAGATGTCGCGCTATTATAGGGACAGTCCCAATATTTGGGACTTTTTTTCATATAGGTGCCTATTATCCCCGACCCCTGTCCCGATTTTTCACCCTTGCTATCTGGTCACCCTAGTATGGCTGCTCAGACCCAGGTGAGGTTAAAACTCAGGTGCCAATCACCCAAGTTAACTTAACCTAAGTGAGATCAACCACCCTCTTTGTGGGAAGAAGCATTAGTAACGGACTGACAGCAAATATTCCCCTAGAATATGCTGGTTTTCTGCAGGTTTTGGTTATCCAGTGGCTGAAAAGCAGCCATGAGACTGACTAATTCTAGGCTGTGTTTGATTAGTCAGATGTCAGTAAATGGACCTGCAGGCTCACGTCAGAAGGTTCTTGCTGGTAACAGTGCTTATTATTAAAGCAAGGCGTTGGCTCTGTGGAAAATAATCAGATGCATGCAGGGAAAGCAGCACTGTCTAGCGATTAGTAGGACAAAGCGTGGGTTCTCCTCCCGGCAATGCTCCTAGCTCACTGTGTGACACGAGGGTCAAAGCCCACCCCAGATTGCCCTACTGAGAAGGAGAGGGGCTCTGTCCTCCCTTAGGCTCAAAAGTGGGCACTCATTTTGGGTGTCCAACTCCAGACACCATTAAAGAGTCTGATTTTCTGAGGTGATGAGCAATCCTAGGGCGAGGTTTCCGGTCTACTGGAGATCAGACTACATAATCACAATGAACCCTCCTGTCTTGGAATCTATTAATGATCTAATCGGAGGGGAAATTCACACACACCTTGTGGGAATGCTGCACAGCCAGTTGCACTGAACTAATTGTGCCCTTTGCCTGTTGGCACACATGCAATGAAACTGTGCCTACATCCCAGGGATTCTTTGAAGAAACCCAGATTATTTTCTGTTTTGATATTTGGGGATGGTGATTTGGGCAGTGATTACTGGTGATGTTTTTCCCTCTTTCTCTTGGTATTTCCATTCTGCCCTTGAATTACTCCTCACCCCTTGATTCAGCCCTGCAAATAGCTGTGTGTGTTACAAATCATTTACTGGGAAAGGCTGAGGTCCATCCTGAACCAAGCGTGGGCACTGAGCAATTGAAAATCTGGCCCCACATCATTCTTGACCATGTTCTTTGCCTCATAATGCTTTACACCCGCAAAGGGATTAGCGATTTAACATATGATTATTATTAATCATACCGCCTAACTCTTACAGCTGTTTTCATCAGTAGATCTCAGGGCACTTTATAAAGGAGGTCAGTATAATTAATGATTTCCATTTTCAGATGGGGAAACTGAGGCACGGACACTTGCCTGAGGTCACCCTGCAGTCCAGCGGCAGAGCTGGGAATAGAATCCTGAGACCCAGCCCAGTGTTCGCTCCACTAGGCCACACTGATTTGGGGCAGGGACTTGACCCATGGTTTTGTAATCTGCTGCCGTCATTAACTAGCCCAGGGAGGAAACATCCAGCCAGGTGTGCGCTCGCTGGGCCCTTCACTCCTAAAGCCCAGACTCTCCATTCCTTGCCCTTCTTCCCCAAGAAAAGAGCTGCTAAAAAGAAAACAAGCCCAGGGAGGCAGGAGGAAAGTCCTGCTGAGCCCTGCAATCCCATGCAGATAATCGCTGCTTTGGCAGGGAGGAGAGAAGAGAAAGCAGGGTGGCTGGTTGCTTGCTTTGGGGTTTAGGACCCAGAGGAGCCAGCGGCAGGCACGAGGGATTGAGGAGGAACTAAAAAGTTATCGGCTGCTGGGGTGGCTCAGAGTCTGTGCAGCCTGGGGCGCTGGGGGACTCTGCTGCCGCTCTTCCTGCACCATGAAGGAGACTCTGTTCAAAGGGAACTTCTGGGTGAGAGGGGGAGCTGGCTGGGAGGGGGTGGCACGGGGGAAAGAGGAGCTGGAATGAAGCTAGCACCAAACGGGGCTTTTCTTGATTCCCAAGAGCCTTTATCTTTCTAAGGAGAAGCTTAATTCCCTGGGCTGGAGCTCCCTGCTTGTCCCAGCTTTTCTGACCCTGCTTTCCCTCCTCTGGAGTAGGCTGGCTTCTGCTCTGGCTGCAGGGGCAGCCACTTTAATGCATGTCATCTTGGGGAACCCTGCTGCACAGCCGGAGAGGAGCGCCAGGGTTTCTGTGGCTCATCAAGTAAATCATGGTCATGGTTAAAATTGCCTGCCAGGCAGCTGGCTGGTCCGCTGTGGCATTTGGATACCATATGCTGCAGCTTTCCTTGGACGGGGTGTTCTTCACTTACTGGTTGTGTGGCTTTTGTTGTGGGCTGTCCAGCAGTGGCTGTGTGGCACCCCAGAAGTGGCTGCAGTTCCGTGGTGAATGACACCGTCCCTCTGGGTATGCACTTGGGGTGACATCTGGCCCCACTGAAGGCAATGGGAGTTCTGCGGTTAACTTCCATGGGGCCAGGATTTCAACTCATGGGGGGCACGTGGGGGTCAAATGCCCCCCCCCCAGATTGCCCTGCTGGGAGGGAGAGGGGCTCTGTCCTCCTTCTGTGCCTGGCACCCTGAGCTGCTGGGTCCGGCAGGGAGTGGAAGGGGTGGGACCAGCTGTATTATATTATATTTATTATATTATATTTATTATATTATATTATATTATATTATATTTCTATGGCCCTGATCCTACAAGCTGCTCCGCAAGCCAGATCCAATCACTCCTGTGAGCTGTCTCTCCACTGGGGACAGGATGTAGTCAGGTGGGCTCGGTGCAGGGGTCTGTCTGCCTGCATGAAGTAACTTGCCGGCACAGGGTAGATGACGGAAACCGACTTTCTGGTCCCGTGACATAGTCTAATCGCAGGGGTAGGAACTAGACACTCTGGCGTTTGACTCTCCGCTCTCACACTAAATTGGTGTGTGAGCTTTAGGAAAGTCACTTGGGCCCGGATTTCTCCGCTGTCTTTGAGTTCCGTAATTTTTGGGCGTCCAAGTGCTGAGCGGCTACGACTCCAGTGGGAGGCCGTCAGGGCAGTGGGTAGGCAGCACCTATGAAAATCCAGGTGCCTGGGTCTGGACACCCTAATACTGAGGCACCCAAAATTGATGTCCACTTCTGAAAATGTTGTCCTTGGGGAATGGCAGCCCCAAAAGGCTATCTGTAAAATGGGGCTAATGACCCCTCCCCTACTTCACAAAGGATGTGAGCCTGACTGAGAAGCACAGAGCAGCCTCCCTGAAGTCTGTGCAGGGGTTGGCTGGATTAGCTGAATGTGGCTGCGGTTGTTTGTAATGTGAGGTGTGAATGCTGAGTGTTGTAATCAATGTTCCCTGTAATTTTTGACAGGCCATGTGCGCAAAAAATGTCTTCTATACAAATTGTTGTGCTTCTGTGCAAATTTTTGTGCATGCAGTGTTTCACCATGTGCGCGGGGTTTAGAATCTGTGTGTGCGCGCACAGCTTAGAGGGAACAGTGGTTGTAATGGGTCCGTTGTCTTGGTCCATAGCATAGCACAATTGGCATGCAAATACAAGGTACATATTTGAAAAAAAATATGAAAATAAGCACCGGTTCGTGCCTCACCTCCGTGTTTCAGTTATAAACGACACCCATTTTTATCTTTGCTCTTTTTTGTAGACGTGCTACAGAACTTCATCTGTAGGGAAGGGGGTCTGTGAGATCCAGGGCTGTGTGTTTTAAAAAAAACCCACCCCACCTCTGAAAACTCAATTCAAGGCTCTCACCACTAGGATTTTAGAGAGGGCTGGGGAAAGGGGTGTGTGAATGAGCCAACAAGGGCATGTGTAGGGAAAGTATTAGAGAGGTTTGAAAAAAACCTGCCTCTGAGCAGTTTGCTTGTCTCTGATGTCATTGTGGGCTAAGGGGATGTCTTGACTCAAACTTACTTTGTGGTGATCTACAGCCTCGCTTGAGCGACAGCGGCCCCTACCACAAAATAACCCAGATGGGTTGGATTAGCCACACAGAGTAGCTGCATTCCTTTTGCGTTACCAGCTTGAGCATCAGCAGCACCCAAGCTTCCCCACCATCCCTGGACAGGCCAGCTCCCTCAAGTTTAAGCACCGTGATTTTTGCTAGAGATTTTTGTGTGTGGACGGGAGCTTGAGCTAGCGCTGCAGGGGAGACAAGCCCTTAAGTTAAAAGTGGGGCATCAGATCATCCCCTCCCATTTTGAAAAGCTTCAGGAGGGGGCTCTGTGGGAGGAAATCTCTAAATGGAGTCACCTCCCCCTCTCCTCCCCAAACCTAGGGGACCATCTTTTCAGAGGCCCTGTGTCTCTGGTTTTGGCTGGGCAGCCCTCTGCTTCCTCGCTTCATTGGAGTGCTGATAGTGTGTCCCCAGAGGGGCTATGCAGGAAAGGCTCGGGGCTGAAATATCTTTTTCTGTTAAGGCCCTCTGAGGCCGAAGGAGAATGATGTATGTCTCTTCCCCTGCCACTCTCCCCACCCTACGAGACCCCCCCAGCATGGAGTGTCCTGTACTACAGTGACAGGGGAAGGGTATCACAGCAGGGGCTGATCCTCCCTTCCGCACGGAGAAGGGGAGGTTTTTTGGGGCCAAGGGAAAGCGCTGTGTAAACCTGCGTGCCTTCACACCCAAGGAAAATACAACAGAATCTCCCAAACTCCCTCCTCCCCCCGGCCACACACTGCTCGCTCTCCCTCCCCCGTCTCAGGAAGGATTTACAAAACCTCACCACTGACGCTGGCTGAAAATTTTGAGCCAAAACTTTCCCCTCCCAGAGAGCAAAGCTGCTTCAGGGACACTGGGACGTTTTTGGAATTGGTGTCTTGTTTCCGAATGGTTTAGTTACAAAGAAACCTGAAAGAAAAAAATCCGATATTCGCACAGCTCTAGTTGGGAGGCCTCAGGTCTTGGGTGTCCAGCTTGAGACCGCCAAAGGCCTATTTTTTGGAAGTGCTCAGTGCTCCAAATTCCCCTTGGAAACCAAGGGTGCTGTAAGTGCTGAATATCACTGAAAACCAGGCCTGAGGGGGAAGTTGAGCACCCAAATCTACTGAGATCGGCAGCTTTCTGTTCTGTGTGCCTGTCTGTATAGCACTTAGCACAATGGGGTCCTGGTCCAGGACTTAGGCCCCAGGAGCGGTGCCAGGGTTTTTGCCGCCCTAGGCGGCAGCGCTCCTCCTCAGTACTTGGCGGCACTTCGGCGGCAGCGCCTCCTCTGAAGCTGCGTTCTGGGCGGCGTTTCGGCCGCCGCTTTTCTTGCCGCCCAGAGAAAAACCTGCCACCGAATTGCCGCCGAAAAAGAAATGCGAGACTATGCGTTGCCGCCGAAACGCTGCTGGGAAATGAGTTGCCGCTGAAATTCCGCTGAGGGCGGCGAAATGCCGCCCCCAAATCCTGCCGCCCTAGGCGACCGTCTAGGGTCGCCTAGTGGAAGTGCCGGCACTGTGAGGCCCCTAAGTGCTACCACAATACACATAATAAATAATAATAATGCTGGATTTTGTCCCCATCTCCTTCCCTCTGTTGATGAGTCAGATCCCCTTAGTGATGAAAGAGCCTGCACTGGTTTAGCAATGTGTTCTACATTGCCAGTTGGGGTACAGCACCTCCCAAATAAGTTCTCAGCAGTAACCCTGCCTGGCCTCTCCCTTTCCCCCTGCATTGTCAAAGAAGGGGGGAGGGGTTTGTGGTTAGCAGCCAAGTGCTGTAGGGCAGTGGTTTTCAAACTGAAGGTCGTGACCCAGTACTGGGTCGCGGAATGTAAGGCATTGGGTGGCAGCGGCTCTGGTCAGCACCACCAACAGGGCTGTTAAAAGTCCCATTGGCGGTGCTGCCCGGCTAACACAGGCTAGTCCCTACCTGTTCCGACACCATGCTGTGCCCCGGAAGTGGCCAGCAGCAGGTCCGGCTCCTAGGCAGAGCCAGGGGGTGAGCAGTGAGCAGCCCCCGGCACATTGGAAAGTTGGCGCCTGTAGCTCCAGCCCCGGAGTCGGTGCCTATACAAGTTGCCGCATATTAACTTCTGAAGAGTGGGCCACCCCTGGAATAGCTAGAACTCTCAGGCATGTGGATGTTTCACACCATTGAGAGATGCAGCTTTGCCGATGTCCGTTTTCAGGGTAGACCGGCCCTCAGTCATATGTGTTGACAGGATCGGGCCCCGATTTGATTGCAGTAGTACTTGCGATTATTAGTCCATTCCACCCTCCTCAGCCCCCGCCTTTTTCAAAATGCTCCAGTCTCAGTATATTGCTGACCCCTTTCAGCCTGGTGGCACGTTTTATTGTGGGTTCTGAACACCTGAATGTTAAGGCTTGTAATGGACATGCAGCTAGATTCTTAATCTTGCTATTTAGGAACTTTATGAACAGGCTGGAAGAGATGTCTTCTACCCCAGGATGCTCACAGTCTAATCTGCAGGGTTTTTTTGTTGACGTTTTTTGGTTTGGCTTTTTAACTCTTTCTATATTTAGGAAGTTTTCACAGGTTTGCATATCCTAGCCATGTAAATATCAGAGCCAATACAGTAAACATTACAACAGTGAGCTTTTGTTTAGAGAAAGATTACACGGTACTATAATCACTGGATCTCTTTATTTGACAGGGTGTTCGCATGCGACAGTGTGAGCATCTTTACACTGCCCATGACGTGTCATTTCTAGCGATTTGATTAAACTGAGTGAAATCTCTGATGACATGTATTTAACAAACCAGGCATATCGCTCAACTGTTAATATTCAAACAAATCAGACGGGTGTGCTGGGGTTTTTTTTTTGCCGGTGGATGTACGTGGTTTGAGTATTGAATAAATAGTAACCAAATATCTAAGTATCTATTCGTCCTCTGTCTGTTTCACGGGGTACGTGATTGGTGCATTAATTTTTCAATGACAGTCACCTTTGTTTGAACCATTCCTCTAGAGTTGGACTATTTTTCTTTTTCCAACCGGAGGCATCAGAAGCTTATCAGCTGCTGATAGATTAATTCCGCATTTCCTTGCGTGTGACCATTTCTGGTGGGAAGCCCCAGTAGATTGCCAAAGGATCATTTGGTAATTAATATCCATTAATTTGTGATAGTTGGTCATAAATTGCATTCAGTACCCTCTAATGACTGCTGATGTCCACCATATATGTATAAAATCTCCTCATTTCCCCAACATTTATCCCCCTAATTTGCAGTTGTTCATTTGGCAAAACTCTAACTGTAGTAAAGATGACAGGATTGAGCCGAGGATTAAAAGGTTACAGTGCATTATTATTTATTTTGATTTGTGTTGGGGTAGTGCCTAGAAGTGTCATTCAAGGATCAGGGCCCCTTTGGCCAGGACTGCTTGGTGGAGGTGCAAATGGGTGGGGGAGGGGAATGAGTGGTGGAAGGAAAAGCCAATGAAGTAAGTTTAAAGAGGATTTGGTTTTAGGTTCTCACAACGTTGGCTTCAGCAGGTTATCTGTGTATCACTACTGTGCTAGCTGTTGCACTCAGCGATAGAGATTCAACTTCCTCCTTTAATTTTTTCCTCTTTGCTTACTGAAAAAAGCAAGAGGAAGAAGAGCTTTTCTCCACTAAACCTACTGACCTTGTGTGAATGATGAGGATGATACCACGGGAGAGTAAGAGCTTCTCTGTAAGGCTGTGTCTGCACCGGGAAACTTGGGAGCGATGCTTTTCCACCGCTGTTAGCAAGGGTGGACTCTGCAGGGTAGACCAGCATCATGGCTGGTGGGTAGGAAAGGGTTAACTGTATGATTGGGCTAGGTAACACATGGGGTAAAAATAACAAAACCGTCTGAGTCCTGGTCCTACTGGACTTGCATTGATGGTAAATTATGACTATAGAATTTCTTAGTTTAGACTAGTCTGAACCATCACCACTGAATGACAGCAGGTACAAAAGGGTATCCATTAAAGTACAACTGTGGATGCTGACTGTCCAAAGCCACATTCTGATTGGCTGGTGGGGCCTTCTTGATGTCACAGGTGTTCACCAATTTCCAGCTGTACTCAGCTAGGACCTTCTGGTTGACTTGTTCAAAAAGTCCCTATGACCATTGTGGTAAAGGAAGAAAATGTTGTGATGCTTCACTGATAAAGACCAGAAGGACAGTGAGTCCTTCAAAGTCACTGTACCTTGTTAACCAAGCCAACCAACTTCCAGTTGATTTTGATCGGAACTGCTTATTTTGCATCCCCATCTGTCTGTCTGCATTGATACTCTTGCGTGACATTAGATTTCAAAGAGCTGACACAGAAAGTTATTTATGCATTGTTTTCATCTGAAAAATAGCAGCTAGAGGTGTCAGATTAGGTGGAGACAATAAATGTACTAGTAAATACAGTTCAGATCATGCAACCATCACAGTCCCCTCCTGTTTCCAGTCTCATCCACTTGCTCCCCTGTCCATATGCTTTCCTTCTCTTCCCCTTCGTTCTTCATGCTTTGTTCTTCACCTCTGTTCTCACAACTTTTCTCCAAGTATTGTCACTGTAGCTTCTAAACAAACATTTTAAGAGTGCAGCTCCTTCCAGATGCCTGAATAACAAACCAACTTGAAAGATGCTGGCTAAGTGCGTGTGATGTGCCCCTCTCACGGCTGACTTATAGAGGATAAGAGTCTACTACTGCTACCAGCTAATGAAGGCACTCTTTTAGGTCCAGTGGTAGAGGCCTGTGCTTTGAGGGTGAATGTCTCATGCTCGCTCCTTGCTGGTGGACCTGTGAAGGGGATTGTTACAAAACCAACCACATGATGTTATTTTCATTACCCTTTCCTTCACTCCCACCTTGCTTATCACTTGTCCTGTTAGGTCTAAACTTAGCTTGTAAACTCTGTAGGGCAGAGAGGTCTCTTGTCTCTAAAGTGCCATATTCACCGCAGGCATTGTAGACATAAGCTGTGTCAGAAATTCTTAGTTATGCCCTTCACTGCGTGACAGTCCAAGCCCAGAAGCAAAAATCAGTTATTAATGTAACTCTACAAATGGAACTTAAATGGAAACAGTAACCTGCTGAAGACAATCTTTTTCCCCATCCTTCTATTTCCTGTTGGCCTTTCCTGAAGCAATTGCTGCCAATTGAGCAAGCAAAGTTTTTGCAACTTGTCATTTTCATCTCATATTGTTAGGCCTGTTCTTTTATTTATTTTTCATCACTTCCTGAATTTCTGTGCCTGCTTCTCCCCAAACCAGTTTCTCTTCCCCCACACCCCAAATATTTCAGGTAATTTGGCAGGCAAAACTCTTGGTTCCTAACTGGACATTAATTATTGTCTTGGGCGCCTGTTAATTAAACCAGCAATAAGAGCAATGATTAAATTGCTATAAAACAGACAAAGGATGACATATTGTGAATGCAATCCTGAACCTTGAAAGCAGGGTTTTCGTCCTCTTGCTTTGCATTTATGGGAAAATGCTTTAGAAGGAGATGTCTGGTAAAATTTTCAAATGTGCATAAGTGACTTAGGAGCCTAACTTTCCAAACTGCTCTGTACACGTGGAATATAGCAGACCTGGATGCTAGGTGCCCTCCACTCATATTGGCAAATGGCTCCTTGCAGCTTGGAGCCCTTTGTGTGTTTTTTTGAAATGGCTGAAATGTTAGTTTCCATTTGTTTGGAATCCTGTGTATCTTTTGCAGAATCTGGAAACATCAGCTGCCGATTTGTCACCTTGAAATTGTTCGTTTAGAGTTTCCGTGGATAACACTGTAAAGCATTTTTGTTAATAGCTCTAGCAGAGCGCGAAGAAGGTGGTTGAGGGGTGAGAACTGAACTTGTACTGTATTAAGGCTCTGTCTCTATAGATATCATACAAGATTTTGTGAACAAAAACATTTTCCATCATGTGCTTGTTAGTTTACTTAGGAATCCAGGTCTTATCTGCCCTGGAAGACTTGCTGCTGGCAAACTAGTAAAATTGTGTCAAACCAAGGGACTGAGGGTGAAATCCTGGCCCTATTGAACTCGATGACCACTGTCCCATTGACTTGAATAGGGCTAGGGTTTCACCTTGACTTGAATTATAGAGGGTGGAAGAGATTTGTAGTCCTGCTTTTTAAAACTGATGTTCACACCCATTATATTCTGGTGCATAATAAACATGAGGGAGAAGGAACATCATTGTTAAAGATGTACCACCTCTGCCCCTTATTAAGGTGCCAGAGTTCCCAGTACTTTTCTGAGAGCCCCAAGAGGTCCTTTAGTAGAAGTAGGGAAGACCAGACTTGATGTCCCTGATAGTTGTAAAGTTTACAGATAACCAAAACATTCTCCTGTGCCCCCCACTACAAACAACAAAAAGCCTTTCAGGGTTCCTTCGTTCATTGAAACCCCCCTTCATCCACAAACCCACCTCTTCTTCAATCTTCCTGTTCCTCCTTGAAACTCTCCTTTGCTGTGACACCTTCCAGAACTTGACTGCTGTTAGCAGGGCTGTCCTTAGACATTGTGGTGCCCTCCCATGGGGGAGTGGGGGCTGACCCCAGGCCTCCGTGGGGGGTGGGGCCTGCACCCAAGGTCTGGTGGGGGGGCAGGAGCAGGCTTGGGCAGCAGGGGGGAAACTGCCCCCCAGCACGAGCCAGCGGAGCGGAGTGGGTTGGGGCCGGGTCACTCCACTGCCCGCTGCCCGGTGAGTGCAGGGTGAGCCTGTCCCCTGCTGCAGTCCCCCGGGATGTAGCTCAGGGGAAGGGGTGGAGTGGGGGCAGGGCTGGGGCGGAGCAGGGGTGGGAAAAGGTGTGGCGGGGTAGGGGCAGCTTTCTTGGCCGGCTCAGGTGCCCCAAATTTCCTGGTGCCCTACGCCTGGGTAGGGACGGCCCTGGTTGTTAGGCAGCAGGTGGGCTGAGACCAGTGCCTGTCAGCTTTGTCTCATGGTTTCCTTGTGCTCCCCATCTCTCTGTCCGTCTGTACCGGTTCTCTCTTGTTTTAGGGTTTGGCTACACGCGGACCTGCAGTGGTTAAGTTACATTAGTTAAATCAATGCAAATCCCGCTGGGGCCTCTCTTACAGTTGAGTGGCTGGTTTTGGTTTAACTTAAACCTGTTCCTAACTAACTCCAGATCAAATGGAAAGAACCCCACTCTTATAATGGAACAGGAGTGTCCTGCCCAGGGATGTGCACCAGCTTAACTATACTGGTTTACATTCACATTTAAGGCTATACTGGCAAAGCCTTATATTTACATTGGGGCAGGGACCATCTTTTTGTTCTGTGTTTGCACCACAGCTAGCACAGTGGGGTTATTGCAATACAAATAAATAAGAATCATAAATGATCTGGTAAGAACAAAGACAGGGGCACCCTTGGCATGTCACCTTTAAAATAATCATAAATGACCATAAGAATGGCCACACTGGGTCAGACCAATCGTCAGCTAACCCAGTATCCTGTCTTCCGACAGCGGCCAGCACCGGATGCTTCAGAGGAGATGGTATGATGGGACTGCCTACAATGGCATGTGGCCCATCGGCGGCTGCCAGTAGCAAAAATCCCCAATGGCTGGAGACGGGACACTAGATGGGGAGGGCTCTGAGTTACTACAGAGAATTATTCCAGGTAGTGGTGGGTCTTGCCCACATGCTCGGGGTTTATCTGATCGCCATATTTGGGATCAGGAAGGAATTTTCCCCCGGTTCAAATTGGCAGAGACCCTGGGGGGTTTTGGCCTTCTTTTGCAGTATGGGGCATGGGGTCATTTGCGGGTTTAAACTAGTGTAAAGGGTGAGTTCTTGTAACTTGGTCTTTAAATCATGATCTGAGGACTTCAGTAACTCAGCCAGAGGTTAGGGGTCTGTTACAGGAGGGGGTGAGGTTCTGTGACCTGCGATGTGCAGGCCTGATCTATAGTCTGACCTCCTGCACAACTCATAAAGCGGTGAGGGCCATATTACTCCAAAGAAAAAAGTTGAGGGCTGGATGCGAGGAAAGTTGTTGAGCAAAAAAAAAAGTGTTTTTTTTGTTTTTTGTTTTTTTAGCCAGCCCCCCGCGGGCCGCACACAGAGCCTCCGCGGGCCGCATGTTGTGCAGGCCTGCTATAGATGATCACGATGGTCTCTTCTGACCCTAAAGTCGATGAGTCTGTAACAGAACAGGCAATCCTTGAATGATCCCTCCCCGGTTGTCCACTCCTAGCTTCTGGCAGTAAAGTGTGGAGTTCCCAGTCTCCGCCTTTCTTCATTTTATGTGCCCCCCTTTTCACACACTCTTCTGTTTCTGGTCTGTGCCTCTTGACTTTGACCCCCTTTGGCTTTTCAGAGGGGGCGGATTCCTGGATCTGAGCCTGATCTCACAGCTTTGATTCTGGGTTGGATTCAAAACCGGACAGGGCTTTTTTTTGTTGGTTTTGGTTCAGAAGCAGCCAAACTATCCTGCAAAAGAGCTCAGGAGACTCTAATGAAGTCTGCACCTGAATTCGGACCCTGAATTCGGACCCCTAGCACTAACCTAGTCTGCATCTGAGTGCTGCTACTGTCTTGCCTCTCGTTCTAATATCCAGGGGGTTTTAATCCCTCTAAATGGCTCTATTATATTTTACAATGTACAAAACAGAGTACAGAGCTGGTGGTGATTGGGGGTGGGGTGGGAATGTGTCATAACAAGCCATTCAGGAGGTCAGAGGAAAATATTTCTAGCCCTTGTGTCAAATCCTCTTTGAAATGACATACATTATTCATCGGACTTTGCTTCCGCAGATCTCTGTATTCAGCTTGTGAGAAGGGGAATTCTGAGGCTCTCTGCCCCATATAAGGGATGCAGTGAACAGGGCACTGTGTTGGGAACCAGAAGACCTAGGTTCTATTCTTACCTCTGCCTCTGGCAAACACTCACATATCAAATGTACATCACCTGCTGTGGCCAAAATCCTGCTGTCCTGAGCTGAACAGTGCTGGAGAGACAGAAACCAGGCCTGAGTGGGGGACCTTCCCATTTCTTATTTCAGTATTATGTCTCTGTAACTTGCACGGCTGACTGGATAGGTGCTTACTGTTATGTTTCTGACATACACTGCAGAGAAGTCAGATAAAAACATACATCACTCTTGCTGGAAGGTTGCAACATAACACTGTTTGAGAATCCAGAACGAAAACACACCATAACCAAAACCAGAGAGAGACAAAGCAGGCTACTCCCTAAGGCAGAGAGAGACAGCTCACCCCACCGTTTTAGGCTAGCTCTTTCCAGACTGACTTTGATTGTGTGCTTTCCTACAGAGCCCCCCGTCACTGGCAAGCAGGACCAGTAAACTCCTTACCAATTAAGGTGACAGCCTACAATTCCAACATAGTTTTCAAATACACCACACCTACATTGCGACTCCAGTCACTCAAAGGAGAGTTCTGGAGACCATCTGTGTCCCAGCCTCAAGGAAGATATTGCAGCCCTTAAAAATAGTGGACTATTATGTTTCCAGTGGGTTAGAAATTCTAGCTTCACTGCATTCCAGCCCCACTAGTTGAAACCATATTGCTTTCAGGGAACTCTGCACCGAGCACAAACTTGCAAAACCTCTATCTGCAAAGCCAGAGATGACTTTTGCAAACAGAGCTCAGCACCGAATGAGCTCATGCTCTGCAGAGAAACACAATTTCTGTTCAACTTGCTGAACACCTACAGAGCTTGGCCTGGAACCGGGATCCTTTTAGCGATCCCCTCCCACAACCTCTACTATTTGAGCTCGAGGAGAACTCCTCTATAGCAGGTCCCATATCCTCATTGTGGGCCAGCCACTGGAGGGCTAGCCATCCCTCACAAACCTAGTACGTTACAAGGGGACCATGCGTCAGACGTGCTGTCTTTCAGTCCAAGAAGCAGCGACTGGTTTTACTTTTCTTACTCCTACCGTAAGGGATGTGTCTTAAACAGAAACTGCTTAAGCAAATGCCAGGTCACCGTGGAATAGGAAGCATTCGCTAGTGGGGCTGGCCGCTGTCACACAGGCCTACATTGACACTGGCATGTGAGTCAGGGATGGGGGCAACTGGTTTTGCCAGTTTTAGCATTCACTTGAAAATCAGTCTCTCCAAGTTTAGAACAGCACTTCGGAGCTTCTGAGGGTCAAGATTTTGTGTTTGGCGCAAGGCAAGTTCTGGGCTGCTGCAGTTTTTGAATGCATCTTCTTTCCCTGGCATTCTAGCAGCATGGCGACTTTCAAACAAGAATCTTTGCTTGCGTAATTCAGGCTTCTCTGGACGTTTAAAAAAAATGTAGCCTGCCAGTGCCCTTGGAAAGTAGCGTCTTTACATGAAGTATGTACCGGGGGGGGGGGGGGGGGAATGTTTTTCTGACATCCCAACCCCACTCCTACTTCCCTGGTTCTCACATCTCTGAATCAGAAACCCTCCCTGGGAGAGCCCAGTTGCCATCCCCAGTTAGTTACATCAGTGTAAACCCTGGCTAACTTGGGAGTCAACAGTTGCCGGGGGTTGACATGGATGTAAATGGAGGCCAGATTTTTATCCGAGTCCTGCATACCCTATCTCTTAGCTAGCAGGCTACTTGAAGATGAATACACCAGAGGCTGACACACTGCCTCTGCAGGTAACTATTATACAGACTGTAGAAAACCGCTAGACTTCCACGGGCGCTCAGCAAAGCTGCATCCTCATTGTGCTTCTTAGCAAGTTCATAAGGAAATATTTAAAAAAACCAACCCTTTGTGTAAAAAAGCTCTCTATAATCTCCTTGTGGCTGTGGCTGTGGCTTGTCACTGCTAAGCAGCCAACCACAGGTGTGCCACAGATAGTAATGTTTCCAAGTTCTTCAAACTGCTTCTGAGCATGTTGTCACAGTGAAAGCCTGTCTAGATAGTTTTCTAACGCATGTCCTTCTCCGGCAGCCAGTCCTTGGCGGTCATTCAGTTTGGTGCTTAGAATTCTGCATCGGAATGGTTAAAAAGCCGGCAGTTCTACTCCCGTGTGGCTGTGTTCTGGTTAATAAGTACATCGTCTCTGTGGAAAGTCTTTTGGTTATTGACGAATTGATTCAAAAATCTTGCCGGAGCAAATCCTTCTCTGCAGAAGAGATTTTGCACAACAGGACTGCTCAGCCCACGTGGCTCCGAAAAGCAATCGCCCAGATCCCCGCACAGGCGAGGCAAACGGAGCTCGGATGCAGAGGATGAGGATTCCCGAGCTCGCCGGCATTAACGAGGCCAGTAGCAGCGTTAGCGCAGTAACTCCACTGGAAGCTGACGGTTACTCTGGATTTACCCTAGCCTAACCAGACTTTTATCTGACTGCCCCCCAGTGGCAGTGTACTCAGGGTATGCTGGGCATATGCTGTGATCTTCTTATAGGAGCTTCCCATCTCAATTGTCACGGCGTTCCGGTTGCTTTCGGTATGTAGCATAGACCTTATGATGTGCCAGTAAAAGTGTTTCCAGCCTGACTTTTAGTCAGCACACACAGCATGTCCCCAGGGGCGGTGCCAGCTTTTTTGCCGCCCTAGGCAGTGACGCGGGGAGAGGCTGCTGCCGAAATGCCGCCGAGGTCCCCAGTGGCACTTTGGCGGCCACTTCGCACATTTGCCCAGTGGCACATTTTGGCGGCAGCCTCTCCCGCCGCGGCCGCCGAGGGACCTCAAATGCCGCCCCCCAAATCATGGCGCCCTAGGCGACCGCCTAGGGTCGCCTAATGGTAGCGCCGGCCCTACATGTTTCTGAGTCCATCCCAAGACATCGGGAGGAATTTGACTTCACTAACCTTTGATTAGAACCCAAACTCATCCGGGTCTTGCATGAAACCATCCACTGTGATGTTTTATTAGTGTGTAGTTGCAATAATGATGACTGAAGCAGGGCCTTTAAGTTGTGTACCTCAAATCACGTATCTGTTGTAACTTTCTGAGTCCCCTTGGGCTAACTGCTAGCACAGCCTCTCAAGAGGAAAAGGGAAGATGTATTGATTTGTGTTTGTGAGCAGACCGGGCCTTCCCTGAGAACTAACTGTGGGCATGTTGATCTGGATCGTTGTGATGGGTTCTATGTATCTAGTGGGTCTGTCCTGTGTCCAGTACCATTCAGTAACGACTTGGATAATGGAGTGGAGAGTACGCTTATAATATTTGCGGATGACACCAAGCTGGAAGGGGTTGCGAGCACTTTGGAGGACAGGATTGGAATCCCAAATGACCTCGACAAATTAGAGAATTGTTCTGAAATCAGCAAGATGAAATTTAATAAAGATAAGTGTGAAGTACTAGGCTTAGGAAGGAAAAATCAAATGCACAGTGACAAATGGGGAGTAACTGGCTAGGTGGTTGTACTGCTGAAAAGGATCGGGGGGTTATAGTGGATCACAAATTGACTATGAGTCAACAGTGTGATGCAGTTGCAAAAAAAAGCAAATATCATTTTGGGGTGTACTAACAGGAGTGTCATATGTCGGACACAGTAGGTGATTGTTCCCCTGTGCTCGGCACTGATAAGGCCTCTGCTGTGTCCAGTTGTGGGCACCGCACTGTAGGAAAGACGTGGACAAATTGGGGAGAGTTCAGAGGAGAGCAACAAAAATGATAAAAGGTTTAGCAAACCTGGTACACAGGAGTGGGATAAAAGGCTGAGAGATGAACTTATTCCCAAATTAAGATGCAGACCACAATCCCTCTTTTAAAAAACAACAACCCCAGAAAACATTTTCAATTTTTAAAAAATGGCCATTGGGAAAAAATATATTGTTGTGAATATTAATTTGTTTTTACTGTCGTGCCTCTGCTATTTTTCTGTTCCCACGCGACATTCTACTGAAATCTATTTAGAATCACCACACAGTTTTACCGCCAACCAGTTCCAATGAAATCTACCCTGAACGTGCAACTTTGCAGAGTGTCTGTGACGGAAGCTGGAGTCATCACTTGCAGAAGTGGCTTCTCCTCACAACTGGAAGTTCCCCTTTTGTGTTTGGAGGTTTTTAAGAACAGATTAAACAATGATGGAAATTCCACTATGGCCCCTGGAAGCCTATTCCAATGCTTAACTATCCTTATAATTCAAGTTTTTCCTAAAATCTAACCTAAAACTCCCCTACTGCAGATTAAGCCCATTACTACTTCTCCTATCTTCAGTGGACTTGGAGGACAATTGATCATCATCCCATTTATAATAGCCCTTAACATATCTTCTCAGTCTTCTCAGGTTTACCCTCAGTCTTCTTTTCTCAGGACTAAACATGCCCAGTTTTTTAAATTTTCCCCCATTGGTCAGTGGGACAGAATACATCCCTGTATTAACACCCTACACCATTGTAATAATCTTTGTGCAACATATGTCTTGGAAGGTATCACCTGAAAGCTCATAATTTTTTGGTCAGTATTGACCTGGTAAAATGTATGTGGCAACATTGTATGTGAAGTTATAAGATTCCCTGTATAATGTTATTAACACATGTGCCAAAGCCCACAGCCCTGCCCAAACTAAGGTTGACAAACAGGTCTGTCCTAAACAATAGAATGTGTACTCTTTTTAACTTACATTTAAGAACAGGACAGTTTCGAGTGATCCATTCCCTGTCATCCAGCCCCAGCTTCTGGCAGTCAGAGGTTTAGGGACACACTGACTATCGTGGTTAATAGCTATTGGTGGATCTATCCTCCATGAACGTATCTAATTCTTTCTTGATCCCAGTTATACTTTTGGTCTTCACAACAACCCCCCACAACAAGTTCCACAAGTTGACAGTGTGCTGGGTGAAGAAGTATTTCCTTATGTTTCTTTTAAACCTGCTGCTTATTAATTTAATCAAGTGACCCTTAGTTCTTGTTACGTGAAGGGTGAACAACACTTCTTTATTCACTTTCTCCACGCCATTCACGACTTTATAGATTTCTGTCACATCCCCCTTAGTTGTCTCTTTTCTAAGATGAACAATCCAAGTCTCGGACTCCTCTGGTGCCACCAGACTCCTTGTTGTTTTTGTGGATACTAACACGGCTACCCCTCAGATACTTGAATCTAAGTCCTTTATATTCTCCTATGGAAGCTGTTCCATACCCTAATATTTTTTGTTACCCATCTTTTCCAATTCTAATACATCTTTTTTTGAGATGGGGTGACCAGAACTGCACACAGTATTTAAGGTGTGGGCATAGCCTGGATTTATGTGGTGGCGTCTGTTTTAGTATCTCCTTTTCCTAATGGTTCCTGGCATTTTGTTGGCTTTTTTTGACTGCTGCTGCACATTGAGGTGCTGGAGTGTAATGTGATGAGTGGGGTAAGAAAAAACAGGTTTGGTTTCAGGAGGGAAATGGTTTGGTGTGGCATGAGGGGCTCAGGAATGTAAGCTGGTGGCCAGGCTGCTCCTGGACACACATGCCTCTCAGCATTTAGCACAGGCCACTGTGCCTGGTCAATCAAGATTTCTTTCTTACAACTCTGCCTTCCTGTCACATCTCTTATTGCTAATGAAACTGAATACTAGTAATATCAAAACACTAGTGATATTAAGTCACAAGAGCCTATAGTGGGGACTCTAAGAATTCTTCCCTAGGATACTGACAAAAGAATGTCAGATCATACAGGTTTGATCATGCCCATTCATCACACAATGAAATTAATGCCAACTCCCAATTCGCCTATTGGCTTGATGGGAAATCTGTGTGGTCAAAGAAGGCAGTTGTGTTTATGTCTCCTCTATTAGCTGTTCTAACACTTCTCTCACAGTTGTATCTCAGGATTTGACCTTGGGGCTACTTGATTTCCAGATCTGTGGAGCTTCATTACATTAGAGGTGTCTGGGAAATGGAAATCCCTCCCTGCAAAAAACAAAAATTCACATTTTGTGGGGCAATAATCATTCTGAATTGGGAGAAAAAAATCCAAAATTGTTCACAGGAAGCGATTTCCAGAAATACTGTGCTTTGGGAAAACCCCAAGTAGAATTTGTTTTTTCTTCACAGCTGCCTGTCTGAAAGGCTCTTGTCAATTTCACTTTCTTCCTGCAGGCAGGGATTGAAATTGACAAGAGCCTTCCAAGGAGGCCATCATTTTGATCTTCTTGATGGAAAATCAAAAATGTTGTGAAAAGGGCATTTTTTTGTTGGACCAATGGCAAATTCCTGACCAGCTCTAAAAGCAACTTAGAGCCTGGGGGAAAGGAGATCTCAGTTGCATACCACCACGTGAATGTTTCTTGCTAGCTAACTTGCAGTGCAATATTTGTGCTGGTCTTTGTAGGTGGTTGCTCACCTCCACGATAACTCCCTCTAGCTTGGGGGAGACAGGGATAGCTCGGTGGTTTGAGCATTGGCCTGCTAAACCCAAGGTTGTGAGTTCAATCCTTGAGGGGGACATTTATGGATGCGGGTCAAAAATCTGTCAGGGGACAGTACTTGGTCCTGCTAGTGAAGGCAGGGGACTGGACTCAATGACCTTGAAAGGTCCTTCCAGTTCTATGAGATAGGCATATATCCAGATATATTATATTATTATTATAACCGCACTGTGGCCATTTGAATGGCATCTACATAATCATTGCTGGTATGGAGAGGAATTGTTTTATTTAGGAAATGACACACGGGGATATAAATGTAATGAGATGAAATGTAGGCTGAATAGAGTTGGGTGGGAAATGTCTCCCCTCCCTCCATTCCACATTAGGATAAAATAGACCTTTTAAAGTTTTTCAAGGGGAGAGACAAAGCATAAATCCCAGACTAGCCCAGTAGCTTGGTAGCTACTCACTTGGGAGGTGGGAAGCCTGGGTTTAAATTCCTATTCTGCTTGGTCTGGAGCAGAGACTTGAGCCTAGGTCTGTCATATCCCAGGTGAGTAGCCAACAGCTTGGTGATTAGGACAATCTGGGGTAGATCTCTCTTCCTCTTTGTACCTTAGAAACCTCTCTTCACAAATCAGCATTTTCCAACAAAAATTCTGTTTCACTGGAAAATTCCCGAACAGTTCTAAGGCTGACTGCCACAGCTTCAGAGAGTATGGTCTTTTAGGGTGTGAAATGGTGTCTCCAAAAGGTAGTGGTGGAAGCTCTGTTTCTTGGGACCTCTAATGACTGGACAAAACACAAGAAAATGTGCTCGAGAGAGCAAATCTGCAAGGGCAGGGACATGGGTTGGATAATCTAGTGGGGGATCGCCATCTCTAACGTCTGTGATTTTGAACGATGAAAGTACTGGCTGACTGGCATGCTTGGTGCACGGTGATGTGCTAGCTTTGGCAGTGGGGTAGAGTGCTGGAGGGAGAACCGCTCTCCAGAACCTGGAGAAAGGGTGGCTGGCAGAGGATGTATCTGACTGAACACTGGCTCCAGAGCGTGTGGAGACTATTTAGGGTTGTACAAAGGGGCAGCTGCATTAAACGGCGTGGGTGGGGTGTAGGTGTGGGTGTATGTATGTATGTATTATTGCTTTGTATTACCATAATGTCTGGAAGCCCTAGTCACAGACCAGAACAAGACGACAGTCTCTGCTCCCAAGGGGCTTGCAATCTAAGTATACGGCAAGAGGCAACCGTTAAAGACAGACCGACAGGGGTGTAGAAGGAAACAGTAGGACAATATTTTTTAAACCACTGGCTGTGTTGGGGGGTAGGGTGGAGTGAGGAGAAGTCAAGCAGGAGTCTGTAGAGGAATAGCCAGAATGTGGGGATGAGTAGGTGGTAGACCAGGGTGAAGCTGATGTTGATGTTGATCTAAAGCGTCCCCTGTCCTTTGCTGAGGCCTGCCTAGTACCGGGCTGGGGCTCTCCAGGTGAGGTCAGAAGGAGCCTTGCTCCCTTTGTTCCTCTTCCCTGCCCCTTCTCTTATACCTACCCTGTAAATATATACCTGGGAGGGAGATTTCTGGGATTGGAATGTTCAGAGAGTTGCATGGGACCCCTAAATGTTACACCCCCCCCAAGTCTAATATATATTGGAATCATAGAATATCAGGGTTGGAAGGGACCTTAGGAGGTCATCTAGTTCAACCCTCTGCTCAAGCAGGACCAATCCCCAACTGGAAAAGGTTCAGAGAAGGGTAACAAAGGTGGCCAAAGGGACGGAGCGGCTTCCATACAGGGAGAGGCTAAAAAGATTAGGGCTGTTCAGCTTAGAAAGGAGATGACTGAGAAGGGATATGAGGGAAGTCTATAAAACCATGAATGGTGGGGAGAGAGTGAATAGGGAAGTGTTATTTATCCTTTGCCACAAAACAAAAACCAGGGGTCACCCAATGAAATGAGCAGGCAGCAGATTTAATACAAAATAAGGAAGTTCTTCACACAATGCACCGTTAACCTGTGGAACTCATTGCCATGGGATGGTGTGGTGGCCAAAAGTGTAACTGAGTTCTAAAAAGAATGAGGTAAGTTCCTGGAGGTTAGGTCCATCAATGGCTATTACTTAAGATGGTCAGAGACACGACCCCATGCTTGAGGTGACCCTAAATTTCTGACAGCCAGAAGCCAGGAGGGGAAGACAGGGGTGGATCACTCTCGCTGCCCTGATCTGTACACTCCCCCTGAAGTCTGATACTGACTGCTGTCAGAAGACAGGATACTGGGCTAGATAAACCATTGATCTGACCCAGTACGAGAGATCTTATGTCCTTAATCTAGGCTCCATCTGCTTTTGCATGGTTTTTGCTAGCTGGAGGCAAATGCTATTTTACTGGCCAGAATCGACTGGGTAGAAACCTATCCATAGGGTCTTATAAAAGCATGGTTTTGGAAAATGGCTTTGTGATGGAGTGTGCAAACCCCAGATGAGTCAGGAAAGGGTTAATGGGCTGCTCGGGGCCCAGGCAGTCCCACCCTACACCACCTCAAGGTGTCAGGCTTTGAGAGAGGAGCTAAAAAGGCCAGTCCAGTTGCTGTCTAGTTGGGACGGGGAGCAGATCTTGAGCTCTGACTGTGGGAGAGATGGCTGGCTGGGGCCAGGAACTGGGGAAGGCTGCGGCCTATCGGGGCCTCCCTCAGTGAAGGGAAAAACGTATGTTTCTTTGTGATTCTTTTAGCCTTTGGGTAGCTGGGGAGGGATGGAACTGTTCCATGACCTAGCTGGAGGGTAAGCCACTTCAGCCCGGGAGGTGTTGGAGGCAGGGTGGAACTGCGAAAGACTCGGAGGGAAACCGGCTTCGTCCCCACCGGTGCTGGCCATGGGCACTGGGCAGTCTTAGCACTCAGCTGGCCGGGACCACGTTGAAATGCCGCTCTTGCACTACGAGTCTCATTGCATCAGTTTGCAGGTGCCTGGCACAGTTAGGGGATATTTGCATTCCCAGGCGTGCCTGTAGAGGGCACGGGGCAGGACAGCTGGAGAGCTGCCTCCGGTTGCAGACCACTTTAAACTCGCACAGAATCTCATGGGCCCTCCTGCTCTTTCAGCCCTAGTGTTCACCAGATCTACCTGGGATTCCTCGCTCTTTAGCCATCACCGACTTTTACTTCCTTGGCATACAGTGGTTAATGCAGTGCTGAAATCCTTGCTGGGTGCAGACAGCGCTGCTGCAGCTTCTCCTGTTTCTCTGTCCTGCCTCTTGCACTGGTGTACAAACCCTCTAGAAATCCCCCTTCCCCCTCCAATGATCTCTGGCTATCTTGTTTTGAATCATTTCCTGAATCTTAGTCCCGACATTATTCCTCTTTTCACTTTAGGCTTCCTGTTATCTGTTTGACAGTGGCTTCTAGTTCCTTTCTGCATGTTGCATACCCATTCCTACCACTGCTTCCTTTTCCTACCACTTGTGTCCATATCCTCTCTGCCCATGTTTGTCTCTTCTCAACCAGTTTAAACTCTCACGCACACAACACAGAGCTATCCTCTCAGCTAGGGACATCTTCCATTCAGATGTGGCTTGCGGCATCTGCTTCAGGCTTCTTATATAGAGGAAGGACAGTTTGGTGCTTAGAGAAGTGCCTGCTCTGCCACAAACGTTTTGTGTGACCTTGGGCAAGTTCCTTAGTCTGCCTGAGCCTCGGGTCCCTGTATGTAAAAGAGAGATAACAGCACTGCTGTCCTTTACAGGGGTCTTGTGAGGGCATATACATTAAAGAGCATGAGGCCCTGAGATAGGAATGTGACCATATAATTACCTTAATTAGAGGTTTTACCTTTGTGAGTTGAGAATGTTTCTATTATTTATACTCCAGGAGCGCCTACAAATCTCAGTCAAGATCAGGGCCCCATTCTGCCAAACTCTGAACTAGATCTCTGTGGTATTTAAGCCTGGCTGTTACGTTTTCCTGAAAGCCAGCATAGATCCGTGGTCCTAGGTTTTCTCAAACTGAGACCTTCTCCAGTCCAGAATAAAGGGATCTCATTTTATCTATTCTTCAGACACAGGAGAAAAAATATTGGAAAGGAAACTAAATATTAGAAATGGCTAAACTGTGAGCATCTTAAACTCCAAGTGGAGGTGGTGATATTCATAGAATCATAGAATCTCAGGGTTGGAAGGGACCTCAGGAGGTCATCTAGTCCAACCCCCTAGTCCATATTGACAATGATCTGTCTTGATGCCCATGTAACATGTTTTTTATTTGTGCTTGCAGAGTACCGATTTAACGAGCACAGCTGGCTACGACAGCATCATTCAACATCTGAATGATGGCAGGAAGAACTGCAAGGAATTTGAAGACTTTCTGAAGGAAAGGTACTCAGCTTTCTACAAACACCTAGTTAGTCATGACCAGGAAATGGGTTGGTAATATTTTGATCTGCTGTACATCTGGTTTTTCTGTCTTTCACTGTCCACAGACGATGTAAAAATCTTCCATGTTGAACTATCTGGAACACACATTTTTATGCTGCCTCTGATATGAGGCTGGTGCTGTGTGTGTAGGGTGACCAGATGTCCCGAATTTATAGGGTCAATCTCAATATTCGGGGCTTTGTCTTGTATAGAGGTACCTATTACCGCTCTCCGACCCCCATCCTGATTTTTCACACTTGCTATCTATTCACTCTCTCTGTGTGTTGTGCTTGAAATCCTGTGCCAGTTAAATGTAATGTCCATTCCTAAGCCTAGTGTTAGATTCTGCAGCCATTATGTGCGTGTAACTCCTATTGAAGTCAGTGGGAGGTTTCTCTAGGCATGGGGAGTTCAATTTATAGTACTTATGTGGGCCCCATTGTGAGGTGCTCAGATACTACAGTGATCGTTGGATGTTTTTCCCTAAGAGATCTGTGCTAGGAAGTATTTTGGAGGCAGTTCTAGAGCCCTGTTACACAGGAGGTCAGACTAGATGGTCACAATGGTTCCTTCTGGCCTTGGAATCTACGACTCTTCAATGTGTGTAGCCCCCCCAACAGTCTTGTGTAACGAGGAGGGGCTGTTATCTCTATTTTACTGTTCCCCATGGTGAACTGAGGTGGCTTCTGAGGGTCCCACAGGAAGTATATGGTGGAGCAAGGAATTGAACCCAGGTCTTGGAATGATGCCCTAACCACTAAACCATCCTTCCTCTCAGGTTAGGCCAGTTAGGCAGCTGATATTTTATGGAAAACATTGGAGGTGGGGGTGGGGGTGGGGGGTCAGAAAAGTCTACTTGAAACTATTCTCACTATAGTCTTGCCCTGTGGCTTTGTGAAGTATTTCAACGTCGATCCGCTAAAACAAGCTAAAAACGTTTCTTACGCCAGCAGCTCGGGAGTACTTTGAACATGTAATCTGGATTTATGGCCGTTATTGTTTTGTTGACCGACATGATGGAATCCCTAAAGCCTGGCACGTGTGCCCATAAAGTGGAGGTGTGTGACTTCCTGATTGCTTCGGAATGGTCGCTCTTTATTTTCCAGGGGCTCCCATGACTTTCTAATTGGCAGTCGGGAATTTTAGGGCCACTTTTTGTGTTTGACCGTTTCAGTTAAAAAAAAATTTTTTTGGAATAGTGCCAGTAGAGATTTTTTTTATTTTTCCTTAAATTCTTTGGGGGTGGGTGTTGGTACCTCTGCCTGGAGCACCCTTTACTCAACTACACTGGGGATACTGGTCTTACGTTTGCTGAATTAGAAGCACTTAAAGTTGTACTGAAAAGTATACATGCACTTTGTGGAACAGCGTATTTTTTTTACAGGCTATTCAGCAAGCACTTTTTGGCATCATGCATCTCTGTGTCACTGCACTCGAATGTGCAGGAGAAGCAGCATGGTCTAGTGCTTAAAGCAAGGGACTAAATTAGGTCTTTTTGTTTCTGTTCCTGACACTTACTTGTGGTGTGACCTTGGGTAAACCTTGGGTAAATCATTTAATCCATTTCCCCAAAGTTTTAAGTATCCTTACACGGTCTTGTCAACTGTCTGATATAGGCCTTCTTGATTATCACTACAAAAGGTGGGTTTTTTTTCTCCTGTGGATAATAGCTCATCTAAATTAAATAGCCTCTTAGAATTGGTATGGCAACTTCCAAGTTTTCTGTGTGTATATATACATCTTCCTTCTGTGTGTTCCATTCTATGCATCTGATGAAGTGGGTTTTAGCCTATGAAAGCTTATGCTGAAATAAATTTGTTAGTCTCTAAGGTGCCACAAGTACTTCTGTTCTTTTTATGGATACAGACTAACACGGCTACTACTCTGAAACCTGGGTAAATTACGTAAATCTTTCTTGTCTCAGTTTCATCATCTAGAAGATGGGTCTAACACCGCCCTCCCTGAGGTGTGAGGCCTAAATTAGCATTTTGATCTTCTAGGATTAAATGGCTACAGAAGAAGAGATTATTTGTTAATTTTTTAACTCTTTTGGCACAGAGTGTTGGCAGAAAATGCTGTATGGGCAGCCCTGGAGACCAAACTCCGCTAGTTATGCCCAGGTACAGTCGAGTTGCAAGACGAGCTTTGTCAACCCACTAATAGGTTTCAAATCTGACCTGGAGGGGACCACATCTATGGAATAAGAATTAGTTCAGCCGCCATGGTCTAGTCAGTCTTCGGACCTTGTGCTGAGACTGCCAGCGAAATTGCCAACTGGTGCCTTTTAGTGATGGGGACACGTGTCCACTGGGAATTATAGAATCGCAGAAATGTAGGTCTGGAAGGAAACTTGAAAGGTCATCTAGTTCAGCCGCCTGCACGGAGGCAGGACCAAGTATCATTACACCATCCCTGACAGGTGTTTGTCTAGCCTGGTCTTAAAATCCTCCAGTGATGGGGCTTTAGGGTGACCAGATGTCCCGATTTTATAGGGACAGTCCAAATTTTGGGGTCTTTTTCTTATATAGGCTCCTATTACCTCCCACCCCCGTCCCCGATTTTTCACACTTGCTGTCTGGTCACCCTATGGGGCTTCCACAACCTCCCTTGGAAGCCTAGTCCAGAGCTTCACTACCCTGATAGTTAGAAAGTTTTTCCTAATATTTAACCTAAATCTCCCTTGCTACAGATTAAGCCCATTACTTCTTCTCATATCTTCAGTGGACATGGAGGACAATTGATCACCATCCTCTTTATAACAGCCCTTAACAGATGTCAAGATTCTTGCCAGATCCCCACACAGTCTTCTTTTCTCAAGATTAAACATTTTCAGGGTTTTTTTTTTAAACTTTCCTCATTGGTCAGGTTTTCTAAACCGTTTATCATTTTTGTTGCTCCCCTCTGGAATCTCTCCAATGTCTCCACATCTTTCCTAAAGCGTGGTGCCCGGAATTGGACACTACTCCAGCTGAAGCCTCACCAGCGGGGAGTAGAGCAGGACAATTACCTCCCACGTCTTACACACAACACGCCTGTTATTACAGCCCAGAACGATATTGTTCTTTTTCACAACTGCATCACATTGTTGACGCATAGTTAATTTGTGGAAATGGGGTTGGTCTGGCATGATTTTTTTCTTGACGAATCCAGGCTGGTTAATCCTATTATCTCCAGGTATTTACAAATGGATTGTTCAATGATTTGTCCCAGTATCTTTCCTGTTATGGAAGTTAGGCTGACTGACTGGTAATTCCCCAGGTCCTCTTTGCTCCCCCTTTTAAAGACAGGCACTATGTTTGCCCTTCTCCGTGACGTGTTCCAGAGAAGAGCGACAAAAATGATTAAAGGTCTAGAAAACATGACCTAGGAGGGAAGATTGGAAAAAATTGGGTTTGTTTAGTGTGAAAAAGAGAAGACTGAGAGGGGACATGATAACAGTTTTCAAGTATGTAAAAGGTTGTGACGAGGAGGAAGAAAAATTGTTTTTCTTAACCCTCTGAGGATAGGACAAGAAGCAATAGGCTTAAATTGCAGCAAGGGAGGTTTAGGTTGGACATTAGGAAAAACTTCCTGTCAGGGCGGTTAAGCACTGGAATAAATTGCCTAGGGAGGTTGTGGAATCTCCATCACTGGAGACTTTTAAGATCAGGTTAGACAAAAACCTTCCAGGAATGGTCTAGATAATACTTAGTCCTGCCACGGGTGAAGGGGACTGGACTAGATGACCTCTTGAGGTCCCTTCCAGTTCTATGATTCTATGTTGACATTTTAGAGACAGGGCCGGCCCTACCTTTCTGGCCGCCCCAAGCAAAAAACAACAACAACCCACAAGCGCTACCCCCTCCCCCCCAACGCTGGCCCAAACACCCTCCCCAACAACGCCCCCCCGGCAAAACGCCGGGAGGGGGCGCGGCTGGGAGGGCGGCATGCCCACTGCCCCGCTCCCCCTGCCGGTGGGGAGCGCGGAATGCCTGCCGCCCTGCTGCCCCGGCCGGGGTGCTGGCAGGAAGCAGAGCACGCCTGCCGCCCCACTCTCCCGGCTGGGGAGTGGAGCACGCCTGCCGCCCTGCTCCCCCGACCGGGGAGCGGAGCACGCCTGCCGCCCAGCTGCCCTGGCCGGGGCGCCGGTGGGGAGCGGAGCACGCCTGCTGCCCCGCTGCCCCGGCCGGGGCGCCGGCGGGAGCGTGGCACCGTGCACGCCTGCCGCCCCACTGCCCTGGCCGGGGCGCCAGAGGAAGATTAGTTTTTTTTGTAAATAAATAAAAAAAAAAACAACAAAAACCCTTGAGCACCGCCCCGCTCCTGGTGCCGCCCCAAGCACGTGCTTGGTAGGCTGGTGCCTGGAGCCGGCCCTGTTTAGAGAATATGCTACCATGCCAGTGGGAGAACTTCTCCCATCCTCATTGTTAATCCATCTCTGCAAGAGGCGGTAGCTACCTTGACGGGAGAAACACTTCCGTTGACATAGCGCTGTGTACATTGCGGGTGAGGTTGGGACAACTGCCTCTCTCAGGGGTGTGGATTTTTCACAGCCCTGGGCAATATAGTTATACTGATCTATGTTCATAGATCAGAATAGAGCAGGACAATTACCTGCTCTATTGTCCCAGTCTCCTGGGACCACACCCATTCTCGAGGAGTTCTCAAAGGTAGTTCGGGGAGTCAGGAGCCCTGGGGGGCAGCCGGGCTCCCAGCGGGAAGCACTGCACGGAGCTTTTTACACGGAGTAATTACTGCAGTGGCTGTAAGTCGACCTGTGTTAGGTTGACTTACGTTTGTAGTGTAGACATGCTCTCATTTACCTTAAGATGAATTTCATCAGGCCCTGCTGACTTGAATACATCTAACATGGCTAAATATTCTTTACCTGTTCTTTCTCTATTTTGGCTTGCATTCCTTCCCCTTTGTTACTTAACACAGTATTAACATCTGGTCACTATTAACCTTTTTGGTGAAGACTGAAGCAAAATAGGCATTAAACTCCTCCGCTTTCTTGCTGAGGTGATCAGTTATTAGCTCTCCTTCCCCACTAAGTAGAGGACCTACACTTTTTCCTTCATCTTTCTCTTCCTCCTAAGGTATTTATACAACGTCTTCTTATTGCGTTTTCTGTCCCTTGGTAGGTATAACTCATTTTGTGCCTTAGCCTTTCTGATTTTTTTTCCTACTTGCTTGTGCTATTCTTTTGTACTCCTCCTTAGCAATTTGTCCATGCTTCCACTCTTTGTAGGATTCCTTTTTGATTTTCAGGTCATTAAAGGGCTCCTGATGGTGCCATATTGGCCTCTTACTATTCTTCCTATCCTTCTTTGCATCAGAATAGTTTGCAGTTGTGCCTTTAATGTTGTTTTCTTGAGGAACTGCCAGCTCCCTTGAGCTCCTTTTCCCCCGTATATTTTCTTCCCATGGGCCCTTACCTACCAGTTCTCTGAGTTTGTTGCAGCCTGCTTTTTTGAAGTCCATTGTCCTTATTCTATTGATCTCGCTCTTTCCTTTCCTTAAAATCATTAAATCTATCCGTTCATGATCCCGTTCAGCTAAATCACCTTCCACCTTCCGATTCGTTACCAATTCCTGTTTGTTGGTTAGAATCTAGTTTAAAATGGCTGTCCCCCTGGTTGTGTCCTCCACTTTCTGGAACAAAAATACAGGCCTCGAACGTATTGGAATGGAAATCTGGGATCCATTTCGTGTAGGCCACCAAATGGCGGTTAGATAGTAACAGCTCTCCGATGTGCAGTCAAACTTGATGATTCAGAGGTGGAAAGTGTTACTCTGTGAACTGAAGGATAACAGAGTTGTTCTTGGTGTTGGTCAGTATTTCTCCTCATTCTCCAATTCATCAGGCCAGCCTGGCTGATGTAATAAGATAGAGTTTTTGCAGGTCTGTATCCGGCACATCATTGTTCCAGTTAACCACCGTGAGCCATTCTGGTTCAACTCCCACTCCTCCTTATTTTTACTATCACAGCTGCCGCAGGTTTTCACTGTACTGTCCTTTCAGGGGAAGATTATTGCAGAAGTGAGTCTGAAGACAGTTCTGATACTTAGCCCTCTGTACACATAGTTCTTCATCAACACCATGATCACTGTGTGGTACCCATCACCCTGGGGTTTCCTGATGGCTTTAGACGTCCCTTTCAAGAGGATATTAAAGACGACAGATATTGCAAGGCCACAGCTTTGGCAGGCATTAGGATAAATATAAATAGCTGCCTAATTTTCTATGGAGCTTTAGATTTTTAATACACTTGGGGCATGTGTATTGGTTTCATAGCAATTGTAAATGTCCATTTGGGCTTAGAATAAGGTGACCAAACACTATTTCTGTGGTCTAGCCAAGGGTTCGAATTCTGTCTTCCTCCAGAGAGAAGAGGCTAGTGTGATATCTCAGAAGTGCCACATAGCCCAGGTCTACACTAGAGAGGCGGATCGACCTAAGATAAGCAACTTCAGCTGCGGGAATAGCGTAGCTGAAGTTGACGTATTTAGGTCAACTTACCGTGACGTCTTCATGGCACTGAGTCGACTGCTGACGCTCCCCCGTTGATTCCACTTCCGCCTCTCGTGGTGGTGAAGTACCGGAGTCGATGAGAGAGCACTCGGGGATCGATTTATCGTGTCTAGTTTAGACACGATAAATCAACCCCCGAAAGATCGATCACTACCCGCCGATCTGGGGGGGTAGTGTACCTGCCCATTGCCTCTGGGACATGCCATATTTAACAGCTGACTTGGTGGATGACAACTCCAGGACTAGGGTCCTGATTCAGATGTTGTTTTTAAAACTTTTTTTTTATTACAAAGATCCCTTACAGACCTTGATCCCTGGAAAATTCCCACTGAAGCTTTAGGGCCAAGTTTTCCATCCACTTAACAGAGACTTCACCAGGGTAATCCCAAATACAGGGGTAGCTGTCCATTGAGCTTCAAAGGAAGCAGAGTCTGAACACAGGTCTGGGAACAAGGAACGCACAAGTAGCATTGGGTGATTTTTATTTTGTTTTGACAGATTGTTTTTTCACCGAAAAATGCATTTTGGGGGGTCCGTTGGGCAAACAGCAACAATATAATCTTAGCTGCTCCTCTTTTGGACTAACCACGTGCAGCCTGCCTATAGCAGCTGGCTGGAAACCTGGGAGGTGTAAGGGTGAAATGCACAATACTTCATTTCCATTTTTGGCCAAACCTCAGCTATTGGCTCTCTGGTGGTTCAGACCTGGTAGAGTAGTTAGCAGTCCCTTTCACGGCCCCTTAGACCAGGTCAGGACTCAGCAAGACACTGTGAGGCAGTGCAGGTTGTGTGCAGTTGGTTTGGGAGCAAGATTTCCTTCTAGAACCGTCTCCGTCCAGCCTTTACCCTTCTAGCAAGCACCTTGCAGACTCTGCTTTGCATGTGAATTTCCTCTAACCTCCTCTCTTTTCACAACAGGGCAACTATAGAAGAAAAATATGGCAAAGAGCTCATTAACCTGACAAAGAAGAAGCCCTGTGGGCAGACAGAACTGAAGTAAGTTTAGATCCTGGGGCGTGTTCTCATTCCTATTTGTGTTCATAACAAAAGCTTCCGTGACGTGGAATGTTGATGGAGGGGGCTGTGATGTCGAATCCAAAAAAGGGAGCACAAGTTAGAAGGAGGCCGAAATTAGAATTGATATGTCTGGAAAAAGACTGGCTAAAATCAGATTCTTGTGAATGAGAGACATGCCAGTATTTGGAATCCGCTGACATTAGCCTTCCAGTAAACCAACTTCCTGTTATCAGAAATTAACACTTCTTAAAGGAAGTCAGGACGAGCTGTTGTGGTCTAGCAGTCAGAGTAGAGGGTGGGGAGTCCCTGACTTCATGGGTGGCCTTGGGCAAGTCCCTTCACTTCCCTAAGCTGTGGTGTGTGGATGTATGTGAAAGGCCGTATTCTCCACTTGCTTGTATCTTCCTGCATCCGGGCTCTGTATAGAATGGAAATAAGATCTCCTCTACATTTCGTCTTTGGAATTCACTGTCCAAAAGATTTCAGTTTCTTTGGACACATTTCAACATGTGTATGTTAGGGGTGGCGAAGGGGTGTTTTAGGTTGAACCTACCATGCTCTGAAAGGAACTGCAAACTCAAGAGAACATATAACTCGGTTTCTTTATGTTAATTACACTTCCTTTCTGCTACCGCTTTCCTCTTAGGGAACTCTAGGCCTACACTGCAAATGCAGGTGTAGTTATATCCTAGGGAGGCATGGCTGCGCTAGCCGGGTAACAGTGGGTATGTCTCCATAGACCGCGGCAAAGAGCCTCCCAGCTTACGTCTGCACACGTGGGCTTGCGTGAGCGCTGTAAAAATAGCCGCACTCTGAAGTCCCGGCCTGAGATGGAGCTCACACTCGGAAGCCTCCCCTCTGTTCCCCAACACCGTAGGCTTCTGAGCCTGAGCCACACCCTCAACCTGCCATGTTTAGGGCCGTAGTGCAAGCCCAAGTCTGCAGACCTGGGCTGGGAGGCTTGGTGCCATGGGCTTCAGTGTGGGCTAGCAACCCAAATGTTTACCCAGGGTCCCCGATGGGTGGCTAGCCCACACTGACGTCTGTGCCACCCTGTCTACACTGCTACCGTGACCTGTGCTAGGTAGACTACAGCCTACCCTTGCTACCGTCACAGAAAAGGATGTGGAATGAAAGCAAACAAGCTAGTTTTATGTTCTTTTGAGTTTGTAAGGTCTGTCAGAGCACCTCAGCTCCCCATCTGTAAAACGGGGATCATATCTCTTTCTTTGCCTGTCTTGTCTGTTTAGACAGTCCAAACCCTAAACATAGAAAGAGGCTGTGTTTATGTATGGTGCCTAAACCAGTGGGACCTGATCTTGGTTGGAGCCTCTAGGTCCTGCAATAATACCGACAAATATTAATGATGATGCTAATATAAGCATGGGTTAAAGCTACCCCGGGTGTCACAGGAATGTCATCCCGAGCTGCCCAGGTGGTTGGCATATGTAGTGATGTTAATAGTGTCTCCTGTCCCCACCGTCCGTGCTGCTGCATAGGGGAATGAAATCTTGTCCTTGAATGACAGAATGGTGAAAAGCCCAAATCTCCATTTGAGCCTGACTCTCTGAGTGTGTGTGTGTGTGTGCGCGTACGCGCACACCCCATTAGTGTACATGATCTCGAAAGCTTGACTGAGTGGGTGTGAGCAGCATGTGAAAAGGATCAACTCCTGCCAGGTGAGAGCGAAAGGGGAATCTTGCCCCTGTCATCGAAGCTGTCATCACATGCCATGGGGACTCTGACAATTCTGTTACCTACCCTGTAACTCTGTGCCTGTGTTTTTCAGCACCCTGAAGAGAGCTCTTGAAGTTTTTAAGCAACGTAAGTAACTGCTTAACACCGTTCGTTGTATTTGTCAAGAAATCCGGCTGCATTGGCGACAGTGGACGACAGTTTGAAAAAAGGATATTCAAAAGTCTGCAAACCTGTACAGTCATTTGCCTCAGAAATAGACTGTAAAGTCAGATTAGCTGGGTGGGGGGGAGGGGTACAGTGAGCTATTCCCATTTTACATTCACTTGTTTTCGTCTCCTTGGCAGTTACTTTCACTCCATACTTTCTAGGAGCACAGTGCCATTATAGACTGCACTGTGCTGTTACCTTGAGAGCATTGTACAAACCTTAACCAATGAAGCCCCACAAAGACACCGTGTGGGCAGATCAGAGAGGGAAGTGTAATCTCTGGTTCACAGACTGGGGAGCTGTTGCAGAAAGAGAGATGAAGTGACTCGCCCCGTCAGTTGGAAGCGTTGTTAGTCATAGAGCCCCCACAAAATGTAATTTGCATTATACTTACTGGGTTCTTGAGAAGCTAAACATCTAAGTAGATCAGATGAAGTATTGGGGGGAAGAGCAGGAATGTGATAGAAAGCAAACGGACTGGCTGAGCGGTGTGGTTTAGCACACGCCCTGGTTGAACTTTTGATTTGTCTAATTTCTTTGATGGGAGTGGTGGGATTCTAAGAAGGGATTTGGAGGAGAGGTATTGGTGCTATATTCAAAGTGCCTCCACTTCTGGGTTCTGTTCAGCTTCATATCTCCTCTGGGTTGGATGTATTTACATTTGTGGTTGGGCTTGGCTGTTCCACTGTGGCCCAAATATTTCCTGTCTTTCTCCAGCCTGCACGTAACCCTTATCATCCTGTATGTAACAGCTCATTGTATTGCTTAGTCTGGTGGTGGAAAGAGAGAACCTGCTTACTGTGGTGGTTAATTTTTAACACTAGAGAAGTAACTGATCTGATATGAGAAGAACAGCTCTGTGTAAGCGCCAGAGCTCCTCTCTCTCCAACAGAAGTTGGCCCAGTAAAAGATATCCCCTCACCCACCCAGGACACAACGCTGCATGATCGGATAGGAAACATTTCTTTCGAATACCAAAGAGACTAGTTAGACTACAGCGAATTGCTGATTGGAAATGTTCTGATGAAACTAAAGTTGAGTTGGAAAATGACAATTCAGCAGACTGAAGTGTTTAACTAACCCTATCACAGGTTAGATGAAACTTTCATAGGGACACAGAGAGCTTTCTACTGGAAACCTGCCTGCTTTCCTAGTGGGCTGCTGGGAAGCCCTTGTTCCAGGGTCCACAGCTCTGGGACAGTCCCACCACTCAGACTGCTTGGGACCTACTGGGCTCCGCACTATGCGACAGACTCAGGCAGCCTTGTGAGTCCTGGCTGGAACCAGGGACTCCAGGGTCCCCGCTGTGGAGTGGGGAGTCAAGAACTCAAGAACCTGGGCTCCAGCTGCCGCTCTGGGGCAGCCCCACCATGTCAGGTCTTCCAGACTCCCTGCTTGGAGCCAGAAATCTGAAAACCTTTGGTGCTGTGGGTCTAGCAGCAGCGTGGCTCCCAGCTCCACAGCAAGGAGCCTGGAAGCCTAGGTGGGGCTCATCAGGGCTTCTAGGCTTCCTGCTGCAGACCTGGGAGCCTGGAATTCCTGGAACTAGCTTCCAGTGTCTGTGGCTCTGGGGTAGATGACCCGGACTGGGGAGCCCAGGGCTTCCAGACTCCTGGGCCAGCTGGCTCCCTGGGCTGCCCTCCCTGAATAGCACTGTCCAAGAATGTCCATTTCACCTGTTTTGTATCCAAAAGGCCACATTTCAGTGTTTCCCAGATGCAGGTTTTTGTGGTTTGTCAGTTAGCAAAATATGTCCGTAAATTCCGAATCAGAGAGAAACCAGATTCCCAAATACCACAACTTTTTGTGAGCTGAAAATCCCGAGTTTTGGCCCGCTCTCCTGCTGTATACTTTTAAGTTATTTTCCTTGTGTGTGTGTGTGTGTGTGTGTGTCCAATGAGCCTGATTGGCCGTCCACTTACAATCGTATGCAATCAGGGGTAACTCCGTGGACCTCAGTGATGTTACACCAGTGGGGAAAACTGGAATGACAGGGTGGAGAATTAAACAGTAAAGTATTTGGCTTCTACAGGAAGGTTTTTGGTGTACTTCATGCTGCTCTGTTCTAAGCACATTCTGACCACTACTGGAGAGCTTGGAAGTCTCTTTCTAGAGACAAACTTGTCTCTTAAAAAAGGTTGAGGTTAATTAGAAGTAACTGGCCAGATAGAGCCACCAATTCAGCCTTGGGGTCCTAAGGTGCATTTTAAAACAGGCTGGCACCAGGTGGACAGTGCAGTTATTTTTGTGATGACTGTTTCTTTCCTGGCAGATAATCTGAAAGGGAGGAAGCTGATGGTGCAAGAATAGCAGCGCTGGCATTTCAACACGCATGACATTGTTGGAAGTGAGAGAGGTTGAAAAGAATGTGACAACACAGTAGCGTTGCCAGAGATCCGTGGTGCTCTAGGAACGGCACGCTTGTCACTGTTCTGCATGCCGCCGTCATGGCATCAGTAGGGCTAGGACTACAAGCAAGCTGGCTTCTGTTAGGGCAGGTGTAACCCTTCTGCCAGTCAGAGTCGGCAGCAACAAGGGCCGGGTTCAGTATCTAGGGGTTCCATTCCAATGACACAATGCAAAACCGGCTCGAGCCCCCACCCAGTGACCTGGGACAAATATATATCACCCCCCTGGGCTCCTCTAAGGGTACGTCTATACTTACGCGTCCGGTCGGAGGCGCGGGATCGATGTTCTGGGTTCGATTTATCGCGTCTTGTCTAGACGCGATAAATCGAACCAGGAAGTGCTCTGCCGTCGACGCTGGTAATCCAGCTCGACGAACGGAGTAGGCGGAGTCGACGGGGGAGCCTGCGCGCCGCGTGTGGACCCCGGGTAAGTGCTTTTTCATTCGAACTAAGATAGTTCGACTTCAGCTACGTTATTCACGTAGCTGAAGTTGCGTATCTTAGTTCAAATTATGGGGTTAGTGTAGACCAGCCCTAAGAGGCAGTACTTCCCCTCTCGCAAACACAGAGTCTGAGTGTAGCAAAAACCTTTTAATGACAGAGAGAAACAATGCGGCGTTTTGTTGGGGAAACACCACATCTAGGATTCATAAACCAAACTGTGAGCAAAGACCCACCCCAGCAAATTGGCCATGTCCTTTCCCTTTGGTTCTTGAGTCCAGCAACCCCCAAAATCACCCAAAGTCCCAAAAGTCCAACAACCCAAAAGTCCAGACCCAGAGTTCAAAAGTTCATCTGCAGAGTGCTACACCCCACGCCCCCAGTCTGGGTAGAAATGGGGAGGGGAGAGGTAAGGGGCACCTTACGTGGCTCGAAGCTGACTGCCCCGTCCCTTCATGGGGCTTCGCTCTGCTCTGCTCCGCCAGCCATCCCACGAGTCACTCCGCTCCGCCAGCCATCCCGTAAGCCGCTCCGGCTGTCCCGCCAACTGCTCCGCTCCACCAGCAGCTCCGCGCCATCAGCCATCCCGCCAGCTGCTCAGCAATATATCTTCCGGTTCCCCCACTACTTAACACAGTGCTCAGTGATTTCAGCTTGTAGTAAGGGGAGCCTTAGTGCTAATTTGCACCATTAGCCCCGCGTGATTCCAACTCAGCAGCCTGTGATTAAACTCCTAAGGAATTCAAAATTAGCTCTGATATTCTACAGTGGAGAGGGGCGGGGAGGAAGTGCAACTACCATTTAGGGCCCTCAGAAGAGGCCTATGCCACCAGGTACAAATACCTGTCCCCAGTCTCTCTCAATTCAGTGGGTTTTGGAACCCATGTCCCTCGCCTAGCGAGTGCTGCTTCGTTGATGGCGAGTCCCTCCATCATAACAAAAGGTCACTGTCCTTGATTCACATAATCAGGGTAACAACACTTTATTCTTCCTGCCCCAATAACAAAGAAACTGGGGATCCCACAGCAGCCAAAGTGACCATTTGGGCAAGCGATCCATCATGCTTTGCAGGGTGGGTGTGTCCATGCAAACAAGATTAGCCCCTGACATCCCTTTCCACAACTCACCACCAGATGTCAGGGTAGAGCTCATCCTGACTCTGCTTACACAGGGAAAAGCAATTCTGTTTTGTGGGAGATTTTTGATATTTCAAAACTTGCCTCTGAAGCAGAATGAAACCAAAACAGAAATGTTGACATTTGCTGCCAAGTAGAAAGGAGCCCCAGCTTCCGGGCAGTCTGCCTGGAGGGCTGCAGACCCTGGAGGCTGAGCACCCCCGCAGCCCACCAGCTGGGTTGCAGAAGAGCCAGATGGGGAAGCTGGCAGGAAATCAGGCAGGTTTCTGTCATAACTTTGTTGAAATCGAATCATGTCTGTGAAACATTTAGATAAATCTTCAAATTCTGATGAAAAAAATGTGCTGTCAGCCTTTTCCTGACCAGCTCTCCTGCCTATGGCTAGGACCCTACCAAATTCACATCCATTTTGATCAATTTCACAGCTGGAGGGTTTTAAAATTGGTCAATTTCATGTTTTCAGATGCTAACATCTGCAATTTCTTGGTGTTGTAAGAGAGGAGTTCCTGACCGAAAAAGAGGTTATAGGGTGTGGTGGTCACAAAGCTTATGGAGGGGGGAGAGTCACAGGATTGCCGCCCTCACTTCTGTGCTGCCTTCAGAGCTGGGCTCAGAAGGTACAGCCACGGAGCATCCTGCAGCCAGGGGAGGTACCCAGAGGTGGGTCTGATCTCCCCCCGAGATCATGCAGGGGAAGAGGAAGTCCCATCTCTCTCCAGGCCAGTGGATTAGTAGCTGGAGCCCATTGAACAGCAGGAGTCCCTGGCTGGGGCGCCCCCAAGCCTGCCCTTTCTCCGCCCCTCCAATAGCTAGATTTCATGGGGGAGGTCTGATTTCATGGTCCGTGACGTGTTTTTCACGGCTGTGAATTTGGTAGGGCCCTACCTATGACACACGGATGCGCAATTCTGATTGCACCCAGTAGAGGGCAGTGGTGCACACACACCCCACCCCGCCCCCCCGGAGCCAGCTCATTGTAATGTCATCGTAGAGGCTAGTGCTGCGGTCATGTAGCGTGCTGGCCTTTCAACATTTTCCTGTTTTTGAACTGCACTGGGTGAAAAATCTAGGGGGGGGGGGGGCGTAATTCACTTGGAAACAACTAAGTCGAATTATGTCAGTTAAAACACAGCCTATGTGGTACACCCTGTGCTGTTTTATTCATCCATCTAAAACAGTGATTCTCAGACCTCAATGGACCAGGAGCCAAATTAGTGATCAACTTTGCCCAAACGAGCCACGGTCGTGTGAATTCATTGTTTCATTTACTATAGTACTAGTCATATTTAAACAGCACGACAGGGAAATATTTAGTTATTTATTCTCACAGCAAATAAATTGATAACTTAGTGCAAATTAATAACTTAATGGGGTTAATGACCTAGTAAAAGCATCCTGATTGGTTAATAATTAAATCACACAGTGATTTAATATCGTGTGCTGCAAAGAGCCGCAGGAGACGCATTAAAGAGCCACTTGCAGCTCGCGAGGCGCACCTTGAGTATCAGTCTTACCCTAACGTCCCACAAAACTCAGCCAGCGCACCTGGGACCTGACCCGTTGTGCCCCGACTCTTCCAGTCCTGGAAGTCTTGAACAGAAGCTGTCGCTTGGCTGAGTTCTGGGTGTAGTTATAGCGCCTTGTGGGACAAACAAAACTTTCATCTGCAAGCCAGGTGGCCTCTCACCCCAGGCAAGGCCAATACCCAGTCAAGGGGGTTCATAGTAAAATGAAACCAATCTTGAGTCTTTTCTGATCCAGGGTCCATCAATGGGAGCTGTGGATGCTCAAAGCTTCTGAAAATCGGGTGCTAGGTGATTCAAATTGGGCCCTCCAAATCCGTGGACACCACACTAAAGGGTTTGTGTTCACTGCAGCTTGAGGTATAACTAGGGTGACCAGATGTCCTGTTTTTATAGGGACACTACTCTTTTTGGGGACTTTTTCTTATATAGGCGCCTATTACCCCCCATTTTTACCTGTCCCGTTTTTTCACAGTTGCTATCTGGTCACACTAGGTATAACTCAAGTGTTGCCCCTAACTGGACTCCTGTTCATATACAAAAATCTCTAGTTGAGTTAGGTGGTGCCATTTAGCTGGCCTGTGAGAGGGCGTGGGGTGAAGCTGGAGTAATGTAGTGGCGGGACAGCTCCTGGCTACAGCTCAATTTTTAGCATAGCTTATCACTCTGCTAATACAGTCGCTCTGCACTGTTAATCAAATCTCAAGTGTTGTTTCGCATTGTGCAGCTGCTCTTGCTTGAGCTAGGGTAACTTGAGAGGAGTAACTGAAGCTAACTGTTGCTGTTATCTAAATCTAGTCCTTCACCTGTCTCTGTGCCTCAGTTTATCTATCTGTAAAGTGGGCATAATAGGCTGGCCTACCTCACAGGGGTGTTTCTAGGGTTTGATGCCTGTGAAGCATGGTGCAGCTAGAGCTGGGCAAATAACTGATTTTTCAGTTTCTTTGCAGTTCCAAAAAAAACCCCAAAAAATTCAGACTGAATCAGAAAATTTCCAAAACAAAGTCAGCACATCGTAAAAGTCCACAAAAATGTCACTGTGAGTTGAACTAAATGTTTTGTTCAAAATGAACTGGTTCATTTCCGGGCACTTTGTCCACATAAAAGCAAAGGAAATGAAGGGTTAGATTCACCAAACAACTTGCCCGTTGGCCAGGTTGGAACGGGGATACAAACTTGAGTCTCATAGGTAAGTAAGTGCTCTAACCACCAGCTGTTGAATTATTCTCACTTTCTCTCTGTCTGGCCCAGTGACTATTTATGTATTTTATACACAGTAACAGTTTCAACGGAGGAGATTGAGAAATCCCCACACTAGACTATCTCATACCCAGTAGTTGGGGCACTCACCTACAATGTGAGAGACCTAAATTAAAATCTTTTCTCCACATAGGGTGACCAGATGTCCCAATTTTATAGGGAAAGTCCCAATGTTTGGGTCTCTTTCTTATATAGGCTCCTATTGTCCCCCACTCCCTGTTCTATTTTTTCACACTTGCTGTCTGGTCACCCTATCTCCACATGAGGCAGAGTGGGGGATTTGAACCTGTCTCCCACAGGTGATTGCTATTTGCCTGAAGAACTTTGCCTGGCTCTAGTTGAAACTCTCAGAGAAGATGTTTTAGAAATGCCGACTAGTGTTATGCTTTAGATAACACAAGTGACTCCAGTCAAGATGGTCTTTGTGAGAATGTGGGTTTTTTTTGTCACTTGCAGAGGTAGATGGTGTAGGGCAGAGTCACATCCAGCTGGCCCAGACCCTCCGGGAAGAGGCAAGGAAGATGGAGGACTTCAGGGAAAAGCAAAAACTTCATCGGAAAAAGGTCAGGAATTTGAGAGGGCGTGACGGGGTTCTGTGAGCTGGAATCTGGCCAGAATGCCAGGATTAAAACCTGGACTTCTGCAAAGGGTGCTGTGGGATCTTTAATGACCCCCAACTGGCCAGCTCCTTGGCTTTACACCTGGGCTTGGGAGCTGTGAAAGAGACCAAGCTTTATTGGAAGTTTGCAAGTGCGCTAAGTTTCCTGTTCAATGTACATGCTGGCTGCTGGGGCAAGGGTTTTCTTTCTCCGTCCCTCCGTTTCCCTCACCCATGAACTCCCTCTTGCTCTGGGAAGTCCAGAGTTCATTCCTAAATGCTGGAACTGCATCAGTGCCGTGATTTACAACTTCCTCATTCAAGCTGCCTGTGTTTGCCTTTGGGTTCCTACGCTTCTTTTTAGGAAAAATTAGATCATTTTGGTATTTTCTTCCCATCAAAAGCTGCGCCGGGGCCCTTTCTGCTCCCTGAGCTTCAGATCTTGGCAAGTGATCTTTACAACGTATACTTGCTTTTACTGGGGCAGCTGAGGTCTGTGGCCAGGTTTTCAGACACACCCAGTTCCCCCTAGTTGCCTTTGTTCTCACTGTGGGCTGGAATACATCTGAAGATCAAGCCCTTACTGGGTTGTGTTATGTGCAGGATCCAGGAAGCTGGGTTCTATTCTTGACTTTGGGCCAAGCCACTTAACTCCTCTGTGTCCTAGTTTGCCCTCTGTCTGCAAAAGGAAGGATAACAATAGTTAATCAGTAATTGGAGTTGTACAGTTTATACCAAACAGGAGGGAGAGGGCTCACCACTGTGGCCAGACCTCATGAATAGGGCCCTACCAAATTCACAGTCCATTTTGGTCAATTTCGTGGTCACAGGATTAAAAAAAATCGTAAATGTCATGATTTAGGGGGAGGGCTATAGTGGGGAGGGATGTAGCTCAGTGGTTTGAGCATTGGCCTGCTAAACCCAGGGTTGTGAGTTCAATCCTTGGGGGGGGCATTTAGGGATCTGGGGCAAAAAACTGTCAGGGGACAGTACTTGGTCCTGCTAGTGAAGGCAGGGGACTGGACTCGATGACCTTTCAGGTTCCTTCCAGTTCTATGAGATAGGCATATCTCCATATTTTATTTTATTTTTATTTTATTTTAAATCTGAAATGTCACCCTGCTGTAATTGTAGAGAACCTGGCCCCAAAAGGAATTTGAGGGGAGGGGGAAGGGGTTGCAAGGTCATTGCGAGGGGGCTGCAGTACAGCTCCCCTTACTTCTGTGCTGCTGCTGGCGGCAGCGCTGCCTTCAGAGCTGGGCAGCTGGAGAGCGGCGGCTGCTGGCCGGGCACCCAGCTCTGAAGGCAACTCAGGAGTAAGGGTGGCAATACCATGACCCCCCTAAAATAACCTTGTGACCCCCCCTGCAACTCCCTTTTGGGTCAGGACCCCCAATTTGAGAAACGCTGGTCTCCCATTTGAAATCTGTATAGTATGGGGTAAAAGCACACAAGACTAGATTTTACGTGGGGGAGACCAGATTTCATGGTCCGGGACACATTTTTCCTGGCTGTGAATTTGGTAGGGCCCTCGTCATGAAGGGTGTTGGTCATGTGATGCAATATATCGTTATGAGATTTGCTGGTCTTGCATTGCTGAGATATTGTCTGACACACACAAGACAGGACTTGAACTGGGAACCTATTGAGGTGACTGTCTTAGCCGCTAAGCTCCTCGGCAGCTGTCGCTCCTGTGGGTGGATGGTGCACTAATGCAGTTGTTGTTCCCTTCACAGATGGAGCTTATAATGGATGCTATTCATAAAAATAGGAATTTGCAGTATAAGAAAACAGTGGAGGTAAGTGGCCCCTATCATCTGGTTCTTACCGGCCACAGATCTGTAACATGCGGGCACATTAGAAATATAACACTGTCTGTGTTGCCTATAATAGTTTTGTGTTTGAATGGTGAAACAGTGGTAATGGTATTTGCATGAGCACCCATCCTGTGTCCAAGCACTGAAGCTGGCTAAGCCACCAAATCTTTTCATTGTCTTTGTATTGACTGTATTTTTGTTCTGCACCTGGCGAGTGGCATGCAGACCAGGAGCTACAGAGCAAATGCAAAGAATGTGGGAGGAAAATGAATGTGGGGCCAGCTGTGTTATGCAGGCTGTGATGAGGATGATCAGGGGGGAGGGATAGCTCAGTGGTTTGAGCATTGGCCTGCTAAACCCAGGGTTGTGAGTTCAATCCTTGAGGGGGCCATTTAGGGATTGGGGCAAAAATTGGGGATTGGTCCTGCTTTGAGCAGGGGGTTGGACTAGATGACCTCCTAAGGTCCCTTCCAACCCTGATATTCTATGAAATCTCATGCTTCAGGACATAAACTGATCTCAGGTCAGGAAGGAAAGGTGTCCTTACATACCCAGCATTGCAGAGTTGGCTGCCTTCATTTGAGGGGCTTGTCTTCCTCTGAAGCATCAGACGTTGGTGGCTACCAGAGGCAGGATACTGAACTGAAGTTCCAATAATGTATGTAGCAGATCCTATAGAATCCTTAACATGAGTGCAGGATTTGATCCAACAGTTTAGTGTATGTGTGTTGTGTTGCATTTCCTACTTGCTTACATACCACGTCTCTCCTAGGCAAAGAGGCTGTATGAGCAGCGATGCAGGGATAAAGATGAAGCGGAACAGGCCGTGCATCGCAATGCAAACCTTGTAACACAAAAGCAACAAGAAAAGGTAACTCAGAGAGGGTGAAAGGAAGGCAGTTTCCCTGTTCTGCTTTAGGTACTGTTCAACAACTAAATCACCTCCAGGAAAAAATACCATTAAGAACATAAGAACGGCCATACTGGGTCAGACCAAAGGTGCCCCAGCAGGAATGAACAGAACAGGTAATCATCAAGTGATCCATCCCCTGTCGCTCATTCTCAGCTTCTGGCAAACAGAGGCTAGAGACACCATCCCTGCCCATCCTGGCTAATAGCCATTGATGGACCTATCCTCCATGTATTCATCTAGTTCTTTTTTGAACCCTGTTATAGTCAATTTAGAACTAAAGATAGTGGCTACAGTTTCTAAGAAACCTGCCAAACAGGGACCCTGAACCTGCAGTTGGATTTACACAGGAGAGCGCCCTTTCACTGCACAGAGGCTCTGGTAGTGGAATTGCGAGGAGTTCAGAGGTGGTTCTGGGTGCTTGGTAGCCAGCTGAAGGCCGGATGGTTGACAGCCAGCATGGAAGACTTGAACCACTAGTGAGGAATTATTGACACAGAGCTCGGGGTGGGGGTGGGGAGGGGGGAGAAATCTGGGTTGGCGGGTTGACTTCACTTGCCGGTTAAGCATGGATTTGCAGGATGGAAATGAGGGTCCAACCTTACTTTCTCTGCAGTGTTTGTAGGTTGAGCTGCTGTCTCACAATGACCCCTTTATCTTTCTGTTTTTCAGCTGTTTGTAAAGTTGGCTCAGAGCAAGACAGCTCTGGAAGATTCTGGTGAGTGCTGATAATGTGGAGTATCTGTTACATTTGGAGGGGCTGGGACATGCTGGGAGCTGCAGGTAGGGGATGGGATGGAGGGGAACCCATTACAGAAGTGCTTTATTGGGGTGACTGGCATAGATGTCCCTTTCCTAAAACAGTGGGTTGCACAGTTATACGCTGGATAAATTTGCCCCAGGGAGTCGAAGTCATGTCTTGATGGCTCATTGTCTCATCACAAGGAGACAATGTCCCAGCTAGAGGTGGTTGGAAATGTTTAGTTGAAACTTTTTTTTGATGGAAAATGTCATTTTTGTCATACTGGGAATAATTTTGGAATAACCGTTTTATTTGATTGTGACAAATATTCCATCAAAAAAAATTATTTTGAAATAAAAATATTTCCATTTTGGGATATGTTTGTCTGGGAAAATGTCAAGAGTTTCTTGTTTGTGCGGCATTGTCTGGACTAGAACTGGCTGCAACTTGGAATTCCTGGTTTGCAGAAAATTTCAACACCTCAGAATTTCTTTTTTGTTCTGATTAAAAATGAAAACAGAGATTTTTGAAATTTCCCACCAAATGGAATTTCTCAGAAGTTTACGTTTTGGGATTTTTTTTGTTTTGAAATTTCATTTTGGAATATCAAAATATCGCTTAATATTTTGAGTTTTGAATATTTTTATTGCGTTATTTCATGACGTGTCAGTAAAAGTAGTGCTTAATATTCACTACAACTGCTGTCATGTCATAATAGGATAGAATGTCATTGAAATTCTATTTTTATTTGACTATTTTCTTTTAACAATTAAGAGCAGCTGCTACTTAGAACTGATTTGAAATAGCTTCGCTTTTCTAGGTGAAAGTGTCTTTGTGTTATAATTCAAACAATTTGATCCTTTGAAATGACTTTGAAACTCATTTCACATACTCTAGACCCAAATTAAACCCAGGGTCCAGCATATTCTGATAACAGTGTTTAGAATTGTTTACCTGAGTCTTTGATGCATGCAGACCTATGTGTTATACATGTGATCAAATTTCTGTTGGATTTCCCTATCAGACAGGCTATATCAGCTGAATGTTGGTGCGCTTGAGAAGATCAGGGAAGAATGGCAGAATGAACACACTAAAGCCTGCGAGGTAACACACTAAATCCTGCTATCTATGCTAGAGATAATGAAGGGTCTTAATGGTGGAACACTGTGTCTTTGAGATTGGGATTTCATTTCTCACTGCCAATGCTAGTGAGGGACCACAGTTGGCCTCTTCTGTTTCCTTATTGGTAAAACTTCAAGACATTTCCCAATTAAACTTGTATGTCTGAGATATTGTCTGACACACACAAGACAGGACTTGAACTGGGAACCTATTGAGGTGACTGTCTTAGCCGCTAAGCTCCTCTTGGTTTCTGGATACAAAGCCCCAAAATTTGGCATTTAAAAGTAGGGAAATATATTGGAAAGCCTTCAATTGTCAGCATGCAAAAAAGTGGCAAATTTTGCGCTGGTGTCTTTGTATGCAAAGTGCTGCCATCTACTGGATGGAACCTTAGATTATTTAATACAATAATGGACAGGCTCAGGGAGATTAAAATTTGCCCAAGATGACGTACGGAGTTCTTCGGGGATAACTTAGATGTGAGTCTCGGTCTGGTGCCATCCATCTCTCTCTCATCATAAATGCATGTGGTGCTTTACAGGTAAAGGGCCTGATTCTCCTCTTACTGACACGTGTTACGCTGGTGTAGGAGCTACTCCTGATTTTATACCAGTGTAAGTGAGAGGAGAGACAGGCCAAACATCCCTGGCTGAGAGGGTTTGCAGTATAAGGTAAGATATGACCTGACAAGGAATGCCATCAAGCCTCAGGAAAAGTACAAAAGTGACAGTAGTAAGACCACGCAGCTGCTTTGTTCAGCAATGAGTTTGTCTAGAGGTTTCCAACACACCTATGATCCTGTCACGTTGCTTAAGCATCAATATATTGCATTTGCTATTGCTGTTCTAGACAGAGCAGCTGGGTTCTATTCCCGTCTCTGCCACTGGCCTGCTGGGTAATCTCAGGCATGTCATGCCATCTCTCTGTGCCTCAGTTTCCTATCTGCACAAGAGGGATGATGATACTGCTGTCCTTTGTAAAGTGCGCTGAGATCTCTGGATTAAAAAGGGCTCTAAAAGGAGGTACTATTATGAGTTCAGCTCAGCCGATTCCCAAGTGCTGACACCTTTGAAAATATCGCTGCTCGTTCTTCCATTTTGCTTTAGTTTCTTAAAATGAACTGACCTGCCTGCGTGTGCTTTTACCCATACAAAACTTCTCAATGGCTCTGTTTAATGAAAACCTGTCCGCCGATAGTGAGGTGTGGGAAACAAAGATTCACTTCCTCAAATCAGTCAGGTTGTGTTGATGAGGTTGTGCCAAGCATGGAAGTTCTGCCGTGGGTCCATTACAAAAGGTACTGCTGATTAAATGGGTGCTCGTGGTGAGAGGTTACTTGTTCTCAGGGGAAATGTGAAAAGGACTCTTCCTGATGGAATGAATACATATCGAAGGGCAGACTTCAGAAGGTTTTGTCTCTGAGGAGCATCCAGACTGTTCCATGCCTATCAGAATGATCCAAACATGGGTGTGGGTCTGGATGTAGGGATGAGAGCAGTGGCCTGGGAGCACTAAATCAAGGGGTGACCAAACAGGGCATTGGCTAGCTGGCTTGCCTCCTCACCGTCCGCAGGTGTCAGCTTCTGGGGTCAGTCCTCCCACCATGGTGCAACAGAACCCAGTAACCTGACTGAGCTTCCCTTTTAAGTTTAGCATGCAACTTTTGGCCATCAATGTTGCAGGCAGGATAATCTCACTTAAGGTGGGGTGTGTATGGATGACATGGGACTGGAGGGAAAGCTGAAGACCCATCTTGAAGGGAAGGGGTCCCTTTCAGAAAATGTGCAAACCCTGATGGAGCAGGGTGCTGGGACCAGCTGGACCTGGTGGATCCTGCCTTGATGCAGGCTTCTGTTTAATATCACGTAGTGCTGGCTGTTAATCTATTTTTCTCATAAAGAATAAAGGATGGTAGCAGTTAGAGATGGAAAAGACTCATTCGACTAGGTCCAGCCCCGTACGAAGGTAGGAGAGACTCTCCTAGAGAGGGGAGATTAAGGCCAAAATGCCAAGAAGTGGTGAAGTTAGACCCAATGTCAGGTCATTGCTTAGACCATCTGAAAACAGGACTAGCAAAGCACTAGTATGGGTCCGGTATGGCTCAAACCTGTATTGGCAGAGAGGTCGCCTAGATGATGCATGTCTTCTCCTTCTCTAACTTCCATGATGAATGCCAGCTGGCTGGGAATGTGGCCATTAATTGGTTTGTTAACATACCCTGACTTGCCTCCCTGTATCTCTTCAGTTCCTTGAGACCCAGGAGTCCGAACGGATAAACTACTTCCGCAATGCGCTGTGGCTGCACCTTAACCAGCTCTCTCAAGAGTGCGTCCGGAGTGATGAGGTAGGTCCAAAAAAACCAAGGTCCTCCAAACCTTTTATTAGGCGAGAAGAAGGGGAAGGTTCTTCACTCACATTGCACTGTCTTCACTACTATTGTTACCCGTGCGTGCTCTATTCAAGCTAGCTCGGGTAGGGTGGTCTACGCACAGCTTTTGCTTTGTTGATATTCTCATCGTTAATCCAGCAGATAGCAATAACGAACACCCAGTCAATAGTGTGGAACTGGATTTGAAATCCTGGCTCCAATTAAGTCAATGGCCAAAGCTCCCGTTGCTTTTATTGAGGCCAAGATTTTCACCCCTCGCCTCTTGTATTATTGACACTTATTTTGCTGATGCAAATTATATCCTTTCTCCTTCCGGAAAGACGAATGAATTTTTGTTTCTGCACTTTATGCTTTTTTAAAAAACCCTTTTTGTTTTTCCTTTTCACAGAGGTACGAAGAAACCCGTAGGAGTCTAGAAATGTGCAGCATCGAGAAGGATATCGAATTTTTTGTCAATTTCCGTAAAACAGGAAGTGTGCCCCCAGGTAACTGCTTGATGTAGGTTTTCTGAGCAGCGTGGCCATCAGCATTCCGTACAGCAGGGGTCTCAAACGCCATTTACCTTTGGGCCAGTGCCAGTCCTCACATCCTCCCAGCGGGCCGATAATGTCACTGAAGATGGTGTTCAGAAAAGAAGACGTTTATATTGTATGTTTTATTTCAAATTTGTTAGACATCATAGAACGGTCATACAACTTTATACCGTTCTTCACCTGCCAGAGAGTTTCTAGTGTTTGCCAGACACCTGCCAACGCTTCAGTTCTGTCAGTTTGTTGATGTTTAGCCTCAGTGACTGAGCAGTTGAAACCTTCAGGATTGCAGCGAGGTGTGCGTCAGATATTGTGTTTGGTATTTTGACTTGTTTATATTCATTGTGGGGAAAAAGTGACGCTCCCTCCATGGCTGACTCTGCCCGGCAACTAATGATGCTGCCTCCATGGCTGATTCTGCCCGGCGACTAGTGATGGTGTCTCTGTCCCTCTCCCCCAGCCAATGGGAGCTGCGGGGCGTGGTGGGGGGGCTGCGCCTACAGCTGACATTGCTGGCAGTGTGTCTGTATGTGTCTCTCCGCTGCGGGACGCAGTGGGGAGGTTCTCGGGCCGCAGGTGGCCCGCGGGCCGGGACTTTGAGACCCCTGCAGTACAGCTTCTTGGCTCTAGCAAGGCTATGGATTTTATTAAACAAAGCTTGGCGCAGAAAGCAAGCGCGCTTGATGGTTCTGGTTCTGTGTCGATCTCAAAATGAAGCCTGTTTGTAGAGTGGCATCCTTGCTCCGGGATAGCAGGCAATTGCCTCCATACCCTGAAGAGAACTCAGACCTCATTTCTGTAGGCTTTGGTTTCTAATAATACAGTGGAAGGGATGGAGCTGAAGAAGGAATTTGCATCTCCCATTGTGCAGATGTGATGCTGTACATTGCATGCCAACCGCTCACAAAAACATTTTTTACAGCTGACTTGTATTTGCACCCCCCCCCCCCCGCAGCTCCTGTGGTCTATGAAAATTACTATAACACACAAAGAAATGCAACTTCAGCAAGAAATCAGGCCCCAGCACCTGGGAAAGGGAGGTAAGACTAAACAAACCCAACACAAACCAAATAATAACAGTAATGGCCTGGCTATTGGGAACCTATAGGTTAAAAATGGGTGTTGCTTCTTTAAGTCTTTCAGAACTGTTTGGATCTTAGGCTCTTTCAGGGTCCCACAGAAGTTAGTGGGGGTGGGGGTTGGGGTATGTGGTCAGCGGGGAGGCAGAGCAGGTTGGGAATTTTACCTGGATTGGGTCCCGCTCTGTACCAGGAAACCCTCTGAGATCTTGGGCGCTGGTTTGCCACCTCCTTTGCTCCCTAGCCCATCCCTGCTGCTGGAAACCTTCTGGCGTCCCTTCTCCCCAGTTTTGTCTAGGGAGGGCTGGATCATCTAAAATACATGCCCATGAGAACCCAAAGGGGAGAACCCAAATCAGCTTGGGAGAGCAAGGGAATCTGCTGACCAAAGAGGGGAGTTGGGCTACGGATGAAGGACGGGTCTGCTGTGGGGAGGGAAAAGGATCTGAGAGCACCCTTGTCTTCACTGAAGACTAATGTCCATGGCTGCTTTGCAGTAAGAGTATCAGAGGGGTAGCCGTGTTAGTCTGGATCTGTAGAAGCGACAAAGAGTCCTGTGGCACCTTATAGACTAACAGACGTATTGGAGCATAAGCTTTCGTGGGTAAATACCCACATCTTCAGTTGCATCTGAAGAAGTGGTTATTCACCCACAAAAGCTTATCCTCCAATACGTCTGTTAGTCTATAAGGTGCCACAAGACTCTTTGTCGCTTTTGCAGTAAGAGTCCGTCCCAATAATGACTACCTGATGGCTTGGATTGGAATACTGAACTGTCTAATGACAGCACCTTTGCTTCATAATATGAAAGAATCAGATCGTTTAGCAACAAGGAGGCAAGTGCTGTCTTGTTTGTTTTTGTGCAGGAGGGGGCCATTACCAATCCCTGCGAGTGGGCCAGGTGAGTTACACCAGGTCATTCTCGAGATCACACATTTTTAAGCATTTTTTATGTGCAATCCTCTTTGTATTTCAGTGTTGCAGGTGTTGCAGGTTCTGTCTGTAATTCCACTGCCATGTAAATATTGGCCATCTTGCCTGATTCTCATATTCCCCCGATCATTCTAGCCGTTGATATCTCTAAAAATGTTGTTCCGGGCACCTGTAAGCTTCTGTTAGAAATAGAGGGCGACATCATGGCTCCATTGAAGTCAAGTGGAGCTTTGCCACTGATTTCAATGGGGCCAGGAGTTCACGCAGCAAGAGGTTCCAACCAAAGTCCTCCTGGAGTTGGACAGTCCTGAATTTTGAGAGAGGCAAGATCTGGACCTGAAGGCTTCAGCTTGGGCCCTTCTCTACTTGGAAAGCATTGATTGTATTATTTGCAGTGTGGCCTAGTGGATAGGGCACTGGACTGGGACTCATAGAATCATAGAATATCAGGGTTGGAAGGGACCTTAGTAGGTCATCTAGTCCAACCCCCTGCTCAAAGCAGGACCAATCCCCAATTTTTGCCCCAGATCCCCAAATGGCCCCCTCAAGGATTGAACTCACAACCCTGGGTTTAGCAGGCCAATGCTCAAACCACTGAGCTATCCCTCCCCCCCAAAAGACTCAGAAGACCTGGGTTAAATATAAAATAAATATATGGAGATATGCCTATCTCATAGAGCTGGAGGGACCTTGCAAGGTCATCAAGTCCAGTCCCCTGCCTTCATTAGCAGGACCCTGCCAGATTTTTGCCCCAGATCGCTAAATGGCCCCCTCAAGGACTGAACTCACAACACTGGGTTTATCAGGCCAATGCTCAAACCACTGAGCTATCCCTCCCTGGTCTTGGCTTTGCCACTTACCTATTGGGTGACCTAGATCAAGCGCTTTATCGCTCTCTGCTTCTGTTTTCCCATCTGTAAAAATGGGGATGATGCCATCGACCGCTTTTGCAATGTTCTCTGAGCTTTATGGATGAAAAGTGCTATGTAACAGCTAAGTGTTACTATTGCGATCTCTATATTACAGGTGACCCTGATTACGCTACGATTGATGGTTACAGTTTAATACATCACTAGCATGAGCTGTAAGTATTTTAATTCCGAAGGGAATCACTTGGGGCCTGCGTTAGTCATACCAGTGAGGTGTAGGGTCTAGTCCTCACCAGCATGTTGCACACTCACTGCCCCGGGGAGACCCTGCTGGTGTGCACGCCGGTTTCAAACAGTACTATGTCAATGCACACTAGGGAACTTTTAGTGTGTGCCAGCAGGGTCCACACGGCCCAGTTAGTGCATGTCACACTCGTGCGGACTGACACTCTCCACAGACAAACCCAGAGTGCAGGACACAGTTGTATATTTAGGAGAGACAGTTAGGAAAGAGAAATATAGGCTGAATATCTGGTAAAACTTCCCAAAGGTGAGATTGCATAGGTTGTGGAATAGTCTCCCCTCGGAAGAATTGAAGGTCCCATAATTTGGTATTTTAAAAGCCATGCTCAAAAACCACTACACAGTGCTGGAGTGGAACAATCCTGCCTGGGTTGGGAGGGGCACTGGATGATCTAGCTGGCTGCTTTTCCTCCCATCATTACATTGGATTCTGTCTACGTTTCTTTCACTGAACTATTGACTCTTACAATTCCATCCTCTCCTCCAGGGTCTCAAAGCTGCTTGCCCAGTTAATGCCACTGAGTGCAAGAAATTAGTCGTCTGATCCACCCATCAGAGACCGTGTATTCAGTTGCAATTCCAGCATCGGGCACAGTGATACATCATGGAACTGTTTCTTCTTTTTAAAAATATTTTGAAACTCTAGGGTAATTATTTTGTATGTTTTGAGGATCCACACAAGGTCCAGCAAGGTCCCTCTTCCTTCATGGCGACAAACTACACGGACTGATGTCCTATTTTCAAGGTCAGAAAGGAGGACGTTGAATCTTTGAATAATATTCGCTGATCCAATGGAATCTTCCCTATCAATAAGAGGCGCTTGTGTTCTGGTATTGTTGACAGTTCTTTGTGATGTGCAAACCTCAACATCTGTCTGGAAGACGCTAAAGGATTAAAAAAAAGGAATCTCTTCTCACCATGATGACTGAGAATTCACATGTGCTGCCAATGGGAATCATGTGCAGTGCTTTGGGCATGCTGGGGCATACGCATACGCAGGTCAAAGTAAGGTTTTGGTCTGTTACGCTGGATTGTCACCAGGGCGATTAAGATCATAGTCTAGCCCTAATTGTGGGCATGCTCGTTAGACTGCTTACTCATGGCAACGCTGAGAGTTAGAACTCGAGAGGTATTTATATGGCTGTACTGTGCATTTGCTCCAGGCTATTCAGTGCTGTTGGAAGAAGCTGATTCATATCCTGTCTCTATCTATCACGCTTCAGGAGCTGTTTGGATTACACGAATGGTCCGTTGACTTCAGTATGGGTTCTGACAAGAGGAAGGTTATGACAAGTTATGGCCCTTCAGTAGTTACCTATCTCCCTTCCCTGGTTCTACTGTGGCATAGCAGTACAATACAAAACCAGCTTTGCAGGTCCAGGCTGGTGACCCCCTCCATTCTTCTTGAATAACTGGCGGACATGAGCTGGCCCTCCAGAGAGGTACATCCACAAGGCAGGGCTTGCTGCTGTTCAGCTACCCGCCACTTAGCCTGCTCTCGACAGAGTCTGCAAACTCCGATCAGGCTAATCTGTGTGAGCAGCTGGACACTTGGGTGCATTTTTTGACCAGGACCCAGAGTCAGAACCTTGTGAGGTTTTGCCCATTGGAGGCAACAATTCAGGGACGTTGTCAGCTGCTTCTTCTATCTTTTGTGTTCTACTTTCCAGTACGCTTGAAAATAAAAGAAATAATATTTTCTTACTGCCTTTTTCCTGTCTCCATTTAGCAAACCTTCCCCCCCTCCCCACACACACTTCTTGGGGTCTGATCCTGCTCCTGCTCCTGCTAAGTCATTGGCAGAATTCCCATTTGTTATCAATGTGGTGGGATCTGGCTTTTTCGTTTCTGAGAAAGCGGAAACTAATTTGGTTACTGTTGTTGGCCTAGCTACAAAACTCATTTCCTGACCAGAACTTCCCCAGTCTTCATGTCCATCTCCATTGGCTGTTACCTGTCAGGTGCACAAACACTGATGACGTCTGACCATTTGTGTACAGGTTTTGATTCCTTGCTCTTGGGAGGGTGTACAGGTTTTAATTCCTTGCTCTAGAGCAACAGGGATGATCCTGTATCAAATTGTGCCTGAGCCATGCGTGATTTTGTAGTTGGGGACATGTACAAACCTAGGAAATGTTGCTTTGTTTCCTTATGTAGGAAAGACCTCAATGTGATAAGTGAGATTTGAATTCTGCCCTGCTACATTTTAATGATCTGCACCAAATGCACATGTAGAGGAATATGTTGTTTTATAAAAAGACCCTTAAATATCCCAATATAATTTTATATTGTAGATTATTTTTAATCTCTCTCTATATATTTCAGATTTGAGGCTTGTATACTGAACATGTAATTCTATATGCTCTAAAACAGACTTCAATTTGGGGGGTGAATTTGCTCCTCCCGCATGCAAAGGCCAGGACAGACTGGTTATAGCCACAAGTACAATGTGCAGGCAGGAGGCATTGAAGATGACAGAGCTCTGCTACTGCACCTTGTTCCTGATCTAACCTCTCTCTGTTCTGCCAGTCCCAGTCCTCCCTTTTGGATCTCAGTCCTGCACAGCAGCCCACTACTCTTTCAAACCTCGCCCCCCCGATGCTTCCCGACACTATCGATCTGAAGTATTAATTGAGCGCTGGTCTTTGTAGCATCTAAATGCTGCTCTTTATTCCTCTGCTGCTGGGCCTTTGATGCAAACTTGCCAATGCAGCACAACCCCTCTGTGCTATTCCAGTCCTGGGGCTCCAGCACCATTCTGCCGATGCATCTCAATGCTCACCTGGAGCTTGCTGGGGTATGGACTTCTGTTTTTCCTCCCGTTCTGGAATGTGTAGCCACTAGCACATATTCTGTATATATTCCAGTACAAGACACCTACGGATGTATGAACTTCATTGACTGGATCTCCATGTATAAGGGCCCAGTGGGCAGATTCTATTTTTCGCTTGCTTCAGTTTGGAGGGGAGTGGGGGTGGGAAACTGATCCCACGGGTTCCTGTAAATGCAAGGGAAGCCCTGACTGTAATGTGGTTGAAAATGCTGATGTAACACTTGTTGAATTTAAACAGTGGTTTTCACTCTTTTCCAGCCTATGCTCCCTTCCCATCTAGCTAAAATCCCCTACCCATTTAGCAACATGGGAAGGACGGGGTGATTGTGACCCCAACACCTATTTGTGACCGTCCCTATCCCTGTACTAGTAGTTGCAACTCCCAAGATGAGAACCCCTTATTTAAAAGATGCCAGAAGCTGATCAAGCCTGGATTTGGTTTGTAAATCCAGACCACAGAGCATGAAAAGAACAAACAGGTAAAGTGCAGATGAGAAAATACATCATTATTTATCATTGTATTGTTACAAATGCACACCAGAATAGATGGCTCAGTGATACCACCTAGCTCTTATATAGTGCTTTCCATCATTTGTTCTCAAAGTGCTTAACAAAGGAGATCAGTATAATTAGTCCCATTTGACAGGTGGGGAAAACTGAGGCATAGCAACTTGATCAGTCACCTAACAGGTCAGTGGTATAGACAGGACTAGAATCTAGGTCTCCAGAGTCCCAGTCCTGCAGTCTCCTCACTAGGCCACACAGCCTCGGCATGAGACAGTTAAAATAGGTACAGAGCCTTTGTGAGTAGTGACCAAATGTTACTTCCATCTGAAAGCTGTAGAAAGAGAATTGACCCCAGATCTACAGCTAGGGCCTTTCATTAGAGATTACTGGGATGGCAATATAGTAAGATCAGGGACATAGTATGAGACCTAGTATTCAGAAGCATATTGTACAAGAAGCTCCTCTGGGATTTCCAGGCTGGCTCAGGGCAGTAGATAGCCTTAGTTTGTTTCTTGCCTACAAAAACTGCTACTCAACAACTTCAAAGTGGTGCACTGGGTTTTAGGCACATGACTCTCAGTAACTTTAATGGAACTCATGCAGCTAAACCCACATGCATCACTTGAAAAATGGAGGGGTTAAAATGCAGCCCCATATTAGTTGTCCAAGAGTGACGATTCTAACTCAATCCTGAGACTAGGGATCGTGATGATTTACTTATTTTGTTAACTGAAATAAATACAGCAGGACTCCAATTAATAAGAGCTTTTCAAAAGGATCTTTTTAGTTCAGAGTGTAGTTAATCACGGGGCAATGTCATGAACATTTGAAATGTGGATTGCTTCACTGTATTCGCTCTCTGATTTAAAGAAGCCAGTCCTGAAAGCGAAAGCAAAAAGTACGAGTATTCTGCCTAGCCAGTCTTAAAGAGAAAGAAAGCAAGCAGCCACCAAAAATCAAGGTTCTTCTCTGACTTGTGTCCTAGAGAGTGTCTAAAAGCACTTCAAAATCAATAGATCAATACTCCCTAGATAAAAGAGGAAGGTTTGAAACCACTAGCAACGCAATATTGAGTTCAGTTTTTCAGGAAGTGGATTAGGATGGTGGAAGTCATGTGGAAATACTTTCATTTCTAGCTGGACGTTTTCAGTTTCTAAAGGAGTTTGGAAAGGCAGACCATTTCAAACCGTAAAATGTTAATGATAAAAATGACGAGTGTGATCAGTGGCTTTTGTAAAAGCTTTTTATTATTGTGATTAGAGCAATAGTATGTAAGAGCGGAGGTAAATTTGGAATATACCTGCATTTATTAAGAGTTTAGTACAACTGGGCTAAAGTGAAACTTCACAAGCAAGTGGTAGAAGGGAGCTTTCAATCTGGGGCTGTAGAACTCCATCAACCAACACCCCCCCATCCCTGCAGCTGCAGTAGGCTGCAGAGTTACAAGTGATATATCACCAGAAAAAACAATGAGGAGTCCTTGTGGCACCTAGAGACTAACAAATTTATTTGGGCATAAGCTTTCGTGGGCTAAAACCTACTTCATCAGATGCATGGAGTGGAAAATATAATAGGGAGGTATAAATACACAGCATATGAAAAGATGGGAGTCACCAGAAAAAGCGCTCATTGGATGATTGTTTCCAAAGCATGACCGTTGCTAGCTGCTTTTGGAAACAGTAACTTTTATACAAATTAAACCTCCTGTGAATATCCTGCTGTATTTTTCTGTGCACTTGCAGCACGGAGATTGCTGCGTTCTGTGTTAAAGCTGTTAACTGAATGAAAAGAGAAGTTGAGCTAATTTGGAAATTACGGGCAAAACTCTTTATCTGCACTGCAAATTGCAATTGCATCTTTGTTACTCATTGTGTGAACGGTTATTGACACCAGTAGAATTGCCACTGTTGTTGCCAATACAACAGAGCCCTGCAGGGCAGGTAAGTGATTTGTAGTGTGATACAGATGGAGAGAACATTAGTTAGGGTCCGTCCATACTTATCGGCTGGTTCGGCGGCAAGCAATCGATCTTCTGGGATCGATTTATCGCATCTTGTCTAGATGCGATAAATCAATCCCGGAAGTGCTCGCCGTCGACGTCGGTAATCCTGCTCCACGAGAGGAGTAGGCGGAGTCGACGGGGGAGCCTGCCTGCCGTGTCTGGACCCGCGGTAAGTACCTTTTAATTCGAACTAAGATACTTCGACTTCAGCTACATTATTCACGTAGCTGAAGTTGCGTATCTTAGTTCGAACTGGGGGGGTTAGTGTGGACCAAGCCTTAGTGGCAATAAGAATGTTAAGGTAGCTAAGCTGTTGTGGTACAGAATAGAACATCAGTTAATGTGTCACAAAGGGCTGGTCTACACTAACCCCCCCTATCGAACTAAGACACGCAATTTCAGCTACGTTAATAACGTAGCTGAAGTCGAAGTCTCTTAGTTCGAACTTACCTGTGGTCCACACGGTGGCGCGCAGGCTCCCCCGTCGACTCCGCCTGCTCCGTTCGCGGAGCAGGATTACCAGCGTCTACGGGGGAGCCTCTAGACAAGACGCGATAAATCGAACCCAGAAGATCGATTGGACTCCTCCGACGCGACGGGTGAGTATAGACGTACCCAAAGATACCACTCACCACTGCAGTAAAGGAGAGGGGAAAAAAAGCTTGAAGTAAGTTAGTGGAAGTTAGTTTTGCTTATGTTTGCCTATCTTTAATGGGCTTCCTAACCAGGATTTTGGTGCAATGACAAAAGACACAAACACGCCACACCCCTCATAGACTCCATCCAAGGTCTTTGAATTATACCCATTGCATGCTGCAATAGGATTTTAAGGCCTTGTGTCCATAGACCTTACTGCAGATTTTAGCCACCATGCATAATCGCAGTTTAACCCAGGGGTCGGCAACCTTACAGAAGTGGTGTGCCGAGTCTTCATTTATTCACTCTCATTTAAGGTTTTGCGTGCCAGTGATACATTTTAACGTTTTTAGAAGGTCTCTTTCTATAAGTCTATAATATAGAACTAAACTATTGTTGTAAATAAGGTTTTAAAAATGTTTAAGAAGCTTCATTTAAAATTAAATTAAAATGCAGAGCCCCCCCAGACCGGTGGCCAGGACCCAGGCAGTGTGAGTGCCACTGAAAATCAGCTCACGCATGCGTGCCATAGGTTGCCTACCCCTGGTTTAACCTGTGCCTGAATTCCATGTGGTAGGTCAGTGTAGCTAGATCCAATGCTGGGCCTGGGGGAGGAAGGATGTGCTGTCCAGTAACATCACAAGGACATACTGTCTCATTGCTTGGAAAACACAGCAGAACTGTTTGTTTGCAGAGAGATCCTTCCAAAATACTTGTACGGAGCTGATTTTTGCTAATAGAAAACGAATGAGTTTTGACTGTTAAATTATTTGTGTGATGTGATTTGTCTGTGCTGAGTAAGATTGTGCAGTGCTATAAATGATAACAAATGGGTGCTGAATAGGCTGCGTTGGCATTTTATTGGATTGTTTTCATACACTTGTAAAGATTTGTTTGTCATGTTAATTAAGAGCTAGCTGTTCTCTGCTATCATTTTTCTGAATAGTTAATAAAATGGCCATGGTACATGTCAGTGTGAAGTTGTTCATCTCTTATCAAGGTGATCAAAACCCCTTTGGTCTAGAGTAGAGGTGGGCAAACTATGGCCCGCGGGCCATATCTGGCCCCATGGGCCCATCCTGCCCGGTCCCTGAGCTCCCGGCTGGGGAGGCTAGCCCCGGCCCCTCCCCCGCTATCTCCCCTCTCCCGCAGCCTCACCGCGCTGCTAGTGCTCTGGCCCGCCGCTTCTGCCGGGCGGCATGGTAAGGGGACGGGGAGTGGGGGGCGGGGGGTTGGATAAGGGGCAGAGGGTCCCGGGGGGGGGGCAGTCGGGACAGGGAGCAGAGGGCGGTTGGATGGAGTGGAGGTTCTGGGGGGGGGGGCAGTCAGGGGATGGAGAACAGGGGGCATTGGATAGGCATGGGAATCCAGAGGGGGGGGGGAGTGGATAGGGGTCTGGGCAGTCAGGGAACAGGGAGCAGGAGAGGAACAGGGGGTGTTGGATAGGTGTGGGAATCCAGAGGTGGGGCTGGCAAGGGTTGGGGGGGGGGTGGATAGGGGTCGGGGCAGTCAGGGGACAGGGAGCAGGGGGGGTTGGATAGGTGTGGGAGTCCCGGGGGGGCGGTCTGGGGGCAGGGGTGTGGCTAGGGGTCAGGGCAGTCAGGGGGTGGGGTCCTGGGGGGCCTGTCAGGGGGTTGATAGGGGTTGGGGCAGTCGGGAGAGGGAGTGGGGGGGGGGTTGGACAGGGGGTGGGATCCTGGGAGGGGGCGGTCAGGGGACAAGGAGCAGGAGGGGTTGGATGGGTCATGGGTTCTGAGGGGGGCAGTCAGGGGGCAGAAAGTGGGAGGGGGAAGTTTGCCCACCCCTGCTCTAGTGTAACCTGTCAGCTTGGTCGTGTGTGCTGTTGCAGGGCAGGGTGTTTTTGGAGTTGCAAGGATTTGGATGTGCGCCAGTGCCTGGGATAGCGTTCGCGGTCATGTGCCTGGCATTGCTGCTGGCATGTGTTGACGGGGGCATGACCAGGCTGTTGGTGATGGAGAGGGCAGGGGATGGTGCTGGCGGGGTGTGAGGTGGCTGGCGGGTAGCAAGGAGGAGTGCTGGGGTGGCTGAGGTGCTGACGGGGATGACACTGACGGGGTGGGTGTCAGGCTGGGGAGCTCCAGAGCAGGGACTGGGAAAGCAGGGGGGCAGCAGCAGCAGCAGTGGTGGTGGGTGCAGGCGGGGTGGGGATCCGTGGTGGGTGCAGGCGGGGTGGGGATCCGTGGTGGGTGCAGGCGGGGGGTGGCAGAGATGGATGCGGATGGCCAAGGTTTGGCTGGGAACTAGAGAGGATGGGGCTGGCAGGGTGGGTATCATGCCGGGCAGCTGGCTCTGGCAGGTGTGGGAAGAGCAATGGCACTGGGTGCTCAAGGGGGCAGAGGTGGGCCTGGAAGTGGCAGGGGGTGCTAGCGGCGCCGGGCGGCTGAACTAGGTATCAGCTGTCTAGGATTTGCGCCCCCCTCCCCTTGTGCAGCACTAGGGGGCGCCGCGGTCGAGCCGCGTTCAGTCCTGGGGAACGAATGTGTCCCTCCTCGCATTCCGTAGCCACCGCGGCGCTGATTGGCTGGGGGTTGAGAGGCCGGTCATGTGACTCAGCCCCTGCCCTGGGCTTCCGGTGTGAGCGGCGGGGGTACGGGGGGACGCCGGGGATGGCGGAGGCCGCGAGACCCCCGCGCAGGGAGCGCCCCAAGCCCGGCAGGGGCAAGGCCAAGGTACGGGGCGCGGCGCGACCCTCGGCCACCAGCGCTCCCCGGGCCGCGCCCGGCTCCGCACGGGACGGGAGGGAGGCGCCTGGTCCCGGTCGGGGGCGCGGGGCTGGAGCCCGCTCCCGGAGCTGGTCCCCCAGGGGCCGGGCCTGGCGGGAGAGGGGAGCACAGCGCGGCCGTGTCCCCGCGGGGGCTGACTCGGCCCCTCGGAGCCGCGCTCTGCTCCCTCCCCGCGCCCCCCGCCCCGCCCGCTGCGCGGTGTCGCCTGGGCTCTGGGGCCGGGGCTGTCACTGTCGGGCTCTGCCTGGCGCGGCGGGGCCTGGTTGGCCTCTGGGGGCTGCTTTAGGAGTATTGTTTTATTCCAGTTAAAGATGCCTCAGGCCCCGCCCTCGTCCCTGTGACTGCGGGGAGCCGCTGATCGTGTTCTCCGGTGTGATTCCCCCGGTGCATGTCCCGGTTCCCAATGCATATGACAGTTTTCACTCTCAAAATAACCAGGGCCGGCCCTAGCTTTTTGGCCGCCCCAAGCAAAAAAAACAACCCACAAGTGCCGCCCCCCCCCAACGCCGGCCAAAACACCCCCCCGCCAAAACGCTGGGGGGGGGGGCAGCGGGGAGGGCGGCATGCCCGGCGCCCTGCTCCCCCTGCCAGTGGGGAGCACGGTACGCCTGCAGCCCCGCTCCCCCGGCAGGGGCGCCAGAGGCAGAATTTAGTTTTTTTGGTAAATTAAAAAAAAACAACAACAACAAAAAAACAACTCTTGAGTGCCGCCCCCCTCCAGGTGCCGCCCCAAGCACGTGCTTGGTAGGCTGGTGCCTGGAGCCGGCCCTGAAAATAACGCCACGTGCCTGCGGGCATCGCTTGTCACATGGCTTTGCCATAGGGGCTTGGGTCTTATTCAGAGTTTGAGCCTCTTTCCTTACCGATTTAAATAGTAGCAGCTTGCCTCAGTCACTGAAAGAAGAACTATCCCATTGTTCCAGCTGAAAGCAATGTGAACTTCTAAAATTAATTATTGGGTTGCTGATGTTTCGATCAATTTATAACGAGGCTTCGATTAATGGGCTTTAATTAAAGAAAAGGGATATTTTATTTTTGCTTAGCAAACTGATACACATACTAGAATTATGTCAGTCAGCTCTGGGGTGAAGCATTGTACTTACTTAATTGTGTATAGCAACACATTAAAACTAGGGCTGTCGATTAATCATGTGATTAATTAAAAAAATTAATTGCGATTAATCGCAGTTCTAATCGCACTGTTAAGCACTAGAATACCAATTGAAAGTTATTAAATATTTTTGGATGTTTTTCTACTTATATTGATTTCAATTATAACACAGAATACAAAGTGTACACTGCTCACTTTATATTATTATTTTTGATTACAAATATTTGCACTGTAAAAATGATAAAAGAAATAGTATTTTTCAGTTCACCTCATACAAGTACTGTAGTGTAATCTCTTTATCGTGAAAATGCAGTTTACAAATGTAGATATTTTTTTTTGGTTACATAACTGCACTCAAAAACAAAACAATGTAAACCTTTAGAGCCTACAAGTCCACTGAGTCCTACTTCTTGTTCAACCAGTTGGTAAGACAAACAAGTTAGTTTATATTTACGGAAGATAATGCTGACCACTTCTTATTTACAATGTCACCAGAAAGTGAAAACAGGTGTTCACATGGGACTTTTGTAGCTGGCATTGCAAGGTATTTAGATGCCACATACGCTAAACATTTGCATGCCCCTTCATGCTTCGGCCACCATTCCAGAGGACATGCTTCCATGCTGATAACACTCTTTAAAAAATGATGCGTTAATTAAATTTGTGACACATTTCTCCCCCAAGGAATTCAATGTCTCCAGCTCTGTTTTACTCACGTTGTGCCATATATTTCATGTTATAATAGTCTTGGATGATGATGTAAACTTTGTATTCTGTGTTGTAATTGAAATCATTATATTTGAAAATGTAGAAAACATCCAAAATATTTAAATAAATGGCATTCTATTATTGTTTAACAGTGCGATTAATCTTTTCAATCGCTTGACAGCTCTAATTTAAACTACATAGGATAAGAGTTCTAATACCTCTTCTGGTTAAAACTGTAGCCGTGTGTAGTGTTTGAAATAGCCAAAATATGCGGCCACGTGGGGCAAGGGACCGAGTATCACTCCTGCAAAGCCAGTATTTGTTTCTTCATATTTTAAACATACAACTACGTACATATCTTAGCTTTTGATCATGTTGTAGATGAGATTTGGACTTCTAGCTGTTTGCATTTCAAGATGCTAAAACAAACCAATCTCTCAAGGCTTTCATTTGCTTGCTGCTAATCCTCACCCATCTGACATTATGATCTAAACCTTTATATCTTGTGTCGGATTTGAATCCCAAGGATTGCACACTCTTCTCATTTTGCAGCTGTCCCTCTCCATTGATGTAATAAACTTTTGTGCGTGGATAACAGTCTGTGAAATCATGTCAGTCAGAATTGGTCTTAGTAGAGAACCATCAACCCAGATTATATAAACCAAATATCAGACTCGAGAGCTCTTAACCTACTTCAGAGAAAAGATTACCCAAATATGGGTTGGAGAAAGGACTGCAAACCAGAGCTGAGAACAATAACCATTCCACCATCTTTGTCTAAATTCTACCCCATTGCACACAGAAAACAGTAAATTCCAGGCCACTGTTTGTGAAAGAGTGTAAAATCCCTCTTGGTCTGTTCTCTTCTTGCTTTGTAATACAAGCCTGGAGTGGCAAGTATTAATTTTTAAAATCCTTGCGGGCTCCCACTTCTGCAGTGGGAGTGACAGAGTGGGGATTCAGCCTTGACAACCTCTAAAAGGTTAGCACATGGATGAAAAGCAGCTGGGGTTCTGCCTGATCCCAGTCAAGACAGAAGTAATGTTGGCTGGAATGGGGAAATCCTTTGAACAACACACAGCCCTTCCCCTTCATCAAAGGCATCTCCTGTCAATTCATCAAGGAGGTATTGAGTCCTGGGTGTTTCTGAACTCGCTACTAATTTTGGACACCCCACCTAGGAAGCAACGATGATAGGGGGCCCGCAAGGAACAATCAGTTTCACACATACAGAATGGGAGGAGACTGTCTAGGAAGGAGTACGGCAGAAAGGGATCTAGGGGTTATAGTGGACCACAAGCTAAATATGAGTCAACAGTGTGATGCTGTTGCAAAAAAAGCAAACGTGATTCTGGGCTGCATTAACAGGAGTGTTGTGAGCAAGACACGAGAAGTCATTCTTCCGCTCTACTCTGCGCTGGTTAGGCCTCAACTGGAGTATTGTGTCCAGTTCCGGGCACCACATTTCAAGAAAGATGTGGAGAAATTGGAGAGGGGTCCAGAGAAGAGCAACAAGAATGATTAAGGATCTAGAGAACATGACCTATGAAGGAAGGCTGAAGGAATTGGGTTTGTTTAGTTTGGAAAAGAGGAGACTGAGAGGGGACATGATAGCGGTCTTCAGGTATCTAAAAGGGTGTCATAAGGAGGAGGGAGAAAACTTGTTCATCTTAGCATCTGAGGATAGAACAAGAAGCAATGGGCTTAAACTGCAGCAAGGGAGGTTTAGGTTGGACATTAGGAAAAAGTTCCTATCTGTCAGGGTGGTTAAACACTGGAATAAACTGCCCAGGGCGGTTGTGGAATCTCCATCTCTGGAGATATTTAAGAGTAGGTTAGATAAATGTCTATCAGGGATGGTCTAGACAGTAATTGGTCCTGCCATGAGGGCAGGGGGCTGGACTCGATGACCTCTCGAGGTCCCTTCCAGCCCTAGAATCTATGAATCTATGAAATATTTTTTCACCTCTTACAAGCTGCTTTCCTTGATGAGACTATAGCTAGTGATCTCTGCTGATCATTTCCTGACTAAACTCTTGTAATTCAGTACATCTGAGGTTAAAGGTGGGGGCAACATGGGAACTCCAATTTGCCAGAACACATCAACCTTCATCCTTAGCAGAAAAACTGGCTCAGTTTACATCCAGTGTAATTTCAGGGTACAAGTTGGGGCCCAACCACATCAGAACCTGCTTTTCCATTTGTAACCCACTGAACCATATGTGATCCTCTGGGACAGTGCATCTGACAACATAATGTTCTTGGGAGCAGGAGATGAGGCATCCATTCTTTGCTGAACTGCTCAGTTGTGTAACCAAGAACTAGAGGGCAGAAAACTGAATCTGAGGTTTTCAGAGAAAGCTTCAAGACTCACCTTTTTGCAAAAGATACAATAAACAAAGATTAGTAGTTACAACATCAGTAACAAGAAACAAAACACAATAAGGTGGCAAAGCTACTGACGCTGCGAGAGGTGAAGAGCAGTTTACCACTGGCACCTATGTAAATCTTAATTACCGTATATGACTCAGAACAGATTTGAAATTTTTCTTAAAGCTAACGTTAAAATTATATAATATACAGGTTGAGAAAAGAGTATTTGCATATCTGGGTATAGTGCTTAGATTATCCACAAATACAAAGTTTGTTTTTAAAGTCATAAGATACATATAGTGCATAATCAGCAATAACCAATATTTAGGTGAATGAATTTAAGAATACAGTTTAGATATTTAGCATTCAAATATTCAGGTACATTACTCATGAAAAAATGTATACAGAGAGTTGGTGGAGGAAAGAAAAATATATCAATGAGTGAAGATTGTCCCTCAGTAATTGAGAATTTAGGATTGGTTGTCCATTTAGAAAAAAACAGTCCATCAGGAAAGTATCTGAGTTACTTTCCCGACTTACTACATTGATGGATGTCCTAGAAGTAATGTAGATGTCTTATGACCCATAAGTGTGTAACTATTCCATACAGAATTAGACTTCATGTATTTTAATATTGATTATTTAGTCTTCAAATACACAAAACTCAACCCATACATAACTTGCTATTGGAATTAGTTCTGTTTGACATAAGGTAAATAATCCCCCCCCCCCCTTTTTTTTAACATAAATTACCTGATAGGCACAGCCAAATGTATTTCAGATGCCGGGTTCAGTCCTGTTACTATAAGTCTTCTTTTATATAGGAACAACAAAGGGTCCTGTGGCACCTTATAGACTAACAGAGGTATTGAAGCATAAGCTTTCGTGGGTCAATACCCACTTCTTCGGAGAATTGACCCACGATTGACCCACAATTGACCCACGAAAGCTTATGCTTCAATACCTCTGTTAGTCTATAAGGTGTCACAGGACCCTTTGTCGCTTCTGCAGATCCAGACTAACACGGCTACCCCTCTGATATATAGGAACAGTGTCTTTTCAAGAACATGTTCAGTGGAATTCAGCTTGCAGGGCAGGAAATCCCCTATGGGGTGGAAGGACTTCCTGTTGTCCCCTCACAACTTGAAGGTGAACTCATCTTGGCCCCTAAACCGTCTGTCACATTTAACTGCACCCTGTCCCATCACTCAGGCAATATGGAGTCATTTTTAGACTCCTCTGCCCCCTTCCACACCCAGGCTGTGGCCAAATCTTATTGGATTTTCCTTTACAGTGTCTAAAACCTATGCTTTACTCTCTGAGCCCTGAGATTTTTTTACTGTACTTTTGTCATGTCCGACCTCAATTACTGCATACTCTTAGTCTTTGGCATCTCTGCATTTCAATTTGTTCCTCTCCAAACCATTTTGTGTTGTGAAAATCATCTTCCTGTCCTGCCACTCTGATTACATCACTCACTCCTTTAAATCCCTCCTCTGGTTTCTTGTCATCTGCATTAAGATCAGGCTGTCTCTGCTCTTTCTTACCTCTCTGCTCTTCTCCCTTCCTACACACATTCCTTGTTTGCTCCCCTCAAACCTTTTATGTAGTTGCTCCCTTTGTATCCTCCTTCAACTCGTCCCTTTGAGCGTTCTTCCATACTGCCCCTTATGCTTGGGGCAATTTCCATGATCTTTTGCACCAGGCAAACACCTCATTTTGAAGAGGGAATTAAAAATATTGCATGTAGTAAGTACATTAACAGTTGCCCTTCTAATACGGAATATAAACCAATAAATCCAGCTATTAAATAAAAATAGCCTGCAAATATCCCAAAAGAAGAATACTGACCAACTCACTCTGCTTTTTGTGGAAGTAACCGTACCCTCCTGCCTTGTGTTATGGCTGTCTCCACTGCTGTAATCTGTTGTTTATTGCAGTAATGCCTAGTGGCTTGTCTGCACTGTGCTAGGAGGCATTGTACAAACACAATGAAAAGATGGTTCCTGCTTGATAAGTTTACACTCAAAGTATAAAAAGAGAAACAACAGGTGTTATGGTCTTATTTGAATTTAGAGCCTGATCCCGCAGTCCTTACTCAGATGAAGTTTCTGTTGTGTTTGTAGAATTTTTCCCCTGAAAAGGAAGAAATGTCAGACTTCATGGAGTCTGCTGGGGACTTCACTATCAATTTTATGGGGAAGATGCTCAGATGTGGTGGTGGTGGGCAGCAGTACAAAATGCTAACGTAAGAGAAGGGGTTGGTTTCACCTGAATAAGAACGGCAAGATAGTGTCTTTGGATTTTAAGCATCCAGGAGCATGGGGAATTTACAGGTAAATAAGACAATACAGTCCAGACTAATGATCCTGTAGAAAGAAGTGCACAGGAGTGTATAAAGTAGAGTATCCCTCTTTAAATAAAAAATGAGGCATAGACCCATTTGCGACTGTGGTCACCAGGCACAAACGACAGAGCAGATCATATCTGAATGTCCCGTTCGTTCTTTCGCTGGGGGGCCTGAAGGACATTCACCAGCTCACTTCCGCGGCAATGTGCTGGCTATCAAACTTAGATATAAATTTGTAGTTGTTGCTAACTAGCGAAGCCACATGAAAGAAGAACAGGAGAGTGGAAAATGTGGAATCCAAAAGCAAACCAGATATATTACCATTTTATAAAGAAGCTGCAAATATATGTTTGGTTTAAAATGCGTTCAATGGGAGGGTGAAAACAAATATGCTACGTTAGCTGGGACCTCGATATCCATTGTTGTCTGTTGGCAGCTTTATAAGGCAGAACCGCACAGTCAGCTGCCCTGCTAGGAAATGTATGAAATTGCCAGTAAGTGTTCAGAACTTTACTTTTGTTACTTAGGTTTTTTCCAGTGTTGAGCAGGGATTGAGAGCTCTTCATTAGTTCCCTCTCTATGATTTTTGTCACATGATGATTTTGGCGATCTGTTGCATAGGATAGGGAAATTAGCAATATAAGCTAACTTTCCCGGTACTTTCTCAGTTCTGCTCTCATTTAGTCTTTTGAACTTTGGATTTTAGCTGTTTGCACAGGAGTGTTTGTATCATATCCTGGTTATATTGTCATATCGTGATGATTCCACATGTGTGCTTTTGGTGAGAAATCATAAAAATATAGTTCAGACTGGGCTAGCTGTTTGTCTCCTCACAAGCATAACCATCTCCGTTCAGTAATAGCTAATGCTAATTAAATAGGGAATTCAATTTAAAATTCACACCTCTCATTTTATTCAGCTTTTCTACTTCTCCAAGTGACATAATTCCTAGTGAAACTGCTAATTTCTAGTTTATGGATTGCATCGCAGGGTCAGTCTTTAATTAATTAGACATTGCAAGAGCAATATCAGCTGAAAATGTAGGTTTTGTGAAAATAAGCTCTTACAGAATTGAAGACCATTAGACATGTTTTCATGAAATTAAAAACACGTTCCAACGTATTTGTATTGTGGTAGAGCCTAGAGGTTTTTCAGTCAAAGATCAGGGCCCCGTTGTTTTACTCATTTGTACAGCACATAGTGCAAAGACAGTCTGTGCCCCAGAATGCTGACAGCTTTTCATTAACAACACGGTGGGCATCATTCCAGCACATGAAAGCAGGGAAGTGAAATTGATAGGGCACTGAATGCTATCTTTTGGGACTAGCGGGTGGGGGGAAGGTGGGGAAGCTGAAAACCAAGAGTGTGTCAGGCATGATGGGGACTGAAAGTTACAGCTTGCACAGTTTCTCTCGTGCTGTGTATTAACTCACATACTTGCTTCACAAACAATACGTTACGTAAGAAATAGGGGAATTCAAAAAAGAGGAAATGAATAGAGGAAAACAATCTGCTTAACCATGGATCATGTGCAGTGTTTGGTGCCTTTGACGTGTCCACATGGCCAGTAGACAGACATCTGATGTATTTAAAATGTGCTCCGTTTAGCACAATCCCTTAGCATTCATGGATTAAATGAAACAAGGGGCCTAGTGACTGCAGCTGGCTCTCCAAGTATACTTATTCCACGTCAACATGCGAGCTGAAATATGCATTTATTTCTTACCTTCATAACTATGGAAAATAGGCTGGTGATGTAAGCTTTAGGTACATTGTAATGCAAGACACATGCTGCCTTTCTTTTGTTGCTTTTATGAATGTCAAATTCCTGAAACGCTGTCTGTTCTTTGGTTTCTAGGAAAAAAAGAAAAAATGCAGCGAAGAGCCCCAGCAGCAGCACTTGGACGAAGTCTTCCTCCCAAACAAAGCTAGAGATCAAGAGGTGTCTTCTCCAGCTAGCGAGGTGCAGGTGGAACATCCTGGAGTGTTTACAGAGATTCGGCTCAGTGATGAAGTAGAGGATGGAAAAAATGTGAATGATATGTGTGATATTCCCTTGACTTCTTTAACCTTAGCAGATGAAGGATCCCGATCAGCTACTGTAGAACCTCTAACACAAGGAGAAGAATTCAGAGCCAGTCTCTTGCATGAGAAATGCAGGGAGCGGTCTGAGGAAGATGGTAGAAATAAATCGGACAAATCCCAGAGCCTTATGGAAGCACTTCCTAATCAATCAGAAAACTCTGGCATAGCAGAAAGTACCTTTAAATGCAGTGCTGCGAGCACTCAGTCACTAATGGGAATTGTACAGGACAGAGGGACCGAGAAGGTACAAGAGGCTATAAATCCTGTTCTTTCTTTAGAGGGACAACCTGTGCTGTCACAGCTCTCTAATGAAGCCAAAGAGTGTGCTCAATCCTCTGGGTTGAAAACTTTGTATCCCGATTTATTGGCTGAATTGTCCCAAGAGAGGCTGACCGCACTCACGGTAAAACCGCTGTCACGTAACGAGAGGCTGTATCCAGAGATTCCCTCTGAGCCCGAACTAGTGCCATTTACCAAAGAGCAGCTGAAAATCTTTGAGCCGTGTTCGTGGCTGGAGAATGTTGATTCCTACATGGAGGAGTTTGAGAACATTGCTCATCAGGATAGACACGAGTTTCACGAATTGCTCCTGAACTACTGGCGCTGTAGGAAGCAGCTCTTGCTGGCTGAGGCTGAGCTACAGGCCATGACATCAGATTGCCAAAGTGCCAAGGACAGGTTATGGACTTTTAAGGAGGAACAGCAGTCTGTCAAGGTGGTGTAACTGAAGTTGCTTTTGATCATGGCTAGGCTCTGATCCTAGTCATGTGCTCTGCTGAATGTGGATGTTTGCTGTATTTAAGTTGGCCTGTACAGAGAGATGTATTTGCCTTGGATGATGTCTTTTTTTTAAATTTTTCTGTTCAAAGGAACATCAACCCCTCACTGCTTAAGTCAAGTTCATTACATAGAAATACTTATTCCATTGAATCCTTGATTTTAAACTTGTAATTAATATAGTGGAGTGCAGTCTCCCTTTCAGTGAGCTCCGAGGTACTAAAATTCCTGTATGTAGTGAATTGGAATGAGAGTTCCAATGCATTGCAGTATGAAAACTGGAATTCAGCTTAGAATGACCTTCTGCTGTTAGCGAAATACTTCATTATGGTGCCAATCCTGTCCATCCTCCTTCCTGGGTGTGGATGACCCCATGTCCAACAGTCTTGGTACAGTGGTTCTGGAAGGATTTGAGGATGCAGCGCAGCAGCCTGGTTATTTGGAGCAAGGGGACGGAGGGGATAGATCCACTTCCACTGGTTGTTGCTTCCTTTATGCATCCCAGAGATGCCTGTTGTTGTGGCTGCCACTGCAGCCCTGGAGTATCTTTGGGCTTGTCTATGCTGCACTGCAGTGTGGACTACTGGGATGTGAATTGCAGAGTGCACCAAAGTGTTGCACTCAACTACTCCGTTGAAAAGAAGGTACCGACTTCTTACTAACGTAGTCCTGTTTGCAAGCGGGCTATGTTACTGACAACTAGGTACCTTTTAGTTTGCACCAGCAGCTTCATTGTGGGGCAGTTACAGCGCAACACTTCGGTGCGCTCTGCAGTTCGCTCCCCTGTAGTCCACACGGCAATGCACTGTTGACATGGCCTTGGTAGCTCTGCAGTTGTCTAATGGGGAAGGATTGTTTTGCTCATGTCTCAGGGAGAACCCCGTCACACAGCTTGATGTTCCAGCTGTGTGCTGATTTGCAGGATTTGGTCTTATAGGGCCCTGTCTTCAACTAGGAAAAATTGGAGATATTCAGCAGTGGTGGAAGTTGTAGTCAGTGTAAATGTTCTTACCCCTGTCTGTTCCTTCCCAGAGCTAGTTTAGATAGTATGAATGCCTAAGCCGTATCTCTTGGAGAACTTCCTCTGTTGTTCCCATGAGTTGAGCTGAATGGCTGGTGAATTCCCTGTCCAATTTTTCCTACACTAGATGAGACTTGAGGGCCCCATTGTAGATATATTACTCTCTTTTTTTTTTTTTTAAGAGGAATGTGGTGTAAATGAACATTATAACATTTAATTATGATTTAATTTGATCAGTCTCTTAAATTTTGTATTTATCCCTTTTCATGTGCAAAACACTGCATCTACACTCTATCCGGAGACTTTTACATTAATATAACCGATTTCCTAGTGTAAAGTCCTGCATGTGGTGTGAACAATTTTCAAACCAAACTTTCTAAGTGTGTGCTTTGACGCTTAGTTGCACGGCTGTATGAAGCAATGACATGGGCAGAATGGAACGATGGCTTCATTGTATTAAAGAACATCGGAGGAGGTGGGGAAAGACTCCACTCAATGTCTTGATTTGCAGTTTGAGGAAACTCATTTCACTGCTTGGCAAGTCTGGATAATTTTAAAATATATTATGGCAAATTGATGTTAGGTGGGCTGGAGTCTAGAAAAATACTCCTCTTGCTTGTGTGCATATTGTGACTTTAAAATAAGATCAGGGTCTGCCTGGAAATTCTTTGTATGTTTTATATATACATTTTAAGAGTAGACGGGACCAAGGCTGAGAGGCAGGTGTGATCTACTGAATTGGGTGGGAAGGTGGGAATCGAGAGACCTGATTTTATTCTCACTTCTGCCACTGACTCACTGCATGATCTTGGGCAAGTCACTGAAACCCAAATTTTCAAAAGTGGTTTCTGATTTTGGGTACTTGAGGGGTTTGCAGGGCCTGATTTTTCAGAGGTGCTGGGTAGTCATCAGCTCCAGTGCACAGTGCCTCTGAAAATCAGGTTGGACATCTACAATCAGGATTTGCTTTCAAAAATGTCTTAGCCAGTGTTTCCCCATCTGTTATCTGAGCAGAATATTGCTGACCCACATTTGCAAAGAACTTTGAAATCTGTGGCTAAAAAGCTCTATGTAAGTGAAGATTTTTTTTAACACACTTTAAAAATAAAGTGCATAAAATAGTTGTTCTCTTTGCAGGGTATCTGTGCAGATCAGTGCCAAGTGTCTGACTACCATCGCTACCAGACGGTAGAGATGAATGAAAGTGTGTTGGGGGAACTAAAGAGGTTGTTTGAAGCCAAAGCGGAGCACGTGCATCAGACGTTGGTTCTGCACTCGTACACTTCAATGTTGTCCCGCTTGCAGGTGGAGTCTTATATCTATGGATTGCTTAATAGCTCATCCCTGCTGAGATCTGTGGCTGTTCAACAACAAGAGCAAGGTGTGTCCCCGATGTGAGTTTCCGCCTCTGTTGTCCCTAGCATGCAGAATACTACACCTGGCCTTTCATTCTGGAGTTCTATGTGTGGATATTCATTGTAGAAGAATCCTCGTTCAACACCCAAAACTAGGGGGAGCTTACTCTGTGGCCCACGAAATCCCAGTCCATCAAAAGCACCCTGAATTTCTCACTTCAGTCTCACGGAGCATAGACATGTTGCAAAAGTCAAGTGCTGAAGCCTCTTTTGGAAGCAGATTGCAGGAGTGCTCCCTGCTGTCTGATCTATCTAGTGCCACTGGCTTTGCCTATGTCAGAAAAATATTTTAGTTCTGCATGCTGGGAGTGTGCAGAAGGGAGGCTTTAACTTAAAGTAACAGAGACATTTTTATATCAGAGTTGCTATTTAGTGATTATAAGATGTTTTAAAAAAACTAGTGTCTTAGTTTTAGAGAGTAGTAGAGTATTTGTTTGGATTTAATAATATACAGTAGAACCTCAGAGTTACGAACACCAGAGTTACAAATTGACCAGTCAACCACACACCTCATTTGAAACCGGAAGTACGCAATCAGGCAGCAGCAGAGACCAAAAAAAAAAAAAAAGCAAACACAGTATAGTGCAGTTAAATGTAAACTACTAAAAAATAATTTAAAAATGTAAAAAAAAAATAGATTTGACAAGGTAAGGAAGCTCTGCTTGTTTCATTTATAGTAAGATGGTTAAAAGCAGCGTTTCTCTTCTGCATAGTAAAGTTTCGAAGCAGTATTAAGTCAATGTTCAGTTGTAAACTTTTGAAAGAACCACCATAATGTTTTGTTCAGAGTCACGAACAACATTCCTGAGGTGTTCGTAACTCTGAGGTTCTACTGTCCATATAAAGGACAAATGAGAATTTTTCTATAGAGCCCTTAAAGCCGTGAGGGCATTAGTCAGCCTAGCAGGGCTGTTAAGAGTCAGCAGTGTTGGAGCTCTAATTCTGTTTCTAATTCACAGCTTCTAAGCAGTCAGAAAACCTTTCCTCGGACTTGGGTCACCTGAAAGAATGTGTCAGCATTCTTTTCGGTTTCACGCGCAGAGTTATCGAAGATCCTCAGTTCCAGAGTGACCTCCTCCTTTGGCTGCAAAGGCTGGTAAGAGAGGAGTGTGTGGTGTAACTGCTGTTGATTAAAATTAACTGAATCGGTCCCGGCGGCCATCCCTGGAAACCTCACCACTGCTCTTGCTGTTTGGTGGCCTGGGTGAAAAGAATTTGGTGGTTTCATTCCAGTTCTTAGCAGACCATGGCCACATCACTGAAACCGCTAGCATAATTGGCTCCTTTGTTGATAGGATCAACTGAGAGGCCAAGTGTTGAGAGGACTGGAGCCTGTGAACCCGAAGGTGGTTGGTTTGGATTAGGACAGAGCACATTAATAAGGCAGCCTGGGGAAAACTCTCAGTACTTCAGCTCATGTTGGAGATTGACAGCCATCAAGACCTCCATCTGGTGATCTTTCTTCATCACTTGGTTTCACATATATCAGTTCTTTAAAAAAAATGCTTTGTATTGTAGCTCTTAAATCAAGCAGCGGCCCCTGCTTGTCAAAGAGCACTGTTGTCCCCTTCAGCCTTTTGGTGATACAGCATCCTCTGTACAAACCCATTGGGTGTTGGAAAGTGCAAGGAGAATAATAGAAAAGCCAGTTTTTAACAAGTCTGTGAAGGAGCCAACCTTGAAATTGCTCTTACAGGATGCTCTTTATTGTTTAGGTGTCAGTCTTGCAAAGAGTTGGCTGTCCAGGGGACCACCTCTTCCTCTTAAACCACATCCTCCGTTGCCCAGCAGGCGTCAGCGGATGGGCTGCTTCCTTCATTCAGGTGTGAATGTTTAATCTTGTGTGCTTTGCTTTTTTTGGCTGAGATTTTGGAGTGGGTGGGAGAAAAGAAGTGTCCCTCCTGCTTGAAACCATAAGACTATTATTCGACTAACTGGCAGGTTCCAGAAATATGGAATCGGGGGCCTGGGAAGGAGAGGAGCCAAAGTCTTTCTGTGGGGCTTTGATGGGCTGGATTTTCAGCCCTCCCAATCTTGTGCTGTAGTGAGATCTCCTTTGAAGACCTATTTCTCACTTAGATCAGCAAGTGGGCTTTGTCAAGATTTTCCTTTAATGTTAGAAAGTTAAAGGAAAAGACATCCTGGAAATTCAGAGATTTTATGTAGACGCTGAAACTAAACTTGCTGTGACTTCTGGTTTGCTTAGACTGACATTTTGTTTTAATTTCAGATCAAAGTCTTGGATAACCCCTCAGGAGTCTTTCATTTTATGCAGTCCCTTGCGTTGCTCATGTCTCCTGTCAAGTAAGTGGGAAAGGAGAGAATTTGTACACGTGTTCTGAAAATGCTTATCTCTGGATATTCAAACACATGGTGACACTAGGGATATTCAGATAATGTGGAGGAATTGTCAAAATGGGCACAGTGAACTGATAGTTAAGTCTAAAGCCTTGTTGTTATTCACTCATCCCCTATTTACAGTCTCAGCACTATTCTCAGATGCTAAATATTTAGCACGATGAATGTGCAATAGCCCTATTGTTCTTACCAACATTGAAATAAAGTACTCGGCTACTGTTTGCAGGAACAGTTGTCATGGATGAAAAGGATACCTGAGTCGCTAGGTCTGGAACAATTGTTGCATGCAAAGATTATGCTGTTGAATATTTTCCCCTATACTTCTAACTTTACTCAGAAAAAACAATTGCAATACTTAATGAAAACAGTGACGTCAAGGACCAGTGATAACAAATGAAACCTATTTCAGATGAAATAAATGATCTGATCAAACCACAATCTTCCCCTATTTGAGTGTCCTCCTCCCCACCCCAGTCTGTTAGATTAGTAAAGGTTAGTGTGACTTTTATGGTTGTGTGTGCTCACTGCATTATGAGAGTTACAGCCACTGGTTGTCTGAGTGTCAAGATAGTAGCTATTGAGCCTAACTGACCTGAAGCAGTTCTACAGAAATATTTTAAATGGCTAAGGAGAGAGCTGGACTGAGTTATTTTTAGAGTTAACATTAGTCAAGCCTGGATTTTGTCTGAACTCCAGCCATCTGTTGGAGGTTTGATTTCAGTGACTAAGGATTTATATACTAAGCTGAGCTGACTGAGGCAGTGTGGGAAAGAAATTGGCCTACACATTTTGATGTCTGTGCTCAGAGTTTGCAGGCTAGGTTGAAAAACCTGGAGCAGATCCTTCAGCTCTTGTAAATCTGCAAAGCTTCATTGAACTTCATGAAGCTAAACTGAAGTACATCAGCTGAGGATCTGGCCCCCTGAGGGCAGACTTCAGTCTGCAGAGCCAGGTTTTGGGTGTCTCCTGAAACCGTGCATAGTCAGAGTTGCACTGTAGCTATTTCAAGTTAGTAACAGTGCCAGTGAATCTAGTGTCTTAAAATGAGTGTGAATTCACAGCGATCGACTTTTCTGTTTTCTGGTCACCGGTGTTGGATGCTGAGAGAAGATGCAATTATCCTGACAGTATGTGTAGTGTTTCATCAACATGTTGCTGGTCCTGACAGGTTGAGAGAAATCAGACCTTAAGATCATGTCATTTTGGTTACTGTGTTGCTTTTACTACTTAATGTTTGATGTGGAGGTATCAGCTGACATCACCCGTACAGTTAATGAATCGTGTACACCGTTTGAAAACCAGTATTTCAGGATACAAGGTGATCTGAAGTATGGGATTCTGTCTCTGGAGGCTTTCAAGTTAGCAGCCACTAAAATAATCTTGAAATGGAAGTCTGAAGGAAAACAAGATGACCAGAATGAGGAGTTTAAGGTCCAGTGCCTCATGAGCTGTCAGAGCTAGATGCGAGTGCTTCATACCACGGGAGGAGTCCCAGCTTTCAGCTGGTATATAAAACATTTTGTTATAGTCCTTTTGATTTATGAGCGTATGACTTGTATTCACTTTCAAGGCCCTTCATGGCCTATCACCACCCTTCTGGCCATCTCTCATTCACTATCAAGATATAGACTCCTGTCTTCGATCGGCTGATGATCGATCGATCAATCCATCCATCTAAGATACTTTTATTGCCCCCATGACCATAGTATGACAGTCCTTGATGAATTTATTCCCACAACATCCCTGTAAGGTTGGGCAGTGCTATTATTCCCATTTTACATATGTGAAACTGAGGCACAGAGCGGCTAAGTGATGTGCCCAGGGTCACACAGGAAGTCTGGTAAGGCAGGGAGTTGACCTAGGTCAGATTAGGATCCTAGGTTACTGCCCAGATCCACTGAATGATCCTTCCCCTCATGATGCCAGCCTTCATTGCTCACTTGTTAAATTTTCAAACAAGCACCTTTGTGCTGTCTCCCATGCTTCCCCTCACACTTGGGTGGAGCTCCTTGTAAACATTCACTGCCTTGTCATGCTCCAAATCCCTCTTTAAAACTCTCTGTTGCTGTGATGCTTAAAAGAACTTGACAACGGTTAGGCAGTGGGTGCTAAACCATTGCTCATCGTGCTTATCAACCTTGTCTCATTATTTTTGTTGTGCTTTCCCTTCTTCCTGTATCCACCTGTGGTCTTATCTTACACTTGGACTGTAAGCTATTTTGGGCAGGGATCATCTTTTTGTTTGGTATTTGTACAGTGCCTGGCACAGTGAGGTCCTAGTTCACAACTGGAGCTCCTAGGTGCTACTGCAATACAATTAATAACTGTCACTCCTTTTGGACTGACCATACCAAATACTGGATGTCAGATCAGTGTAACTTTCAGCCCCTGGTTCACCTGCAGATGCTTGGCAATGGTTAGCATAAGCTGTCTTTTTTTGTTTTTTCTCTTCAGTTTATTTATTATGGACTCACAAAGGTACATAGCAATGTGTTTCTTGTAAATTATAACAGCAGTGTCCCTTAGCTTGGGCGTCTTGCAAACTAGGGTTGATAGCAATTTACATTTTTCAGTGTATTGTGCATAAATCAACTCGTTTAATTGGTAATCAACTTGAATATGAATTTTTATTGATTGGTAACTTGTTCCACACTAGATGCATTGGGCAATCTTGTTAGTTTTAAGAGGTTTTTAAAACAAAAAGAATAGTTGGACTGCAAGTCTCGAATGTTTACTTTGTTTCTCTAATTTACTTAAGCCTGGCTTTCATGTGAAATAAATTTGTATTCCCCAGAAATCGAGCAGACTTTATGTGCCACATGACACCAAGTGAAAGAAAATCCTCCTCCTCTGGGAAAGAATCTGGGAACTGGACGTTAGTAGATGAGGGAGGAGAAGAGGTACTTTAAAACTAAACAGCTCTGCTTAATGCTTGTGCTCAAGCCTGTTGTATGAGTCTTATTGAAGGGTTGGAGGAGGGAAAAATTAAATATTCTCCTGTAATGGATTTCCATTTCAAACAATACATCTTATATTCCCTTCATCGTAGAACAGTGATACTCAGACCTCAGTTGTTCAGGAGCCAAATTAGCAATCAACATCATAGCTGCAGGAACTGGGGGTGCTGCCACACCCCCTGGCTTGAAGTTGTTTCCGTTATATATAGGGTTTACAATTGGGTTCAATAGCTCCCCTCACCCCCCCATTGTACACATTTTTCCATCACCCCTGATCAATATTACCCAAAAGAGCCACACAAGTATGCATTCATGGTTTCATTTACCATAGTACTATTAGTTTTTAAACAGTATGACGGGAAATATTTAGTTTATATAAAATTCTCGCAGCAAATAAATTAATAACTTAGTGCAAGTTGATGCTTTATGTTATTAACCAATTAAGTTATCCTGAGTGGTTAATAACTTAGATTGGTTAATAATTAAATCACAGTGTTTTAATACCACGTGCTGCAAAGAGCTGCAAGAGACACATTAAAGAGCTGCTTGTGAGCCGCAGTCTGAGTATCACTGTCGTAGAGTGTTAAATTTCCAGTAATATAAATTTGAGATGGAATACCTCGGGTAGTTTAATCAGAAAGGAGGGAAATAGAACCAGTTTTTAGAACAGTTTATTCTAAACTGGGGGGGACAGGGATAGCTCAGTGGTTTGAGCATTGGCCTGCTAAACCCAGGGTTGTGAGTTCAATCCTTGAGGGGGCCGTTTAGGGATCTGGGGCAAAAATTGGGGATTGGTCCTGCTTTGAGCAGGGGGTTGGACTAGATGACCTCCTAAAGTCCCTTCCAACCCTGATATTCTATGATTCTATGAAAAATAGTTGTTTAAATTACACTTATTTACTAGTGCAGAAATAGATACCCATTTGAGAACTTTCCTCCTTTCAGTCATTATGCAAATATTGCTGTGCTGGGGGCTCTGATGTTTTTCCCCCCTCTTACTTTGAAGATGGTATCTACCTCGTCTTTATAGTTGATGGCTACTGTCCTATAGGAACACACAGAAAAGGGGAATGAAAGTTAATGTTGTGAGTGTGCTACTTCCTAGGCGTACCCAGCGTTGTGAGGTACCTCACCACACCTGCCCTTAGCATGAAGCAGTCTTGTCTGTGCCTTCTGTGGCTCAGTTCCCTGAAACCACCAGCCTCTGGCAGCACAAGTACTGCCTTCCAGGCCTCTGCAGGATGCAGTAGGCACACACCAAACCCTCCTGCCTACACCACCCCTTCACCTCCATCCTCAGACTGTTCCCTGCAGTGCCCAGCATCTTATCCATTGAACATGCACAGAATTAGCAGGCCTGCGGTTCACAAAGGAACCGTACACACTAGCTTGTAAGAGTCAACCCAAAATCACCACGTTGCTTAACACCACAGCACTTAGGCATATTTATCGTGAAAACAAGAATAACTTCGTTACCCAAGAATAGAGATTCCATTGACAAGGAGTAAGAATATTGGAAACAAAGGCTTACATATAAAATAAAACCATTAGTCTTTTTCAACAGATTAAACTCAAGTAACAGGTTAACCTCCTGTCTACAGAAGTTTATCTCGCCCAAGGTTCTTGCCGGCATTTTCAGCCAAGCTTTATTGAGACCCTTTCGGAAAGCAGAATCACTATCCTTTTACTTCCTCAGTGAAGGGTGACGGTGTCATCTTTGCCCCCACAAATATTGTAGAGGAAACCTTTGATGTGCACCTTCAGATAGGGTTCTTCCCACTGCTCTTTCTGTTAGTTTCTTTCTGAAGTCCCCACAATCCTTCATTTGCATTCAGTTCAGACCGATGATAGGAGACTCATTGTGAAGTATATAATACTTAGTTTACATTCCAACAGCCACCTAGATAAAACATTTCTTGTCTGACAGGAAACTGGTTTTTCACTTTGGCTCGCAACCTGTCCCTAAACCCAGACCTTGCAATTTTCAGTGCATGTACATAACTCCTTACAGACATTTCACAATGTTATTGATGACCAAAGTGATATAGACTTTTATTGGAAACCTTATATGACATTCTTTGGTGAACTAGAATACACATATCAGCCTGAAGAGATTCCTATAGTCCCTATGCACCCCCTCTGTGCCCCATGCCAGTTGGCACTGACATTCTGGGGTCACAATGAGGAGTGGGAAGAAGACCAGTATTGCTTTTCTACATTCTTTCTCTGCCCTCCCCCACTTCCCTTCAAAAGAAAACTGGAGGTAGATAGTACAATAGCCAGATCCATTCATTGTCTCCCTCCCACCCTCCCTACTTGGGGAAGCTAATAAAATCCACTCTGATTTTTTTTTTTTTTTTTTTTGGTAGGATGAAGATCCTGAAACTAGCTGGATTCTCCTTTTGGAAGATGACTTGATTGTCCTCCTGTCACAGTTTCCATTTCATGAACTGTTTCAGCATTTTCTTGGGTTTAACTCTAAAGGTGAATTGGCTGCTAAATACGTAGCCATGTAGGGGATAAGGAATGATTTTAAATGTCAAACATGTCGGGAATTTATATTGTTCCAGTGTACTCTGAAGGATTAGATTTTATCCTTCCTTTCACTCTGTTGGTTAAAACAGTTCCATTTTGGTAACTGGCAGTAGATCTGCTTTTCAGATCCCATCTCTTTTCCCTGGCCTATGAGTTACAAACCCCTCACTCCTTGTGCTCAATCACGGTTTCTTAAACTCTTCTCCATCTCTGTCCACCCACGTGAAGAGATTGCCTACAGGAGATCTTGTAACTTACACACATTATTTGTACTTGCACAATTAGATTTTAATCTACTGTGAATCTGTCTGTTATAAAATGGTATTCATGCTGTATGAAATAAATCATACAAGTAGCCGAATAGAAATGCATTCCTCATTGCTTCTAATATTTTTTGAGTTCTACATTTCTAGGTAACTTGCTGATTTTTGTGAAGCTTATGGTTCAGTGTTTTGATTTTGTAGGTGTTTATTTCCCTGAAAAAACAACCCCTCAGGAGATGATGAAGATTTTTGCCTTTGCAAACTCCTTAGTGGAGCTTCTAGCTGTGGGACTGGAAACATTTAACAGAGCACGCTACAGGCAGTTTGTGAAACGAATTGGTCATCTTATCAGGTAAGAGGAACAGCTTTCTTTCCTCTGTAGGGTGACTCTGCTCAGACAGATCTTGGAGTTTAACAGGGGTAGCAATAGATCTAGCAATGTTTGTGTGTGTGTGTAGGCGTATAATGTATGTGAGTGTATGAATGTGAGAGTACTCTCTTTAGGACAAAGCTTCCTTCATACTTGTTCAGTGCTGAGCAAATTAATGGTGCTTTATTAATTATTAGATATGTCGGCTTTTTTGTGTGTACTGCCAATTCCCAAGGAAGGGATGTATTTGACACACGAGTTTGTGTCCTAACCAGTTTGGTGTAGTAAAATGTCAACTTATTTACCTGTAAGACCAAGAAAAGATAACATAGGAATTATGACTCTAAAGTTCTCCGCAGATGGAAAACTCTGAGGGTATAATTGCAAGACTCTGAAAGTTGAGGACAGAAGATTGAGTTTTTGGCTCTTGCTTGTGATCAGAGTTACTGTTTCTGCACACTGATGATGTACTCTCTGATCTTTTTATCCTCCTTTCCCTTAACCCCCATTGCATAGGTTGACAGTTTGTTACGTGAGTGACCACTGGGCCCAGTATGTTAACTGCAATAAAGAGTATGGATCAATAATGCACCCCTATTCTGTGGAGAAACTGCAAGTGGAATTTGATGAACTGTTTCTTCGGGCTGTTCTACATGTGCTGAAGGCAAAAAGGTAGGAAATCCCACTGAAGGATATGAAAACTCACACCAAAATGCTATTAAAAACAATTGGAGGGTGAAGGTTGTGTCTAGAGGTGGGACCAAATAAAACCCTGCATCAAAACACCCCAGGCTGCAGAATCCGAATCTGCATGGACAGCTTTGATCTGATTGAGACTTAATATTTTAATAGTGTTTAAATATTTTCTGTGGATTCAGACTAGACTGTCACATGCAAGATCCTTAAACGCAGATGGCTGCCAAAAAGGGGAGTGGTTAGAACTCGAATTTCAGGCTGCTGTAACTTATGCTGTGGGGACTTGCCCAGCGCAAAGTGGGATCAAGATCAAGGGAACAGAAAGCCCACTCTTGTACTGAATCAATTCTGAACCACTTAAAGGAGGGGAAAGTGATCAGGAACAGTCAGCATGGATTCACCAAGGGCAAGTCATGCCTGACTAACCTAATTGCCTTCTATGATGACATAACTGGCTCTGTGGATGAGGGGAAAGCAGTGGATGTGCTATTTCTTGACTTTAGCAAAGCTTTTGATACAGTCTCGCACAGCGTTCTTGCCAGCAAGTTAAAGAAGTATGGGCTGGATGAATGGACGGTAAGGTGGATAGAAAACTGGCTGGATGGTCGTGCTCAACGGGTAGTGATCAATGGCTCCATGTCTAGTTGGCAGCCGGTATCAAGTGGAGTGCCCCAAGGGTTGGTGCTGGGGCCGGTTTTGTTCAATATCTTCATCAACGACCTGGAGGATGGTGTGGACTGCACCCTTAGCAAGTTTGCAGATGACACTAAACTGGGAGGAGTGGTTGATACGCTGGAGGGTAGGGATAGGATACAGAGGGACCTAGACAAATTAGAGGATTGGGCCAAAAGAAATCTGATGAGGTTCAACAAGGACAAGTGCAGAGTCCTGCACTTCGGACGGAAGAATCCCATGCACTGCTACAGACTAGGGACCGAATGGCTGGGCAGCAGTTCTGCAGAAAAGGACCTAGGGGTTACAGTGGACGAAAAGCTGAATATGAGTCAACAGTGTGCCCTTGTTGCCAAGAAGGCTAACGGCATTTTGGGCTGTATAAGTAGGGGCATTTCCAGCAGATCGAGGGACGTGATTATTCCCCTCTATTCGGCACTGGTGAGGCCTCATTTGGAGTACTGTGTCCAGTTTTGGGCCCCACACTACAAAAAGGATGTGGATAAATTGGAAAGAGTCCAACGGAGGGCAACAAAAATGATTAGGGGGCTGGAGCACATGACTTATGAGGAGAGGCTGAGGGAACTGAGATTGTTTAGCCTGCAGAAGAGAAGAGTGAGGGGGGATTTGATAGCTGCTTTCAACTACCTAAAAGGGGGTTCCAAAGAGGATGGATCTAGACTGTTCTCAGTGGTAGAAGATGACAGAACAAGGAGTAATGGTCTCAAGTTGCAGAGGGGGAGGTTTAGGTTGGATATTAGGAAAAACTTTTTCACTAGTAGGGTGGTGAAGCACTGGAATGGGTTACCTAGGGAGGTGGTGGAATCTCCTTCCTTAGAGGTTTTTAAGGTCAGGCTTGACAAAGCCCTGGCTGGGATGATCTAGTTGGGGTTGGTCCTGCTTTGAGCAGGGGGTTGGACTAGATGACCTCCTGAGGTCCCTTCCAACCCTGAGATTCTATGATTCTATGCTACTTCTCTTTCCCAAATGAGGTGTGGGCTCCTCAGCCTGAGCAGAGGGTCTGGACCTGTAATTTCTTTTCAGGCCCTGAGGCTTATTATTGTGCAAATGATTTCTACTTGGCTTAAAATCCAACAGGCTGGGCGTCTGGCTGTTCATGTCTGAGATGCCTTATGGAACGTTATCGAGTGGCATGCTTTGGAAGCTCTTCTTCATCATGCATTGTGCAGAAAATGAGCACCTGGAAAATCTCTGCTCCACCGTGCAGCCTGCCGACTGCAAGCACAAACTCGGAGGTAGAATTCCTTTTCTTGCTATGAATTAAGGAACCTGCAGGGCAGTGGTTTGAATTCTGTTCTGGATCCGTAGCTAAACACAGCCCTTCTTCCAGTGCCTAGGCATGTGAATTCCAAAGAACAAGGATGTTGCCCCTTCTGATTGGTGACTGCAATCACTTGGTTTTGAACAGGGCGGCACCCACCTCTTGCGGGCATCCCCTTTCTGTTTGGGTGTGAGCCTGCTTTTCTTTAAGTTCTTATAACGGGGTGGCACCCTTCTGTGTTACTGCAAAGTTAACTGCATTCACACAGTTTTCCGAAAACAAAGTTGAAATCTTCAGTTCCAACACTCAGCAGTTATGTAGTGTTCTCTTCAATCCAGTACAAGGCTCAGCAACTTTTGTTGTACTACGTCTGGGAGAAGCAAAGCACAGAATTCTTGGACATCACTTGGTCTTGGGGTTCAGTGTTCCAGTGCTCACTTTAGTTTTCAATCAGTGCAGAATGATTTCACTAGCTTAACTGCTGTCTAAAATCATGGTACATGGGATGAGCAAAATCCCTGAATTTACTTAAAACCTACCTGCTCTGCTTGGCTGTCCCCAGTTCTCATCTTGCCTTGACTCATTATATAAACTATTTAAAACCGATAAAAGAAAAAGGTCTTGCAATGGCATCGGCACTCACCTCTCGCAAATGCCCTGCCCAGGTTCAGTACTCAGCCAGATCAGCAGGGCCCATCACAGTACCATCACCTAGGTTCTGGGTTCAGTTCCCTGGGCTCAATCCTGCCTGCACTGACCTGTCCATGGTCCTGCTCCTTTTCCAGGCAGCCAGGCACCCAGTTTTCCCTCTTCAAGCTTCAGGCAGCAGTGCCGGCTCCAGCTTTTTGGCCACTCCAAGCAAAAAAAAACCAACCCAGCCGAAGCAAAAAAACCAGCAAAACTAGCCGCCCCAGAATCCCCGGACTGCCGCCCCTTACAGGGTGCTGCCCCTTACAGGGTGCCACCCCAGGCACGTGCTTTGCCATCTGGAGCCGGCCCTGCCAGACAGTAACTGAGTGCTCTGCCTCTGCTGCTTCATTTTTTATGGCCCTTCTGGCCGCTGATTGGCTGCTCTAGCAGCCTCTCTGATTGGCTGCCTGGAGGACTTCTCTGCTTTTTTTGGGGGTGGGGTGAGGCAGGATTGCGAGGCCTCCAGCAGGGGGCCTATGGACCTAGTTCATCCCATCACAGGTCTTTTCACACAATTTGTAGTTCACTTATGGAAATCATTGCCACAAGATATAATTGAAGCCAACAGGTTAATAAATTCTAAAAAAAACCCAAACATCTTTATGAATAACGAGCATCCAGAATTAGCGTAATAACAATTAACACCCCCTGCCCCAGGAGTTTTGGAAAGACTATAAATCCTCATGCTTTAGGACATAAACCAACCTATAACGACTGGGGTTTGGAAGGAATCTTTGAGGTGGGCAGGGTATTCTATAGCTGCCTGCTACTGGGTTTCTTGCATCTTATCTAAAAGGGCTGGGACTGGCCACTTTTGGAGGCAGGATACTGCACTATATGGGCCACTGGGTTCGCTCCAGCCTAGCAATTCGTATGGCTCTGTTTCTGTTCCTGGTATTAGACTACAGGTAAAATATACGTTTTGTTACAGGAGGCAATTAACCACGTCACCTATATTGACCTGTGTTTCCTCCATGTGATTTGCAGACCCAGAACACATTGAAAACTTTGAGAAGTATCTTACATCCATGAACTGCTCGGAAGAAATTTGTCTACTCACCACGTTTGCTCAGATGGCACAAGCCAAGCGGGCTGATGTGGATGAGGACTTCATCAGAGTCATTGTACTGGAGATGTATGAGGTGGGCAGTGCCTCGGGGTCAATTCTATGAGGTGCTGAACACTACTGTGGGGCACTGAGTAGTCTTCCGTTAAGTTAAATGGAACGTTCAAGGCATTCAGCAGTCATTAGGATTAGGGCTTTAGTTTATAACCCTATCAAGCTGTTCTCGTCTCCTGGCTTGATTGTGTAATACTCTATGACTGAAATAAAGTACCCTGGATGGCTCGTTTGTCATTGCTACATAGGAACATCACTTCTGTAGACCAGGCTGGAATGAATAAAGTCAGGACATGGGAAATTTTTTCCTTTCCTTGCCTCATTCCCTTTCTTTGTTGGAGCTGGCCTGCAGTGCATCAGAACTGACTGACCTGGAGCTCTGACTTTCCAATTTTATTGCTACCCGGATGTGCTCAATTTTAATTTTCTGAGATCCATGGAGTCCATGCAGCCTAGGCAGTGTGGTCTAATAACTTTTCATGCTGTGCCAAGATAAACAGTTGAAGACCTTGGACTGGAGTTTGCAGTTTGTAAACACCACTGTCCAGGATCAGCAGAAGAAAATACATATTATTTTATTGTATTCTCCACTACACTGCCAATGAATCTAATCATAGTGTGTGGGTTCCCCCTCCCCCCTTTCTGTTCTCTCCTTGTCAGGTTTCTTACGTCAGCATTTCCACAAGAGAGACATTTTCAAAGGTTGGCAGAGAACTCTTGGGAGCCATCACCGGTGTCCATACGGGGGTCATTTCTGTACTCCTGGATCGAGTTAGAGACACCATTGAAAAAGTCGGGATGGTAAGAGCCAATCTGTGTCCTTTAAAACCGCCACTGTTAAGAGCTTAAAGTGGATGTTCTGACCTAGTGTATTAAGAATGAATAACCTGAAATTTGGCACATCGTGCTTTATTAGGTGGTGCAAATAGAAACTGGTTGTGCTGTGACTGTGAGCAAATATGCTCAGCATGTTCAGATGGGAGTAAATAGAATGGGGGAATGAGGGATGCTGGGATCAGTGTTGAGTAACGGTCAGTCCTTTTTCTCTGTGTGTTGTACAGTGCTGAGCACATTGTCAGCACTAAAGAAACCAATTTCTTTAAGGATTGATTTGTAATATGTGTATTTTTCCCCCCCTACAGGTTTCCTTATACTTGTTTAAAGAGCTGCCATTGTACCTTTGGAAGCCCTCTTCCTCAGAGATAGCGCTGATCCGTGACTGGCTATTGAATTACAATCTGAACACGGTGGAGAATAAACTAGCCTGCATTATCCTGGAAGGGCTGAACTGGGGATTTGGTGAGCATGTATGTATTAAAAATTGAAAGCCTGACACTCAGTCAGCCCTGAGAAAAACTGTTGTTCAGCTAGCACTGTAACTAATCGCGAATGTTGGAGATCTGTTAACACTACTAACGCATTCTACTGGGATGTGATGGGTTGCTTTGTATGCATTTGAAGGTGTGAGAATGCAGGTAGCCCAATGGTTTTGGAAGATGCTCCTGGAGGAACCAATTCTGTTCCCCTGCCATGTGACTAGCAGAGGCATTTGAGCTAGAGCTCCCTCATTATAAACCAGAGGAGGCAACTGGCAGTGTGTTTTCTGAGGGCCTGTTGACTCTGAAATGTGCTTCTCTCCTGGGCCTGCCAGTACCCAGATTTTCAGATGCATGGCAATAGATCGCCTTTTCCTTTCCTGCATTTAAGGAGGCTGGTGGATTTATAGGAGTTGTGGGTGTGTGTCTGGAAACTGAGCTAATTTAAGTGTGAAGTCTTTGTTATGATATGGCTGGCTGGAGTCCTTTTGGTGGTTGTGGCAAAGTCCTTCAAACTAGAAACTAGTCTTTGGAATTGTGGTTTAAAATATTGTACAGAAACTTTAGCTTTTGAAATGTTTTTATATGATTTTTTTTTTTTTAGGATGGGGCCAGAAAAGTAAAAAACAAATTAATAAACTCTTGGGGTCTCTAGGAAGGTCATTCTTCATAGACAGGTCCTCAACTGTAGAGCTCTCTTTGTCTAGAAGTCTCTGAGCCTGAGTTCATTATCCTTCAGTGTATGGTGCAAGACTCCTCTTGCTGACCAAGCATTTGGCTATTCTAATGCACCAGTTATGTTCCTCCCTTTTCTGTTTACATTGACATCTGTTCCTTGGTGATGTAACCATAATCCAGGTGAGGGTACATTACAGTGAGAATGGTGATACAATTTTATAGGTCTTCTTTAATAAAGAAAACAAACTTTAACAGGATACTACTCTTCACCTCGATCCAGCTGTCCATGCTGAAGTTGCATTAATGGTCCTAGAAGCATACCAGAAATACCTCCCTCAAAAACCATATGGTGGGCTGCTTTCTGAAAGCATAAAACAGGTACTTCTCCCTCTCTGACTTTTTTGTGGTTGTAGATGAAAGAAGTGTAGGATGGGAACCTCAAGCTTAATTTTAAAAAACCCAAACTTTCATACCATTGTATTGGGCATTTCATGACTGAAAGGAGAGTTATGATGCTCCAGCCAAGGTATTTGTTACACGCACAAAGACTATGTTAAAATAACATTATAAAGATTGCAAAGTCAAGCTCTCAACCTTAATTCTGGCATTTCCTAATTTTTATCATCTATGAAATTATCCACATTCTACAGATGAGGAACTGAGGTACAGAGAGATTAAAGTCAAAAGTATCTGTCCCTCTGTGTTGTCCCATCTGGTTCTGTCTCCTTGCCCAGCCAGTCCATCTCCCCATGATCCTATCTCTTAGTCCCACTCCTTTCCCTCACCCCCGCCAGCCACCAGTCCCAGTCATGCTTGTGTCTCCCTATCCAGGTGCCTTGGCCCTATGTACTTCCGATCCCCTTTGCATTCGAATCAGGCAGCTTCCTCTTCCACTCTGTCTGGGACCAGCAGAGAAGGGCAATGAGAGCAGAGTCTGGCCTGGTCCACATCAGCCCACAGCTGCAATTGCAGGGAAAGTCCTTCTGAGTCCTCCATAGCCCTGAGTTAGAACATGCTCACTGTGGATGAAATCTTCAGAGTTTTTAGCTTAATAATAGGTGGTGTTACCAGCCTTGCCTATAATAAGGCCTTCATTACATTGTATCTGAATGCCTCACAATCTTTAATGTATTTATCCTCACAACATCCCTGTTGGGTGGGACAGTGCTATTAACCCCATTTTACAGATGGGGAACTGAGGCCCAATGTCACGTGTGTCTGTGGCGAGCAAGGAATTGAATCATAGTCTTTAGTCCTAGTCTAGTGCACTAACCCCTGGATCATCCTTCCTCTCTGGTTGTGTTACTTTTTTGTTATAGGTCTCCTACTTGGCTAGCGTTGTTCGTTATGGAGAGACACCCGAGACTTCCTTTAATCAATGGGCATGGGGCTTGATTTTGAGGTTAAAGCTGCACAGAAATGATCATGGCGTGCAGCAGTGTTGGCCCGCAGTTCCTGCTTTCAGCACTCTCGACATGTCAGAATCAGTCATGCTTCATCCACTACTGAAGGCTGTCAAATCAGGCATCCCTATTGGCTGTTACCTTGCATTGGCAATGACTACACTGGGTCATAGGTAAGTGTGTCTTTTACTGGTGCTTGTGATGAGTGGGTAACTCCAGTGGTTTGATCATCCTAAATGGCAATGGATTGGGAGGGCTAATAAATTCTTGTTCATCTTCAAATGGTCTCAATGTTTTTCTGAGGGGGATAGAAAACCCTTTTCTCCGGCCGCGTCAGGAGAATGCTTTCCAGTAACATGCTGATTTATTTATTTCCTTAGTTATAACTTAGGCTCCCTTCACATTATGGTTGAAACAGTGCTAAGTGTTGACAGTGTTGAAACAATAATTGCTGGCGTAGTGTCTCTTACCTGTTGTGGACAGGGATTCCTTCTTAACTCTGCTAACCAGAAAGTGCTGTCTTGCATTCCCTCCCATATTAGTCTGCAGCAACGTTTTCTAACAGTGTTGCAACAGGATGTTCAGAAACATCCCTGTCCGTGTTGTGTACTAGAAATTGGCAAGACCCTTGTTACTTCAATCAAAATGTTAATGAGCATCCTAACCTAGCATAAAACGTGTTTCAAAACAGTCCTTCCTAGCATAGTCTCAGCCACTTTGTGGTTAGGTTCTCTGTGGGTTTCTCCTTTGATTAGTTCAAAACTGTACATTGATGCTACTCGTGTCCTGCCTCAATATTTTCACTCTTTTTCCAAGTTTCAGCCATTTTGCTTTCTCCATATAATGTTGATTTAATTTGTGAGGAGAAATTGCCCTAGTGCTCTTCTGAAAACATCCACTCAGTGTGCAGCGGCAGTCAAAAAAGCTAACAGAATGTTGGGAATCATTAGGAAAGGAATAGATAATAAGACAGAAAATATCATATTGCTCCTATGTAAATCCATGGTATGCCCACATCTTGAATACTGCGTGCAGATCTGCTCGCCCCATCTCAAAAAGATATATTAGAATTGGAAAAGGTTCAGAAAAGGGCAACACAAATGATTACGGATATGGAACAGCTTCCATGTGAGGGGAGATTAGTAAGACTGGGACTTTTCAGCTTGGAAAAGAGACGACTAAGGGGGGATATGATAGAGGTTTATAAAATTATGATTGGTGGTGGAGAAAGTAAATAAGGAAGTGTTATTTACTCCTCATAACATAAGAACTAGAGGTCACCAAATGAAACAGGTTTAAAACAAACAAAAGGAAGTATTTTTTCATACAATGCACAGTCAACCTGTGGAACTCCTTGCCAAAGGGTGTTGTGAAGGCCAAGACTATAACAGGGCTCAAAAAAGAACTAGATAAATTTATGGAGGATAGGTCTATCAATGGTTATTAGCCAGGGTGGGCAGGGATGGTGTCCCTAGCCTCTGTTTGCCAAAAGCTGGGAATGGGCGACAGGGAATGGATCACTTGATGGTTATCTGTTCTGTTCATTCCTTCTGACGCAGCTGGCATTGGCCACTGTTGGAAGACAGAATACTGGGCTAGATGTACCTTTGGTCTGACCCAGTATGGCCGTTCGTATGTTCTTCCTCCCTTGCACGTGCTCCCCAGTAGGGTTAGAGCAGTTTGATTCCATATTTTTAAAGAGCAGTGGGTGGTGTGATTGCCAGCTATCGAATGGCTCCCCATCTCCATTGACAGCAAATACCTACCATAGTTAGAAGCCTTAATTCTCTAGGGCTGACAAACCAGGAAGTTTCACCACCCTTAAATTCTTCCTTTTTTGGGGGGAATGAGGTGGAAAAACTTGAATCTACTTGGATAAATTCACAAAGACTGACGCTATTTAGTAGTTGTTGGTCACTTTGTTTGTTTTTGTTTCTCTCCTTGCAGCATTGAAAAGTTCTGTGCTGAAGGGATCCCTCTGCTGGGCATACTGGTGCAGTCTAGGTATCTGAGAACAGTAGTCCATGTACTGGATAAAGTTTTACCTTTGTTCTATCCCTGCCAGTATTACCTTCTGAAGAACGAACAGTAAGCGTGATCTTTATTTAACTGTAGCGCCAAGGCAGAGCCAAGGGTGTGGCAACAGTTGACTAGGGGGAGGGATAGCTCAGTGGTTTGAGCATTGGCCTGCTAAACCCAGGGTTGTGAGTTCAATCCTTGAGGGGGCCATTTAGGGATCTGGGGCAAAAATTGGGGATTGGTCCTGCTTTGAGCAGGGGGTTGGACTAGATGACCTCCTAAGGTTCCTTCCAACCCTGATATTCTATGATTCTATGATAATCAGCATATTTGCCAAGTTGTTTTTTTTTTTTTACAATGATTGTGATCAGTGGCACATCTGTGGTGGAAACACCCACCACATGTGCTATCACCATGAGTGCAGGCGTCCTGCTGAGACCGGTGTTGCAGCTTGTAGCACAGTTCTCCAGTCTCTGGACAGCCTGACACATACTGTATGTGGATGGGCTAGGTAGAGGAGCAGGCAACACTCGGTGTCAAGCTGTTAATGCTGTTACTGCTAAGCATGTTAAAGTTCCAGTCAAAATCCTTGTTAACATTACGCCCTGCCATGACTAATTGCTATGTTACTAGGCCAGGCTGCCAAACTTTCTATCCACAATCAACCCCCTCCCAAGTCCTCGTTGCTGTCATGCTGAAACATGGTCTGTTCTGGGACTGACTGGTCAGTACTTAGAGTCCCATGGGGCAGACAAGGCTAGTTTTCAGTCTCTTTCAAAGCAGCAGGTACTTCAGAGAGTGCTTTCCTCTGCAGGGTAACTTCTGCAGAGAAATCCTGAAATATAAACAGCTCCTTCCATCAGTGTCCCGTGTGCCTTTCTCCTGAATACTGATCTAGGTCCGTTCTTGTCAGACATCTCTCCAGATGTTCTTCAAGACTAATGTGCACTGATACCACCCAAACTGTCTGAGGAGCAAGGTCAGGTTTTCTTAACAGGCTGTTCCTCCTCTGCCCCACTGCCTTTCCTGGTTGTGATGCCATACTATGCTTTCTTGATTTGAGCTTTCCTCCTGTTCTTCCTGTTTCCTCTTGCACAAGCCTGCAAGTGTCAGGCACTCCTGTGCTTGTATAGCACTGCCGAGTGTATTACAAACTCTGCATATAGAACCTCTGGTGTAGAGGGTGGCAGTCCACTGGCACACACTGCAACAGCAGGCAATGGGGAATTTTGGCTAACAACATTTGGGCAAATCTGTCACTTACAAGTAGTACCATAATCCCTGCAGAGCAGACTGGACCTCAGTTTTTTAAGATCTCATCTGAGACCTGTATACACAAACTGATGCAACTCACCCTCCTAAATATCACTCGCCTGGCTTTGTTCCACACACATCTTCATGCCTTGTTCCATGTTGGTCCCTGTTCCTGGAATTCTTTCCATTTCTTCCCACAATAAGGAACTTCCCTTTCATAATTCAGCTGTCTCTTGAAAACACACTCTTTCTACCAAATGTTTCAGTGTTGATCTAGAGTTGGCAATCCAGACATCTTTGAAAAAGAAATTGCATTGATCTGAGATTATACAATTTGAGGGGATGTTGCATCTGAACTGTCTGAATTAGACTGAGGTAGTTCATATATGAGCTCTGTGCATTTCTGATGCAGTAAGGGTGGTAAATTGAGTCCCATGCCATTTACAACATGTTGGTGTGTCAGATGACTGTAAAAGCCTACCTCCTGTCTGCTCTTTGCTGATATTTATGAAAAGCACGTTGAGATCTTTAGAGTAGGATGACTTTGGTCAGAATTTTCCTTCCTTACAAGTTCTGTGTTGTGGCTCGTGCCTTTTGCTCCTGGTGGTGCTGTATTTCAGCAGTGGGGAGTTTAGGAAGGGTTGAGATGAAAATCATGGTATAAACTTAAGACGTTAATTCAGATGTTCACATGCTGATTTTTAAAAATGCAAACTTCTTTATAATGGTTTGGGTTTAAGTCTAATAATTGTCACCTTCGGTAATATGATACTTAAATTCCTCAGAACAAACAAACCCAGCCCTTTATGTATGATGTAGGAGAAATCTTAGAATCGAATGAATTTCATTTGTGATTATTATGGTCTCTAGGTTTTTATCTTACATCCAGCTGTTCCTTCACCTGGATAGTGGAGTTCCACAAGGCATGACTCAGCAGGTTACACACAAAGTGACACAACACTTGACAGGCGCAAGCTATGGAGAAAATGTTAAGCTTCTCAACAGCATGATCCAGGTCAGAAAATGAAGCGTGAATGGACTGTACATCTAATGGCTAGAGCAGGGGTCTCAAACACGCGGGCCGTGTGCGTCCCGCGAAGCGCTTCCCCGCGGCCCGCCGGGCTCCCCCCGCCCCTCCCGAGTTATGTTCTGAAGTTCCGCCGCCAGAACAGCTGTCTGCCAGCTTCGTGGTTTCTGGGAGGGAGGGGGGGAGGAGCGGGAAGCGCGCACACAGGGGAGGAGGGGGGGAGAAGAGGCAGGCCGTCGGGCTCCCTCCGCCCTCCCTCCCAGTTACGTTCTGTGGCCGCCAACTCCCCTCACCCCCGCCCCCAGTTACGTTCTGTGGCTGCTAAGATCCCCATTCCCTCCGCTCTGCTCCAAGGTTCTATTTTTACCCCCAGGCAGTTCCCGCCACCAGAACAGCTGTCTGGCGGCTTCGCGGTTTCTGGGAGCGGGGGGAGGAGCGGGGAGTCGCACGCTCAGGGGAGGAGGCAGAGAAGGGGCAGGGCCTAATGGAAGGGGTGGAGTGGGGGCGGGGCCAGGGGCAGCGAGGGGGCGGAGTCAGTGATGCGGCCCTCGGGCCAATGCACTAGTTAGTCCTCATGTGGCCCTCATGGTAATTTGAGTTTGAGACCCCTGAGGGTGATGGATTAGGATTTCACTCTGCAGAGCTCCAGTGCTGAATGGTTTTTTTAAATTAGTGTTGCAGCTCTTGATTGTTAAAAAGAGAGCGAATGCTCACCAGTGTTGCTTAGAATGTGGTCTGAAGCATAATTTGCACACTGACGTTAGAGTTGGGTAGAGCAGGAATTAAGAGGCGTATCTGGCTACTGTTAGGGTTTGTAAGTTTTCCTTTCTGATTGCTGGTTTGTGATCAGTATATGGAAAATTGTACTGGTATAGAAAGAATTGGCACTGGTCTGCCAAAGTATCTATAGCCCTATCAGGTCATGAAGTCTAGATCCAATGGAGTTAAATGGAAAAAATACCAGGCTTAGAAAAGACGATACCCATGCTGACGTTGAGAGTTCTGCCTTGCAAGGAGAGCAGAATGAACACTACAGGGTAGGCATTGCCAGGCTGGCAGCCTGCAGGGTTTCAAATGTATGGCCTCAGTGGCTGTTTCTTCTCCTGCAGAGTTAGAAGCCTTAGAAATGGTCTTTTCTCCAGCAGTGTTCGTGAGCTCCACGGACCCACTGCTTCAACATCTCTTTATCCTGAGAATTTCTGTGGTCTGGGAGAAAGAACAAAAATAGCAAACCCTTTACAGTGACATCATTTGTGTCCTTCTGAAAATAGACCGATATCATTAGAGCCTTTGATGCTGTCACAAAAATCAACCGATGGAAATTAAACAATTGTTAAGTAACGTTTTGTGCTCTAGTAATTCAGGCTGGGCGCTGTTCGTTAATTCCACCCGTTAACTTGGCAGACCCACATTTTTATGAGCCGTCAGCCTGATGGAGTGTGGCCAGCTGCAGTGCTGGAGTTTTGGGTGCACGTTCTCACTGCTCAACAGCTGTGGCACAGAGAGAGAGCAACGCTCTACCTGCTGGATCATCTGTGCAAAGCAGCCTTTCAGTTTAGTCAAGAGGACTGTGTCCAAAAACTGCTCTACCAACAGCATAAGGTAAAACAGATGAATTGGTGCAGCTGTAGAAAAGTTCTAAAGGCTTAGGTCTAGGATTACCCGTTCCAAATAAATCCCTGTTCTATATATTGTACAAGCCCATTTATCTGAAAAGTAACGGATGTCGGTAACAGTTGAGTAAATTCGAGTTTGGCTGATTGGGTAGTACTGTGGTACTGAGTGAATTGGGGTGGGGGCATCGCTGGCATTAAGACAAATAGGGAATTTTGAAGTATGGAGATTTGGGTAAAGGGAGTTTTACTGTATCTTTAAATTATGGTTCCTGACTTACTAATATTGTGTTTATAGTGTTCTCAGTGCTTTACATGATACCAAAATATACAGGCCCAGCCCTAAAAGACACGAAATAGAACGCATTGGTCTTGCTTTTGGATTTTCCAAACTAGGATGGTTTAATTATATTAATTGTTATTTGGCCCCCCGTGGACCTCCTGGAAGAAATGAGATTTTTAGCTGGCATTTCAGTGCAGGCTTTGTGAAGCAGGATTGGGAGTTGGTTACACACATAAGGGGCAAGCCGGAGAAAGGCACAGAGACAGTTCCATAGCTAAGTAAATTCCCCATCACTTTCTCTCACAGTCATTCTTTATTTTATGCAAACTTCCCATACAGAATGCCTTAGGTTATCACTGTGACAAAGGTCTGCTCTCTTCCCTGGTCAGCTGGATTGTGGCAGGAAATGTGACCCCTTCCTTCATCGAGGGCAATGCGAATTCCACGCAGGTAGGCAGTTACGTAACTTGAAAGTGCTCTGTTTTCCCCATGACACCTGTTTGAACTGTTGTCTTCTACTCTTGCCATTCCTTTTTTTTTTCTTATTGTAAAATATCTCTTGGGATGAAATAAAATTCTAATCCAATCTGAGATAGGGTGCCCAGACAGCAAGTGTGAAAAATCGGGACGGGGTGGGGGGTAATAGGAGCCAATATAAGAAAAAGACCCAAAAATCGGGACTGTCCCTATAAAATCGGAACATCTGGTCACCCTAGTCTGAGAGGGCACTGCAGGTTTATCAGACTGGAGATGTCACAGGCCTTTTGCACTGGCATTTTTTGGCATGAGGGAGTCGGCAATTTAAATCCTAAATCTGTACCAAAGAACTCATTTAACGTGACTGTCAGTACATACATGATGTGTACCTTCCCCAGATAATCCCTTGTAGGCTCAGTGTGAGAGAATGGGCTGCTATGTCTGACAAATATTCTAAATAGTGGTCACCCTCCTCTCTGCTTACAACATGTAACAAGTCCCTAAGTGGAGACCTGTTGTGTGGGAGAGTTCCAATGATAAAATATGTGGGTTGGTTAATTTATCTGGAGTTCTCTGAATAAATAATGGCAGCTACGGATATTACCCCTTTGTCAACTAAGATCCTTCTAGTTCTAATAGGTCAGCAGTGAAATAGAAGGTATGGTTGCATATACATGGGGAATAGGATATCTGTTCATAAAACTTCCTGTCTCCATGTAATGATGCTTTCAGAACTTCATAGTAAGGACCTATTAAAAATACTTAGAAAACAGCGGGATTTCCTCTGTAGTCAATATTTTCTGTACACTGTATCTTACAGGTTTGGTTTTCATGGATGGTTCTTAATATGGAGTCCATATTTGAAGAAGATTCCCAACTTCGCAGAATTGTGGAGGGTGAATTGGTCATCAACGCTTTAACTCCTGATCAGGCTCTGAAGGCAAGAGAACATTTACCCCTCCATACATAGAAAATTGAGTCTTCTCTTGAGTCATTCCTAGCAATTACACTGGTGTCTGTGCAAGCAAATCTCTGAGACCTTATTTGCATGGTTTACAGGGAAAAAAAAAATGCTGTAAAGCATTTTCCATCCTCTTTTTTTAGTTAAACACTTTAAAACCAGCGTGCCAAATGCCTGATTTTTAATACATTATTATTTTTAATGTCTTTTTATAGTAACTCTTCAATCAGTGTATAAAATACTTACATAGCATATTTACTATGGCATCTGAGCACCTCTCAATCTTCAGTGTATTTCTCTCAGAAGGGTGCTGTGAGGATAGGGCAGTGCTATTATCCTCCTGGCACAAATGGGGAAACTGAGGCATAAAGCAACTGAGTGATTTGCCCAAGCTCACACAGGGAGTCTGGTGAGTCAGGGAATTGGACTTATGTCTCTCGAGTTCCAGGCTAGTGCTGTAACCACTGGACCATCCTTCCTTCAACTATTGCGGTGTAAATGTACACAATAATTTTCTTGTGAAATTGTGTTTACTGAGTGAGCCTAAACCATTGGTCATAAATATTGAACTGGATAATAAAATAGCTTATTGCTAATATGAAACCAATACAGGTGGTCTTATGTTGGTAGGGTTCAAGGCTTGGTGGACGTGCCTGTATCATTTTGCTTTGCCTTCATCTCCTCTATCTTTGGAAAAGCTGATGCAATTTCTTTTTAGTGAAAAAGTTAGCTTTCCATTCTGTACTGCTCCACTTCACTAGTTGTCCTTACATTTGCAAAACACTATTGAACGTGCTCAGCACTTATTACATTCATCAGTACCCTATTGGTTTCTTGGGCCTCACGAAATATATATTGTCCGCTGTTGTCTACAGGATGGCAGGTGGATGTAAGCCCCCATACAGAACTGTCAAACTTGTTCTGTGGAGAAGGTCAACTTACAATTTGAATAAAATTCTATGCCCCTTGTGACCTTTGGTCTGCAGCAGTCCTTCTGCTGGTGCCAACGGTACGTTTGCATGAAGATGGAAGGTATCATATGATTCTATATCGCCTTCTAATAGCAAACCAAGCGGTCCGGATTGGGCCTATAGCTGAGAGTTGGGCACTTTGGCCCTAACATTACTGCAGAAGCGTGAATGTTTCACGGGTTACTGCTATCTAATAGCTGTAGTTTATTCACAGTTCCCAAACCATCCTTGCTCTGCCTTGCTCTGCTAATCAAAATTAAAGATGTAGGAATAGATTAGAACAAAGTCTATTGTAGGGAACTGCAATGCAAATGGGCCTCCTAGAACACTTGTTGAAAAGAGTTCTCCACTTCTTTTGCAGAAAGCCCAGGCCCAGCTGAAGCTGCCTATTGTACCTTCTCTCCAGAGACTAATGATCTACCGTTGGGCTCATCAGGCCCTTGTAACCCCTGCAGATCACCCCCTTCTGCCCCTCATCTGGCAGAAATTTTTCCTCCTTTACCTTCACCGACCAGGGCCGCAGTATGGGTGAGTTCATTATTTGTTAAAGGTTCTAATAATAGTGGCAGGCGTTTGTGTTTATAGTATAAATGAGATTACTAAGTGCCTTCTACAGCCCCTTTTCCATGGTGCCAAGAGCTCAGGTGAGAGCAGTATTTAGTGTCAGCCGTCTCCGTGAAGCAAAAACCAGTTTACGGTGTAGAGATGTTGATTTGACATTAACAACAAGACTTTTGTTTTGAAGGTTACCTGTAGATGGCTGTATTGGAAGAAGATTTTTCCAGAGTCCAGCTCATGTTAACCTACTAAGTGCAATGAAGCAGCGCTTGACAGAGGTGGCAGACTTCCACCATGCAGCTAGTAAAGCGCTTAGAGTGGAGAGTGCTGCAGATGGCAGTGAAGGCTTGTCACAAAAGGGGAGCTGCTCACCAGATTACCTGACTTCACCAGAACTTCATAAAGAACTGGTCAGGTAAAGAAAGCCAGTCCTGTTTCAGTCATGATTGACACAGCTAATTTCGCTATGGCAGTTACTGAGATCCTACCATTATCTAGTATGTACCAGACACATTCTTATTTGAGTGTTTGCTCATGTCCATTCTGCTTAGGTGTGTGTTCTCGCCACATGCACCGGTGCTGGAAGTTTTTCCCTCAGAAGTATCCGTAGGGGACCAGCTCTGGCGCCCCGTGGAGTGGGGCGCATATGCTGCGGTATATAGGGCACCACTGGCCCCCTCTACCCTCAGTTCCTTCTTGCCGCCAGTGATGATGCATGGAACTGGTGCTGCTTCAGCTAGAGCTGTTGATTTTTGTTTGTTCAAACTCATTTGCCTCTTGCAAATTTTATTGTATAGTTTCCTTCTAGTTTAGTTCAACCTATTTGTTAAGTTAGAGACTTAGTAGGTTCCTAAAGGGACTTCACCTCGGGACGGGGTATGCCCCGGTCCCGAGGCTTTAAACCCCGTGATCGCTGTAAAAGGCCAAGCCCATTAGTGATCCACAGAATAGTTGTTTACGATGCTTGGGCAAAGGTCACATTAGTGATAAGTGCAAAATCTCCAAGTCCTTCAAGCCCAGGATGAAGAAGGAGCGTGACATTTGGTTGAAAGTGCTCTTGATGGAGTCTGCCCTTACCCCGATGCTGGAGCAGTGCTCCGATTCGGCACCGTGACCTCGGTGTGCAGCGCCCTGCCGGTACCGTCTGCGAGCCGGAACCAGTCTCCTTCCGTGACTCCAGCCAAGTAGCCCAGGAAGACAGGGCAAGGAAGGTCTCCAGCTTCCCTCAAGGGAAAGGATAAGTCTGGGTGGACCCAAGGCCCTGTCTTGGGCGCCTCTTCACCCGCTTGGGGATCCCGGGCCTCAGCTCAGGTCGAGCGGTGTAGCCCAGCCCGCTCTCCGCTGGATAGCGGCGGAGATCCTCATCAGCTCCGGGTGCCATCCATGCGACACAAGAGATTGTCCCTCCCAGTGCTGCCCACTCCGGCTCCTGCAGGGTCCTGGTCCCGCGTTGGCACCACCGCCGTCTCCACCTTTCCGGCAGCGCTCCCCATCGCGGTGAACGTCCTGCCAACGGATGCCCTCTCGCAGACAACGCACTTCTGACCGTGATAGGCAGAAGTTTCACAGCCCCATCTTCCTTCTGGACATTGGACAAGGGCAGAGGGGCTCGAGGCACAGCTCGCCAGTAACCGGCCGCAGACCTCTGGAGGCACATGCCGCCCCCCGGCAGGAGCTTCGGAGTTGGCGCCCGGAATCTCCACAGCACCAGTACCGCTCCAGGGACAGGTTGAGGGATCAACGGTACCGTTCTCTGGACCATTGCCGATCCCCCGGGTGGTGTCACCGGGTGTGGCTTCATCTTCACGACGCCAGGCCCACTCTGGTTCCCAGTCCTGCTCCATATCCCGGTACCGCTCGTTAAACGTGAGGCATAGATCGCCAGCCCGGGGCCGTCGCAGATCTGCCGAGCTCCGCCGGTCGCCGAGGCCCCGATCCAGACGCTCGTTGAAGTCTGCCAGATTCAACTCCGGGAGGGGCGACCAGTACCGATCGGGACAGAGCCACCAATCAGCCCCGTCCTGGTTGCAGGGGAGCGACCACTCGGGCTCTGGCTCAGGTTTGGAGCAAGGTTCCCTAGCGGCAGGACAGGCTCTGGCACCTAGGGTGCAGACTACGTTAGTGGCACTGCAGCTGGGCCCGTGGCTTCAAACTCCGTGGTACCGATAGGAACCCAGGGGTTCACTCACCCCTCTCAGGCCGCCCGCTAGGTATCCGGAGCTTCAGAGAGACCGGCTACCGCCCTCTCTTGTCCCCCTCCAGGCCAAGAGGCCGTGGCTGCAGGCACCCCGCAGGCACAGGAGGAAGTGGGTGAGCAAGTCGCCGGACCACCTATGGTTGCAGAGAACCCCTTGGTATCGGCTTTCTCCTCGTCATCACCAGACGTGGCCATTAAGGGGCTCCCTCAACCAGTGCCCCAGGATGATGCTAAAGTGCATCAGGAGCTGTTAAAGAGGGTTGCGGCCAACCTAGGCCTCCAGGCGGAGGAGTTAGAGGAACCTGCAGACTCCCTCTTTGATGTTCTCTTCTGCGTGGCCCCAGCCAGGGTAGCTTTGCCCCTACATGAGGGGGTCACTAAAATTACAAATGCCCTCTGTCAAACCCCCTCCTCCTTGCCGCCGATCTCCAAGAGGGCAGAGCGCAAGTACTTTGTGCCATCCAAGGGCCACAAACTTTATACCCTCCCTGCTCCCAATTCCCTAGTGGTAGAGGCAGTCAACCACAGGGTCAACTGGGGGCTACCCCTAAGAATAAAGACTCAAGGAGACTAGACTTGTTTGGGTGTAAAGTTTATTCGTCCTCCAGTCTACAGTTGCGGGTGGCCAACTAGGCCTTACTAGGCCGCTATGATTTTAATATGTGGCAGGCCATGACCAAGTTGGAGAGCGCCTTTCCTGAGGCTTCTAGGAAGGAGTTCGGGGTGATCCTGGATGGGGCTTGACTGCAGCCAGAGCAGCTCTCCAGGCAGCCTTGCTGCCCGTACCATGGCATCGGCCATCTCGTTGTGCAGGGCTTCGTGGCCGCTCCTCTCTGGTCTTTCCTCGGAGGCTCAGCAGTCAGTGCACGATTTCCTTTCGATGGGCACGCCCTGCTTAGAGAACAGACGGACATTAAACTCCATGGCCTGAAAGATTCATGCACGACCCTAAAAACACTGGGCCTGTACGTCCCCGGCCCTGCCCACAAGCGGTTTAAGCCGCAGCAGTCTCAGAGCCAGGGGAGCCACCCTCGCCAGGAGCCTCCCCAAAGAAGATCCAGGGGCTACAAGAGGTGCCCTGGCAACCAACCCCCGTCTACGTCCCAGGTGGGCTCGACCTGCAGTAAGCAGATGGGCAAGCGCCTGTTTTGAAGGTACGCCTGAGGGCGACCTACCGGACTGTTCCCCAGATCCTTCTTCCCTCTGTTTGCCAATCACCTTTCTGCCTTCCTCCTTGCGTGGGTGTCTATAACATCGGATCAATGGATCCTCAGTACGGTGGTGCAGGGTTACACCCTTCAGTTAATTTCTGCCCCGCCTTTTCCCCCATCCCCGTCCCTCTTCAGGGACCCCTCTAATCCTAGAAAATTAACTCTCCAAAGCTCTTTCCTCCTGCTGTCCCATACTTCAATCGAGGCTGACATGCCATGTTCCACACTGGAGTGTAACAGGGCCGTTGAGCTGGGCTCTGGTGTAACCCACCAGTCAGTGTGTGTTACCTGTCTCCCTTTGTGTTAAATGTGTAAAGGATATTAAGTTGGTTACATTGCCCAGTTACTGAGCCTGGTTCTTTAGCTCAAGTTGAAAAGACTCGTTCTTTTTAGCTCCAGAGGTTCCTATTTTAGTTGTTAGTGTTGATCAGAATGGTGGTCATCACGAGCTGCTGTGAATACACACTGGGTGTGCGTGTGTCCATGTGCCATTAAGGAAAAAAACCACACACTCTGTAAACTTCTAACTTTTTTTTCTCCCTCTCTCCACTCCTTTTTCTCTTTTAGGCTTTTTAACGTGTTTGTTCTGTGGCTGGAGGAAGAGAGCTTTCAGAAAGGAGATGCGTACATTCCGTCTTTACCGAAGCAATATGATGTGTATAGACTTGCTAAGATCATGCAAAATCAGCAGGTGAAACAGAGACTTCAGTATCACTGACAGAGCAGGGCTGGGTTGATTTGTGATCCAATATTCAGTTCACTGGTTAAGGGTGTGGAAGTCAGTAAAGGGAATTTGGATGCAGGCCTCTATATGAGCAAGAGTCAAGCTAACTCTAGCTGTGATAACTTGAGATTTGTAGAAGCGGGGATTGTGTGAGGTGAGGGGAAAAGAACTGTGAGAGAGGTTACTGTAACCTTGTATTAGATAAGAATAGAATGTAGACCATAACAGAAATTGGTGAGGAAAACAAGATATCAAGAAAGAATATGTATAAACAAATTGCAGTAGTTGATCATTACTATATGTAACAAAAAGTATAAATGCTTGCCTTAATTGTTTATCTTTGAGAGACCTGCCTAGGAGGGGGAAACCCTGTGTCCTAGTGCACTCTCTCCTCTTTGCAATTGCTTAGGTTAATAAAGTGTATCTTGCCTTGCTGCACCCAAAATAAGAGCGAGAACTCTGTTTTTCTCCGACAAGAGACACTTAGTAAACTTCTTCAGTTGTGGAGCACCCTGTGTCCTGCTAGTCTGCAGCGCTGTCCATTCTCCAGCACGAGTGGGCTTTTTCTTAGACTCCTGTATGCTGACCCAAACAGCCTCCCTCCATATGTGGGCCAGAGCTCATGCCCAGAGTTCTTGCATGCTAGAACAAGAACATAGCTCTTATTCTGCACCCACTTGTGCTTTTTCAAATGGCTCTGAGGACAGTCCAGAACTGGATTTTAGACAGCAAATAAAACACATGAGCCTCAGACCTGCTCTCGCTGAAATATTATGTATTATTTCCCGATTAAGCAAAAATGAGCCAGAGGGACGCTCAGATTATTCTGTTCACTGTGTACACTGTGCATGTCAAACCTTGCATGGCACCATTAGTTGAGGGCTCATTGATCAGGCAAACCCTTGAAAGTTACTCCTTGTGGCTGGAGCTGTGTTTTCCCCACTCATTTTGAGTATGGATAAACTCTAGGAAATACAACCCTTTTTTACCTGATTTCAACAACTTATGCCCTTGATACTTAAGGAACTGCAGCTTCCTCTCCATTTCTTGCAAGCAGTTGTTTGAGTTGTGCTTGCCCCTACTGTCTCGGGGTTCAGTTTGAACTAGGCTCGGGGAACTCATTTATAGAAGTTCCTCACGGAGACTATCTGTTAGATTCCTTCCATGATGGTCATGAATGCCTGTCAGTGCTCTGTGTGTGTAGATAGGTTTATCTCTAGCTGCTGCTTTTCTTCAACTTTTCTCTATTGGGGGCTCAGTTTTTCTGGGAAAGTTTTTCTTTAAAATATTGGGCCTGGTTTCTGCCCAGTGATTTACAGTCTCCCTGGTACTGTACATGGAGACAGGTTCACTGTGTAGTGTATTTTGTCAGCTGTGCAAGGTGCCCTATAATAATTTGAGCCTTCTCTCATGCCGTAGGATTTGTGGATGGAATATGTCAATATTGAACGCGTACAGCATGAATTTCAGGAAGCTCTAAATCTTTGGCTCCAAGTCAAACTTGAATCCCATGCAACCCCTAGCACTTCATCAGTACAGACAGATTTCTCTAACCCTTTGTCAGGTAAGCCACAAACACAACATTGTTCAAGCTATTGCAGAAGCAACGAGTGTACATTTAGGACTGTTGCGGAAAAAAGCTCACTTTAGCATTAGGCTGCTTTGGGAACGCAGTGGTGTTTATCATAACCAGTGGGTTAATGCAGTTCATATATACTTTATTGAAGAACTTTTGACTTGCAATAGGATGATGCTTTTGTAATGCAGTTAATGGCTAAGATTTTTAGAAATTAAGTTACATGGATGTTGAGCACTTTTAGGCCACTTACTTAAATGCCTAATTTTGGATTTGGGGACTAAAGTTAGGCTCCAGGATTGAAAATCTTGGCTCCATGTGGCTATGCAGAAGTATATCTAAAGGCAAGAATTATCTAAGAAATACCTTAAGGCAAGTATTAATTCCAAGATTATGACCTCACATATTCACACACAATTTGAATGTGGTTTCATCGAGTGTGCGTCACTTTTATTGGATAACTTGAGACTGTCAGTGTTGCAGTGTGCATTTTATCTCTTTATCATTTCACAAAATTCATAAATTTCTGTGTTTCTTTAAGTATAAACGCTCAAAATATTATAGATGAGGTTGGTAGCACTGCCTAATATTAAGGTTGCCCAAAATGTGCCATTATAAGACTCTGTTTGTGTATAACTTTGCCAAACTTTAACCATTTGGGTTTAACATTTGATGTCTGCCTCTGGCTGAATTGGTTTGGGAAAATTTCAGCCAAAATGTTTTCAGGTGTTTCTGAAACAAGGCTATTGAAAAATAAATTGTGTTGACCATGTTAAAAACATTCTGCTGATCTTTCCTTAGACAAGCTGAAGTACCCCCATGTTTTGGAGCAGGGATTTGACATTTGGGAGCGGGTGGCCTTTGAATCCAGAATGTGCCTTTTGCTGTCCCCATGAAAATCCTCCGCAATTTGGCCAAATTATAAACTTTTGAAAAATTGCAGTTTGCACATGCTCAGTAGAGTCTTGCTAGAGTTTTGCTGCTAAATTCCCTGAAGATTCTGTCCACACTGACCATGCTCCAGCCTGGGTCTGAAGGGATGAAGTTGGACTTTCCTCGCAGTTGTAGCTCTGGGCTGCTGTGGGCTGGGGCTGGGCACCACATCGCATCCGAGAGCAGGGAATCTTCCTCCCCTGTGTTTTCACTGCTTCCCCTGATGGAGCCAAGCAGCCTGGAGGAGGAAGCTCCCTGATTGGATTGCAGAGGGGACAAGAGCAGACCTGTACAGAAGAGGGGAGTGTATTGGGCAAGTGGAGGAGACACTGAAACTGGATGTGGGGGGCGGGAGGGAAAGGAAACTGGGAGTTGAGGATGGGCAGGGTTGATGCCTGATGATGGATATTTTTAAACAACCTAGAAATTACACACACAAACTATGGTAAAAGAAAATATGAAGATTGCAAAATCAAGCACTTAAACGTTAGGAGATATCAGCATTAAGGCTGTCTGTACAACCTTAACTTGGTCCACTTGTGCATATGCGTTATGATACAGTCCTAATTTTACATGATCATATGCTGTTTATTCCCCACAGGACCCCTTCCTCATTCAGTGCACATGATAGATCTGCTCTGGGAATGAATCAGGGTTGTGTAGTGGAGGAGGCTGTTATCTGTAGGACCCTCTACCTTTTTTGTTGCAGAAGTTGGAAGGTGTATAGTGAATGAAGCAGGGGATTGTAGGAAGAAATGGGATGATTGTCACAGTTCCTGGGTTGACTGTATCTCTTCCTCCTCCGTGGACTGTTCAAGGGCGCCCCCTTAGGTCTCAGGCCCCTAGCCGTCACTTCTCTGTTGGTGGCGACTGGCACCCCTCTCCCTCCAGACCCGGGATTTAGTTTTGCAGTCCCCTTGCAATTCACTGGTCTTATCTCAGCAGGTCTGACCCTAGTCCAGTGCCTGCCATCTTGCTCTCTCCTAGGAGCTATGACAGTGTTACCAGGGGCTGGCCAGCTTTCACAAACCACAGTATGTGTAGAACAAAAGCATTATAGAGAAAACATGTCACAAAACAATAAACAGTCTACATACATGCTAGGCTTACCAAGTATCAACCCATCATCTGCATGGAGAGCCTGTTAAGTGCCCTACATTCTTCAGCAAGGTTTTGCCCTCTTGGTTACAGTCTCATGTCAATTTGAGTATTAAAAGAAGGTCCCTGAGTCAATTCAGGCTGCCCCCTATGCCAAAAGTTCTTTCTGCTGGGCCTCTTGAACTAGTTTATTGAGTTCCCCCGGGCGTGAGACTTCTCTGGAGCAGTTGGTCACCTTTTGTAATTGTTACCCCCTACTTCCCCCACTGATTTTTAGTTCCTGGAGAAAGCTCTGTACCCTCTCCCATGGAGCTAGAATATGCTCTCTAGCTCACACAGATAGATAGATATCACATTTGTCGATACGATAGTCTGAATACCCCATTTGCCTATGGTGTCTGGCACATAGAATTGTAGGACTGTAAGGGACCTCAAGAGACTATCTAGTCCAGTCCCCTGCACTTGAGGCAGGACTAAGTATTATCTCCTAGACCATCCCTGACAGGTGTTTGTCTAACCTGCTCTTAAAAATCTCCAATGACAGAGATTCCACAACCTCCGTAGGAAATGTATTGATCACTTTGGCAGTTAGGAAGTTTTTCCTAATGTCCTACCTAAACTGCATTTTCTGCAATTTAAGCCCATTGCTTCTTGTGCTTTCCTCAGAGATTAAGGAGAACAATATTTCTCCCTCCTCCTTGCCACAGCCTTGTCTGTACTTGAAAACTGTTATCATGTCCCCTTTCAGTCTTCTGTCCTCCAGACTAAACAAACCCAATTCTTTCAGTCTTCCCTCCTAGGTCATGTTTTCTAGACCTTTAATCATTTTTGTTGCTCTTTTCTGGACTTTCTCCAATTTGTCCACATTTTTCCTGAAATGTGGCAACCAGAACTGGACACAATACTCTAGGTGAGGTCTAATCACCATGGAATAGAGCGGAAGAATTACTTCTCACATCTTGCTTACAACACTCCTGCTAATATATCCCAGAATTATGGGGTTGTTTTTTTTGTTTTGCAACAGTGCTACACTGTTGACTCATATTTAGCTTGTACTCCACCATGACCCCCAGACCCTTTCTTCGGTACTCCTTCCTAGGCAGTCATTTCCCATTTTGTATGTGTGCAGCTGATTGTTCCTTTCTACATGGAGTACTTTGCATTTGTCTTTATTGAGTTTCATCCTATTTACTTCAGACCATATCTCCAATTTGTCCAGATCATTTTGAATTTTAATCCTATCCTCCAAAGCAATTGCAATCCCTCCCAGCTTGGTATAATCTACAAACTCTACAAGTGTACTCTCTATCCCATTATCTAAATCATTGATGAAGATATTGAACAGAACTGGACCGAGAACTGATCTTTGCAGGACCCCACTCAGTATGCCCTTCCAGCTTGGCCGTGAACCTCTAGGAATGGTTTTCCAACCAGTTATGCACCCACCTTATAGTAGCTCCATCAAGGTTGTATTTCCCTAGTTTGTTTATGAGAAGGTCATGCGAGACAGTATCAAAAGCCTTTCTAAAGTCAAGATATACCACATCTACCGCTTCCCCCCCCATCCGCAAGGCTTGTTACCCTATCAAAGAAAGATATTAGGTTGGTTTGACATTATTTGTTCTTGAAAATCCATTCCGACAGTTACTTATCACCTTATTATCTTCTAGGTGTTCGCAATTTGCTTAATTATTTGTTTCATTATCTTTCCAGGTACTGACGTTAAGTTGACTGGTCTGTAATTCCCGAGTGTTCTGTAAATCTATGGTTCTATGTGCCAGACACGATAGTGTACTAGTCTTTGTAGTGTCCCTAGTCCCAAAGTAGGTCTTGCATCTATCGTAATGGGCTCATGGTAAAGTGGCTGAATTCTATCCCTGCCTCTGCCAAGAGCCCCTGTGTGATGCTAGTCAGGTCACTTAAATCAGACTTCTTGCAGGTAGCCAATAATTGTGTGTCTTTGTTTTCTGGGTGTCTTACTTGAGACCCTGGGGTCTGATTTGCACAAGTGCTGAGCAATCTGAGCTGAACCTGAAGCCAAAGGGAGCTGTGCTCTGAAAGTGTCAAGTGCTATATATTGCTAAGTACTCTGAAAAATCAGATCACGGGTATCTCAAATTGGGCGCCCAAAATTAATGGATACCTTTGATCTTAATCTCTCTATCTCAGTTCCCTATTTGTAAAATAGGGATAAAAATACCCCCTCATCTCAGTGTTGTGACAATAAAGACATTGTTTGTCAAGTGATAAGCACCATAGAAAAGCCTTTAAGGAAACAAATCTGTTTTCAGAGCAGGGTTTGAATACTGTGCAATAAAAAAGGATGGAAGCCCCACACTGAACAATGAGGGGAAAAAATATTTAATTGAGCATCATCCATTTTGTGCAATGAATAAGGCAGAGGTTTTGGGGAGAAAATAGCATGTGATTATATAATTAAAGACTATATCATAATGCATACACATAATGCACACAAGGAGGCTGAGTTAATGTTTCACAGGCAAGCTTAATTCTGACATTTCCTAACTTTTGAATACTTGATTTTGCAATCTGAACAATGTTATTTTAATGTATATTTCTTATGTGAAATAAACTACATTTTAGGAATTGCCACACTGTCTGACCCAAGGTTCATCTTGTTCAGTACAGTTTATGTCAGTGGCCAGTGCTAGGTGCTTCGGAGGAAGGATTATGAACCCCAGAGGAGGTAGATGTGGAATAATCTGTCCCCCATATAAGGTCTCATCCTTGTGTCTAATAGTTAGAGATTGGCTTAAGACCTGAAGCATGAGGTTTAATATCCCCTCCACAGAAGTTTTGTTTAACTATAATGACTCTGGATATTCCTAATATCCATATAAATATCCAGCCCCTTTTACAGGTCAGGTAAATTCCACGTAAGTTCCACAGTTTAGTCACATATTATATGAAAAAGTATTTCATTTTATTGGTTTTTAATTTCTCACCTTTTAATTAAATTGTTCATTTGTTCTTTTGTGAGACAGGGAGGAGAGAGATTCCCCATGTACCTTCTCTGTATTCGTTATTTTTTATACTTTGTACTTTTAATTTAAGAAACATTTCAATGCCAACCTTCCAAAGAGTTATAATGGTGAATGAGACCACTATTAAAAACGTTGTGGAATGAGATAGTGGTGCCTTTTTGTTTTTAAAGGTGAACTGTAAAACTGAAAGGAAAACTGAGTTAAACCCAGATTTTATGTAGAGGTAGCAGCCACTAACCCGGCTGTGTGTCTGGTGGACGGGGTTAGCACAGAAATATCATTTAATTTACACATGCAGAAAAGATCCTTCCTCCCTACCCAACTTAGTAAAAATACTTTTCCATTTCCAAAATAAAAACATTTTTAAAAAATGTGAGTTTGGGCCAAGTCCCACCTGCAAAACCTACCATGTGACTAAGCTGACCAAAGAAAATAGGTCATGCAAAATAACTCCTAATTAGATTTCACCAAGCCAGTAACATGTGCATCCTGGATTACTATATTAGTCTTACCATGGAGTCACAAACAGTTTCTTCAGGCTCTCTAGTGCATCTTGCCATCCAGACAAAGTAAACTTGTGGTGAAAGGTTATTACAGTGGAACCTCAGAGTTACAAACACCAGAGTTATGAACTGACCAATCAACCACACAGCTCATTTAGAACCAGAAGTATGCAATCAGGAACCAACGGAAACAAAAAACAAAAACTACAGTGCTGTATTAAATGTAAATTACTAAAAAAAAAAGGGGGTGGGGGAAGCAGCATTTTTCTTCCCAAGGTGTTCGTAACTCTAAGGTTCTTCTGTAGAATCAAAAATCACCTCACTTTAGGTTATTCCCAATCCCAGAGGCTCGGTCAATTACCCCAGGTCAATGGATACTCACGATTTCACATTAAAAACAACGCTGGCAGCCAGTTTGTCTAGTAAGCTAACTAAAGATTTATTAGTTAAGAAAAAGAAGTGAGAATTAGAGAGGTTAAAGCAGGTAAAATACATTAACAGGTGAGTCCAAGTTTGTAAATCCAAAATAATAGGCGAGAGGTAGTAATCTGCTAGTTTTCCAAAAGTCCTTTTGGGGTCACCCAGGGTAAATCTGGATATCTCTGTCAACTTGTTCAGTTTTCCACCCTGTTAGAATCCAGAACAGTTCAGAGATTCAGGATCTTTCCCCTGGATCCATTCTTGTAGCTCTTTTCCCCAGAAAACAATCTGGCCAGTGTCTCCATCACAGCATGGGCTTTTCCTTGTTGACTAAATACAGACTGGGTCTGTGGATTTCCCATTGCTGAACACAGTGACCCATACTTTGAAGTTAGCATGCTTCTTTATTTGCAGTTCCAAGGCTCCAATCCTGTTTGATGGGCAATCCAGTTAGAAATATACACAATGCATTTAGTTACAGCAGTCCAACCAATCTTTCATTCATTTTCATGAAATTTACACATCAAACATCTCATCTTGGCATTAATACATACTTCTGATCTAGGGTTAACTAAGTACAAGGATATACATAATGTAAGGCAATAGCAACCAACAGTTAAATTTGATGTAAATGTAATTATTGGGGTATATGCTATGTAAATGTTATATGATAACTTCTTCCTAGTTCTATTCTAACAAGTGAATTGGCCTATGCCTACTAGCCCACTTAACATTTCTTTGCTATTCACACACAAGTGAATTGGCCTACGGCTTTGATTTGAGCTGGTCTGTCAGCATTACAAACACTAATAATCAAATTATTTGTATGGTCAGATTATATCCTAAATGTTTTTCTTTAAGAGTGACAAGAATTTCCCCTCCTTTCCTTTCTAGCCAAGGAGAGAATAATGAGTAATTTGAAGAAGTATGATGCACCCAAACCCCCTCTTCCCCTTCAACCCGTGAAACCTCCTGTGCCTGTTATTTCCTCTGCCAGTCTAGTAAGCCAGAAAGAAGCAACACAGCTTGTGCGCATGGACCTTAACAACTTGCAGCAACAAGCCAAGTAAGATTTAGCTATGTGTTTTCTGCTCTGCTGATATGTTCAGATGACTTCTGAAGCAGCCTTCTTGTCTGTATTGTTAGCATGATTAGAAATAACAACTTGATTCACTATTACTGACCTATTTTGTGTTTTTCTTGTAGATTGCATGATTATTTAATTGATATAACAAATTTAAGACCAGAACTAACTACTAGGATTTATTCTGTTCCCTGGAAAAGAGTGGAACACTCACCTCATTCTAATTAAGACATAACCTATTCCTACTCTAGATTGTTATAGTCAATAATTAGTTAACTAATCCTTTTACACAAGTCATCCTACTGTGGCCATTTCTTGGAATGGAGCCGGCAAGAGAAAAATCTGACCTCAAGGGCTAGTAACTTCATACATTGTTTTTGTACAGACTATTCTGTCACCATCCTCATAGCAAAATGCAGCTGAAGAACTTCGAGTTTTAAAAAAACTGATAAATGAATAGTTTAAAAAATGTTACCCTTTTTAGCCATTGAGAAACAATCTTGACGTGATCACATTTGTAATGTGCAAACGGAATAAATAAATATACTTATTGCATTGATAGCGTGAGTTTCACAAAGCTGAAAACAGTTGAGCCAAATCAGCTGAGAGGAATAATTTAATCAGAAAAAAATGTGAATGGTAATTTGGAAATCATTTAAGAACACTTTACTAGATGACCAAAAAGCCACAATCTTACAACTGAGGAAGGAGGCCATATCGGGTTTAAAAAAAAAATCTGGTTTAAAGGGGAAGTGAAGGCAAATATTAAATAAAAAAAAAAGGGAAGAAATGGGAGGTTGATAGTAATGAATATAAAGTTAGTAATTGTAGACAATTGATATGAGGAGCAAAAGACTACAAAGAGAACTATTACAAAGCACCACAAAAAGAATTCTATGGTTAGCAGAGTTAAGTTCAATAAGAAGGAATTTTTAAAATGTATTAGGAACAAAGAATCCTGGCAATGATATTGGTCAATTAATAGATGGAAATAGTAGAATTATCAATAATAATGAAGAAATGGCAAAAGTGTTCACTAAATATTTCTATTCTGTATTTGAGAAAAAAACAGATGCAGTCTGGTCATATGGTGATAACACTCGTTCATTCCACTAGTGTCCCTGGAGGATGTTAAAGAGAAGCTACCGAAGTTAGACATTTTTAAATCTGCAGGTCCAGATAATTTGCATCCAAGAATTTTAAGGGAACTGACTGGATCTTTGTTGATTTTCAGTAAGTCTTAGAGCAGCGGGGAAGTTCCAGAAAACCGGAAGAAAGCTGATGTGACCATTTTAAAAGAAGGATAAATAGGCTGGCTAGGGTAATTATAGGCTTGTCAGTCTGACATCAATCCCGTGCAGGATAATGGAGCAGCTGATATGGGACTTTATTAATCAAGAACAACATTGCTAATCAACATGGGTTTATGGAAAATAGATCCTGTCTAACTTGATATGGTTTTTTGTTTTGTATGAGATTGCAAGTTTGGTTGGTTAGGACAACAGTGTTGATGTAATATACTTAGACTTGTCTAAGGCATTTGACTTCGTACCGCATGACATTTTGGTTTAAAAAAAATAAATTAGGATGATATAAAATTACAAGACACACATTAAATGGATTAAAAACTGTCTGATAGGTCTCAAAATGTAATTATAAATGGGGAATTATCCTCAAGCAGATGTGTTTCTAGTGGGGTCCCACAGGGATCAGTTCTTGGCCCTGTGCTATTTAACATTTTTATCAATGACCTGAAAGAAAATATAAAATCATCACTGATAAAGTTTGCAGAGGGCACAAAAATTGAGGGATTGGTAAATAATGAAGAAGAGAAGTCACTGATACAGAGCTATCTGGATCACTTAGTTAAGTGGGGACAGACAAACACTGTGTTTTAGTACAGCTAAATGTAAATGTGTACATTGGAGAATAAAGAGTGTAGGCCAGAGGTCAGCAACCTTTCAGAAGTGGTGTGCTGAGTCTTCATTTATTCACTCTAATTTAAGATTTTGCATGCCAGTAAAACATTTTAACATTTTTAGAAGGTCTCTTTCGATAAGTCTTTAATATATAACTAAACTGTTGTTATATGTAAAATAAATAAGGTTTTAAAAATGTTTAAAAAGCTTCATTTAAAATTAAATTAAAACGCAGAGCCTCCTGGGCCAGTGGCCAGGACCCAGGCAGTGTGAGTGCCCCTGAAAATCAGCTCGTGTGCTGCCTTTGGCACTCATGCCATAGGTTGCTTACCCCTGATGCAGGCCATACTTGCAGGAAAGTGGGACGCTAGACTGGAAAGCAGTGACTCTGGAAAAAAATTTAGGTGTCATGGTGGATAATTAGCGGAACATGAGTGTGACACTGTGGCCAATAAAGCTAATGCAATTCTGATATGCATTAAAGAGGGGAATCTTGAATAGGAGTAGAGAGGTTATTTTACTTTTGTTTTTGGCATTGGTGCGATGGCTGCTGGAATATGGTGTCCTGTTCTGGTGCCTATAATTCAAGAAGGATGTTGATAAATTGGAGGGCATTCAGAGAAGAGCCATGAGAATGATTAAAGAAGTAGAAAACATGCCATAGTGGTAAACTCAAAGAGCTCGATCTATTTAACTTAACAAAGAGAAAATTAAAGGTGATTTGATTAGTCTACTAGTATTTACATAGGGAATAAATATTTAATAATGGGCTCTTCAATCTATCAGGAAAAGGTATAATGTTTTCCCAATGGCTGGAAGTTGGAGGTAGACAAATTCAGACTGGAAATGAGATTTTTTAAGTGAGAGTAAATAACCATTGGAACAATTTGCTAAGGCCATGGTGGATTCTCCCTCACCTGACAATTTTTAAATCGAGATAGGATGTTTTTCAAAAAGATCTGCTCTAGGAATTATTTTTGGGGGAAATTCTATGGCCTGGGTTATGCAGGAAATCAGGCTAGATGATCACAATGGTCCCTTCTGTCATTGGAGTCTCTCAATCCTTTCAAAGAGTTGGCATGGTCATTGAGAAGAGATGTATCAAACTGCTTGAGATACAGAACAAATCCTCAAAAAAAAATTGTTTTTTTTCAGCAATAACTCTCAATGGGCTTCACTGTGTTAACTGAACCATCCAGCCTTTCTATTTAAAGATTATTTATACCTAGTTACAATATGTGGCCTAATTAATTTCCTGCTTGGTGGTCCCAGAATATTTTTTTAGGTGCTATATTTGAGTAGTTTATGATCCTCCTGGTGAAGTTACTTCCCCATTGTTATGCATTGCTGCTTGTGAAATGTACATCTGTTTTTATTAATTCTGTTTTCATTTAGTAAACTTCTATACTGCTTGAAGTTTGGATTATGTACTATCTAGAACTATAGTTAACTACCTTTTGCCTTGTAAAACCTGTAATCTTGCAGTCATGGTATCTCTTGCTATTAAAGTTTCCAATGCCCAGTTCTGTGCTAAAGGTTTTGCTAACCTCTTGTCTATATTTCACAGAACTGCGGCTCGCCGGGAGACTCAGCAGGTTGCTCTTGACAGTGAAATATTGGAGACGATGCCCAAACTCTATATCAACAGGGAAGAACAGATTACCTTTGAGTTGAAGTGTCCGGGTACTTCAAATAAAAGCTGTCAGGGAGCAGCTCTTGTGACAGTCCAGGTTAGAAATCTAATTTCACATCCCCTAGCTCAGCGGTCCCCAAACTTTTGAGAATTGCGCCCCCCAGAGCCAGTGGGGCTGCAGCTTGGGGCAGAGGGACGAGGACAGGGGCAAGGGGGCCGAGGCTGGTGCCTCTGGTGGTGGGTCTAGGGCCGGGAGTGGGGCCGAGGCTGGAGGCGGAGCCACAGCTGGGCTGCAGCCGGGGGCGGAGCTGCTTCCTGGCCTTGCCCCCAGTTTTGGCCCTGGGCTGGGAATGGAGCCGCGGCCAGCGGCAAGGCTGGGAGCTGGTATGGGGCCATCAGTGGAGCCATGCCAAGGCTGGGGACGGGGCCAGGTGCGGAGCTGGGACGGGACCAGAGCAGAGCTGGGGGCGGGGAGGGCCCCGTCATGCCTCTCCGGATGTTCCTCTGCGCCCCATTAGTGGGGTGCGCCCCACACTTTGGGGACCTGTGTTCTAGCCCCATGCTTTTGGATCATTGAATTGGTATACTGAAAGCATCAAGTTAAGAGTTCTTGCACTTGGGGTAGTGCAGATGTGCACTGTTGTACAGTTGCTACATTTCACTCATAACTAAAGAAATGGTCCCTATGAAAAGTTTTGTATTTAATCTTGTTAAATGATTTTGGTGAAAGACACTAGGCAAATGTGTTTGTTGATGGGAATAACGGAACCAAAATGGGATGTTTATGGAAGACCTCACTGGTTGTGTAGATATAGTTTTAGTCTATTCTAATTGTTTTGGTTTTAGCCATTTGATTATATATATTTAAAAATACTAAATAGATTAGCATTTATGTTACTATGTGATCGTTAACTATGAAAATAACCAAAATGTGTGTGTGCTAATGCAGTACATTCCACAGAATCAAGACGTACTCTAGGCCCAAAATCAGGAAATCATCTTTCTTCAGGACCTTGCTGCTGGGTTCCAGTTTCTTTTTATGTTTGTTGTGAGGGGAGGAAACGTTTTAGAAAAACTTGTCTTGTAAAGGTTCTTAAATTTTAGTTAACTGGCTCTGTCTCCCTTAGTTTGAAGGGAAGCATAAAAATGAAGCAATAAGCCAGCAGCTTCATGCTCTGCGTAAAGAAGTAAAACTACTACAAGCAGAAGCCACAAAGCCGCCTTTTCTGAGCATTGTGGAAGCAGCTGTACATGTGGAAAACTTTATAACGTAAGTAACACAGTTACTGCTATATACAGTTGTGTTTTACAATGAGAATTTGACTTTCTGTACAGTGAAAAGACAAAATCTGTGTTCATGCTTTTTTAATGCCCACCAGTATGAGTCATGAGCAGGATTTGAACCCTCAGACTTACTGGTTCATAACACAGACCTCTATCACATGAACAAAAGGCGTAACTCCTGTCTTTTGACAGCAGTAGTAGGCTCTTCTTATCCAGCCTATCTTATCTTAGTGTTTTGCATGTTACACTGTCGTTATTATACCGTGGACTAATATAACTATTGCTTTCTAACTCATTTGCAAAAGCAAATGACAACACTTCCTTTATGCAATGACACAGTGTACTAAATATCAGGCTACTGTAAAATTTTACAGCATTTAGATCCGCCATAAACTAAAAATAGGTGTTTATAATGTCAGTGTTTATGGACTTTCCCCAGTGCAATCAGCAGTGCTTTGATAGTCAGAGCTATGATTCTGAGCTATCACACCAGCTTTCCAAAATGTTGGTGGGCATAATGTAATGGAAGCGGACTTTGTAATTCAATCTGCTGATGACTAAATTAACGTGAGGTCCACACTGGGTAGCACGAGTTCGACGCTGTAAAGTTTCTGTAAGAATGTGGTTGCATGTTTGTATCTCACTGATGCCGTATAAAATATACAAATGTACAGAACACGTCAAGCTTTTCCTAACTTCCAGCCCTGCACATTTATTTTGGGATCCTTCTTCCAGATTGTCATTGGTAATGCATTCTGCGGGCAAAATTAATGCTGTGGTTTACACCTCTGCAACTCCATTGCCTTGTTAAATTGCCGGCTGTGATACCCGTGCAGTCCCATTGACTTCAGAGTGTTTGCCAAGGTGTAACTGGTTGGAACTCAGTAAACAATTCTGTTGATGGTGCACAATAATAGATTCCTAGATTCCCAGCCAGAAGGGACCATTGTATTCATCTAGTCTGACCTCCTCTATAACACACACCATAGAACTTTTCAAAAATAATTCCTAGAGCAGATCCTTTAGAAAAATATCCAGTCTTGATTTAAAAATGGCCAGTGATGGAGAATCCACAACGACCATGGCTAAGTTTATTCCAGGGGTTAATCATTCTCGCTGTTTAAAAATTGACACCTTATTTCCAGTCTGAATTTGTCTAGCTTCAACTTCCAACTGTTGGCTTAGAACTGGAAGGAATCTTGAGAGGTCATAAAGTCCAGTCCCCTGTCCTTGTGGCAGGACTAATTATCTAGACCATTTGTGACAAGTGTTTGTCTAACCTGCTCTTAAAAATCTCCAATTATGAAGATTCCACAGCCTCCTTGGGCAATTTATTCCAGTGCTTAACTTCCTAACTGTCAGGTGGTTTTTCCTAATGTCCAACCTAAACCTCCCTTGCTGCAAAACAATTTTTCTTCCTCCTCCTTGTAACAGCCTTTTGCATACTTGAAAACTATTATCATGTCCCCTCTCAGTCTTCTATTTTCCAGACTAAACAAACCCAGTTTTTTAAATCTTCCCTCATAGGTCATGTTTTCTAGACCTTTAATAATTTTTGTTGCTCTTCTCTGGACTCTCTCCAATTTGTCCACATCCTTCCTGAAATGTGTTGCCCAGAACTGGACACAATACTCCAGTTGAGGCCTAATCAGCACGGAGTAGAGCGAAAGAATTACTTCTCATGTCTTGCTTACAACACTTCTGATAATACATCCCAGAATGATGTTCCCTTTTTTTGCAACAGCGTTACACTGTTGACTCATATTTAGCTTGCGGTCCACTATGACCCCTAGATCCCTTTCCGCAGTACTCCCTCCTAGGCAGTCATTTCCCATTTTGTATATGTGCATTATACACATTTTGTATTATACTTTTCTCTGCTAGATTGAAGAGCCTATTATCAAATGTATTTCCCATATAAGTACTTATAGACTGTGATGAAATCACTCCTTATGCTTCTCTTTGTTAAGCTAAATAGATTGAGCTCCTTGCATCTATCACTTGAAAGCATATTTTCTAATCCTTTAATCATTCTTGTGGCTCTTCTCTGAACCCTTTTCAATTTACCAACTTCCTTCTTGAATTGTGGACACCAGAACTGGATGCTGTATTCCAGCTGTAGCCACACCAAAGTCCAATATAGAAGTACAGTAATATCACCTCTCTATACTTTATGCTGACTCTTCAAGGCTAACAAGTAAAATGCAGTAAAATCTTTTGAAAATAAAGTAACGTTATCTGACTCCGATTACAAAGGGGATCTGTCTAGATCTAAGGTGCTACTTTTACCGACTAGCCATTTTTCAAGGCTGAACCACTCTTAAAAAATCCTACCAAACCAAAAAGTCCTCCCCATAGATACCGGCCATAGTAATGTGGTTTTTGTTATGGGTGATCATTTGTATACAGACTAGTAGTTTTATATGCATTCTTCTGCAGAGCCTTAATAAATATCTACAAGAGGCAGCCTACGTCTAGAATTCAGAAAGTTGGAATTAGCTTGTTCTTTGCAGTAATAGATTTTGTGTGTGATGAAACTCAACGCCATCCACCCACAAGGCAGTTCTTTACCTCCTGCATCGAGATCCTAGGCCAAGTAAGTTTATTCTGTATATGCTCTAATTCTGCATGCTTCACAATTTTTTAATCCCAACTGCCTGCTAATATCTAAGGTCTAAAATAAATCCATAAAAGTCTGGGAATTCAAAGCTAAGTATGCCACTCGTTCTCCTACCACCACATTGCACAATACCTCAGTAGTGTCACACATGAGCAGCATGAAGATTGTTGTTCTGAGATGCCTGTTATAGCTACCGCAGGCTCAATGTGAGAAGAAAATGATTGAGTTTAGTAGTTAAGAAGTCTGGATCTTCAGTTTGCCCTTTGAATTCCAGGTAGCTGCACGGCTTACCAGGGCATTTTAGCACTTTGGTTCATTGATTAACTGTTTCATTGCTTCCATGGACCTGGCCAGTCACCCATGCCTTTGTCACCTTCAGATTAAACTGTTGCAGTATGCTTGATGTAGAACACCGGTCAGAAGATACTACTGGTGCAAAACATAATTCCTGTTTATGGAATTACGGCTTGGTAGTGTTAACTATAGGGAGCATATTACACTAGTGCTCCAGCGAAGCCATTAGCAATTCATGGTGTTTATGTTGATTTATTAAACGCCCTATAATTTGGGTTCTAGGTACCACTTTCCCTATGCGCCACTGCGGCATTTGAGATCAGCTGAAGAGTTCTTGTTTCCTGTCCCTACATTTCAAATGTATAGTGACAGGAGGAAGGGCTCTTGAATCAGGAATTAATTTTCTCTTGTTGGCTCATCTGAGCCAGAATTTTTGACTTCTAAGACCGTGGTGTAAGACTTTTCTGGACAGTTGGGCTTTTGCTAAAGGCAGTGGTTGAACGTATTTATTTTACAAGTGGATTTTGTAGGAGGGTGTTTCTGTTATGTTTGTTTATTTGTATTATCTAGGAGCCCAGATCATGGACCAGGATCCTACTGGCTAGGTCCTGGACAAACACAGACCAAAAAAGACAGTCCCAGCCTCAAAGAGCTTACAATCTCAGTTCAGTTTGTATTGCGTTTTAAGAGTACTTTTTATGTGCACCCAGAGACAGACCTGATGGGATGTATTTAAAAAGACACTCATTGGATTATCTGTTTGTGAGAGAATCCTGATCCAACTGAATTCTTCACCCCAAAAAAGCCTGCTGTAAAGAATGAAATTACATTCTCCAGGAATTCTTTAATGACACTCACTCTCTTTTAAGGTATTTATCAGTGGAACCAAATCTGAATGCAAATTAGTCCTCCAAACCATCCTGCAGAATCGAAGACTCTGTAATCTGCTCTCTCCATACTTCACTCCAGTTGCCTCGCCTGATGAATTTGTAAATTTGTATGAAAAAGTTGTGGCGTTTCTGAGTGATGACAACAGCGATGTTGTTTTCACGTTGCTGACGAAGGTAACATACTCTTGAATGCTCATAATATAGTGTTATACGGGTTGCGTCTCAGGACTGTTTTTCAAAAGAATATGAATTCAGAATAAGAGAAATAAATTCAAATCTGATTTTTTAAAAGTAGCAGTGATGAATTACTCGTTAGGAGTATATTGCTAGTATAGCACAGCTCTTATTGTGGCTAAGTTGAAGCGGGGCTGGAGGTGAAGACCATAAAGATATCATTTCCCATCATGGGAAGCAGCAGTACATGCTTTCCAGTGCTTCCCTTTCAACATGCTTTACTTATGAGCTGGGGTCTCCTTGGCTCATTCCGTCCTTGGTGCCTCTGAAGAGGCAACCACAAGGGAGCCAATCAATCCCATTGTGATAGCAGTGGTGGAGACACAGACACATGTCCACTGGGAACCTGACTGAATGCCCCAGCACACTTCACGGAGGCAGCCAAGCAACCATCGGGTAATAATTATGTTCCGTCTCTATAGGTTGGATTTGAACAGATAACCTAGAGGTTAGACAGACGCTGTCCCGTTTTCAAATTTACGAGCCATGGAGCCATCCCTTCTTGTCCCCACTTGTGCTTTTAAAAGCCCCGATTCAACAAGGCACACGACTAACTTTAAGCATGGGGTTACACACCTTGCTGAATCAGAGCCTAAATCAGGACTATAAATTCAGAAGAATGGCCATCGGTGTGTCATGTAGGGAGTTTGGTTTTTGACCACTGATAACATAGGCTTGTATGAAAAGGGCTTTTCCTGGCCTTTCTTGAAACAAAAATATCCTTTTTCTGTCCCAGCAAGTCCTTTATTCTTAACATTTAGCTCTTCATTTAACTCTGTTTTTAACATAGAGCTTTCTTGAACAAACACTGCGTCTCTTCTGTTTTAGTTTGACCTCCCACAATGGCTAAACCTCACTAAGCCTCCTCTGTCTGAACGTACCCGGCTTCTGGAGTCCGTTCACTTGGCACTCAGTGCATGTGGCCTTGAGCCTGAAGAAGACATTTTGATGCCATTTAACATTTTCTGCAAGCACTGGACATATCTCCTTCAGTACCAGTTCCCTGACCATTACAGTGACTTTCTAAGACTGCTCATGCAGAGTGAGTATCTGAGTCAACCAGGACAAATCTCAGATTAATTTTAAAATACCTAGTACATTGAACTGTACTGGACTGCTTCAGTATTTAAACTCCTAAAATTTGGACTGGGGTATGGAGAGGGATTGCAGTACAGTTAAACTACCGCAAGTACAGTATGATTTCAAAATTGTCAGTTTAGTAAATACAGATTCGTGTGTATATTTTCTGCTAATTGTATGTTAGCTGTACTAAAAAGCTACATTTTTCCTTCATATCAAGATCCACAGATCTGGGGTGATACATTTTTCCGCCTGCATTGCTGCAGAGAGGCAGAGCACAGCTTTCTCTCACTGGCAAAGATGGAATGTCTCATATCAATGAGCCATTTTGCCATCAGTTATGGTACAACATGTTTTTGAGGCACCTTTGACTGGCCTTGCGGTTAAAACACTGGAACTCTGGACCCCTGGGTTTGATTCTCAGCTCTGCCACACATGTCCAGTGTGACCTGGGGGAATTCCTTAGTCTCGCTAGTCCTCAATTCCCCCACCTGTAAAATGGGGTGACAATACTCCTTTTCTTTCACCCGTTGTCTTGTTGGTTAGGTTGTAAACTCTTGGAGGCATTATCTGTCTCATGCTATGTCTACATAGTGGGGCCTTGATCTTAGTTGAGGCCCTGTAAGCTGTAATAAAAATAACACTAAATCTGAACATTAAAATAGTCACATCTGGGAAATAGCTTTAATATCCTAAGATTCAAGCCACCGTCTCTCACATAGTTTTGTCATCAGCTATCCATGTCGCTCTAATGGCAGGCTCCTATGGCTAATATTAGGTTTTTAAGGCCTGTCTTGACAAAGCCTTGGCTGGGATGATTTAGTTGGTGTTGGTCTCGCTTTGAGCAGGGGGTTGGACTAGATGACCTCCTGAGGTCTCTTCCAACCCTAATATTCTGTGATTCTATGAAAGAGGAATTAAAGTTATCATTGTGATTTTAATGTAAAACACAACCCCCATTCTCTTTGTCCTAAGGTTCTTCAGATCAGCTCCTTAGCCCTGACTGCTGGAAGGCATTGCTTAAAACTTTGGGCTGTTGTACCTCAGAAACTGAACGAAGGAGCACGGGTGACTCCACTAAAAGTCCAGTACTGCGGAACTCTGCAAAAATCCTTCTGTCTGCAGAACAGGTGGGACGCTTGCTGGCTGATCTCTGAAGTTTTCTGTAATTCTCAGCTGAAATTAGTATCCACCATTGAACAGCAATATAGTGCTGTAACACTTTCCCCCCCTGAATTTGTATCCTCCTTGATTGATTCAGAGCTTTCCACTCTTTGCAGGTCACAGAGACAATAGAATGGCTTTGCAAGTCTTTCTGCAAGCTACGGCTAGCGTCACTGGATTTCAAGAGCTTTGGCCTGTTTTCAAAATGGAGTCCCTACATGACTGAAGTGAAGACGTTGCTGGAGTACCTCGTGAAACGGCTTATTGATTCTGAGGTGGTCAGTTTAGCACAGGATCCAGTAGGCAGCAGCAGAATTCTAGCAGGTAATGTGCATAAAAGCAAATTCTTTGAAGAGAGAAGTTGAATATCCACAATCTAGTGGGTTAAGATTTTTTATTGAAGACCTTTGCGCTTGCAAATACAGTTGAGGGCCCAGCCTTATAAAGATCTCAGCTTATGAGCTGTGAAATCATTTAGCTTAACTCCTAAGGAGTTTAGGATCTCCCCAGAGCCGAGGCTCCATATGAGCCCAGTTATCAGGAGCTGCAGTCAGTGAACCCAGGGAACATAATCAGCCCGCACTTATCCAGAGTTCAGGAAATTCAGGTTGATGTGTATTTGGCATTTAAAAAAAAATAGGGCAAGATATTGTGGGAACACTTTGTCTTTAATACTTCACATTGCAGGCATGCTGTATAACTTCTCCCCACTATGGTGGTGGGAGAAATCTAGATTTACTGCTGTAAGTTGTGTGTCCTGGTGCCAAATTCTCTTCAGATGCATATGTGCCGCTTCCACTGTTTTCCGAGAAAGAAGTGTGGCATTGTGATTTAAACACAGGAGTGGGAACTAGACTTCTCAGTTCTGACACAGACCCTTTTTGCCTTTAGCAAGTCCCTTCATTCCAGTGATTCAGTTTATAAAAATTGTGTTCATATTTACCTGATAGGGGTTGTGAGATTTAATGAGATAATGTTTGTGAAGCTATTGGAAAATCTATAGTACTTATTAATTTATTTCCAATCTTCATTTGCCCATGATTTAGTCTGGTTTGCTCCTCTTTTGAAGGTTAAGATCTTTTATCCAGGTTTGGTGGCTGTGTGTAATTTGGTTGCTAAAGTTATACTCAAGTAACAAAGCTGTTTTTTTGTTTTTTTTAGTGGTGCGGTCCTTGCATTCAACCATCACTGAGCTCTTTAAACCCTGGATTCAGGTTTTAAATAAAGATGATGCCAGGTAAACACTAATCCAATTTAATTTTTCATAATTAAATGAACTGTTGCTATTGAACAAAGGGGTATTTTTTTTAGAGTAATGGTTTCATTGTAATCCTCTGTTTAACCAGCAAAGCTGTTTATAATTTAAAGTCATGTCATCGATCAATTGTGGAACTAATCAGTGAACGCATTAGAACACTGTTTTTTATTTAATTTTTTTAAAGGAATTGCACTTCACTAAGAAAAGTACTTGGTCAGAGTCCTCTCACTCATTCCAGTCAGTGTTGTGTTTGACTTGCGTTTCAGATAAAACCCGAAAAGGCACCTCGCTTATCAGAAGTGTGTTTAAAAAAAACAACACACAGTAAATAAATTACCGTAATCCGTTGTCCTACACTTGCTTCATTCAGTCTTGGACCAATGGAAAAGAAGTGCTGCCAGGCTGAGGGACCAGGGGCAGTACTGAGAGCTAATAACTTGCTACTGTCAGGACAAAAAATATCTTGCCATAGCAGGACAATCCTTTCTGGACCCTCTCCACTTGACCCAACACTGGTGTGGAACCATAGATGATAAAAAGAAAAATATGGATGTTAGCAATTAGACACAGATTAAAAACTGGCTTACAGATTCCTGCCTTCAGCTTCCCATAATACTGATGACTTTCATGTTACTTTTCAGCATGAGTCAGCCCTAGCATTATACCTGCTGGGATATGTGTTTTCAAATACATCTCCGAGATTTCACTTGGGGAAACACTTCTCATGTTCGCGGATTAGGTGCAGTTTCCTTTTAAACCCCTCAATCTTCGTTAGCTGTGAATGTATCTCCCGCGTATAATTGAAAAGTTGACTATTGCTGGCATATTCTGTAGCTTGGCACTTGTGAAAGAGATCTGGGAATGTTGGCTCAGGTGATTAGATAATACTGTGGATCTCAAGGATCGCTTTACTACAATCCCATAATGTGTACCTGTTCCAAGCAAGGAACAGGTGAATGTAAATGGTTGAGTCTGAATGGAGTGCACACATCTGTAATATTCCCCTCCAGGGACCATTAATGTACTAGGGTGGCTTATGCAGATGTTTCTGAATTACATAAATGTTTATTACCTATGGTGGCTTAATAAATGCAGTGACACAACTTCATTGTTTGTGTTTTGAAGTAAACAGCAATGCTACCCCTGGTTGGAGAGTGACACTCCTCTAGCCTCCAGCATGGTACAGTTGTTCACAGATTGCATATTGGTTTTGCACCAAAGCTTTAAAGGTGGGTGAAGTCCAGATTTATGCACTCGTCGTTTCTATCCAGTTGCACTTTCTGCCCTAGCAGCTCAAACAGTGTTTTGGGTGAATGTGTTTGGTGGGTATGAATTTCTAGCCAAGATTATGTTTGTTGTTCTGTTATAAGCACTGTCCTGTAACTCATTCATGAAACGAAAAGGGTTTTGGTGGCACGGACAGAGAGGAAGGGGTAGATTTTTAGAAAGGTTAGAGAGGGCAGAGCAAAACGTTTTGGCAGAGGGCCTGGGGATGAGAAGAGGAGGAGAGGGAGATTTAAAACCAACCACAAATATTTCTGGTTCCAATGGCAGATGCCATTTGGGGAACTTCCTGTCTTGCTCCTGAATCATTAGGAGATATTCTCAAAGAACAGATATTTGTGCATTCTTGAACACCCCAGTAGAGGGCACTTTAGGTGTTGCAGTGCCCAGATCAGTTTTCTGAAATGTTCATTACTCATCTGAGAATTGGGAGGGTTCAACATTAGTAGGGTGGTTCATGGGCACATGTCATAACGGTGGTAAAGCAGGAGGATTAACGGGGTAGTGGTCTGGGTATTGTCATTAGTTGAGGTCTGGGAGTGAGAAGGGCTTTGGGCAGGGTTTGAGCAATTTATCTGTCCTGTTCTAGGATTCCTGGCAAGCCATTGTGGGTGAGAGAGGGCTTGGGTATGGGCCGGGGTCATGGGGCACATGCATACGAGTGCTCCTGGGCCTGAACTGTAACGCCATGGTGCCACAGAATAGATGGCAACAGCTCTAGAAAATAGATGGCACAGAATAGATGGCAACAGCTCTAGAAAATAGATGGCACAGAATAGATGGCAACAGCTCTAGAAAAAAATAGGGGTTTTGCTTCAAAACTTCTTGTGTAACTACTGCTGATGGAGGGTGCCTGACTGACCATCCTGAATACTCAACTCCTCCGTTTATCAACAGCGCACATGTACTGCTACTGCCCAGACTGTAGCCTTCCTGTCATTAGCCTGCTAATGTATCTCAACCCCTAACCCGGAGGGACAACTTAATCTCCAGGCTCATCCATTCTTAGCCGTGGCTGTTGAGATTGTGAACAGTGTTGCCATTTATCATGGTGGTTTTTACATACATGTAAATGCTTATCCACCAGCAGTGGAACTGTCACCACTAATTCATATTCTATAGGCCACTAAACAGCCATCACACGGTAATAACTTGGGGTGACTGAGCTGAATTCAGACTGGTGACAGTAGAAATGAAAGAAAAATATGTTGTGGTGCCTTTCACAGTTTCCAGATTCTCTAACAGTTTTGAAAGGATGCACAGAACCAGTTCGCTACTTACCGACAGAAGTGGATTATAAACAGGGATCCTAGTTTTCCATGATAAAACCCCCAAAGTTTTCCGATAAGAAAAACATAAAAATCTGTGTTTCTGCAATTAAAATTAAATGCTGAACTTTAGTTTCCCTAGCTACAATATATATAGTTCCCTAGTCACCGTATATATAGGTATCAGATGAATAACCGTGTTTTATTGATATATTTACAGTTGTAAAACGTTGGAATGATCCACTCACAGTACATTGTATCAGAGGGGTAGCCGTGTTAGTCCGGATCTGTAGAAGCGACAAAGAGTTCTGTGGCACCTTATAGACTAACAGACGTATTGGAGCATAAGCTTTCGTGGGTGAATACCCACTTCTTCGGATGCATGCAGTGGAAATGTCCCAGCAACACATTACATTACATCACAGTACATTGTTTCTTTACTGTTGTTGATTGCCCTGCTGTTTCAGCCTCTTGTTTTTGTTTCTTTTCATTCAGTTTAGCGCTTTCCATGTGTTCTACAACAGTCTTCCTTCAAATGTAATCTACAGCCTTGTTGCATGCAGTACAGAACAGCACATTACCATCCACATGACATTTCTCCTTGCCAAACTCAGTGACGTGGTCTTTAGGGGTGATTTTTTTTTAAGTTTGGGGCATTTTTTCATAACTTTAATTACTCACATCTGGAGGCTGAAGTGAAATTTGAGATACATTAAAACACAAACCCCTACGTGCCATTGAGTAACTTCTGTATTCCTGAAGCAGTTTATTGGAGTATGTTTAGCTATGTAAATTTAAAGCGCATTCAAAAATCAACCACAAGAGGGGGAGGTTGTGCGCACTGAATAAGTGACACTGGAACTTTCAGTAAAATTTAGTTAATAGTTAATGCGGTTTTATTTGTTCACCAAATGTAAAACTAAAGATTCTCTTTAAAAACGCAAATTCCCCGTTTTCCCCTGGCAAACGGATTTCTAGGATCCCTGATTACAACTCTTATTGTCAGTTAACTTTTTCAGAGTGAGCGATGTTCAGTAGAAGAATCACTTTGAGTTATAGATTGAAACAAACAGAGCTTAGAAAATGTCCTTTTTCTTTGAATGTTATGTCCATGGAAGAACTTGTAGTGAGTGTGTGTCCCCTTTATAGTCAGATTTGTCCATGGTTGCCTAGGTTTCCCTGGAGTTGTGTTTTAAATGGTCTGTTTCCTTTTAATCTAGATAAGTTGTTGCCAGGCCACCGTGGGGCTCTCTGGTTACATCTGATGCATTATTGTGACTCATGCACAGCCCCCAAAATGCCAGAATTCATTCTCTATACTTTCCATGCTGAATTCAGCAGACTTCCATGGAGAGAGATGCACCCAGATCGGATGCTCATGGAAGAATTCTTTAAAGTAAGCACCTAATGCGTATTGAAATAAGACCATTTATACTTTAGTTAATTCCGCCTTTGAAATTAAATGGTTGTCTCTTGCAGTTTATTTAGCCAAAGAGTACATCAATTAGGTTTATTGTAGAATCTGAGGGTTGCTATTACAATATATTATTTATAATTATTAGTACTATAATAATTTATCAGTACGATACTGCTATTGTGGGATTCAGTTACACTGATGTATGGCCCTCAGTGGTACTATCTGAGCTTATGGTATCTGAACATCGCAGTCTGAAAACATCCACTCAATGCGCAGCGGCAGTCAAAAAAGCGAACAGACTGTTGGGAATCGTTAAGAAAGGGATAGATAATAAGACAGAGAAAATATCATATTGCCTCTATATAAATCCATGATACGCCCACGTCTTGAATATTGCGTGCAGATGTGGTCGCCCCATCTCAAAAAAAGATTATTGGAATGGGAAAAGGTTCAGAAAAGAGCAACAAAAATGAATAGGGGTATGGAACAGCTGCCATATGAGGAGAGATTAATAAGACTTGGACTTTTCATCTTGGAAAAGAGATGACTAAGAGGGGATATGAGAGAGGTCTATAAAATCACGACTGATGTGGAGAAAGTAAATAAGGAAATGTTATTCACTCCTTCTCATAACACAAGAACTAGGCGTCACCAAATGAAATTAATAGGCAGCAGGTTTAAAACAAACAAAATGAATTATTTTTTCACACAACGCACAGTCAACCTGTGTAACTCTTTGCCAGAGGGTGTTGTGAAGTTCAAGACTATAACAGGGTTCAAAAAAGAACTAGATAAGTTCACGGAGGATAGGTCCATCAATGGCTATTAGCCAGGATGGGCAGGGATGATGTCCCTAGATTCTGGTTACCAAAACCTGGAAATGGGCGACAAGGGATGGATCACTTGTTGATTACCTTTTCTGTTCATTTTCTCTGGGGAACCTGGCATTGGCCACTGTCAGAACAGGATATTGGGCTAGCTGGGCCTTTGATCTGACCCAGTATGGCCATTCTTATGTTCTTAATCTCAACCTCCTTGTGAGGTAGGGCAGTGCTTTAATTCCCATTTACAGATGGGAAACTGAAAAACGTAGTGACTTGCATAAGGTGACACAGGATGTGCGTGGTGGATCAGCAATTGATCCAATTTTTCCCATGGCCCAGGCTAGTGCTCTAACCACTGAATCACTTCCTTTCTTCTAATATAGGCAGTGCCACAATGCAAATAAATAATAAGGCCTATTCATGAACCAGGGGCTCATCGTGCTAGGCGTTGTACAAACACAGCAGTAGCATAGGCAGGTCCAGAGCACAGGGGGAGCGGCGCTATAAAAAGGCGGCTCCCCCGTACTCACCCGGCGGCGGCTCTCCGGGTCTTCGGCGGCACTTCGGCGGTGGGTCCTCACTCGCTCCAGGTCTTCGGTGGTACCCGCCGCCGAAATGCCGCCGAAGACCCGGAGTGCCGCCGGGTGAGTGCAAGAAGCGGCGCTTAAAAAGAAGCGGCGCCTTTTTTTAGCAGAGGCCGCTTCCTTTTTAAGACGCCGCTTCTGCTCACAGGGGGAGTGGCCGCTCCTCCCCGGCTACGCTACTGAAACACAGAACAAAAACATGGTCACTGCCCCCAAAAGCTTACTTTCTACATATAAAACATGAGACAATGGGAGGATACAGCACAAAGATGGAGCACAGTGAGACAGTGCTGGGCAGCATGATGTGCAGTGACCACAGTATACCAGCTGCCTCGCCATTGTCACCATGCAGTGAGGTATTAAACTTTCTAAGAATGATTTTGTCAGGTGGGCTCTAGGCTTTCAGGCATTTGCGCAGAGGACAGCTTATAATTGAGTTTCTAAACAAGTAGTGAGCTTATTAATCAATTTAGTGTTCGTTTTGGTAATGTACTGAACGTTTCCCAAAAAGTTGACTCTTGATCACTTTGGGTTTATAAGGCATAATTAACATGACTTTGGAAAATAAGTATCAGTATACAGACAATGTGTGCAGTATCAATCAGTGGATTATAAACTAGTTTTATGCTAACTAAAATGATGGTCACCGTATTTCCATTTTCTAGTTGGCTGCTTCTGATTTCCACCCTAAAATTGTAGTACAGCTGGTGGTGGGACTCCAGAATCTTTCCTCCAAGGCCTTTACTGCCTTCCTGTCGGTGTTGCATTGTCCATGCACGTCTAAAATGTTACAGAATTTTTTGGTCTTCCCCAAAGAGAGAAAAGTCAGTTGCAATTTTTCAACAGAAAGTCCACAATAGCCTGAATATTGCCCCTGCATTTGAAATCGTCTGAATTTGGTGGCATTCCTGACATACTGCAAAAGACATTTCTTTGACTGGGGTTTTGGGAGGGCTGTGGGTTATGCTTCTTGATGATGAAGGGGTAGAAGGGAATTCTTGTAGATGACTGGCCGACTTGAGGTTCTGTTGAATGGCTTATTTAAAGCTGCGGAGATTGAATTGCTTTATTAATGATACTAGGGTGCCTAAAGCCATGGACAGTGTCTCTTGAGTTATTTAAATCTAAATAAATAAAATAAAGGTGCCTGTCTGTTTTCTCCTAGGTTGAAAGAGGCAGCCCGAAGAGTTGTTTCATTTTCCTGGGTTCTGTTTTATGTGACGTAAACTGGGTCAGCGTCCTGTCTGATGCCTGGAATCCCAAGCCCCATCCTGAAACACACAGTATGATTGTCTGCTTGCTCTATATGATAGTCCTGTTGGCAAAGGAGGAGCAGCTTATAAGCAAAGAGGTAATTTTGAAAAGGTTCAGAGATGGATCAGTTTGCGTTGGGTTTGTCACAAACTTAACCAAAGCTTAGAATGCTAAGATGTCTATGTGCTACGGGGACCTATGCAGATGACATATGGGGAGATGGCAATTAGAAGCCACCATATTAATGGTTGAGGCCAGACAATGTGTCTGATAGGCTGTTGACAGAGTGGTCCATCAGGTTTACAGAATAAAGACTGGGATTAAATGGGTCATTACACAAACTAAAACTATTACCCCATGCTAATTTCCCCCCTACTGTTACTCACACCGTCTTGTCAACTGTTTGAAATGGACCATCCTGATTATCACTAAAAAAGTTTTTTTTTCTCCTGCTGATAATAGCCCACCTTAATTGATTTGTCTCGTTAGAGTAGGTATGGCAACCCCCATCTTTTCATGTTCTCTCTCTATATATATCTTCCTACTGTATGTTCCACTCCATGCATCTGATGAAGTGGGTTTTAGCCCACGAAAGCTTATGCCCAAATAAATTTGTTAGTCTCTAAGGTGCCACAAGTGCTCCTCATTCTTTTTGCTAATACAGACTAACATGGCTACCACTCAGAAATATACCTTGCATCCATTAATCTCTATGTTAATTGCCATTACCAGGCAAGCAAGTGTACCATATCTAAGCCCTCCCTGAGCGTCAGCACACTGATAAAAGACATTCCACGAACTATGTCCAAACCTGGATCCATTGGGTCTGTCTATCTTAGATATGTATGTCACGCTGTAGGGAGTGGCTCTCAACTGAGTGCCTGCCTCAGAGCAAACTGTCAAAAAAGAGGACAGACAGCCCAAACTGCTGGTGTTTTCTATAATTAGATTTCACCACAACCCGCTGACAAATAGGAACTCCTGGATCACTACACTAGTCTTACCATGGAGTCACAGACAGTTCCTTCAGACTGTCCAGTCTGTCTTGCCACCCAGACAAACTGAACTTTGTGGTAAAAGGTCACTTGAACCAAAAATCACACCACATCAGGTTGTTCCCAATCCTAAAAGACCAGTCACTCAGCCCAGATTAACTGGTACTCCAGATCTTACACCAAAGACAATGCTGGTAGCCAATTTCTATAGTAAACTAAGTACAATTTTATTAGCTAAGAAAAGGAAATGAGTTATTAAAAGTTAAAGCGGATAAAATATAAGTACGTTGAGTAATTCCAAATGATGGCAGTGATGTAATAAACTGCCAGTTTCCCAAAAGTCTTTTCAGGGTACCCAGGTGATTTCTGGGGATCTCTACTTTTGCATCTAGTACATTTCCCTGTAAGAGTCCAAACAGTCCAGAGATGAAGGATCTGTCCTTGAATCAAGACTTACAGCTTCTTCTCACAGACAACAAGCTTACAGTGACGCTACCCAATGTGGGCTTTTCCTTTGATGTTTGGCAGTGAGGAATGCATTTTGAGGCTACTTGACCTCAGGTCATCTTACACAGTGACCATGTGCTTTGAAATTAGCCTTTTTTCTGATAAAGCTCTTCATTTGCATTTCACACGGCTTTAGTTACAGGTGTATATGTTATAGAAATGTTTGCTATTACATTATAACAGGACGCAAATGATTGAAAACTATGCAAGTAACGACCCATTCATTTTCATTATGTTTAAACACCAAATACATTCATACATTTAACAATCGCTTTGATCTATGCTAATACACAAGTGAATTGACCTGGCTCTGACCTGAGCTGGCATCTGGTCTGTCACTGTCACAACATATAGTATGGGATGATTTATGGGGTTTGGTCCTGCTTTGAGCAGGGGCCTGAGGTCCCTTCCAACCCTGAGATTCTGTGATTCTATGATTGTATATATATGGTTCCCTTTAGCATAATGTCGAAGCATCTCACCATTGTACTGTATTTATCCTCTCAAAACACAGAGAAGTGCTATTATGCCCATTTTACAGATGGGCAACTGAGGCACAAAGATCACACAGGAAGTGTTTAGTGGAATAGGGACTTGTAGCCAGGTTATCCAAGTTCCAGCCCTGTGCACTAACCACTGGACCACTTCCCTCTTTTGAGGTAAATTTCTAGTGCCCACAGTGGGACATCTTCATGTGAGGAGCCTGATTTACTCTGGTGTATTAAATAAAATTATTGCTTCACCCTGCTCCCCATGGCCCCCGTAAATAAGAACATTTCACTGGTTAGGGCCTTTCTGTGAGAATAAGGACTGAAAATACCCTTAGCTTGAGACTGGACTTCTATATTGTGTTGCGTGAATGTGGCATGATGACCTCTCTGTGAATTGAATTTTACAGTTTTTAATGCATATGCATCCGGAGCTCAGGGGAGAGGGGAGACATGTTTGATGAATCCAGATAGATATATCTGGTTCCAAGCTTTTATAATGAGGAGTCAGCCCTCTACAAGGAGGCAGGCTGCTGTATTCTCTCTAGCAGGGAATGATTAACTGATGTGTGCTACTCTTAAATGTAATAAACAGCTGTACTTCAGGGAGGGCTGAGAGGGCTGAAAGCGTAGTAATGTTTTGTGTATTGCTTAAGTGGAGGTTGTTCTATCATAGGAAGTGGTTGTAAGAATCAGTGATCTAGCTGCAACTGAGCCTCCAGTGACTTTTTAGGGTTGTAAAAAACCAAAAAAACACGCCTGTCCCCACCACTGAATCTTTATCTCCCTCCTCCAGGTGATTCTTCCCCAACAGCCATGGAAGACACTTCCTAGAGAAAAAAGAACGAGGAATACTTGTGGCACCTTAGAGACTAACAAATTTCTTTGGGCATAAGCTTTCGTAGGCTATAGCCCACTTCATCAGATGCATAGAATGGAACATACAGTAGGAAGATATATACTGAGAACATGAAAAGGTGGAAGTTGCCATACCAACTCTAAGAAGCTAATTAATTAAGATGAGCTATTATCAGCAGGAGAAAAAACACTTTAGTAGTGATAATCAGGATGGCCCATTTCAGACAGTTGACAAGGAGGTGTGAGTAACAGTAGGGGGATACTTAACATGGGGAAATAGATTGCAAACACGGGGAAATAGATTCAATTTGTGTAATGACCCAGCCACTCCCGGTCTTTATTCAAGCCTAAATTAATGGTATCCAGGTTGCAAATTAATTCCAGTTCAGCAGTTACTCGTTGGAGTCTGTTTTTGAAGTTTTTTTTGTTGAATTGCCACTTTTAAGTTAGTTACTGAGTGACCAGAGAGGTTGAAGTGTTCTCCTACTGGTTTTTGAATGTTATTATTCCTGATGTCAGATGTGTGTCCATTTATTCTTTTGCGTAGCCAATGTACATGGCAGAGGGGCATTGCTGGCACATGATGGCATATATCACATTGGTAGATGTGCAGTGCAGGTGAACGAGCCCCTAATGGCGTGGCTGATGTGATGATGTCCTATGATGGTGTCACTTGAATAGATATGTGGACAGAGTTGGTACTGGGCTTTGTTGCAAGGATAGGTTCCTGGGTTAGTGTTTTTGTTGTGTGGTGTGTATTGTTGCTGGTGAGTATTTGCTTCAGGTTGGGGGGCTGTCTGTAAGCGAGGACTGGCCTGTCTTCCAAGGTCTGTGAGAGTGAGTGATCGTCCTTCAGGATAGGTTGTAGATCTTTGATGATGCGCTGGAGAGGTTTTAGTTGGGGGCTGAAGGTGACGGCTAGTGGTGTTCTGTTATTTTCTTTGTTGGGCCTGTCCTGTAGTAGGTGACTTCTGGGTACTCTTCTGGCTCTGTCAATCTGTTTCTTCACTTCAGCAGGTGGGTATTGTAGTTTTAAGAATGCCCAGGAGTCAACTACTACAGGACAGGCCCAACAAAGAAAATAACAGAACGCCACTAGCCGTCACCTTCAGCCCCCAACTAAAACCTCTGAGTGTCCTAAAATAGACCCAACGTGGCTGAATTGTTACAATTATAATTTTAATAAAGATCTAACATTCTTGTCAATCTGATTTCATTTGGGTTATTTCCAGGTCATTAGGGTACTAGATTGTATTGAGTTAACTGCAATTGAGAAACATAGGAATATTCAGTCATTCTGATTTATAAGCAACTTCACAATGAACTAATCTTGGAAAGTTCCAGTGTATTAGGAGAACCTTTGTGGCTGTAGCTTTCTTGTAGTGGAATGTTTTTGGAATTCCGTGGGGAGGGTGGGGGGATGAGGAGGAGGAGGAGGAGGGGGAGGAAGAATGTTGGAAGTAGCATAGTATAGTGGATAAAGTGCTGGACCAAATGATGGGACATCTGGGTTCTGTTCCCGCCTCTGCCACTGACATATTTTACCTGACCGGTGTAACCTTAGGGAAGTCAGGTCATGTCTCTGTTCCTCCGCTCGCCCTCTGATGCTTTCCTATGTGTGTAGATTAAAGCTCTGTTCATGGCAAGGACCATTTTATTATGCCAACACATTAGCCTGCTAATTTTGGTTGGGGCTGTCAGATGCCACTGTAATACCAATACAAATGCAATGAGTATTATTTTAGTACAGTGAACTATTAAAGCCACACGGCTTGCAGTCAGTTGTTTGGTAGGTTTTTTTTATTACACTCTGTGCATCTCTAATCTAAACGTTGTGGATTGATCTCTCCATTGGTTTCCAATATTTAGTATTGTGACTATACATAGAGATTTTAAAACGTAATTTGTTTTTTTTAATCTTCAGGAATCTCCACTGATTAACCTTCTTGGACAGACCAGCTCTCTTCCATGGCAACTTGTACGCATTCAGTCTTATCAAAGCATCATCAGCTACTTTAGCAGCCACTATCCTCCTTCCATCATCCTAGCCAAGGATTCTGCAGCTGAACTGATAGTGAAACTCTTAAAAGTTTCTGCAGGCTTTGGTGCTTCTTCCGATAGTCATGTGCATCTTGTAAGTATGATTGGCAGTTCCTCTGGACTGTTCTTGATCATCTTCTAGTTTCTTGTTGAGGTTGCGATGTGTTGTGTGGTCATATGGTCCATGAGAATAGAGCTAAGTGTGCCAACTTTTTTAAATTTTAATAGGATGCAACACCAAAATGCCAAGCATACATTCACCAGGTGGTTCAGTTTCTCAGCACCCTGGAACAAAGTGGAAAAATAACCCTTTCGGTATTGGAACAAGAAATGTCAAAGCTCTTAGACGATATTGTCATCTTTAACCCTCCAGGTTGGTTCTAAGGAAATGCCATGTTTTTTACAGTTGTCAAGACCTATTATTTATAGAGGTAGGCTAGTTACATATACAGATACATTTTTTAACTATTTCATGTATTTACAGTACATGCAATATTTCTGAGATGGGTGTTGGGCCTCTGAGGATTTATTGACCATGTAATCAATGTCCCTTGGAAAGTACCTTGGTTTTGAAGAACACGTATGCGCTTTCACACAGCTGAAGGGGAGAGAATTCCCTCTCTCACTCATCAGCCAAAAGAAAGAAGGTTCTTGGGTGTAGGCTGTTTGGAACGGGTGGTGGAAGAGCCCTCCTTGTAGCAGCTACACAGCATGTTGTCATGTATCAGATTTGTTAGACACTTGCTAGTTAGAAGCTGATGGAGGGGAAAAAAGGTGCAGCTCCCTTAGCAGCATCCAATGACAGCACATTCCCACTTCACAGCAGCTGGGGTGGGGAGGGCTGCACTTCTCACAAGAGCATTGCCCCAGGACCTTGCTCATGTGGCATTCTCCCTTTTCCTGTCAGCCTTTGGTTCATTAGGTGTCTGGTAAAAAATTTTTACAGCCGGGTCTAAGTGGCTGTGGCCTTGAGGAAGTCCATTTAACTTCTTAGCCTCCATTTCACCATTTGAACTATGGTGACAGTAATACTTCCTTGCAGCGGGCTGTGAAGATTAATGAGTTAGTTGTTCAGTTTATAAAAATAATATTAAAATACTTCATTTCCATTTAGTAATGGTAAATTGTTGAATTAAATTGTGAAATGTGCTTTCTTTAGATAAGGATTATAAGAACTAAGCATTATAATTGCATGTTTAAATTGCTTTACATAGCAACCACTTATAACAATTTTCTTTAAAGGGTCCCTATGAAATAGAATAGGCACTATGAAAAGAGATTCAGGGTCTGAATATGACGTGAGGGGTTCAGATGCTTAGACTGGCAAGATTATCTGGATAATCTAGTATTTTGGGAAATGCTGTGGGACGCTAACATTTCTAGGATTCCTGTGGTCATATTTGAAGTGGTCAAACAGCTATAAGTGTTCATTAACTTTATTTTATAACCAAGTTGCGTTGAGTGGGAGCCCCATAAATGCCTCCCTCCCCCCCCCAAATAATAGTAGTACCTAAAGGCCCCAGCTGAGATCAGGACTCTGTTGAGTGAGGAACTGTACAAATATATAGTTATAGTTCCTAGCCTGAAGTGTCTAATTCGGCAAGACAAAGCAGATTCTTAGGAAGGATTATCATCTCCTTTTTATAGATGTAGAACTGAGGCACATAGTGAATAAGTGACTTGTTCAAGGTCATACAGGAAGTCTATTGCAGTGGCAAGAATTGAACCCAGATCTCCTGAGTCCCAGTCCAGTGCCTCAAACACAGGACCATCCCTCCTCCCTTCTTTCATTTTATTTTTATACCTGACTTATTCTTACTCATATTTTTTTTCTTTGACTTTCAGACATGGATATGCAAACTCGTCATATGGCTCTCAGTAGTCTCTTTTCAGAAGCACTGATGATGATGAATAATGCTAGCATCACAACAGCAGAGTCGCTACGGGGTAGCTTACAAAACTGGATCAACACCAAAGTGCATGGCCTGCTAGTGATGCCCCTGCTAACAGCAGCATGCCAGAGCCTGGCATCGGTCAGGCATATGGCAGAGACCACGGAAGCTTGTATTACAGCTTACTTTAATGAAGGTAAGAGAGAACCTCGCATTCTGTCACTAATGCCAAGTTCTGAGCTAACATTAAAGATCACCCTTGAAATGTCCACTCATTAATTGCTAGGTTGGAGTTCCTTGTAGCTGCAGGCTACTCAGTAATAGCTTTAACTTGGTTTTAATTTCATAATCAGACCTTCTTCCCTGAAGTATGTTGTTGATGTTACTTACTGTGCTCCGTGTGTGTATCTGCAGTAATACCTATACACAGTCAAGTAAGTTATGGACAGTGTTGTTGCTTATTTTTGAATTTCTTTGGTTGTATGTTTTACAGTCTTAATGTAATGATTTCTTAGAATTGTTTCCGTCCACATAACACTTTCTGATACTGTCTGGCTTTGCCTGATGGCTACTCTCGTTCTAGCTGAGGGGAACTGAATGACTCTTTGTATGTATTCTAGTCCATCCTTTTGTGGAAAAGTCATACAGAATTTAATAGAAAAGAATAGTTTTTAAAAACTGTCATGTAGAATTTAATACAAATGTTATGTTGTTTGGTAGAATTCTGTGGGATGGTTATAAGAAACCATGTAGAGAGGATCATCTTCTCTCTCAAATTGTGTAGGTTTTTGGAGTGATTTCTATGGAACTATGTATCTATTTCTGCCCCAGTCAATTCTGTAAGATTTTAGCCCGCCCAAGGGAAGTGTTTGAAGTCCTATCACTGGGACTTACAAAATTAATACTGCTCTAACACCAGCAAATATATTTGGTTGCATGGAGATGGATGAGATAACCTAATAGGTCTTTTCCGTCTTTAACCTCCATGATTCTCTGACAAGCTGATGATTTGGAAAATAGTTTCCAAAGTATGAATTATTTAATTTAAAGGAACATAATCAAGTAGGTTAGGTCTAAAGCGTTACCCTGTCCTAAAACTGTTTTAACAAACACGTCCTGTCCTTTCTGTTTTCTCTTCTCTCACTTTGTTTTAAGAATTTCCTCTCAACCAGGATTTAGGCTGGGGCCCTATACTCGCCTCCCTTCAAGTTCCTGAACTCACAATGGAAGAATTTCTGCAGGAATGTTTATCCTTGGGAAGCTACCTGACCCTTTATGTCTACATGCTGCAGCGTTTAAACACTGAACAGACTCTGACCAATGAAATGAAAATGCTGCTAACTCTTGGCAAATGGCTAGAGCAAGTGTATCCAAGGTATTTAAAGTCTGATTCAGTACAGTCATTAGGTCTGGTATAGAACTATACTCCAGGCTTTCTAATCCCAGCTCTGCCACTGTTTCTTGAGCAAGTCATCTTGGCCTACATTTTCAGATATCCACTAATTTGGAATATGTTGCATTCTCAGTGTTCAATTTGAGATGCAAGGGGCCTGATTTTTTTATAAGGTGCTGAAGCTAATGTGGGGTGCTAAACTTTGGGGGAAAAAATTAAGGCCCGAGTATTTCCAAGTGGGCACCCAGTATTGGTGGGCACTTTTTGAAAATGGAGGTCTTCATGTCCCCGCATCCCTGTAAAACATAGATAAATGGAACAGGAAGGAGTGTGGTGAGAATTGTGTTGTTTGTAAAGAGCTTTGAAGCTGTAAAATGCTATGGTACTGTAAGTACTAAGTATTTATTAAAATACAAATAGTGCTGGTGCATAATGAACTAATATTACATGTTGCTCAACGGTTCTATCCAGAATGTAGCAAATCTGTTGGCTGGTAAATGCCTCTCCATTTCAATGGCAATAGGGGCAAAATTTTCTTGATTAAAACATCTTGCTAGGAAAATGCATGCTCCCCTCTTTGCAGTTTGGCTGTCTGATGACTGTTGTACCCTCCAGCTCTATTCACTTGATTGCCAAAGTGGGGAAAGACCGCAATCTGCAAAAGGCTGTTTTGGTACCTTCTCCAATGCTAAACGCCTGCTCCAAGATTGCTGCGGGGTTTTTGGTGGTGGAAAGACTGGACAGAAGTTATTGGAGCACTGCCTGATGCAGATATCTCGTGCTAATGCTTTCTGTGGAATATCCGAGTTCATTAACCTTGGGTGTGACTTCAGGCTGTTTGGTTTTAAAACAGTCTTTAAAAATATCCCCAGAGGAACTTGTGCTGGGTGCCTTGCTCAGCAGAAGCCTTCAATGTTTCCACTGCTATACAATAAAGTGGAAAGTTTTAAAATCATGGTTAAAACAAAATCTACTGCTTCTCAGAGTATCAAATACCTGTAAACAAAGCCAAGATCAAAGAACAATGGGCCTGACTCACCAGTCTGTTACACCAGTTTTTATACCATTTTTAAAGAAATTTAAGGGCAGAAGGAGTCATTGTGATAGTCTAGTTTAACCTCCTACATAATACAAGCCTTCGAATCTCCCCCTTCAATTTCTACATCAAGCCCATACTTTCTGGAATTCCACTTCACTGAAGTTATTCCAGGATAAAAACTAGTGGATCTAAATGTCCTTCTCAAACTTGTCAGCTAAACACCTCACTGGGCTGGTGGGCACAGGGACACTTCCCAGTGCCACAGGCTTGAGAGATGTTGAAAGAGAAGGAAGATCAGTTTCTAAGCATTGTTCTTTTATCTACCAAAAGCTCAGTGAAGGAAGAGGCAAAGCTGTTTCTTTGGTGGCATAAAGCCCTGCAGTTATCCTTACTCCAAACGGAGCAGAATGACACCATCCTGATTGAATCAGTCATCCGGATATTGCTCTCAATACAGGGCAGGCAGAGTCAGCTGGCTGAGGAGAGACTGATGTCCGGAATACTGGGTGTTATTGGTCTAGGCAAGAAATCTCCTTTGTCACCCAGGTAAGAATTTAGGAAGGAGTCCTCTGATTAAGAAGGCACGTATTTTGAAAATCTTATACACTTTATGAATGGATGGACCTAAGCTCGGAAGTTGGGTTAGGAATCCAAAGTTTGGGGGTGTTCTTGTTTTGGCCCATTATAGAGAAGCAATGGAGTTGGGACCGCATTAAGATCTTAATGTAAACTTTCCCATCATTTGTGCTGGAGAGAGGGGAAGTTGGGTGTTCTGGTTTGGTGCCATCTCTAGTTATGTTTGCAGAGAGATCCATCAAAGAGAATACTTGCCTGGCTTTCTTTTACCTTGTCTCTAGCAGTCAACTGTCTTGCATTACCAGCGTGTGTATATTCATTTTCCACTCTGCCTTTCCTATATTATCTTGTATGTGTTGGAAAACATGAGAGTGGTTCAAAGAAACACTGAACTTTGCGTGTTACGCAGTTTCCTTCCTGAAGAGATGGATAGGGAGCTGGGTAATAAGAGAACAAAAAGAAATTCAGCTGAAAAATGAAAGGGAAAATAATCCAAACCAGAAATATTCATTTGGCCCTGATCCAGCAAAGCACTTAAGCATGAGCATAACTTTAAGAATATGAGTGGTTTCTTTTGGGCGAAATCCTACCCCCATTGAAACCAATGGCTAAGGATACAACTCTGTCACAGAGGTCACGGATTCTGTGACTTTTCGGGACCTTCATGACTACTTCCAGGGCAGGGCTGGAGCAGCTGTCAGCCCCGGGGCCACTGGAGTAGCAGCCGGGGTTGGGGTCAACCCCACTGCTGCTGGAGAAGTGGTGGTCAGCCCTAGGGCTCCCCCCTGGGACTGGAGCAGCAGTGGGCTGGAGTGGCTGACGGAGATCAATCCCAGCATCACTCTGACTATTAGTCTTCCCTTAGGGTGTTTTTTTAGTGAAAAGTCAGGGACAGGTCACAGGCGTCCATGTTTTTTTGTTTATTGCCCGTGCCCTGTCCCTGTCCTGTACTAAAAATGCCAGTGACAGAATCTTAACCTTACCAATGGCAAAGCTCCCATTAAGTTGAGTGGGGCCAGGATTTTGCCCTTGGATTCCAGTGATAGACATCTCAAAATACACAAAGGCTATAAGTACAAAGAATTAAAAGATGTGCTTTGGGGTGATCTGAGGATATAACTAGGGACCAACGCGATCTGCAGTTTATTTGTGTTCATTGTATTATACTGCAAGAGGTGCATTGCTTTGAAAAAAAAAAAAAGTAGAAAGATCCCACCCCTGGTTTAGTGCAAGAAATACGAGGGTGATATTTTTGGCACGTCTAATCCTAATGCTCAGTAACATCTAGATTTTACATCAACTTCTCTCTTCCTCTTGACACTTAAGGTTCCGTGTGGTCGCCCGCAGTATGTCAGCCTTCCTGTCGGTGCAGATTCCTCAGGAGAATCAAATCCGTCTGAAGCCTGGTTCAGAATTGCAGCTCTCACAGAAAGCCCAGCAGGTAGTGTGTCAGCCATTGATTTCACTGAGCATCCTCTGTCTCTGTATTGGTTAATCAAGTTGCAGTGTGAGGGAATCATTACAAACAATGTATATTAAGCCTACTTTTCTGAAATGCCTGATTTCAGTGAAAGCAAAATGTCCGTCCTAATTTGGCCCTCAATGCTTTCCCCCTCTTTATATCTGGATCTAAATTCTGAATTTCAAGAGCAATTAGTTGATCTTATCCTTGTCACTTGAGGAACATTTGTTTGTATCACAAACTACTGCACTATTTGATAGAACTTGGCAGGACTGCTAGTGGGTGTTTGAGAGAGCAAGACTAAGGTACTTGAGGTGATCTAGGCCGGGGAAGTGAGTTGCATTGGCAAAGCGGGTTGCACAGCAACCCATGTTTGGCAGCAATATTTTGGCCCATTATAAATCTTAAAACACACAGCGTTCAGTGAAATAGTAAGTTCAAGACACTGAGTGAAAAATAATGGAAACTAAATAAGAGTAGGAACTGGAAAATATACTCTTTTTGGCAATGGGACAAAGGAGAGGATTGAACACTTTTACCAGTGGCACATCAATTTCCAGTATTTTGTGTGTTTCTTAAACTTTGGATCAAAAATAAACCTTTCCAATAACTTCAGAATACAAAAGGTGTCAATAAAAAGTGGACAGAAAAGGGTTAAGTTCTTCTGAGGCCTTGTCTGTATAGACAGGATGCACTGGTTTAATTAAAAGTGTAATTTTTAAATGGATTTAAACTGGTGCATACCTGTGTGTGGTCTCGCTCTCATTTCTATTTAAGAGGGGCTTATTTCAGTTTAACTGATTCCTAATTGTCTAAGCTAAATAAGACTGGTTTAAATCCAAATAAGAGTGTCTGTGAAACCTTTGGTACCAGTTTAACTTAACTGGGTTTAAATTGTTCCTTTGGGTAAATCAATGCAACTTTGTCATGTCCACGATAGCTGAGTTCAGGAACGTTGGGACCCAGCAACAGCAGGTAGAAGGGATGAAAAAATATCAGCCTTGACTTTAATATATTCTCTTTAAAGGGTTATATTCAGGCTATGTTTAGCCCAACATTTAAGTTTTGTGAATACAAACCTTTAAATGACTAAGGCAACAGAAAAACATCCCCCTGCAGAGTGTTTGTAACCCACACATTGCAGCAATATGCTAGTGCATGAGAACCTGATAGTGGAATTAACCAGGAATAAAAGCGAAGCTTACTACTCTCTTTTCCTTCTTTGGTATGAGTGAAATGTAAATTAGGTTCATTCAGAATTCTTCCAGCTTTAATTAATCACTGGTGTTATCGCTAACTTAGGTTAGGGATTTCTTTTTAACATACGATTTTTAACCCGACAGTGTTGGGCAGAAACAATATATATACTGATATGGAAATCATGGGTTCTGATAAGAACAGTGTGAAGTGAATTGCAAGAGTACTATGAGCTGTATTTGATGTGTTTTCCCCTAAGGTTAACTCTTTAGTGCTTGATGTAAATATAAATGATATGCCTATTAAAAAACCACCGTGAGACTTAAGACAGGGTGTTTGTTCCTATCACACATGGAGAGAGAACAACATTGGCATATGTAGTGTGAATCTAATCTGCTGATACTGTTCTCTACAAAATGTGCATGTTGAATATTACTTGATCATGGGAGCTTGTTATACAAATATTTGTATAAAACCACTAGGTAGATGTAGGGTCAGATCCTCAAGTAGTGTAAATCAATATAGATCCATTGAAGTAAACGGAATCACATATGTTTACACTAGCTAATGATCTGGCCCATTAATTATAACTGCAGAAAATAGGGACAGAATATACTTAGCTAACTGAATTTTTCCCTATCTTTGTAGGCACTGAATACCCTTGAATCTATGGCATCAAACAAACAATATATGGAGTATCAGGAACAGCTCTCCCAAGCATCCCAGTTTATCAAGCACCCAGATCATTGTCTTCAAGATGCAAATAATCTCTTGGCTCTTCTTGTGAACACTCTGTACCCAGAAGTGCATTACTTGGACATTATACGATAGCAAGCACTGAGATCACCAGCAACCTTTACAGTCTTGGCTTTCTCCAGTTTACGTTCAAAGTTGTTACTGCACAAGTAATTTTCACTTGGAGAGTTGTACTTTATATCAAAATGAATCAAAGGGGGAGCATGGGTGGGAAATGTCCACGGGCATGTTTTCAACTCTCTTGGTTTTTTTTGTTTTAAGTTCTTAACCTACTGCTTTAAATGGAGTCCCTCAATTTCTGTCTGGTGAAAACACTTGAATGGCTTCCCGTGTAAAGTACAATCTAAAAGGGTAATTGAGACTAGTTTTGTGAATACTTTGAGAGAATGTAGCTTGTCCTAGTCTTGTATACAGCAGTTGATTTTTTGCTTTGTGCCTTTTTCTTCTTCAGAGACTTCATTGCTTGGGCCAATCCAAATGTCAGGATTGTGTGTAAGCAGAGTTTTGGACCACAGTTTAACCATTGAACCTCTAAAAGTTATCTACCTACCTATTCTGAAACTCGGAAACTCACTATATCTATGAATATAGTATCTCTTTAAAAATTGAACTTCTCTGTGATCGCACAGACCTCTGCAGTTGAATGTGACCCTTTACATCTCTTTCCACCCCTATAAGCATTAGCTGACATTTTAACTAAGCACTTGAGATTTTTCCCGACTTCCAGAAGTTACTGAATCTGATTCCATGTTGTCTGCTAGAATGAACCATTCATGTCCATGTTGCTTGTATTATAAAGACAGATAAAGTCAAGAACTTGAGTTTCTAGATGTAGAAGGGAAAATAGCCAATGGTATTCATGTTAGCACACCAATTCCTCAGTGCTGCTGAAGGAGACTGATTGATTGTTTTATGGCTGAATTGACCAGCAGGGAGATTACTGTGACTTTCCTTCCTTACTAGTTGTGTATCTTGATATTGGAGATGACACTGTCAGAAGTGACCTACTCTGTGTTTAATTTGGGGATTCCTTCTGAAAATTCTGTTACCAAGGTGTGAACTGTGGGCCTGTAAATTTGTCACCTTAAATATCATAATCTTTGTTGCTTTCTTTGCGTGCATTAATGAAAGGAACATTTAATAAGAAAGCAGAGAATAGGTCTTCCCAGCTGTGGTTATTTGCCTCCGTAGGATCTGATGTGTTCCAAATGGCCTTAAAGTTCCGTAGCCATGGTCTGCGAATGCCTCAGGATTTTTGCAAAGGAACCATGATATCTTTTTTCCATCTATTACTCAGTGCCTTTATGTTTAGGACATGCTCACATTTTAAAACACTTAGCTCTGGTCACCAATACAGGAAAAGTGCTACCTACAACCTCTTCCATAACTGATCATCAGCACATTCACTATTATTGGACTTAAATATAGTTTTAGTGTTAGAGAACTAACCAGTTACTGTGTGACTCACTTGTTTTGTAATTTCCCTTTCTCTTCTTGCCAAATTATGCAAACCGTGTCAGTTGGGACTTCAGACAACACCCATTCTCCAATTGGCCTTGCAGTTTTGCTCTCTATGTACCAGCCCATATTTGCTATGTCCTTCGTTTTGTGCATCAGCCAACCATCTCACCCGCATGTTTTCAACGGACCCTTTTGGGAACTTCGCAACTGGAAAAAGAAATTCTACTGCTTGTTTTGTTTAGGGTTAAGGCACTGGTTTTAGCACTTTTATCAGACGTAATGTTATGCCTCAGTTGTGTAAAAAATGTGACTATTATGTATATATTTGACATAGAGGTTTTAAAACAAAAGCCATTGTGTCAGCACTTGAGTTTTTACAGATGGTGAGTTTATAATGTGTGTACTAGGCCTGCAAAGACCGTATGAAATAAAAACATGAAAATCAAGTAGCTTCCGGTAAAGGTCCTGATAATTCCATTGAGCCACAAGGGCAGCCATATTATCCCACAGTGTGTAACTTATTGTTCTTGGGAGAGGAAGGTATTATCTGGGTGTCTGAAGTCTTCACGTTAGGTTATTTGCCTTTCCTGACTCTATTCCTTGTATGCCCGTGGCACTACCAGGTTATATGATTGGCAGAGGTCCTAAGAGAAGCCCAAGAGGAGAATGGCAAGAATGTTGCTTTTTCTTCATGGTAATATTTATTACAGTCTTGTAAATAAAAGCTGTTTAAAGTTATTTTGTGCCGTTTTGATCCCTAAAGTATCAATATTTGTGGCTTTTGGAAAACTTGAACTGTACCGCGTCCATTGCAATAAAGTGAATGGTCTGCTGGACTGGTCTGCTGGAATGGTCTGCTGGACTGCAGCCTAATTTCTATTAAGAAAATGAAAGCTGGAAGAGGAAATTCATTCATTCCGGCCTTGGACTCTTTGTGATCATCTAGTCTGACCTCCTGTGTAGCCAACGCCATAGAACTCTTAGAATTCTTAGAGCAGATTGTGACAGGTTGGACCCCTCTTCCGGGGTGCCACCTAATGTATTGGGATCCCCACTGAGGCCCCCTGTTCCACCAGCCTGGGCTCCCTCACCCTGTCCTACAGGTAGGGACACACCCAGCTGTAGAATCACACAGAGTCTGTAACCAGTTCTGTGTGGGAAGACTCAGCTCGGGGAATTGCCCAGCACTTAGGTGCACACACCCTCTGGAGTGTAAACCCAAAATGATATTGTCTTGTGCTGTATAGAGATCTATACAGCGTAAGCTCATGAAATTCGCTCCCTCCCTCAATGTGGAGGAAGATATGCACAGCTTTTTGCCTTCCCCCGCTCCACAGTTATGAATTGCACAAACTGGGTTTTAGAATAAATGAAAAAAGAAGCTTCTGAGCTACAAAAGGTAGATTTTAAGTGATTATAAGGGATAGCCAACAGATTACTGAGCAAATAAAACAATCACGCAAAATAGGCTTAATACATTAAAGAAATTGGCTACAAATAGTAATTTCTCACAGTAAATATTGTTTTATGCAGGTTGCGGAGTTTCTTGAAGAGAAACTCCACTGCTTGTGAGCTTAAATCTCCAGGTATTCCCTTTATAGGCTGACCTTTCTTGCCTGGGCTCAGCCCCTGCTCCCTCCTCCATTTAGTTTCTTTGTTTCTTCGGGTGTTTTCAGCAGTTTTCCTTCTTGGGTGGGGAAGCAGTGGAGAAGAGCCAAGATTAACTCACTCCCCAGCCGTAAATAGAATTTGCATATGGCAGGAATCCTTTGTTTCCCAGTTTGACCTCCAACCTCTTCCAGTGGAAAAATACCAGAAGTCCAAAATGATGTCCAATACAAGGTGACATGATCACCTGACCCTACAGTGTTAAAGCAGCATCCCAGGAAACGTCTCAGGAAGGAGGGAGATTAGCATCTTCAAAGACCTATTTTCCTTCCTAATGGCCCATTCAGGCTGATTGCCTACTGTCTGGTGGGCGTTCCCCAGGTGCAAGCACCTTTCTAACTGATACATAGTCCATATACCTAACTTCAGATACAGAAATGATACATGTATACCAATAGGATAATCCCATTCAGTAAATCCTAGCCTTTCCAATGATATCTCACATGATCCATCTTGCGTAAAATACGTCTTACTTATGCCATATTCATATCCTAAGCATATTTCTATGAGAATATGGGGCATAATGTCATGCAGATCTTTTAGAAAAACAACAATCTTGATTTTAAAATTGCCAGTGATGGAGAAGCCACAATGACCCTTCGTAAATTGTTCCAATGGTTAATTGCTCTCTCTGAAAAATTTATACCTTATTTTTGGTCTGAATTTGTCTAGCGTCAACTTCCAGCCATTGGATTGTGTTCTACCTTTCTCCGCTAGACTGAAGAGCCCAATTACTCAATATTTGTTGGCCCAGGTAGATACTGATAGACTGTAATCCAAGTCACCCCTTAACCTCTTTGTTAAAATAAATAGAGTGACCTCTTTGAGTCTATAACTATGAGATATGATTTCCGGTCATTCCCATGGCTCTTCTCTGAACCCTCTTCAGTTTATCAACATCCTTCTTGAACTGTGGGCACCAGAACCGGACACAGAAGTCCAGAAGTGGTCGCACCAGTGCCAAATGTAGAGGTAAAATAACCTCATGTAGCTGTGCTATGCCGATGGGTGAGAGCTCTCCTGTCAGCATAATTAAACCACTGCCAACGAGCAGCAGTGGCTATGTTGGCGGGAGAGTGTCTCCCGCCGACAGACAGCTGTCACACTGACAGAAGTGCTGTGGTGAACTTACGTTGCTCAGAGGGGTGTTTTGGTTTTTTTCACATTCCTGAGCGACAGAAGTTATACTGACAAAAGTGCTAGTGTAGACATAGCCTTACTAATTTGAAATGAGCCAGTGGAAAGAATAGCACTTTTCTGCCTCTACTCAGGGGTGTTTCCCCACCTATTCCTTTTCCTGCTTTTAATTTGCACCTTTGCCATCCTGCTGAGCTGGAACACTCATGGGGAGGAAGATGATTTCTGATTTATATCTTTTTTTTTCCTGGAGGATTTTAATATCTTCTTTTGGACTGTCAAAGACAGCTTGTCCCTGGAGGACATGGTTTCAAATAGCCTTTGTGAACTAGCCAGCCACTGAGCGCTCCCATGTTTGGAGGAACTTAAATCTTCTTGGGGGACTTGCAATATCTCTTCTATTAATTCCAGAATCAGGAATGGTGAGTACAGAGAGTTCTAAACACATTTGTGTGTGTGTTCTGTCACCATTGTATACATCTCTAGTTAGATATGGACAAGAAGTCTTTTTTCTATCTGTTCGTGGTTTGATTGTGCTCTGAACATATCAAAAACATATGATGATTCTTTAAAGTTAAAGATTGTTTATACATTTTACTTATTTTATAGGCTTCACTTGCCAAAAACTTACGCTTATTAAGTTTGCAGATGATACCAAACTGGGAGGGATTGCAACTGCTTTGGAGGATAGGGTCATAATTCAAAATGATCTGGACAAATTGGAGAAATGGTCAGAGGTAAACAGGATGAAGTTTAATAAGGACAAATGCAAAGTGCTCCACTTAGGTAGGAACAATCAGTTTCACACATACAGAATGGGAGGAGACTGTCTAGGAAGGAGTACGGCAGAAAGGGATCTAGGGGTTATAGTGGACCACAAACTAAATATGAGTCAACAGAGTGATGCTGTTGCAAAAAAAGCAAACATGATTCTGGGCTGCATTAACAGGTGTGTGGTGAGCAAGACACGCAAAGTCATTCTTCCGCTCTACTCTGCGCTGGTTAGGCCTCAACTGGAGTATTGTGTCCAGTTCTGGGCACCGCATTTCAAGAAAGATGTGGAGAAATTGGAGAGGGTCCAGAGAAGAGCAACAAGAATGATTAAGGGTCTAGAGAACATGACCTATGAAGGAAGGCTGAAGGAATTGGGTTTGTTTAGTTTGGAAAAGAGAAGACAGAGGGGACATGATAGCGGTCTTCAGGTATCTAAAAGAGTGTCATGAGGAGGGAGAAAACTTGTTCATCTTAGCATCTGAGGATAGAACAAGAAGCAATGGGCTTAAACTGCAGCAAGGGAGGTTTAGGTTGGACATTAGGAAAAAGTTCCTATCTGTCAGGGTGGTTAAACACTGGAATAAACTGCCCAGGGTGGTTGTGGAATCTCCATCTCTGGAGATATTTAAGAGTAGGTTAGAAAAATGTCTATCAGGGATGGTCTAGACAGTAATTGGTCCTGCCATGAGGGCAGGGGGCTGGACTCGATGACCTCTCGAGGTCCCTTCCAGCCCTAGAATCTATGAATCTATGAACCTCTCTACTCCTACTTGACCTTCCCAGGAGCGTATTAGCGTTTTTGGCCACAGTATCCCACAGGAAGCTCATGATCAGCTGATTATCCACTGCAACCCCAAAATCTTTTCCGGAGTCGCTGATTCCCAGAATAAAGTCCCCCATCCTATAATATGGCCTACCTTCTTTGTTTCTAGATGTGTACTTTTACATTTAGCCTTATTAAAACACGTTTGCTTGAGCTCCATTTACCAAGCAATCCAGATAGCTCTGAATCAGTGACCTGTCCTCTTCATTATTTACCACTCCCCCAATTTTTGTGTCCTATGAAATTTTATCAGTGATGAGCTTTTTTTTTTCTTCCAGGTCATTGATAAAAATGTTAAATAGTGTAGGGCCAAGAACTGATCCCTTCAGGGCCCCACTGGAAACACAGCTGCTTGATGATAATTCTCCATTTACAATTACAGTTTGAGCCCTATCAGTTAGCCAGTTTTTAATCCATTTAATGTGTGCAATTTTAATTTTATATCATTCTAGGTTTTTAATCAAAATGTCGTGTGGCAGGTCAGATGCCTTACAGGTTATGTCAACAATATTACACTTATCAACTAAACATGTAATCTCATAAAAATAAATGAACCCATATTGATTTGTATTAATTACATTTCCTTCCTTTAATTATTTAATTCTCTATTAATAGAGTCCCATAGAAGCCCGCCATTATGTTGTCCAGGATTAATGTCGGGCGGACAGGTCTTATCCCGTTTATCCCTTTTTAAAATTAGGCACATTCGCTTTCTTCCTGTCTTCTGAAGCTTCCCCAGTGCTCCAAGACTTATTGAAAATCAAATATTAACTGTCTAGCCAGCTCCTCAGCCAGCTCTTTTAAAAATTTTGGATGCAAATTATCTGGACCTGCTGATTTAAAAATATCTAACATTAGTAACTCCTATTTAACGTCCTCCAGAGATACTAGTAGAATGGGAGGAGAGTTATCACCATATCTGTGTTTTCCCCAAATTCAGGACAGAAATATATATTGAACACTTTTGTCTCTTCTTCCTTATTGATAATTCTACCATTTCCATTGAGTAATGGACCAATACTTTGTCAGGATTCTTGTTATTAGTATATTTTTTTTTAAAAAAATCCTTATTGTCCTTAACTTTGCTGGCCATAGATTTCTCCTTGTGTCCCTTTGCTTCCCTTATCAATATTATATAATTCCTAACTTCTGATTTATACTCTATTGACTTTCCCTTTCTTCCATTAATCTATTTTTTTAATTTTTATAACTGCCTTCACTTCCCCTCTAAATCAGGTCAGTTTTTTAACCAGCACAGCCTTCTTCCTCAATTGTAATATTTGTGGGTGTTGTCATCTATTAAAGTGTTCTTAAATAATTGCCAATTACATTTTTCTGATTAAATTCTTCCTCCCAGCTGATTTGGCTCATAATTGTTTTCAGCTTTTTGAAATTGGCCCTATTAAAGCACAAAGTATATATATTAATGATCTGGACTTTATTCTGCTTGCACGTTTATAAATGTGATATAGTAACATAAGAACGGCCATACTGAGTCAGACCAAAGGTCCATCTAGCCCAGTGTCCCATCTTCCAATGGTAGCCAATGCCAGGTGCCCCAGAGGGAATGAACAGAACAGGTAATCAAGTGATTCATCCCCTGTCGCCCATTCCCAGCTTCTGGCAAACAGACTAGGGACACCATCCGGGCTAATAGCCATTGATGGACCTATCCTCCATGAACTTATCTAGTTCTTTTTCTTTTTTTGAATCCTGTTATAGTCTTGGCCTTCACAACATCCTCTGGCAAGGAGTTCCACAGGTTGACTGTGCATTATGTGGAAAAAATACTTCCTTTTGTTTGCTTTAAACCTGCTGCCTATTAATTTCATTTGGTGACCCCTAGTACTTGTGTTAGGTGAAGGAGTAAATAACACTTCCTTATTTACTTTCTCTACACCTGGCATGATTTTATAGACCTCTATATCGTATCCCCCCAGTCATGACCACTTGAACTTAAGCTACCATTACATTTTAGTTCAGTGGTCAGCTCCTCTTTATATGTTAGGACAAGGGCTAACAAAGAATTTTCCCATGTTGGCAGCAACACTTTATTTTTTTTTTGAGTCAGGAAATTGTCATCAGTAATGTTTAGAAATTTCAAGGATGTTTTTTAATACTGACAGCATGAGACTTCCAGCATATGTGCCCCTCAGACTGAAGTCCCCCATGCTCATGCAGGTCTTTTTCCTATGCCATATAGATAGGTGTATAAGAAGGTGGCCATCCTGTTCTCAGTGTGATTTGGTGGCCTGTAGCAGACTAATACAACTAATACCCCATCTTGTGTTTTATCTATTAGGACATTTATTCTTAAGCATTAAAGATCATTTTCTCATGAGTTATCAGTGATTCCGAACCAAGCAATGCCATTTTTGACACAGAGTGCCACTCTCCCTCCCCTTTGTCCCACATGATCTTTCCTGACTAGGTTATAACCACTGATTTTTAATATTCCAATTGGGCGAATCACCCCACCAGGTTTCAGTAGTATCAACTAGATTGAACTTATGCTCATAAATGAGAAATTCCCATTCCTCTTGTTTGTTACTCAGCCTGTATAGACATTGGTGTATAGGCAATTAAATCATGTCTTCTCTTCGTGTCCTTCGGTACCTTGATTACTAGTGCTAATTCAAGAGTAGCAGTAACTTGTGATACGCAGCAAAGTAGAGAAACGGAAGCATAATACGTATGTACAATGTTTTTATCTGCAGATCTCAATGTTCTTTACAAGATTGCAAAGGGAGTCCATGGCAAAGCCAAGAGTAGAGCCCCCTATGACCTGAGACCTGGTCCAGTTCGCACACTGCTACCGACTCTGTATATTTTGCATGTCTTAGGAGAGGATATAGAGTCAGGTGAGGAAGGAAATGAGATCCGGTAGGTATCTTGGGGTCGGGGGGAAGCTCTCTTGCTTCTGGGGCCTCTTGTTGCATCTCCTGCTGTAATGCAGTGATGAGAGTGAATTCACTGTAGGCAGATTTGTGGACATTTTTTGACTAGCCACGCTGAATGATTTAATGTTGCCCATCTCCCCAACAAATAATTGTAGTAAAATGTGTGTGTATAAGAAAGAGGGACGCAGTGGGAGTGTATATGTTGGGGATTGGTCCTGCTTTTGAGCAGGGGGTTGGACTAGATGACCTCCTGAGGTCCCTTCCAACCTTGAGATTCTATGATTCTATGATTCTATGTGGTACGTGTTAATTGTTGCAACAGATGGAGTCAATAGTAACTACTGTATTATACTTCAGAGAAATAATCTGAAAATGTTTATTCCCCCCTTTGAATGTATTTTATTTAACATTAACACCAGTGGAGCCCTTTCCCACTGCAGAACAGCTTGATGGACCAGTGTGTAAGTGGGGAAGAAACAGTCATAGTGAATAAGTATTTTTCAAGATCCAGTTCGTCCTGTTAAGGAACAATCCTGTACTGGGATGTGTTAAGGTTAATGTGACCCTAGTAGCTGATTTCCATCTGAGATTTCTGACACGGTTATTTTAATGGGAACAAAATGTAGCTTGTATTCTAATTAGAAACCCGCCCCCCTAAAAATAAACAAAGCCAAGTACAATCTTAACTGTGTGTTGCTGAGCTGCAGACTTTTTCCCAAACAGTTGCCCATTTTTAGCTATCGAACTACGCAGCCCATCTGAAATCAGCAGCCAAAGTCTTCGACTGACGGTTGTGACAAAGCCACGGCGAGGTGTGGACATTAGATGTCATTTAAATTGTGCACCCAGGAGTAGAACTTGGATCTTATGTTCCAAAAACATAGGCCCCTATTTGAGCCAAAACTACCTGAGCCAAAGGACTGGCTTGCGATGGCATTGTCACTGGTTGGTTACATAATCACATACCGGAGCAGATCTGGCAATCTGCTTAGAGCAGAGAACTGTATGCTCAAGCTAGTATATTACACAGAAACAAAATACAGGCAGCATCTAGTCTGCCTTTTATGAGTCCCCAGAACCAGGACCTCCACTCCATGGGGAGGATTCTCCTGTGAGTGCAGAAAAGCATTTGATTTGCTTCCTCCATCCCTCTCCTAAAATGTATGTGGTCTTCTTTCCCCACTTGAGGGGCAGGCTTCCTTTCCTTATTCTTTCTACCCCTTTATAGAGTCAGGTGAGGAAGGAAATGAGATCCGGTAGGTATCTTGGGGTCAGGGGGCAGCTCTCTCGCTTCTGGGGCCTTTTGTTGCATCTCCTGCTGTAATGCAGTGATGAGTGAATGCACTGTAGACAGATTGCCTAGAATTTTGTTTGCTGGGAGAGGGCGGTGATGCAGAAGTAAAGGAGATCTAATCTGCTCTCCGGCACAAGAGTCTAGCAAACGTGCACTGTAGTTTAGATTTAATTGACTGCTTAATAGGGAAACCCAATATAACAACCATTCTAGTCACAGCAGTTACAAACAGCAGGTTATTGCAGTCAGTCAAAGTGAATGTTATGGAGGGTAATTACCAAAGAGGAAGGTGCAGTGTGGGGCTTGGACGAAGTAGACCCCATTGGGAATTAGGGTTTCAGAGTTACTGAAAGTAAATTCTATGCATCCCAAAACTGAGTTCAAGCTGTTAAACACATTAATTAAATCAAGGGTATTTATATAGTTACTTACATGGCTCTTATCACCATAGTATCTGACCATCTAACAATCATAAATGGATTTTAGCCTCCAAACAGGGAAAAACTAGCCCCATTTTACAGACGGGAAACCGAGGCACCGGCTAGATTGAAGTGACCTGCGCAGGGTGACACAAGAAGTCTGTGGCAGAGCCTGGTGCTGAACTCCGATTTCCTGAGTCCTTATGAATATGACCGTCTTTGCTAATGAATCCACAGCAATTCCAGGGCAACACCGAAAGGTAAATGACATCAGCGGACGATGAAGAACTGGTACCTCAAAACAGCTCAGACAGCTGAAACGATTAAAAAAAAAACACCGAATTTTCCTTGTGGCAGTTTCGCGGCTCGCTGACTCCTGCTTTCTCCAAAGGGCAAGGACTCCATCCGCATCATGACCCGGGACAACCTCCTAGGGTGGCGAATCATTTAAAGTGGCAGTAACCATCGCTCACCAAAAGGAGCTTCTGAACCAGAGGCAGGTATTTCTAAACTGTTTTGGATAGGACTTTATGCACAGTCTTCTTCAGTTGTCTGAGACTGTTCCCGTTTAGCAATATGGGAACGGTAGGAGGGTGGTCAGGTTGAGAACTCAAGATTGAACTCCTGGCTTCAATTTTTAAAGCCTGTTCCCACTTCCGTGGACATCTGGGAGTTTTCCCATTGCCTCGAATGGGTGCAGGATTGAGCCCCAAACCGGAATTCAGTTTATCCTGTGCAGTGGTCACCAATAAGCCAATATATCCCCACAGTTTCCACACTGCAGCATCAGATCCTGCAGATAGTTCCTGCTGTATAGATTAGGAAACAACTGCAGGAAATCAGGCCTTTTTTGGCCGAGAGAGCAACTTATTGCAACATCGACCCTTCCCCCCCACCCCTGCCTTCACTCTGCCAACATTTCCAGCCTTTATTCCTCCACCGGCGTCTTCAAACAACTCCCTGCTTTCTTCTATGATGCCCTGCATGCAAAGGGAAAATTCCCCAATTAATATTGGGGTACAGCCACTACCACCACCTCCTCCATAGCCCCCCTTAAAACTCCACTCTGCTGTGGTGCCTACAAAACCCAGCCAGCTGTCATGGCTGGCCCCGTTACCAGCTGTGACTATTGCTCTTCCCATTCCTGTCTTTTCTATCTCCCTTACTACTGGGAACTCCTGCAGTGGTTAGGGCACTGGCCTAGCACATGGGAGACCTGGGTTCAAGTCCCTCCTCTGCCACCCATTTTCCGTGTGACCTTGGTCACATCACTTATTCTTTCTATGCCTTCGTTCCTCATCTGTCAAAAGGGGATTACAACTCTGCCCTACCTCACAGGAGGGTATGAGGATAAATTCATTTTTTGGCATACTCAGAGGAGAAGCTGGCGAGCCAGAATCTTTAATCAAGTTCTTTGAATATTAACCGGATCCTGAATAAGTTATAAGTCATGGGCGATGTTGTATGTAAATGGTTCATATACCATGGTAATGGATGCCATATAATACGATACATAGAATCCTGTTAAAACAACGAGGAGTCCTTGTGGCACCTTAGAGACTAACAAATTTATTTGGGCATAAGCTTTTGTGGGCTAGAACCCACTTCATCAGATGCATGGAGTGGAAAATACGGTAGACAGGTATAAATATCCAGCACATGAAAAGATGGGAGTTGCCTTACGAAGCGGGGGGTCAGTCTAACGAGGCCAATTCAATCCCAGTGGATGTGGCCAATTCCCAACAGATGACAAGAAGGGGTGAGTATCAACTGAGGGGAAATTATTTGTTATAGTGACCCAGCCACTCCCAGTCTTTATTCAGGCCTAATTTGATGGTGTCAGGTCTACAAATTATTTCCCGTTCTGCAGTTTCTCATTGAAGTCTGTTTTTGAAGTTTTTTTGTTGAAGAATGGCCACTTTTAAGTCTGCTATTGAGTGTCCAGGGAGATTGAAGTGCTCTCCTACTGGTTTTTGAATGTTGCAATTCTTGATGTCAGATTTGTGTCCATTTATTCTTTTGCATAGTGACTGTCTGGGTTTGGCCAATATATATGGCAGAGGGGCATTGCTGGCACGTGATGGCATTGGTAGATGTGCAGGTGAACGAGCCCCTGATGGTGTGGCTGCTGTGGTTAGGTCCTATGATGGTGTCCCTTGAATAGATAAAAGCGGACAGAGTTGGCAACGGGGTTTGTTGCAGGGATTGGTTCCTGGGTTAGTGTTTCTGTTGTGTGGTGTGTAGTTGCTGGTGAGTATTTGCTTCAGGTTGGGGAGCTCTACTGTCAATTAAAAGCAGCAAAAGCCAACAGCAACAAAACTGCCTGTCTTTACCATGTTCATTAGCTTGTATGTTATTCCCTATCTCCAACCTGTCGTCAGTTTGTGCCTTTAAGAGTATGTCTATACCAGGGGTCAGCAACCTTTCAGAAGCGGTGTGCCGAGTCTTCATTTATTCACTCTAATTTAAGGTTTTGCGTGCCAGTGATACATTGTAATGTTTTTAGAAGGTCTCTTTCTAGAAGTCTTTAATATATAACTAAACTATTGTTATATATAAAGTAAATAAGGTTTTAAAGATGTTTAAGAAGCTTCATTTAAAATGAAATTAAAATGCGGAGCCCCCCGGACCGGTGGCCAGGACCCGGGTAGTGTGTGTGCCACTGAAAATCAGCTTGTGTGCTGCCTTCGGCACGCATGCCATAGGTTGCCTACCCCTGGTCTATACTGTAACCCCCGGCTGTGATTGCAGCTTGAGCAGATGTACCCAAGCTACCTTGGGCACCAGAGCCGTGAATCTGCAGGCTGGCTGTGCAAGCCCGCCTTGACCCTGGGTAATAACTCACAGAATCACAGAATATTAGGGTTGTAAGGTCATCTAGTCCAACCCCCTGCTCAAAGCAGGACCAATCCCCAATTTTTGCCCCAGATCCCTAAATGGCCCCCTCAAGGATTGAACTCACAACCCTGGGTTTAGCAGGCCAATGCTCAAACCACTGAGCTATCCCTCCCCACTCATGCAGCTAGCCCATGGTGACATCCATGCGGCTGAGCTAACTAGATTACAGCTAGATTGGGTATGTCTGCATGCGCTGCAATAGCCCTTCAGGATTGCAAGTGCAGACGTACCCTTTGACGGTAAGCCATCCATAACTGGGACACTCTTTATGCAGGTTAGTACAGCAGCCATCACACGGGCATCCTCATCCTCATTCAAGGCCTTTATGTGCTACCATGATACCAAAATGTAGCGATAACTAACAGGCGTGTCGGTGGTAATTGTTGGGGAATGATAACTCTTTAATAGTGACCACCGTAGAGCGGTATGTAAAGTGTGGGGTGAGCATGCTGAAGGAATCTTTCTGCGTAACGCATAAATGTATGAGAGTGGGTTGGGAATTTTTGGGGGTTTCATAGAAAAATGAATTTTTTTTGACAACGCTGAAAAATGTTGGTTTTCAGTTGCTGAAACCTGAAAACAATTCTTTTTCCAGGTGATGGCTTTTTTTCACAAAAGCTGATACATTTTTGATAAAAAACAAAACTATTTTTTGCAGAAGTTTCTGTTTAGTCAAATAGCCATTTTCCATTGTAAAAACAGTTGAACAGAAACATTTTAACCAGCTATAATCTATCTTATCTGCATTTGTGTGTGTGTGTGCGTGAGAGAGAGGTTGATAATATAGCTAACACAAGTTTTACTTTTACTGCAATGTAGTCTGTGAAGCCTCTTATCATAAGGAAACTTCATATAATGTATATACATGTGTGTTTATATACAATATCCACTAACAGCAGCTGCTAGAATTAAGGCTGCAGTAAAGTTCTCATTCCAATTTCCTGTTTTCCACTCCCGCAGCTTTCTGAAAACTTTTCCCTTTTGGGCTGACATGGTTAGTCTCTGCCAGAAGGTAAAAGTATATTTTTGGAAGGGGAAGGGGCCAAGGTATTTTTTTTTTTTAAAAGATGGAATAACTTTTTTCCGCAGTTTTTAAGATGAAAGAGTAAATATAGATTTAAAAATGCATATTTTCTCCCCACTTAAAAAAACCCAACAACCTTTTTCTTCACATCCGAAGAAAGGCTGAAGTTTGAAACGGCACCCTCAGTACGTTTGTTGTCTTTAATAAGCGGCATGCGTTTTGCTAAATTCTAGTGGGAGAAAATGGTTTTAAAATATTTTTTGGAAAATGCAGCCAGGAGCCGGCATTTGACTTTTAACTGGGTCCTGAATGCTGAGAGGTACAGGCTGAAAATATGCAGGTTGGTTGGAACTGAGATCTAAAGTTGCTCCTTTTTCTTTCCTCACAGCTTACATTTTCGGTAGGTTGCAGCCAGTAGGGGCTGACATTCCATGCATCAGAGTGCAGGAGTACCCATGCACGTTATGGGAGAAAAGACACACACACACAAAACCCGTTTTGTTTTTCATGTAATGAACAGTAGATCAAAATGTGTAAACATGTGAAAATGATGTGGTCCAGATTCCAAAGGCCAAGTCGCTGCGGGTCATTCTGCCGGCAAACTCTGACTGCCACAGTTGTTTCTGCGGTCAAGATTTTCATATGTAGAGTCTTGTGCTTGTTGCCTGCCAACAAAAGAGTCAAGACAGGTAAAGGCTAGCGTGTCCGTTGGCAGTAAATATAAATGCTGGCTTCCCTATGGAGGGCTTCAGAAATGATGCAATCTTTGAGAACTCAGCTGATTTCAGATCACAGTTCCAGGGCATCAGAATCAACCTGATGATAACCCATTTTATTTGAAGTTGGTCCTGCCTTCTTTTGTTTTGTGTTTTTATTTTATTTTTTTTAGTTTCACACGTTTGTACGTAGTGGTTTTCATCCCGAAGGATCCAAAAGCATTTCGCAACACTACTGCCAGGCAGCTGCTTCTGAGCCTTAGACCACAGGGACAAACCTCTCCACTCATGAGAGGTGTCATGGGATCTTGAATATTCATGCAGAGCATCCGGAACCTTGGTTTTTAAGCTGTCATCTAAAGTGACATAAAAACAACGAGGAGTCCAGTAGCACCAGACTCCTCATTGTTTTTGTGGCTACAGACTAACACGGCTACCCCCTGATACTTGATAAAGTGACATAGGGTATTTCCACACCACAGAGCTTTTGGCAGTATAGCTTTGTCAGCAAAGCCCCTTAGTGGAGATGCAGAGTATGCCAGCAAAAGTTGTTCTGTGGGCATAACTACACCACCTTCCCGAACAACATTAGCAATGTCAGCAAAAGCTCTCTTCTTTTGGTACAGTTACGCCTGTGCCAGGGTTTGGCTGAGATAACAATACAGGCTGGGGAGGCGGATGGGGTGTGTGATTTTTTTTCCCAGGCTCCTAGCTGGCATAGCTATGCCACAGCTATGCCAGCAAAACTTCATAGTGTAGATCAAGGCCACAATCACAGTCAAATGCATGTTCATCAACTTTAACTAGGTCAAGGGATGAGTCCCTCCTGGCAGGGTTGGAAGCCGTGTTTCTGGCACAGCCAGCTAGGTGTTTTCCACATATTTACCATGTTAAGCTAGCTGAGAGGGTGGCATTTCTGCGGGAGGTCCGCCGGTACCGCGGTTTCAGCGGCAATTCGGCGGCGGGGGCGCCGCAGCGCGGGACCGGCGGAGCGCCCGGAGGAACGCCGCCGAATCCGGCAGCCTGAGTGCCGTGCTTGGGGCGGCTAAATGTATAGAGCCGCCCCTGTAAGCTAGATCTACCCTTGAGTTAAGTGGAAGTCAGTTAACACATTTTCCAAGACTAGTCTACTCCCCAGAAGTTTGCTCCAGGCTACAGGCGTTTGTGGTTTACTTTGGAGGCTCAGCCTGGAACATATGTTTTGGGAGTGTCCAGATTAGCCTTTAAAATGACATTACCTCCCTGGAGCCAATGGATAATCAGTAAGGATAAGATTTTGTCATTTGTAGTAAAAGTCACGGACAAGTCGCAGGCAATAAGCAAAAATGATTCACCCCTCTAGTGTGGAGACCATGATACCGATATAAAGGTGCTTATATCAGTATAGCTTATTTCGGTATATTGATACAAACACCTTTATGCTGGTGTAACAGTCCACAGTAGAGGGCTGCCTTGATTCTAAAGCAATATAGTTTCATTGGAACAAAATCTGTGTATAGACCATCCCTTAGATCAGCGGTCTCAAACACGGGGCCCGCGGAGCTCTTCCCTGCGGCCCGCCGGGCTCCCCCTGCCACCACCCTGCCCCCCCAAGTTGTTGTTGTTGTTTGTTGTTGTTTTTTTAACCCCCAGGCAGTTCCCGCGCCAGAACAGTTGTCTGGCAGCTTCGTGGTTTCTGGGAGGGAGCGGGGAGGAGCGGGAAGCCGTGTGCACAGGGGAGAGGGGGGGAGAAGAGGCAGGGATTTGGGAAAGGGGTTGTAATAGGGGCAGGGAGGGGGCGGAGTTGGGGTGGGGACTTTGGGGAAGGGGCTTGAAGGGGGACAGGGAAGGGATGAGAAGAGGCGGAGCCAGGGCCGGCGCTTCGGCAGAGGTGAGTTGCTGCCCCGGCCTGCGGATTAGCTGCCGCGGGGAGAGGTAAGGGGGGAGCCGGCGGAGGGCGGGAGGCTGCCCCGGCCCGCGGGTTAGCTGCCGCAGCGGGGGGAGGAGGGAGCCGGCCGTGGGCGTGGGGGCAGGAAGGCGGGAGGCTGCCCCGGCCCACGGATTAGCTGCCGTGGCGTTGTGGGGGAGGCTACAGTTAAAGAAGTTAATAAAAAAAGTTAATATATTTACTTTTAATAGCATACTATATTACTCTTCATTTGTTTTAAGGAAGACGGAGCGGGGAGCCGAGCGCTCAGGGGAGGGAGGCAGAGAAGGGGCGGAGAAGGGGCGGGGCCTAATGGAAGGGGTGGAGTGGGGGCGGGGCCAGGGGCAGTGAGGGGGCGAGGTCAGTGATGCGGCCCTCGGGCCAATGCACTAGTCCTCATGCGGCCCTCGTGGTAATTTGAGTTTGAGACCCCTGCCTTAGATTCGAAGGTTGTTACCAAGTCAAGGATAAGTTGCAGTTCCCTGCTTAAAAAGGAAGTCCAAGCTTGTTAACATGACAGAAGACACGATGTTCTTACCTGGACAGCCTGGATGGGGCTGTGGCATGATCTGTGAGGCGAGAATAAAGATGCAAATTAGTTTACTGCCAATTTCAGTTAGGAAGAGCTGAGAATCCAGCATGGACGGTGGGTTTCTGAGCCACGACGAATGGGAAAAAATCCCTTAAATTCTGTTTATGGTTAGTCTTTCAATATAGTGGGAATGACATCAAAATACAAGGAGCAAAGCATCTCGCTGCTCCTTCCTAGAGGTGATTTTCTTTGTTATAATTTCCTTTTATCTTTCAAGGTGATTAGTGGCCTCCTGTATATCTTCAGCACAAGAAAGTGTCCTTATAGCCACAACAGTCAGAGTGCAGCACGATCTACTCTGAGCTCAGACTGGGAGCTGTGGGCTCCTTGGTCTAATCCTGGCTTTGGTGCAGCATAATAAGGAGGCTGAACTGGCCTGGGACTTGGGAGACTTTCCTGGCACAGCCACAGACTTTTTGAGTGACCTTGGGAAAGTCACTGACTTCGCCCTGTGTCTCAATTCCCCACCTGTAAAATGGGGATAATATTTCCCTGCTCCAGCCTCACTGGGGCCTTGTGAGGATGAAAATCCATGAAGGATTGTGAAGCACTCAGCTAATACGGTGACAAGGGCCACGGGAGTACCCAGACAGACAGTGATTCTCCCTCCGTGGTACATTTACTCAGCCCGCGGCAGCAAGTCTCGGAACCGGGCTCCATCTACAGCCCTAAAAACAGCTGGGTGGACATTGCCGCTCGGGCTGGAGTTCGGGCTTTGAAGCCCGCCCCATCCCTGGGCTTCAGAGCCAGAGCTGGAACACCTGCTCAGCTATTTTTAGTGCTGTACCATGAGCCCAGTGCTGTGGGCTGTGTAGACGTACTCTCTGTGGCCTTGAGCAAGTCCCTTAACCTCTCTGCTTCGGTTTTGCCATCTGTGATGATCCTGTGAGGATTAAACCATTCTGTGAAGTGAACTGAAGGCAAGCTGGGCCGGTGTCAAATGGCACCTCCCAACTATACAGCTTGTTTCCTACACCCATAGCGTTAGACATATGGACACTCCTGTTTACTGTGTCTTTTTAAAAAAATACCAGGGCCCAACCCAGTATGTAACTAGCAACTGGGGAGTTTCGCGTTTCTCCTTCTTTGCTTATGTTACTTTGCTTGGATTTTCAGTTATAAACATCCCTAGAGGAGGAAAATCCTGGCCGATTGCATCTTTTTCTTTCCGCTGAGTCACTCCACTAGTTAACTGTCTGATTAAACACAGGGAATGGTCTGAAAGCAAATAAATAACGGCACATACCTGCCCTCCAAAAAACAGCAATTCCTAATATCACCAGCAACGCCAGTACTTTAATTCCTAGTGCTACAAACATCAGGATCAGAATCAAGGAGCCGCTTGCTGCTTTGAACTTATAGAAATACACAGCTCCCTCCGCTCGCCCGTGGCTGTTAACGGCCGTGCACGTGTATTTTCCATCGTGAGTCAGGTAGTGCAACTCTTTGGTTATCTGGTGGTTCAAGCTTGCGGCCGACGTGGCATTGCTGAAGAGAGGGCCGGTCCACGTCAGAGAGGGAAGCGGCTCCCCTTCGGCTGTACACTGCGCTCGGAAGGTATGGTCCTGGTTGGAGCCGATGGTGATGTTAACAATCCTGGGAGCAGCTGTGCGGGTCACAAGAAGTGATTAAAATCAAATTAAGATTCAAATCCCTCACTGGTTTGGGGCTCAAAGCATTGAGTGCCATTGACGGCCTGAACTGATTCCTAGACTGCTAGGAGTTTGTAACTTCTGGATCAAGTCTCTCATCGATCCTTTTCCTTCAACATTTCCTGTCTCTTGCTTTCCTCATCACCCCTGTGCTTTAGAGAGAAGTACCAGGTTCGAGCAAATAGGGCACAGGCCTTGGAGTCAGAGGATCTGAGTTCCTTCCCTGTTTTATTATTACTGTGGATATTGGGGTGATTAAAAATAGAAAGAATGTCATCAATCCTACTTCCCCTTCACCCTCTCTGTGGTTTGGTTTATTTATTGTTAGTGTTTCATGCAGCCTGAGCAGTGAAAATAGACTAGTCAGTTTCAGGGCCAATCAGAGGAGGGGGGGGGGTGTGGTGGCAGGAGGGCCATTTGGCCTGGGCCTCAAGCTCAAAGGGGGCCTCAAATTTAGACACTTGTACGTTTTTTGGCGTTTGATAAGTTTCGCAACTTGTTTTTATGCACACAAAAGCTAGATTTTTCCTCAATACTTAGTGCATGTGCACAGAAAAAGGCTAGAAAAGCATTTGTTAAATAAAAAAAATATTCAAATGAACTCTCTCTCTCTTTTCTGTTGGTGCCTTATTTTGTTTTCATGTATCGTCATTTTTTATTTTTATTATGGCTGGGGCCTCAAATGCTGGAAGTGGCCCGGGCCTCTCTGGACCTCTGAGAGGGCCTGGTCAGTTTCACGGCCTGATTCTTATGCAATAGCACAATGCCTGCAATGATTGGACTGCAAATACAGGGCGTCCCTTATGCGGAGCAGTTGTGTGCTGTCGCATTTCATACTTAACCTTTATTGCCCCAAGGATGAGTTTGTCCAGCCTTAGAATCCTGATCTGAGAATTGGCAGGTAAATAAACCCAGCTCCTGGCTCTCTGCTCCCGTCATCCGCTCTGCCTCCTCCTACACTCTTTCCCCAGCAATTTCTTGAAAGACTGTTCTCACTCCAATCTAGCGCCCACTTGGTGCTCTTACAAGTCCCAGCAAAGAGGACTCTCCCAGTGGATGGTGAGCCCCATCTTGTCTCCCCACCAGCTACAACTGCTGCACAGAGCGGCTTCTGGGCTTTACAAAGCGTCCCCTGTTATCTGCTTGGACTGCCCTGAGCCACCACTATCCTCCCACTGTGTTTCCCAGTGTGAGGCAGGGGATGGGACCCAGCACGGGGAGGTGGAGCAAATCTCACACTGTGGAGGGGAAAGCAGGGAAGTTCAGGACTGGCACTGTCCAGGTGTCCCAATCTGGTTCTTACTCCTGGTGGCCAGAAGCCAGCGCTTTTCCCTGCCACAGTTCCCCCTAGATTCTATTCTATTCTATTCTGGTTCTTATATTGTACACATCAACATAGTATCTGAGCACCTTAGATGCTCAGGAAAATGTCCTGATCTGATGATGTAGAGCTCCTCAGGAATGACTAGTATTGGTTCAATGCTGTGACTATGTCTACACTACCACTGGATTGACGCTCAAGCAATCGATGCACCGGGGGTCGATTTAACGGGTCTAATGAAGACCTGGTAAATCGACGGCAGATCGCTCTCTGGTCGACCCCGGTACTCCACCCGGAACGAGAAGAGTATGGTAAGTCGATGGGAGAATGTTTCCTGTCAACCCAGCGTGGTGTAGACACCGCAGTAAGTTGACCTAAGGTGTGTCGACTCCAGCTACGTTATTCACGGAGCTGGAGTTGTGTAACTTTGGTTGATTTACTCCCCACATAGTGTAGACAAGGTCTCAGTGTGGAGTTCAGTGGCAACTAGCATGGAGTGGTCCCTCCAGCTTCCACATCCTTCCAGCTCTCTCTAGAGCTGATGTTTTCTTACCTATCAAATGGAGCCTTATTCCAGTCCTGCTTTCGTACTTGTCGTGAAGATCCCCAGAAAACTCCACCCGGCAGAAGTATCTGTTGCTGTCGCTCCAGGTCAGGTTATCGATCTTGATGGAGAGGTTATTGTGCCTGGGGTTCCCAATCAGTTTGTACTTGTTCTTGTAGCTAACTGCCGTTTTACAGAGGTCGCTCGAGCTGTGAGTAATGCATTTGAACACCACCATCCCGTCGTAAGGTTCCTTGATCCTCCAAATGGTTGTGAGGGTCCGGTCGTATGTTTTGTGGGGGTGTGTGAAAGTACAGGGCAGAACAACCGCCTGTCCAATCTCACCAGTAGCTTCGGATGGAACGTGAATGGACCAGCCATTGGACTGCAAACCTGGAACCAAAGAAACTGGCTTCAGAAATCTGAATAGACCATAAAGGCTGATGTACCTAACCTGAAGAATGACTTTCCCCCCCATAAATCAGGAGATCCTCGCCTTACCCTGAGTCCTACCAGATCCACCCTTTGTGAGCTTATAGATACTTCATTGGCTCCATGCATTTTATATCCTCTCTTTCTCATGCTAGGAGCCATCTCACAGATCTGTAGGTTATGTTATGCCTTTGTCCTTTGAGTGTGATCAAGCCCTTTAACCCAGTGGGTTCAGCAGCTGCAATAGGAGCGCACACACGAATGTGCCGCCTTCATTGCACACTCAGAATGGCAGCGTTCTCCGTAGGGAGGCTGTGGCTTCTGACATTTCCAGAAGTCCACCTTCTTGTCGACACGGGGACATGTTATTTGTGAGTCACCGCACAGCGATGGGCTCTAAAGGCAGACGTAAGAGATGCTGGCAGTACTGATCTAAACAAACCTGACAAGGCTGGAGCGTGCGTGCCTGTTCCCAGCACCTTCCCCCAAGCGTCTTGGAGGAGAGACACAGTCTTTGATGGTTAGAGGAAAGCAGCCAGTGTGAGAGGCAGAGCACTGGCCCCACAGCCGTGGAATGTTCTCTTACCCTACAGCTGCCAGTAACTTCCGCGTAAACCGTCCCTTTCCCCAGAACTACACCGTGAGTTCCCCATACAGAAGCGTTGCAGGAAACAAAAAAAATATCTCTCTCTCTCTGGACCAAATCCAGCCCTGATAACAATCTAGCTGCAGTTAGTGGGAACTGCAATTCCTTCGTGCCAGATTTGATCTTTGCTGTCTGATAATCCTTCTCTCGAAACCGCATCGCAAAACCAGGTTTCACCTGAGTGGAGTACACATAAACGTGTCAGAATCTGATGTTGTTACCTTGACGGGCAGCTAATAACTGAGCTGCCACAAACAGGGCTCCTGGGAAGGCTGCTCTCAGTTCTTCATATTGGTGGAAACAATAACAGCTGCGGCACCGGGCAATGCTTCCAGGAACATGTGGTGTGGCTCAGTATCTTATAGATCAGGGGTGGGCAAAGGTTTAGGCCCGAGGGCCACATCTGGGTGTGGAAATTGTATGGCGGGCCATGAATGCTCACGAAATTAGGGGTTGGAGTGCGGGAGGGGGTGAGGGCTTTGACTGGGGGTGCGGGTTCTGGGCTGGGGCTGGGGATGAGGGGGTGGGGGTGCAGAAGGGTGCTCCGGGCTGGGACCCCGAGGGGTTTGGAGGGCAGGAGAGGGATCAGGGCAGGGGATTGGGGCCAGCGAGGGGGGGGTCAGGGGTGCAGACTCTGGGCAGCGCTTACCTCAAGCAGCTCCCGGAAGCAGCAGCATGTCCTGCCTCCGGCTCCTATGCGGCGGCGCGGCCAGGCGACTCGTCCACAGGTGTTGCCCCTGCAGCTCCCATTGGCTGTAGTTGCCAGCCAATGGGAGCTGTGGGGGCAGCGTGTGGAGTCCCCTGGCTGCTCCTATGCATAGGAGGCAGAGCGGAAACATGCCGCTGCTTCCGGGAGCCGTGCGGAGCCCCGGCATGTGCGGAGCGGGACAAGCCCCCAACCTTGCTCCCTGGCTGGAGCTCAAGGGCCAGATTAATATGTCTGAAGGGCTGGATGCGTCCCCCGGGCCATTGTTTGCCCACCTCTGCTATAGATCTTCCCTGACGGCTCACTGCAGACGTAACTTTTCCCTGAGTATCAGAGACCGGAGTAGATTGAAAAACTGAATGGCCTGGTGTCCAAAAGGGCAGAGCACTCTCGGCTCCACTTGACTTCCCTGGGATTTGTGGATTAGTGAACACGGGGTAACTGCCTGGATAGCTTAGGTAGAGACTACAGGTTGTTTTATTTACACATGTGATGTTCTTCCATGGTACCTGGCAGGTAGGGTGACCAGATGTCCCGATTTTATAGGGACAGTCCCGATATTTGGGGATTTTTCTTATATAGGCTCCTATTACCCCCCACCCCCTGTCCCGGTTTTCACACTTGCTGTCTGGTCACCCTACTGGCAGGTATCTCTGGGCCTGTACAACTAGCATCAGCCAACTGCATGCTTTCTGAGGGGCAAAAGCCAATGAAAGGCTAAGTATATGTGCAAATTATTATTTATTTTATTAAGGTTCCTATAGATTTCCCCTCTCTGGCCAACTGTTATATTTTAGTGGCTGCTGTGTTGTCAGTGGAAAATGTCTCAGTTTTGAGGCCACAGATTAAAACCTATGATGATGAGCTTGGTTAGCATTCAGCTTGGATCCTGAAAAGATCAGGCAAAAGACATCATCTTGCACACTGATAACGATCTTGTACTCAGATGGGCCTTGATCCAGAAAAGAAGACACTTAAAGAGAGGCTTAACTTTAAGCATGTGCTTAAGTCCCATTAAAATCACATGCTTAAGCATGTGCTTTAAAGCTTTGCTAAATCTGGGCTATAATGTCATCCATCCATAGGAATCCTAAATGTTATGAGCTGTTTTATGAAGCACAGGTGTAAGCATTGCATTGCAGCTCTGTGTGGATATGAGTGGCGGGTACATTAATTTTGTGTACCACTGAAGGGCAGTCAACTCTAGAGCAAACTACGTTCATTGTATAATCGCTCCCAGGGACACTACACAACAGTGCATGGCAGGCAGAGAAAAATGCTGCAACCGATTGACAATGGCAGGGGCAATTTAGGTAAATATAAACTCCTGGGTTGGAATTTGGCTGTGATACTGGGATTAACCCCCCTACATGGTCAGCAGAGTCCTGGGCGCTCTCATGGCCGCAAAAAGTCAGAGCCGTTGGTCTTTTCCATAAGTTTATGCCATATTTAGTAATTCTTGACAAAGCCACCTGGAATTTCCAGGCACTGTAAAGCAGCATTCTGGATCTACAGTTCCTATGATTTGCATTGTGCAGTTTCATGGGCATCGCGGCTGAGCAAGACGACTGACAGTGATAACAAAGGCAGGGAAAACAGTCAGAACTCACCCTTCTTGAAGATGCAAAGTAGGCACACAAGAAATAACCCAAACCCTTCCATGTTCGCCGGCGCCCCTCGCTGCGGCCGGATTTCGGCTCAGCAAACCAGCGTTGTTCACGCCGAAGCCGAACGGTCAGACGTGTAGTCCTAGACTGTTTGGCTGGGGAATGGATCAGTGGTTTCCCTGTCCCCGGAGGGAATGAGTGAGGTCAGCGGAGCTGGCAATGGGTTTGGTTAAAAATACTTTTGTGGTCAGTCATGTGGAAAACACAAAGGGAGCTCAACATCTGATCATTTTCCACCAGTGGGAGGGGCCAAGAAATCCCTGCTGAACATCTCCGTGTGTAACCTTCATTGTACATGGGTGAGCCAAAGTGACAAAGCACCTATGTGCTCCAAACTCATTGACCCAGGGGGAAGTTATAAAAGAGTGACAAACTAGGTCAACGAGTTTCAGAGTAGCAGCCGTATTAGTCTGTATCAGCAAAAAGAACAGCAGTACTTGTGGCACCTTTGAGACTAACAAATGTATTTCAGCATAAGCTTTCGTGGACTACAGTCCACTTCGTCAGATGCATAGAATGGAACATACAGTAAGAAGATACTCTGACTCCTGTGGCTTGAAGGAGGTCATCCTACTTCCAGACTCCACAGCCTGCTGTCAGATTTCTTCAATGGGCCCATCCCTATGGCATCTAGGTGCAAATCCCTCTATTCCTTCAGAGTCAGCCAGGCATATCCGCTGAACCTTCTCCTACCTGAATGGATGTCTCATCAGCACTTTCTAGAGCTATGGTACCGTGAGGCAGGATGTGCTGAAAGGAGGCTGGCTGGTGAGTCTTGCCCACATGCTCAGGGTTCAGCTGATCGCCATATTTGGGGTCGGGAAGGAATTTTCCTCCAGGATAGATTGGCAGAGGCCCTGGAGGTTTTTCACCTTCCTCTGCAGTGTGGGGCACGGGTCACTTGCTGGAGGATTCTCTGCACCTTGAAGTCTTTAAACCATGATTTGAGGACTTCAATAGCTGAGACATAGGTTAGGGGTTTATTTAGGGTGACCAGATGTCTTGAATTTATAGGGACAGTTCAGATTTTTGGGTCTTTTTCTTATATAGGCTCCTATTACACCCCTCCCCCGTCCTGATTTTTCACACTTGCTATCTGGTCACCCTAGGTTTATTACAGGAGTGGGTGGGTGAGATTCTGTGGCCTGCATTGTGCAGGAGGTCAGACTAGATGATCATAATGGTCCCTTCTGACCTTAAAGTCTGAGGCACTTAGGGTAGGAGCCAGGCAGGGCATGTGTGCTGCTGAGCCTGCACACTGAAGATATACAGGGGAAGGCGGAGGGGCAGGGAGGGAAGGGGGACAGAATGGGAGGAGACAGGTGAAGGGGGAGGGGAGAGCTGATCTTTTAAAGACCACAGAAGGGACATGGAGAGGTTTAGAGAGAACACAAAGACAGGGAAATTGAGAACTGGAGAACACAACACATGCAAAAATATTCCTGGGAGAGCTGTGAACTGGAACGAAGATTGGGGGGATATTTCACTAGCTATTTACAGAGTGGAGAGCTAAGGAAATTAGCGGCTTAAAGAGACAAAAACAAGACACTTTATATCCCATATTAGAAATGTTTCTTAACAATAGGGGCAGTGGCGTAGCCAGGTTTAGAGCACAGGGGGAGCGAAGCTAAAAAAAGGCACCAGGAGCAAAAGGCGTCGGGAGCAAAAAAAGGCGCCGAGAGCAAAAAAAAATGCTCCGCTCTGGCTGCAGCATAGGAGCAAAAGGCGTTGGAGCACACAAAAGGCGCCGCTTCTGCTCAGTGGGGGAGCAGCTGCTCCCTCTGCCCCCCCCCGGCTATGCTACTGAATAGGGGTCATAAGGCTCTGACAATGAAATAAATCATCATGTGCAGGAATCAGGTCCCCATGACTGGAGACATTCAGAGAGAGCATTGGCCTGCTAAACCCAGGGTTGTGAGTTCAATCCTTGAGGGGGCCATTTAGGGATCTGGGGCAAAAATCTGTCAGGGGACAGTACTTGGTCCTGCTAGTGATGGCAGGGGACTGGACTCAATGACCTTTCAAGGTCCTTCCAGTTCTATGAGATAGGAATAGCTCCATATATACAATGGGCTCCCATCTGGGTTGGGGTTCCTAGACACTACTATAATAATAAATAATAGAGACTCAGATCCATTGATCCTGGAGGTCCCTCTCTTAACCCCTAACCATCTGTCTGTCTGATATTGTTGATCTCAAGACTTTCAGGATGAGTTTTGTGGCCTGAAGCAGCATTTGAGATAATCCCTTTGTACGACTAGTGTGACCAGACAGCAAATGTGAAAAATTGGGATGGGGTGGGGGGTAATAGGAGCCTATATAAGAAAAAGACCCCAAAATTGGGACTGTCCCTATAAAATCGGGACATCTGGTCACTCTAATCAAAGACCATTATTTCCCCTCGCAGCCAGCTGTTGTTTTTCAGAATGCACTTTAAAAATATGTAGCTGTTTTTCATTATTTCAGTCTTTCTCCTTCACAGATTGCATCCCCAGACTGAAATCAGTGATCAGTGCTGTGGGAGCATGAGTCACTGTAGAGCCTAGGAGAATATGGACTCTGTCTCCATGGGTTGGATTTTGCTCAGTGTCACAGATCTGCTGAAAGGGGTCTCCGGTTTAAAAGGATGCCTTAGCAATGACATCATGCTAGTCTGTGTTTCTTATCAGTGTCTTTGGCTCTTAAATTACTTACTCCAACTACCAGCCCTACAGAGCCTACCTATTGTCTGAAAATCATGGTGGGAAATAACCCTGTGTTTTGTCCACGTTGTACACGATCACGGCTTTCCGAAAGAGATGGTCTAGTTCATCCGCAAGTTACTGGGCTTGAGGCAGGACTCAGTGGGTGAAATTCTTTGGCCTGTGTTATACAAGAGGTTAGAGTGGTCTCTTCTGGCCTTAAAATCTATACATTGCTGAACCAGTGCTAGATAAGTTTAAATGAGAGTAGCAGTGGCCCTGTTGGATGATGGAGGAGGCGTAATATCTTACAGTCCACTCTTCCGGAGCTTTCATGGCTTTGTTTTGTTGTCAGGGATAAAATCATGCTCTATGTCATTTCAAGATGCGATTTGAAACAAACATGGCTAGGGATCAGATGTCTGCAGTACCAAGAATGGAGGGGCAATTTTGGATCACTTTTCTGGTAATAATCCCACATTATTACACGCTGTTCAGATTCGAACACCGCTATGCACATCAACATGATATCCGAGTTTGTCTGTGACTCTGATGAATCATTGCAGTTTGAGATGGAAAAGAGCTCTTTAAATCATCAAACCCACTCATCGCTAACACAGAATTGTTCCCAACATCCAGTGCTCTGTCCTGTTTTAAATGACTCAGGAAGAGAACTGCCACCACTTTCCTTAGAAGAATATTCTACCGGTCTCATTTTCCTTTGCTCTATTTCATACCACAACACACTTGGACCACCATAACCAATTCCTTTGCTGTACATTGCCTTTAAACTGAGATACGTATGTGATTCCTATGAGTTTTAAATACTTTTAGGAACCATATGCACTGGTTTTATCTGAATTTGAAGTGGTCTTTTTATGATTTGGTGATGCGCATTTAAATCTGAAAGAGTTCTGCTGTCTAGAGAGATACTTGAGTTCAGTTCGTTGCAGACTATCAGAGAGAGAGGAGACACACCCGGTGTTCTCTCACAGAGACTGTCCTTTTGTCCTTCCTTGCTGTTATCCATCATCTGAAATAAACCATTTTAGACTGAACTCCATGCTTTGCTCAAAATCCTCACACCAAGGCCTCACCAGTTCCATCTGGGTTTAAATTCTTTTCCACTCCTCTTGTTGCAATGTATATTTCAGCCAGCTGTGACTGAGGAATTATCCACCAGGGGGCGCTCATAGTTAACAGCAACAGACTTACCATGGTCCACCTCTTTCTGCATAATGGTCTTTTGATGCTGTTACGCACCATTGTTCTATATTACAAAAATAATCACATGGACATTGGGGGAGCTTTAAATTCTCTTTCCAATCTCTTCCTCCCTGTAGCCTCTTCCTCTTATGCCCTCTGACTCCAATTTCTCTCTTTTGAGAGTGCTACTTGAGGAGGGGATTTGAAGTTTTGATGCTTCTGTATTTAGTCTGTCTCTCTCCTTCCAATCTCTTTCTTTTCTTTTTAAAAAGTGGACCCCCACCTTGATCTTCATGTGTTTGTATTTAAAAGGGACCATCCTTTTCTCTACTTTTAGTGTTATACAATGCCCTGAGCACTTTGCTAGAGGCTCTGATACCATGTAGATAATAACATTATTAGTGTGTGTGGTGGATATGTCTAGCTAAATAACCACCAGAGGGCGCAGTAATATTTCAACAAATGACTATTAGCAATACAACACAACATAGTAACTATTCTCACATTTAGTATTATTATTTATTGGTATTACAATAGCACCTAGAAGCCCTAGTCCTGGACCATTGTGCAAGATGCGGTACCAACATAGTCCCAAACTCAGACTACAGAAGAACAGATAAAACAAGACTTGTTTTTTCAGTGATGTTTGCAAGAAATGAGTCAAGAGTCATAATTTTAAAAACTCAGCCTGTTCAGATTGAATAATCACATGATCTGAGTCACAGAGGCAACATGACCTAGTGGGCAGGGCACTGAACTAGGAGCCAGGAGACCTGCATTCTAGTCTCAGCTCTGCCACTGTTACCTTGAGCAAGTGATTCACCTATGAGTGTTTGTTTCCTTTCAGGCCCTTTGTTTGATGTTTCCTATTTGGGACATTTTTGGGGACAGTAACTGTCTCTTATTACATATTTGAAAAATGAGTCTCAATGGGATTTCAGCACATACACTTAAACCTCTGCTTAACTTTAAGAATTGCAGAATTCAGGCTGAAGTGACCAGTTGAAAGTACCTGTCATTTCCACTTTCTCTAACTTTAAGATTTAGCCCAACATCTGAAATTTGGTAGTTGTACAAGGCCTGGTCTACTCTTAAAAATTAGATCGACCTAGCTGCATCGCTCAGGAGTGTGAAAAATTTAGGAGCTGTATTTAGGTCAACTTAATTTCCAGAGTACGCTCAGTTAGGTCAATCTAACCCCCAGCGTAGATGCATCTAGGACTGGAAGAATTCTTCCGTCAACCTAACTACTGCATCTCGGAGAGGCAGACTAACAACATCGATGGAAAACCTCCTTTTTGTTGATGTAGGACACGTCTACGATACAGCAGCATAGTTGTAGCTTGTGATGTAGACATAGCCAAGACAAGTGGACTATATCACCCATACCTACCTTATAGCTTGTCGTGCAGAATTATTGGTTAAAATCTGATCCAATACTTACTGAAGTCATTGCAAAGACTTCCATTGACGTCAAAGGGCTTTGGATTCAGGTCCATAATGATGATAAAATGCTTAGATATCCTTGGCTGAAGCGTAATATAGAAAGGCAAAGTACTATTTACTGCTATATTGTGCTGCGGATTTACACAAATTCTAGCCTTGTGTAATGCCATTAACAGCAACAGAGTTAACACAGGGATGAATTTGTCCCAAGTGTGTTAGATCACTGCTGTAGAATACTCTAGACTTCCAGAATTTGCTGCTGAAAATTGTAACTTTTTACTGGAGCTTGTCAAAAACTTAAAACAAAACTTTGCGGATAGTTTTTAAGCTTTTTTTTTTATTATTTTTTTTTTAACAGACTGATGTTTTCTTTTCTCAAAATATTCCATGGAATTTTTTGTTGAAATATTTTTCACTTTTGAAAACAAAACTTTTTCAGTCTTGAAATCAAAAACACTTGAACATGAATTTTTTAAATTTTGAACTAACTTCTAAAAATTGTCAATACAAAACAAACAAACAACCCAAGCAAGGAAGCAAACAACCCTCCCCAAAAATCAGCAAACAACAAAATGAAAACTAACCAGAAGAAAAGGCAAATGAACCAGTTTTATCAAAAGTTTCCATAATAAATTTCAGAAAAATGAGAAATGTGGAGGGGGAAACCCCCAAGTATTTGAAACAAGACCTGCCCATTTTTATTAACACCTACTTTTTTTGTTCTGAAAATTTTGACCAGCTCTGCTCACTACAAGCTATGCAATATTGTGTCTTTGAAACGCTAGCCTCGAATGTGCTTTGTGGTCATTAAGGGTTAATATTTTGTTGAACAGCTGAAATACTGTAGTGTGTGTGGTGCTGTGTCTTGGGATGCAAACAGAGGCTAGTTGTAGGTCAAGTTAAGATATTTGGGATGGGTTTTACTAGGCATTTGTCTGAGGCTCTGTAACTGATACTTTGTTTGTCTTGTGAGAATTCCACAGAGACCCCTGCACTTTGCTTAGCTGCTTTGTGCTGGGTACATCCGTGCTTTGCTGAATCTTTGTGTTTAGACCAAAAATGTAGATAAAAGGAAATGATTTACTTTTAACTGTTCTTCTTTCTCCTTGCCCACTCCTTTTTTTTTAATGGCCAGGTGCCATCATGTCTTTCACGGATTCAGAATACTAGACCTGTGCTTTGGTTTATGAAAGGTCCTGGCAACACAATATACCATCTCTAAAATCCAGTCACACTCCATCACATACCCAACGGATTTGTAACTTGCGTAAATGATGTGTAGAGTATTAAAAATACACTTTTTTGCAAATACCGCCCCTCTGATAATAGTACAAAATGGAGGGCTCTGACACCAACTCTGAGGAGTCAAATCACAGCAAAGAGTAGAATTATTAGTATAAGTGATAAAATAGTCCATCTGTAAATTATGTCTAATTTTTACAGTACTGACGTTCCTCGGGTTACGGAAGACCCAACTTACGTACTAGAAATAGCAGGTTTTTTTCTGCATAATGGTCGGAGATACGTTTCCGACTTACGCAAAATTCGACTTACACAAGGCGTTCCAGAACGGAACGCTTGCGTAAGTCGGGGAGCATCTGTATTTTATTCCTGTGACCTGACAGCACAGCTAAGACAGAGTTAGCTGGATTCCTTTCTTACCTGTGCAATATCAAAAGAATTGTTTACTAAATTCCACTCTATGTCTGTGCAAACCCATTGAAAGCAATTTGGCAACAAGGAAGTTACTGAGAGCAGAAATGGGCCTACAGAGACCCTGTGTGACTGGTGGTGATGCTCAAGGAGGAAAGACTCATAAACTTTAAGGCCAGAAAGGACCATCATGATCATCTAGTCCAGTGGCTCTCAACCTTTCCAGGCTACTGGACCCCTTTCAGGAGTCTGATTTGTCTTATGTACCCCAAGTTTCATTTCATGTAAAAACTACTTGCTTACAAAATCAGACATAAAATTACAAAAGTGTCCCAGCACACTATTACTGGAAAAACTACTTGCTTTCTCATTTTTACCATATAATTATAATATAAATCAATTGGAATATAAATATTTTATATGGTATAGTATAGTATATAAAGCAGTATAAACAAGTCATTGTCTGTATGAAATTTTAGTTTGTACTGACTTTGCTAGTGCTTTTTACGTAGCCTGTTCTAAAATGAGGCAGATATCTAGATGAGTTGAGTAACCCCTGGAAGACCTCTGTGTACCCCCAGGGATACGTGTACCCCTGGCTGAGAACCACTGATCTAGTCTGACCTTCTTCACATGGCAGGCCATAGAACCTCACCCACCCACTCCTGTAATAGACTCCTAACCTCTGGCTGAGTTACTGAAGTCCTCAAATCATGATTTAAAGAATTCAAGTTATAGAGAATTCATCATTTACACAAGTTTTAACCTGCAAGTAACCCGTACCGTGCCCCATGCTGCAGAGGAAGGTGATCCCCCTGGCCCCCCAAAGGTCTCTGCCAATCTGACCCAAGGGAAAATTCTTTCCTGACCTCAAATATCGCAGTCAGTTGGTTGGACCCTGAGCATTTCGGCAAGACTCAACAGCCAGACCCCTGAGAAAACATTCTCGGTGGAGCCCAAATTGAATGTCAGGCTGAATATGTATGTCGAAGAAATGGTTGCAGTCTTTTACCACGCAATCCGTGCTGTTCATGGATCTGGTCTTCCTGCTGTCATATTTATCTGCAGTTGTAATGTTTGGCCACTTGATGTCTCTGTGCCCTGTTGAGAGTTCCATAAAAGGTCTCCAGTCCCAGAGGAATTCATCACATGTGGCCGATCTCCCTAATAATCCCTTTCGGAAGCAGGACTGTAGCTTCAGATATCATGATACCCACTGTTCTGTCCTCCGATCCTGCCTCAGGCGCTCCTGCAGAGAAAATAATCATAGAGCTTGGTTACATGGGTTCTCCAATTCCTGGCCTCTTCCTTTGCAATGGGAAAACACCATGGCTGCTGAACTAGGTATTATTCAGAAGCAGGGATGAAGGTTTCTGGGTTTTCCCGGATGGAAATTGGCGGGAGTCTCTCTATTGCTGGTTCATGAGCAATGTTCCCTCTAATTTTTGACAGGTCGTGTGTGCAAAAAATGTCTTCTGTTGAAATTGTTGTGCACGCGGTGTTTTGCAATGTGCATGGGGTTTAGGATCTGTGTGCATGCGCACATGCGCACAGCTGAGAGGGAACAGTGTTCATGAGTGGCTGGTGAAAGCATTCCTGTAACTCAGTGGGGTGCGTCCCTGCCTGTGAATGGCTGTGGAAGTGCAGGACCTGGAGGGGTTTGCAGCGTGTCACAATATGAGAGGGAGCCTAGGTTGGTAAGGGCTCAGCGGTACCCCAGTTCCAGGTTGCACCTTGGGAAACCATCACAGAAGATGTAGGTGCCAGTTTAAAAAGCACATTTTTAGCATGTTCACTTCGTTTTTGATGGTGGCACCTATCGTGCAATGCTGATTAGTTCTAGAAAGCGTCTCCCTGAGCCACTTGCATCACCCTGGGCTTTCCTGGGTTCACTTTCATCCAGCTGCTCCTAATCCAGAAGCTAGTCCCTTCAGACACTGGCACAGATGGGTGAGGCTGTGGTTCCTCTTGAAGTGAAGGAGGCGTGTAGGTGGGTGTGATTCTTCCACCCTGACGCCCTTCAGTTTCTTCTCAGCCCCGGTGGCAGGGCCGGTGCAAGGAAGTTTCGCGCCCTAGGTGAAACTTCCACCTTGCGCCCCCGCCGCCCAGCTAATGCCGTCACCCCCCCCCGCGGCAGCCAGCTCCCCGCCCGCGGCAGCTAACCCCCCTGCCCACGGCGGCACCCCCCCCCGCGGCAGATATCCCCCCGCGGCAGCTATCCCCCCACCCGTGGCAGCTAACCACCAACGGCCGTGGCAGCCCCCGCCTGCGGTGGCTCCCCACCCCCACGTGGCAGCCCCTGCCTGCAGCGGCTCCCCCCGCCCCCCAAGGCGGCTCCCCACCCCCCCACGGCAGCCAGCCCCGCGCCTGCGGCAGCAGCTCATCTCCGCTCAGTAGCGGTACCAGCAGCTCCCGTGAAGCTGCGTTCTCGGCGGCGTTTCGGCGGCTGCTTTTCTTGCCGCCGAATCGCCGCCAGCGAAATGCCGCCCCCCAAATCCTGGCACCCTAGGCAACCGCCTAGGGTCGCCTAGTGGAAGCGCCGGCCCTGCCCAGTGGTTAGTAGTTGGAGCATGGGTGCCCCATCACACAACTTCTCTTTTGTCCTCTAAGGAGAATTCCCCCCTCCCGCCGAAGTACTGTTTGTAAATAGTTCCGTATAATGTAGTTATAGTGGTGTTGCAGTCCTCGTTCAGGTAGACTCCAAAACCCTCCTCCGTTTAGGGTGACCAGATGTCCCGATTTTTATAGGGACAGTCCCAATTTTGGGGTCTTTTTCTTATATAGGCTCCTATGACCCCCCACCCCCTGTCCCAATTTTTCACACTTGCTGTCTGGTCACCCTACTTCCGTTCTGAACGGCTCGTGAGTCTCCTGAAGTGGCATGGATATGTGCTTATCTGGGCTATAACTGCTGTCCTTTGAGATGCGTTGCACTGCGTCCATACCATGACTCACCCCCCTTCCCCTCTGCCTCAGAGTCTGTGCCTACTGGACGCGACTGAAGGGGAGCCGGGGGCAGCCCTACCCTTTCTACCATTGGCTGGTGGCATGAGCATGTGAAGGGTTCATGCGCCGTCCTGATGGGTAATGCGATGAGGAAAAAATGTCCAGCTTCGGTGCCTTGGGCGTGCACACGTCTGACGTGGCAGGGACATGTGCGACGCAGCTTGAAGAACAACAGCTACAGAACAGGTATGCAACCATTTTTTGTGCTGCAGTTGTGGTTTGTTTCTAGGAGCACTGTAAACATCTTGTCAGGCTTGACAAAGCCCTGGCTGGGATGATCTAGTTGGGGTTGGTCCTGCTTTGAGCAGGGGGTTGGACTAGATGACCTCCTGAGGTCCCTTCCAACCCTGAGATTCTATGATTCTATGATCTGTGGTAAGGTACAATCCCTACCCCAACAGTCTACAGTCCAAAAAGACAATCAGATATGTAAGGGGTGGGGGTGGGGGGAAGGAACATGACATACACGTTCATTGATGAAGGTGGTAACTGGCTGCACCTTGCTAATCCATTTTTTAAAATTAGCCATAGAAACTATCCTTAATGTCCCCTAATCTTTTCCATTGCGAATTGGTCAATTTCTTGTCGATATGGGCCTTCCAGAGATGTGAGGAGGATGTGGGTGACCTTGCGGGGTATCTGCTTCTTGCTAGCATTTATTTCTTTATTTGTATTACTGTAGCATCTAGGGACCTCAGTCCTGGACAAGGACTCTCCTGTGCTTGGTGCTGTACAACCATAAGAACATAAGAAAGGCCGTACTGGGTCAGACCAACGTCCATCCAGCCCAGTATCCTGTCCACCAACAGTGGCCAATGCCAGGTACCCCGGGGTGAGTGGACCTAACAGGTAATGATCACGTGATCTCGCTCCTGCCATCCATCACCCCCCCTCTGACAAACAGAGGCTAAGGACACCATTCTTTACCATCCTGGTTAATAGCCATTAATGGACTTCATCTCCATGAATTTATCCAGTTCTCTTTTAAACCCTGTTATAGTCCTAGCCTTCACAGCCTCCTCAGTCAAGGAGTTCCACAGGTTGACTGTGCGCTGTGTGAAGAAGAATTTCCTTTTATTAGTTTTAAACCTGCTGCCCACTAATTTCCTTGGGTGGCCCCTAGTTTTTCTATTATGGGAACAAGTAAATAACTTTTCCTTATTCACTTCCTCCACACCACTTATACTTTTATATACCTCTATCATATTCCCTCCTTAGTCTCCTCTTTTCCAAGCTAAAAAGTCCTAGCCTCTTTAATCTCTCCTCATATGGGACCCATTCCAAACCCCTAATCATTGTAGTTGCCCTTCTCTGAACCTTTTCTAATGCCAGTATATTCTTTTTGAGATGAGATGAGACCACACAGCAAAAAGACCATCTTTGTCCTTCCTGTCTCAGTATAAGACAAGAGACAACAGATGGAGACTGATAGACCAATGATGCCCACTGGGTATCAATGGGGAGTACAAGGGAGTACCAATGGGGAGTACAAGGAAACAATGAGACAATATTGGTCAATACGATAGGCATTGGTCTCAACTCACTAGCAGCCTAGGCAGTGTCAAGGCTGTGGCATCTGTTAGGTCCTGACATAGACTGTGAATACAGCGGGAGACAAAATGAATCCTTGTGGAATGCCCAGTTGCCCGTCTGGATACAGTCTATGAGGAAAGAGTGGAGGTAACTAACTTCTGGCTCTGAGAGAAGCCAGCAGCCTCTCACGCTGAATGGTGTTAGAGTCTGCAGGGAGACTCACAAGTGTGTAACATCCTGTGGACCCCTCCCTCCATGGATACCCCTCGAATGCTCACCCCTTATCAAACAACTCCTTGTTCACTAACCCCGCTGGGTGTTTAAGGTGTTGCTTTTCACCACCTGTGGATGTAGTACAGTAGTTCCTCGCAGTAATAATCATGTATCTCCTGTCCAGCAGAGGGCAGCAGGGTACGCACACATCACAGCCCGCAGGAGGAGAGAGGATTAAGATAAATGCACTGTGCTTCCAAATAATAATGCGTTCCCCTGTTTGTGTACACACCTGTGGCTTTGCTGGCAATGTACTCCCGTGCAGCATAAGGTCAGAATGGAGTGTTGAATGATGTTTGTTTCCCTTTTCCCCAGGAATCTTAATCTTTCCATGGTGTTCTACTTTAATTTTTTCACTGGCATGTAAAGATCCTGCCATTCCCCCTTTCATGTGCCAATCCACAATTGTAGAGGCAAAAACCGTATGTTCTGTAAAATGTGGCCTGGTTCCCTCAGGAGACTGGACCTCTGAGGTAGCCTTGAAGTGACTCCAACAGGCCAAGGGAATTTTCCCTACCAGTGTCAGCCAAGGCTGTTCTGTGCTGAATCATTCAGAGTCCTGCTATGGTTCTAAGGCTGGGCTGCCAATCTCCCACGTGTGTGTGTTTGATCCTTACACAGCTGGAGAAATAGAGGCACCTAACGTGCAAGCAGAAAAACATCTCGCGGCAGCGTAGGTCAGCCAGCATTCCTGCCCGTGGTGCTGAGCTTGGTTACGGCGGCTTAGCACGTGGCAGAACACGGTCTTTGCTACGCCCGCTCCGGGCTGATCCAATTTGGAAATTCACAGGGTTCAAAGGCTCACAGACAGCAGTTGTTCATTCCAGCCTTTTAGTTTAAAAAACACAACCCAATACTGTTCGAAAAGCCTCCTGCTCGCTATGGAGTTACTGCAGTATTTGAGGTCATGCCATCCTAGCCTAGACAGTTGGGGACATACTTGCTAATGGTCTGCAGAGAGTTGGTTGGTTGGCTGTCTCCTCTTCCTTGTTTCCACCACCTAAATTACATTATGGGGGGAGGGATAGCTCAGTGGTTTGAGCATTGGCCTGCTAAACCCAGGGTTGTGAGTTCAATCCTTGAGGGGGCCATTTAGGGATCTGGGGCAAAAATCTGGGGACAGTAGTTGGTCCTGCTAGTGAAGGCAGGGGACTGGACTTGATGACCTTTCAAGGTCATTCCAGTTCTAGGAGATTGGCATATCTCCATTAAAAAAATAATTAAAAGAAGCTAAAGTCGTACACTAAAGCTTTTCCTCTGTCACATAGTTGCCATAGGGATGTTGTTCGATCGAGGTGATTTGATTGAGGTGCGGGCAAGTGGTCTGAGTGATCAGGAGTGGGAGAGAAAGTGCACATGAAGCTCCCCTCGCTCTGTTGAGATGTGGTCCATTTCTGCTGTAAGATATTGTGGTGATTATTTCTTGCGATGCAGCAATGGTTTCTCAAGTGACCAGCACTCGGAGTGTTAGGTTGGCAACCTGAACTTTAAGACCTCTGACCCTCAAAAGCCATCTCGATATATTATATCAGATTAAAAAAAATAAGGGCCAGTGAAGGGTTATGGCTCCCATCTCTCAAGAAACACAAACCTCTTTCAACAAAATATGGTACAAATGAAAGGAAATGAAAACTCTACAGTTTCACTGTTTTAGATTTAAATTTTAAAGGAGTGGGGGGACACGAAAGACTAGGCAGGGGATCTGGACAATCCTCATTTGTTCTGTAGAGTCTCCACTTTTTTTTTTAAAACAAAGATAACTGCTTACTGTTAAGATTGAGGAGAAAACCTTCAGCCCCCGACTATGCCATATGTTTGCTTTTTATCTGGGTCCTAGGAAGAGCTGTTTTCTGGCATCAAAATGAGACCGCGGCAAAAGGGCCTTACATTTTCCATCTGTCATGCAGCCTCATCCTAGTGTAACCCTTCTGCCAGGACGAGTTGACAGCAGCAAGGGCCAGGTTCAGTACATAGGGGTTCCCTTCTCAACAATGCAATGCAAAACCGGCTCGAGCCCCCACCCAGTAACCTGGGAAAATCTTACACACACCCCTGGGCGCCTCAAAGAGGCAATACTTCCCCTCTCGCAAGCACAGAGCCTCAGTGTAACAGAAATCTTTAATAGCAGCAGGTAAACGACACCAGCCTTAAATTGGGAAAACACTGCAACTAGGATCCATAAGCCAAACTGTGAGCAAGACCCACCACAGTCAATTGGGCCATGCCCTGTCCCTTGGGTTCTTGAGTCCAGCAACCCAAAAGTCACCCAAAGTCCCCAAAAGTCCAAGAACCCAAAAGTCCAGTCCCAGAGTTCAAAAGTTCATCTGCAGGGTGCTACACGCCACCTGCCTGGGCAGCAATGGGAAAGGGGGGGGGTAAGGGGCACCTTACGTGGTGTGAAGATGATTGCCTCACCCCTCCGTGGGGCTTCACTCTGCTCCGCCAGCCGTCTCACAGGCCGCTCTGCTCCGCCAGCTGTCCTGCAAGCTGCTACAGCTGTCCCCATGAACTGCTCCGCCCCACCAACAGCACTGCTCCACCAGCCGTCCTGCAAGCTGCTCCGACTGCAACCACGAACTGCTCCGCTCCGCCAGCAGCACCGCTCCGACTGTCCCCACAAACTGCTCCACTCTGCCAGCAGCACGACTCTGACTGTCCTCACGAACTGCTCCGCTTTGCCAGCAGCGCCACACCATCAGCTGTCTTGCCAACTGCTCCACCAGCCACTCAGCAATTTATCTTCAGGCTCCCCCACTACTTAACACAGTGCTCAGTGATTTCAGCTCATAATACTTTTAGCTCTTTAGTGATTTCAGCTTGTAGTTTAGGGGAGCCCTAGTGCTCATTTGCACTATTAGCCCAGAGTGATTTCAATTCAGCAGCCTGAAATCAGACTCTCAAGGAACTGAACATTAGCTCTGATATTCCACAGTGGAGAGCAGAGGAGATGCTGCAATTGGTGTCTCAGACCCTCACAGGGGCCCTACTATCAAAGGCCGTGATCAATTGTCTTGATGTGTTTGGTCTTTTGGTCTTGAGGTGAACACCTTGTCTTTGTTTCATGGACCCTGAAGTAAAAACATTCTCTCAATCTGGCCTTTTGGCTATAGATCAAGCATAATATCTGTTCTTATCAGTTTAATACCTGTCCCCAGCCTCTCTCAATTCACTGAGCTTTGGAACCCATGTCCCTTGGCTGGTGAGTGCTGTTTAGTTAATGGTAAGTTCCCCTTTAACATGACAAAAGGCCAAGTACAGTTCCACTGTCCATGATTTACATAAGCAGTATAACAACAGTTTATTCTTCCTGCCCCAATAACAGAAATTCCTGCCCCAATACAGAAAACTGGGGATCCTACAGCAGCCCAAAATGCCCATTTGGGTCACTATGGTTCGTACCAGGCAGGGTGGGTGTGCCTATGCAAATTGGATCAGCCCCTGGCGTGCTTTGCCATGACTCCCCACCAGATGTCAGGGTGGAGCTCATCCTGACTCCGCTTACACTAGTATTTTGCAAGCACAGGAGAAGACGGTGGCATCATAACTCAGGATGGTTCTGTCTAATCCTCAGCCAATGGTAATGGGTAAGGCTACGATTTAGTCATGGAAGTCATGTAATCCGTGACTTCTAGCGAACTCCATGACTTCAGCCTGGCGGTGGTTGGGAGCTGCAGGGTCCCCTGCCATCCACGGGGGCAGGAACCTGCAGGGTACACGTCTCTGGTGGCCCCTGCAGCTCCCAACTGCCATGGGTGGCAGGGGAACCCCCGGAGCTCTCGGCCGTGGCAGGGGAACCCCGAGCTCCTCGCTGCTGCGGGCCCCCGGAGCTGGGGGTGGTAGAGGTACCCCGCAGCCCCCAGGAGCTGCAGGCAGATCCTAGCCCCTGCGCAGGTACCCTGCTTCAGGCGCTGTGGGGACCCGCAGATCCCCATTTTGTCATGGATATTTTTAGTAAAAGTCACGGACAGGTCACGGCTTCTGTGAATCTTTCTTTTTTGCCCGTGACCTCAGTAATGGGCTATTGGGTTCATGCCTTTACTTTCTTACATTTAATCACAGTATGTGGCTCATGCCAACCAGGCTGTCAGTGACCAGGATATAGTGGTTGGAGCAGGACAGGAATTGGAGCCCAGGGTGAGTGCTGGAGTCAGGGTCCAGGTGCCAGAGCTGAAGTCAGAAATTGGAACCTAAGGTAAGGACCAGAGTCAGAAGCCAGGCCTCAAGTCAGAAAGCAGAGCCAGGGGCCAAGACTGGGTAACCTAGAGTGAAGGTAAGGTGCACAACAAGGCAGGAGTGATCTCAGCCAGGACTTATGCACCTAAATCAGTCCCATGTGAAAAAGGGATTTAGGCTCCTAAGCGACTTCAGTGCTCTTGAAATCTTTCCCCTCAGTGACTTGCTCAAGGTCCCATTGGAAGTCCATGGCAGAGCAGGAACGTGAACCCCAGTATTCTATGTCCCAAGCTCGCACCCTCACCCCTGGACAACCCTTCCTCCATGAGGGACCTCAGCTGGGACCTCTAGGAGTTACTGTCATCTGTACACCAAGATTCCAGGATTTCCCCTCTGAAGCCGAGGATGTCTGCTGAGTCAGTGTGAAGTGCTGGGAGCAGCTCTGAGCCTGGCTGAGGGCTTTCCTTGTCTTACTCCTGAGGGAATTCTGTGCCGAAAAATTAAAAATTCTGTGCACAATATTTTAAAATTCTGCATATTTTATTTGTCAAAATAACACAATATAATCATGCCAGTTTCAATTATTTTGGTAATTTATTTGTCTGTAACAATACAGACAACAAAAAAGATTCAGGAAACGTTTTTTGACAAATAGATTCCTTACTAGGCATATTACTACAGAACTCTGAGTAATAATTCATTACATTACAACCCAGTAACATATTTCCCACATCCCTCAGAAGCAGTGCAAAGGCTTGAGGGAGTCAGGGGTTATGGAGGAGTTGAGGAAGAGGGAAGTTATTGCTGGGAAGGAGGCTGGGTGTGAACTTGGAGGGTTGTTGGGTGTGGGTAGGAAAAGTATGGAACAGTTTTTTGGGAGGGTGGGGAGGGATTGTTAGGGAACCTTCCACATGCAGACCTGGCTGACCCCTAGCCTCTCTCATTCACTCAGGCACATCTGCCCCTGTCCCCATGTATCCCTGCACCCTCACTCAGCCACCCTTCCTTCCTCTTCTCGTTTCCTCCTGTTCCCATGTGTCCCTACACCCCCAGTCCCATTCAGCCCCCCCAGTCTGACCACCCCACTAGCCCTTCTGAATTCCAGTCTTTGACCCCCCGCAGCCCCACGAGCCCCATGCTGTCCATCCCCCCCCCCATATCCCATGCCTCCTGACCTGGCCCCACAGGCAGGGCACTGTGAGGAACACAGCCTTTTCTCTTCCCTAACCATGGGTGGGGCTGCTTCCACCTGGGAGTGGCTGCTCTCTGTTCTGGTGCCACAGCAGCTCCTGGTGGGTGAAAGGTGTAACTACAGCATTTCTTGGCAGAATGTATTCTCTGCGGAGAAAAAAAATTCTGTGCGGCACATGAATTTTGAGTGTGCACAGTGGTTCAGAATTCCCCTAGGCGTATTGTTAGAGTCAGTCATCACTGGGATTCGTCATCTGTTACTGTCTGATTTTTAAGTTCTCAGCCATTTTTGGCTTTTTCACACACATAACTTTACACGGCTTTCAGCTACTATTGCAAAAACAAACAAACAAACAAAAAACAATGCTGGTTGCTCTATAACAATCTAACATAGATAGCCTGCACACAGGATTTTGTCTATAGCTTCAGCTATTTGTGGACAGCATTTTCTGCAACACTGAATTACTCTGTGCATTCCAGACAGACAAAAGGCAAATAATACAATTTATGCTCCAAATCATGCCGTGTCTTGCCAGGTGCCACATTGATGTCCAAGATGCATCTTGCAAGAGGGCAGAAAAATGGTACTATTTCATATGGTTCTGGTGAACAGCACACGGCTATGTGGTTATAAACTATATTATAATGTTGCATAAGAAGGCAGAGTTAAGGCTGTTTGTGTTAGACTTCAGGACATACCGGGCTGAGTGAGGGAGACAGACCTTCAGGGTAGAGAGAGGGCAAAAGAGAGACTGTGGAAATACAGTGAGGGCTATGAAATGGGCAGCCAGAGAGATGATGCCTTAGGAGTAAAAGGAGAGGAAGAGATGGAAGGAAGTGGACGAATGAAAGAGAGAAGTGGGAAAGCATGGACCAGTGATGAGGGTCGTAGTCTGGCCTCAGACTTCCTATGTGCTCTTGGGCAAGTCCCTTACTCTTTCTGTGCTAGGCTTCTCACCTGTGAAATGGGGTTAATAGCACTTCCCTGTTGCACAAGAGGCTAAATACATTGAAGTTGCTCAGATGCTGTGGTGATGGGCACTGTATAAGTACCACTGATGCATATGTTCACATTGGCCCTGAAAGGGTGGGACATGGATTCTGTCCTAGCAAGCAAACAGGATTAAAAATACTGATGAAATGGGAACAACACATGTTTTTATGGCATTCCTAATAGACTTGAGGAAACCTCATTAATCTCCCTTCCCTATTACCCAAATGCTTGATCTTCATATCAAAATCACCTGTTCCTTGTTTGTGTTTTCTGGCCCCTGATGGCTCATTGTGTGTGTGTGTGAGAGAGAGAGGCTGATGCACAGGGGAGATCTCACTCTCCATTTTTGTCTCTCCCCCAAGCTGAATGTGAGCTGTGTGCCGAGCTCTGGCTCAGCAGAGCAGTCATTCCTGTGCAATTTATTTCCACTGGATTGAAAAGTGTTGAAAAATTGCTGGGAGAAAATGCCTGTGGCAGATAGTGAGAATTAATCCAAGCATGGGGGGGAGCCATTTGTGCTCAGAAATGGCTCCTTCATGCATGCAGTAAGCAAGTCTGGCTGGAAAATAAATTCAGATCAACCCAGTAAAAGGAAGACAATAAATCTACCCATCAGTCTAGTCCAAATGGATTGTCTGCATCTTGGAGTAAGTGCATTTTGAACAATCACAACAGAGAGAGAGTAATCACCCAGCCCTGCCCCTGTGTTTTGGAGTCAGCCTGCAGGGGTTTATCTGGTTTAAGTTTCTCTGTTGAGTGAATGCTACTAATAATTTAAAGAGATTTACACTTCTTCTTTGTAGATCTCCAAGGGTGGGACAGCATCTCCTTCCTTTACAGATGAGGAAACTAAGGCACAGATTGTGTAAGTGATTTGCCCACGGTCATACAGGATATCAGTGGCAGAGTTGAGAATAGGCCCTGAGGTTTCTTCACTTCCAGCCTGGACTCAGATGCTGGCATGAAGCTTCCCTGTGATCAGTACAGACAAATGGTTAAAACGAGCCTGACTGGATATTTTTGATAAGCACTGCTGTTGCTTTGAGATGGAGTCACCATCAGCTGGTCCTGCATTCTCCATCGATACATAATGTCCCGTGAAGAATCCACCACCTGAAACATATTGACAGTGAAGTCAATGGTCCACTTCTTCTTGAGTCTTGTATCAATAACTCCTATGAAGTTAACGAGGGTTCCTCCTTTCCTACAGAACAACCCTTATAATCTGTCCTTTGCTGGAAACTTTGAAAACAGTTAGGCAGCTGGTGTGCTCTGATGGCTGCCCATCATGTTAGCCAATATTGTTTTATTGTTTCTCTGTGCTCCACTGTCTGTCTGTAGCCACCTGTTGTCTCTTATCTTACACTCAGTTGCAATTTCTTTGGGAGCAGGGTCAACATTTTATTGTGTTTGTGCAGTGCCTAGCACAATGGAGTCTTGGTTCATGACTGGGAATTCTAGGTGCTACCACACTTTAAAAGATAATAAATATCAGGCGCTGTGAATTCTCCTGATTTCCTTGCTTTTTACTATTTTCTCAGCAGCAGTACTTTTGAGTGGGCAAAGTTGCCACCCCAACACACCTTCCTGGGCTAGCTGTAGCATTGTAGAACCTTGTGTCAGTTTTCCCCACCTTCTTTTGGCCTACTCTGGCCGTGGACATGTCCTGGCTCTCCAGCCAGACCACTTTACAGAGTCCTGTCCCTTTGGAGGACCCCGAGGCCTTTACCCAGTTGGGCTCAGCTATCAGTCACCTCATGGCAGGCTTGTCTCTGCCACTCTAAACTGTCCCCCTCTCTAACCATAGCCTTCTGTAGCTTGATTAACCTCACTGCTCAGTGCGTGGCACGCTCCTCCCCTCACTCAGGGAATCAGGCGTGGTCTAACTCCTCTCGTCAGGCTTCCAGCTCACCCTAGAGTAGCCTGCTCTTCTTTCCTCCTCAGTCAGTCTGCTCTACTTTCCTTCTCAGCATTATTTCTGTTTGCTTCCCAGACAGTTCCATACCCAATGGGAAACGACTGCCTAGGAAGGAGAACTGCAGAAAAGGATCTGGAGGTTATAGGGGATCACAAACGAAATGAGAGTCATCAATGTCCCACTGTTGCAGAAAAAGCAAACATCATTCTGGGATGAATTAGCAGGAGTGTTGTAAGCAAGACACAAGAAGTAATTTTTCTGCTCTACTACGCACTAACTAGGCCTCAGCTGAAGTACTGTGTCCAGTTCTGGGCACCACGTTTCAGGGAAGATGTGGACAATTAGAGAAAGTCCAGAGAAGAGCAACAAACATTTTAAAGGTCTAGAAAACATGCCCGGTGAAGAAAGATTGAAAAAATTGGGTTTGGTTAGTCTGGAGACAGGAAGACTGAAGGGGGACATAACAGTATTCAAGTATGTAAAAGGTTGTTATAAAGAGTATGATAAATTGTTCTCCTTATGCACTGAGTACAGGACAGGAAGCAATGGGCTTAAATTGCAGGAAGGGAGATTTAGGTTAGACATTAGGAAAAAATTCCTAACTGTCAGGGGAGTTAACCACTTGAACAAATTGCCCAGGGAGGTTATGGATGTGACGGTGTACCCCATAAGGCTTTATGGGGAGAGGCTTATAAATGTATACATGATGTAACTGGAATATGTTTTATGCTACATGTGCCATGTAACATATCTCTGTGAAAGTTATGACCTACTGAATCTATTCCTCCTGTTTGTATGCATGTATCATTGTTGTAGTTGGAGTTATGAATATTGTTTTATATTTGCTGGTTTTGTACATAGCCTTTGTAAGAACCTGGGATCATGTCTTGAGAAAGGTATGTGCCTGTAAATAGACCAATCAAGAAACCCTTACACAGACAATAGCAGGTGCAGACCCCAATCCACATTTGGGCCTGGCCAGGAATGCAACTGGCTGGACTGGTTAGGGTGCATGGACATGTGACTTGCCCATGTGATCCCAAACTCCAGGGTAAGATGATGCTACACAGGGAGTGGGGGAAAGGCTCTAAAAACCCTTGGAAGACCCCTCCATGTTGTCTTCAGCTGGCTAAAGAGAGAGGCTCTCCACCCCCCAAGGACATACCTGAAAGAGACTGAACAAAGGACAAAGACAATAGGGGGTGTGAGCGATTGCTGGACCCAGGCTAGAAGTTCTACAGCCTGTAAAAGTTTACCCTGTATAAGCTTTATACAGGGTAAAACAGATGTATTAAGGGTTTGAACCTCGTTGGGCACCTGGGTGTCAAAGGCAAGAGCACTTCCTGAGCTGCTTCCAGGCAGGCCTGCGGCTGTTAGGGGACGTGGTTCGGACCTGGGTCTGTGTTTGCAGCAGATCAGCAGAATCTGGCTCAAAACCGACAGGATTCTGGAGTCCCAAGCTGGAAAAGGCAGGAAAGCAGGGGCCCAAGTAGCCTTGGCACACCAGGTGGCAGCACCAAGGTAGTTTCTGTGATCCTGTCAACTACGCCACTGTGATAGGTTGGGATACAGGGTAAACTCATAAATAGTTTGCCTTCTATTTCAAAGATAGAAAGATATGCACAGCTGTTTGCCCTCCCCAGGTACCAACACATACTCCAGGTAACTCAAGTACAGAAAGTAGGATTTACGTGATTCCAAGTAGTTACAGACAGAACAAAGCGAATTACTAAGTAAAATAAAATAAAACACACACATATAGGTCTAATTCAACTCAACACAGATAAAAGCCTCACCAGTTTCAGTCTTTTCCTTTTACAGGCTGTAGAACTCCTAGCCTGGGTCCAGCAATCGCTCACACCCCCTATTGTCTTTGTCCTTTGTTCAGTCTCTTTCAGGTATGTCCTTGGGGGGTGGAGAGCCTCTCTCTTTAGCCAGCTGAAGACAACATGGAGGGGTCTTCCAAGGGTTTTTATAGCCTTTCCCCCACTCCCTGTGTAGCATCATCTTACCCTGGAGTTTTGGGATCACATGGGCAAGTCACATGTCCATGCACCCTAACCAGTCCAGCCAGTTACATTCCTGGCCAGGCCCAAATGTGGATTGGGGTCTGCACCTCCTATTGTCTGTGTAAGGGTTTCTTGAACGGACACTGGGAACTGCAGGGGGCCGTGCCTGCGGACGGTCACCATAAACAAAATGTCTTGCGGCCCACCAGTGGATTGCCCTGATGGGCCGCGTGCTGAGCCCTGGCCTAGGTTAACCTTTTCATGGCATGTGTGAAGTAGACACCCCATCACAGAGACTTAGATTTGTGTGGTGGGTGTTTGGGGCTGGTTTTCCAACTGAGAGGCCAGGACTGGATTGCTTTTCTGTAGGTTGCAGGTGGGGAGTTGGTGATCGCGAAGGTCTGTGTCAGAATGAGGTTCTTGCCTTCCCTCTGCCTCCTTTTGCCACAGAAACAACACATTGAAAAAGAAAACTGTGATTTAGCGCTAGTCTTTGAGCACACCTATTAAAGCAGGTGCCTGCTCAGGGTCTTTACAGCAGCCAGAGACTTTCTCAGTAGGAGGCAGAACCATACAAATTCTGTTCACTCATGCTAAGCTACATCCCATAATACCTTGCAACAGTACAACTCAGTGTTTGGCATACGCAGATAGGAAAACTATCTTTTGTTAGAAAACTATGTTTGTTCTACGGCTTAGTACAAACTGTGGAGGTACCTTCATGGACCAGTATCTTGAATGTTAGTATCCAGGACAAAGCTAGGGAGGGTAAAGGTACAGCGCAACAAGTTAAGGCACTAGTACAAACTAATGAATTGGATTTTAGTAGCACATAAAAAGTTATATAACTTGTAAAGTCATCAGATAAATACTCCTAGCTGAGGTGTGTAACTTCGAAAGCACTCCTGTGTCAGAGGAATTTAACAACGCTGCACAAATTGGCTTCCTGAAAACTGACATTGTATTGAACCTTTATGCCACTGTTGGCTTGTAGCAATAAAAGTAATTAATATTGGGTGTTTAGTTTCTTGGTTTTTTTTCATAGTGAACCAAAGTGTAGGCAAGCAATTGACAACACAGTTTGTCAACAAAGGGGTAGGGTGATTTGGTTGAACTTGTAAGAGGTTTTGCTGTCTGGTGGTGGGTATGTGGGGGAAGGGATCAGCATTCTTTTATGTTACTTTATTTAAATCCAAGCAGATACATTCAGAAGAGATCACATAAAAGCATAGGTGTATAGATTTTTAACACCGCAAGGAACCATTAGATTATCGAGTCTGACCTCCCGTATGACACAGGGCATAGAATTTTACCCAGTGACTCCTCTATTGAGCCCAGTAACTTGTATTTGGCTAAAGCACCAAGTTCTCCAGGTGGCCATGTGGCCAGTGTGGTACGAGAACACCCAGGACACATGAGGCCACATGAGGTCTGCTCAGAGCCTGGAAAGGTAAGAGGGAAGGACACTGAGAGCAGCTTTGTCCAAGCAAAGGAATCTGTGTGGTGACTGCTATAGGGCAGCCGGGCCTTGAGCTCCCTCCCGCAGCAGAATACACAAGCCTGCCTCTGTTTCCCTCCTGTAGAGTCTCCATTAACTCCACATCAGGCTCTCTTTCCTTAAGCAAGCAAGAGGAAATTTGCTGTTTAAGAAAGCTGGCAAAGGTTAAAAAAGTTCAGCTAATACTAGTTGAAACTGCAGCATTCTGAATTTACGAGGGTTATTCTGACATGTGCCTTTAAAGAGTTGCATTCGTGTTTGCTCTTGCTTGCAAGCTGAGTTACATAAATTGCTATGCAGGCACAAAATAATGTTCTCAAATAGATTAATTGGCCCATTTATCTATAGCACTATAATCTGCCAGAAGATCGGGGAAAAACCTTTATTACACTGTAAATGTCACCTCCCTTGGGCATACAAGGTGCCATCAATTTAGGCCAATTCAAAAGAGGATCTGGCGGGGTCTGGTTAGCACTGCTGACAGGACACTAAAAGTTCAGTTCCCAGAGTACCCACAATCAGTCTCCCCACCAGGAAGGCGGGAAGAGCAGCTGCTGCTGCCTGGAAGAGCTGCAGCGCAGCTGAAGACATAGGTGCTGGAAGTAGGGGTGCTGCCAAACCCCCTGGCTTGAAATAGTTTCCATCATACACAAGGTTTACAGTTTACAATGGCTCTCACCACCCACACTATACAAATTCTTCCAGCACTCCTGGCTGGAGAGAGAACTGGCTCCCAAGGACCCGGCTCCTGTCGAGAGAGGTAGGTATGCCCCCCCCCCCCCCGGAGGCGATCCTGTCCACAGGCGCCGACTCCGTGGGTGCTCCGGGGCTGGAGCACCCACGGGGAAAAATTGGTGGGTGCTCAGCACCCACCGGCAGCTCCCCGCCAGCCCCGCGCCCGTTACCAGAGCACTTACCTTCGCCCCGGACGCCGGCCGACGTTGCGGGCCCTGCCCCCGACGCCGGGCGACGTTGCGGGGCCCCGCCCCCAACGCATCCAGTGGAGCCGACAGAAGTCGGCTCCTATGATCCTGTCCCCTCCCCAGCCCCACCGTGCTTTGGCCTAACTCTGGGGACCGACCCCCTACTCCACCCCCAGCACAACAGATGAACTTCTGGATGCACACCTGAGCCAAATCTTGAGTTTCATCCATCACTCATTATCATTTGTGGTGGCCTATTTGCACTTCAAACAAGAAGCTACTTAATAATTTCACCTAACACCATTACTGCTGTAGTGGTAGAGCACAGGGAAACAAAAGAATAATAACAACTGCTGTGAAATGAATTATAGCCGTTCTACATTTATAAACATTATTGGTTTGTTACACACGCTCTCTCCTTCCAGTTACATTCATTTTTTCCACACAAGGAATACAAATTTAGATTATATTTTCCAGATGACTTTGCTTCCTCATCGCCTTTCACCACATAACGTACTGTAGGTCTAAGAAAATTAATGTTTCCAAGTATAAATGTTTGTCTGAGTTGATAACACCATTTATGCCCAAGGGTGATGACAGTCAGAGTTTACTAACGTTTCCCCCCCCCGATCTTCCAGCAGATTATAGTGCTATAGATAAATGAGCCAATTAATCATTTTGAAAATATTATTTTCCACTTGCATAGCAATTTATGTAACTCAGATTGCAAGCAAGAGCAAACATGAACACAACTCTTTAAAGGCACATGTCAGAATAACCCTCATAAATTCAGAATGCTGCAGTTTCAACTAGTATTAGCTGAACTTTTTTAACCTTTGCCAGCTTTCTTAAACAACAAATTTCCTCTTGCTGAACAGGGTCTCCATTTGACTCAAATGAAGATTGAAATTGCCACAGTGAATTCATAAAGGAATTCTTTGTCTCAGTCATTCTATATTTATATTGTAAAGATTCCTATTAGATAGCTAGCACAATATGCAACCTGGCACAATGCAGAGATATTTTGACTTCTCTTAATATTATCAGAATTAGCAGATCCCAAAGTAGAAATTAAGGAATTGTGATAGATGAAGGCAAAACTAAAATAAAAATAAAACAAAAAGCCCCCAACCTTCCCCTCTCTTCAGCACAGTGAGAAGAGCATTAGACATGACTTTTCATAGAATCATAGAATCTCAGGGTTGGAAGGGACCTCAGGAGGTCATCTAGTCCAACCCCCTGCTCAAAGCAGGACCAACCCCAACTAAATCATCCCAGCCAGGGCTTTGTCAAGCCTGACCTTAAAAACCTCTAAGGAAGGAGATTCCACCACCTCCCTAGGTAACCCATTCCAGTTCTTCACCACTCTACTAGTGAAAAAGTTTTTCCTAATATCCAACCTAAACCTCCCCCTCTGCAACTTGAGACCATTACTCCTTGTTCTGTCATCTTCTACCACTGAGAACAGTCTAGATCCATCCTCTTTGAAATCCCCTTTCAGGTGGTTGAAAGCAGCTATCAAATCCCCCCTCATTCTTCTCTTCTGCAGGCTAAACAATCCCAGTTCCCTCAGCCTCTCCTCATAAGTCATGTGCTCCAGCCCCCTAATCATTTTTATTGCCCTCCACTGGACTCTTTCCAATTTATCCACATCCTTCTTGTAGTGTGGGGCCCAAAACTGGACACAGTACTCCAAATGAGGCCTCACCAGTGCCGAATAGAGGGGAATGATCACATCCCTCGATCTGCTGGAAATGCCTCTACTTATACAACCCAAAATGCAGTTAGCCTTCTTGGCAACAAGGGCACACTGTTGACTCATATTCAGCTTTTCGTCCACTGTAACCCCTAGGTCCTTTTCTGCAGAACTGCTGCCCAGCCATTCAGTCCCTAGTCTGTAGCAGTGCATGGGATTCTTCCATCCTAAGTGCAGGACTCTGCACTTGTCCTTGTTGAACTTCATCATATTTCTTTTGGCCCAATCTTCTAATTTGTCTAGGTCCCTCTGTATCCTATCCCTACCCTCCAGCGTATCAACCACTCCTCCCAGTTTAGTGTCATCTGCAAACTTGCTACAGGTGCAGTCCACACCATCCTCCAGATTGTTAATGAAGATATTGAACAATCCTGGCCCCAGCACCACCCTTGGGGCACTCCACTTGATATCGGCTGCCAACTAGACATGGAGCCATTGATCACTACCCGTTGAGCCCGACCATCTAGCCAGTTTTCTATCCACCTCACAGTCCTTTCATCCAGCCCATACTTATTTAACTTGCTGGCAAGAACACTGTAGGATACTGTATCAAAAGCTTTGCTAAAGTCAAGAAATAGCACATCCACTGCTTTCCCCTCATCCACAGAGCCGGTTATCTCATCATAGAAGGCAATTAGGTTAGTCAGGCATGAATTGCCCTTGGTGAATCCATGCTGACTGTTCCTGATCATTTTCCCCTCCTTTAAGTGGTTCAGAATTGATTCCTTGAGGACCTGTTCCATGATTTTTCCAGGGACTGAGGTGAGACTGACTGGCCTGTAGTTCCCCGGATCTTCCTTCTTCCCTTTTTTAAAGATGGGCACTACATTAGCTTTTTTCCAGTCATCCGGGACCTCCCCCGATTGCCATGATTTTTCAAAGATAATGGCCAATGGCTCTGCAATCACATCGGCCAGCTCCTTTAGCACCCTCGGATGAAGTGCATCCGGCCCCATGGACTTGTGCTCGTCCAGCTATTCTAAATAGTCCCGAACTACTTCTTTCTCCACAGAGGGCTGGTCACCTCCTCCCCATACCGTGCTGTGGAGTGCAGCCGTCTGGGAGCTGACCTAGTCTGTGAAGATAGAGGCAAAAAAAGCATTGAGTACACTAGCTTTCTCCACATCCTCTGTCACTAGTTTCCCTCCCTCATTCAGCAAGGGGCCCACACTTTCCTTGACTTTCTTCTTGTTGCTAACATACCTGAAGAAACCCTTCTTGTTACTTCTAACATCTCCGGCTAGCTGCAACTCCAAGTGTGATTTGGCCTTCCTAATTTCACTCCTGCATGCCTGAGCAATATTTTTATACTCCTCCCTGGTCATTTGTCCAATCTTCCACTTCTTGTAAGCTGCTTTTTTGTGTTTAAGACGAGCAAGGATTTCACTGTTGAGCCAAGCTGGTCACCTGCCATATTTACTTTTCTTTCTACACATCGGGATGGTTTGTTCCTGCAACCTCAATAAGGATTCTTTAAAACACAGCCAGCTTTCCTCGACTCCTTTCCCCCTCATGTTATTCTCCCAGGGGACCTCGCCCATCAGTTCCCTGAGGGAGTCGAAGTCTGCTTTTGACTGAAGTCCAGGGTCTGTATTCTACTGCTCTCCTTTCTTCCTGGTGTCAGGATCCTGAACTCAACCATCTCATGGTCACTGCCTCTCAGGTTTCCATCCACTATTGCTTCCTCTACTATTTCCTCCCTGTTTGTGAGCAGCAGGTCAAGAAGAGCTTTTCCCCTAGTTTGTTTGTCCCCTACACTTTCCAAAAACTTCCTGGATTGTCTGTGCACCGCTGTATTGCTCTCCCAGCAGATATCGGGGTGATTAAAGTCACCCATGAGAACCAGGGCCTGTGATCTAGCAACTTCTGTTAGTTGCTGGAAGAAAGCCTCGTCCACTTCATCCCCCTGGTGTGGTGGTCTGTAGCAGACTCCCACCACGACATTACCCTTGTTGCTCACACTTCTACATTTAATCCAGAGACTCTTAGGTTTTTCTGCAGTTTCATACTGGAGCTCTGAGCAGTCATACTGCTCTCTTACATACAACGCAACTCCCCCACCTTTTCTGCCCTGCCTATCCTTCCTGAACAGTTTATATCCATCCATGACAGTACTCCAATCGTGTGAGTTATCCCACCAAGTCTCTGTTATTCCAATTACATCATAATTCCTTGACTGTGCCAGGACTTCCAGTTCTCCCTGCTTGTTCCCCAGGCTTCTTGCATTTGTGTATAGGCACTTAAGATAACTCACTGATCATCCTGCTGTCCCAGTATGGGGCAGGAGCCCTCCCCTCTTGCACTCACCTACTTGTGCTTCCTCCTGGTATCCCACTTCCCCACTTACCTTGGGGCTTTGGTCTCCTTTCCTCGGTGAACCTAGTTTTCTATTGTAATTACTGGAAGTTGTGCATCTTATCTTCTCTGCAGATACTGAAATCTCAAGGATTTTAATTCTAATCCTGCTCTGCTATATGCACATATATATAGCTTTGTTTTATAATTTGACTATTATGTAGAGTTTGTTACCATGTCCAGAAGTCTTTGATTTTTGCATACCAAAGAAACCAAACACTTAAGACATGATTTTGTAATAAATGTGATTAAGGTCTGGCTTTAGAAAGTGCCATGCGCTGAGTGGTCAAAAATTATCTGGGGTTTTGAAGGATCAAACTAGGCTCATTTATGGGGAAAAGGCTCATGCATGTTTATGTCTGCATTTCTTGGACGTGGATAATTGATCCACATGATTGTTTTCTTGTTTGGCAGAAAGGAAGGATATGGACATATAAAGGCAAAGCATACAGGGCCTTCATTCACTTTGCTTAAACTCATGGGAGGTTGGGGGGAGAGCAGGGAGAGCTGGAGAGGATCCAGTGATGGAGAAGGGAGTGGGGGAGATGAGCGGTCAGGGGGTGGGGCCTCAGGGAAAGAGGCATGGTGGGGGGAGGTTCCGGCACTCCTGCTGTAGTGTCCAGTTTCCAAAAATTGGAAAGTTTGCAATCCTACCCATCAGCCTTCCCCCCCATTTCACCCCCCTTTCCTGCCTGTCCTCGTACAAACTTTTCCTTTAGTCGTGTGCCTGAGTGGTTATTGGCAGCCACCAGGGCAAGGACCTACAAAGCCTAGCTGCTGAAGCCCCTGCTGTGCTTGCCTCCGAGGCACGGTACTTCGGACACCCTCCTGGAACCCTAATAATCTGGGGGTGTAGAGTGACCCCAGCCATTCCGTGACATTCGAGTTGAGTTTGCACAGGTTTGCTTGCACAGGAAGCACTGGTTTTGAGAGAAACAGACAAAACAGATGCATGGTGTTAAAGATATAACCCCATTACTACTGTGACTTTCATCCCTTCGTTACACAGATACCCTATCTGCCGTTCCACGTAGCACCATGTTCCATGTAGTTGCTGTAGCCATAATGGTCCCAGGATATTAGAGACACAAGGTGGGTATGGCCATCAGCGGTGGGTATCATAGGCCAGGGGAGGCCAAGCCTCCCCTAACCCAGGCTGTGGCCCTGCCCATGCTCTGCCCCAAGGCCCTGCCCTCGCTCCCCCTCTCCCCTGAAGCCAGCAGGGTCTCAGCTCCAGCGAGGGGCCTGGAGTTTGGGGCTTGGGTCAGTGCTGGTTGCCAGAGGCTGGGGCGACTGGGTGGCTCAGGCCGGCCTGGGAGTGGGGCCAGCGGCCATCCAGCATCCATCCAGGACACATCACACGATCCATTGTCTACAGCCAAGTCCTAAGATACAACCGAATTTGCTCCAATCCCTCAGACAGAGACAAATACCTACAAGATCTTTATCAAGAGTTCTTAAAACTACAATACCCACCTGGGGAACTGAGGAAACAGATTGACAGAGCGAGACAGGTACCCAGAAGTCACCCACTACAGGACAGGCCCAAAAAGGAAAATAACAGAACACCACTGGCCGTCATGTACAGCCCCTAGCTAAAACCTCTTCAGCACATCATCAATGATCTACAACCTTTCCTGGAAAGTGATCCTTCACTTTCACAGACCTTGGGAGGCAGGCCAGTCCTTGCTTGAAGACAGCCCCCCCAATCTGAAGCAAATACCAGCAACTACACACCACACCACAGAAACACTAACCCAGGAACCAATCCCTGTAACAAACCCCATTGCCTACTCTGTCCCCATATCTACTCTAGCGACACCATCAGAGGACCCAACCACATTAGCCACACCATCAGGGACTCTTCACCTGCCCATCTACTAATGTGATAGATGCCATCATGTGCCAGCAATGCCCCTGTGCCATGTACATTGGCCAAACCAGACAGTCTCTATGTAAAAGAATAAATAGACACAAATCTGACATCAGGAATGATAACATACAAAAGTCAGTAGGAGAACACTTCAATCTCCCTGGACACTCAATAACAGATTTAAAAGTAGCCATCCTTCAACAAAAAACCTTCAGAAACAGACTTCAAAGAGAAACTGCAGAACTAAAATTTTCAAATTTAACACCATTAATTTGGGCTTGAATAGGGACTGGGAGTGGCTGGCTCACCATGAAAGCAGCTTTGCCTCTCCTGGAATTGACACCTCCTCATCAATTATTGGGAGTGGACCACATCCACCCTGATTGTACTGGCCTTGTCAACAGTGTTTCTCCACTTGTGAGGTAACTCCCTTCTCTTCAGGTGTCAGTATAACAATGCCGGCATCTGTAATTTTCACTCCATGCATCGGAAGAAGTGGGTTTTTTTACCCACAAAAGCTTATGCCCAAATAAATCTGTTAGTCTTTACGGTGTCGCCTGACTCCTTGTTCTTTTGTGGATACTTGACACTTTCCAGTCACTTTCACAGTATTACCGATCCCAAATGTGCAAAAGGCATGAATCAGACTCACCAAAAATCATGAGATTGGCTTTAAAATCATGACATTATGTAAAAATAATAGATTTGGGGTTCTTTTTATTTGCCTTCTGCTTTTTGAGCCTTTAGGGTGCACTGGGGTCACATTTTGAAGTTTTCTCCACAGCCACGAGGACCAGAAACTTCATTTTTCTTTAAGAATGAAGGCTGAAATCATCACATGTCCACTTGACTCCAGGAGGTGGGGCTTTAAGGAACACAATGATCATGAGACTCATGACAAAATCGTGAGAGTTGGCAACACTGCTTTTACTTCTGTTAAAAGGCGAGTTACTTTCTAGAAGGCTCTTAAACACAACACTACAGCGATGGAGTTGCAGTTCTCACAGGAGAATATTTAAAACCAAACACCAAGAAAATTCTATATTTTAAAGCTGAGAAAAAACCTTGAGACTTCTGAGGTATCTCAGGGCTACAGCAGGCAAGAAATAAAAATAAACAGGCGCTCTGGACAGCTCTTCCTTTAGAAAGAAAGTTGGAGGGTCAAATCTTCTAGTCCTTAATCAACTAAAATGTCTGTTGCCATCAGTGCCTCCACTCAGATATAAACATCACAGTGAACATGTGATAACATGCGTGGTCAATAACTATACACTTCATACTTTAATATCTGAGTCATCTTATCCAGAATTACACATCTTATATGCATTGGCTCAGGGACTGGATTTTCTGGCATATTCTGAACAGTGCTGAGTACACAGGTGGTGCCCAGTGAATAATGTAAATCATGACAATCATCATCGACATTATGGACTCTGTGGATGCAGTTTCTGTTCTTTGTTCTGGAATTGGCCTGTATATAGCTGAAACCCTAAGAATTTGAGGCATAAGCACACTTGATACTTATATGACACTTTCTCATTCCTTCCTTTTCTCAAACTCAGAACAAAAAATGACGAGAAAATGGTTTTCAGTTAAATGCCATTGCTGTACAACCCAGCAAGGGGCAGAACCTGCCACCACTTGGGCGTTAAGTGATCTCTTCTCATTTGACTCGCGTGCTCCATCCTTCCTAACCTGTGTGCTGCTTTTCATGCTGTCAACCATGACATCAATCCTGGGACCGTTTACTGGAGTCTCAGAGAACTGGCTGCCTTTGTTTTGCTCCCATCTATCAGAGTCCTCTTTTTTTGCAACATGCAGCACAGAGCGAGAGAGAGAGAGAGGCTGGTTTACAGGATAGGGAGCTAACCCTGAAAGACCTGGGGTCTACTCCCCCCATGGACTTCCTGTCTCACCCCAGGCCAGTGTTTTAAGGATAGAATTTCAAAGGTTTTTAGGCACCCAAAGATGCAGCTAGATATCTAGTCGGTTTACAAAGCACCAAACCTTCTAAGTGCAGTTGAAAATCTCATTAGGTTCCTAATCCTGAATCCTGAACAGTTTTGAAGCATTGGTCAAGGGTCTGCGCGACCACCCCTTTGATTCCACCGCCCACTTGCCCATTTGGCCATCACCTCCAGAGTTTCCAACATGCCTGGCAGCAGATCACACAGGATTGTTGGGTCCTTGAAATAGTTCAGTCTGGTTACTCCATTCCTTTTATATCCAACCCTCCTACCCTTTCCCCTTCCCCGTCCCTTTTCAGGGACCCTTCTCATAAGCGCTTACTTTGCACAGAAGTGTCTCACCTTCTACAACTAGGTGCAGTGGAACCTGTGCCGACACAACATCAAGGGAAAGGGTTCTACTCCCATTACTTTCTGACCCAGACAAAGACCAGGGGATGGAGGCCTATTTTAGATCTACGCCAGCTGAACAAATTCGTGAGGATACAAAAATTCAAGATGGTCACACTGGGCACAATAATACCTGCACAGGATCAAGGGGACTGGTTCACAGCACTCAACCTACAGGATGCTTATTTTCATATATCAATTCATCTAGCCGACAGATGCTTCCTACGATTCACAATCGTACGCGACCATTTTCAGTACAGAGTTCTTCCTTTCGGACTCTCCACAGTGCCAAGAGTGTTTTTGAAGACTCTAGCCATGGTCGTGGCTCACCTCCACAGACATGGAATCACACTCTTCCCCTACCTAGACGATTGCCTCATCAAGAGCAGCTCTTATGGCGAAACACTACAAGCTACCCATTTCACCATCTCCCTCTTCCACCACCTAGGCCTCCAAATAAACGTCCAAAAATCCACCCTGACACCTACACAGCCTCACTCTCACATCACAGATTCCTCGCTATCACACAGCTCATACACACGCTCTCTGTTCATCCCAGGATACAGGCAAGAATTTGCCTACACCTACTTGGTCACATGGCAGCCACCACCTTCGTGGTCAAGTACGCCAGGCTACACACGAGATGTCTTCAGGGCTGGCTCAACTCCAACTTCAAACCCAACAGACACACCTTAGGTATGCTGCTAACTCCCCCACCCGATGTTCTAGCTTCCCTACAATGGTGGACAAGACCAGAAAACCTCTGCACGGGAGTACCCTTCCAACGATCCCCAACACTCATGCTCACCACGGATGCTTTCCTCTTTGGTTGGGGAGCGCATCAAGGGGAACACAGGGCACAAGAGACGTGCCTCCACATAAATCTCTTAGAGCTCAGAGCAGTGAGATGAGCTTGCCTCCAATTTCTTCCCCTTATAAAGAACAAATCTATCCGGGTCCTAACAGACAACATAGCATGTATGTTCTAGATCAACAGATAGGAGGGAGCCTGATCACATTCCCTATGCATGGAAGCCATCCGGCTATGGAATTGGTGCATACAACATCACATACAAATTATTGCTTTGTACCTACGCGGCTGCCACAATACAACTGCTGACGCACTCAACAAGCACTTCTCCACAGATCATGAATGGGAACTGCACCCCGCAATACTTCAATAGCTTTTCTCCATCTGGGAACCTCATCAATAGACCTCTTTGCCACAACCCAGAATCGCAATGTCATCTATTTTTTTCCAGAGCGGGACTCGAGACTGCATCCCTAGGAGATGCGTTTCTCATTCTATGGAGCAACTCTCTCCTGTATGCCTTCCCACCAATCTCTCTGCTATACAGGGTTCTTCACAAGATCAGAGATGACAAGTCCCGGGTCATACTTATTGCCCCAACGTGGCCAAGACAGAAGTGGTACCCTTACCTACTCCGCATGTCCTCCTGTCATCCACGGGCTCTCCCCAACAGACCAGATCTCCTTTCCCAGGACAACGGACGGGTTCTTCACCCTCAGCTTCAGAAGCTCCACCTGACAGCGTGGTTCCTTCATGGCTCCAAACCCATGAACTAGCTTGTTCTGAGCAAGTTCGATATATCCTCCTATACAGTAAAAAGACTCCACTCAGGAGACCTACCTGCAGAAGTGGAAACATTTCTCCCTCTGTTACTCACATAATCACTTAACACCCAAAACGGTAACCCTCCCCAACATCCTAGACTACCTCCTGAAATTGAAACAGGATGGACTCTCGCTCAGCTCCATCAAAGTACACCTGGCGGCGCTTACCACCTTCCATGACTTGCTAGATAGACGGTTACTCACTCTTTACCCACCCTACCATAAAACAATTTCTCATGGGCTTACAGAATCTCTACCCTGAAATTTATCCAACGGCAGCTACATGGAATCTTAACCTCATTCTTCGCGGTCTCATGAAACCCCCATTCGAGCCCTTGGCTACTTCCTCTCTTCTTCATATGTCCATGAAGGTGGCTTTCTTAGTTTCAATAACATCAGCAAAGAGAGTAGGAGAAATAGGTGCCCTGATGGCCTATTCCCCCCAATCTTCTCCAAAGACAAAGTCACCCTGAGAACACATCCTAAATTTTGCCCTAAGGTGGTGTCCACCTTCCACCTTAACCAACCGATACACTTACCTACTTTCTATCCTAAAACTTACACGACCCCATACGAGGCAACCCTGCATGCTCTCAACGTCAGGTGAGCAATCGCCTTTTATTTAGACAGGACTAAGCCATTTCGTAAGTCTCCACAACTCTTTGTCTCCATTACCGAAAGATCGAAAGGTACGGCTATCTCTACACAACGCCTGTCCAAGTGGCTCTCTGACTGCATCCGATCCTGTTACCGCATCCAAAATATTCAACCGCCCGAAGGCATTAGAACTCATTCATCTCGAGCTATGTCTACATCTGTTGCCTTCCTACATAACGTACCCATTCCTGACATCTGTAAAGCGGCTACATGGTCATCTGAACACACATTTGCCAAACACTATGCTATAACACAAGATACCACAGCAGACAGCATAGTAGGCCATGCAGTACTCTCTACAGTATTCACTGCCGCAGCTCCAAAGTCCCACCCACCATAGTGGGTACTGCTCCACATTCACCTAGAGTGGAGCACCCACAGGGACAGCACTTGAAGAAGAAGAGAAAGTTACTCACCTTGCAGTAACTGAGGTTCTTCAAGATGTGTGTCCCTGTGGGTGCTCCACTCCCTGCCCTCCTCCCCTCTACTTTGGAGTACTAATATTATTTCTCCACGGTAGAGAAGGAACAGAGGAGGGTGCAGGGTGCACATGCTCAGTCAGATTCTAACGAGACCGCGGGACACCAACTGAGCGCGTGCATCCCGACTAGGCACTGCTACTGAAGATCTCCGATCAATGGCGCCGGGACGCACCATCACCTAGAGTGGAGCACCCACAGGGACACACATCTCGAAGAACCTCAGTTACTGCAAGGTATCTTTCTCTTAGTCCTGCCTTGAATGAAGAGGACTGGACTAGAAGACCTCTCAAGGCCCCTTACAGTCCTACAATTCTATGATTCTATAAGGCGTTGAAAGAGTAAAGTGAGGTTGCTTGTGAAACATGTTTGTATTTGGGGATTAGGTTCAGGCCCATCTCAGTTTCTGTCAGGTAGCAGGTCACCTTTCCTCTCCGAGGGACGAATGTGTTCCCATGTGTTGCTATTGTTTTGAAGCTTATCTATTGTAAATAGTAGTTTATTGCTTGATCATTCTCCTAATGATCATTCTCCAGATCGAATGGATAATTGCATCTCGGTTATTTCTTGAATGCATATTTGGATTAGTGCCCAGAAGAATTTACTCTTTGGATTGTTCCATTCCATATCCAAAAGCAGCTTTTGCATCACACCCTCTCCAGCACAGCTTGCTAATTGCCCTGGTGTGCATGAAGTGAAGTCTGTGTAAAATCTTATATCGGATGAGCATACAAACGAGGCCTGATCCTCCTCTCCTTGCAGTTAAAGGAGTTTAGATGCACTTCATTTCTTCCATTGCTCCTTTTGACTTTCATCTGGAAAGCACAGTTTTCACTACTCCAGCAAATAGCCACTATTCTTTGAATGGCCAAGTCCATTTCTTCCAATAACCTTGCCTTGACTGGTTATCAGTTATATCACAAATAATCCAGCCTCTAAAGAGTCCCTCTGTTAACTATATACACGACTTAGCTTTATTAAGTACAGTAGGTCTGTAACATACAGATCAATGGTTTTACCTGGCAGCTGATTCCTCATAAAGGAAATGTTCCTTTTCCAAGTGACATTCTTGCATGGACCATAGTAGTCTTGATTTTTGTGCATGATTTTGTCTAGGAGCCAGCACTCCTTTTCTTGCTGCTAAAATGTATTGTAGATCTCTAGTGCCTTTGGGCCTGCCGTGTGTAGTAGCATGAATGATTTCCCATTTCTGGTTTCTCTTCTGTATTTAATAGGAAACACATGAAAGCCCTCATATGGCTGGGCTTTGAATCACTCGATTTATGCAGCATTATCACTAGGGGCTGGGTAATAAATGCGTGTGGTGATGATTTTAAGGCATATTGAAAAGCAGTTGCTAGGGTGTTGTGTTATCAACCACAGAGGCCCAGTCTCCAGACCATAAATTTGGAACAATTTAGATTGGAGCCATTGAGATTACTAGTCTCTGCCAACTTCATTCATTCTTTGATGTTGTGGTGCCATAGTTTCCTTGTAAAATGCAAACAAATAGAGACTTTGGTTTGTTTCTATCAGAGAAGAGAGAGCCTCAGATTCTGAGCAGGAGAGTAACCCCATCTGTATTCCCCTCGTACATAAAACATTAAAAAATAAACTCTTCCACCATAAAATTTACAATAGTCTGTGATGAAAACCCAAACACCCAGCCATGAAAACAGTGTGTCTCCCAGGTACACAAACCATTGAAATATTCCAGTTCTGTGGTCTATTTCCAGCCAATGTACTTGGATATCAATCAGGGTATGTGTGCTCAGTGACAGAGAAGAGATGAAGCAATCCATGTCCTTTTTTGGTCAGTTCCTTGCTATTCCACTTGCAAGCCCTAGCATGATCTCCAATTTATGACATCTTTCTGTTCACTTTGTTAGCTGTTTATATGCCTGTTCAAGTGTAAGCCACGGAAATTGATATTCCTGCGTATACCTCAGAACTTGACAGTACTGCAGTCAGCCATTTTGTATGTTCAGCCACTGCCATCTGAAAACCAAACATCACATAGCTAGGAATAATCTTAGGCCTTTGTGAGACAAGGTCAGACAGCTGCATATTTGCAGTTTGTTAATCAGAATGGGAGGATAGGACAGAAAGTTATGGAAGCCTTGATTTTAGGTGCCTCTGACTTATTATGGCTAGAAATACTAGAAATGTTTTAATGAATAGTTTATTTAAATTAAAAGAATTGGTGACCTAGTAAAGGTTATTATGTTGACCCATTCGGAGTCACTACAGGTTATGTGTTTTGTTAAAGTTAGTTATAAAACATTAGGTAAAAGTAAATATCTCGGAGCAGTCTGACGAAGCTTTTCTTCCGGCAAGGAGCTGACAACTAAACTCCCCATTAGCTGGACAGAAAGAGGTCCCCTGGAAGTCTGGCTAGTAATTACTCCAAACCCCAACCCAGACTGTGGTAACTATCTCTGGGATGTCCTAAACCTATTGCTTGTGTCTGTGTGTGCTTAATAGCTAAAACATTGTAGATTTAAATAAAAGCATGCTTACTTGTATTAATCATTTATCAGGCAGAATTGCTGGTTTCCCATTGATTTATTCCTGACACCACCTGGAATGAAACAGTGAAGTACTACTATTTTGGGCTCTAAAAACCCCAGGTAAAACCAGGGCTAATCAGGATCGCTGATTGGGGAATATTTTTACTTTTTGCCAGAAGCTGGGAATGGGCGATGGGATGGATCACTTGATGATTATCTGTTCTGTTCATTCCCGCTGAAACATCTGGCATTGGCCACTGTTGGCAGACAGGATACTGGGCTAGATGGACCTTTGGTCTGATCCAGTATGGCCGTTCTTATTTTGACAAATAGTTTTTTGTTGGAAAATGCTGATTTCTTGAAACTTTAACTGTTGGCAAAACAGGACTGGTTTCCCTGATCTCCTGACTAAAAATGTTTTTAAAAATTAAATTGTCAATGTTTAGTTTTGATGTTTTCTAAGTGTTAAAATCTGGTTCTAAATGACTTTTACTTTCAAAATTTGAGTTCAATTAGACTGAAAAATGTTAAAAAAAATGAAAAAAAGGGTCAAAATTGAAATGTAACATTTTGAAATTATTGAAATTAAATGCTTTGACATGAACCAAAATTTTTGTGTATTTATTTCTGTTTGTGAACATTTTTCAATATTTCAACTTTTTGGCTTAATTTGGGATGGTAAAATTTTTCCCTCTCTCAACATTTTCATGGGACAGGAAAACCTTTTCCTGGCCAGCTAGGCTAAACAGTTCATCTGCCACTGCATCATATGAACTTTAAGGTATAGCTTTAAAAATCTGTCGGTCTATTAACAGTAACAAGTCCATCCCAGTACCTTATCATTTATGCTATAAAATGGTGGCTGATACAATGTATTTTCCTTTTATTACCTAAAGTCTGGTTTAGCTCTGCTGCGGCACTAGCATACAGTAGCATATGGATCCTCTCTGACCACAATTTGTTTTATGTGGTGCAGTGTGATAACTGGCTGATCACAGTTTTTAGCACCATGCTTCAGTCCAGGGCTGTACTGGGGCATGTCCCAGCATATCTGGGAAGCAGAGCACTGGAAGGTAAGTAAGTCCCTTTCATTACTAAAATTCTTCAGCTATGTTTACACTTACAACACTAGGGCTGTGCCTCTGTAGCACTTCTGTGTAGATACTCACTACAGCAATGGGCAGTTCTTCTGTCACTGAAGTTAATCCACCTTCCTGGGAGGTGGTAGCTAGGTCAGTCGAAGAACTATTCCGTCGACCTAGTGCTGTCTACACTGGGGGTTCAGTCGGCATAGCTATGGTGCTTAGAGGTGTAGTTTTTTCACAACCCTGACTGACAGCTATGTCAACTTAAATTTTAAGTGTAGACCAGACCGAAGGCGGAGTCATCCTGTTGCTTTTGGTAAGTTCAAGGATAAGCGCTATATTGTGTTAAGTTAGTTTGAATAACAAAGGTGGACAATGATTTCTAAAGGGGTATCATCTTCCAGTTACAGAAGTGTCGTTCTGGCCCCTCCTTATTTAAGCTCAGTACCAATGTGGACACAAGAACAAATGGATATAAACTGGCCATCAGGAAGTTTAGACTTGAAATTAGACAAAGGTTTCTAACCATCAGAGTGAAGTTCTGGACCAGCCTTCCAAGGGAAGCAGTGGGGGCAAAAGACCTATCTGGCTTCAAGATTAAGCTAGATAAGTTTATGGAGGGGATGGTTTGATGGGATAACATGATCTTGGCAATTATTGACCCTTGACATCAGTGGTAAATAGGTCGAATGGCCAGTGATGGGATGTTAGAAGTTACTACAGAGAAGCTTTTCCTGGGTGTCTGGCTGGTGAGTCTTGCCCACATGCTCAGGGTTCAGCTGATCGCCATATTTGGGGTCAGGAAGGAATTTTCAGCCAGGGTAGATTGGCAGAGGCCCTGGAGGTTTTTCGCCTTCCTCTGCAGCATAGGGCACTTGCTGGAGGATTCTCTGCATCTTGAAGTCTTTAAACCATGATTTGAGGACTTCAATAGCTGAGACATAGGTGAGGATTATTGCAGGGGTGGGTGGGTGAGATTCTGTGGCCTGCATTGTGCAGGAGGTCAGACTAGATGATCATAATGGTTCCTTCTGACCTTAAAGTCTGAGTCTATGAGGGGGCTGTTTCATATCTTTTTACCTTACTAAGGAAATGCGGGGACCTCCAGCTCTTACCCTTAGAAGCGGAACACATCTGGCATTTGAGAGAGGGCAGAGAAAGCTGGGAGACACTGCGGTTTTTGTTTGCTTCCTTTTTCATGTGGGTGGAGGAGAATTTGATTGCGGAAACGTATTCTTGGATGAAGGGGGTGTGTCTGTGGAAGGCATGCAGGTGGCTGGATTTAGCTTGCTTCTACTGCACCACGAAGAGATACAATCTAAAAGGTGAACAGCAATGGGAAAAAAACCATAAACTAAAAAAGAGTGTACCCTGTAGTGCCGCTCTTTTACCTTCTGTTTGTGTGTGTTTTATGTGTGGATATTTGAAAAACGTTCCAAGAATAGACACAGTTAATTGCTATAATTAAAATTGCAAAGAAAATAAACAAACTCTGAGCTCCAACCTAGCATCCAATATCTGTCCTCACTTAACCCTGGATGCGAAGAACGGCACTGACTTCCATCAAACACAGCTCATCAAGTGCATAGCATGGTCAGATTTAAAAAGATATTGTAACTAGTCCATGCGTTTGTAATGCTCTTAACTCAGATTGTCAGTTCTTTAGGGCAAGGGGCTGTCTTTTTGTTCTGGGTTTGTGTAGCACATAGCACAAAGGCGGTCTGGTCCAGTACTGAGACTGCTAGGGGCTAAGTATTCCCATTGCTATAGTATTGAGGGTAGCCAAAATATTAAGAACTACATCAGTTGCCTCCCAAATATTAAAAGCTGAATCAGTTAACCTCTGCTTCTCTGTCTCAACGGGAGCTACTTTCTTACAGTTTTCTATGCTACTCCATTCTGATCAGTATAAGAACATAGGCAAGCCCGCATGGAAACTGTGTTGAATGTGGGGGCATGAAGTGGAGATTAAAGAGTTCTGGTGTTTTGAGCATCACCTCTCTCTCTTGGGTACAAGCTCCTGTGTTGAGATGCATTTAGAAGTATTGCGGTCAGCAGCCTGACTGAATGGCATGTCTCACATTTAAAACTAGCCTCTAGCCTCAGCTTTCTCATAAATGGCACCAAAAGGCAGTTTTGTGCTAAGTGGCAGTTTAGGTAGAACTCGCATTAAGTTTCCACCCAAAAACCAAACCAAAACCGGCATGTGCCATATACTACTTTCCTTTTACTTTGTAACTTTTTTGTTTACAAATAGTTTGAAAGTTCTCCAAAGAAATATAAAGTTATAATCCACTTTTGCTGCAATAAACATTGCAAACAATCAACCCTAAATCTGGGATTCATTCAATGCCTTCACTTGACCCTGGATGTAATAGAACAGGGCGTGGTCGAAACTGAGTTAATCAAATGCACTGGATGAGCAGATTTTTAAATGTTAGGATTATTCCAGGCATTTCTAACGATCCCATCCCTGTAGCATTTGCATATGTAAAAGTATTAAGAGACAGCAGTTATCCTTTACTGGGAAAACAACCCCAGTAACCTCTGGGGTGCAGAATGAGAGCAGCCCAAGAAACTGGGTCAGAACCACACAGGTGTTGATGAGCTCCAGCGGATGGATTGGAGAAAAGGTCATGGATTGTAATGTTCATTGGGAATCCCAGAGAGCAGTGGGACAGTAGAGGTCGTGAAGATTAGAGGGAGAGGAGCCAAAGGAGGTGAGAAAAGGAGGGAGAGGGGAAAGTTTGGCTTTCCAAGGAAGATTAAGGTTAGAATCCTAGAATATCAGGGTTGGAAGGGACCTCAGGAGGTCATCTAGTCGAACACCCTGCTCAGTCCCCAACTAAATCATCCCAGCCAGGGCTTTTTCAAGCCCGGCCTTAAAAACCTCTAAGGAAGGAGATTCCACCACCTTCCTAGGTAACCTATTCCAGTGCTTCACCACCCTACTAGTGAAAAAGTTTTTCCTAATATCCAACCTAGACCTCCCACACTGCAACTTGAGACCATTACCATTAGGGCAGGTGTCACAAGAGGCCAGTAGGAGTAAGCACAGAAAACAGAAGTACGAGGAAGCTGTGTGAGAACAGCAGAGGTTGGATATGAGCAGCAGAGATTAGAAGGAGAGGGATCTTGTAGAAACAGGAAAGAATAAGGAGAGATGGTGAGGATGGGGAACATGCAAGGAAAAATATTTTTTAAGGTGACGTGTCTGGGACAAAATATAGTTGCCCCAATGGCTTTCCCCCCACTTCCATTGCAATACGATAGGACGGTGTACATAATAATTCCATCCAAAGCCACATACTGTGGTCTGAATTCTGTCCTGAGGTGCACCCCCGCAACCCCACTGAAATCACCTGGGAGATGTGATTTGGAAGACTATCAGTTTCCTTATTGCCCTATCCGTCCCAAGAGGAATGAGATAAGTTCAAACATAATGTGGAGAAAGATGTGAAACAAGCTATTTCATGTCCTCCCTGAAAGTCAATAATGAACCTGGGGTGAGGCACGAATCCATGAAGTGGGGTGGACCTAAGATTTCTCTCTCCCATAGCCAAACTCCTAAGGTGACGTGATTTCAAAAGTCCTACAGAAGGGGCATTTTTTGTGATTGCCGTCTTGGCCAATACTGGGGATTGAACCAGAGACCAGCAGAGCTAAAAGCACAAATTGCTACAGCTTAAGCGGAAGATAAAGCTTTAGGTTGTAACAGCTTCAGTTCCTCTGCAGGTCAGGCACAGAACGGGAACACAACACTCACAGACTGACCAGAGACACGTTAAAGGCAGGGTTTTCCAAATGGGCTCAGCGTTGTTTTTTTTCTCCACGCCCAGTGAAGTCAATGGGAATTTTACCAATAACTTCCAGTTGGAACTGAGTTAGGCTAATGCTGGGTGCTTCTGAAAGTCCCACCTGAAAACTGCTACCGAAAGGCTAAGCTGTAGTTCAAGGAGAGCGTGTATACAATTGTGACAGCAATATTTTATATCTCAAGCATGCCTGTAGCTCCTCCACGAAGTGCTTGGGGTGCTTTGTAGTAATAAAAAACCAAAACAATAAAGCACACACAATACAACATAATGCAATGCAAGGCCAGTAAAATATGACACACGGGTAAAAAGCCACTCACTGAAACTGGCACCCAAAACAAACAGAGCAAGGGCAGTGCCTCATAACTTTTGCCAGGAAGAAGGCGCAGCAGCGTCAGCCAGAGTGCTCCAGAAGAGACAAGCCGATGGGACGCCACTCTGCATGATGCCCTATGCACTGACAATTGGCTGACTAAGGCTAATGGTTGGAGGTTCTTGGCCTTTGAAAGGGCTGTACAGAAAGCGCGGTTTATGTATTATGAGCTGGGTAATGGCTCTTTATTAAAGCAACTATTTGCAGAGCTGCTGTAACTGGAGCTTAGTGTTCTAGTCAAGTGTACACAGATTAACTTCCAAGTGCAATTCCATTCTGCAAGATGTGCTACTCCATCCCAAATGCCTGCCTTTTCCCCAAGAGCTTGCTGACTTGCTGTGGCCAGAGGATCACCATGGGGGCATAGCCTTTATCTCCATCCCATTACAGTCACTTAGACCTCAGATTCCTTCAAATGTGCTGGTCTGCGGATGAGTCTCCCATTCCTTATTTGTGTTACCGCTGTTGGTGGAGGAATTGCTGCCACGCTGTGGCTGCTTTCTTTCAACTGAGGGTTTCCTGTGGTCTTTTGTGTTGTCCGTAAACCCCATGCTTCTGGCTCTCCTACACCAGGCCAGCTGATGGCTGAGGCTCATTCTGAGTCATCCTGGTCCTGACCTCGTCCCCAGGTGCCTGATGTCTGCCACTAATCTGCAGTTGTCATTGTTTTTTCCTCCACCAAGGTTCTGAGTTTGCCACTACCTTGTACGCTGCCGCTTGGACCGCTGGTTTTTGACATTTCTGTATGGGGGTAGTAGTCGATGGTTGGACCAGGACTGCTCCCTTTTGTGTAGTGGCCTCAGGTCCCTGGCTTCTTTTGCTGCTTAACTTGGCATTCTCACAACTGCTTCTGTGTATTGTCCCTCACTCTTCCGTTGGGTTGCAGCAGACACTCCTTCATGGGAAGCGGTGTCTTGGTTCTCCGGCCAGTCAGTCCCTGTAATGGGCTACAGTCTAGTTCTCAGGAGGCTGTATTGCAATAGTCCAGCCTAGCCAGGTAAAGATCCCTTCCAGGCTTTTCTGCCTTTGCCTTTTGGGGTTCTGAGTGGAAGCCGTGAGAAACTCAGTTTGATACCGTTTTGATGTGCAGTCAGGCAAAATCTAGTAATTATGGCTGAGTTCCATGGTGGAACTCAGCTCAGCTGTTCCTTCATTCTCTAGTGGTTTCCATTTCAATTAGAGATTTCTAATCCCTGGAGAGATGACTTCTTTACTCCACAGTCTAGAGAGAGATGAATAGGAACCACAAAACCCCTCTCCAGGCTCACTACTGGAGGGGAGAGAGATCACCAACAAATGCAGGGACTTCTCCACAGCTCATGTAGGCATCACCACAGGGAAGAAATCAATCTGCAAGAGGGATTTTTTTTCATTGTCATACAGTGGAGGATGGAGCTGATTTTTATTGACTTGACACGATTCCTGTGTTGGGTGAAGAGGATAATCTAGTTCATGCAGAGGCTCATGGGAATTATTTTAAAAATAAAGTGAGCGGGGAAGGAGGGCAGATGGACTTGACCCAAAATCCCAGCCCTGAGCAGCCCCAAACTACATGGAAATTGGGCGCTAGATCTGAGCAATTAAGCCTTCCCCAGTCTCTATGACAGGCTGATCCAAAACCTGGATTCATAGGAACATAGGATTGGAAGGAGGGACCTCTTGAATCAGCGAGTCCAGTTCCCTTCTATCACAGGCAACCCCATCAAATAACCCTGTTCATATAGTTATCTAGTTCCATCTTAAAACTAGTTCAGATGTGTGATGTTGTCTAATTAAAATATAACCATGCAAATCATTATTGCTAAAGCTGTTATATAATTGCACCAAATCATATATAAAGTATTAATACATGGCCAGAAAGGATTAAACAGCTTGCAGGCTGAATGACCCAAAGCCAGCCTTTAAAGACATGTTAGAAAGTATGTGAATGGTAATTAAGGCCATTCAATGCTAAAAAGGCTAGAACTTTGAAATGCAAACCTATATTGTTAGAAGTGATACTAGTTGCATATGTGTACTCATAAATGTCAGCCAGGTAAACAGACAGTTCCTGTCTGTCACTATAACTATTAATTCAGCAATCAAAAGGGAATATTAACATTTAGATGAATCTTGGGCGAAATAATGTCATTGTCTATATGTCTCTTTGAAGTTTGTGATAGACTCCATAATGGATAAATTGCCCTATGTTAATTTGTGTAACTAATTACTGGCGGTGTTTAGGAAGCAGAAGGTTACATCAAAAGCCTATTGTTTACCCAGGTATGGTCAAGTGGCTACTAAAAAAACTTATAAAAGGCCATTGGGTCCTGATCCTCATATCTCAGATCTGCTTAACATTCATCCGGGGAAGTTTGAGTCGCAAGATGAGATCCCAGTTCAGCTGGTACACCCTGGATATGATATTGGACATTGGACTATAACGTATGGACTACATTCTAAAAGAACTCTGCAACTACAAAGCTCACCATCTCTGCTATGTATCTGAACCTCAAGAACTGAACTCCTGTCTGTATGTATATTGATCTTTTAATCATACTCTCTCTCAAATTTTAGTTTAGTTAATAAGAATTGGCTGCTATATGCGGGTATTTGGGTAAGATCTGGAATATTCATTAATCTGGAAGGTAATGTATCTGATCCTTTGGGATTCGTAGAACCTTTTCTTCTATATGATGAAATAAGATTTTCAGAAATCTTCATCATATTTGATTTGGGTACCTGGATGGAGGCCTGAGGCTGGGTTACTTTAAGGGATCTGTTGTTAGTTTCTGGGCAACCAGTGAGGTAATAAAGAAGCTGTTTTGCGCTGTCTTGGTAAATCTAAGTATTGAAAAATCCACCAGTTTTGGGGATTGTCTGCCCTATTCTTTGCAGTTCACCCTCATTGAGTAACCTCAGCTGGCCTCCACTGGGATGCTGGTCACAAGATGCAAACTTGGGAGCTTGTGTCCACCTCTTTAAAAGAGCAATTAGCTCATCATTTTGAAAACTCTGGAAAACTTGCATGGTGCCAAGTGTCAGAGGGGTAGCCATGTTATTCTGTATCCACAAAAACAATCTGGCACCTTCAAGACTAATAGATTTATTTGGGCATAAGCTTTCATGGGGAAAAAACCACTTCTTCAGATGCATGGAGTGAAAATTACAGGTGCAGGCATAAATATACTGACACAGGAAGAGAAGGGAGTTACCTTACAAGTGGAGAACCCGTGTTGACAGGACCAATTCAGTCAGGGTGGATGTGATTCACTCCCAATAATTGATGAGGAGGTGTCAATGCCAGGAGAGGGAAAGTTGCTTTTGTAGTGAGCCAGCCACTCCCAGTTCCTATTCAAGCCCAGATTAATGGTGTTCAATTTGCAAGTGAATTGTAGCTCTGCAGTTTCTCTTTGAAGTCTGTTTTTGAAGTTCTGTTATGCTGTAATTAGATGGCTTAGACTTGCTGACTCTCCGTAGTGCAATGCTCTAGAGAAACAAGCAGCAAGAGAACCTGGTTCTAAAACATCTTTGTCTACAGCCAAGCCCTAAAATACAACCGAATTTGCTCCAATCCCACAGACAGAGAAAAACACCTACAAGATCTTTATCAAGCATTATTAAAATTACAATACCCACCTGAGGAAATGAGGAAACAGACTGACAGAACGAGACGGGTACCCAGAAGTCATCTACTACAGGACAGGCCCAACAAGGAAAATAACAGAAAACCACTGGCCATCACGTACAGCCCCCAGCTAAAACCTCTCCGGCACATGATCAACGATCTACAGCTTATCCTGGAAAATGATCCCTCACTCTCACAGACCTTGGATGCAGGCCAGTCCTCGCTTACAGACAGCCCTCCAACCTGAAGCAAATACTCACCAGCAACTACACACCACACCACAGAAACACTAACCCAGGAACCAATCCCTGTAACAAACCTTGTTGCCTACTTTGTCCCCATATCTACTCTAGCAACACCATCAGAGGACCCAACCACATCAGCCACACCATCAGGGGCTCATTCACCTGCACATCTACTAATGTGATAGATGCCATCATGTGCCAGAAATGCCCCTCTGCCATGTACATTGGCCAAACCGGACAGTCTCTACATAAAAGAATAAATGGACACAAATCTGACATCAGGAATGGTAACATACAAAAGTCAGTAGGAGAACACTTCAGTCTCTCTGGACACTCAATAACAGATTTAAAAGTAGACATCCTGCAACAAAAAAACTTCAAAAACAGACTTCAAAGAGAAACTGCAGAGCTACAATTAATTTGCAAATTTAACCCCATTAATCTGGGCTTGAATAGGGACTGGGAGTGGCTGGCTCACTACAACAGTAATTTTCCCCCTCTGGATATTAGCACCTCCTCATCAATTATTGGGAGTGAACCACATCCACCCTGAATGAATTGGCTCAGTCTGGACTGGTTCTCCACTTGTAAGGTAACTCCCTTCTCTTCCTATGTCAGTATATTTATGCCTGCACCTGTAATTTTCATTCCACGCATCTGAAGAAGTGGTTTTTTCCCCACGAAAGCTTATGCCCAAATAAATCGGTTCGTCTTTAAGGTGCCACTGGACTCGTTTTTCTGGAAAACTTGTACAGGTTGGGTCTCAGAGATAAGTGGAGGTCAGGGTTGACTCTAGAGCTGGTCAAGCAATGTTTTTCTTGCCCAAAATGTCAATGAAAATGAAAATGGTTTAATTTTCATCACCATTTTTTGTTGACAATTGTGAGGTTTCAATTGAAAACCAGACTACAGAAAATATTTCACAAATACCGAAACATTTCTGTTTTCAGCCAGAATGGTTTTTTTTCAAGTTTTCAATGAAAATATGAATTTTTTTTATTGAAAAGAGATGTTTTCCATGAAAAATTCCATTGAAGTGAAAAAGAATGTTTGGTTTAAGAGCGGTTTGACAGAAGATTTTTCATCCATCTCTATTTTTAACATAACAGCGGATAGCTCCCTGTCCCCAACTCTTATATGTGCAAACAGGGGCGCGCACAAGGCGGGCAAGCAGGGGCACACCTCAATATTCATCGAAAAATATGTATTTCTGCTCCGGCACGGACCCAGCCCCGGCTACTGCCCTGGCCCCAGCCGCTAGTCCAGCCCTGATCGCTGACCGCTGTTCAGTGCCCCAGCCACTGCTCTGGCCCTGGACCCAGCCCTGACTGCTGACTCAGCCCTGGCCCCAGCCATGGCTGTTGCCCAGGCCCCGGACCTAGCCGCTTCTCTGGCCCCCAGCCCCTGCCCGCTGCTCCAGCCCCATCTGCTGACTCGGCCTTGATGGCTGATCCAGCCCCTGACTGCTACTCTAACGTGCCCCTCCAAGTGTGGTGACATTTAAATTCCTGCACACGCTTGTGTACAAAGATGTTTTAGAACCAGGTTCTCTTGCTGCTTGTTTCTCTAGAGTGTTGCACTCCGGAGAGACGGCAGGTCTAAGCCATCTAATTACAGCTGCATGTGTAAAGCCAATACCTGCAAATGCATCCAACTCCTGGACTGAGTCCGGGACAGAGAGTGCTTGTAAATATCCGAGTGAGAGAAGCAAAAAACCAGGCGGTCTCTCTCCACAATGAGAATAATAATAAAAAACCACAGAGAGCTGCTTTACTGTTTGTTTGGTACTGGGAGAGAATCCTATGCACACTGGTTTTGTTTCCACTGAGTCATCTCATGGTATATTGCAGCATGGATCAGTTATGCAGACAAAAGAATACATAGGCAGCATGACCTTCATTATGGGATAATTGTCAGAGTAGCCACCTACTATTGGTTATTTTTGTTATATAGCACTTGTGCAACAGGGTTTGCACAACAGGGACAATTAAATCACAGGATCTCACCCTGGGGAGTTAACAAGCTAAGGATCTGATCTACAAACACTTGCTTTACCCATATGAATAGTCTTTACTCATGATGAAAGTAGGCCCATTGGCCCCAGTGTCACAATGGCAGCTGCTGCGGATGCAGCTAGCAAGGTCTGTGGCACATCCCTCATGCAATCTGCAGCCCACTGATCAGGTGACAGAACCCTCATATCACCAGAGATCCTCTGGAAAAGCTCAGCCTGGCTGCTGTGAATCTCAGGTGGTAGGTTTTTCATCCCAAAGGGAAGAAATCAACTTGGTTTTATTCCCCCATCTATAAAAACAGGCGACATTTTATTTTTATGAGCAGGTAATTCTGTTTGTTTGAAGGGCAATAAAGACACGCTGTTTCCACCACCTAATTCTATTTAGATGGGCACACAGATTTCCCATATTTTAACGTATTTTTCTTGCTATGTCCAAGGGAACATCATCTTCTACCTCCCTTTTCTTTCCTTGAAGGAAGAGACCTGTGCTGTTCAACACATTTATCAATGATCTGGAACAGTGAGGTGGCAAAATCTGTAGCTGATGCAAATTTACTCAAGATAGTTAAGGGATCTCATAAAACTGGGTAACTGGGCAACGAAATGGCAGATGAACTTCAATGTTGATAAGTGCAAAAGTAATGCACACTGGAAAAAATACTCCCAACTATACATACAAAATGGTGGGGTCTAAATTGAGCTGTTACCACTCAAAAAAGAGATCTTGGAGTCATCGTGGATAATTCTCTGAAAACATCCACTCTATGTGCAGTGGCAGTCAAAAAAGCAAACAGAATGTTAGGAACCATGAGTAAAGTGATAGATAAAAGAAAATCGATGACATGCCCACACCTTGAATATTGTGTACAGTTCTGGTCACCCCATCTCAAAAAAGATATATTAGAATGGGAAAAGGTGCAGAGAAGGGCAAAAAAAATGATGAGGGCTATGGAACAACTTCCAGATGAGGTGAAATGAAAAAGCTCGGAACTGTTCAGCATAGAAAAGAGGTGACGAAGGGGGGATGTGATAGAGGTCCTTAAAATAATGAGTTGTGCGGAGAAAGTGGAAAAGGAAGTGTTATTTACCCCTTCACATAACACAAGAACAAGGGATCTTCTGATGAACTTAATAGGCAGTAGGTTTAAAACAAACAAAAGGAAGTATTTCTTCACTCAGCTCTCTGTTAACCTGTGGAATTCATCATCAGGGGATGTCGCGAAGGCCAAAAGTATACCTGGGTTCAAAAAAGAATTAGATAAGTTCATGGAGGATAAGTCCATCAATGGCTATTAGCCAAGATGGTCACCCCATGCTCCAGGTGCCCCTAAACCTCAACCCGCCAGAAGCATCTGGCACTGTCCACTGTCAGAAGACAGGATACCGGGCTAGATGGACCCATAGGCGCCGACTCCGTGGGTGCTCCAGGGCTGGAGCACCCACGGGGAAAAATTGGTGGGTGCAGAGCACCCACCGGCAGCTCCCTGCCATCCTTGGTTTTAGGAAACTATATGGATCATGTTGTTTCTATTTTTTCCTTTAGCACCTAGCAGGCCCAACCATGCTTAGGGCTAGGCATTCTACAATCCTTGCCCAGAACTGTTTATAATCTAAACTGACAAGACAGGCGAATGTCAGGAGAAAGGAAGCATTATTATTTGCATTTGACAGATAAGAAATTGAATCAAAGAGAGATTGGTCCAAAGTCACACAGGAATTCTGTGGCAGGGCTAGGAATTGAATCCGGATCTCCTGAGGATCAGTCCAGAGTCTTAGCCACAAGAACATCCTTCAGTTCACTCTCTCAGCTATGGATTAGTCTTTGGGCTTTAGATGTAGATGCCTATTAATTATTAGGTTGTTAGATGCCAAGCGCTGTGCTTTTTTGCAAATGAAGTTCCTATTTTCTTGGGAAATGTAAAAGTATCTGATGTTCCATACCTTTTGTATGTTCCATACCACTGTCTTGTAGCTTACGTGGCCATTCACATCTGGGGAACACAGATGTCAGATGCCATCAGATCAGTCTGGGGGCGGTTTTGCATTCTGCACAAGAGTGAGGGTCAACACAATGTGCAAGGCTGTGGGGAATCAGGCCCAGGTGTTAATGTTCTATTTATAACATTTAATAATTTCCCCTCAGCTTCCTATGGGGTATTTTAAAGCTTGGTTGTATTTTACAGGCATCCTAGTGTTTCCCCATTGGGTCTCATTCCAAATAAGTGCATATGGAATGGTAAATCATCTTTATAGAGTAATCGATGCGAGCTTTGCGGAAAGCAGGATTCAGAGAGAGACATTTTAAAGGGCTGCTTGATAGCCCAAAGGTAAGAAAGGAGGTGTCTCTGTTCTTCTTGACTTACCTGTTCTTAAAACCAGAAGGAATCTGTTTTTAGAAGATCATTAAAAGGTGTTACACAATTCACTTAGAAACTCACAAATCCCCTTGGTCTTCTCACTTTGCAGACTTACTGCTGTCTCCAATATTTTGGTATTAACAGTGTCTCCATTTACAAGGCCTTTTTGGAGTGAACTAGTTTTGAATGGCCGCTTTGCTGTAGCAAACCTTTGTTATGGGGCTACCGTACTCCCCCACAGAAAACTCGTGCCTGAAAACATGTTTTATAGCAAGTTGACAATTTCCTTTGGTTTTGAGGCACTGAAACTATGTGCAACGAAGGTTGGAAAATTCCACTCGTAAACTTTGCTTTTCCTTTCCAGAGCAAGCTGCCAAGAGTACACTTTTCTAGCATTATTTTTTCAATTATACTAACCAACAAATCTGACCCTAAACCCCGCTATTCTCATACTTATCTGATTAAATTGAGGTCTGATCTGAGATTAATCTAAATCTAGGAGCTTTTTAGTGCCAGTATGTATTTTTCCCAAGTCTTTGGGTTCCCATTAATTTTCCAATGTCTGTATTTTTATTTGGGGGGCAAAAGATAGGAAAATGCATTTTTTTTTACTGAGCATGTTTGGGTTTAAGATCCTGATCTTGCAGACATGTGTGCATGTGCTTTACTTTACTCACATGAGTAATCTCATTCAAGTTTGCAGGATCCAGGCCCACAAGTGCAAATAATTGCTCTGATGTTGACATCACTACTCACTCTATTCTGTATAGGTTCTTATACCACGATCATCACTGACCAATAGTGCATTAAGCCACATGGCTGACATCCCTCACATGCTATTTGTTCTCTCATCCTTTCCCCAGGGGGAGAAGTGTGTGCAGTGGAGTATTTTGGTTTGGAATTTGATTTTTTAATGTATATACACACATATACACTCCATGTTTGTTGGAGAAGTCAAGGGCAAAGAAATGCACCTTGCATTTGGAGTGGAAAGTGGTGAGGTTTGTCATGGTCCCCAGATCCTGAGAAAGCTCTATCTCTTGCACAGATGAGTTTTACCGTTATGGTAGGAAGTTCCACTATGGTGTAGGAGCGGAGTGGTTGAATACAATCTTTATCCCAGAGTTTTAGGTGATCTTTTAGCCCCAGGCCATTGAGCACCTTGAAGAAAAGGCCTTAGCCTAGACTGGGCTCTCGTGTTTTTACTTGTTTTGCCATAGACTTCTTTAAGGTATCAAGGTGATATTTAGGGACCCAACGTAAACATGAGATCAGGCTCTCCTGATGGTATTTCAGTTCCTGTCTGGTGTAAATATCGTGAGCAGACCACATGGATCTCATGCTATTTTGGCTCCATCAGTGACTCCCTGTGGAATTAAAAATATCCCTCAAAAACCATAGCCACAAACAAACATAACCAAGATATTTGGGTTAACTGACTACTGCTAAGTCCCATTTTCAAAAGTGATTTAGGAGTTTAAAGGCTGGATTGTTAAAGGTATTTAGGTTTCTAAAGATGAAGATAGATGCTTGATTTCAATGGGTGTTAAGTACCTAGGTGGTTTTGAAAATTCCACTAGCATCAAGCTACATTTTAGGCTCCTAAATACCTTTAAAATCTAGCCCTAAGTCTCTTTAAAAATAAATGAGGACTTAGGCTCCAAAGTCAGTTAGGCACTTTTGAAATGTTTACCCTATGTTCTTTTTTATATTAAATCCTCAAGCCAAGCTAAAGTATTTGTAATAAAAGGAGGATTTTTATAAACCAAAACCATAAATTCTGGAATCCTTCTGAAAATCTGTGAGAGGCACATTCATGTTTAATGCTTTCTTAGCCACACTACTTTTTGTAGTATCTCTGAGTTCAAGAAAGCTAGACGTTATTGTGTAACTATCATGTTTCACCTTAGAAGTGGCTGTGTTTTGTGGTCCCTGGATATAAATTGTATATCAGTTTATTAAGGTTTTTTTTTAATGTATTGGCATCAAAGACACTATGTATATATAATTATAGGACTATAAGGGACCCCAAGAGATCATCTAGTCAAGTCCCCTGCACTCTAGCCAGGAGTAAGTATTATCTAGATCATCCCTGACAGGTGTTTGTCTAACCTGCTCTTAAAAATCTCCAATGATAGAGATTCCACAACTTCCCGAGGCAATTTATTTCAGTGCTTAACTACCCTGACAGTTAGGAAGTTTTTCCTAATGTCCAATCTAAACTGCCCTTGCTGCAATTTAAGCCCATTGCTTCTTGTCCTATCCTAAGAGGTTAAGGAGAACAATTTTTTCCTCTCCACCTTGTAACAACCTTTTATGTACTTGAACACTGTACAAGTGTTCTTCTCAGTCTTGTGCCTTCTCAGTCTTCTCTTCTCCAGACTAAACAAACCTATTTTTTTCAATCTTCTCTCACAGGTCATGTTTTTTAGACCTTTAATCATTTAAAAAAAGAACAGGATTACTTGTGGCACCTTAGAGACTAACAAATTTATTTCAGCATAAGCTTTCGTGGGCAACAGCTCACTTCATCAGAGGCATGGAATGGAACACACAGTAAGCAAATAGATGATTATCACTTGATTATCACGTCAAAAGTTTTTTTCCCCTGCTGATATAGTTCCTCTTAATTAATTAGCCTCTTAGAGTTGGTATAGGCGCTTCCACCTTTTCATGTTTCTCTGAATGTATAAATATTTGCTTACTGTGTGTTCCATTCCATGCATCTGATGAAGTGGGCTGTTGTCCACGAAAGCTTATGCTGAAATAAATTTGTTAGTCTCTAAGGTGCCACAAGTAATCCTGTTCTTTTTGCTGACACAGACTAACACGGCTGCTACTCTGAAATTAATCATTTTTGTTTCTCTCCTCTGAACTTTGTTTGTCCACATCGTTTCTGAAATGTGGTGGCCAGAACTGGACACAATACTCCAATTGAGGCCTAATCAGCATGAAATAGAGCGGGTGAGTTGCTTACCACACTCCTGCTAAAATATCCCAGAATGATGTTTGCTTTTTTTTCAAAAGTGTTACACTGCTGATGCATATTTAGCTTGTGATCCACTATGACCCCCCCCAGATCCCTTTCTGCAGTACTCCTTCCAAGGCAGTCATTTCCCATTTTGTATGTGTGCAACTAAGTGTTCCTTCCTAAATGGAGTACTTTGCATTTGTCCTTGTTGAATTTCATCCTATTTACTTCCGACCATTTCTCCAGGTCATTTTGAATTTTCATCCTATCTTCCAAAGCCCTTGCAACCCCTCCCAGCTTGGTATTGTCCCCAAACTTGTAAAGTGTACTCTCTATGCCATTATTGAAATCATTGTTGAAGATATTGAACAGAACCAGACTGAGAACTGATCCCTGCGGGACCCTGCTTGATATGCCCTTCCAGCTTGACTGTGAACCTCTGATAATTACTCTCTGGGAACAGTTTTCCAACCAATTATGCACCCACCTTATAGTAGCTCCATCTAGGTTGTATTTCCCTAGTTTGTTTATGAGGAGGTCATGCGAGACAGCATCAAAAGCCTTTCTAAAGTCAAGATATACCACATCTACCACTCCCCCCCATCCACGAGGCTTGTTACCTTGTCAAAGAAAGCTATTGGGTGAGTTACCATTATTATTGTCTACTTCACAGGTGTGTTCCAGGCTTAGTTAAACAATAATTCTAAGGTAGTCTGAGTCTTTGTATGTAAATCACTCTTAGGGCTTGTCTTCACTACCCGCCAGATCGGCGGGTAGCAATCGATCTATCGGGGATCGATTTTTCACGTCTCGTTTAGACGCGATTAATCGATCCCCGAAAGCGCTCCCCATCGGCTCCAGAAATCCACCTCATCGAAAGGCGGAAACGGAGTCGACGTGGGAGCGGCAGCGATCGACTCGCCGCCGTCCTCACGGCCAGGTAAGTCGATTACGATACACCGACTTCAGCTACGTTATTCACGTAGCTGAAGCTGCATATCGTAGATCGACCCCCACCCCCCCAGTGTAGCCCTGGGCTATAAGTCCATGTTATGGATCTGATCCTACAGCCCTCACTCAGGAGAGTTGTGTGTCTCATCGGAGTACCCCACCGACTTTCAGGGATACCAAGTTGATAGGCATTTTATAAGTAGCTAAATTAGATCAAATTAGATGGATTATTTTAGATAGATAGATACAGTGCCCATAGGTCCCACCCACAATGTCACAATTGTAGAAGCTGGGCCTCGGATTGCTCCTCAGGGCAGAGTGGGACTTTGTCTTCCTGTCTATTTCTACAGCTGTTTTTATTGCACAGTGGAGCCCCGATTCTGATGGTGGCTTTCTGTGCCTATGTCTTCCTCCTCCCCTTCCCTCACTCCATGTAGGACGTAGCATCTGGAAGGAGACTTTACAGCCTCCTGACATCAGCATTTACTTAGCTCAAGCCTTGACTCCGGATTCCACCCTCTCTTCCCCCTTTGCTATATTATCATTGGTTGCTGGTCCGGGTGGCCCCCTTCATCCCGCCCCTCTCCTACCTCCACATCCCATCAGCTGCCCAGCCTTGTTCTCCTGCCCATTTACCTCCCTCACATCAGTTTCTCTCTCCCTTTACCCATCCCCTCTCTTACTCCAACAATCCTTTCCTCATCATCACCTAATCCCTAAATATCCCCCCAATACCCTCCCTCCCTTCCCGACTCCCCAAACCACACAGCTTAACAAATACATCTAAAACCACCAAGAGTTTAAAGAACTATGCCTCGTGTCTAACTCCCCTGGGCACCGTGCTTGTTTGTTGTATCCTCTTCTGTCACCCCTTCCTCAGGGGTCTTTCCAGATTGCAAGCTCTTAGGGGCAGGGACCATGTCTTCCTTTGTGTTTGTACAGCACCTAGCTCAGTGGCTACCACGCATGCTCGTGTGCGCTCTCTCTCGCCAATAACACTATCTCATTACCACAAAAGCAAATTCAGTGTTGTCATGAGCGACCTTTCAGGAGTCTTGTTCCTGCCCAACTCTTTCATCTCTCTACAGTATTCCTACCCCTTATTTCCCCATGCTTGTATCTTTTACTTTTCCCCACATTTGCTCTTTGCTCATAGACTCGTAGGTGTTTTTTTTAAGGCCAGAAGGGATCATTCTGATCATCTCATCTCACCTCCTGAATAACACGGGCCATAAACCTTCCCTGAATGAAATCCTGTTTCAACTAGAGCAGGTCTTTTAGAAAAAACATCCCGTCTTGATTTAAAAATGTCCATTAATGGAGTTCATGCTAACCTATTTCAGTCACAGCCCTGTGTCCAGCCAGCGATTCCATGTGCCTTAAATAATGTCCTAATTGGCAGCTTCTGGCTGCAGCCTGCATGTCGTTTGTTTACCTACCTTTATTGCAAGAAGTAATGTGAAACAGCGTGAGCGGCCAGTTCCCATGAACTTTCCTCTGCAGCCATTCCCAGGAATGAACTCGGTACAGGTTTGTGCGGGAGGGAGAAGAGGGCACATGGCGGGCGTGGTCACATGCCCTCTCCCCCCAAGTTGCTGCTTGGCTTGTACTGAGCATGCTTGCAGGGTCTGAGCGTGCTCAGTAACGTCTGCTGAAGCTGCTGCCCTCACTTTGCCCCCACCCCCACTATTGGCAGGTACGTGTTGTCTCTTGGTCAAATCAAAATCCCTGATACAAACAGCCACAAGCTCTGGGGAAGTTGTGATCTGGATGGAAAGTCAGTGGCTCGGGCCTCTCGCTAACAAATGCAGGATGTGCGCTTTAGCCCCCGAATCCTTGAGACAGCACAGAACCCAAGCTAAGAGAAAGGGATGGTGGGTCTTAAGTCATGTTTATGTTGCGTTGATTCCCACGCATCTGCCTTCTTCCAGAGGTTCCGAACGTGGGATTCCCCAGGATACCCTCTTGGTTTAAACGTTCTGGTGTCCGGGTCCTGTAAACTCATGCGTGCCCCTCCCCCCCCCCGGGGTTAACTCCATCCACTGATGGGGAGTGTGTACAACAATCCTGTTTATGCTCCAGAGCTGCCATGGTAGCTATGCATTGGGTGGGTCTCCCTGGCTGAGTAACCATGGAGGCAGTGCTCCATAGTCCCTGCCTGCCAGGCAGGGGCGTGAGAGGGCTACACCCTGACTTTGACATGCTGTGACAGAGAGGACTAGAGACGACGTGCGTTGGGGAGGGAATGTCCCAACTGGAGTCTTCCTTGCACAACTCCAGTTCTAGGAATTGCCCGATAATAGGAACCGCCATCCTGAGGGCTGCACTGCCAAGGGGGCGGGGGTGTGAGTGCACGAGTGTGCATGCATGTTTCATCACCTCAGCAATCTGATTCCTTGCGCTCTTTGTGGGAGTTGCGTGTTCCTCTCTTTTATAGCAGTGCTGCTAAGGCCCCCTCGATGCCCTGCGCATGTCAGACTCCCTTTGATTTTACTGGGAGCTTTTCACCAGGAGGCGCTGCAGGATCAAGCCTACGTGGGCTGGGTAATAACCTAGGGCAGTGTCTAAGAGCCATGTTGAGCTTGTGCAAGGGAACTTGGTTGCAGACCTACCACTACTGCAGGCTTCAGGGGCGGCTCCAGGCACCAGCGCAGCAAGCGTGTGCCCTGCGGGGGGGGAGGGGGGGCACTCTTTCCCGCCAGTACCCGGCCGGGGGAGCGGGGCCACGGGCATGCCACCCTCCCCACGGCGGCCTCCGGCCAGGGGAGAGCAGGGCATGCCGCGCTCCCCGCCAGCACCCCAGCCAGAGGTGTGGAACTGCGGGCATGCCGTGTTCCCCGCTGGCGCCCTGGCAGGGGCAGTGGGCATGCCTGGGGCGGGAAAAAAGCCAGAGCGGCCCTGGCAGGCGTCCTCTATAGGCTCATGTAGGTCTGGGAGAAAGCCCGTCCAGCTATGAGGAAATTGCTACCCTCCCCCATAATCCTGAGGTGGAGTGGCTACAACACAGAAGGGGCCCCCAGAGCCCTGATTGGCGAGGGCATGGGCAGACAGGGGAGCTGGGCCTAGAGGAGAAGGTGGAGACACTGACTTCTTGCTGCCCATTAGTGGGGAGAAATCTCTCTCTCCAAAACAAGGACAGGGCACTGGATTGTCTCTGGGTTAATTGGCTGGATCAGGGAGAGGGCTGGCGAGTGACCACAGATGCTAAGGTCTGAGCGCACAGGGTGGTTGGTTGCTGCCGTCTGTCGGCAGCCGTCCCAAACGCAGCCTGACCCTGCGGGGAGGGGATCGGCCAAGAGAACAGACCGGGGCCATGGCTGCAGCTGGGCTGAGGGAGCAGCCAAAGCCCAGCACAGGAGTCCTGACCACCAGGTGGCCATGGAGGTAGAAGCCAGTCACTGCAGCATGGACTAAGCCTTGGCACTCTGCGCTCACGCCTCAGGCAAGTGCCACCCACACTACCTTGCACATGCCATTTTATAGCAAGAGAGACCGTTTTGGCTGGGCCCGGTCCCGCGATGACATGAGACGTTCCAGTCTGCCGGCGACTCTGGGCCCTCTGATTGGTTGAGGGGGAGAAGAACCTCAGTAGGAGCAGAGGTGAGGCTGGGGTAGGGGGAGAGGGAGAGGCTGAATGGACGAGGGGCAGCAGGTAAGCTGATCAGAGAGAGCCTGGGTGGGCGCAGAATTATTTGCTGGGCAGGAGATGGGGGTGAGGCGCCGAAAATGCCTTGACTCAACACACCTGGGCGCGTGGGCACCAGTGACTGACCTTTGGAGCTGGGCAGGGGGAAGTTGAAAAATCAAAAGACAGACCGAAAGACATCCAACTTCAGATTTGCTTTAGTTTTGAACCTAAACTCATGATTTGTGGGGTCTGGCTCATGCTTGAGCTCTTGAGGTTGCCAGCACTGCTTCTGTGGCCAGGTCCAGGGCAGAAGATGCCCTGTTTGGGGCTGTGAGGCTGCGGCTGATGGTAATATGGATGCCTGTGGCAATGAGGGCCCAGACATCCCAAAGGGAGAACCCTGGGAATTAAGCTGGGGTGGGGAGTGTTAAACACCAGGAATCAACTGATTACATGTGGTGATACTGTAGTATTCAAATACACCAAGTACGGTCTTTTATGAACGCTTGCAGTGTTCTGACCTGGATGGCCGTTCTAAGCTGTGTCTACAGACTGTGGTTGGGAACGGGTTAGCGAGCATTAACCTGTGTATTTAGGCACTGGTGACTGGGTGCATTATGCTACTGGCGGGGTGTAAGCGTGCCTCCCTATAGGGGTCCTCGAATCATCCCTCACCTGGTCTCTCTTTTGATGAAACTGTTCTGGCAGCCTTTGCTTCTGGGGCTTATTCCTGCCTCCCCAAGCATTGGCATGGGAAGTAGGGGTGCTGCAGCACCCCCAGGTTTTATGTGGGGCCATTGGTCCCACACCCCGCTCCCCAGCTGCTGGCTCCACACATAAATCCTGGGGGTGGTTCCTGTGCCTATGCCCTGCTTCCGGCCCTCTGCTCACACTCTGCTCCCTAACCCCTCACTCTCACATGGGGCTCGGGTCCTGGCTGCCAGCTCCACCCCTGCTCCCAGGCCTCCTCTACCAAGGCCCGCCCCACTCCTGGCCCCGGGGGGCCCTGGCCGCCGGCTCTGCTTCCTGGCCATTGGCCCTGTGCTCGGGGCCCCATGCCCAGCCCCACAGCTGGGGCTCTGCTCTTGGCCCCACATGTGGGGGGTCCCGGCTGCCGGCCCTTGCCTGGGGCTCCACTCCTGGCCCCATACCCGCCCCCAGATGTGGCCACAGCCCCATTTCCCCTGTCTGGGTCCCCCCCTCCTGGAGGCACAGCCCTGCTCCCAGCCTGTGGTGGGGGGGGAGAGCACAGGGGTAAGGGGGCTGGCTTTCAGCACCCCCCACTACTAAAAAGGTTCCAGCACCACTGGGACCCCAAGGGCTGTGGAAGGATCCCAATGGGGGTCAGGCCAAGTCAGAGGCAAGTAGAATTCTCAGGCATGGGGCGTGGGATCTGGGAACCACTTAACCAGCCTGGGTGGTTCCTGTGCTTCTGATACTTCCCAAGGGGTAGAGTCCTGCCTCAGCAAGCAGAGCAGCCGATTTCCTCTCACCTCCCACAGTATGCAAAGGGCTGGAGTGCTACCAAACCACTCATCTCTGTAGTCTCCGTGCCAGATGTGTTCATTGCTGGCTCTGTGCCCACTCACGCTCAAGGACGTGCAGCGCCTTCACCTGCCTCTTGAAATTCGGGGAAAAACCCTCAAGGCCTCTGCCAATCTGCCCTGGAGGAAAATTCCTTCCCAACCCCAAATATGGCGATCAGCTAAACCCTGAGCATGTGGGCAAGACTCACCAGTCAGACACCCAAGACAGCATTCTCTGTAGTAACTCAGATCCCACCCCATCTAACATCCCATCACAAGCCATTGGGCATACTTACCGCTGATAGTCAAAGATCAATTAATTGCCTGTCGTACCATGTCCTCCATAAATGTATCAAGCTTTGTCTTGAAGCTATATATGTCTTTTGCCCCCACTGCTTCCCTTGGAAGGCTGTTCCAGAACTTCACTCCTCTGATGGTTAGAAACCTTCGTCTAATTTCAAGTCTAAACTTCCTGATGGCCAGTTTATATCCATTTGTTCTTGTGTCCACATTGGTACTGAGTTTAAATAATTCTTCTCCCGCCCTGGTATTTATCCCTCTGATATATTTAAAGAGAGCAATCATATCTCCCCTCAGCCTTCTTTTGGTTAGGCTAAACAAGCCAAGCGCCTTGAGTCTCCTTTCATAAGACAGGTTTTCCATTCCTCGGATCATCCTAGTAGCCCTTCTCTGTACCTGTTCCAGTTTGAATTCATCCTTCTTGAACATGGGAGACCAGAATTTCACACAGTATTCCAGATGAGGTCTCACCAGTGCCTTGTATAATGGTACTAACACCTCCTTATCGCTACTGGAAATACTTCCCCTGATGCATCCCAAAACCGCATTAGCTTTTTTCACGGCCATATCACATTGGCGGCTCATAGTTATCCTATGGTCAACCAATACTCTGAGGTCCTGCTCCTCCTCCATTACTTCCAATTGATGTGTCCTCAGCTTATAACTAAAATTCTTATTATTAAGCCCTAAATGCATGACCTTGCACTTTTCACTATTAAATTTCATCCTATTACTAGGTTTAAGTGTAGTAGCCGTGTTAGTCTGTGTCAGCAAAATGAAAATAAGAAAGAAAAACTTGTAGCACCTTAGAGACTAACAAATTTATTTCAGCATAAGCTTTCGTGGGTTAATACTCACTTCATCGGATGCATGGAATGAAATCCTATTACTATTACTCCAGTTTACAAGGTCATCCAGATCTTCCTGTATGATATCGTGGTCCTTCTCTGTATTGGCAATACCTCCTAGCTTTGTGTCATCCGCAAACGTTATTAGCACATTCCCACTTTTTGTGCCAAGGTCAGCAATAAAATAATTAAATAAGGTTGGTCCCAAAACCGATCCCTGAGGAACTCCACTCGTAACCTCCCTCCAGCCTGACAGTTCACCTTTCAGTATGACCCGCCGTAGTCTCCCCTTTAGCCAGTTCCTTATCCACCTTTCAATTTTCATATTGATCCTCATCTTTTCCAAGTATTAGTGTTAGTCTGGATCTGTAGAAGCGACAAAGAGTCCTGTGGCACCTTATAGACTAACAAACGTATTGGAGCATAAGCTTTCGTGGGTGAATACCCACTTCATCGGATGCATACATGCACAGCTTTTCCAATTTAACTAATAATTCCCCATGTGGAACCGTATCAAATGCCTTACTGAAATCCAGGTAAATTAGATCCACTGCTTTTCCTTTGTCTAAAAAATCTGTTACCTTCTCAAAGAAGATCAGGTTGGTTTGGCACGATCTACCTTTTGTAACGCCATATTGTATTTTATCCCAATTACCATTTACCTCAATGTCCTTAACTACTTTCTCCTTCAACATTTTTTCCAAGACCTTGCATATTACAGATGTCAAACTAACAGGCCTGTAGTTACCTGGATCACTCTGGGAGCTAGCCTTACCATGAGAACCCCTACTCCTGTGCTGTTTACGCACAGCCTCCGGCATGTAAGCTGCTCCTTGGCTTGTGCAACTGAATGACACTGGCCAATATCTCTGGTCCCAGACACAACCCTAGGAACCTCCATCTGGCAGTGTCCAGTTATGCCCGCTGGACGCTGTAAGCTTATATGAGTTCATCAATTTAACAAAGAAATTGATATGTACGAGGATTCCCAAGGGGAATCTCTGACGTGCTTTAAACCAAACCCACTGCTTCAGGTAGAATAAACAAATAAATGTATTAACTATAAGAATAGATTTTAACTGATTACAAGTCAAAACATAAGTCAGATTTAGTCAAATGAAATAAAAGCAAAATGCATTCTAAGCTGATCTTAACACTTTCAGTGCCCTTACAACCTTAGATGCTTCTCACTACAGGCTGGCTGGTTGCCCTTCAGCCAGGCTCTCCCCTTTGGTCAGAGCTTCAGTTGTTTGGTGTGGTGTCTGTAGATGTAGGTGGGAGAGAGAGGAAGAGCATGGCAAATGTCTCTTCCTTTTATCATGTCCTTTCTTCCCTCTTGGTTCTCACCCCCCACTTACGAGTCAGGTGAGCATTACCTCATTACAGTCCCAAACTGACCAAGGGAAAGGGGGTGATTCACTCGAGAATCTAACATCCTTTTGTTGTTGTCTAGGACAGGGTCCTTTGTTCCTGGGAGGCTGGGCTGGGTTTGTCCCATCCATGCCCTGATGAGGTGTGAACTGCCTCTCTGGTCTTGGTGAGTTTTGGCCTGGGCTTGCTTTAAGCCATGAGGATACATTGTCAGCCTCATACCTATATACATGAAATTATAACCTATAACAACATCACTATAACACCCATGCTCAATGCATTATGAGCCTTCTGAAGACATCCAACATGACAAGCTTTGCATTGGATACCAAAAAATCATTTTACAAGGATGGACATGAGGGTGATGGGTGTTTCCCCGAGGTACAGGGGCAGATGCCTGCCTGTCCTCTCACCTCCCACAGCATGCAAAAGGCTGGCGTGCTACCAAGACACTAATCTCTGTATTCTCAGAGCCAGCTGTGTTTCTTGCTGGCTCTGTGCCCACTCCCACTCAATGATTGTCAGTTCCTTCACCTGCCTCTTGAGATTGGGAGCAAGGGAAGAAGTGGCCCCCTTCTCCAGAGGGAGGTTGGATGGTTGTTGAGGAACCGCCAACTGGCAGCAGGAGCGGTGATATGGTGGGTGACAGATGCAGATACTGGTTGGGGGAGTCACAAAATTTCATTGATGTGGGGTTATTGTCCAGGATGGGATGCAGAGGTCATTTATGTGGGGCTGGGAGCAAGGTGAGGTCGCAGAGGTAACTCATCTGACAGTGCAGAGGTGCAGAATTAAACTGATGTTGGACTAGAGCCGGGGGGGGGGGGGAACATGTGAGACTGAATTAGGGGACACACAATTAATTAATTGGCATCTGTGTTTTTCAGGAGGAGATGGGAATCCTTTGGCCATCAAGCAGAACTTGACGCAAACATTCTAATTTTATTCAAATATAACTTTTAAAGGTAGCTTTAAAAACTGCCGGGGGTTTTGTGACGCGATATTGACAGCTATGGGGGCTGTGTAAGAAGGAGTAGGACAGAAAACGCTCAGAGAGAACACCTCCCTCATACTGGAGACATTTTTCGTAAGCCCAGAATTGCTCATATTTCAGTGTAAAAAAAAATGAGAATGCAAAGACAGCTTGAAAACTCGCACAATTTGTGAACTCCGAGTATAGTTTATTTGGTATAAATGACAGAGAAACAACAATGTAGCTTCAATAACAAGGTAAGTTACTTCTGTAAGCAAGGATGGAGCTGTTTGTTATCCTGGGAAACAGTGACAAAATAGGTACATGTCGATACAACAGTGAATGGCAGGGATTCCTGGATAACATTTCTGTGATAACTTGTCTGAAATTAAGGTCTGTCTAATATGTACAGTGTGAAGTAGACTATTTGTCATAGTGAGACAAATGCCAGTTCTGTATCTGATGTATATTGTCTAAGGCACAATTCACTATAAGCAACATACAGGATCTTAAGTCATTCATAAGAAGATGCACTTCGTTTCTATTTTTTTCTGATTGACTTGCGTCAGTATTGCTACAAGCAGCCTGATGCTCAGCTGGTATAAACTGAAATAACTCCATCAAAGTCAATGCAACGAGGCTGATTTCCACCAGCTGAAGATCGGGTCCTTAAAATGTGTACTCCATATAACTCTCTAGATTTTGCAATAGCAATGACATCTGGTCTTCGCCTTTCCTCTGTGGTTTTTACCTTCACTGGTGCAGATTCCCTTGTCAAGATAGATTTCAGTTCAAACAGTCATAGTGAACACTTTCTATAGGAATATAGATATACAGAGAAATATAAACATACGCAGCCTCAGGCCAAAATATGACCCAATCCTATACCCATTGAAGGGATCTGTTGACTTCAAAGAGAATTGGATTGGACTCATATGCCCTGATATTAAGGAACTCATCCCGGCCTCCAGGTTTGCAGGCACAAAACTGTGCCTTTAGCTAACTGTGCTCATGGCTGCAGGCGCGAATGCTAGCACTTGTGCATCTAATAATTGATTTGTGAGGCATTGTTGTAATTTAGATGCAATTAATTGCGGACATAAATTTGCACCAGCAAAAATGGAGACTGAGTTGTCAAATCAAACCCTAAATGTTGCATCAGGCTTGGGTTACAGCCTCCTAAAAATCTGGAAAGCCGCTGAGTTTTCTGTTGCTTGTCTTCACATACAACTTACTTCTTCAATCTCTTTTTAGTCTATTTGCTATCTTTAAGATCACTTAAACAATATGTGCCTTTGAAAAAACTCTAACTAAACAGAGAAGGAAAATGTAGATATGAAACCCTGAAACCTAGATGTGCTATTTTTTATTAACACCACAAAATGCTGTGCAGAGCTTTAGCAAGTAAAGCATGGCAAACGGTATCATTTTTCAAGTGATTTTTGAAGCATTGTTCATATTTAAATATTCCAGTTTGAAAAATCAATACAAAATGTGCAGGAAAATACTGCCCGGTCACTCTTTTGGTGCTTGACTTACTTGCGTTCACTTTCAAGGCCCTTCCCCACCCTACCTCACATCTTTCATTCAGTTTCAAGATGCTGACTCTTGCCACCAGTCGGCCCAAGGTATCAGCCTCCATTGCCCACTTGTTACATTTTCAAATACCTTTGTGCTCTCTCCCATGTGGCCCCCTCACACCTGGGAGAAGCTCCTCATAAACACCCACCGTGTGTGGGGGAGCAGGCTCAGCCCAGCAGCAGGATCCAAGCGCAGAGGGACTTAGTGCAGCGGGATCCAGGGGGGTGTAAGAGTTCTCTGTGGGGCAATCTGGGCACAGTGACTCAGTGGGAGATCTGGATGCACAGAAGCTTGTTGGGGGGTGCCAGGGCAATGGGACTCTGCAGGGGATCCAGGTGAAGGGGTTTGGGATTCAGCCGGGGGGGGGGGTCTTGGTGCAGGGGGGGGTGGGTTTACTGCCTCTTTCCCTTTGCCCCCGCTTCCTCTATCCCTTTCTCTTCCCCAACCCATGCCCCTTCCTCACCGCTCCAACTCCTCCCCATCCCACCCCCTTCCTTCGCTCCTGCCTCGTTCCCTCTGCCCCTGCTTCCCCTATCCCTTTCTCTTCCCCATCCCATGCCCCTTCCTCACCGCTCCATCTCCTCCCCATCCCACCCCCTTCCTTCCCTCCTGCCTCTTTCCCTCTGCCCCTGTTTCCCCTATCCCTTTCTCTTCCCCATCCCATGCCCCTTCCCCACCGCTTCAACTCCTCCCCATCCCATCCCCTTCCTTCCCTCCTGCCTCTTTCCCTCTGCCCCTGCTTCCCCTATCCCTTTCTCTTCCCCATCCCATGCCCCTTCCCCACCGCTTCAACTCCTCCCCATCCCATCCCCTTCCTTCCCTCCTGCCTCTTTCCCTCTGCCCCTGCTTCCCCTATCCCTTTCTCTTCCCCATCCCATGCCCCTTCCCCACTGCTCCATCTCCTCCCCAGTCTTGGGGGGCAGGGGAGAAACCGCGCCCCAGCACGAGCCAGCGGAGCAGAGCGTGTTGGGGTTGGGTCGCTCCACTTCCTGCCGCCCTGTGATTGCAGGGTGGGCCCGAACCCACATTCACGGGGTGGCAGGAAGTGGAGTGACCCGACCCCAGCCTGATCCGCTCTGCTCCCCTGGCTCCCAGCCTTGGGACTTGCGGGGCAGGGAGGAACCACCCCACAGCACTCACCGGTGGCGCGGTTGGGAGCTGGTGGAGTGGATCGGGCTGGTTCACTCCACTTCCCACCGCCCGGTGGGTGCAGGGTGCCCCCGACTCCTGCTGCAGTCCCCCAGGATGCATAGTTCAGGGGAGGGGATGGAGTGCGGGTGGGGCTGGTGCGGAGCAGGGGTGGGAAAAGGTGGGGTGGGGGCAGAGCAGGGGTGGGGGCAGCTTTCCTGGCTGGCTCAGCCGGCCAGGGGATCGGGCTGGCCGGGGCCCCTTCTGACTCTGGGGCCGGCGCCCCGGCGCCACTGGTGCCATGGTAAACCCGGTACTGCTTCTTCATTGTGAGGTAATACACTCGGTTGGCTTCTGGGTAAGTGACTTTGGCGAGAGGTAACCTGTAGATGGCGCAGTTGTTTGTGGTTAGTAACAGAAAGGTGAGTGCAGACAAGCAGAAAGGCCAGGTAAATGATGGTAATCCGAACTGAAAAGAAGAGAATATTCATCATTTTAATCATTCTGTGACCCTCCTTAACTTAATCATCCAGCCTTAAACATAATTCAAAGCTAGGAGGTCTGCGATGAGCCTTCTCAGAGGAGTCTGGTTTCCCAAGTGGGTAGCTGCCTTTTTCCTCTTTACCAAAGCATAGCCATTTCCTTGTGGGATGGTAACAACAGTATGGGACCTGTCACATACAATGAGTATGGGCTGCACAGAGAATGGTGTATGAGTAAATACTTCCTTCTGTCACACCTATGTAACTCCAGTGAGGTCAAGTGTGAAGCAGGGCAGAATGTAGCCAGAAGGCTCTTGCTAGGAATGCAGGAGTAGAAGCCAGAAAATTAACTCTGCCCTGGTTCTTGCACCAACCCCCTTTGGGGACCTGGGCAAGTTGTCATCATTATCATCATCATGACAAATCCCAAAAGGACTTGGCTTTCTTGCAAATTGAGCGCCACCTGGATCAATCTCTGGCTAGGTCCTTAAGGTGGTCTACCTGGGCAAGTCACGTAGTCCTATATCTTCAAAGGCATTCACTCCATTGTGAGAGTTAGGTGCCTATATATCTTTGATGAGTGGGGCCTTAGTGTCTTCAGCTGTAAAATATGGCTAATGATCCCTATCTTGTGGAGCTATTGAGGGATGATTAGTTAAGGTACGGCCTGCACTTTGAAGACGAAAAGTTCTAAGGTATTTATTATATATTTTAATGAGCACTGCAACTGTCCCATGTGGCAAAACCTGTTCCCGCTCTGGCGGGGTTGAGGGATGCCTTCTCAATGGATGGGATGGCTCTGTATGTATAACCTGTTTACACCCCACTGGAAATTAGGAAACTAAATATCAAGGATTTAAATCTGTCTTCATAAACACATCTCACTTCCCTATTAGTTAGCCCCGAGCTAATAAATAAATTAAAAAAAACACTTACCACAGAAAACATATTGGCCACAGTTGCTCCTAGATAGGCACAAAAGAATGCTGTGAAAAGACAGACAGACAATTCCTGGTAAATAAGATTAGTCACAGCACTGAAGAAACGAGTAAGGACAGCAGTCTTGGGCAAGCCCTGCCACTGCACTGTACAGTCCCTTCCTCCTGTCATTCATGAGAGCATAAAGATTAGTCTAATTCTGAACTCTCCCTTTTCACAACAGATCGTGCCCAGCAATAGAAGGAAACAATGAAAAGATCTAATCTACCTGGATTGCAGGAAAGCAGTCCCACATGGGTTATTAGTTAAATTGGAGAAAATGGGGATTAATAGGAGAATTGAAAGGTGGGTAAGGAATTGGTTAAATGGGGGTGGACTACAATGGTCATGAATTATCAGGCTGGAGGGAGGTTACTAGTGGAGTTCCTCAGGGATAAGACTTGTCACCAATCTTATTTAACATGTTAATTAATGACCTTGTCTCAGGGTCTCAACTGACTGCTATATGTGGGATCGGGAAGGAATTTTCCCCCAGATCAGACACACTGGGTTTTTTCCCCCCACCTTCCTCTGTAGTGTGGGTCACTTGCTGGTTTGAGTTATGGTAAATAGTGGCTTCTCTGTAACTTGAAGTCTTTCAGTCAAGATTTCAGGATTTCAGTAACTCAGCCAGAGGTTATAGGCCTATAACAGGAGTGGGCAGGTGAGGTTCATGAGGGGATCAGGAGGTCAGACTAAATGATCATGACAACTCCTTCTGGCCTTAAAGTTTACAAGTCTAAGAGAGTGACCATGGACAGAGAATCAGTGGAAATGTGTCTGCTGAAATTGCAAGGATGCACCTGGAAGGATGCACGCATAGGCGCCGACTCTGTGGGTACTCTGGGGCTGGAGCACCCACGAGGAAAAATTGGTGGGTGCTGAGCACCCACCGACAGCTCCCCGCCAACCCCGGGGCCCGCGCCTAGCTCCCCGCCAGCCCCGGGACCCACGGCAAGCTCACCTCAGCACCGGGAGATGTTGCGGGGCCCCGCCCCCAACGCTGGGCGACGTTGCATTGGCGTCGGGGGCGGGGCCCCGCAACGTCACCCGGCGACGGGGGGGGGGGGGGGGGGGGGCTGATGCCTGGCGTCGGGGGTGGGGCCCCACCCCCGATGCTGGGCGTCAGCCCCCACCTGTGCCACCGGAAGTCGGTGCCTGTGGATGCACGTGATCATTCCCCTCTATTCGGCACTGGTGAGGCCTCATCTGGAGTACTGTGTCCAGTTTTGGGCCCCACACTACAAGAAGGATGTGGATAAATTGGAAAGAGTCCAGTGGAGGGCAACAAAAATGATTAGGGGGCTGGAGCACATGACTTATGAGGAGAGGCTGAGGGAACTGGGATTGTTTAGCTTGCAGAAGAGAAGAATGAGGGGGGATTTGATAGCTGCTTTCAACTACCTGAAAGGGGGTTCCAAAGAGGATGGATCTAGACTGTTCTCAGTGGTAGAAGATGACAGAACAAGGAGTAATGGTCTCAAGTTGAGGAGGGGGAGGTTTAGGTTGGATATGAGGAAAAACGTTTTCACTAGTAGGGTGGTGAAGCACTGGACTGGGTTACCTAGGGAGGTGGGGGAATCTCCTTCCTTAGAGGTTTTTAAGGTCAGGCTTGACAAAGCCCTGGCTGGGATGATTTAGTTGGGGTTGGTCCTGATTTGAGCAGGGGGTTGGACTAGATGACCTCCTGAGGTCCCTTCCAACTCTGAGATTCTATGATTCTAGGATTCTAAGGCTAGTATGGAAAGCACTGTTTCCCCCTGCATCTCTTCTGTCTTTAGGACACAGCCAGACTATAATGGGAGCCAGTGAAGAAATCAAATCTCATTAATTGAATGAGCAAAGGGTCCATTCTGAGATCTACATGATGAGGATATACTGAAACCGGACATGGAATTGCTTTATAAAGGCATTTCTGAAAGAACTCTGTGCTAACTCACAATTCCACTCTCCATTTAAATAGGGATAGTACGTCATGCAATGTAGTTTCAGGTAGAGATGGATCTGGAGCAGGCTGGTGCTGATTGTCTCCAGAGTTTAGGATGTCCATATCTGGGGAAATAGTTTGGGTCCATCCCTAGTTTCAGCTATACCAGCATGACATGTTGAAGAGCTTTGAATAGATACATTTTATACATCAGAACATCTATCGATAAGTCAGAGTCATTAGGTAAACAGCTCTTGAAAGATGTTTCCTTTGGCATGGCTGAAGGCAAAGGTATTATTTTTGTTTTGACAGCCTTAATTAGAGGGATCAACACCTTTGACGGAAATAATCTTCAGCCTCGCCTAAGTTCATCTGCAGACCTAGCTGTGAACTTTGTGGCTTCATGCCTCTCTAGTACAAAAGCCTCCCGTATTTTCATTTTCAAAGAAGGAATCACCCCAGTAATAGACACCCATCAGGTACATACCACAGGCAATTGCTAGCAGGTGGGTCTGCCATGTCAGAGCATAGAACATGCCCCCAATAGCGATGCATGCGAGGCAACTGTTGTAATTCCACAAGCCGGCATAGATATTGTTAAAAGGTGCCGCTAGGCTCAGTGCTGTAAAGGAAGCCAGAAAAATGTCACTGCTGGGATTAAGGCATAAAAGAAGCTAAGAACTGGAATGAATCAGACTTGTAAAGGATTCAGTTCTGCCCTCAGGATAGCGGGTATCACTCCGAGTGGGCCAAGCTCTGATTTCACTCCCACTGATGTAAATCCAGAGTTACTCCACCAAAGCCAGTGGAGTTACTCTGGACTTCCTTGGGGTGGCTGAGGGCAGAATCCCTGTCTCTATGGCCTCACTGGAAGCTGATGAATGAAGGCAGATTTGGACGGTGAGGCCCAGATTCACAAAGGTATTTAGGCACCTAACTCCCAGGGGAAGTTAGCCATGTAGGTACCTTCGTGAATCTGGACCTAAATGCATTCCCAGCAGCCCTACATTTCAGAACCACAGAAATCTCTTGTCCTTTGTAGAGCTGATCAGAAAGGTCAGTGTATCTCAAGAACAGTTTTTTGTTTTATTTGAACTTCACCACAAAACATATTTAATGTTTTCAATGAAAAATTTCGAAACAATTAAAAAAAAAAAAACATTTGAAAAATTGTGTTTCATTTTGGGTGTAAAAATAATTTGCTCTCTCTCTCTCTCGCACACTTTTTAAAAAACTGTTTGTCCATTGAGAAAGGGGAGAGCAGAAGTGAAAGTGGATTTCCCCCCCTCACTGCAACAAAATGGTTTTTTTTTTTTTGAAAACTTGAAATTTTTCATCACGAAATCAAAACTTCAACCAACATGCTTTTTGGAAAAGTTTTCAGTTTTGTCAAAAATGCCATTTTCCATCAGGAAAACCATGTATAGATTGTGAATGTTTCCACCAGCTTTAATTCTTTTCATTCTAAGTGATCATGTATGCCATCTGTAAGAGAGAAATAGTCTGTAATACCTGCCAGCATCCCCACTAGTGATCCGATTGCAGCATGCAAGCAAATGAGAGGAGAGGAGATGACTAAAGCAATCAGGAAGATGCCACCAGTCCAGGGGTTATCACAGCCATACACCTGGCCGACGCCGACTGGAATGGACTGTAACAGCTACAGACATTTTTAAAGGAGAGGTTAGTATATATTGTTTGCAGTGTTGTTGAAGCCATGTTGGTCCCAGAATATGAGAGAGACAAGATGGTGAGGTAATATCTTTTATTGGACCGAAGTGTTCTGAGGTGTTAATGCCCACTTCATTTTGAATATTTTCTTGCAACACGTGTTAACTTCTTATGCTTAACAATCAGTTCCACCTTGTATTTCACTGTGACTAGGGTGACCAGAGAGCAAATGTGAAAAATCGGGACAGGGTGGGGAGTAATAGGAGCCTATATAAGAAAAAGACCCTAAAATAGGGACTGTCCCTATAAAATCGGGACATCTGGTCACCCTAACTGTGACACTTGGGGTATGTTTACACTGCAATTAAACGCCTGTGGCTGGCCCAGATCTGATGACTTGGACTAGGGGTGCTTGGGTTATGGGGCTGTATAGTTGCAGTGTAGACTTTCAGGCTTGGGCTGGAGCCTGAGCTCTGGGACCCTGCAAATCGGGAGGATCTCAGAGCCCAAATGTCTACATGGCAATTAGCCCCGCAGCCCGAATCAGCTGACTGGGTCCCGCTGAAGGTGGTTAATTGCAATTTAGACATACCCTCTGATTACCTTTCCCAGATGTGAGGAAGAGCCCTGTGGTGCTTGAAAGCCAACAGAAATTGGTCCAAAGATAATACCTCACCCATTTTGTCTCTCAGTTTGTTATAGAGTTTGTTATTTCATTTTTCTGAGCATACAGACAAACCCCAAATAAATGGGGATTTCCCATAGTAATGACACAGGGATTAGGAGGAGGAAATCCTCACTTCTAGGGCCTTATGCATCTGAGAGGAGGGCATTACTAGTGCTTATGGAGTGGAGTAGCAGATACAGCCCACATTCATTCCCCCCACCCACATTTTTGTGGCCCCATGAATCTGCACTGGACTTGTACCCCCACTAATGGAAAGGTCCTGTACAATTTAACAGGGATGAAGCTAATGGGATTCAATAAGAAGCCCTCCAAATACCTATAGAACTTAATAAAAATGCCAACCTGTTTCTATGTAGTGTAGTTGTAGCCAGGTCGGTCCTAGGATATTAGAGAGATTCAGGGGGGTGGGGGTGGGGGTGGGTGGGGGGAGAAGAAGCAACTCTGAGTAGCCTGAAAGCTTGTCTCTTTCACCAACAGAAGTTGGTCCAATAAAAGATATCACCTTACCCACCTTGTCACTCTAACAACCTGTTAATGGTCTATTTCATAGGCGCTGACTTTGCCGGTGGGTGCTCGCGCTCCCATTCCCCCAACTCCACCCCCGCCCCAACTCCACCCCGCCCCTTCCCCAAATCCCTGCCCCCGCCTCCTCCCCTGGCCCCGCCAGCCCCACCCCCCAGCTCACCTCTCTCGGAGGCTGAGCCAGACGCGAAGCGGTAGCTCGTCGCTTTTCCTGGCTCCCTCCAGCTGGTTGGGGGGAGGGAGGGGATATGGGGAGGAGGCGGAGATGGAGCCAGGCCCTCTGCTGCCGCCTCCTCCCCATACCCCCTCCCCTCCGACCAGCTGGAGTGGGAGCCAAGAAAAGCGGTGGGCTGCCGCTTCGCGTCTGGCTCAGCAGCCTCCGAGTCTGAGAGGCGGAGGGGAGTTGGGTGCGTGCGGCGGGGGGGGCTGGCTCCTGCCTCCTCCCCTGGCGCGCTGCATCCCCCTCTTGCAAGTGGGGGGGTGGGGAGGGAGGGAAGCAGCAGAGCACCCACCTTGGTTCAGGCACGGCCCCTGCGCTTTACCCCACCCCCCGCCGTGCTGCCGCTGATCAGCCGGAGCCGGAGGGAGGAGCCTGCCTGAGCGGGGAAAAAGCCGCTCAGCCTCTGGCTGCCGCGGCACCGAGGAGAAGGTGAGCTGGGCGCAGGGGCTGGGCTGGCGGGGAGCTGCAGGGCCCAGTGGATGCTCAGTACCCACCAATTTGTCCCTGTGGGTGCTCCAGCCCCGGAGCACCCACGGAGTTGGCGCCTATGGTTTATTTTTTAATCAGCCTACAAAATTCTACAGCCTGGATATAGTTTTGGATCATCCTGTAGAATTAAGTAGAAAAGCACGTGTAGAAAATTTATCTATTAAATTCTACAGGGATTCTCCATAGGGAATGGCCACACTCCTGCCCCTCCACTTCCTTTAACCCCTGTGATGAGCCATGTAATTTTTAACCATGATGCACAGAGGATAGGATTTTGACTATCTGTGCTGGGTCCTCCTTTATGGAGCAGATCTTCATAGAGACATAGATTTTAAGAGCGGAAGGAATCATCTAGTCTGCTCCCCTCTCTATCACAGACCATAGAATTTCATTCACTTACTGCTGAATTGAGCACAGTAATTTGTGATTAACTAAACACTATCTTTAGGAAAGGCCTCCAGTCTTGATGTGAAGACTCAAGATACGGAGAATCCAGTGCTTTCCTTAGTAGTTTGTCCCAGTAATTAATCAACCTCACTGTTAAAGAATTAGTGCCTTATTTGTAAGTGGAATTTGTCTGGGTTTAACTTCCAGCCGTTGATTCTTATTATGCTTTTCTCCACTAGGTTAAAGAGTCCTTTACTATCTGGTATTTTCTTCCCATGAAGTGACTTATACACCACGATCAAGACATTTCTTGATTTTCTTTTTTGATCAGCTAAACAGATTGAGCTCCTCAAGTCTCCCACTGCAACTGCTGCTCTCAGTCCTAATGCAACTGCTTCAGTGCATGCTGTTTTGATGCAGAAAAAGCACCAGAAAGCCTTCCCTCCCCTGGCCACAAAAAAAATTCCATATGAAAGTCTATGGGAGAGTTTAGTCAGAGAGAAGTCCTGGAAGCAAAGCTGAAGCTTAATTAGTGGAGTATTTCAAAGCCAGGCCTCAGGCTTTCCCAGTGTTTACTATCAGTCTGATCTGTGGCTGCCACCACCTGGATCTCTTGGGGATTTTCCATTTCATCGGATAGCACAGGGCCTGATCTAATTCCCATTATAGTCCATGGGAGTCTTTCCATTGACTACAATGAGCGTCGGATCAGGCCCATGATCCCCGGAGTTGAAGAAGGCTGTTTGTTGTTAGTCCCTCCACTGCCCTTGCATTTCAGTATTCTAGATCAGCACCTCAACATTCTCTTTGGCCTTTTGTTTCATCTACACAGCAGAGAAATTAGCCTAGTGTAAGTAGGCCAAAGCGCCTTCAGACCTGTCAAATTCAGGCTCTGCCATTTCACACGTATCACTTTGCGACAATGCAGTTATTTGGGGAATTCTATTCAGGGCGTGTCAGGGGCCAGACAGTATGGATCGTGACTCTGTCACTTACTCGTGGGCCTCTTATTGTCCTGCAGGGTTTTTTCGCTCTGCACAAATCTAACCAAGGGATGTGTTAATAAGTAATCCAGAAACGAGCCACATCGATGGTGAGCCTTGGTAGTCACCCGTTCAAAAGCACTGACAGCTTTCACCTTTTTCTGCTTCAGTCTGCGGACTTCCTTTCAAGTGTTAGATATTGTGAGGTGAAGTCTCCAACCTAACATTTTTTTTCCACAACTGATGTTGTGTTCAGATATCGATAACAGAATAAACTGATGCTTTGGCCTCCCCCGTCCACCCACCAAAAAGGCCTCATTTTAATGAACAACTTGTTCCATGGAAACGGCTCTGTCAGCAGATAGTTCTTACAGTTTTGGGTAGCCAGCCAGCATTTCTAGATGATCTTCTCTTTCACCTTTCAAGTCATTTGTGAAGATAAGAAGATGTTTCTAATTCTTTCCTTTAATAAATCTCCACTGAAGTAGGGTTTATGTGGTCTCTAATTAAAGTATTTTCCAAGTAAAGGCCCAGGCCAAATTTTTTGCTGTCATAAATGGGCCTCCTTCCATTCACTTCAAAGGAGCTTTGCTCATTTCCATCAGCAGAGAATCTGTTCCTTCCTTTGCACCTCAAACTCTCTTTGGAATTAAAGGCATTTGAGGTGTGCAAGGAACGCAGTGTTGGGAAGGTCACTAGCCACATATAGAGTAAGTCGCAGTTTTGACCTGGTTCCATGGCTCTCGTTTGATGATGTGCCCTGTTTTTTGTTTTGTTTTGTTGCTCTGCATAGATTTTAAATTCTTGTTAGAAGCTTATAAATAACATCTATTATCATTGGGGGGTTTTTTGGTTCTCCACTTGGCAAAGGTTGATTTCCTTCTCCTATCTGTCTTAACAAGTTTAAAATGGAAAATACCCATTTCTACAGCTTGTTTTATACATTGGCATTAATTAATGAGGGCAGCACACCTTTGGAAATAGCACTGGTTGGTTAATAGTAGAGAGACCACTAGAGTATAAAAGATTGTTTTTGTGTAAGTCCAGCATAAATATTGGCTATAAAAAAATCTGCATGTCTGCCTGTACATGAGTTTCTAATGATCCCATTGTGGTAGCGTCTGTGCCAATTTCTTAACAGAAAGGTGATTTTTAAAAAACGTAATAGACTATATTCATCGTATGTGATACAAAGATGGAATCCCAGCATTACATGAGAATTTGAATAGAACTATAGAGCCATGACCAGTGTCTCCATGGTAATGGATTATTAGAATCCAAAGAGATTCACTGAGGATTATAGCATGTATTTAGGTCCAGTTGTGTGCTTAAGATACTTGGCAACTCTAAAATCGAATTCACCAAAACAGACAGTTGCCATAGTAATGTATTACATACCGGTTACGTGTTACCATGTAAAAACAGAGTTGTATTATGGGGCTCTGTCTTTGCCACGTAAAATAAAAGGACATGGCTCTTTACTGGCTTACTGTGTAAGTGGCGTGGAATGTTTCTTTAGTGACTCTTACCTTTGGCACATCAATATTGGACCAGGTGATATTGGGCACTGATGTTGTAGGTTTAATGAGGACTGTAGGGAAGAAAAGGTTGTAGTGTCCTGTGGCCGCTGTGTATAATGTCACTGCTGCGTTGAAAGGCAGGGTGAAAACAGGAAGATCCCACTTACTGAAGATTGAGCCTAAAGCACTGGAGAAAACAGGGCTGAAAGAGAAAAACAAAATTATCTCATTAGAAGCTTGTGAAGATTAATTCCTCAAATCGCTCAGCCAGGCAAAAACCATCCATTATCCTGACAAATAATTTAGGAAATGCATATTCTTCATGCCTTTTGGTTTTCGTTAGGAACTGTTCGAGTTCCAGAGGTCCTTCCGACACAATCAGATTTATTTTAGATTATCTTGCAAGTCCCGTATCCATACTTGTGCATTGCAATCAGCAATACACAGATTTCCTCCCTGCTATTTCCTCCCTGCTTTTATTACCCTAAAATATTTAGGGACAGATCTTCAGTTGGTGTGACCTGGTGAAGCTTTATTGACTTCAGTGAAACTGATTTACACCAGCTGAGGATCTGACCCTTAATTTATTAGAGCTAGAGAGGGGCCCAAATCAGACCCGAGCCAAGCCTTGAGCTGGGAGAAAGCTTGGAATCCATCCAAGCTCATGGGTTGGGACTATGGATAATTAAAGCCTATGACCATTTGAGTTTCAGCAACAAACCTGGTTATAATTTGCCACCTCCTCTTCAGGCAGGCAAGAGAATCTATGCGTTTCAGCCCTGTCCAGCAAAATGTCCTGAGTTCAAAAGACCGATTGCCTGTGCACATCATTGTTTGATAGGCCAGTAAAATATCACTAGTTGTTTTCATGATCATCAGTCATCATGGTCAAGGGCAGGTGAGTAGGTTTTGTGCCTGGGCCGGTAAATTTTTATAACATTTTTACAAGAATAAATGAAAAATGGTGGTTTACAAGGGTAGGGAAATGGGGAAAATAATGTTGCTGTTCACATTACAAGGGGCAACTGACATCTAGCCATATGGCTAACATTGAGGACACTGAATTAATGTCAGTTAAACATGGAATTTACATGTAAACTGGGAATTTATTTGAGAAAGGATTAATCTGAAGTGCATAAGGGTAAATGATAGTGAAAAAAAGGACAGCTTTCGAAGCCAATCCATGTGTCGTATACTCCTGAGGGAATACTGCATCCCCCCCCCCCCCCCAAATTCTGTGCACAATATTTTAAAATGTTGCAAATGTTTTCCCAATACATACATGTGGAGGCTCCTGCATGGCCAGGGGAACAGAGACCACTGGCTGCACAGAGGTGGGAGATCACCCTGCAGCCCCCAACCCTGGCCCAGGACTTGGTGGTGAGGCTGCACCTGCCCCACAAACACCCCAGGGCTCTGCTCCTCCACCCCAGGCATGGCTGGGCAGGCTCAGTCTGGAAGGATCCAAGTGTGGAGGGGTTTAGTGGAGGGGATCCAGATCTGTGCAGGGCAATCTGGGGGTGGGCAACTCAGGGGCAGTCTGGGTGTGGGGGATGGATCTGGATGCACAGGGGCTCATTGGGGGACAATGGGACTCTGCAGGGGGATTCAGGTGAAGATGGTTGGGGCTCAGCAGAGGGGGTCTGGGTGTTGGGGACTTGGGGAGGGAGTGGGACTTGGTGGGGGGGGGGTCTGGGTGCAGCTGGTTGGGGCTCAGTGGGCTAGGGGTCCAGGTGGGATGAGGCTCATCAAGATGGGTGTTTGAGTGCAGAGAGGTCAGTGGGGGATGGTCTGGGTGCAGGGGTGGGAGTCCAGATGCAGGGAGGGTGGGGAGCAGGGGAGTCCGGGTGGGGAGGTGGGGCTTGGCGGAGGGGTCTGGGTGCAGGGAGGCTCTGAATGCAGAAGGCGAGGCTTGGTGTGGTGGGCGGCTGGTGGTGAGGGTTCTGGATGCGAGGGGAGTCAGGCTTGGCAGGGGGGGTCTGGGTATGGGGGGATCCAGAGGCACAGGGTTTGGGCAGACGGGGGAGCTGCTCCCTGTACAGTGACCCCTCTCCCCATGGCTGAGAAGTGTGTGTGTGTGTGTGTGTGCGCGCGCGCGCACACACAGCTTCCTGCATCCTGAGGAGGTTTCTGGGGATGAGTCTGACACAGACCTAGCCGCTCCTTGCGGGGGAATAGGAATTATGCCCGGTGCAGGGTAGGAGCCACAAATCAGGGCATCCCCACCCCTGCAATGATTTACCTCTCTGCCAGCTGCTCCAGGTGGCTGAACCAACTTGCCTGCACTGCTGGGGAGGGGCGCATGACCGCTCTTGTGGCTTCCCTTTGCTTCCCTGTCAGTGATTTTTCTGCAGAGAAGCAAAGAAATCTGCGGGGGACATGAATTCCCCCAGGAGTAGTAGTAGCAGCATGATTTTATTAGTTTAAAAATCTATGCAAGACAACCTATGACATCCAATGTCATAGGAACAGAAGGAATGAAAATCCAAGCACTAGTGCACCTCAGTCACTCTTATTCTCTGCCTGTGGCACTTAGGAGTCTAGTCTGTGGGGGTTGTTATATTTTGGTCTCATTTCAATTGTTGGGTTTAGTGGATGGGTATTGGTGGTCTATGATATGCAGGAGGTCAGACTAGATGATCTGGTGGTCCCTTCTGCCTTTAAATTCTATGACACAGAATTGTTTAGGCTTTCACAGAAGCCTAAAAGTGTGAGACTTACCATGTCATGGATACAAGAGTAACAGGCAGTAGAAGCCACCAATAGAAGTCTCCCTTGTCAGAGAATACTGCCATGAGCAGTCCCACCAGGACCCCATTATAGCCATGCAGACCCGCTGCTAGGGATGATCTATGGGAGAAAGACAATTGAAGGTTTTGTTGTTGTTGAAATGCATCATCACTTAACACTGTCCCTTCCCCTGTGGTGAATCACTGCTTCCTGTGCTGGAATGTAATTTCCAGGTGTGCTGTGTACCAGTGGAATTATACCAGTGTAAAACCAGTGTAAGGGAACAATCAGGCCCTAAAAGTCCTGGCTCCCAGTTCCTTAGTCTTGCGGTTAAGGTACTGGACTGATCCCTGAGAGATCTGGACTCATCTATGATACAGGCTTCTTGGTGACAAGGTTTAAGTTGTTTAACTTCCCTGGGCTTGGACCGCAGCCAATGGGAGTTGCAGGCGTGGCACCTGCGGACGGGGCAGCGCGCAGAGCCTCTCCATAGGAGCTGGAGGCGGGACATCCCGGCTACTTCCGGGAGCTGCTTGAGATAAGCGCTGCCCGGAGCCTGCACCCTTGACCCCCTCCCGGGCCACAACCCCCTGTCCCAGCCCCAGCCCCTCCCACTCTCCAAACTCCTTGATTCCAGCCTGGAGCACCCTCCTGCACCCCAAACCCCTCATCCCCAGCTTCACTCCAGTGCCCACACTCTCAGTCCTCACTCCCCCCACACACCCCGATCTCCTGCCCCAGCCCTGAGTCCCCTCCCGCACCTTGAACCCCACATTTCTGTGGAACAAGACTGTGGAACATATAGACCTTTGCTCGTCCTAATACTGTCTGTTTTCCCTGATAGAAAATAAAAGATGCCCCCAAAGACATCTTCAGGAGCTCAGTATAGGAAGTGAAAAGCTCAGTTGCAATCTAGTTTGCAGCAAGGGGCAAATTTGATGGGAACATATCTGAAACAGAACAACAGAGACCAGACTTTAGGCACTAGTGACCATTCCAGTGCAGAAGAAATTGAGGAGCGAAGCGTAAATGATGGAAGTCCTATTACTAAGGAATTAGCAGATTTACTTAAAGATAAGAATGGAAATGTGAGGAAAGTGGTGAAGAATCATCCAGTTTTCCTAGTGGTGTAAAGGAGAGTGATGATAAAGAAAAATCTGGTTTATGCGAAAAAAGGAGAGAAACGATGAAGAACCAGCCTCACATGATGACAAACAGCAGTGAGAAAAATTGCACCCCACAAATCGATACATCAGATCCTGCTTTATGGCCAACGATCCTAAACTCTGCCGATACTGATTGTACAATTTTGAATGGGCTGTGCAAAATCAAGGATAGGACATTTCAGTAGTGAGCCCTCCTCAAAGTCACATTGGAAAAGAGTGCTCAAGAATGGTGGGAAACTGACTCGGTGTTGGCTAGTCTACTTGAAATCAACTGACAACGCGTTCTGTTTTTATTGCAAAATATTTTACAAGAATGCTAAATCGTTGCTTGCACTTTCTGGGTACAGTTACTGGCATAACTTAGCTGATGATCTGAAGCAACATGAAAAGTTACCAGGTCATTTTACAGCCTACTCCCAATGGGTGGAGATCAAGTCCAGGCTCAAGCTGAATAAATACATAGACACAGAAAACCAGCAGAAAACTAGTTTCTGGTCTGTGGATGATTCTACTGGAAAAGGGCTAACAATTGTTTATGAAACTTTTGAATGAGAATAAAATAAAGTTTCAGGACTGCCACGGCCAAAACTATGACAATGGTGTGAACATGAAGGGAAGAAACAATGGGGTGCAGGTAAGGAGCCGTGTGCTGAATCCAAGAGCTTTCTTCATGTCTTGTGACTGCCATTCCCTCAACCTGGTTCTGTCAGATGCACTGTTATCTTTATTAGATTCATCACCTCTTTTTGGAGTACCGCAAAGGATATACATCCTATTTTCAGCATCAACTATCAAGTGGAAGATCCTCACAGACAATGTTACACATCAGTGATACTTGCTAGGAGAGCCACATTGACAGTGTAAGGCCAGTGAGATACCCTCAGTGACTGAGGTTTACAATGCTCTGATGGAACTGGCAGAATCAAGTAAACCCGAAGCCGGAATCTGACATGAGGCGTAAAGCCTGGCAAACCAGGCGCTGCTCTGTGCAGCGTAGCCAGTGGTCTGGGAGACAGCCTGGCTGGGGAGGGGCGGTAGCGGCAGCCCGCTCCCTGCCCTGGCTCAGCTTCCGGGACACAGGCTGAGTGAGCTGGAGTCTCCTTCTTCCCCCCCGGCCCCAGCATGCTTTGTGCGCAGCAGCACCTGCTCGGGAGAGAACCTGGCTGGGGAGGGTAGGCAGCAGAAACCTGCTCCCTGCCTTGCTTGGTCACTGTCCCCGGAAGCCCAGCCTGGGGAAGGGGCAGCCTGTCGCCACTGCAGCCAGGTGCTCTCCTAGGTAGCTGCTGTGCTCTGGCCCCACCTCTTCTAAGGCTGTCACTGACTGTAACACTATTTGATACCGGTCCACCCAATGTTGGTGCACAGTTCCATTTCTTGACGTTAGTACATTTCAGTTAGTCTTAAAATTAAAACGTTTCTATAAGCTTAGAGGAAATATATTTTTTGTATTTGCTTATATACGGCAAGAATAAATACAGCTTTACAGATCCTAGCGTGCAAATGTATCGTCTTGTGCGACAGGGATAAATCATGCATGCAAATAGTGCAGTAAAGTCATGCAATGGGTTACAAATGCAATAAAAAAATAAGGTATTCAAAAGTATAACAAATGGAAGGCGAGGGGCGCCAAAGATGCTCCTCACCTGGGGTGCCATTCAGTATAGGGCCAGCTCTGGGGAGGAGTTTGGAGAATAGGATGAAAATTCAAAATGATCTGGACAAACTGGAGAAATGGTCAGAAGTAAGTAGGATGAAATTCAATAAGGACAAATGCAGAGTACTCCACTGAGGAAGGAACAATCGGTTGCACGCATACAAAATGGGAAATGACTGCCTAGGAAGGAGTACTGCCGAAAGGGATCTGGGGTCATAGTGGATCACAAGCTAAATATGAGTCAGTGCAACACTGGTGCAAAAAAAATAAAACATCATTCTGGGATGTATTAGCAGAAGTGTTGTAAGCAAGACACGAGAAGTAATTCTTTCGCTCTACTCTGTGCTTATTAGGCCTCAACTGAAGTACTGTGTCCAGTTCTGGGTGTCACATTTCAGGTAAGATGTGGACAAATTGGAGAAAGTCCAGAGAAGAGCAACAAAAATGATTAAAGGTCTAGAAAACATGACCTGTGAGAGAAGAGGAAAAAATTGGGTTTGTTTAGCCTGGAAAAGAGAAGACTGAGAGGGGACAGGATAAGAGTTTTCAAGTACATAAATGGTTGCTACAAGGAGGGGAAATATTTGCTCTCTCCTTAACCTCTGAGGGTAGGCATGGGTGGCATATGACTCCCGCATTTGGGGAGGCTGTGTGCAAGTGCCGGATGCTCCCTAGAAGTGAGGGGCCATGCCCCCTGCTCTGCCTCCAGGCCCCTGCTTGGCCTTCTCTCCCCAAGGCCCTCCCCATGCTCCACCCCCGTGAATGTGGATATAAATTGGATATCTGTGGAGCTGCAGGGCTTTACTTGGAACCGCTGTCCCTAGTTGTATTAGTGTGTGCAAGTGGCTTGCACGCTCCCAGACAGGACTAGTGCGACCAGGGACAGCTGCTGGTGAACCTGGTGCCCTTCAGCCACACTGGAGGAGCTGCCGGCACAGGGCACGGGCTCCTGGGAGCAGTGGGCTGATGTGTGGTTTTGCTGTTGCGGTTCCTGGCACAGCCTTGCAGCTTCTGCAGATGTCTGCATCCATGGATATACGTTTTGTATCCATGAAGGGCTCGACTCTTCGCTCCCTCCCGCCGGCTGCTAGCTCCTCTTCACCCCATTTCCAGACCCGCCCCGCCCGCTGGGGGCAGAGAGGCGTGAGTGGCAGGTGGGTGGGGCCTCTGGGGAAGGGGAGGAGTGGGGACAGGAAGAGGGGGAGCAATGGCGGGGCCTCAGGAGGAAGAGGCAGAACGTGGGTGGTAAGAGGAGCAGTGTGGGTAGGGCCACAACCCCAGCACCCTTTTAGCGGCGGCGCTCCAAAGCTGGCAGGTCGGCGCACCTCCATAGGAAGGTGGCTTAGCCTCCCCTGGCCTATTATACCCACCGCTCAGGAGTCCAGGACAAGAAGCAGTGGGCTTAAATTGCAGCAAGGGCAGTTTAGGTTGGACATTAGGAAAAACTTCCTGACTGCCAGGGTGGTTAAGCACTGGAATAAGTTGCCCAGGGAAGTCGTGGAATCTCCATCACTGGATATTTTAAAGAGCAGATTAGACAAGCACCTGTCAGGGATGGACTAGATAATACTTAGTCTTGCCTTGAGTGCAGGGGACTGGAGTAGATGACCTCTCGCGGTCCCTTCCAGTCCTACGGTTCTATAATTCTAGGATATAGCTAGCTCAGACTACAGCAGCAGTGAAGCCACAGCAGCATGGGTTGTACAGCCCCACCCAGCGCTCTGGTAAGTACTCCCGCAGCTATGATCTAGTTGGGGTTGGTCCTGCTTTGGTCCTGATCTAGTTGGGGTTGGTCCTGCTTTGAGCAGGGGGTTGGACTAGATGACCTCCTGAGGTCCCTTCCAACCCTGAGATTCTATGATTCTATGACTATGATTCTATGATATGGCTTCACTGTAATTGTTATTCCAGCTGACGAGGCCAAAGCTAGCTCAGGTTTGTCTATTGCAGTGTGCACATATCCTAGCTCCTGGGCTTGCTTTGCCTCAGTTAGAATTTCAGGAGCTTGGGCCTTGCAGGTGTAGGAAAAATGTATTTCTTAGTAAAAACAGCATTCCCCAGAAGTTATGTTTCAGAGTATAACAATTTAACTAAGAATAGATCAGGGAGCACTTTTTCTTTCTGTTGATATGTTAAGCTAAGGCAGTACTAGCTAGTCAGCACACCAAAGGGCAGATATTTGAACGTGGACCTTATTTCTCACTTGTCACAATATTTTAAATCACAAGACCAGCCTACCTGTCCTGACACAGAAGAAGTGCTGTTGACGTTGAGACAACTGTTCCTAAACAGCCTGTGAGCGTCCACCAACGATTCTGAACAAGGAACCCAACAATCATGATAAGCCCACTGAGAGGGTTACTGACGAACATCACCTGGGATATCCCTCGCAGGACCCAGTCGACAAACTGAAAGCAGACTGGTTTATCTGAAAGAGATCCCATTGTAAACACGTGGTAAATGAGATGGTCTGTCCAGGACGGTTTTCTGGAAAGGCCTGGAGAAATACCAGAACGCCACACTGCTGGGCAGCAAAACCAAGACATGTATCAATGAGGCTGTAAAACTTGACTCAGATTTTATGATTTATGTACAATGGTTTGCAGCTGGAAAACTAACGTAGACGACTAGCGCAGCTGTTAGAGTTCCCTATTCTAACTCATACGGGGCCAGATTCATACAGATTGGCTTACGTAAGAGCTATGCATCTCAGATGGCAGATTAGGTGAGTATCTCACTGCTGATTTATTGAGCGATCAAAACCCATGAATGAATGATTTAACTTCACACTGGCATTTGGGCATGATAAACAGTCTGTGGAAAGAAAGGGGAGCGTGATGAGGAATGACCCAACATTGAAATAAACATCCTCTGTTATGCTTACAAGATGCAATTCACTCCTCTGCTGAGGGGCCGGCGCAAGGGGGTGAATTTCAGTTTATGCTCCCTCTGGACTTGGACGGTGGATGAGCCTTGGGCTGGCTGTTTGAATAAGGGAGCATTTCCCCTACAGCAGTGGTGTCCAATACGTTCGCCACTAGAAACATGTGGCTAATAGGCTATTGAATTGTGGCTAATTCATGTGGCTTTTTTATAGAATGTGGTTTAATGTGGCTTTTTTATAATTTGGCTAATAAGAAAAATTCAAAACCACAAGTGTGGCTAGCAGTGTGGCTAGCATCGAATTTCTATTGGACACCGCCGCCCTACAGTGTAGGAATGGTTCAGGATTATCATTTCTGTTCTGCAGTTTATTAAATCAAATCATCCTTGAATTAGTTAACACGGATGGAACATGCTGGTCGCTATTTATTAGCCACAGTATTTTTCTGATGTATTCTAATTGGCTCAGTTGAAATGGGCTTACCTTGGAGCCAGTCTCCAAACTCTTTCATGTCTCCTGTGATATAGCCAACGGCTTTGCAGACTCGCTTCCCACATTTTCTCACTGGAGTCTGGTTTTGTGTCTTCTTTTCCCCTTTCATTTCTATCTTGACTTCAACCCTGCCCTCCATGGTTGCTTTCAGAGCCTTGGAAGGAATTCAGGAAAAGGAGACAATACATTACGATGCCCCAGTATGTCTGTTATTTATTCCCTCTGCCACTTTGCCCAGGTCTACACTAACCCCCCCTGTCGAACTAAGATACGCAACTTCAGCTACATTAATAACGTAGCTGAAGTTGAAGTACCTTAGTTCGAACTTACCTGTGGTCCAGACGCGGCGCGCAGGCTCCCCCGTCGACTGCGCCTACTCCGCTCGTCGAGCTGGATTACCAGCGTCGACGGCGGAGCACTTCCTGGTTCGATTTATCGCGTCTTGACAAGACGCGATAAATCGAACCCAGAACATCGATCCCACGCCTCCGACGCGACGGGTAAGTATAGACATATCCTTAGTATTTATTGAATGCTGAAACCGGGAGCAATTAGAGAGAAGGTGGTCTATTAGGGAACTCCGTTTTTCTTTAAAGTATTGCTCTTCTTTGGATGAGAAGGTCATATCTTTAATCTCTGTCAGGTTCTCTGTATCAATACCCAAGGTCAAGATTTTCATGGTTTCATAAATCTGAAGGCCAGAAGGAACCATGGTCATCTAGAATGACCTGAGGTGTAATCCGGGCCATAGTTTCACTCAGTGGTTCAGCTACAACCTACCAGAATAGAAATAAATCAATTCTGGATTGAAAGAGCGAAACCATGCCCCTATTGAAGCCAATGGGAGTTTTGCCACTGACATCACTGGAGCCAAGATTTCGTCCCCAAAACTCCATGTTCTGGAGAATCCACCACATCCCTTGGGAAGCTGTTCCAATTGATATGTACACTCACTGTTAACATTTGTTTCACCTTATTTTTGGTTTGAATTTGTCTAGCTGTTTCTTCCAGCCATCAAAAGTGAGTGCTTAAAATTAGGCCCATATGTCCCTATTTAATCACTTAAATGAGCTCAAATAGAGCAAAGCACAAAAACACAGGCTTAACTTTAAGCACGTGCATAGTCCCTCACACCACTACTCCCTTGCTTAAAGATAAGCTTGTGCTTATATGTTTGGCTGAATTAAGGTCTTAAGTGCAGATCCTCAAAGATATATAGGTGCCTAGTTCCCATGGAGATCAATGGGAGTTAGGCATCTAAATACCTTTGCGGTTCTGGGCCTGAATGCCTGATTTTTGAAAGTGCTCAGCACTTATTTAAGAGACTAGGGGCTGGATCCAAGGCCTGTTGAAGTCATTGGAAAGACTTTATGAATGTAGGATCCTAATCTCTCACACAATTTTTGAAAATCTTGCCTCAAGTGCTTAGGGAGCAATTCCCAATCTAGTACCATGAGCTCAAAATCCCCAAAGCTTTCATTGGAATTCACTCACTATTTGGAGCGATAGCACCCATCCAGGCCAATTGTTGAGGAAAAGAAGACATTGCAGTGAATGGCAGACTAAAGCTACATCTGTTCTGATTGGTGGACTGTTGCCTACACAGGAAGCAAAATGTACTAGGGGACCCCTACTGGTAAGACTGTGAATAGATAATTTAAATATGACACTATATTTCACACATCAAGATTATAATAAATCTATAGCTGTTTAGGGCTTAATAGTTATCACTATGCTGCACATTATGGTCACTTGGAGCTTCATGGCAGCAGTAGGATAAAACTCATGCTCCAAAAGTACAGGCCCTATTACTTACACTAAAGGAGAATTTCCCTTAGCTGAAGCAGTTTAGGGCCTATAACATACAGCTGAGCAGTTCTGACTCAGTCTGGAGGAACACATGGTTACATGTACACACTGGCCACCAGTTTACTGCCATAGACTATGGCACAACTTTGAAAAAAATATAAAAAAAATCAATTTTTGCCCAGACATACAAAAAAATCTATTTTTTGAAAAACCAAAGCTATGCTAATGTAGGTGCCTCACCAAAACAAGGGCAGATGTGATCCTTGCCCCGAAGAGCGTACAATCTTATTTCAGGTGCATGAACCAATAAATAAGAGGTATCAACAGTCAAGTAAGAGGAGCGAAAAGGAAGAAAACAATGGCAATAAGATCATGTGGTTACTCAGTGCACCACAGCCTGTACATACATATCTCAATGGTTCTGTTACTCGTTTTTGTTTTTTTGTTTAACCTTCCCACCTTCCTCACTTTCCTAGGCATAGTCGCTGCAACAAATGCTTTGTACTTTTATTATTTTTTTAAATCTTTCATTTCAGAACGGGGTGTACTTGGCCACTTCCAGTATAAAAAAATCAAGTTTCAGAATTTTCCATCCAAGAAAAGCGCCTGGGGCAATGGTTGAATGTACAGACAAATTACTCAGCATTTAAACAAACAAATGATTTTTTCCCCCTGTTAATTATTATGCAGAAAAAAAACTGGCTAATTCATAAAACCAATAGAAAGTGCGTTTTGGGTTTGGCAGAAAAATGTAATCTGTATTCAGCGCTTAGCATTCCTCACATGCTTCCTTGCATTCTGATTAAGTAACTAGGTATTTGTGTACATGATAAGCCTACTGATAGGGTTATTGACGAACATCACCTGGGATGTCCCTTGCAGGACCCAATGGACAAACTGAAACACCAGCGGTTTATCGGAAAGAGATCACGCTGTAAACATTTTGTAAATGAGATGGTCTGTCCAGGTCGGGTTTTTTAAAAACACATGGAAAAATACCAGGATGCCACACTGCTTGGCAGCAAAACTGAGGCAGGTACCAATGAGGCTGTAAAACTCACATTTTATGATTGCCTGTACAATGGTTTGCAGATGGAAAGCTAACTGAGATGGTTTACATCAAAGTAATTTGGAAATGTTACACAGTAGGGAACATAATGTCCCTACTAAGAAGGGTCTGCATACCTGGTCAGGTAAGTTGTATAGTAGAGATGAAAATGGTACATGCTTAAGGCCTAAATTCAAGACAGCACATATTTAACTGTCTGGACATGAATGAGTGCATTCCTATTCAGTAAGGAATTGAAGAATGGGCTTATTCCATTGAAGCCAAAAAGGGATGCAAGTGTTTTGTTGAATAGGGGCCTAAATTAATAGTGAAATTTAAACTTTATTGGTGCTTACTGTCTATGCAGAACCTGCCCTGTGATGAAAAACATGATTAGGGCAGCTTCCAATAGTTTCTGCTCTTTCTTCAAAGGAACACTTGCCCTGGGATATAGATGAATGCTGGTAGATTAATCCTTTAATCCTCAGTGACATGTATAGTTCTGAATGTAAGAGTGTGCGTGTGCGTGTGTGTGTGTGAGTGAATGCCAAGAGGACCTAGTCATTATGTTATGTCAGATCCTGTGTTCTGAAACGCTTAAGGGGACAGTCAATTAGTTTAAATACAATTAGTCTATGGGACAAATTCTGCTCTCCGCTACACAGGTGTAAATCTGGGGGAACTACACTGAATTGAGTGGAATTGCTCTGGTTTTTCATGGTCATAACTGAGAGCAAAAATTGCCCCAGTTCTCTCTGAGGGGCAGTGAGGAAAAGTGAGAGGAGAGTGAGACATTTCTTTGGATGTGCCCCTCCACTGTCCTGAACTTCATCCTCAGAAGGAGGCTGCATTAAAGCTATGCCTACCTGTTCTTCCAGCATATCCAAAAGTGGCACCCTTGCTGGAAGGTCTGGAGAGTGTGCCGGCCCGAGGTGGTGCTTACACTCAGATTCGTTAGGCCTGCATCCATCAAGAGACAAGTCGGCCAACAGTGGCCTACTGAAGATGTCCCATATCTCTCTCAGAGAACATCCGTTCATTCTTCCTAGCGTGTCATGTGTGATAAAGGACAAGCATAAGGAAATCAGTAGGAAACATGCCCACAGCAGCATGGCATGTAATAGGCAGAGTTCATGATTAATCTCAGGAAGGGTCATGGGATTATTAAGGGCCAAATCCTGTTCTCATTTATTTAAATGATGCAGGATCACAGCCTGGCTTCCAAATTAATGGCTTATTCTTGTATGCAATGACTCATCTAGTAAAAAATAGTTATGTAATGTATCCTGGCTTTCTTGCCATGATATTAGCAGTATGCTTCCTGCTGGAGGATGGGGAAATCATCTTATTTTGTTCAAGAATCTTGCATGATTTGGTCTTTATATTCAGGGCTGGCCTTACCATGTGGCGAATGGAGGCGGCTGCCTCAGGTGTCAGACTGTGGGGGTGGGGCACCACTAGGACCCAGAGTGTAGAAAATTGTGTCTGCTGCTGGTGAATATGTATTCTCTCTGCTCTAGATACACAGAGATGGTGGAGTGCTGTGCTGGAGGAAGGAGGGCACAAGAGACCTAACAGGCAGGCAGGAGAAAAGGTGAGAGGGAATAACAAAAAGCAGCAGGAGCTGCAGGGAGAGAGAGGAGGAGCCTCTTATGTACCTCTCTAGCACCCCCAGAAACCTGGACTGCTTAACGCCAGCTTCTGAGGGAGCTTCCTGTTTCCTGCTGCTTCCCTGAACCCACCTGAGGAAAACAGGCAGTCAACTGAAGTAGTAGGAGCCAGTTAGGCCCTTAAGATGCTGATATCTTCCCTCACTCAAGCCCTGCTACCAGCCCACTTATTTGTCCCCTTCAATTGAATGTTGAGAGCCACTATAGCTGGCAAAGAACAGGAGTACTTGGGGGACCTTAGAAACTAACAAATTTAATTCAGCATAAGCTTTCTTAGGCTATAGCCCACTTCATCGGATGCATAGAGCAAGTGGATTATAGCCTACGAAAGCTTATGTTGAAATAAATTTGTTAGTCTCTAAGGTGCCACAAGAACTCCTGTTCTTTTTATGGATACAGACTAACACAGCTGCTACTCTGAGACCTATAGCTGGCACAGAACAGCAGTTATGAGTGAAAAGAAAAACGCCCCTCTGGAGCAGCATTCAGAAAAAGCAAGCAAGCAAAGGAAGCTTTTCTATCTAAGCAGGAAGGAGCTCTCCTGAGATACATAGACACAAATGTTCACGGTGAGCCATCCGGCTCCAGGGAGGATGTGAGTGGTGAGGAGATGCCAGATCTTCCAGTTAATCTGAGTGCAAATGACCTGGCAGCTACCACGGCATCCATATCTTCATCTCAAATGGGTGTAACCATGCACATTCCTGAAGAAAAGTGTAGATCAGAGAAGAGTGTGGTGGAGGCGCAAGAAACAGCTGCTGCTGAGTTTAGTTCCTTAAGTCTAGATGATCCAGGACTGTGGACCCACTTGAGCAGTAGCCTGAGGGACTTCAGGTACTGCATGGACCACAGAAAGTCAAACACTTCATGTTCCCCATGGACAATAAAAACAGAAGTTTCCATCCAACAGATTACTGGCGTGAAATCCCCAATGGTGACAAAGTGGAGAGGCCATGGCTTATGTACTCAAAAACCCAGAATGCTGCATACTGTTTTTGTTGCAAACTCTTCCAGTCTAATGTTCCAGCCACATTGGGTTCTACAGGAACAAAGGACTGAAAAAATCTGACTGGAAATCTGGCATGCCATGAGAAGGCAGCAAATCACCAGAGAGCATTCCATAGGTGGAAAGAGCTTGAGACGAGATTAAGGTTAAAGGCCACCATAGATGATCAGCATCAAGATAAGATTGCATCAGAATCTCTTTACTGGCAAAATGGTCTGAAAAGGCTCATTGCCATTGTGAGAATGCTTGCTACCCAAAACCTAGCACTGCGTGGCACTTCAGATCAGCTGTATGTGCCAAACAATGGAAACGTCCTTAAAATTGTGGAGCTGATGGCTGAGTTTGATGCTGTACTCCAGGAGCATCTAAGGGCTGGTCTACACTAAGGGGGGAATCGATCTAAGATACGCAACTTCAGCTACGTGAATAACGTAGCTGAAGTCGAATATCTTAGATTTATTTTTAAAAGTACTTACCCCAGTCCACACGGCAGCAGGCAGGCTCCCCCATCAACAGCGCTTCCTCCGCTCGCGGAGCTGGAGTTCCGGTGTCAACGGGGAGCAGCTCTGGGATCGATTTATCGTGTCTAGACGAGATGCGATAAATAGATCCCAGAGCATCGATAGCTACCCGCCGAATCGGGCGGGTAGCATAGACATAGCCTAAAAAGAATCACCAGCCAAGAAATGTATACACACCACTACCTTGGAAAAACAATTCAAACTTAGATCATAGAGTTACTGGCAACAAAAGTCAAACAGAAGATTGTGGCAGATCTAAAGTGAGCAAGATATTGCTCTGTTATTCTGGACTTTTTAAGTTAGTTCTCCTTTATTGGGATACGTAGCAGAGCAGTACCATGAGAGGAGTAGAACAGGAAGAAGGCAGAATTGAGACCTTTCAAAGTTTGGGCCCAAGCGAGGGGGCATTGAGCTCCCTGCCTTCGGTGCCAAAATGTTGTGGGCCGGCCCTGCTTATATTGTTATAAACAAATATATTAATAAAGAACAAGATGAGTATCTCTCCTACCCCGACCCTGCCCTTACCCAAAACGGCAGAGAACTCTGTACAACCTGCAAAGTGTAAACTAAATTCTTATGACTCCATCTAGTGCTCAAAGGAAAGCTGAAGTGAGATCTGACCCATTGAAAAATTGAGGCTGACAGCGGAGGTTTTTGAATGTTTTAATGAAACTGCAAACTTACAGAGGTTTTCATTGCAGTCTAATATACTATAAGGTAATAACATGAAATCTTATGTTGAAAAATGTGCTCACAGGGCCACATTCTGATGTAGGTTACATGGGAGTAAATCTGGAATAAGTCTCTTGAATTCATGGTAGTTACTCAGGCCAGCAGTTTGTCCTTTAACAAATAAATATGCGATTGAAGTAAAATCAACCTTGATTTCCACTCTTCTAAAGAATATTTTAAATTAGAGGTGGGGAGGAACTGGAAAATGTACATCAGGAGACAATTCTGCCGTGACATTTGACTGGAATAATTGGCTTCAATTTTTTTGGTCTCTCTGAGTTTCATGATACTGTGAAAAAAATTGGGGTTTTTTTGTTCTAAGATTCCAGTTAAGGGTTAAATTCTGTTCCTGATTATGCCACTGTAAATCCAGAGTAACTCCATTAGTCTCTATGGATTTACAAACGATAATTTATAACATGGGCTCCCTATGGTTTGGTATGAAACCATTTAAAAAAAAATCTGCTGGCTGATCTATAGAACCTACAATAAAAGTAAATGAGCTAAGGAATATTCCTGATGTGTATTTTGTGGGAGTTTCATTTTGAACATGACACAACTCCATGTATGGGTCTGCTCCAACTCTTATTTTTATACAGCTCAAGAGTGAGTGAAAGATAAACACCCAAGAACTGCATTTAGAAAGCGATCAGGATGCAAGGAACTTATTTGACCAAATTCTGACCTGTCACATCACAGAGTTACTCTATTTACTGCTGATTTACACAAAGTGGGTGCATTGTTTAATTTATCCAATGATTCCAACTGCTTTTTTTTTTTTTTTTTTTGGACTCCCCTTGCCTTGAGAATTTTGAGCTGTCAGATAAAATATCTCACTATAGCCTTAAGTAAATTATTGCCTTTAGAAGAACAATACTGTTTGGTTAAAACATTCCATAGTTATAATGAACTAGCCTATTGGAAGAAAAAAAAAAACCTACATGAATTTCTGATGTACAAAAATTAAGCTACAGCAGTGATTCTACTGCAGTGAATGAGAAGCCAATTGATTGTTCTTTCTCATCTATCCAGTGCCAATGTGTCTTATAATGGAGCTCTGGGTATTGCGTACGTTTTTCTCCTCCCCAAATCAAGTCAATTCCATTCTGCTCTGCTTTACATTGCAACCATAGCATTCTGCTGCCACCACACCTACAGGAGTGACCCACGAAAGCTGAGGAGTGGTGAAGTGGATGGTGGGGTTTGGATCCTGGAACATCTGGCATGGGCTGTAAATGTAACATTTTATTTCAACATGTGAAATAATGTTACATCTATTAGTCCATTCATTAAAAATATATACATTATAATACACTAGTACAAGCTCTTCTTGTAGCTGGTAAAGGACCAGAGACTTTCATTAGAATTATTAGCTCAATACTCACAGATAATGCCGATTTCCAACTTCTCTCCTGTGTGTTCTGGGGGGAGGAGGTTGATGATCCTCGCCTACGAGTCTGCAGATAGAAGAGAATACCTGATTACTTTTCTCTACACTAGAATCGCTCTTGTTGCCAATGTGACCCTGAGGATTTTCAAGTTTTGGTAAATTTTTTAGAGGATTTAAAGCCCCATGTGGTCCTTCTTTACTCCAGTAGATTCCAGCATGCAGTTACGTTCATTATATCTCACTTCCTTCAGGATTATTATTGTGAAAGATTCCGAGCTGGCGTAAATAAATGTGGCTCCATTGACGTTGATTAAGATCTGTTCCAATATAGCTAAGTTCATGTTGCTCAATATTAAGTACAAAATGCACATTCTGTGATGTGCATGCGTGTGCGCACACACACAATCCCAAATGTTGGCAAGCTTCTAATGCATTTATTATGCTTGCTAGACACGCTCCATTGTGTAGGATAAATATGCAATCAGAAAATTAGAGTTGGTTATTTTCTTAACCAAACGTAAGCCAAGTGGGGAGAAGGCCCCAACCAGCAAGTAAAAGAAGGCCGTGAGAATAATAATTGTTACTTGTAGTGTGGGAAGGATGTATAATTCCAAAACTAACTAATAAAATAAAGAGCTGCAGTAACAAGACAAAGGGAAATGGTCATCAAAGAAACAAGCCCAAAGAAACAAGCATGTTCTGCTGGTAAGCAAGGACAGGGAGAGAAATAAGAGAGGAAGGCTTTGGAGGAAGGGAATTAGCAAGGATAAACTACTTCAAACTGGGTTTTTGCTAAAACTAGCAAGTTAGCTGAAGAGTATAAAGAGAGCCATGAAACTGTAGGTTCTTGGTTAGACCCTACCTGATCATGCTGGAGTACACCAGAATGAGAGGGTCAGCCCTAGGTTTGGCCTATTTGTAAGTATACTGCTCACAAACTTAAGAATACTCTGTTACTCTATTGCATATGGTGACTGCTTCTTTTCAGGCTGTTAGACATGGTTAGAGCAACTGCATAAAGTACCATTTGAGCTTTGGATTTAAATAAAGGAATTTATGGTTAAATTAGTGTTTGGTGATTTTTCATAGTATTATTCATTATTCCAACATTTTGGTGATCCATGAAGGGACCGCAGACATGTATTTCAGTTGCTGTAAACCCCCAGAGCGTAGGGGTAGCAATCTCTCCTCAGGGGCCAGTATAGAATTCTCTCCTAACGAGAAATTCAGTAGCACCAGGGGAAGAGAGGGAGGCACTTTGGATACCACTGTAAAAGAATGCCTGGCAGAGCATAGCCGAGGTCTGTTGAATGCCATAAAGAAATTCCTGACAGAGCCCTGCAAAGGGCTGGTGAATGCTGTAAATAGATACATTATTGGCAGAGCACGACAGCAGTGCATTAAATGCCGCTGAAATGTTAAAAATGTGACCCTGGAGAAAAATATCAATACTGCCATCTTAAGCAATCCAAAGGTAAAGAAAGCACAGACTAAGGCAGCTGTGTTTCAGGGACTGTATGCGGTGGCCAAATCTGTCCTCGCAAAGAGCACCACCTTGACGTAGGAGTGCAGAAATAAGTTCAGTCCCGCTGAGAGAAATCATCTGGTGAATGTCTCGCTCTGTGGGAGATAAGTAAGTGATTTAAGGAAAGAGTGAGGAGTTAAAAGGAGCTTTTGTACAAATTAACACTACAAAGTTTGGAGGGAATTAAAATTTCGGGGGTTGTGGAACTGGTAGAGTGAAAGTGTTATAAGAAGGGAATGCTTGGCTTGATAATAAAACCCAGTTATGGCAGTACAACTCAGTACAGTCATGCAGGGTGGAGCCCTAGCAGTCAAATAAATTATACGGGAGGGAAGGGATCAGGGGGTGGCGACTACCACAACTATGCTTTTGTCCCCAGGAATCTTTACAGCTGTTCTGAAGGAAAATGGGCCCTTTTCCAAAAGGAATCACTTGTAAATAAACAATTGTAAATTACGGCTACAGGCAGAGAGAGAGTCTGATTTGAATAATTTCACTATGGATGATTTAGTCAGTCACTAAAAGGAAATCAGGGTTTTCCATTGGAAAATGACTGCCTCTGAATGTACAAGAAGGGCATGTAATCTGGGTACAGCTGTGTAAACATAATTAGAGCAGTTCCAGGGATGTTAAGCAAAGATTTTTTTTTTTTAAATGTGAAATTACATTTGTGTAATTAGGTAAGGTTTTAAGGATCTAAAGCAACACTTCTAGTTTGTAAAACTCTATTTTGTGTGTTTAAAATGCACTGGCTTTTTAAAAATGCCACTAAAAATCCATTTGAATCTTTCATTCAAAGTTGCAACACTGATAGACACTTTTTGCCAAACACAGGTAGCTAGTGTTGTTTGGCTTTGTTATTTACAATTTAACCCTCTGGGTATCTCAGTGTTTTTATAAAGTTCAATGTCTTGGTCGTGGCTGTGGCAGGGGCAGCCAGACCCAGGAGAGAGGGGAGAGATTCTGGATCCTTTTTCAGTAATAAAACAGCAGCTCAGAGTTGCAGGAGAAGAATGAAAAATTAAAATGACAGTGCCCCTTCTGGAGCAATGGCAGGGGTGAGGTACACAAGAGATGCAATTAGGAACAGTGGGCGTTAAGGTGGCTCTGAGAAATCAGACAGTCATGTTGATAATGGTGGATGGAAATTCTGTGAGCATAAAATAATCAGTTATACTTCATGTGAAAATTGATACAGCTATTATAATGTTATAGCAAATAAAAAGGTATGGTAAATTATGGAGGAATGTGCATTTCCCCATAGCATATGCAGGGGTAAAAAAATGTAAACAAAACATGCTACTTAATTAAAATCCTATGAGGGCTCCAGAGAGGAGCAATGAGGGGGCGTTGTTTCTTTTTCAGATTGCTGTGTGCTTTGGAACCACAACCCAGCGCCAAGAAAGATCAGTACATATATAAAAAAGGTGCTTAACCATGAAAAATCTTATTTAAAAAATGATGATGAACTGTGGTGTAAAGTAAATGTGATTAGGGAGCGAAAAAATCTATATGGTGGTGTTTTGTAAGTGAAAAAGAATAACTGTAAAGTATTTATATATATAAATATATAAAATAATTGAAAGTAAAGCAATAGTAGAAAAGATTAAAATGCCCTCGATCGAAAACAACGTCAACTAATTAAGGTTAAACCTATGAAGAGAAAGTTGCGCAATGTGTGGATGATTTGCTGGCGCATCCTACTGACAGGGACAGCCATTTAAAAGTATTGGAAGCCCTATTTAAGGTTTTGATGAAAGCTGGACACAAGCTAAACCCAGAAAAAGACCTAGCTCGTGAAGCAGGAGGTTTCCTTCCTGGGATTATCCCTTCAACCCAGCCAGCAAGCTCTAGACAAACAAAATATTAAAGTGATTTTGGAGCTGTCCTTCCCTACCTCAGAAACAGCACTTGGCATGACAAGCTTTTGTTGGGATTGTTGTCACTGACTACTCAGCCACTGCGGCACACCCCTCTTTCCCCGCTGCAGCAGAAAAAGGTAGAGTGGGTATGGAGCCTCCCGCATATCCACGTAGTATATCATTTCAAAGAGGTGACAAGCTCTGGTCTCTAGTGCCCCAAATTATACAAAACCTTTTGGACTATTTGTAGCAACCAGGGACCCAGCCATTTCAGCCATGTTAACTCAGGGCTATCACGGCAGGGGAAAACCTATTGCTTATGCTTCCAGAGTACTGAACGGAGTTGAAAAGCAGCCGAGCCTCCGTGAAAAACATGGATTGGCTGTGTGGTGGGCCGGGACACGTTTCAGATGTCTGGTGGGCTTGGGATACATAAACCTGTAATGCCGGTACAGTGTCTAGTCCTAGTTTAACACAGCTACTGGCTGCTGAGAGCAGCAAACTTCAGTCTGTCTTAAACAACCCTCACCTTTGCCAGCATGGGACTATTCATTGATGGTGCTCCAGAGGAGTGTCTGGGAGGAATTCCCTCTCAAGAGGGGCCCCCTCACCCATTCATCCCAAGTGCAGTACAGAATCTAACTTCTGAAGGGCTGCACCCTGAGCGGCTGATGTTAGCCTGACCCCTCACCCTATATCACCAAACGGGGACCCACTCGCAGGATTTGCTCAATGCTTAATTGGTAATGAAAGAAGGGCCGGGGCTCAGACAATTAGGGGCTGGGCTCAAGCAATTCTTTTGCTTTCATAACTGATGCCACAAGCCCAGAGGTGTCAGGGCTCTGAGCTGCCAAGGTGAGAGGTGCCGGGGCTCAGCCCTGGCACAAAGTAAGCCCAGGGTTTGCTGTTTGGGCTCACCCTGTGTAGTTCAGGGGTAGTACACACTCAAATTGGCTGCCGTGGCAGAGGCAGTACCACTGTGTAATAAAGGACAAGCCCTGGCTGGTGTGATATGTCCAAGCTCCCTGTGGATCTGGGATCCTGGACAATGCAGCTCCCCCGGCGGAGCACGAATTGATTTTGCAGTGCAGAGCACAAAGCTTACACGCCACCCATCCCTTTTGTCCTATGTAGGGGAACTAGCAAGTAACTTGGTTAGCTCAGCGATCTAGGTGGCTAAGGTAAAAGCTCCTTCCAGATCTGGGGAAAGGAGCAAGAAAAGCAACCGCGTGGGTGAAGCGGCTGCTAGCCAGGCTCTGGTGTGGGTCCAGCCCCTAATTATCCAGTCCTTGCTGGTGCCACCTGAGCGCAAGCAGAAAACAGTGATTTAGTAACATTGCCAGAGTCTGATCCAGGGCTATTTGCTTTTACACCCAAAGTAATGCATGGGGAGCTAAACCAGATGAAGGGTAAATGGCTCCTTGGCCGGGAAAACTTGTTGCTTAGTGAAGGGGATGATTTACATGACCCAGTCTGGATTCTACCACTAAAAGGGAAATGTGAAGACTAGTGCATGATGTGCCATCGGGGGCCTACCAAAACACCCAACAGCGACTAAGTAAGGTGGCCAGGTGGCCCAAAAGTAAAACAAATGTAAAACTTCATGTTTTGTGCTAAAAACAATCCACCAAGGAAAACAAAACGTGGATTTATTCGGGCCCAGCACTTCAGGGGTCCTTGCCGATTGGCTATGCAGGGGAGTTACCACTTACAAGAAGAAGCCACAAGTAAATATTGGTTGCCATGTACACACAACAGCTTAAGTCAGTATAAGCTATGTCACTCAGGGCTTGTCTTCACTACCCGCCGGATCGGCGGGTAGCAATTGATCTATCGGGGATCGATTTTTCGCGTCTCGTTAAGACGCGATTAATCGATCCCCGATCGCGCTCCCCGTCGGCTCCGGAAATCCACATCATCGAGCAGCGGAAGCGGAGTCGACGGGGGAGCGGCAGCGATCGACTCGCCGCCGTCCTCATGGTCAGGTGAGCCGATTACGATACGCCGACTTCAGCTACGTTATTCACGTAGCTGAAGCTGTGTATCGTAGATCGACCCCCCTCCCTAGTGTAGCCCTGGGCTCAGAGGTGTGAATAAGCCCCCCCCCCCGAGCAAAGTAAGTTACATTGACCTAAGCGTCGGTTTGGACAGCACTATGTTGGCGGGAGAACTGCTCGAAGCCAACGAAAGACATGTGCACTGGCAATGCAACGGCGGCCCAGCTGTAAGCGCTGTAGTGTAGCCATAGCCTGTGGTTGTTGATGCCTTTACTAAATGGATACAAGCCTTGCCTACTGGAAAAGCCACTGCACCTGTAACAGCAAGACGGTTGGTGGAGCATGTCTTTTCTAGGAGGGAATGCCCTAGACCGTAGGCAGTGAGCTAGGAACAGCCTTCACAGGGAAGGTAACGAAAGATGTTTGCATCATGCTGGGAAAAGAGCAAAAATTTCACATACTGTATCAGCCCCAGGCTTCTGGCTGGGTGGAAAGGACAAAACAGAACAATCAAAACAACGCGGTGTGTGAATCAGGCAAAGACTGGCATAAAAGTGGCCTTTGATTCTTATGGCTTTAAAGGGGAAGCCAAAAGTAAACCAGCTGGTGTCACTCCTTTTATTGCCATGGCAGGCAGAGAGAGGAGACTCCCAGAACATTTGTTCACTGACCCCATTGCCAAACCTAATGAAGGAAGGGTTGGTCCCAGATCAGCCGGTAAGACTGCGGGGGAAAAAATGTATATGACATGTATGTGTCTATTGCACAACAGCAGGGGCAGGATCATGCCAAAATGAGGGCATACTTTAATAAACAAGCCCAAAATGTAGATTGGCAAATAGGAGACAGAGTGATGGTGCAGTTAACCCCAGACAACCCCACATTTTTGGCATCTGGGTGGGGAGGCTCATTCTATACCATTCAAAAACTCAGCCCACCAGTTTATTTAGTACACAGAAGCAGGACCTAAAAGCAAGGATCGATGGCTACATGCTACTCAGTTGAAGTCGCACAAAGGGTCCCACTAAGGGAACACCAGAAACGGTGCTGGATTTTTCAGGCGACTGGCAGTGTATAGAGAAGCTGGTGTCATCACGCACAAGAAGTCTACCACTGCGGTCTGTGGAAAACGCAACTCAGTCAATACAGAAATAACAATCTAATAGGAGGAAGTCTCTGTCACTGAAGTGAGCGCCAGAAGCCCAGCAGTTGTGGGGTGAAATAAACAATGCCACTGGATATCACATTCAATTCTGTACATGGTCTAAGAACAAGCAAAACCATGATAAGTGTGTAGGAACTGACAGGTGTCGCATCAGTCCTTATTTAGGGAATGGTACCTTGAATTTTCCATATGGGTATGCTAGGCCTGAGAGGCATTATACAGGTTTTGTATTTCCCGTAAAGTTGACACAAACAAGGGCGTATCAATATGTACCCTTCCGGGGATCGGGAAGGATAGAAATAAGGGTAGCACAAAAGTACATTGAAAAGAAAAACTTCAAGAGTGCTTCAAGGTGGAGGCAAGACCCGGTAATGGATTGGCATGAAGGCCCCTTAAAGAAGTGCTATACAATGATGTTCAACATAGACATGTACCTGCGTTGTTTAATTTGATTTCATTGCATTTGCCAAAAGGATTCGGTCTGCCGGAGCTTGGCTAATTTTATGGCAAAATGATAAAGGACTCTCAGGAAGACTTTGTTGGTACAAATGCAGAAGAAAAGGCACCCGAATCAATTCAAAGGTGGAGCCGATCTGCCAGTGAGGTAGCAGGGTGGTTCAGAGCCAGAATATCAATCTGAAACCAGGCAGACATTGAACCCTTGTGGGAACATGACCAAGCATTCCAACGCAAGGCCATCCTGAGCCCAATGAATGAGCACAGGAAAGAACTCATTAATCAATAACTTTTGAATGTATATAATATGCAGTTTAAGGAAGTACAGCACAAAGTCAATGAGCTAGTTAACCAAGCCAATTAAGGTTATCAAGGTGGGGCAATGGCCAGGGCCATACCCTGTTCTATGTCTGGAGAGAATGTACTAGACAAAATCAAGGCCACTATCACTGATACGGAATAAGGTAAATTGCCCTCTTTTATAACCCCAGAGAAATTGAAAATGTGATATATAAATGGAGATATGCCAATCTCCTAGAACTGGAAGGACCTTGAAAGGTCATCGAGTCCTGTCCCCTGCCTTCACTAGCAGGACCAAGTACTGTCCCCTGACAGATTTTTGCCCCAGATCCCTAAATGGTCCCCTCAAGGATTGAACTCACAACCCTGGGTTTAGCAGGCCAATGCTCAAACCACTGAGCTATCCCTCCCCCAGAGTGATCAGACTGATTGGTGTAAAACAACAAACAAACAAAAAAACCTCTCCAGGCTCCAATACCATGAAAAGAATACAGGACTCCTTATCCCACCCATGCTATCCATCCCAGTAATTGCAGATCATCAGGTCATTCAAACCCTTGTTAAAGTACTAGTACTGGAAGATACGGCAACTCATAAAGTTTGAAAAGAGTTTGTTTCTCCTCCTCAAATACTGTTGCAAGATAAGGACAAGGTCTGGAAAGCCCTGGACTTGTTCTGTTTCTCGCACCTGGGAGACACCCACATGTACCCGTGCAATGTCTTAAAGAGTTGTTGGCGTGCGGGTTTGCTCTGCAGGAGCAATCTCTAAACCGCACAGTACGGTTGAGATGCTGGGGAACTGGTGAAGTAAAAACTGCTTATGCTGGGAATGGTAAATATTGCTTGGTGGCTGGAAATAACCACTTTCGGTATAGATCCAAAAATTGTTATTTTGATTGGCCAATGTTCTGCACCCCACCAAAATTCACTGCAGTGATAAATAGAAAGACTTTACATCCCATACCCATTTTCCATAATGAACCAAATGACAGGCTGAATTCAGCTTACAGGAGGATGCTTTAAAAGCAATACCCACGTTTGGACATTCTATCCCTCACTTGAACCTGGATCTTAAAAACTTAATAGCCAGGCACAGAGAATTTGGCAGTTAACTAGCACCACGTGGTGGGACCAAGCGTGCAAAGTGGAATTACATCCATGGTGAAGATTGTCATTCAAAGCTGTGATAGTTATCAGCGTGATTGTGGTAACTAATTTTGATTTTGTATTGTCCAGTTTATTAGTTGTAAAAGATGTTGAAAAAGTATAGATGTATGTTTAAAATGCTTAATGTAGTAAACCCCATGTAGTATGTAGCGTTTTAAGGTGGTGAATGTAGGCTAATTATGAAATTAAACAATTAGAGTTAGCATACGTTTGGTTAAGAAAATAATGGTTTTTTTTTATGGATTGTGGATAACACGGAGAAGGCCTCAAAAAGCAAATAAAAGAAGGCTGTGAGAATAATAAGTAGTGCAACTTGTAATGTGGTAAGGATGTATGATTCCAAAACTAACAAAGAGCTGCACCAACAAGATAAAGGAAAATGGTCTTCAAAGAAACAAGCCCAAACTTTTCCATTGTTCTGCTGTCAAGAAGACAAGAAAGGGAGGCTCGGAGAAAGGAATGTGGCAAGGATAAACTTCCTCAAACTGGGCTTTTTTGTTAAAGCTGTCAAGTTAGCTGACGAGTATAAAGAGAGCCATGAATTTGAAAGTTCTTGGTCAGACCCTACCTGATCATGCTGGAGTACACCAGAATGAGAGGGTCAGCCCTCTCATAGGCCCTCTGGCCTATTTGTAAGTATACTGATCGCGTACTTATGAATACTCTGTTACTGTATTGGGTGTAGTGACTGCTCATTTTTAGGTTGTTGATATTTTATGCAGTAGCTCTAAATATAGCTATTTGGCCTTTGGATTTAATAAAGGAATTTATGGTTAAATTGGTGTTTGGTGATTTCCCCCATAAGAACGGCCATACTGGGTCAGACCAACGGTCCATCTAGCCCAGTATTCTGTCTTCCGACAACGGCCAATGCCAATTGCTTCAGAGGGAATGAACAGAACAAGCAATCATCCAGTGATACATGCCGTGTCAATGACATCCAGCTTTTGGCAATCAGAGGCTAGGAACCCTCAGCACATCGGGTTGCATCCCTGACCATCTTGGCTAGTAACCATTGATGATCCTATCCTCCATGAACTTATGTAGTTATTTTTTGAACTCAGATATAGGTTTGGCATTCACAACATCCCCTTGGCAATGAGTTCCACAGGTTAACTGGGTATTGTGTGAAGTAGTACTTCCTTTTGTTTGTTTTAAGCCTGCTTCCTTTTAATAATTCCAGCACACTGCTCATAGATAAATGCCTTCTTAAAACACTCATTTCAAATGTAGCTCAACTGTGACATCAAACATTCATTAAATCCATCCATAGTTCAACTTGCAAATATCTGTCCAACATTAGAATATCTCTGGCTTTGCTATCACAGTTGATCCTGATCAATCTTGACTCGTCATTTTTCATTTGCAAAATTAAAAGGCAGTAAACAGAAAAGATGAGAGAAGCGATGCATTTATCAAAAGGTACAGCCAGTTGGGTTAATATATATAATTACAGCGCCTGGCAGAAAACTGCTGACAATATGCTTGAGGCTGTGCCTGGGTGCTGTTTCACTTACTCTAATCTGTTTTATTTACTTTCATGTACTTCCATTCAAGAGTTTTTTTAACTGTTTATATTTTCCTATTCGGGGGAAAAAATGCACAGATACATAAGAAAATTCAAGTTCCGTATTAAAACAAACTCTTCTTACCTTCCAGCTGAGTCCAGCAAGGCAGCTGTTGCTATGCAGTATCCGACTATCTATTAAAGAATGTGCACCGAGCTAGAGATAGCAGAGCAAGTGCCCCACCAGTTTATATAGCTAGAACAGCTCCTATCATAACTCAGTGAATCAGAGCACTCCTCCTACGATTTCATGCTACACCAGGGACTGGAAGGAAATGCTAGAAGGTAGCCACCTGCTCCACCTTTTGTCTTGGTTTCTTGCCAAGTATCTTACTAAACCCCATCCTTTCTTGCTGCTTTTCCACTGCATATTAAAATTCAATTATTTAATTGTGCAATTTTGCCTTTTAGATCACTAAAGAAGAATCTGGAGGAGTCTGAACTGGCTATTTCTATGGCATGTCTTTTTCCAAGCAATAAATGATTGTCCATCTAAATGCGCGCGCACACACACAGACACACCAGTGTAGATGGCTTCTTAGCAGAGAGGGGAGTCAGCTGCAAAAATCTGAACTATCCAACACCCCCAAACATGAGGAGGGAAATCGAAGCCAGGATTTTGCTTTGGTCAAGTCCAAGGATAAGAACCAGTTACGATATATGGATTTGGCGTTTGAAACCTTCCCACCCTAATTCTAAGGCTGTATGAAATTGCTTTGGGCTCATATTTGCTTCTCAGCTGCATTCCATGAGCCCAATCCTGTAACATGCGGATCTTCTGGTCCAGGTGCTTAGCACACTTATGACCTTTACTTTGTGAACTGGGTTTTTCCTAGTCACTTGAGAAATTCAAGTTATTTTTTTCACCAGGACCCCCTGGCGTGTGGGAGGAATCTTGCATAGTAGAACATTGGCATTTTTGAGACGTTTATAAGGCAAACATACATAGTTGTGAAAGGTAGAAAGAGGGTACCAGAGGGGAATCTAAGCAGGGTGAATAGTGCAGGAAAGGACAGTGAAAACCCCATGAACTTAGATTTAGAGCTTGCCAAAATGCAGGATTTGCAGTTCACAGGAAATTTTGCTTTGGTTCAATGCCAAAGGGAATACATCTATTATTTTAATGTCTTTTTTAAACATTTCCTGCAAACTGGAAATCTCAAAAACAAATTCATTTAAGAAACACTGACACACGGTGCCTCTGACACAAAAGCCACTCCCCCCGGTTGCTGTTAGCCCAGGGCAGTCTGCATGGTGGATTTGCCCTAGAGAAGCTGATCCTGGAAGCCCACCCCAGGGCTTCCAGTTCCTAACTCTATGGCAGGGAGCGTGGCAGCACCAGAAGTCCCCTCAGAGCGGCATTCCCTGGAAAACTGAGGTCCTGAGCACCCCAATGAGCTGACAGGCTTTCCATGGAACCCCGCCTTTGATTAGCTGAAGGTTTCATGTTTGATGAATCAGCATTCTCTGACAGCCCTATGTTTTGGATGTAAAATTCCAACCAGCGCTGTTTAGATATCTTTCACACTAATTAAAGCTCCACTTGCATAGATTTTAAGGCCACAAAAGACCATCGTGATTATCTAGTCAGATGAACACAGACCATAGTATTTCACCCAGGGGTTCCTGCATCAAGCCCATCAGCTTGTAGATGACATCTGGTTTTGCGGCTTTGCTTCCTACTCTGTAGAAATACACGCTCTTGCCCTGCAGTAACTGAAAGGAGGGTATTCTAGTTATATACTGTATATTGTAGATGCCCATCCCTGGGAGGCCTACGAATCACATGCACCATATTCTGACCAAGACATTTTTAATTGTAGAATGCTCTTACTTTTTCTTAGCTGGGTCTATGCTCACAGTTGTCCGCTTCAATTCATCGGTGTGAGCTGGTCTCTGCTTAATCTCCCAGGCACCATCCTTGGGACAGTGCCAGATTGGGCGATAAACTGAAGCGGTGGCTCACAGCACATGTGTTACATAAGATAATGTGATGTTATTCTAGGAAGTGCTCAGTAATAATTTTGTTTGCCTTGTCTCATGGTTTGTTACTCTTGGGGAGCCCTTTACTTTTCTTTCCTGTTCAACAAACACCAGGAGCTCAGAGGAAGGAAAAGGATTTGGGTGGATGGTCCTCATATAAAGAGTTTGACCCCAAATCCTCTGTTCCAGGAACTGGCCTCTAAGCCACCTTTGTACTTCACATTCTGGGGCTGTTCAGATGCAAATGTGGCTCCTGGTGTAATGTAAAGTAGCCTCTCTATTACATTTCCACTGACCCAGGCCTCCTAGGTACTATGTGCTAGAGTACAAAGGTACTACAGCCCCTTCCCTCATTCCTTTGGACTGCCCTCCCAGAAGGACCCCAGAACACGCCCTATGCTACTAGATAGCTAATTAGCACATTAAGGCAAATCAAGGAGGAAATGCACTTCTCAGCAAAATGTTCAAAAGCGTCCTGGTCAAGTTCATCCGAACAAAAATCTCTGGGGCTAATTCAGGCATACCATGTCCAGGTCTTGAAGGGGGGGGGGGGGGGGGAGAGGAAGAAGAGGAGAAAGGGCACACTTTAAAAGAGAGACTGAAATTGGAAACGGTTCAGAAAAGAGCTACAAGAATGATCAGATGCCTGGAATGCATGTCTTTGCAAGACTCTAGCTGTTTAGCTTTTCAAATAGAAGATCTTATCAAACAATAGCTTGATCACGACCCATAAATTCCTTCATAGGGAAGAGATTGCCAACAGTAGCCAGCTCTTCAATCTAGCAGAGACTTACAACAACAAGATCCAGTGGCTGGAAGCAGGACCGGCCCACAAGATTTTGGCTCCTGAGGCGGGGAGCTCAAATGACGCCCCCATGACCCCTCGCTTGGGCCCAAACTTTGAAAGGTCTCAATTCTGCCTTCTTCCTGTTCTACTACTCTTGTGGTACTGCTCTGCTACCTACCCCAACAAAGGAGAACTAACAACTTAAAATGCCTTGTTCAAAAATTTTAAGTAACACTTAACTTTCAAATGCCCGAACAGCAAATGTAACTTTTCTTGTCTGCATAGTAAACACTGACATTATCTGTTTGAATAATCAAAGTGGTGCTTTCCGTGCCTTCTTGGTCGCAATGACTTGAAGGTCCACAGTCTGGGCCAGCTCATGCTCTATTGAGATGGTTGCAAGGCCGACCAGCCTCTTCTCTGTCATGGTGGAGCGTAGATGTGTTTTTAATGAACATAATTAACTTTAATTAATTCAGCTTGGAGAAGCTGCGTTCTTCACTGGCAACTATTACGGGAAGTGTTAGAAGGATGCGCAGAGCAACAAAAGCATTTGGAAAGAGGGTGGTCATCTTATTTGTGCATATATATATTCCAGAACAGCCTTTGGAGTTGATCCTGCTGAAATGTATCTTGAAGGGGCTTTCAGTTCATCACCTAAACCACTCGCATCAATATCGCGTATGTCATCATGTGTCAACACTGTCTCTAGTGTTGCTGGTGTAGGTCTTCTTCAGGTACAGTTTGGAGTTATGGAAAATCATACAATATCCCAAATATACTGCTATGTTTCTTGAGCTGCATGAAACATTCAACTGACTGTATTGCACAACCTAGCACCTGGTTAAAGAATTCAACTTTGAATTGTTGTTTGGGGTCTCTTATGGGATTATCCCGTGTCTCGTAATCAAAATGTCGTCTTCTTCGGTGACTCTTGTATTCTTCAATGGGTGGGGAAAATAGCTTCAGTGTGAAGTTCCTCTGCCAACTTCTGTGCACTCTTCAGAACGTTTTGAAATCCCTCATCTGACCGGTAAGACTGTAGGTATGACTTTGCTTTGTCCAGTTGTTCCATTGCTCCAGATATATCAAGATCAACACCTTGGAGTCTCTTGCTTAAAACATTTATTTCAAACAGTATGTCATGCCACAACACTAAGCAACACAGAAGTTTGAAGTTCTGTATCTTTCTGGTGATTCCATTTCCCTCTGCCACTGTTCTCCCATGAACAGTTCCTGTCATAGCATTATCCTCCATAATGGCAACTATGGCATCATCTATCTTCCCAAGTTGGTGTTTGATAGGCTTTATCGCCTCCACTCGACTTTCCCATCGTGTGGCACTCAGTGGTTTCAGTGTCAGAGAGGATGTTCCCAGATGTTACTTCAAAATTTGCCATCGATGAGTTGATGTAGAGAAAAATACATAGATGCTTTGCATTACATTAAAAAATTCAGCAGCCTCACTAGAAGCTGATGCTGCATAACGGACCACCAAGTTCAATGAATGAGAACTGCATGGGACGAAAAAAGCTCGAGGGTTTAACTCTCAGATCCATGTCTGCACTTCTCTGTTCTTTCCTCTCATGTTGGCACCTTTATCATAGCTGACATGAGAGGTCAGGGCTATCGCAATTCCCATATCTTCCAGCTTTTTAATAAGCACCTTTGTCATACCAGCTCCTGTAGTATCATCAATGTCAATAGATTCTAGAAAATGCTCTGACAGTCACCATTGCAGGGACATTTTCACTAGGTTCTGCTGTTGTTACAAAACGCACCATTAAAGTCATTTGTTCCGTATGGCTGATGTCAGGTGTGCAGTCAAGAATAACAGAGCAATATCTTGCTGACTTCAAATCTGCCACAATCTTCTGTTTGACTTGTTGCCAGTAACTGCATGATCTCATTTTGAATTGTTTTTCCAAGGTAATGGTGTGCGTACATTTCTTTGCTGGTGGCTCTTCTTAGATGCTCTTGGAGTACAGCATCAAACTCAGCCATCAGCTCCACAATTTTAAGGAAGTTTCCATTGTTTGGTACATACAGCGGATCTGAAGTGCCACGCAGTGCTAGGTTTTGGGTAGCAAGCAGTCTCACAATGGCAGTGATCCTTTTCGGACCATTTTGCCAGTAAAGAGACTCTGATGCAATCTTCTCTTGATGCTGATCATCCATGGTGGCCTTTATCCTTATTAGTATCATCTCAAGTTCTTTCCACCTATGGAATGCTCTCTGGTGATTTGCTGCCTTCTCATGGCATGTCAGATTTCTAGCCAGATTTTTCCAGTCCCTTTGTTCCTGTAGAACCCAATGTGGCTGGAACATTAGACTGGAAGAGTTTGCAAGAAAAACAGTATGCAGCATTCTGGGTTTTTGAGTACATAAGCCATGGCCTCTCCACTTTGTCACCATTGGGGATTTCACGCCAGTAATCTGTTGGATGGAAACTTCTGTTTTTATTGTCCATGGGGAACATGAAGTGTTTGACTTTCTGTGGTCCATGCAGTACCTGAAGTCCCTCAGGCTACTGCTCAAGTGGGTCCACAGTCCTGGATCATCTAGACTTAAGGAACTAAACTCAGCAGCAGCTGTTTCTTGCGCCTCCACCACACTCTTCTCTGATCTACACTTTTCTTCAGGAATGTGCATGGTTACACCCATTTGAGATGGAGATATGGATGCTGCAGTAGCTGCCAGGTCACCTGCACTCTGACTAACTGGAAGATCTGGCATCTCCTCACCACTCACATCCTCACTGGGGCCGGAAGGCTCACCGTGAACGTTTGTGTCTATGTATCTCAGGAGAGCTCCTTCCTGCTTAGATAGAAAAGCTTCCTTTGCTTTCGTTCTTTCTGAATGCTGCCCCAGAGGGGCATTTTCTTCTTTCACTCATGATGGCTGTTGTGTGCCAGTTTGAGTGGCTTTCACCACTCAATTGAAGGGGACAAATAAGCAGGCTGGTAGCAGGGCCTGAGTGAGGGAAGATATCAGCGAGGGAAGATATGGCTCCTACTACTTCAGTTGACTGCCTATTCTCCTCAAGTGGGTTCAGGGAAGCAGCAGGAAACAGGAAGCTCCCTGAGAAGCTGGTGTTAATCAGTTCAGGCTCCTAGGGGTGCTAGAGAGGTACATAAGAGGCTCCTCCTCCTCTCTGCAGCTCCTGCTGCTTTCTGTTATTCCCTCTCACCTTTTCTCCTGCCTGCCTATGTCATGTCTCTTGTGCCCTCCTCCCTTCAGCACAGCACTCCACCATCTCTGTGCATCTAGAGCAGAGAGAATACATATGCACCAGCAGCAGACACAATTTTCTACACTCTGGGTCCTAGTAGTGCCCCACCCCCACAGTCTGGCACCTGAGGCAGCCGCCTCAGTTCGCCTCATGGTAAGTCCAGCCCTGAATAAAAAGACCAAATCATGCAAGATTCTTGAACAAAATAAGATGATTTCCCCATCCTCCAGCAGGAAGCATACTGCTAATATCATGGCAAGAAAGCCAGGATACATTACATAGCTATTTTAATAAATGAGTCATGACATACAAAAATAAGTCCTTATGAGGCGAACTGAGGCTACCACCTCAGGTGCCAGACTGTGGGGGTGAGGCGCCACTAGGACCCAGAGTGTAGAAAATTGTGTCTGCTGCTGGTGCATATGTATTCTCTCTGCTCTAGATGCACAGAGCTGGTGGGATGCTGTGCTGGAGGAAGGAGGGCACAAGAGACCTAACAGGCTGGAAGCTGAAGTTTAACGAATTTAGACTAGCAATATGGTGCACAATAAGAGTAATTAAACACTGGAACAATTTACCTAGGGATTTTTTGTCACAGGAGGTCTTTAAAGAAAGATTGGATGTTGTCTGAAAAGATCAGTTTTTGCTGAGCCAGACAGCATAGACTTGATGCAGGAAACACTTGTGGCCAGATCCAGAAAGGCTCTAGGGGCCTAACTCCACCATTTCAGTACCACCGGCATTTTCAGAGCCATCGCCTAACCCCATAAACACCAAAGCCCCCGAACTTTCTGCTGGTTGGCGTTTTCGAAGCAACCTTCGTGCGGCTGCTGCCCCAAGGAGCTGCTCAGAGCCTTCATGCGAGCTGAAGCCCCCGCTTTGTTTCTCTGGGAGCCCTCGTCTCACCTGCAGAGCCCAGCAGGCTCTGATCATGCCTAGCACTTGGAACCGGTCAGACCTGGCAGCAGGAGAGATGGACTCAAGCTGCTGATTGACGGGGGTGGGAAGGAGCCCAGCACCCCCACAAAAGACAGCTGTAGGAATGGGGACATGCAGGGTGTGTATGATAGAGGTGAGAGGAGGGTGGGGGGGGAGAAGACGACATTTCTGCTGGTAAGACATGGGCTACCTAGGTGGCTGACCTGGCTTAGGTCCTAACTCCAGGAGAGGGTTCACGACTGAGGATCTTGAGCAGAGGGAGATACCTGTCTCGAGCCCATCAGCCAGATGCACCAGCTCAGCCCGTCTTCTCGGCATTGCATTCCTGGCTACCGTAGGAGGCTCCCCATAGCTACATGGATGGTCATTTTCAGTGGCCTTGTGGTACGATCAGATCTGAGGGGGCAGGTCAGGCTACCACAACCAGTGATGCAACATGTGGTAAGAGGAGCATCCATCAACAACACTGTGGCTCTCCATGTCCTAGGCCACATTACCGGAAGCCATTTCCGTTTAGGAGCACATCAGCGACAGAGTGGAAAAGTGCACACAACAGGTCTGTCACAATCCTGCATGTGTTTGTTGAGGGGAATATTTATGTACAGTGGGAATGCCCATAAACTGGTGTAAGTGGAGGTGAGAATCCATCCCTCGAAACTGGCCCATAATAAATTTCTCTTTGGCAATCTGCTGGATCATTTAATGTCCAGAATTCACAGGCAGCCACCCCACTGTATTGATCTCTGTGGAGGCAGTTTCAGGCGACGCTGGGATGAGATCTGGCAGGGAGAAGGCAGCGCGGCAGTTGGGGCGAGGAGTGGCACTCAGGGCCGGTGCAAGGAAGTTTCGCGCCCTAGGCGAAACTTCCTTGCACCAGCCCTGCGCCCGCCCTCCCCCACGCCCAGCTAACGCCGCCCCCCCCCCCCCGGCAGCCAGCTAACCCCTCCCCCTCCCCGCGGCAGCCAGCTCCCCATCCCCTGCGGTGGCTCCTCAGCTTCCCGCCCACAGGCCGTGGCAGCCAACACCCTCCACCAGCGGCAGCCAGCTCCCCATCCCCCCTGAGGCAACCCCCGGCCCGCGGGCCATGGCAGCCTCCCGCCACCCCCACCCCCCGGCTGCTGGCTCCCCGCTCCCTCTCCCATGGCAGCTAACCTGCAGGCCGTGGCAGCCGGCTCCCCGATCCCTCCCCCGCCCCCCGAGAAGCTAACCCGCGGGCCGGGGCAGCCTCCCACCCCCCTGCCCGCGGTAGCTCCCCATGCCTCCCGCGGCAGCAGCTCACCTCCGCCGGCGCCAGCAGCTGCCCCAAATGCCAGCACCCTAGGCGACCGCCTACGGTCGCCTAATGGAAGCGCCGGCCCTGGTGGCACCGCTGGAGTCTAGATTATATGTGGATTCAAAGGCTGCAAAGCTGGCAGTTTTCTTAAGCAACATGTTCACTACATAAAGAATAAAGCAATAAAACATTCAATCATAGGTCATCCACCACAGTCCATTATTCCCATTAGGATATATTGCCAGGTGGGTCATTGTAGCAGCCTTCTAGGGGCACTAGGGTCTTGGTTTCTCGATTTTAGCATGTTTCTCTATGGAGCACAAAGCTTGTGCAGTGTAACATCAATTCTGCATGATGTGCTTATGTGTAGTGGGGCACAGGGCCGGCTTTAACCCAATTCCGCCGATTCCCTGGAATCGGGCCCCATTCCGGCGTTTTTTTTTGTTGGTCCGCCGATCGGCGGCGGGAAGTTTTTTTTGCTCCGACAAAGATGGCGGGGCCCTGCCATCGTTATTCACGTGGGACCCCGCACCTGCTAAAGCCGACCCTGGTGGGGGATGTAATATTAAAACATCGTCCATCCGTTGCTCGGTGTGCGCTGGGAAGGGCTTCAATAGACGTGAAAACCCTGGATGTCATTAGTGTGGAATTGCACTTTACTTTCTTCTGTTCAGTAGAACCCCAGTTGTGAACACCAGAGTTATGGTCGGGCAACCATACACCTCACTTGGAACCGGAAGTACGCAATCAGGCAGCAGCAGAGACAAAAAAGCAGCAAATATTGTACAGTACTGTGTTAAATGTAAACTACTACAAAATAAAGGGAAAGTTTAAATAAAAGATTTGCCAAGGTAAGGAAACTGTTTTTGTGCTTGTTTCATTTGAATAAAGATGGTTAAAAGCAACATTGTTCTTCTGCATAGTCAAGAGGCAAAACTGTATTAAGTCAATGTTCAGTTGTAAGCCTTTGAAAGAACCAACTTTATGTTTTGTCCAGAGTTAGGGAAATTTCAGTGTTATGAACAACCTCCATTCCGGAGGAGCTAGTGTAGTTAAAAAAATACCAACCTTAATGTAGTCTTGAAAGAAGGAAAAAGGACAGGATTACTTGTGACACCTTAGAGACTAACAAATTTCAGCATAAGCTTTCCTGGGCAACAGCTCACTTCATCAGATGGGAAATATTATGTTAATTGAATCCATTTCCCTTAAGTTAACTTACTCACACCTGTGAGTCAACTTAAGGGAAATAGAGTCAATTAACGAAATGACTGAGCCACTCCCAATCTCTGTTCAAACCTAAGGCCTGGTCTACACTAGGACTTTATGTCGAATTTAGCAGCGTTAGCTCGATTTAACCCTTCACCCGTCCACATTAGGAAGCAATTTATTTTGACATAAATGGCTCTTTAATTCGATTTCTGTACTCCTCCCCGACGAGGGGAGTAGCGCCAAATTCGACATGGCCATGTCGAATTAGAGGTACTGTGGACGGAATTCGATGCTAATAGCTCCGGGAGCTATCCCACAGTGCACCACTCAGTGGACGCTCAGGACAGCAATCTGTACTTGGACGCTCTGACCTGCCACTCATGGAAAGCCCCGGGAAAATTTGAATTCCTTTTCCTGTCTGGCCAGTTTGAATCCCATTTCCTGTTTGGACATCGTGGCGAGCTCAGCAGCACTGGCAACGATGCAGAGCTCTACAGCAGAGGTTACTATGCAATCCCAGAGTAGAAAGAGGGCTCCAGCGTGGACTGATCATGACGTTTTGGATCTGATCGCTGTGTGGGGAGATGAATCCGTCCTATCCGAGCTCCGATCCAAAAGACGGAATGCCAAAATTTACGAGAAAATATCCCAGGCAATGACGGACAGAGGATACAGCCGGGATGCAACGCAGTGCCGCGTGAAAATCAAGGAGCTGCGACAGGCGTACCAGAAGACCAAGGAGTCCAACGGACGCTCCGGATCGCAGCCACATACTTGCCGTTTTTACGAGGCACTGCATGCTATGCTCGGTGGTGCTGCCACCACTACCCCACCAGTGTCCGTGGACTCCGACGACGGGGTCTTATCTACGGCCACGTCGTCGGATGTTTTCGCGGACGGTGATGATGAGGAAGGAGAGGAAGAGGACAAGGCAGTCGACAGCGCTTTCACTGCTGATTTCCCCGACAGCCAGGATCTATTCATCACCCTGACTGAGATCGCCTACGAACCCTCCCAAGGCAGCATCCCCGAGCAGGAATCAGGCGAAGGATCAGCAGGTCAGTGTTTTAGACATTTATTTGGAATACAATAGGCATGGTGTGTAAGCACTGTGTTAGTATTGCTTAATTGGCCATATGTGCTTCAGCTTTGAGTCGCTTTCCAGTGCAACTACTCGAAAAGTCTGTCAATATGTATGGGGATAGAGGAGTAATCCCCATCGGAGATCTCCGCGAAGCTCTCCTGGAGGTACAGTGAGAGATTTTGTATCAGGTTCGTGGGGAGAGCGGCCTTATTGTCTCCTCCATGGTAGGATACTTTCCCGCGCCATGCAAGCTGCAGGTACTCTGGTATCATTGCCTTGCATAGCATGGCTGCATACGGCCCCGGGGTTTGCTGGCATTGACGCATCATGCAGTCTTTCTCTGTCTCCGTAATCCTCATCAGAGTGATATCAGTCATGGTGCCCTGGTTTGAATGAGTGGTTTCATTAGTATAGGGAATGCTTAATTTTCCCTTTAAAGAAAGACACCCGGCGGTTTCCATTAATGCGGGGTGGGAGGGAGTTGGGAGCCAAACCATTCGAACTTAGCAGTGCGCAGGCATGGAGAGTTCCCGGGACCGGCCACGCGAAGCGGGGGAAAGGGTACGTGAGCCATTCATACAGAGCGGTTCGGGGGCACTTTTGGTTCCCGGGAGCGGCCACGCGGAGGGGGGGGGGGGGGGAAGGGTAGGCGAGCCGTTCATACAGAGCGGTTCGCTGGCACTTTCTGTTCCCGGGACTGGCCACGCGAAGGGGGGGGAAGGGTGTTCGAGCCGTTCAAACAGAGCAGTTCGCTGGCACTTTCGGTTCCCGGGAGCGGCCACGTAGGGGGGGGGGGGGAGAAGGGTAGGTGAGCCGTTCATACAGAGCGGTTCTCTGGCACTTTCGGTTCCCGGGAGCGGCCACACGGAGGGAGGGGGAAGGGTAGGTGAGCCGTTCATACAGAGCGGTTCGCTGGCACTTTCGGTTCCCGGGAGCGACCACACGGAGCGGGGGGTGGGAAGGGTAGGCGAGCCGTTCAAACACAGCAGTTCGCGGGCCCTTTCAGTACCTGGGAGCGGCCATGCGGAAGGGGGGTAAAGAATTGGCGAGCTGCTGTAGATGAGCGGTTTGGGCAGCAGCAGTTCCTGGCCGCAGCCGGGAACAGTGATTGAAACATGGGAGTAGAGCACTGCTGTGAAGTAAGCTCTCAGCAGTCCAAACTCATCACCTTACCATGGTATCCAGAGAGCTGATTTGCAGCGTTCTGCAAGGCTTCTGGGATCTGTACACTGGGACCCCAGACACTCAGGATAAAGACATAATATTTGACCTTGTAGTAAGTGCACATGTGATAGGTACTGTGCTTGGTCCTATTCACAGGGAAAGAGTATGGGCATTGTTCTGGAAAAAGTATCTTTCTTAGGAATTCACTCCCTTTCTCTCATCCCACAGCTGCGAGTGTCTCCCGCCCTACCCATGGTTCACCCTCCCAGAGGCTAGCGCTGATCAGGCCGTGCCAAAAGAGAACCCGGGACGACATGTTCTCCGAATTGATGGTCTGTTCCCGAAGGGAGGCGGCACAGCGGAGAGAGGACGTCTCAAGGTCCGAGCGAGCAGCCAGGGAACGGGAGCAGAGGGCTGAAGCTCGCGAGGACAGGTGGCGGCAGGAAGACCAGCAGGCGACTCAAACGCTGCTGGGTATAATGAGGGAGCAAACGGACACGCTCCGGTGCCTGGTAGACGTTCTCCAGGACAGGAGACAGGAGGAAAGAGCCCCTCTATATGTTATTTCCAACCGCCCTCCCCCGCCACCAAGTCCAATCGTCTACTCACCCAAAGTCACTAGGACGAGGGGAGGCAGGGGCCATGTAAATAATCACTCCACCCCTGCAGACTGCTCCAGTAGCAGAAGGCTCTCATTTCCAAAACTTTAGATGGGTCCTTTCCCTACCTCCAACCGCACCCCACAACACTTCCCTGCCCAGGTTTCATCTCAAAACTATGCTCACCTTAATAAAAATGTTTGTTTTGTTCAGTGCTGTTTCCCTGACTTCCGTTCACAGGACGGTTTGGTTTTGGGGGAGTGGGTAATGGGGTTTGTAATTAGAGACGACAGGCGCCTGACCCAGGGTACAGTCAGGGGGAAAGGATCAACAGAAAGTCACACTCACATTGCATGCATTAGGCACACTTGTCATTCTGGGAGGGGGTTTTCATGTTCTCTAGGGGGGGGGGGGGGTTAACTTTCTGGTGGGGGAGGGTGGCTGCTGATCTTTTGCGGCCGGCGATAGCCTGCATGACAGATCCATGCAGCAGGGGATCTGTGGCCGCAATCCACGGCCAAAAAGTCACACAGGCCCCACCACACACAGTTGCGAATAGGAGGGGTTGATGGCTCCCTTGAAATGAGCAGTCCAGCACTTCGGACTGCTCTGGGAGCAGGAGCATGTAATTCCCCGAGCTTGGAAGCGTACTTTCCAACACTCCACCCGCTCCCCAACCGCGGGATGCGTCCCAGGTTAAAACCTTAACCGAGAAACCAGTAATGGAGACGGTTTAAATAAACAATGTTTCCTTTATTGTACGTTTAAAGCGTTGAATTAAGGGGGGGGAAGGGGGTTGCTAACTGGAGAAGATAGCCAACAGAAACTGGGAAAAGAAACGGGGGCAGGTTCAGCTTCTGTTTAAGCAAGCGTCACAGTCACTGGTTACCCCGCTCGCTCTGGAAGCTAGCTTTCAAAGCTTCCCGGATGCGCAGCGCGTCCCGCTGTGATCTTCTAATCGCCCTGGTGTCCGGCTGTGCGTAATCAGCAGCCAGGCGATTTGCCTCAACCTCCCACCCCGCCATAAACGTCTCCCCCTTGCTCTCACAGAGATTGTGGAGCACACAGCACGCTGCAATCACAATGGGGATATTTGTTTGGCTGAGATCGTTGCGAGTAAGTAAGCTTCTCCAACGACCTTTCAGACGGCCAAAAGCACACTCCACCACCATTCTGCACTTGCTCAGCCGGTAGTTGAAGAGCTCCTTTTCAGTGTCCAGGGCTCCCGTATATGGCTTCATGAGTCAGGGCATTAGCGGGTAGGCAGGGTCCCCGAGGATCACTGTAGGCATCTCCACATCCAACAGTTATTTTGCGGTCCGGGAAATAGACACCCTGTTGCAGCTGTCTAAACAGACCAGAGTTTTTGAAAACACGAGCATCATGAACCTTGCCCGGCCATCCCACATTGATGTTTGTAAAACGTCCTTTGTGGTCCACTAGTGCTTGCAGCACCATAGAAAAATAGCCCTTTCGGTTGATGTACTGGCTGCCCTGGTGTTCCGGTCCCAGGATAGGGATGTGTGTCCCATCAATAGCCCCGCCGCAGTTTGGGAATCCCATAGCGGAAAAGCCATCTATGATCACCTGCATGTCTCCAAGGGTCACTACCTTTGAGAGCAGCAGGTCAATGATTGCATGGGCTACCTGCATCACAGCAACCCCCACGGTAGACTTGCCCACTCCAAATTGGTTCGCGACTGAGCGGTAGCTGTCAGGAGTTGCAAGCTTCCACAGGGCTATGGCCACTCGCTTCTGGATAGTCAGGGCTGCTCGCATCCGGGTGTCCTGGCGCTTCAGGGCAGGGTACAGCAACTCACAAAGTTCCAGGAAAGTGCCCTTACGCATCCGAAAGTTTCGCAGCCACTGGGATTCATCCCAGACCTGCAGCACTATGCGGTCCCACCAGTCAGTGCTTGTTTCCCTTGCCCAGAATCGCCATTCCACAGGATCAACATGCCCCATTGCCACCATGATTTCTACGGGCCGGGGTCCCGTGCTTTGCAAGAGGTCTGTGCGCCTCTCAGAGTTCATGTCCTCCCGGAGCTTCCGTTGCCTCCTCGCCCGATTTCTCTGCATCTGATTCTGGAAAAGGTGCACGATAAGGTGCGAGGTGCTGACAACGGACAGAACAGCAGCGATAATCGCGGAGGGCTCCATGCTCGCTGTCCTGTGGCGTCCGAGCTGTCAATCACCGGAAAAGGGCGCAAATTCATTGCCCGCCGGCGCTTTCACGTAGGGACGGCGGGAGTGTGGGTCGAGTGACGACATTTACGTATAACCACCCTTGACACATTTTTGGCCCCAGAAGGCACTGGGGGCTACACCCACAATTCCAGTGGGCAGCGGGGACTGCGGGAACTGTGGGATAGCTACCCACAGTGCACCGCTTGCAATGTCGACGCTTGCCCCGTTACTGTGGACTCAAAAATTCGAATTAAGGTCCTTGATGTGGATTCGCACGATCGACCTTGCAATATCGGTTTCACAAGTTCGGTTTAACAAAAATCGAACTAGTCTTGTAGTGTAGACATACCCTAAGTTAATGGTATCTAGTTTGCATATGCATAACCCCTGCTGATATAGTTCCTCTTAATTAATTAGCCTCTTAGAATTGGTATAAACACTTCCACCTTTTCATGTTTCTCTGAATGTATAAATATTTGCTTACTGTGTGTTCCATTCCATGCATCTGATGAACTGAGCTGTTGCCCACGAAAGCTTATGCTGAAATACATTTGTTAGCTTCTAAGGTGCCACTAGTAATCCTGTTCTTTTTGCTGACACAGACCAACACGGCTGCTACTCTGAAACTTGAAAGGAGGAGTATTTGGTATGCTCTGTTGTTTTGGCTCCCTCTGGTGGCATATTCCAAAAATAGCAACATGAGCCATTGTGAAATCTTTCACTTGCCTGCTCCGGGTGAGTGGATGAGTAAACGCTGATACACCATTCCTGGCATAGCCACAATTCCCATGCATACATATCACTGTGCACATGCCTTACTGAATTGCTATAGCCTCTTACAGGGGCTGTGTGAATGAGGATCATCGATCGCCTATTTAAATCAAACCAAGTGAGATGCCTCATTGTGGGTGGTGAAAGTAAGATCTGGATTAAAATCTTGGCAGGAAGAGACCAGGTATGTTTTGTTTGGAAAAGAGGCAATTAAGGGGAACATGATACAGTAGCAGGCTTCAGATACTTGAAAGGCTGCCATAAAAATGGAGAAAAGTTGTTCTCTTTTGCCAGCGAGGGCAGGACAAGAGGCAATGAGTTCACTCTCATAGCAGAGTTTGACTAAATGACAGGAAGAACTTCCTAACTGTAACAGTAAGGCAATGGAACAGATGCCTCGGGAGGTTATGGAAGCTCCTTCACTGGAAGTTTACAAAAGGAGGCTGGATAGCTGGCTGGCTGGATTGGATTTGTTGGGACCAGGGGTTCACACAACAACATTTTTGGTGGCCTCAGAGTATGGCCACCAACTCTTGCTAGTGGCCGCTCTGACAACTTTTTCTAAACTACTTAATGAACTTTAGGAAAAAACAAATAAATATGCACATATACATGGCCAAATCATTGTAATTTACTTATGCACAGAGGCAGATTGGAGTTTTTGGGGGAGGGCAGGGGAATGGTGTAGCAGGAACATGGGGGTCTGAGTCCCTGCACTACTCCAAGACAATTTACACGGGGTTGGTCTTGTCTGAGTCAATGTATCCCCTTGGTTAGACCAAGACCAAGACCTCATCACATAGGTAGGATCTGACCAAATTCATGGTCCATTTTGGTCAATTTCATGGTAACAGAATTTTTAAAATAGTAAATGTCATGGTTTCAGATATTTAAATCTGAAATTTCACAGTGTTGTAACTGGGGGGGGGGGGGCGGGGTCCCCACCCAAAAGAAGGTTTTGGGAGGGTCAGAAGGTTATTGCAGGGAGATCACCGTATTGCCACCTTTACTTCTGCACTGCTGCTACCTTCAGGGGTGGGCAGCGAGAAAGCGGCAGCTGCTGGCCGGGAGCCCAGCTCTGAAGGCAGCGTGACCGCCGGCAGCAGCACAGAAGTAAGGATGGGCCTGGTATGGCATGGCCACCCTTACTTCCGCACTGCTACTGGTGGGGTGCTGCCTTCAGAGCTGGGCCCCGGCCCAGCCACCCAACTCTCTCTAGTCACCCAACTCTGAAGGCAGCACAGAAGTAAGGGTGATAATACCAGAACCCCCCTACAATAACATTGTGACCCCCCCGTGACTCTCTTCTGTTGGGACCCGCCAGTTTGAGAAATGCTTGTCTCCCCTGTGAAATCTTCATAGTATAGGTTAAAAGCACACAAAAGACCAGATTTTTATATATATATATATATATATATATATATATGGAGATATGCCTCTCTCATAGAACTGGAAGGACCTTGGAAAGTCATCGAGTCCAGTCACCTGCCTTCACTAGCAGGACCAAGTACTGTCCCCCGACAGATTTTTGCACCAGATCCCTAAATGGCCCTCAAGAATTGAACTCAGAACCCTGGGGTTAGCAGGCCAATGCTCAAACCACTGAGCTATCCCTCCCTCCTTCATGGGGGAGACCAGATTTCACAGGGGAGACCAGATTTCACAGTCCGTGATGTGTTTTTCACGGCTGTGAATTTGGTAGAGTCCTACACATAGGCCTAGCTCCTCAAATAGGTGACTAAAGCCCTTTGAGGATCTGGACCTTAGTCCCTCTTTCTCTGTACCTTCTAAAGACACAAAGACGAGCAAGGAACACCCGCTCCAGGAATGGTGACAGGATTTCCCCATCGATGGCTGTTTCTGTCACCCTTTTGGGGTTTAGCAAGCATGGCCCCTTTAAGCTTTTGTCCTGAGGGCAGGAAGGGCTGCTTGTTCCAGGGAGAGAGCGAGAGAGAGAGTGTGTGTGTGTGTTTGTATGCATGTGCATGTGTCCAGCTAAAAGGGTTCTTGCAGTGAGCAGGCCTTCACATCGGGAAGTGGCCAAGAGCCTCCATGAAGCCTGGGTGAAGGGTTACCACCTGGCTTGACCAGCCTAGCCATTTTTGTAAATGGAGTTGCAGTTGCAAGGAAAATGATTTAATCTGCCGGGTTCTTTTTATTTTGTTTTTTGTTTTTAATATGGGGTATAAGGATTTGCGTTATTATTACAATACCCTGGGATAGCTAATGTTAAAAGTTTCTGTGTCCATCTAAAGATGCTGCAGTGTTCCCAATTCCACAGTTTAAGTGATTGTAAGTGGGTCGGACTCACCCCTGCGGCGCCTCCTGCTGGTGGTGGTCCAGGGAATTAGCTCGTCTGGCTCCAGAGCACCCTCTGCAGGCTGGTGATCCACTTGACTGCTGGCCCTGTGTCCCTCCCAGGACCCCGGTGCCCCTTTCTCTGGTGTGTTGCCCCCCTGGCAGTACCCCTGTAGTCTGAGTCTCCCCTCCCAGGGGACCCCTACCCACTATCCCCACCTCACCTCAGTCTCAGCTACTGTCAGTCACCGCTTAGCCCCGCTCACTGGGCAGACTGTAGCGTATCAAGCACTCATCACAGGCAAGGAGGGTTGGACCTGCTGCCTATGCCTACCCGTGGATTGCCCTTGCAACCCCAGTACCCCTTGTGGCCTTAATCTAGCCCTGGAGCCTGGGGCTTTCCTAGGCCAGAGCTCCCTGGCTCCCTTAGCCTTTCCCCAGCTCTGCTCCACTTGAGGTACTCTGCTCAGCTCCTGCAACCAGGCCCTTCTCCCTCTACAGACAGAGAGAGACTGTCTGCTCCAGGCCCACTGCCTCTTATAAAGGCCAGCTGGGCCTTAATTAAGGTGGCCACAGCTGTGGCTACTTCGCCAATCAGCCCAGCCACAGCCCTCTCCCAGGGCTGTTTTAAGCCCCTTAGGACAGAAGCGGGTAGCCACCCCACTACAGTGATAACAGCAAACCGGTTGAAAATACAGCAGCTGGCTACCTACCAACAGGCAAGCGCACTGCGTGTGTGTTGAGAGAGGGTTCGAGTCATGTGAGCGTGAGGAGCTGTGCAAGGCATATTAAATAATGGAAGAGCAGTGCTATGGTGTGAGTGATCCTACTACACCCCGGGGGAAAAAGCTTGCATTAGGAACAGCCCATTCAGTCGCAACTGGTTAAACAAACCAGACTACAAAGCCTGGATGGCAAAATGTGCTGAGAAAACAAACACCCGTGAGTTATCATTGATGTGATCAATCTTATCTATATGTGCTCTCTCTCTAGATACTAGAAGTGGCTGCTGAAGGTGGGGGCTGCAGAGTTGCCTTGTGGTTGGGGTTGCCTCGGACTTGCCTTGAGGAGGGTGGGCATTCTGGATATTTTTGCATTTCAAAGGCGGCAACCCTACCTGGGAGGAACATAGTGGCTGACAGGATCACCCCAGGACTGGAGCCAGGAGGAGCACTGTGCCAGGGAGGAATCACCCAAGAAAGACAAACCAGAGCTGGACCCAATATCACTGCTGTCCAGAGCTGTATGGAGCCATGAGTACTGGGGCTTGTGACTTTGCACTGGGAATAAGGAGGAAGGGTGTAGTTAGCTAAGTGGGAAGGTTGTTGCTGTGTGTGGCTTTGCAGAAGAGGGCAATGGAGAGGTTTGTTGAGGAAAGATTCTTGGTGCTGAAGACGACCAGGAGCACCCAAGACTCACCACTGGACTGGAACTTTACTGAGGACTCCTGAACTCTGAGTGCAGACGCATCGCTCGGTGTCTGCCTTTTCAGACTGTGGTGCCACTGGGCTTGTGGGGCCTCGTGTTGAATGTAACCCTCTTTTTCCACCACCCCATCTTTCCCGCTGTTGCTTTTCTCCATTCATCCCTCTGTAAATAAATATTTCCTTTCCCTATATTCATTGTATTCTTCCAGTGTATGTGTGTATTTGTAACACCGACAGACTCCAGTTGTCAGGATTGAACCTGGAACCTCAGTGCATGAACCTCTACTGCATGAGGTAAAAGCCCTCTGGCTAGAATGCATGGGGCCTGACTATAACACTGTTTTCCCTCAGACGCCTTAAAACCCCTGTTCTTCACATTCCTTTTTTGGCTGTCTGTGACTGAGGACCAGCTCAACCAATGCGACTAGGTCCTCAGATCAGGCATATCTTCATTTCAGGAATGCTAGTCTCTGGAGCCAGAGTTGGGTGTATACAATTGTAATTTGAGGATTAATAGGTGTACACAATTAACAGCTGTATACAATTGTAATCCAGGATTAACTGGATGTTGTCCCAAGATCAGGCCCAGTTAGATTATTGTAAAATTAACATTTTTTATATATGGACCTCTATTGAATATACATTGGCCATGGTAACGTCAGCATAACTTACTATAAAATGTAACATCCCAGGTGATAAAGATAATGGTTAACATTACAGGGTGATATAACCATTATCCGTTTTCTATAGGTTAGTATATGTATGATGTTATCCTATTAGCATAAACGTCAATTTGTTGACATGGCGCCTTTGTGTCTGACGTTCTGTCCAGAACCTTCCAGATGCTATGTTCTGTGGGTGGCTGATGTTGGTATTCTGGACAAAATTCCCCCTCTTGCATGCTACTTTCAGTTCCCTATAACTCATGAGTTACTTACATTTATCTATGCCAAAGGTTATAGGCCTCAAGCCTCACACTATTTGCTAAAGCCAAATCTTATAGGATAAAAGCCTGTAGGTTCCTTGCATTACTACTAAATATAATAAAGCAGAATAACAAAGCAATGAATATAATACAGGTAAGCTGGCCCACTGGGCTACAAAGTGGAACCATGTGTTTAATCTGGAGTTGGGTTTTTTACTTAAGAATGGGACCAAACCAGAAACACCAACCTAAGTAACTCTGAATTGCGAATTCAAACCCCCCCACCCCCCAATCACACTGCCTCGGTGGATCACAGCTGAGGATGCCAAATTCAGGACAAACTGCTGAGAAATAGGGCAGACTCACCCCAAACTAGTGGTTATTCTAGCATTAGATTATACCAAGCCAGTAACAAAAGTAAACATCTGTCTCACCACATTAGTTAACAAGAAGCCCAAAATGCAGTCTCCTTAGGTATTCCAGCTCTTGACTCACCAGCCAGACACTGGACTCTATGATGAGTGGTCACTGAAAACAAATTTAATCAAATATATAGTCCTAATCCATAGGTGCTGACGTTTATTTTTCCCCTATGGGTGTTCAACCCCCACTCCATCATGAGCCCCGCCCCCACTCTGCCCCTTCCCCCTGTTGCCGCCCACCCACTGCTCTGAAATTGAAAAATGCCAGTGGAAACTGGTGGTAACTGGGTTCCCTAATGCAGTAGGAATTACAGTCCAGCTGGAATGTTCCAAGCTGAGACTGTAAAAAGGAAACCAAGAGTATAAACAGAGAAGAATAAATCAGATTTTAAAAGTTATTTCTATTTTTATAATCAGTGGTGTGAAACAACACCACAAGTAACCATTTTTTAAAAAAAGTGTCATTTTGTACCTGATAACTCTGCAGCGTTCAAATTGGAAATCAAAGAGCAGAAGTATGTGGCTCTGTGATTTGCATTTTAGTCCCTATCTATTCTTTATTCCCGGTTCTCTGAGCTAAAGCTCTGTTGCTTGCTTAGCGGCGCTGTCAAAGAGTGTTAGTGCCAAAGTAATCATAGTTCCAACGTGAATTTGGTCACCAAGAACAACCCACAAGCGATAAACATACCTGTCTTGACTCAGAATAAGTGCTACTAAAGTTGAGACAGATGTTCCTAAACAGCCTGTGAGCGCCCACCAGGGATTCTGGACCAGGAATCCAGCAATCATGAGAAACCCACTGAGAGGGTTATTGACACACATCACTTCGGACGTCCCCCAAAAGACCCAGTCAATAAACTCAAACACAGAGAGTTTCACTATCTGAAAGAGGAAAGATCATCACATTGAAGAGGCAGAGGGATATTCTTATTTTATTTGTGTCACAGTAACATAGATTCAAAGAGTTTAAGGCCAGAAGTGACCATTAGCAGGAGCGGCTCTAACCATTTCGCCGCCCCAAGCAATCACCGTGGCCCCGCCCCCGATGCAGATAGACGTTGTGGGTCCTCGCCCCTGACGCAGATAGATGTTGCGGGGCCCCACCCCTGATGCAGACAGTCCGAGTCCCGCTGCGGCAAGGGAAGAGCGGCAGACCTGCTGCCGAATTGCTGCCACGGTGGGCGAGAATGGGGCGGCAGTCCGAGTCCCGCGGCAGCAATTCGGCGGCGGGAAGAGCAGACCTGCTGCCGAATTGCCGCCGCGGGACTTGGACTGCCGCCCCATTCTCAATGCTGCCCCAAGCACCAGCTTGGAAAGCTGGTGCCTGGAGCCGGTCCTGACCATTAGAGCAGTGGTTCTCAACCAGGGCTACATATATCCCTGGTGGTACACAGAGGTTTTCCGGGGTTACATCAACTCATCTAGATATTTGCCTAGTTTTACAACAAGCTACATGAAAAGCACTAGCGAAGTCAGTACAAACTAAAATTTCATACAGACAATGGCTTGTTTATACTGCTCTATATGCTGAAATGTAAGTACAATAGTTATATTCCAGTTGATCAATTTTTATAATTACATGGCAAAAATGAGAAAGGAAGCAATTTTTCAGTAATAATGTGCTGGAACACTTTTATGTCTGATTTTGTAAGCAAGTCATTTTTAAGTGAGGTGAAACTTGGGGGTACGCAAGACAAATCAGGTTCCTGAAAGGGGTCCAGTAGTCTGGAAAGGTTGAGAACCATGGCATTAGAGCATCTAGTCTGCTATCCTTTCACAGGCCTTTAGATTTCATCCAGTTACCCTTTACGGAGCTCAACAATGTGTTTCACTAAAGCATCTTCCAGAAAGGCACACAGTCTTGAGTTAAAGACGTCAAGAGATGGAGAGGCCATCATGTCCCTTGGCACGTTGTTCCAATGGTTAATAATCTTCACTGTTAAAAACCTGTGTCTCATTTCTAATTTGAATTTGTCTGGCTTCTGCTTTCAGCTTTCGGTTCTTGCTTTGCCCTTCTCTGTTAGTTGAAAGAACCCTTAAGAGCACAGTATTTTCTCTCTATGAAGGACACTGTCAGCAAGTCACCTCTCATTCTTTTTTGATAAGCTAAACGGTTGACTCTCTTCAAGCCTTTCACTGAAAAGCATTTTCTCTGGCCCTCTTAGCATCTAGGCGTCGAGTCAGGATTGGGGCCACATTATTCTAGGTGCTGTACACACATCTATGGGTTAAGTCACCAGGGACAACAATCCCAATGAAAAGATGATCCCTTCCCCCAAAGAGCTTACAAGCTAAGTAAATGACGCAAACAATCCTGAGATTCTGCTTTTCTCAAAATTCCCTAAGCAATTATTGTAGAACTGGGACAATGTATCAGCCAGACTGGAAAAGCCATCTCAGATTTATCACATTCTAGGACAACTGTTAGATCTGGCATGGGAAAAGCTAACTGCTCCAGTGTGTAGTTGGCAGAGTTCCCTATTATAAAGCACACTGGGATATACTTGTACAAACTGGCTTATTTTATGATTCCCAAAAAGTTGCATAGCAGATGGTGGTGAGAATCTTACTCATTTATTTTCACACTGGAATTTAGAGAAAATTAAAACAAGTCTCTAGGAAAACGTAATAAAAAAAGTAAAACCCTTTTGCAATGAAAGGAGAAAGGAAATGTATCAGGCCTGGTTTACACTACAGAGCTAGGTCGACATAAGGCAGCTTACGTCGACCTAACTCTGTAGGCGTCTATACTAAAATGTAGCTGCCATCGATGTGACTTGCCCACTACACTGACTTAATAACTCCACCTCCATGAGAGGCACAGCACTTAAGTCGATGTAGTTAGGTCGACGCAGGGTCAGTGTAGACACTGTGTTGCTTATATCGACCGTTGCTGCCTTTCATAAATTGCCCCACGCTGGCAGTCACATGAGTGTAAGGGCTCCTGGTGGGGACGTGCACCGCCGACACAAGGTGCGTAGCGTGGACATGTAAAACCAATTCAATTACTGAGGTGGCTGTCTATCGACGTAACTTATGTCAACTGAATTTTGTAGTGTAGACTTGCCCTCAGATGCTAGAGGCATGTAAGACCTAATGACCCAACACAGGCATACGTGCAGTGACGGTCACAGATTCAGAAGCTATATGAGATTCATGGAAGGTCTACCTCTCTGGGCTGTGATATGGGAGGCGACCATGGTCAATTACCATGACTGCGTGTGTGCGCAAATCAGTTACCTCCTGCACAAATGGACAGGGCTGTGTTTTAAGGGGAGCAGTCACAGACATGGCAACACCAATGGTTGCATGGGTGCTCTTGTGCACTCAAACGGCGTGCTTGATTGTTGGCAAATCGGGCCACTTAGGACCCCATAATACGACCATTATTCAGGCTGAGGAGTATGAAAATATGCAAGTCAAACTGAAGATGCTAACAGGACTGCTCAACTTGAGCAAGAGCAGCAGGAAAGGACCTTAGTGTGGGTGTAGCACTACATTGTGCCTCTGGCTAATGTGATTGTGCAGGGCTATAGGAAGGGGTAAAGATTGTCCTCTCCCACGCCTTTCACAACCCATGAGGGCTGCCCAAAGTGCATTACATTTGTGCTCCAGATGCTTCTCCTTGGGAGTAACTGGGCAGGGAGGGGCAGGGAGTAGGTGAAGCCATGACTCTGTCCCCTAGACACACTGGCTGGTGGAGGTGGCTACCACTGAAGGCAGAAAAGGGTGTTGCAAGTTATTCCCCCCTGCAAGTCTCAGTCTTAAGACTCCCCTTATTAAGAGCATGTTACATGTATGATCAAGCCAATAAGAAGATACCAATTACCACTCCACAACTCTGGAATGACAATGGTTGCGTTTGCCCATGCATATGTGTTGGATGAAATATACACATTCATAGATATCATGTGGATGATATTAATAGAATATACATTACATATATGTATAAGCTTTCGTAGGCCATAGCCCACTTCATCAGATGCATAGAACAGAACACACACAGAAGTAAGATGTATATATACACACAGAAAACTTGGAAGCTGCCATACCAATTCTAAGAGGCTATTTAATTTAGATGAGCTATTATCAGCAGGAGAAAAAAAAATCTTTTGTGGTGATAATCAAGAAGGCCTATATCAGACAGTTGACAAGAAGGTGTGAGGATACTTAACTTTGGGGAAGCTCATCTAAATTAAATAGCCTCTTAGAATTGGTATGGCAGCTTCCAAGTTTTCTGTGTGTATATATACATCTTATATGCATTCTATGCATCCGATGAAGTGGGCTATAGTCTATGAAAGCTTATTCTGAAATAAATTTGTTAGTCTCTAAGGTGCCACAAGTACTCCTGTTCTTTTTACGGATACAGACTAACACGGCTGCTACTCTGAGACCCATTACATATATGGGTATTGGAAGGTTACATTAATTAAATGCATTATACTCTTCCTACAATGTCTGTTCACCCACGTCAAACATCCCACAGAACTTTGCAAAGATGAAGTCAGCTTTGGCATTAGAAAATAGGAAACTTGTCAAAGTAAAGATTCATGAATACTTTGCACCAAGCAGTGAGGGAGCCCTGTTATGGCTCATCAACACTTGGAATGTAGCATTCAAACGAGGGATGGGAAAGTATAGGGAGGTTCCAACCTGGCATAACTAGTGGATTAAATCTAAAGTTCAAGTAATGTGTAAAGAGGTTGGTAACTTGTAAAGCCATACTATAAATACTAGTAGGGGAAATGCGTATCTTTGAAGCACACGTTCTGCACAAGGTGAACACGCCGTGAGAATTTGCTACCTGGCAGGAGGGTATGTATATCTCCTGTTTATATTAGACAATAAATTTGGCGCTTATTTGGTCTCTTGAACATTTTTAAGAATGAACCACGCGTGTCGTCCAACAACTGGCCACACTGTTTAGTCAATAGTTGTGACTGGCAATTGCTTTACCTTTAGACCCATCTCCAGACATGTTTGTTCCTCCCATAACATAGGAGACAGCTCTGCTGATGCTTTTCACACCTATTGTCCCTCTCCTCTGGTTTTTAGTGCTTTTCTCTTCAGTGATTTTGGTTTCAGGAGCCAGGTTGCCCTTCAGATCCTGTTTAGGGTGTCAGGAAAGGAGAGAATGTTATTACAGTTCTCAAATGGCAAGCTGTTTTGTTTTCAAAGCCACTGATAAGTTTTTTTAATTTATTTTAAAATATTATTATGGCAGGAGCCATCAGGGGGTGCTGACATATAGCGTAGTGGAAGTTCTTTTTCTTAGGGCTGGTCTACACTACCGGGTGTGTGTGTGTGTGTTGATGTAAGGTACGCAACTTCAGCTACGTGAATAACGTAGCTGAAGTCGACGTACCTCGCTCGACTTACCTCGCGGTGTGGACCCTGTAAAGTCGAAGGTTGGCGCTCCCCCATCAACTCTGCTTCCTCCTCGCGTTGGGCTGGATTACCGGGAAGCGCTTCTGGGATCGATTTATCGCGTCTAGATGAGACGTGATAAATCGATCCCCAAAAGATCGATTGCTACCCGCCGAATCGGGCGGGTAGTGTAGACTAGCCCTTCCCGTGTGAGCAAGTTTTGCCTTATTGGAAGACATGCTGTGTTAGTTTCAGGTGATGCAAGGTTAGGGTTAGAGGAGAGGGGGAGCTCTGTGAGCACCAAGAGAGTTTTCTCTCTGTGACTGGAGTCAATCCTTGAGACAGAGTTGCTTGCTGGGGACCAGACATTGGTGCTGGGCTGAGATTCCGGGAGGCAGGGATTGCCCTGCGTGCTGTTTGACCATCTCATTTCAGGCGTCGTGTGTATGTTACACTTTGGCTCTGTCTATACTATGAGCTAGGGGTGTGATTCCCTCCTCATGCATGTACGTAGTAGTGTAGCCGCGGTAGCACGGAAGCGTACCTGTGTAGTTCAGACGGGTTTGTACTTGGCATGGCTAAGCTATGCTGTTGCTGTGCATGATACCACGGCTATACGATTATTTATACTTGAGCTACTGAAACCCACACTCTCCTGGGTGTGGTGTTCTGTCCCATCTAGTGGCACTGAGACCACTCAAAGACAGAGATAAAATGAGTCTGCTCTACAGCCTTAGCTAACAGCCAGTTGGCTTTTAGCTCATGCTGTAGAGGCTCATGCACTAAGCTCCAGTGGTCCCCAGTTCAATCCTGCCCGTTGATGACCGGGGTCTGATGGCATTACACTAGCACAAGTATTTTTATGGGAGCTGGGCATCACACCCCTAGCTCATAGAGTAGATGTAGCCTTAGATTATACTCAGACCCCACAGCTGGCCTGCAAGTCTATGGACATCTGCTACCGCTTGACACTAGGGTGATCAGATGTCCCGATTTCATAGGGACAGTCCCGATTTTTGGGTCTTTTTCTTATATAGGCTCCTATTACCCCCCACCCCCTGTCCCGATTTTTCACACTTGCTGTCTGGTCACCCTAGATGACACTGATGTCCAAATGGGATACAAATGTCAGACGAAACGGCACCAATACAATGTAAAACTTTGAAATGACTGAGTGTTAAAGCTCAGTGTAACTCAGGGCTTTGTGAAATTGAAAAGTGTTGTTTTAAGCAAAAAATGTTTGCAGTTTCTTTTTAGATTTCATGCCCACATAATACATTTTTAACCAAAACCCCACAAATAATTCTGCACTAATTTTACTTGGATTTAATAAGCAGAAAAGTGGTAGCTCTAGTACTTACAGCTGACTCATTCCCCTGTTTGCGGTGTGGAGGGGAAACTGATCCTTATTTTGTCTCTCTGGATGTTCAACTTTTCCGAAAACTGTAGGTGCAGAAGAAATAGATTTGCTCACTGCACCTCAAATTCCTCCCTCTCATGAGGGTTGTGCATTGAGTGCACACCTTCCGAGTCACTCAGGATGGCTATGCATTGTTGCCGGCATATCACATTTAGCTTTTCAGTTATAACTTTCCTTCAGGATGGTGGTTGTAAAATATTTCTCTTTCCAGGGAGGATAGCCCTGATCTTGAACTTTTAAATCACCTTTGCACCTAAATAGCGGAGAGTATATCTAGGATCGTTTACACCTTTAGAGCTGGTCAACGTTCTTATCTGTATTTTTAAGGGCTCCCCAGCTACCTCTTTCTGGATTTATATAATGAGCTGATATCATCTGTGCAAAGACTATATGTTCAGCCTCCATAGTTAATATGGCTGATTTATTAACAGACATCACCACAGTTAAGGGTTCTGTTCACATTAAACTGAAATCTTTTCTGCCCATGTCTGGGGGACTATGCAGATGAAGATTAAAGATCTAATGGCAAATTCCGAAACAGTAGGTGATAATCCTTGTATCCTGGCCAACTTTCTCATGATATTTTCTGACATCCAAGTCTGGGTGTGCCAGCTAGGCACCTAAGAGCTTCCATGAGGGAGGCCAGGCCTCATCCCTATGAAAAACCATATTACCTCTGTAAGTTAAGAAAGTGGATCTCAGTGCTATCACGGGGGTAGGAGCCCCATAAAAGTACCTGAGCTATGGGAGTATCCAGGGCATTGTAGCCATATCAGCATGTGAGAGAATCAAACTGGGATTTCCCTTCCAGGTTGCAGGCATCTCTCTGCACTAGGTTTGTCTCTGTAATTTAGTAGAGATGAATCATCTGAGTTCATCTCTTCAAAACCACATACAAAAAGCCACAGGTACTTGAGATTCTTGATGGCCCAAGGTAGCTAGTGCCCAGTGGGAACATCTTGATGGGAGAAGCTTCTACTTCCTCCCCCCTCCACCTATACCCTTTCATATCAGTCTATGAAAATCTCTCAGGGGTAAGATTACTATGGACCAATGCTGTCAATAGGATGTGGTTTTGGAATTCCAGCTGCAGCAACATCTGTATTGCTTGCAAGAGACTCCTATGACCTCCAAAGTTAATAACAGCTGAGTAGGCTGTGGGTCCCCTGTTTAAACTCTTTCCTTTCGTCTAAATTGAAACAATCCTCCTTGTTTGTGATGGGACCTTTAATAGCAAACAAAGCCCGCCCCCAAAATGAGGATACTTTTGTTATCCTGACAATTACAGAACATCAGAAAGCTGAGGCGCTGTAAGGTAGCAGGGCAAATGAATTTGCAGAGCAATCTGGAAACACCTAATTTCGAAGGCATCTGGATGAAGACCAAGGACCAAGAGTTTCAAGCATCTAGTGGCTTTAGGTGCCGAACCTGAGACACAAGGTGAGTGATGTACATATTATTATTATTTATCACCTCACCCACTTTTTCCCTCTAATATCCTGGGACCAACACGGCAACAACACAACTTGATATGCTCAGAAAGTGCTGAGCACCTGGCCCTTGAAAGTATCTTCAACTGAGCATTCAATAACTCACCCAAATTTGCTATTCCCTCTTGGCATGCAAGGTGATCCAGGTTACTATGGCTTCCCTCATTGTTCAGACAGCTCACTTGCATAGAGAAGTATGGTTTTAACAGAATTTATGGGGAAGAGGTCGAGCGAAACTCAACTCCTTTTATGAACACCCCCTCAAAAATATGAAAATATCTGGGTTACGCTAACAAAATCTCAAGCTCTGCTATCAGTGCTGCCCAGGATCATGTGAGAGAGGAAAGACAGGAAGGGAACAGAACCTTTACTTCTCCTTCGCATGGGCCAGCATGTAGACTGCTGTTCAAATTGAAACAAGTTCCTCTGCTTTGGCTGCATATCTCTTTGGCACTCATCGGCTTCCAATGCAATTGAATGTTCCTCCATAACACCATCTGATGGGCAAGAAAAGAAAGCAACATGAGAAGGTAAATGCCTGTTGGGACTGTCTAATGCCGAGGGAAAGGCACAGAGGGAAAACTAAATCAAACTGCATTAGCTAGTTACAGAAAGTAGCATTTTTAAAAAGGGGAACAGAAGGTACAGGTATAGGGAACACCTTAGAGTGTGATGCAATGAGAGGAAGCAAGCAAGAATAACATGCAACAAACAATCAGGCAGAAGAGATTTCTTGGTCTTGTGGCTGGAGGTCTTGTGGCTGGAGTGGAGTTTCAGTTCCATGTCCTGCACTCAGTCCCTCGTTGGCCTTGTGGGGAAGTCACTGACCTCCCTGCCTCAGTTCTCATCTTCTGCAGAATGGGCGTCTCTCTCCTAGAGGTGCGACGTGGATCGACTAGTTAATGCTTGTCAAGTGCTTTGAAGATGGGAAGAGCCAGGCACAATTTCAATCAAGTTCAGTTCAATGATGCTTTGTTGGGATGACAAGCTGTGCAAGTGTGTCCAAAGTGCAAGGGAAAAGAGAGGTCCCTCAGGTATCTCAGGGCAGGTCTTGACCCACCCAGGGGAGGATTACACTCCACAGGCATGTACACATACTCCAGGGGCTGGCTGTTAGGTGTCCCTTGTGGCTAAAACAAGGGGTATATTTTCAAGGGTACAAGACTTTCAGTGGATGTCAGGCACCTACGTGCCACTTAAGCCTTTGGAAACCTACCTCTCTCTGCAGAACTAAATTGAGATGATCCCTTCCCTCTGCTCCTGAGTGGAAGAACACAATTTCACCCCTCTGCCAATGTGACTGAGACTGGCTTTTCCCTCAGTCTGCAAGAGGAGTCACTCCCCTTTCACCTATAGTTCGGCCTTTAGTCTAACCCACTTTGTCAGATTGTTGCCTTGCACCCCTATGCTCCCAACAGCTTCTTCATCACTTCCCCCATCATCCTCTGAAACCACAGCCAGTTGCCTCAGTAGCACGCAAACGTCCAGCTTTGGGTATTTTTCATCAGTGGGGCAGTGTCACTGTTCCCTACTGTAGTTATCCCTCTGTGCTGGCATCCCTGGATGGCCTGGGCCTATATCAGTTCACATCTGAAGGAAGCATGAGCTCGTCCTGTCTTAGCAACTCCCGGGGCACGAATCACCTTCTCTTTAGCTTCTGAAATCTGGAACTTCCTCCTTGTAGTTCTTTCCCGTGTCATCTCTCTGTCGCCTTTCAAATCTCCTCTGAAGACTGGTTTCTTTCCTCCCTTGCCTGGAGCTCTTAAATTCCCCCTTGGTTTGCTGGTGCTTTATTTTAAATGTTCACAGCTGCATTTTTCACCTTGGGCAAAGCACCTTGGGATACAAGGCTCTGCAGGAGACAGGTTGGCAGTGGGCGATCGCGGAGAGACCTGGGGGAGCAATGGTAGCATGTGTTTATATATGAAGATGTTAATGACGTCTAATCAGCACATCATCCCAGAGATGTGCTCTTTCTAGCAGATCATACACTCACCTCTCGTGGTTGTCACTGAACAAGCTCTACTAAAACAGGTGTTAGTTAAATTCTCCTAATTCTCTAATCAGGTAATTCCTCTCAGTGATTCTGGTGCTATCCTTTGTCTTTAAGGCAATTATCTGGGATTCTCCTCTCAAGAGGCTTATTTGCTCTTTCCTCCTCAGTAGGCTCTTTCATTATTCTCTCTTCTTTTCACCTTTTAATGAGTGATTCTTGCACTGCTCTGGGTAGGAAGCTTTGCAAATGATAACATTCTGTTTCCTCATTCTGAGTAACCTTTTAGTGTCATTGGCATACCGAGTATTCCGTGCGCGCGTGTGTGTATCTGAGTTCTAAATTGGGATCCCACTGCATACCTGGAGGCAAGGGAGTTTGTTGAAACAGGCTGACACCAAACATCATTGGCCATATCCAGCCTTAATGAAATTCCATTGACTTTAAGGGGACTGGCATCCTTTCACCGCTCACCTTTACTACACAATTTTCCAGTGCTGTAGATTTCAGATTAACACTGGAAACTAACAGCTTTCATGGACAAGTAAATACATCTCTCAATTTAAGTGCTCTAATAATGTCCAAATCCTGGAAATCGTCAATTTTCCTGACTGTTAAAGTGGGCTGCTGTCACCTCTATGTAACCTCTGGTGCATCTCTTACTTGTCAATCCCTTTCTAACGTTGTATGCAGTGTTGTTGTAGCCATGTTGGTCTCAGGATATTAGAGAGACCAGGTGGGTGAGGTAATATCTTTTATTGCGCCAACTTCTGGTGGTGAGAGAGACAAGCTTTCAGGCTTACACAGAGATCTTCTCTCACTAATAGAAGTTGGTCTAATAAAATATATTATCTCACCTACCTAGTTTCTCTAATATCCTGCAATTAACCCAGCTACAACAATACTGCATTCTGCTCTCTGGCAGTTGAATGTCTCTGACAAACACGTGGATAATACTTGAGTCAAAAGGCCCTTTGCCAAGAGTTTGAAAGCCCTTGCTCCATAAATCACGTTATAGAGGTGATTATTCCATGGAATTCAACAAGATGACACATATTCCTTTAAAGTTACTCATGTGCTTATAGCTTTGCAGAACTGAGGCTGAAATCACCCAATATGCTTTTTCCTTTTTTGGAGAAATGCTTCCCTGCATGCGGCTCTATCTAGCATCGATCTCATCAGAGCTCAGCTGCTAGACAGGGCTGTCAGGATTCACAGGGGAGACTTCTAAGGCAAACTCAGCTTTCTGCAGGATGTGGCTGTCACATTGTGTGGAGTGGTTCACGGCCGGGAGTGCCAACCTCAGGGCAGACTGTCAAGAAGCAGGACAGAGACCCCAAGCTAGTTGTGTGTTCTGTAATTAGATTTCACCGGCCCAGTTACAAGTGTGAACTCCTAAAGCACTTGAACAGTCTGACCAGGGAGTCACAGACAGTCCCCTTGGCATTCCAGTCTATTTTGCCACCCAGGCAAGGGGGACTTAATGAGAGTTGGATTCCATGCACCAAAGATCACAAAATATTCAGGTTGCGCACAGTCCCAACAGACCAGTCACTTATCCAGCATCAGTTTGTACCTTGTACCTTCTGACACCAAAGACAACTCTTGTAGCCAATCTAAGGTTTTATTCATTAAGAAAAGAGCCCAAACAGCAAAAGATGAAAATGTTTCTTGTTGGCTACGGTTATTTCCTTCTTCCAGAATTCAAGCTGATGGGAAGATCCCTTTTGCATGTACCCTCTTCACGGTGTGATGGGGCAATTAATATTATTTGTATTGTGATATCCCACAATAGCCCATTTAGTTTTGATAGGTCCTCTAGACGGACAGGAGACAATCCCTGCTGACTGGGTTCACAGTTATAACTTTTTACAGTTATAAAGCCAAACTTAAATATTACCTTATAGCATGTGATAAAGATATTATAAATGAGATTAATGCCTGCACCAACTTACAAGCATTTCAAAAAGTCTAAACACTAAACAATTGTTACCAGTCCAATACCCATGCAAACCATACTAACACACAGGTGAAACAGACTGATTTCCTGCAATGAATTTGTCAGTGCTCGGCTGAGGCCTACAGCCGTGGCAAGAGCTGGCCCCAGGTCTGCCAGCATCACGGTGGCACTCTGCCAGCTGAGTTGGTACTGAAGCAGCTCAGTATTAGTGGTGTGCTGCTGGAGGTTCTGCCTTACAGGTGAGACATGAACTAGAAGTCTGGACCTTTTACAAACATTAAATAGCCCATGCAACTATTGCCATGTGAACCCTAGTGGGCTGGCTCAGTTTTCAGTTTGGGTAATTACGAGGGGATATCAGATAGGGGAAATGTAATGTCAGTGGGAGGTATGTCAGATTGTGTGCGCTACACCGTGTCTTAGTTTTTCTTTGGCCAAGTATGACAGAAGAGTTTTGATTAACACTGTCAGAAACCTTCTGGGATTTTTCTTCTTTTGCCTTGTCTGCAAGGACATTTGGAGATGTACGAGATCAGCTCATTCTCTGCTTCTTCATTTCACTTAAGCCTTATGTTCCTTCAGTTTTTAGGTGAAGCTTTATCTTGTAGGGTCTGACTTTAGTCCTTAAACCCACTTGGGTCTATGTTTATTGTGATGGGGCAAGGCCAGAGGGCTATAGGAAAGTGGTAAGGAACCAGTATGTTAGCCCCAGGCTAAACAAATCCCTGATACCTTATGGCAGTTGCTCCAGGTTAATCAAGACACCTGGGGCCAATTAAGAACTTTCCAGAAGGCAGGGAGGTTGATTGAGACACCTGCAGTCAATCAGGGGCTGGCTGAAACTAGTTAAAAGCCTCCCAGTGAGTCAGTGAGGCGCGCATGTCAGGAGCTGTGGAAGGAGGTTGCGTGTGAGGAGCTGGGAGCAAGAGGCACTAGGAGCTGAGAGTAAGAGGGTGTACTGCTGGAAGATCCTGTGGTGAGGATAAAGAAGGTGTTGGGAGGAGTCCATGGGGAAGTAGCCCAGGGAGTTGTAGCTGTCGTGCAGTTGTTCCAGGAGGCACTCTAAACAGCTGCAATCCACAAGGGCCCTGGGCTGGAACCCGGAGTAGAGGGCGGGCCCGGGTTCCCCCCAAAACTCCCAACTCCTTATCAGACACAGGAGGAGTTGATCTGGACTGTGGGTTCTACCAGAGGGGAAGATCTCTGAGGCAAACAAAAATCCACCAATAAGCGCAGGACCCACCGAGGTAGAGGAGGAACTTTGTCACAACTGGTGTCAGAAGTGGGATAGGTGTGCACAGCGCGGCGGAAGAAGAGGGGTGTTAAAAAAAAAAAAAAAAGGAAGCGGGTTTTTTTTCCCCACCACAATGGAAGAGGTAGTACGGGCACTGATACAAGCCATGGCTGCCCAGCAGGAGGCTACCCGTGTCCAGGCAGCCGCCCAACAGGAGGCAGTGCGGCTGCAGCAGGAGACCAATCGCCTGTTGATGGACCAGGCCGCTCAAGACCGTACTATGTTGCGGGAACTGGTAAACCAAGTGAAGGCCCTTATGGAGATGAACCATGGCCATGATGGGACGCGGCACATACGAGCCAGCAATTGCCTGCAGAAAATGACGAGGAACAATGACATAGAGGCATATCTCCTGGCCTTTGAGAGGACAGCCCTATGGGAGGCCTGGCCTTGAGATCAGTGGTCTGCCTGAATAGGCTATAGCAGACTACCCCCAGCTGAAAGCAGAGATCCTGGCCAGATCTGGGGTAACAACCGCAGTGCAGGCCCAGCGGTATCATGAGTGGAGGTACCAGGAAGACAAAACCCCACGGTCCCAATTGTATGACCTCATCCATCTCATACGAAAGTGGTTGCAAACTGAGCCCCGGAGTCCAGAAGAGATACTAGAGGTTCTGGTCATCGACCGATACATGAGGGGACTACCACCAGACCTTCGTGCATGGGTAAGCCAGAACGAACCCTCCACCTATGACGAGATTGTGGCAATGGTAGAGAGGTGAAGGACAGCGAGGGAACTGACCCGACCAGTTAAGGAAGTGGAACCCCGGGTTAAACAAGAAGCATGAAGCCCTAGAGTTCGAGTGACTGGGCCACCAGAGGCCATAAAGAGTTGGAGCACTGAGGGGGAAGAAAATCGTGATGTTAGACTTCCCAACCCCCCGGGGAGTCCTAGGTGGAAAAAGGGGAGGGCTGAAAACCAGCGGGGACCCCAGAAGGAAGGGATTGGCCTGAGTGGGGGGAATCCTGGAACTAAACCCCCTAGCCCCCGGGATAGGGGAGTGATTAGAAGCAATTATAGATGTTATGCATGTGGTGAGTGGGGACACATAGCAGCACAGTGTCCTAGCACCGAGGAGCCTATGCAATGTAACTTGGGGGACTGGGAGGTCCCATGCTCCCTTATCCACCTTGCGGGCGTCGCATTAGCCCCGCATAACTACACCAGACCGGTGAAGATAAACGGAGTAGAGACTATAGCGCTTGTGGACTCCGGAAGTGCAATCACCCTCATATCGGGTAAGCTGGTAAAAAGTAGCCAGCTGCTACAAGCCAAACGCGTAGCAGTGACGTGTGTACATGGGGCCGTAAGCCATTACCCCACCATCCAGGTGGAGATAGAGGTTCAGGGGAACCCCATTGAGGTGACAGTGGGTGTAGTTCCTAAACTCCCGTATCCTGTAGTCATTGGGAGGGACTATCCAGAGTTTGATAATTTACTCCCCCAGGAGAGGCTGGGGGGAGGTGGGGACCCTGAGGGCAGCGACTTGTCACCGGGGGAATGTCAACCCCCGATGTTCGCTGAGATTTCTCAGGATCTATTCTCAGCCCCCCAAAAGACCCAGAAGACAAAAAAGGAGAGGAAGGCTGCAAAAGCTTTGGGAACCCGCATCCTGACCCAGGGCCAGAAGATCGCCCTAGTAGGAAGACGGACACGAGCAGCCAGAGAAACTACCACCACGGAAGGTGAGCCGGAGGCTGGCCCCAGCCATGATGGAAGTGAGCCGTTGGAAGCAACAGAAGCCGGCCCTTGGGAGCTCGGGCAGGTTAGTCCCGGGAGAGAGACTTTCGGACGGGACCAGGCAGAGGACCCTAGATATGATAACACCAGGAAAGAGGTGGCTGAGATAGATGGGATACCTGTGGATGGGAAGGTCTGGGGTCCAGGACCTTACTTTATAGTGAAGAAAGATCTCCTGTACCGTGTGGTGCAAATGCAGGAGCAAGAGATACATCAACTTCAGGTGCCATGAAAACATCAAAAAGCCATATTCAGCCTTGCCCACAGCCACCTATTTGGAGGACACCTAGGGGTAGAGAAAACCCAGGCACGGATCCTGCGGAGGTTCTTCTGGCCAGGAGTATATGAAGATGTCCGACGATACTGCACCTCTTGTCCAGAGTGTCAGTTACATAGTCCTCGCCCGCACTTCCGGGCTCCTTTGATACCTCTTCCAATAATAGAGGTTCCTTTTGAACTCATAGGCATGGATCTGATAGGGTCCCTTGAGAAGACAGCTCGGGGCCACCAACATGTGCTTGTTGTACTGGACTATGCTACCCGGTACCCGGAAGCCGTTCCCCTACACAACACGGCTTCCAAAACCATAGCTAAGGAGTTAGTGCAGATCTTTGCCTAAGTTGGGCTACCCAAGGAGATATTGACTGATCAAGGGACACCTTTCGTGTCCAAGTTGATGAAAGATCTCTGTTCGTTACTCCATGTACAAGCCCTACGGACCTCTGTATACCACCTGCAAACAGATGGCCTTGTGGAAAGGTTCAATAGAACCCTCAAGGCCATGATCAGGAAAGTGGTGAGCCAGGATGGGAAAGATTGGGATACCCTATTACCTTACCTCATGTTTGCCATACGGGAGGTTCCGCAAGCCTCCACAGGTTTCTCTCTGTTTGAACTATTATATGGGCGCCCCTGGGGCATATTGGATATAGCTAGAGAAGCCTGGGAAGAGGAGCCAAATCCAGGAAGGAACATAGTCGAGCATGTACTGCAGATGAGGGATCGGATAGCCCGAGTTACGCCTATTGTACGAAAACACTTAGAGAAAGCACAGGAGACCCAACGAACCCATTATAACCACCAAGCAAAGCTTCGACAGTTCCAACCAGGGGATCGAGTGATGGTCCTGGTGCCCACAGCAGAAAGTAAGCTGTTGGCCCAGTGGCAGGGACCCTACGAAGTGATCGAAGCCGTGGGAGAGGTGAACTATAAGGTGCGGCAGCCAGGCCGCAGGAAACCAGAACAAATCTATCACATCAATCTTTTAAAACCTTGGCACGATCGAGAGGCATGCTTAGTCACCCAGGAGACTCTTCCCCCGGAGGATAACTTACAAGAGCAAGTAAGGATATCACCTGACTTGACGCCGATCCAAAAGATTGAGGCAACTGACATGATTAATCGCAACTGAGAGGTGTTCTCTACAAAACCAGGGCGGACGACTGAGACCTATCACCATATCCGCACGATCCCCGGAGCCAAGGTAACATTGAGACCCTACCGAATCCCAGCAGCCAAAAGAGAAGAAATCAAGGCCGAAGTGAAGAAAATGTTAGAATTAGGGGTGATTGAAGAATCTTACAGTCAGTGGTCCAGTCCAATCGTTCTAGTGCCTAAACCTGACGGTACCACAAGATTCTGTAATGACTTTCGCCGACTGAATGAAGTATCCCAGTTCGATGCATACCCCATACCATGCATCGACGAACTGGTGGACCGACTGGGTAGTGCTCGATTCTTGACTACACTGGATCTGACAAAAGGGTACTGGCAGATTCCCCTGACCAAAGAAGCTAAAGAAAAGACAGCGTTCTCCACTCCGGATGGGCCATTCCAGTACACCTCCCTTTTGGGCTACATGGGGCCCCAGCCACATTCCAGCGCCTCATGGATAAGCTGCTGCGCCCCCATACTAGTTATGCAGCCGCATACCTAGATGATGTTGTTATCTATATGCCAGACTGGGGAACCCACTTGGAGAAAGTTGAGGCAGTACTGCGCACCTTAAGGCGGGCTGGCCTTACTGCTAATCCCGCTAAATGTGCCATAGGGCTAGCAGAGGCTAGATACCTGGGATATATTGTAGGAAGGGGCATAGTGAAGACCCAAATGAATAAGCTAGAGGCAATTCAAAACTGGCCCCGGCCGACCTGAAAGAAGCAGGTCCGAGCGTTCCTAGGTGTAGTAGGCTACTACCGACGTTTTATTCCTCACTTCGCTACTAGGGCAAGTCCCCTAACGGACCTGGTGAAAGCCCGAGGTCCAGACATGGTGAATCCGCGAATAAGGGCAGGACCCACCGAGGTAGAGGAGGAACTTTGTCACATTATGCTTGGCACAAAGCCTTTTTTTAGCAAAGAGAGGGCAAAGCAGGTACAAAATGCTGCCATTCTGTTTTGGTAGAGTTCTTGACAAGAGCTGGGAGGGGAATGGTTTTCCTATCCTGTGAACATTTTCAAGATAATGCAAAATGTTCCTTCATGAATCAGAAAAAAAGTCAAAATCTCAACATTTTGTGAACTGAAAATCCCCCCCAAAATATTTTTGGTCATGTGAAACATTTTTTCATAAGTTAATTTTTTTTTAATGTTGACCATTTATTTAAAATATTTTTTTCACTACAATCAGTGTGCATTTTGAAATAGAGTCATTTTGCACCAGAACATTGGAATTCTTTACAAAACATTCTGACAGTTTCAGAACTTTACTTCTCAAAATTTTTGAGTTGAAAAATGTATCGAAACAGACCCCTTTTCTGCAACAAGTTTTGGTTCTGATGAATCGGCATTTTCTGACCAAAACATGTTGTGTTGAAAAATTCCAGACCAGTTCTCTTCTCCACTCATTTTGTACTCATGTAAATAATCACCCTAAGGGATAGTGCAAAAGAGAGCCAGGCCTAGAGAATATCCCACAACCGGCATTAAGTCCATCTGGTTAAGTAGGTCAGCCAGCTGTGGGGACCAATCCAATGGGAATCTTTGACTTGGCTATCGTTCATTACCTCTGCTTTAGAGGGACTGTCCTGATAGGACAGTGGAGAGAAAAGATATAACAGTAACTGCATTTGTCACAGTCTTCCTCCAAGTCCCCATTCTTCCCTCTGCTGCTCCCTGCTGGATGTGTGGTACAACATAGGTAAGATGGATACATACTTTTGTGTTTTTCGTTAGGGATTGTTATTTTTCTGTTTGTATGATGGAGAAGATGGTGTTAATGGCCAACACAATTGTCAGTAAGTCATTTCCCTAGTATGATGATAGAGGGAAAATATGAATATCTTAAGTGCAATGTAAAATAAGGAAAAGGCAGCAGACTACAGAGAAAGATGATGAATTCATACATATTTTAACAATTTATATTATGGATTTAATTATGGGATCTGGAGGCTTAGACAAAATGTATGTGATGCCAAAAGAGTAAATCAGTCAGACTTTCTGTTGCATTTACTAATATACTTCTTCTTGATTTTAACCACAGCTCATTACAAGGTTCTTCTCACAGTATTAGTGTTCTACTATGGCAGCATCCAAAAATCCTAGTTGGGTTTGGGTCCTTATTGAGCTACCATGCAAATGTAAAATAAAAGTCAACTCCAACTCCTATTATGAATAATAATAATTTGTTTCAAATTAGTATCATATACATCTGTAAGACACCCATTATGTTACCCGAATGCCTTTTATGAGGCTTAGATCAGGAACATTTCCTCCAAAATTTGATATATATAACCTCAGCCCTCATAGCACAAGGCATAGTTGTTGAAGACGTGAATTGCTGACATGTGTGTGTGTTTGACAGATAGTACTGAAACGTCAAATTCGTGTGCTTTTGAGATCAATATGTGCAGCTACATTGGGGATCACAAAGTGTCTCCCATTTGTATTGGCTAATCACCAGTTTCTGCTCTCTTCTTTTCATTCTCAGGTAGTAGACTCGGTTGGCTTCTGAATAAGTGACTTTGCAGAGTGGCAGCTTGTAGATTGCAGAGTTATTTGTAGTTAGTAGCAGAAAGAGAAGTGCAGAGAAGCAGAAAGGCCAGGTGCAGGCTGGTAATCCGATCTGGGTGGGGGAAAAAATGTGTTGACAGAATTTTATATCACATTTTTATTATTCCCTTTGCTTAACTCTCCAGCTTTAACTCAGAAGCCTGAGAAGAATGTACTTCCTCAAAGAACAGTTCTGACGATTATGATGCACTTTGGGATTCCTCATATCGCCTCCCTGATATTCTCCCCAAACACACTCATATCCCTACCCCTTGCTGGTGACACAGATAACAATGCAAAAGCCGGGCAAGGTTAGAAGGAAAAAAAGGGAGCAAGTTCCAGTGAGACTCTAAAAGCCTAAAATTAAATTGGTACAAAAATGTATCTGACCAAGATTACTCTTGGGTCCTTGTGACTCTCCCACTGCGTTCTTCTTAAAATGAGGACACTGGGTCCAACCATCATTTTCCTGATGCATCCTTAATTCAGGTGTATGTAACAGAGGCATTCTATTTATACAGGCCTTCTGCTCTAAACCACTCTAGATACAATGCATTAACAAAGAAATCAGATGGGTACATTTTAATATGTATATATGAAATTGCTGCCTTTAAACATTCATATATTTAAAGCTACCAAACCTATTGTCTTCAAACTTGGCTTTAGTTTTGATCCCCCAAGTGAGATCTAAGGGCTGGTCCACACTAGGGGGTGAGATCGATCTAAGATACGCAACTTCAGCTATGTGAATAGCGTAGCTGAAGTCAGCGTATCGTAATCGACTTACCTGGCCATGAGGACGGCGGCGAGTCGATCGCTGCCGCTCCCCCGTCGACTCTGCTTCCGCCTTTTGATGAGGTGGATTTCCGGAGCCGACGGGGAGCGCGATCGGGGATCGATTAATTGCGTCTAAATGAGACGCAAAAAATCGATCCCCGATAGATCGATTGCTACCCGCCGATCTGGCGGGTAGTGAAGACAAGCTCTTAGATCGAATTACAAAGTACTTACCTTGGGTCCACGTGGCGCAGGCAGGCTCCCCCGTCAACTCTGCTTACTCCTCGCGCCGAACTGGAGTTCTGGAGTCGACGGGGAGTGCTTCTGGGATTGATTTATCGCGTCTACATGAGACACGATAAATCGATCCCAGAACATCGATCACTACCAGCCGAATCGGGCGGGTAGTGTGGATGTACCCTAAGAAACAAGCACAGTTTGATGGTTTTAGTTTCAGCTATTTTTGAGTTATATGGGCATACATTTTATATTTTTACTATATGAGAAAAGATATTTTTTCTCCGCATTAACAATCCTTGAAAATGGCTGCAATAAACTTTTTTAAACAATGATCGGATTGAGACAAAGCAAGGAAAAATTGGGAATAAATAAAGAAAATATCAGCCTAAAGGAGTTTGCCTGGGAAAGCTATGGGCAACTGAAAAGGGAAGGGTAGAATAAAATTGTATCTCATTCCAGAAATGGTTGTTGGAATTCAACTATGTACACAAGCGCACACATAGAGGATAACGTGGTTTGAAGTTCTCTGAACTCCTACTGTCAGCAGTAGAGTCTATAATCTCACAATATACCGGACAGAATCTATACAATAAACCCTACTGGCTTGTAGAATTCTTACTCCATGGCTGTCAAAACTGTCATTGTTGTATTGCAAAATTCTCTGTGTTCTGATATTATGACAAAGCCAAAATACATATAAACTTACCACTGACAAGATATTAGCAAGAGCTGCTCCAGCATAGGCACAAAATAATGCTGTGAAAAGAACAAAGAGACTATACAAGACTATACAAGAGCAGTGGATGTGTGCGCACTTCTGCCAGCACGGCCACAACTCTGACACTAAATCTGCAGAATTCCCATGGCTATTCTGCATGTTTTGGATTTCTGCTTTCCACATCCCATAGGATACATACCACAGGCAAGTGCCAGCAAGTGTGTCTGCCAGGTAAGAGCATAGAACATGCCTCCGATTGCAATGCAAGCAAGCACACAGTTGTAACTCCCCAAGCCAAAATAGACCCTGTCAAATGGTGTTGCAATGGTCAGCGCTGTAAGGCAAAAGACATCATTTATGATATCTAGCTATTAGCCAAGCTTTAGATATCAGATATCATTCTTTACAAATTCCTTTGGCATCAACACAGAATTATTTTCCTATTATGTCTGCACTAAAAGATAACCGTGTTCTCAGTCACACCATTGCCAATATGGAGGAAATAGGCCGAAGTCAATGGCTATACTTATTCCATGTTTATGATGATGTAATAGAGCCCAGAATTTGGACCAGTCCTGAAGTTCTCACTCAGGAAAAACTCTTTGTAAGCTCAATGGGCATTCTGGCTCAAGAAAATTAACCAGTCCTGGCACACTAGTAACCAAGACAGCAGCGGGGAAGTAAGCAGGACCTCCTAGACGATTTCCCACAGCCATAAGCTGCCAGGGACACTGGGACCCAGTCTCCACCTATGCAGGGCCGGCGCGCCCATTAGGCGTTCCCCACTCAGCGCCTGAGCGGGGAGCCACGGGGAAGCCGCCGGGAGCCGACCCCTGACCCCCGCTCAGGCGCTGAGTGGGGAGCCGCAGGGAAGCCGCTGCGAGCCACCCCTCCGCCCCACTGCTCAGTGTCTGATCAGGGAGCTGCAGGGCAGCCGCCACGAGCCGCCCTGCTGCCCAGGGCTCCCCGCTCAACTTCTGCGGCCGGCAGGTCACGGGTGGTAGTGGGGGGCTGAGCGCCCGCGGGCGGGGGGAGCTGGCAGGGGGGGGAGGCTGAGCTCCCGTGGGCGGGGGAGCTGGTTGTGGGGGGAGGGGTGTGGCATTGCGGTGGGGGGGGGCCGCAGGGCTTGTGCAAGGAAGTTTCACCTAGGGCGCAAAACTTCCTTGCACCGGCCCTGCACCTATGTGGGCTTTCACCATCAGGACAGCAACTCAGGGTCTTTTCCTAGGTTGGCCTTACAAGAGCTCCTTGGAGATTTCTCACTGGCCTCAGCAACACCAGCAAACAGGGCAGCACAACCTGCAGCCACCAGGCCACCCTGAGACATTACCAGCTCTGATAACTTGAATTTGTATGCTCATTTCACCACTTGTTTGGACTAGTCCATTTCCCACTGTGACGCCTCCATTCGCTTTCTTGTTTATGATTCCTCTTCTCCCACCCCTTCCTCTCCTCACCTTCCCCTGTAGGAAAACCTACTGAATCATTTGGATTAAATACTAGACCTGTGAAAAACGTAGCAACCATCCCAAACCAGATGAAATATGGAAAGAAAATGGCCTGAGTCTTCTGCAAAACACTTATGGGTCCAAAGCACAACACAAAACTTACTGCCGTCTCTGAATGGGTACAATTTTTCCAAGATGGGCATCGTGGATTAGTCTTGGTTTCATAACATAACTAGTGACAACTGGTCATAGAGCTACAGCAGGGCTCCTTGGTAGAACACAAAATCTTGCAAACCCATACACAATGAATAGAGCTTTGTGGAACTCTACTCTTTTGTTCTGAGTTTTGCCTTCGTCATGTTGGGTTTGAATAAAACCCAAAATTCAGATCCAAGCTCAAGGATGTGACTGCAAATCAAAACCATGTCCAGACCCATGCCATCAGAAGCCACAAAGTGTTGGACAGAACTATGTAATAACTGGAGTCAAGGAACAGGTAAATGTAAGAAATTACAAAAATAACCTTGGAAAATCATGGCCATTGGTTATTACCTGCCAGGATCCCCACGGCTGATCCGATTGCAGCATGCAAGCAAATGAGAGGAGAGGAGATGAGTAAAGCAACCAGGAAGATGCCACCAGTCCAGGGGTTATCACAGCCGTACACCTGACCAATGCCGACTGGATTGGATTGTAGCAGCTGAAGCATTGGTTTGAAAAGGACACATTATTATATTATTATCGTCAAGGCAAAATGGCAATTATTTCCCAGTGTCTATTTGTTAGAAAGCAAGGGGGTCAAAGTGTCAAACTGTGGCATTACAACAGTGTCTATTCAACCACGGGACAAGCACAGTCGAAGTGCAAGTTTTTCCCAAGCTGTCCCCTCAACTTGCCTTAGGTCTGGTCATGTGAGGCCCACCTCTAAGTAGAGGGAGTAGTTCAAAGTCCGTGGTCAGTTTGAGTCCTTAGTCTTTCCACTGAAACCACCAACATTGGGCATCATGCCATTTTTGTGAAGTTCTTTGTGAAGTGGCTACTCCTCTGTTAAGAACAGGGCAGAGGTGACTGATTCATTTCATGAGAGTTGTTGGATGGTCGGGAGGCTCAGATGCTATTAACCTGGGTTGTATTTGAGCCTATTACCTAGAGGTGAGAACCCTCCTATTTATCTTTTGCAAGGATGTGGAATAGTTCTCCTTTCTTTAGTGGATCTTACCAGTGGCACTTCGATTTCAGACCAGGTGATGTTGAGCACTGATGTGACAGGCTGAATGAGAGTGGTGGGGAAGAAGAGGTTGTAGAGCCCAGTGGCGGCCAAGGAAAGAGACACAGCAATGTTGAAAGGCAGGGTGAAAACAGGAAGTTCCCATTTCCTGAAGACTGAACCTAAAGCCCTGGAAAGAACTGGGCTGAAAAGAGAAGAATAAAAAGAAACAGTTACAACTTGTTCATCTCAGCTGGAATGGTGAAAAATATCTCCACCATTTCAGTCCAAAGTTCCAGTGAAACTCAGAAAACTCCAATCTCCTTAGGAGACTCCAATCAGTGAATCTCTCACCTCACTTTAACCTACATGAGATAAGCACTCACAAAATGCTACCTAGCACCATCTTAAGTGCTGATCCCCAGATGAGCACCTGTAACCAATGAGAACTGATGTTGCTCAGCACCACTTCAATCAGGCCGCATTAATTTTTAAAGTATTATTTGAAATCCAAGTTTCCTTTTTATAAAAAAGACAAATAAATTAGGTTTATTCCTGGCATGTAAAGCAGTGGTGAGTAAGCCATAAACTATTAGGAGATCCATCACTAAGAAGCACCCAAAAGTTTGGATGCTTAATATAAACTTGTCCAAACCTCTTGGCTCAGGAAATTGGGCAACAGATCTCACAAGAACAGGATTTCTTGGGAGATTTCCAGACCTCCTGGTTTACAGTCTAGATGAATATATCATACAAACATTTTTTTGTGGCATAAATTCATCTCCCAGTCATGACTGGAATCAATAAATCTAAAAGCATGTGGAAAGTCTAGGCCAGTCAGATCCTCCACTGGTGGAAATTAGTGTTTCTCTATTGGATTCAGAGCTATGCCAATTTATACCAGCTGAGGACCTAGCACAGAGCTGAAGTTAGCAGAGAGTTCAATGTAGCCCGAATTTTAAAAAATAGTTAACAGGTGAGTTTGAGTGTTAGAGGGATTTTCAGTTGGTGCTGATTTTAACCAAAAACATTTGGCATTTCTAATGCAATATCCTATGTCCCCTTTGGTGGCTATGATCAATAGAAAAGATGCAATGTATTATAATCCCTATTCAATCTCAGATCGAGCCATTTCTCTTTAAAGGATTTCAGTTATCAGAGCAATGTTCAGAAGATTCCTTTGCGAGAACTAGTAGAAAAAGAGGTCAGCGCTTTCGTGAAAATTGTGTTCCATTTTCTTTGTTGGAATGCAACATTTCTAATGTTTCTCCATAGCTCTATAACGGATTGAAAAGTATGACCGCATTTTCACAGAAAGCGTTGCTCTTTTGTAAACCGAACTTCAAAATTGCGACAAAAATGTCGCTGAAATATCAAATTTTAAAATCTTTCAAATAGCTCTGTGGCCGATATAGCAACCTAGTAGCTTTGGAGACCATTGTCTTACATTTATGAATGGCTTCTGTTCTGTGTGACAGTGTTCTACTGTATGGGGGGGTGGGGTGAGGAGGGTTACCCCGGCTCCTCCAGAAACTAAACACGGTGGGGAAAGATTAAGGTGGGTTGCTGAAACAGTAAACAGCTCCAGTGGCACAGGTGCTGGCTTCCTCCGGGCCCCCGGGGGTGCTCAACCCCCGGCCCCACCCACACCCACCCCTTCTCCCAAGCTCCCACCCCTCTTCCCGCCCCCGCTCCGCCCCAGGTCCTGCCCCCACCCACACCCACCCCTTCTCCCAAGCTCCCACCCCTCTTCCCGCCCCCGCTCTGCCCCAGGTCCTGCCCCCACCCCACCCACCCCTTCTCCCAAGCTCCCACCCCCCACCCCGCCTCTTCCCGCACAGTTCCATCCCCTCCCTCAAGCACTCCCCATCCCCGCTCCTCCCCCTCAGTGCCTCCTGCATGCCACAGAACTGCTGATCGCGGCGGGCGGGAGGTGCTGGGGCGGGGGGGGGGGGGAGGGACAAGGGAGAGCTGGCTGCCGGCGGGTGCTAAGCACCCACTAATTTCTTTCTGTGGGTGCTCCAGCCCCGGAGGGCCCCATAAGACTGATGTGTGTTTCCTTGTATGGTTAGTGGATGTTTAAACTGATTATTGTGTTTTATGTTTTCTTTGTAATGTTTTTACCTTAAGAATAATTGTACTGTTCTGGTAAATGTGTGGTCACTTGTAACTGCTGGTGATACACTGTTCATAGCCCTCGGAGAGAAAGCAATGCCTAGATCAGGGGTCAGCAACCTGTCAGAAGTGGTGTGCCGAGTCTTCATGTATTCACTCTCATTTAAGGTTTCATGAGCCAGTGATACATTGTAATGTTTTTAGAAGGTCTCTTTCTATAAGTCTTTAATATATAACTAAAGTATTGTTGTATAGAAAGTAAATAAGGTTTTTAAGATGTTGAAGAAGCTTCATTTAAAATTAAATTAAAATGCAGAGCCCCCCGGAATGGTGGCCAGGACCTGGTCAGTGTGAATGCCACTGAAAATCACCTTGTGTGCCGCCTTTGGCACGCATGCCGTAGGTTGCCTACCCTTGGCCTAGATGCTGGCTCTTAGGGCTTGTCTTCACTACCCACCGGATCGGCGGGGAGCAATCGATCTATCGGGGATCGATTTTTCGCGTCTCATTAAGACGCGCTTAATCGATCCCCGATCGTGCTCCCCGTCGGCTCCGGAAATCCACGTCATCAAGCGGCGCAAGCGGAGTCGACGGGGGAGCTGCAGCGATCGACTCGCCGCCGTCTTCATGGTCAGGTAAGCCGATTACGATACGCCAACTTCAGCTACGTTATTCACGTAGCTGAAGCTGCGTATCGTAGATCGACCCCCCTTCCCTAGTGTAGCCCTGGGCTTAGACAGACTGGCTTGCTGGGGGTATCACAGTGTAAGGCAGGGGACTAAGCAGTCTTAAAACCTCTGGTCAGAAGGGAGTAGGACAAGGGTCCCTGCTTAGAGACAGGTGAAGACTGGAGTGCTGAGACTTGGCTGGGTACTCCTGGAGTGGAACACGGAGGGGAATACAGGTGCAGTTAATCCTGAAACTGTGACAAGCTATCTCCATGAACTTGGTGAATTTCAGCATCAAAAGCAGTTAGAATAACAAGCCCAGTGAAATTGTGGAAGACAAAAGCGCCAGGGGTCTAACAACACATTTTTTGGTGATCTCAGAGTGCAGCCACCAACTCTTGCTGGCGGCCGCTCTGACAATTTTTCCTAAAATACTTCATTAACTTTCGGAAAAAACAAATACATATGCACATATACACATCCAAATCCTAGTAATTTATTTAAGTAGGGTTTTTTTGCAGACTCGATAATAAAAATAATGTTCAGTTGTCTCTATTCTTTACCGGACCTAAACAGAATAGAAACACAAATAAGGCTCTTTGCATGTTCCGGTCTTTTTTTATGGTTGTTTCTTTTACTTTTTTGGTTGCATTTTTTTAGACTTGCTAGCTAGTAAGTCTGCTTCTGTGAAAACTGATATTTGTATGTTTGTTAATATCACTTTTCACAGCAGGAGACTCGTTAGCTAGCTGGGAGGCAGTGAAAAGTAACAATAACAAAGATACCAGTATCACTTTTCACAGCAGATTTACTCAGCCCTGGCTAGCCAGGGGACAAATGAAACCTTGGATGGGGTGGTGGGTAGGAAAGCAGCAGGGGCGATGAGGGGAGTGATCAGCCCAGGGGAGGCAGTGGGTGCCAGGGGCGATGAGGGGGGTGCTGAGCCCCGGGATGGAGCCCTGAGACTGGGGAATGGAGCCCGCTTCTGTTCAGCCAAAGCCCAGAGCCTGTGGCCAGAGCCCACCGCTGCACGGCCAGAGACTTCTGCTCATCACCCCAGGGTTGATGCTGGAAGACTGAGCCCCATCATCCCCAGGAAGGTGGGGAACTCAGACCGGTTGTCTGCTCCTCCGGCATTTGTGGCTTCAGAGGGGGGCCCGGTCCCACCCCCAGTCACTGCCCAGGGGCCTGTGTGGCCACAAGAAAAGCCCCTGGTGGCCGCATGCAGCCACGGTGGCTGCGCTACAACGTTCTGCAAAAATGTTCTGGGTTTCAAGAGATTGGCACAATGAGACCTTCATTTTTGAAGTCTATAGAAATAAAATATGGAATAACCCTGCATTGCAAGAGGAGCACAAGGCAACAAAGACGTACATCTTATTAAGACAAGCTATTAAAATGCAAATCTTGAATTAATTTTGATTAAAAACATTTATATTAAAATTGATTCTGTAACATTTATTAAAAGCCAAAATTAAAAACTAAATTTAATTTTAAAGAACACTTTGCTTGAAATCAAGTGTACTTACATGGGTTAAGTTTGTGGAGTATTAGTTAAAGACCTAAGAAAGGCAGGATCAAATTCAGTCTTGTGCAAATCCACTGGGTCAGATTTAGTGATGCAAGTGAGCATAGTTTTACTGATGGGCAAGATTATACCAGCAGTGAATTTGGTCCACTGACCTCATGCATTTGCCCAGGTTGTAACTTGGGGAAGCATTTTGCCCATTTGCTATAATCAATTGTATAGGTTCACTAAAAAACATTTACATTTCATGCCAAAGGATGCCAAAGCTCACCAGAAGCTGTGCACATACAGGAATGACTCCTAAAACAAACAAACAAAACATTGCACCCGCCTCTGAGGTGCAATGCAGAAGCTGTTTAACAGCCTACAGCAGGCCTGCACAACTCGTAAAGTGGCGAGGGCCATATTACTCCAAAGAAAACAGCTGAGGGCCGAACCCCCCTGGCCCCGCGGAAACACCCCCACCCCCAGGGCTGCCCGCCCCGCGGAAACAACCCCTCCTTCCCCAGCGCTGGGGTGTGGAAGCCTGTACAGGGGGAAAGAAACAGCGCGCAAAGGGTGACCAGATCACAGCAGTAAAATAGGACCTGCCCCCTCCCCGCTTGGCCCCACCATCACACCCCTCTTCACCCCCCCAGGGGTCACTATATTACTGCACACAACAGTCAATCAATGCAGTTGTAGATAAATCTCTGCATTATGCATTTTTGTATAACTTGCCCCACCCCGCTGCTTGCCTACTCACCCCCCCGCAGGCCGCACAGTGAGCCCACCTACTCACCCCCCCCCCCCCGCAGGCCGCACAGTGAACCCACGCGGGCCGCATGCGGCCCCCGGGCCGCATGTTGTGCAGCCCTGGCCTACAGCAAAATGGCACTAGAGTTTAGGGCAGAAAGTGGTGAATATCAGAACTGAAACTATAGGGTGGGATTTAACAGAAAGAATCTGAAACTCAGTGCTTGAAGTGTTTGCAAAACTCCTGTTAGTATCAAAAAGTTCATTGAGAGCCATATAGGAAGAGAAGAACTAGAAATGTTTAGCCTCGTCTACAGAAAATAAAATCAGTGTGACTTACCAAGCCATGGATGTAACAACAATTGGCAGTAGAAGCCACCGATAATAGTCTCCTTTGTCAGAGAACATAGTCACGAGCAATCCCACCAAGACTCCATTGTAACCGAACAGTCCTGCTGCTACGGCCGATCTGTGGGAGAAAGACAATGGACTTGAAATGGTTACTAGAAAGCAATTGACCCTGAAGGCCCTGCATGCACTAGAGCCGCACCCCGGTGAATCACTCTTTCTTGCACTGAAATGCAATTTCCAGAAGTCCTACATCTGGCAAAGTGACAATATTGAGCTGATGAACAACGTGACCGCTCACACCCGTCAGTAGCTGGGGTTAGCCCAATTGGTGCCATAGCAACGGTGTTGCTTGGTCCCCCATGTTTAGAGGGCAGCTGAAAGTTCGTGGGGTACCCGGCATGTTTCTAATAACCCACAGACCCTGCATTGGAACAGCAACAGGAAATCTGAATGTAAAAGACATCTGTTCTAGATTGCACATAACCAGAAAGCTACCCCTCCCTTGCTCACTAACCGACGTGAGGCCCAAAACAACAGTCACGTTCCTCATTGATTATTTTACCTGAGCATTGGGGCCACAATTCTTCCCTCATGTAACTGCAACCAAAACCTGTGGAGAGGAAGGCTGGTCCAGTTGCTCAGGTGATGGCCCAAGACTGGAGAGACCCAAGTTTTATCTCATTTTACCCCAGACTTCCTGTGTGAGCTCAGGCAAATCACGTAGTGTCTCGGTGCCTCAGTTTCCCTTTCTGTAAAAATGGGCATAATGGCACTGCCCTACCTCAGGCAGGTGTTGTGAGGATAAATACATTCAAGACAGTGAGGTGATCAGGTACTATAGCTGAGGGTAGCGTTGGCCCTCCAGGATAAAATACCCGTCACAGCTCAAATAACAAGTCCATCCACTAGCTCTCAAACTGCTTTTACAGACTTAACCTCACAACCCTATCATGATATTTGTTGTTATCTCCATTTACCAGACATAGGAATGGAGATGCAAAGGGTAAGTGACTTGCCACGTAGCAAGACAGTAGCAGAGCCAGGATTAGAACCTGAGGTGTTTATATAAGTGGGTATTCACCCACGAAAGCTTATGCTCCAATACGTTTGTTGGTCTATAAGGTGCCACAGGACTCTTTGTTGCTTCTGAGGTGTTTATAGTGTTTTTAGTGTACTAGACTGTACCTCTCCTGGATTAGAGATTATAGGCCATGCAGTGCAATAAACATGGTTTATGTAATGCGAGCAAAAGCTTGGACTCACTGGTCAGGATCACCAAGGAACGGATCTGCTCAAACACGACGCCACGAATGGGTAGCACAATATTTTAAAGTTCAGTTGCCAATTTATTTAAAAATTCCAAACGCAAAGGCCAAACCTACCTGTCCTGGCGCAGAAGAAGTGCCGTTAACGTTGAGACAACTGTTCCTGAACAGCCTGTGAGTGTCCACCAAGGATTCTGGATCAACAGTCCGGCTAGAATAAGCATCCCACTGAGTGGGTTGTTGACAAACATCACCTGGGATATTCCCCGCAGGACCCAGTCAATAAACTGAACAACGAGAGATTTATCTGAAAGAGATCAAATAAATATTCTGGGAATAAGACACCATTCCAGCAGGGCTTTTTTAAAATGCACCTAGCTTCGCAGTGTCTGCCTCCATTCTGTTGCCAGCAATGTATCAACAAAGCTGTAAAACTCGTCTCTGATTTATTGGTGCCTGGACATATTTTGCATCTGGCACATGAAAAGCTAACTGAGATGTATTGCAATTGGCAGAGTTCACCACTATCAAGCACTTGGCCAGATTACTAAAGAAGAGTTTATGAAAGTCACAACTAGTTTTTCTTGCAGGGCAGCGAGCATAAGGATTCCACTATAAATTTAATGAGAAAACTAAGCCACTTCTGTGTGTAACTCTGTTGCCGAATGGGTTTTAGGCAAGGCTGAAAACAGTGTGTAGATGGATGAGGAAAGGTTAGCAGGGAACAACCCTTTTACCATAGAAAAAATGCAGGCACAGAATGCTGAGGCGCAGGTTTCATAGGACACAGGACAGATTGTTAAAGGTATTTAGGCACCTAAAGAGCAGACAGATGCCTAACGGGAGTTTTCAGGAGTGTCTAAGCATCTACCTCCCGTTGAAATCAATGGAAGTTAGGCACCTAAATACTGCTGAAAACCCCACTATCTCATAACATGTCATTAGGTGCCTAAATATCATTAGAAATTTGGCCCTTCATGGTGAGGCATATTATGTACATTGGCACAAGCAGTACTGAAATAAATCTTTATTGCGGACACTTCTGTCTGACTACAAGTTGGCCCATACAGTCCTTGAGTCCCACATTTTCAGAAAAGGAAGCCCAAGGGCCAAACACAATAATGTTTACACTGCTCTGCAAAAGGGTGCAGGGGCTCAAAGAAAACGCCAACTCAACTGCAGTGACTGTTGTACAAAGAAGGTGAGATTAGTTAATATAGCTCATCCTTTTATCTAAAACCAAACTATTGAAAAAATGCCACAAATCTTCCAACTTGTTCATGCATCTACTATATGCAACTTCATATTCCTATTAATGCTAACCTTGATGTCTACTTCTGTCCTCCATGGTATTCTATACCCACTGGATGTGTTTTGTCCCTATATGGATGGTAAGCTACTTTCAAGCCTGGGAAGGAGGGGGAGAAGCCGAGCGGTGGCGGCGCAGAGCGGAGATGAGCTGGGGCGGCCAGGGCACATTTCTAGGGCCAGTGCCAGAATGCCGCCCCTAGAAATGTGCCACCCGAAGCACAAGCCTTTTTTGCTGGTGCCTAGAGCCGTCCCTGGGTGTGGTGTTCTGTCCCATCTAGTTGCACCAAGACCACTTAGAGAGAGTTAAAATGAGTCTGCTCTACAGCTTTAGCTAACAGCCAGTTAGCTTTTAGCTCATGTGGTAGAGGCTCATGCACTAAGCTCTAGAGGTCCCAGGTTCAATCCCACCTGCCGACAACCGGGGTCTGTCGGCATTACAAGTCGGGGCTCATCAGGGATTTCAAGTGGGAAGACTCTGAAGCTCGGGACGCGCTTCCTCAGCTAGGGGATGTATGTAACCCACACACCTACTGGGTATGGTGTCCTGTCCCATCTAGTGGCACCGAGATCACTTAGGGTACGTCTATACTTACGCGTCCGGTCGGAGGCGCGGGATCGATGTTCTCGGTTCGATTTATCGCGTCTTGTCTAGACGTCAGTTTTGACAAACTGTTCATTATGAAAAGCCACACAAACAAAAAGTTGTTAAAAAATCTAAATGTTTTGTTTTGACAATTTTTAAATGAAACATTCTGAATTTCAGTTTGAAATGGTTTTTCACTTCAAAATTTCCTTTAATTCAATATTTTTAAAAAATGAGAAAAACATTAAATATGGTCAAAATTGAAACAAAATTTTATGAAAATGTTTTATTGGATTCAAAATGAAAATTTTGTAGACTTTGATTTGCCAACATTTTCATTTCTGGTCTGACCTGAAATTGTTTTTTTTAACTTTTCAAAATTGCCAATGAATCAGAAAACCCATTATTCACCCAGCTCTACTCTTCATCCCCATTCACTATCAAAGCCTGTTGTGATAATTGGGCCTACAAATTAATTGTGAGCTCAACTGTAAAAAGCATCAGAAAGGTCATAAGATGTCACGAAAACCCATAACCAATGTTGATGGGAAAAGATTTGAATGGAGACAGAAAAACTGAATTAGGCTAGGTATATTTGGTGGGAAAAAATCATGAGGGGATGGGCTATTCTCAGGGCCCGTGCTACCACTAGGTGACCCTAGGTGGTCGCCTAGAGTGCCAGGATTTGGGGGGCGGCATTTCAGGTCCCTTGGCGGCCGCCCGTGTCCTCGGCGGCATTTCAGCAGCAGGATCTTCGGCCGCCCGGGTCCTCGGCGACATTTCGGCGGCAGGTTCTTCGGCCACCTGGGGCATTTCCCGGAGGTGCCGCCTAGGGCGGCAGAAAAGCTGGCGACGCTCCTGGCTATTCTACCACCATTCTCTTTGTGGGTCCTTATGGAAAGAGACTTTGGTGGGTGTGGGGTAGCAGTGAAGAAGAGAGGGAGGCTACTGGAGTAAGCTTCACCATCATGGCTGCCAGCGCCACAGTCTCTAGGGACCCCAGGCATTGGTGCTAATCCTGAGGAATCTTCTGACCAGACTGGGCCACCCCTATCAGCTCCAGCAGAGTCCCAAGCATCACTTGAGCTGAAACAGGATGGGACTTTAACAGCAGCAGTAAATGACAACAGCTCCAGCCCATGTCAGCTAACTTCTTCTCTGTACCCAAAAGGACAGTTCTTGACAACTCTGAGACTTCAAACAAGGGGGATTTTCCTTCTAAAACTCTCTCTCCAGAGACAGGGAAAGGGAACAAGGGATGTTGTTCAAATGTAAACTCTATTTAATATTTTACATTTCAAATGTTGTAAGTGTTTTTCCTTCTTTTCTGTATCTTTAATAAAAGGTGACATGGATTTTTAATGGTGGGCTTGCCATGGTACGAAGCAGGCTCAGGTCTCTATACCAAACCCTACACCTTGCTTAACACTGTTTAATGTTGGACTATGACTGGGTTATATCAACACCTTTGACCCATTTATTCCATCTAAATAAACACAACAAGCCTCACAAATCCCTTGTGAAGCAGGAATTTCAGCGAAGGGAGAACAGAGGTTCAAGGTCAGGCTGCGAGTCAGAGGTAGAAACAAGAATACAACTCAGGGGCTTGTCTCCACGCAAACTTGCATTGGTTTAAAATTAAACTGGTTTTATTAAATGGGTGAAAACTTCTGTCTAGCACACTTACAATGGCTTAAAACTGGTGAATTTACAGGGGTGAGTAAAACCAATACAAGCCAGATTTGAGTGGATTTAAGGGTGTTCACACATGAAATTGAACCCATTTAACTAAACTGGTTTTAAATCACACCTTTAGTTAAACTGATACAACTTTATGTGTAGCCCTCAAGAGTCCTGAAAGCCCCGATCTCTGCTCTAATCACTAGACAGACTGCCTACACCACGTTCTAATGCTGGATTTTCGTGCCCCTACAAATGCTTTCTCACACCCCATCCACAGGAGTTTCATGCTTCATCCTTTCTTTAGCTGGGCTGCCAGGTTCCCAGTTATTGAACACGTCTGTTATTTTTGAAAATGCTTATCCTTGGCTTTGTGGGGTTTGGGCACCACCATCGCGTGCCCTTTGATACTTATGCGCTTAGCATGCAAGAGGATGATTTCATTTTTGCACTTCCATTAAACAAGTCTAGGCCCATATGTCTACATAAGGAGGAAGTCAGGCCTCAGACACTATTGGAGAAAGGGATATTGCATGGGGAGGAGAAACAGTAAATGAGAAAAATATTTGTGGGTCTGCATCTCCTAAGAATAAGACCCAGGAATGTGAATAGCATCTGATTTGCTCTACAGCCAAAATGCTTCTGAAATAAATGTAGTCAAACTTTACTAATTCTGGGTCACTGAGAACGAAAATGATGCTTAAAATTGTTGATTGGCTCTAGTTTTCAAGACATGCTATTGGGTCAGTATATACGACCCTTGACTTGGGAATGGCGGAGGATAAGTGAGTTATAAAGGGAAGGGATCTCAATTTAAACCAGAAATGACTAAAATACATCTTTGACTGGATCTAGGAATAAATCTATGACTGGGTTTGGACAGTACTTGCTTTTTAGGCAAAACAATGAATGATGCAATCTGAAGCTGATATTGCGTCATACATGATATGAATTGCATCATGTTATTCCTAGAAGTCACGGATGATGCAATCATAGCGAAGCTTACATCACTCTGCTGAACAAATTGCCCTATATCAGCTCTAGAAATCATACAGTGTCGTGCTCTCTTATTTGTCAGTGTTTGATTTTGCAAAGAGACACATTTCTGTTTAGCCAAAGTGAGCAGAGATGCCTCGTACTTGTGTGAACAGTGCAGATAACTTCTGCTATGTTTGTGGTGAAGTGACTTTTGCATCACAAAAGCGCAGTATAACCACTATGGTTAAGAAAGCCTATCACCTTTATTTTGGCTACAAAATTGGAGATCAGGACAAGAGGTGGGCCCCACACATATGCTGCAACACTTGTGCAACAAATCTTCGCCAGTGGTTGAACAGGAAAAGGAAATCTATGCCTTTTGCAGTGCCAATGATTTGGAGAGAGCCAACAGATCATACCAGCAATTGTTACTTCTGCATGGTGCCTCCAGTTGGGAAAGGTGTGTCAAAGAAGAAAATGTGGACTATGCATCATCCAAACATTTCATCAGTTATACGCCCAGTACCCCACAGAGAAGGACTGCCGGTTCCTGATGCACCAGAATCATTCTCACTTGAGTCAGACGAGGAAGAGGAAGAGGATGAAACTTCTGGTTCTGAACCATCAATGTCACAGGACCCACATTTTCTCCCATCCTCCTCCTCTGAACCACACCTCATAACACAAGGTGAACTGAATGACCTTGTCAGGGATTTGGAACTACCCAAGAGTAAGGCAGAGCTTTTGGGCTCCAGACTACAGCAGTGGAATCTCCTGGCAGGTGATGGTAGGGTTTCCATGTTCCCTGACCGTCAAAAGGATCTTGTCCCATTCTTCTTCATGGAAGGTGATCTTGTAGCCTGCAACAACATCGATGGTGTGATGTCAGCCCTCAACATCGTTCACGATCCAGATGAGTGGAGACTGTTCGTTGATTCATCGAAGACGAGTCTTAAAGCTGTTTTACTGCATAATGGCAATGTTTTGCCATCAATTCCAGTTGGTCATGCAGTCCATATGGAGGAAACCTATGACAACATGAAACAACTTTTGAGGTGCATAAACTATGACCAACATCAGTGGCAGCTTTGTGGCGATTTGAAGGTTGTTGCTCTCTTGCTTGGCCTGCAGACTGGATACACAAAGTACTGCTGTTTTCTCTGAGAATGGGATAGTCATGCAAGAGATTCCCACTACATCAAGAAAGATTGGCCACTCCGACAGTCATTGGAGCCTGGGAGGAAAAGTGTTCAGCATCCACCACTTGTTGAATCAAGGAAGATTTTGTTACCACCCTTACACATCAAGCTGGGTCTGATGAAGAACTTTGTCAAGGCCATTGACAAAACACAAGCAGCTTTCAAGTACCTCCGTGGAAAATTTCCAAGGTTAAGTGAAGCTAAGATAAAGGAAGGTGTCTTTGTTGGTCCTCAGATTCGTGAACTTCTTCGAGATGATGCATTTGCGTGGCAAGGAAAAAAAGGCATGGAAAGCCTTCCAGTTAGTGGCAATACATTTTCTCGGAAACAACAAGGCCGACAACTACAGGTTGTTGGTGGAAAACCTCCTCAAGGCATACAAAAGCCTTGGTTGCAACATGTCACTAAAGAGACATTTTTTGCACTCTCATCTAGATTTTTTTCCACCGAACTGCGGAGCAGTGAGCGACGAGCATGGCAAGCGATTTCACTAGGACATTGCAACAATGGAGAAATGCTATCAGGGCAAATGGAGCAATGCTTGCAGACTATTGCTGGACAGTGACAAGAGATGCTCCATTTAATGAATACAAGAGACAAGCCAAGAAGCGCCGAGTAGACACTGAATAGGACTAAACTATGTACATAATAGTTTTTTGCCTTTTGTTTCATAATAAATTTTATTTATATAACCCCTTTGCTGATTTTTAAAGTGTTACATAAACAGGAGAGGTGAGATAGTATCATGTAAAGCAACCATAAACACATGAAAAGACCTAGGTTTACAATTTATGATTAAAACTCTACTATCTACACAATATACATAGACATAAAATGTAAAAACTTAAATATCTTAGAAACAGTAGCCAATCAGTTGTTTTAATTGTCATATTTGAATTCAGCACATCAAAATACATACAGCACATTTTATCTCTGAAGCAGACGACTTCTCAAAAATTGTAGACCAGTGATATCAGCCTATTTATCCACCTCTAGGAAAATGCCAGTGTTCAGTGTGATACTGGAAGTTTATTGCAAAGGTCTGTCTCTGATGCTCTAGCTCCCTCTAGTGACATTTTGCAAACATAGCATCAGGATTGTTCCTAACTAATGACCTTCATTCGGCCTTGGGCTTGATGTACTTGTAAGCAACACAATTAAATAACTGTAGAACTTGTTAAAAAACCAAAACAATGCTCAGTTTTCAGAAAGGCTAATCTACCTGCCTCAGCAGCTCTTCAAGGTAAATGAAGATCAGGCGGATTATAAAATGAGCTGTGCGATGTGGAAGGAGGAGCCGGCAAGGGAGTGTCAGGAACCCCCGAATCTTATTTCTGCTCTACGGCTCGCTGCCTTGAAGAGTTTAAGGCTTTATTCCCAGGTCCAGCCAAAGTCCACTTAGCGCAAGACCTGGGAGTAGAAGGAGGGAGTGTCTCTCTGTAATCTCAGGCTGGCCTGGGATTGAGTCAATCTTTAGTACAAACTAGAGCATCCTCAACCACTGTAATGTGCGGTTGGCTGTTTGTGGACCCAACAGCCAGGACAATCTGACAGCCAAAAACAGCTGTTGAGTAGGGACAGACCCCCTTTCTCCAGTCACATCCTCCACTTGTCCCCTATGCTGAGGGAATGTGTTGGTGGCAAAATCTGCTGTGTTTACATCCTGGAACAGTGTAAAGGGGCCCAATCCCAATGAAGACTCAGTCCCTTTTCATGTAGAGCAGCGGTTCTCAACTGGTGGTCCGTGGCCCCCTGGGGGTCTGAGAGTCCTTTCAGGGGGGCCATGGGGCCTCACCACTGAAACCCCAAACCCTGGTGGCCTCCTCTCCTGCCTCTGGAGTAAGAGCAGCATGGAGCTGAAACCCCGAGATCCCTTCCACCCTTCTGCTGAAGCTGGGAGCAGCGGGGCTGAAGCCCTGAGCCCGTGGGCAGAGTTGAGGGGGCATGAGGGTGTTGCCCCCCAAAACTGCAGTTCCTTACCCAGAATTGGGTAGTCCTGGGGACAGCTCCACCCCCCCCCTCCTCCTCTCCCTCAGCCCCCCCTCTGACTGGATCCTAGGTGGGAAGCCAGAACCAGGCAGTGAGGGGCAGCTGCTCCTCTGCCTCGTGGTGTCATGGAGTGGGCAGCCATGGCATTCCCCCATCCACTGCTGGTGCCTGGGGTTGCAGCTGCTCGTCAGCTCTCAGCCCCCTTTGACTGCTCATGCAGCCGGTCAGCTGCCCAGGCGGGGACCTGGCTCCAGGGCCGGCAGAGCCCTCGGGACACAGCCCCAGACAGGTGGGTGGCCTGCTGAGGTGAGCCGAGGTGGAGCTCCCTACCTGGACCCTGTTGTGTGGAGCTGGCCTGAGCCCTGCCGGCCCTTGCCCCCCCAAAATAGAAAACAAACTATGCCTATGCCCAAGGGTCCCACCCCTGGCCGGAGCCCTGAGTCTCTCCCCTGACTCTCTCTGGGCTGGGCCCTGGAGTTTTTATAGCATGTTGAGAGGGGCCCCAGAAAGAAAAAGATTGAGAACCCCTGTTCTAGAGGGCAGCTGCAGAGAAGAGACACTGGACAATCCAAAGGAGGGCATATCACAGAGGTTGTCCCCCCACAACATAATTAATATAGGCATGCGTCCTGTAGGCATTGTGCATATCAAAGATAAATCTCTATCACACAATTATTTTTTGCTGATGCCTTTTCCCAGAAGAGCCCTCTGATGAGCCTAACTACTAGGGAGAGATTTAGCTGAAACGACGCCATCGCCCACCCAAACCAAACCTCCTTATTGTTCAGATTGGCACGTCTCCGCCCAGCGGGGTTCAGCAGCCACAGAAACGTCACCGTTCATACTGCATTTGTGGTCTTGCAAGTCCATACAGAAGCAGGAAGTGCGGGAAATCTCTGGATAAGGCTGTTCTGTCCAGACTTCCCAGCCATGGTTTGCAGACATAAATGTTTCAGATAAGCCTCCAGGTCATGAGGTCCTTAATCCAAAGAGAATGGGACATCTGAGGCTTGCCAGGCACTGTGATATATCCTAGTGTAAAGTATACTACTAGCAACTCACAAATCCCTTGACTGCTAATGCAGTTGCACCATGTCGAAGATGGCACAGCTCCAGCCTATGGAGCCAGTGAATACTGACCTGTCACATCTAACCTGCCCCATTACCATGGTATCTGAGCACCTCTCAACCATTCTAATGCATTTATCCTCACAACACCACTGTGGGTAGTGCTTTCCTTCCCATGTTACACCTGAGAAACAGCAGAACATGGGCTTTAAGATACTGGCCCAAGGTCACACAGGAAGTCAGTGTCAGGGTCAGACTTGTCTCTAAAGTCCCTGGCTAATGGCCAAACCACCAGACCATCCTCCCTTTATGTAACTGTGTCAGGTGACTGAGGCCAAGGAATAAAAAAGAGTCTCTTCCCAGCATTTCTGTGTGTCATCTTTTTATTACAACATGTCAAAAGGAAACTCAGTCCCAAAATTGAGCAAATGAAACCACACAAACCCCTTCCTGTAGAAGGGAACGTAGGACAGAGCTGGAAGAGATGACTGTAGAGCTTCTAACTTTTCCTGGAAGGAAATGGTGCTGAAGAGAACTCCGAGAATGTGAAATTCTCCATATTACAATGCAGGGCGGACCCAGGGACACTGGCAAACTGCAATATGTTGCAGCAGAAGCATCCCAGGGGATGCATTATTCACAGCTAGATAAATTATTCACAAAGTTAAATATTGTGACTCATGCAGGAATGTCACTGCTTCTTCCCAACAAGCCAGGTAAGAGGCTTGAAGATTATGCTACAGACCTATTACTAATAAAACTAAGTCATGTGGAATTTGAACAGTTAACAAATGGACTAATTAGAGACCGGATCATTTGTGGTGCAAATGATTATCATTGTTCAGGAGGTCAGACTAGATGATCATAATGGTCCCTTCTGACCTTAAAGTCTATGAGTCTATGAGTCTATGAGGTCAAAGTGGGGGCTACTGTGAGACTTTGCAGAGAACAGCAGGCTATTTGGAGAGCCAATGAAAACTGTTTCCCACACAAAAGTGTTAACAAGCAGTAAAAAAAAAATGAAGGGCATTCAGTTAAAAATACACAACAAGGCATTAAGAAAGAATACAAGTACAAACAGATGGCTTTTCTTTGCAACAAACAGTATTGCCAATCCCAAGCTTTCAAAAACCATGAGTTCGAACTCCTAAAATCATGAGATTGACCCGTAAATCATGTGATTTTACAAAATAATAGATACTGGGTTCTTTTTATTCATCTACTGATATCTGAGCCTTTAGAGATCATGCTTTCAAGCTTTTCTCTGCACCCATGAGGGCTAGAAAACTTACTTTATTTATAATGAGATTCTTGTGCAATCACCTGACTCCAGGAGCTTCCAAAATATCATAAGACTCCCAATAAAATCATGGGAGTTGGTAGCACCTAAAATGTGGACACCATGACAAAAAAGTGCTGAGTTCAAGGAACATGGTGAATGAAAGCATTCTGTAAAAGGGTGCTGCTTTCAGCACAAATTGCAAAGGAAAACAAAAGCAAGCAAAATTCGTGAGTGCACAGCTGGAGGGCAAAGTTCCGGTACAGTGACAGAGTGCTTGGCTGAGTCATAATGAATCCACGAAGCAAGGCTCTACAACAGATTGGTTTGTGACACTGGAAATAAATGAACAAAAAAGAGACTTTCAAAATAGCTACTGAAGCTGAGTGCAATGCAATCACAGCAAGAGGGTACAAAATGATTAGTGACAGCTCTTAAACTAAAAAACTAAGCTTGTTTCCTACAAGCGGCATTAAATAAACCCATGTCGCAATGCTACACTGGCATGTCTGTATAAGGACAAATGCCACCCGTCAGAGTTTGGAACCAGGCCATTTTAACTTGGGTGGCTAACTATGACTATCAGAGAAAGGCTGGCTGGAAAAGAAGGATTCTGTTTTGTGAGAAATGGTGAGGCTTCAACGTTTGTTTTTTGTGCTGCACTGGAACAAAACCGAGACCTTTGGAAATGTTTCGTGCAAAAAAAACAAGAGATGCCCAGAATAGCAAATAGCCTGGGGGTAAAGGCACGCACCTGGGAGACCAAGAGTGGTGTCTCTGCTCTGATTCAAGTCCTGGCTCTGCCTGGCTTTTGACTTGGGTTTCCCAGAGACCACACGAGTGCCCTAACCCTTGGGCCACAGAGGGTATGTCTACACAGCAATCAAGGTCGGCTGATTGGTGCTTGCAGGGTTCGGACTGCTGGGCTGTAAAACTGCTGTGTAGATGTTCAGACTTGGGCTGGAACCCGAGCTCTGGGACCTCATGAGGGGCGAGGGTCCCTGACTCATAGGTGCCAACTTCCCCTCTTTCCCGTGGGTGCTCGATCCCCCAGCTCTGCTCTGGCCCCGCCCCCATTCCACCCCTTCCATGAGGCCCCACCTCTTCCCACACCTTCCCTGCCCCAATTCCAACCCCTTCCCCAAAGTCCCCGCCCCGGCACCGCCTCTTCCCCACCTCCTCCGCACCCCTCCTGGAGCATGCTAATGCTGCCAAACAGCTGTTTGGTGGCGACGGCCGGTCGGCCAGGCAATGCTGGGAGGTAGGCAGAGGAGCGGGGTCTTGGCATGCTCAGGGGAGGAGGAGGAGGTGGGGTGGGGGACGAGGGGGGCTTGGCTGCCGGTGGGTGCAGAGCACCCACTAATTTTTCCCCGTGGGTGCTCCAGCCCCGGAGCACCCATGGAGTCGACACCTATGCCCTGAGCCCAAACATCTACACAGCAATATTTAGTCCCACAGCTTAAATCCACTGACCCAGGTCTTTTATTCCAGTGTAGACATACTCAGAGTCTTTCTGGCTCAATGAATATTTAGTTATTTACACACATTGGAACAGCTCCAACAGGAGAGACTGACTCTACAGCCAAGCGATCCGGGCGCTCATCTCCTGCTTCAAAGCAGGGACTTGAACTTAGGTCTCCTACAGCCAGGTGAGTGCATCAGACTCTTGAATATTCTGGGGTGGGCTGGTCAGTCTGGCCATTTGTCCCACTCCTCATTCCTGCACCTGAGTTTTCCTAACAAAAACATTCAGTTGAGACCGAAACGTTTCTGATATAAGTTTTGGTTTTGACGCATCAGCTGTAGTATCTCACACACTCACAACTGTAGCCTCAGAATCCTGTAATGTTTTTATCCTAACTTCAGCCCAAGGAGAAGTGGGGAAGTGCCATTATCCACATTTACAGATGGGCAACTGAGTCACAGAGAAACGAAGTGGCTTGCCCAAGGTCAGGGCAGGAAACAGGGAATAGAACAAGGCGTACAAGTTACTATTTGAATAGAGCTGTGAAGATACAAAGTATTTTCTAGCTTCTAGATAGTCTTTATTAATAAAGTAGCAGGGCCGAGTGGATATTTTAAGGCACAAAGATCCTGTTTTCTGCATATGGTCTTAGTTATAAAACCAAAGGGCAAACAAATAGAGAAAATATGAAAAATAAACAGCATTGCTGCTCAATAGAATGTTTTTCAGCGTTTTCCATGAGGCTTCGGCTGCTCTGCAAGGCAGATTATAAAACAACTTTACAAACCACATTTATACTAAGAGCTACACTTATTGAAGTCCATTTCAAATACTTTCTGCCGGCCAAATTCCATAAATTAAACACTTGTCCAATAACGCATACCTCTCTACTTGGATTCTGTATTTCGTTTTTGGCTTTACAGGTCTCTCTCTCTCTTTTAAATCCGTTGAGAATACTAACAAAAAAAACCTGCTTGTTTTAGACATGGACCTTAAGAAATAAACCAGCAAAAATAAAATCGAAATAAAAAGAGACAGAGAGAAAACAGTACAGCCTTTCAGCCGTTCATGCCAGCTTACTAAAATAAGACATTTGTTCCATTATTTTACATGTTGATGCCACTGATAGACGCCAAATAACTGAAGCAAAGAAGCTTCTCTCAAGGTCCATTTCTGCAGGACAACATGCAGAGACAGCAACACCAGTTCTAAACAAAATCAATGCCTTTCTTAATCAAAGAAGATATGCTGGAATGACAAGGAGGGAATAAGGTCTGTTAGAGCAGTGGGTTAGGAGTCACAAATGGGTTCTCTCTTCAACTCACAAGGAAAGCTTGGGTAAGTCACTTACCAGTGACACCTCTCTGCCTCAGTTTACCCATCCATTAAATGGGGATACTACTTTTTACCTACATGGTCTACCTACACTCTTAGGGCAGGGATGCAGAAGTAAGTGTGGCTGTGAGGTTTTCCTGCTCCCCAGAGCAGGTGAGTGGGGAATGGGTGGAGGAGACTTGGCTTCACTTGCCAGCCAGTGTGGCTGGGCTGATGTAAGGGGTTTTGTACATTTCTTCTGGTAAAAGCCAGCAGTAAATTACTACTCCCTGGAGCAAGAAGAAAACAGGGGAGGGATTTTGCCCAAAGGAGGTATCTCTGAGGCCTTGTCTGAACTGTAAAGGGTTTATTGATATAGCTATCCTGGCAAACCCCCTTAGTGTAGACACAGTGTATACCAGCCATAGAACTCTCTTGCTGGTCTAGCTTATACCGATTCCCTGGAATATAATAAGCTATATCAGGAAAAGGACTTTTTTTTTTTACCAGTTTAATTGCATCTATACTTGGGCTTTTGCTAGTTGGTCACACGGAGTCTGCTTCTGCGGCTACTCCTAGATTGGTTCAGTTCAATGCATCACCGTGTGCTAATGGCTATGCCTAACAGTGAAGTCTAGATTGTGAAAGGTTAGATTCTGCCATCCCTACTCGTCCTGAGGTGTATTCTACTACTACTTGTTGAATCTGGCCCGAAAGTGCTTTGGGCTCCTTGGAGTTGGATGGAAGTAGCTATATAAGTTCAATGTTTTAATAGAGTAACCATCCAGGTACCTCTTCTTTTAATTCACATCACCTGCTTTTTAATAGAAAGTGAATAGGAAGTTTCACCTTTAGATTGCAACAGCTTAATATATGTTTCCCTGGTAACTACAACACCATGAGCCTTCCCGGAAAACCCCATTGGGTTACAGAAATGTAATGGAAAACTGCAGCGAGCAAATAGAAAGCAAACTCCTTGAATCTCTTGATTTTAAATTCTGGCAGCGACATAATTTCCCACAAGTTCATAAACATTTACAAAAAGGAGTTGTAGAAAAGCGGTCGTTTTCATCACCCAGATCAAAGCATGCATTTATCTTGATGTATTGGGTGCAGTCTCAGCAAGCTTTCGAGACATCCAGGTGACAATATTTAAGAAGCGACAGAAGCTAAATATTTGAACCTTTGAAGTCTGCAACGTTGCACCCCTTATAACACAGACATTGCTTCTCCTCTATATTGCCTATGCGACTGAGCTTTATATTTCAAAGATTGTAGACAATGGGTCAAACTCCCCAGCAGTGCTACCAGTGTTACCGGTTACAGACTTGTGTAAATGGAAAAAAGTACCGCAACTTGCACAGGCAGTCTGATACCGTAGTGCCAAGGGTGGTATAAAAACCCACACAGGTAATTTTGCCATTCACTGGAAGAGCGAAATGAATGGAACTTCGGGTTTGTTCTAAAGCTCACTGAATTCAGTGGAGAGACCCCCATGTACTTCAATGGGCATCAGACACTAACATGGGGGAAGAGCAAGAAGAGTGACAAACAGGAGGGTATAAGAAAGAGGAAGCTCTCTTTAGCTGACTGCACTGTTGCCGCTCCCTCCCACCTCAACTAAACTGACATGATTCTACTGGCCCATAACTCTTATTATCCCAGTGTAAATCCAGAGTAATCCAATGGAGTCCAATTTTCACCGCATTAACACCAGTGCATATCAGGAGTTATTCCTCAGCAGTGAATGTGATTACATTAGTGTGATTAATATTATCCACCAACCTCAACAGAGATACTCTAGATGTGCACTGATGTACTTGCAAGCTGAGTTTGGCCCCTTTGATGGGAAGTACGCCTGCTTACACCAGGTGCGAATTTGGTCTATACAGAGTACCGAATCAGTGCAAAGTAACAGTCCGTGGTTAGGCCACTGACACTCACTGTAACTGGCCGCTAACTTCCCCCGACCCTTTTGCATCATCATTGCATTTGGTTCAGGTTGTGAGGCAGAGCAAACACCCATCATGCTTAAACCGTTGAACTTTCCATTGTCAAGTATGTTTACACGTTGCTCTCAAAGAGCTGTGCACAGGACGAGTGCTTCATTTCACGAAGGATCTCAAAATTCGGCTTTGTTCCGAATTGGCGCAAAACCTGAAAATGCTGACACTTTCTGCAAAGGAAAGATCGGGGCTGTGGAGGGAAATAATTTCAGTTCATTCTAAACATTTTGTTTTGACAACATCAAAACATTGTGTTTCCATTTTAACTTTTTAATTTACATGATCATATATAATCCAACACAAATACAATTTGAAACCAAGTGAATTGATTCATTTAACTGTCATTTGATTATGAATGAGAACATAGAGTCTCACTAACATTGAGAGCTAGCTTTATGCTATCAAGTCTTAGCCCTACATAAAGGCCAATGCGGATCGCCACTGTTCCAGCAGAAGCATTGGAGAGGCTGTAAATTGGACTGTAAATTGTAGCAGAGGTTTTATCAGGCCTATGCTCGTAAAACACTGTGACATATTTGGTTACAAAGAATTCCACTAACATGCAATGAAACGTCGGTGTGCACTTACTCATGAGGTTTTTTTAGGTACAGTTGACGAGGTTCCTTCACAAAGTTCTAAAGGCTGGATCTGCAGTTGGTGTAAATCAAAGGAGTACCTTTGACTTCAGTGAGCTATGCCAGTTTACACCAGCTGAGCATCTAGCCCAGAAAGTTTAGTTTCTTATCAAAACCTACGCACATTCCCCCTGGGTAACCGCACTGTCCAAGTCTACAGCCACTTTTGTTATCGATTTTCTTGGGAACAAAGAGGACCTGAGAAATTATAGCCAGTCAGCCTAACTGATGGAAAGATGTTGGAACAAATTATTAAACAATCAATTTGTAAACACTTAGATAATAGGGTTATAAGGAATAGCCAGTGCGGATCTGTCAAGAACATATCACACCAAACCTGCCTAATTTCTTTCTTTGACAGGGTTACTGGCCTAGTAGATGCGGGTAGGGAGGAAAGCAGTAGCCATGATAAATCTTGAGTTTAGTAAGGCATTTGACACAGTCCCAAATGACTTTTTCATAAGAAAATTAGGAAAATGTGGTTTAGATGAAATTACTATTTGGTGGGTGCACAACTGGTTGAAAGACCATACTCAAAGAGAAGTTATTAATGGTTTCCTGACTTGATGGGTTATGTGTACACTGCAAGTAAAACCCCATTGCTAGTCCATGCCAGCTAATTGGGACTTGCAGGGCTTGGGCTAAGGGGCTGTTTCATTGCAGTGTAGATGTTTGGGCTAGAGCTGGAGTCCAGGCTCTAGGATTCTGTGAGGTGGGAGGGTCCAGGAGCTCAGGTCCAGAGGATTTGTATAGTGCCAGAACATCTGCTCTACCCGGCCACAACCTGGCCCCATCTGCACAGCAGTGTGCCCTTTGACATGCCTGGCACGCACACTGCGCGTGGAGCCTCCCCAGTGCCTGCCCTTGCCTTATGGAATGGCACCGGTCCTGCTGCCAGAGGAGGGAGACGGCATGTTGCCGCTAATAAAACAAAACACATGAAAAAGCAGTGGGTCTAATTCATCCCTGGTGTAACTCCACTTATGGTAAAGATCTGACACCAGGGATGGAGTTGGACCCACCTCAAATCACTCAGGCAATGAGCCAGATTCATTCCTGGTGAAAAGCCAACAACTTACTGAAGGGGCATCCGGGCCAGCGGAACCTGGCCCAGAAACCTAAGTCAGAATTGTGTGCACAGATCCAAAGTCAGCATTTGGCCCTACCTATGCAGCAGTGCAACCTCCAAAGGTGGAGTTCGGATTTGATCATAAAGAATCTGAAAGCGTTTCCCAGAGGATGATTTTATGAGAGGGGAAAACCTGCCTGTTGTAGGAGGCAAGAATGGATTAATCACATTGAAAACCGAACAGATATCTGTACAAAGGTCTATAACGGGGAGCTAAATGCACAACCCACATTTTTGCCCACGCGTTCCCCAAAATATTTACTCACGTAGAGTCTTCTCCAAATGCCATTAAAGTCAGCGGGAATCTTTCTGCTGAGAATCATTACCTGTTAGGTCCACTCACTCTGGGGCACCTGGCATTGGCCACTGTCAGTGGACAGGATACTGGGCTGGATGGACGTTTGGTCTGACCCAGTACGGCCTTTCTTATGTTATGTTCTTAATCACACCCATACAATATTTTTATATTTGAACAACAAAAAAAATATCCACCTAAATCTTGCCAGCAGGGAACACAGAGAGATAATGATAACATCGAATTTTTATAAAGCACTTTTCTTCAGTAGATCTCAACGTGCTATACAAGAGTATGATTCCCATATTACAGATGGGGAAACGGAGGCAAGATACTGGCATAAAGTCACCCAGCACATTAGTAGCAGCAGAGTTGGGACTAGAACCGAGGTTTTCAGAATCCAAACGCACTGCTCCATCCACTAGACAACACTGCTTTTTACTCTTAAGAAGAGCTCAGATACTATGGTGATGGGGGGGGGTCAATATAAGAACCCAACTACACATAAATGTATCTGGAGGTGCCAGATATCACAGATTTGAGGGTTTGATCTTTCTTTTCCACCCAGATCTTTTATTTTTGCCATATAAGTGAAATACAGTAAATGAACCCTGTGGTTAACGGCTAAAGAGTGCTGCTTAGTGCACCGTAGCCTCATTCTTTAATGGTTAATAATTGTATTGGTTATCAATTAACACTAATTTAATGAGCTGGGGGGTAGTCGGGTGCTAGTCCCAGAATCAGACACGACAGAATTAAAACAGACACGTTCAAAATCTTGTGGGGAACCCTGATGTGTATAGCGAAGACGCTCACACGGAGGGCAAAGCAAAGCCATAGTCACTTTTATTAACACAACCAGCAAAAACAAGAAAGCACCAAACCACATAAATAGGAGTAGTACAGTATTTGGTATCCTTCCTTGCATATGCTCATATACTTATATAGGCCTACCCTTCCTTGGGGATCTGGCGGTAAGAGGCAAAGGACTTGGTATGTCAAATGAGTCTGATGGTCCAGACCCCAACGCTTGAAGGTTGGTGATAGATGATGACAATGAAGAGCTGAAGGGTCAATGATGAAAAACTCACTATCACTTACATGGTGGTCTGGGCTATTATAGAGCTTGGGTAGCTGTCATGAATATTCATTCGGATGCCCTGCTCCCACGTCCATATCTAACTTCCTCACCCTAATAATACTCGGCTGCCTTTACCCTATAGATTTACATATTAATGCTTTTTAGCTCAGTACCATATATGCCAACTATGGCTAAGGCAAGTTTATGGTTAAACATCTGCCAACGATTTAATCCTAAAATATCTAAGCCTAGTATCAATTCAATATACCTGCGGTTGCCTGGCATCATTATGTACCAACTCCCTTCTTAAACAAGCTATTCACAGTTCTCCAAAATCTAGGGGAACTGACGGACCATTTTAATCTGTGCTAAGGGTCATAGGCTTATGCTTCACTTATTTTAATCTGTTTAAGCCAATGTTTTACAGCATCCGGGCCTGTACGTTCCTTGCATTACTGCTAAGTAAAATAAAATGTTAAGCTACCTCTATGGGCTACAGCATGGAGGAGCAGGACCACTAGGACTGGCGACACGTTGTTTCTATTCTGTGACATAGGACAAGTCTCTGAACCTCAGTTTGCCCATATAACCCCAATAGGGAAGAGAATACATCCCCTGCCCAAAAGGGTTGTTGTGAGAATTAACTTATGATCATAGAGCACTTTGAGATCTTTGGATGAAACATGCCATGAGACTGCAATCATCTTTCCTATCCTGTGCAATAGACATAGAAGACAAGGTTATAGGATGGTCAGGCAGCCTCTTGAGGCCTGATCCAAAGCCCACTGAAGTCAATGGACAAACTGGTGTCCATCAGTCAATGTCACCAGAGAAAGCCAGAGAATTACAAGGCAAACAACAAAAACTGATCCCGGGAACATTTGAGTAATAAACACCCTAAGGGACACATGTGAGAGCAATGTGACCTGCCTGGCTTGTTCCCATTTGGTGGATGCTCACTGAGGGCCAACACATTTAATGTTCAAGGAGGAAAGATGTTTGGGCAGCAGAAGCCGACTTGGAAGCTGTCAAGTGATTTGTTTCCATTTCCCTAAATCAATTTGAAAAGTCAGGTCAGCTTTACCGCCCTGCAATAAACCCAATCAGAGTTTATGTGAGTTCAGGATGGTGTAATCTGTATGTTTTGGATGCACTAGGAGAAGAAGAAACGTTTGCAGCCAACTTACCAGCATGTTTCTCATTTGACATATCAACAAGTTGGTTGAGGTAATGTGAGAGATAAGTGTTTAGACTGAAAATATTTAAGAAGCTGAGAATCTGGAAATGGGAGCTAGTTTTGGAGTTCTGAAAAGGACATAACATAGGGCCTGAATCAAACCCCAGTGAAGTCAATGGAAAGATTAATTAACTTCAACATCCACCCACCACAGTATCAAAGAAACTAACATTTATCCACGTAGCTAAAACACTTGGCTTTTTGTCAGTTTTCAAAATCAAGTGGAACTATAATTCATAATAATAATTACTATTATTATTACTGATTGAGTTGTATATATTACCTTCAGCAAGCGTCAAAGCACTTTACAGAATTACAGTCTATATTGATCCCTACCATATACAGATTAAGTGATCTAGCACAGAAGTCACTACACTTTGCAGTCACCTCTGTGTTAGCCATTACGGGTCTGAAGCAAAGCCCAGTGAACTCTGTGGAAGTGTATATTAGTCTAATTTTATCTGGTTCTCTCTAAGTATTTTAATGCTACTTTCCTCGGTACATAGCTTCTTTCATCCTAGGATTTTGAATAATACTTTGCACTTCTCTGTCCATTTAAGATCTCAAAGTGCTCTACAAATAATAAATCAATCCTGAAACACCATCTGAGATTGGTACTATCATTGTCATTTTACAGATGGGGAAACTGAGCCAGGGAGCATTTACGGCTGAAAGGTTCAAATGTGAGCACCGAACCAATAGTCAGGCACCTAAATAAACGGCCTGTTATTTGGAGGTGCTGGCCTACAGTACCTTCCGCTGAAGTCAGTGTGAAATTCTGGCACTCAGGACTAAAGCCAGCAGGGAACTTTTACAACAATACGTTTTTTCATTGGAAAATGCTGATTTGTCAAATCTGAAAGTTTTCATGGGAACGTGCGGGTTTCGACAAAAAACTTTTGTCAGGAAAGTTGCTCACGTCCAGGATGGAATTTCCCTTCAAAACCACAGCGTATGCCACCCCAGAATAACCAACAGCCCTGTGGGTAGGGCAATCACCTTGGCTATGGGAGACTAAGGGAGTCCCTTCATTACCTGATTCAGGCCAGGGATTTGAACCTGGGTCATCCATACCCTAAGGGAGTGGCATAACCACCAGGCTGTTGACTTTCCCCAGATTTTCTTGTGCTCTCTCTCAAGTTTTCAAAAGACCTCCATTTTGTTCTGCATCAGAATGGAAGCAAATTTCAAACCACCAGATTTTTTTCATGAAACACAATTCTTGTTTTCTGGCCAGCTGTTGTCAGCAGTGCTGAAAAGTCAGACCACTTATTTAGATGTCTATGTGAGGATGTAGGTGCCTGCATTTAGACCCCCCCATATTTGAAAATGTTGACCTTAATCTCTCTGAGCTTCAGTTTTGTCATGCAAAATGGAATAATAATACTTACCTGCCTCAAAGGCATCTTGTAAGGATTTAGTAATTAGGGCTTAGTTAAGAACATAAGAACACAAGAAAGGCCGTACTGGGTCAGACCAAAGGTCCATCTAGCCCAGTATCCTGTCCACCGACAGTGGCGAATGCCAGGTGCCCCGGAGTGAGTGGACCTAACAGGTAATGATCAAGTGATCTCTCTCCTGCCATCCATCACCCTTCTCTGACAAACAGAGGCTAAGGACACCATTCGTTACCCATCCTGGTTAATAGCCATTAATGGACTTCATCTCCATGAATTTATCCAGTTCTCTTTTAAACCCTGTTATAGTCCTAGCCTTCACAGCCTCCTCAGGCAAGGAGTTCCACAGGTTGACAGTGCGCTGTGTGAAGAAGAACTTCCTTTTATTTGTTTTAAACCTGAGTAGTACATTGGTGAGGGCCCTCCCAAAGCCGATGCACTGCTTAAGCCCTTAAAATAGGGTTTATGTGAGATTTAAGTAGTGTATAGAACAGACGTTGAGCCCTCTCCATAGGGGTGAATTTCACCTTTACTGGGGCTACTTGCAGAGCAAGGACTTAAAACAGCAAGGTGCTTATGCATGTGCTTAACTTAGGCATGTGAGTAGTCCCATTGACGTCAGTTTCACTACTCTCATGTTTAATGTATCTTGCTGAATCAGGGCCTATGGGTAACTGGTGAAATTTGCCTCTGGGCAGAGGCGCTAGCACAAGGTCTATGCCGCATGATGTCCCCCATGGCTCAAGAGGGATTTAAGTGAGGTATAATTTCAAACAAGAGTTGCTGGGGTTCCCACTGTTGTGATTGGGGGCTTGGGTTTCAGGTCTTTATTATGCACTCAGAATACTTGAATCACCACTTGAACTAAATGAACACTTACTGCACAGGTATATAATTGTTCTTCTTACTATCTATTACTTGATTGGGGTTAGGTAAAGTTAGTAGCAGAATTAAATGAATTTTCTTTGAAAATTATGCATTGCAAAGGAAGAGGTATAAAAGTTACGCTATACATTGCAAATGTCTCCAGGGCTGGTTTTATAGATCTGATTATATTTCTCTTTTAATGTTTATTTTCTTCCTCCGTGTCATTTCCGCTTTTGCATCTCAAGACTCATTACAGTTTTATTATCTTTTTTAATAAAATCAATGGCTGCAAAGCAGAGAATTATGTTTTTGGAATAAACAAGTCTAAAAAACCATAAATATAAATTAAGTATGGTGGCTGTGAAAAGGACTTTTCTGAAGTCACTAAGCCTAAACTGAAACCAATTAATAGCTGACCTTTCATTTTTATGGACCATGGTATAAATCTGACTTGGCAGGTCTGAAAGGATCTGACTGATAGCTGAGCTGCATTAAAAAAATAAATGAGTAAAATTAGTGTTCATGAAAGGGGACAGATTGACAGGCCAGGAAATGGAATCAGTCCTCATGTGCCTTATCCAAAACCTATTGAAGTTAAGGAAAGTTCTTCCTTGAGTTTTTCCTTCAGTGGGTTTTGGATTAGATCCTTTGTCCATAACACCAGTACAGTGTAGTTGTGGGGCTTAGTTATGTCTATAGGTGTGCTTTGAGATCTGTGCATCAAAGGCGCTATAGAAGTGCAGAGGAATATTCAGATTTGGACGCTGTTCAAATGCTTTCCACGGAGCAAGGGAAATTCTAACACAAGAAGGCAGGCAAGTGATACTGAGCAACTGTGATGCATAAAGCAAGGTGCACAGCAGAGGCAATGGACAATTTGAGGTCAGCAATTTGTAAGAAAGATAATGTTGTATCACTTAAGGACCCCTCTAAGAACAGTCAATAAACCCAACAATGGAGAAATTTTGCACATAGTCATGAATCTACCAGTATTTTTTACTGCCTCTATTAGAATTAGCTTCATTGATTACTGAGGGGTGGAGGGAAGGAAGAAGAGGGGTGCTTATAAAAGGCATTCTTGCCTTCTACAGCATAAATTATTTAGAGGAAGGTGACTGCCTACCACAATTAAATACCCAGGGGAATATTTTCAAAGCACCTAAGTGACTTAGCAACCTAAGTCCTATTTTCAAAAGTGAATTTCAATGCGGGGCTCCTTTAGGTGCTTTTGAAAATGTTTATCCCTAGTTAATTAAGTAAGTTTGTACATGGAAAGACAGGGATATCACCAGCTACAGATACTTTGGCAAGTCTTATCAGTTTATACCACCAAGTATAAGCTTTGTTTACACTCATCACCGATAGGTCCCAATCCTGCAAGCCCTTAAACTTGTCTTTTCACTTGAAGCATGTGCGTCATCTTGTTAACTTCAGTGGGATGACTAATAAGTGTAAAGTTAATGTGCTTATGTATTTGCAGGATCAGGGCTTTAACTTGCATTGCTAAAGTACAAATGCTATTAGTGATCATAACAGAATCCAGTGCTTTTCATCCACAGGTGGTCTTTATTCTCTGTAAAGAAATATTTTCTTACGTAGGTTCTATTTTTACTGCCGTTTAATTTCTTTGTATCCATTTGTTCTTTTATTATGGGAAATGAGGAAGAACTGACAATAGGCGTTCAGCCATTTGTAACTACTGTTTTTATTATTCTTATTCTTTGCATTATATTTAGGGCCTGGATGCGCCAATCAAGGATCAGGGCCGCAGGATGCTAGGCTCTCTACAAATAAGGCACCCCAGAGGGCATACATTTAATAAGTTTATGAAAGGACACAACAGGCCAATAAAATGGACAAAAAGAGGTTGAGAGGGAATTGAGAAGGCTGCAGTAAAGGAGCAACTTTTGACACAGTCAGCAGGAACCTCAGCTTGCCATTTGACTAGCCGTTGTCACATGGCAATCAACTATAGGCAGCACAGCAGAGGCGTGACTCGGAATACCTCCTCAAGTCTTAGGTAACTCTTCTACTTCCTAGTCCTCCTTCCTCTTCCTTCGGGATCCAATCGCTTTCTAGGCTCAATGGGTAAATGTATCCTGGGTGATGAAATGCTACTGTCCCAAGTGGACACAAGCCAGGGATAAATTTAGCCCAATGTTCTAATAGTCACAAAAATGTAAAACTAGACAGTGGTGAGGCCACTGGTGTGCGGTGACGACTGTCTAGCACGCTGAACAGTCGTGTCTCATTGTTTCCTTGTACTCCACTGTTTGGATCCATCTGCTGTCTTTTGTCTCATAAGGTCTTTGGGGTTGGGGCTGTCTTATTTGTTCTGTGTTTGTACAGTGCTTCACACAAAGAAGTCCTGGTGCATGCCAAGGACTCCTAGGCACTACGGTAATACAAATCCTCCTCGCCACTGAACGCATAAAGTAATCCTTACTCCTGCCAATAGCGCTTTCAGAACAATACAGACATTCTCATTAATTCCAGACGAATCATTATTGTTGCTGTTATTACTTTTTTGTCACTCGGGATTTGCCGGGGGACTGGGGAGCTCTACTCGACCTGACTACTGCTTTTATTAAAAAAAAAAATCCAAATGGGATTTTTCTGAAACCACTAGCAAGGTGCCCATGCATCCCTGCCGCCCTGTTGCAGCACCCTAATACAGACTAAGCAGAGGGCGATTCAGAAGAGATTGTCATGGAATTTTTTGTGGAAACACTCTTACACCCGCAACTATCCAGGGGACCTTTGCCTGAGTAAAAGTTGAGAGAATTTGGGCTCTGGCCCACTGTGCCTAGCACAAAGCACTGCACTAAGTTCCATTTTGATATTTCACTCTCCTGGGGGAGCAAAGGAGAAGGCAAAAAAAAAGTCAGTCTACCAGAGATGTGATAAAAAAAAAATCACTGTTACAACATTAGCATGTGCCTGGGTGTTGGACTGGGGGCAGTAAATAACTCAGGATATTGATAGCAAGGAGTTCTGGAGCTTTTCACTACTTGCGCAAATCAAGGTGAAATCTTTAGTGGCCAGAAGTTATCATTATTATTATAGTTTGTACTAACATCATATCTAGGAGCCCGGACCAGGACTTCGCTGTGCTAGGTGCTGTACAAACACGGAAGAAAAAGAAGGTTCGTGCTCCCATGAGCTTACAATCTAAGTATAATATAAAATAATAATATTTGGCTCTTACATAGCACTTAAAAGAGGTCAGCATTATTACCACCATTTTACAGATAGGGAAACGGAGGCACAGAGAGGTGAAGGGACATGTGCAAGGTCACCCAACAGGCCAATGGCAGAGCCAGGAACAGATTCGCAATATTCTGAGTCCCAGTCTAGTGCTCTTTCCACTAGGCTACACTGCCTCTTAGACAAGAGACAACAGGTGGATGCAGATAGATGGGGAAGTATAAAGAAACGATGGGTCAGTCTGGTGACTGTTCAGTGGTCTGTATGAAGTGAAATGGGGTCTTAGACCAGCTCTAAGAAGACACATGTCCACAGCAGAAAACGATTAGCCCCACAACTGGTATTAGCTGACCCCCATAGTCAACAGTGGAAAGAGACAGGAGCAGAGAGGTAAGGAGGAATGAGGTTGCGTCAGTTCTGAAAGCAAAGAAAATTAGCTTTCATTGGATATGGGGGATAACGGGGAGTCAGTGAACGGTCTGAAGAGAGGCTGGTTATGGCAGGCTAGGTGGTTGATTGCAGCTACATTTTGGACACACTGAACAAATGGGTTGAGAGGAAGGAGAATCGTGAACCTGGGAGGCCAGAACCATATAATGAAAAGTGGGAAGAGGCAGCATGCGGGGGGCGGAGGAAGACAATAAAAGCTATTTGCACAAGACACATGAAACATCCCCCAGAGCATCTCCTGAAAGTTTTCCTTTGAGCACAAACCTCTGCCACACAGCGGAAAGCAATCCATTGGAATAACCATGTGCATACTGTAGCTGCCACTCCGTATATCAAATTAGTAAAGCCTAATAAATCCCCCGTTATGTTGTTGCACTATAGAGAATACAGGTGCCTTTCTGCATAACATTTTCACACAACCCAGCAGGAGCTACACTTTAAGCCTAAATGGCATGCACTTCGTTGTCTAATTTTTGCACGTTAATCCTCTCAAGATGTCTGTTAACGTAAACCTCATTAATTAATGTTCCTTTGACATCTGGCAGTGTACGATGCACTGTTTTAATAAAATCAAGACTGCAGTGTAGTCTTATTACCATGAATCATAACATCAGTGACACTTTGTGGGCCTTAAAATAATTTCACTTAATCCACGACAAAGGTGTCCAGCAAAGCAGAGATACACCACCACTCTACCATTCTTCTTGTTGCATTTTCTTTAAGGCCAGATTATCCTAATATGGATATTCTGGAGGATGGAAAGAGTCTTCTCTCAACCATGCACATCCCATGGAAAGAGTGAGGGACATTTGCACACTTGGGCTTAAGGGAGAAAAAAAAACTCAACTAGTGGATCATCATGAAAATAGGTCCTTTGTCTCAGTTGAAAAGGGTCCCCAACTTTAGTTTGTGGCTATGGCGTAATCTGCACCTCTAGCCCCCAACACCAGGTCCAGAATGTGTCCAGGTTCAACAGATCAATCAACACAATAAACATTAAAAAGGAAAAGAAAAAGAAAAGAAGTGAATCCACATTCCTCTACCCGTCTTCTTTTTGGACTGGAGGTAGAAGGCACCAAAATACCACAGTAAAGGCCGCTCTTGCATTGTCTCCATTCTGACACATCTGGGATCAACTAGTACCTGAGATCTGGAGACAGATCCTGAAATTTCAAGCCTGGTTTCCAGACGAAAGAGTACTGGGGCTAGATCCACACAGGCATTTAGGCACCTAACAGCCATTTTAGGCACCTAAATCCAAAATTTAGACCCTGAACCCCTCCCCCACGCTCAGCTGCTGCCTAACCTTGTTGGTGCCTAAAATTTCTGCTGGCAAAGTCCCCTGGGTGTCTTCATTTCTACTGGTGGGAATGCACAAAACTGCCTTAGTCTTGACACCCGGTACCTCGCTCACACCTAAGCCATGTTGGGATCCTCAAACGAGGCAAGGGAATGACTATCTTGCCTATGTGGATTGATCTGGTAGGTGTGCTCTGAAAATGCCTACTGGATCAGCCTCTGGAGCAGGGAGTGGAAGCTGGGTCTCCCAGGAGAGTGCTCTAACCACTGGGCTATAGGGTCACTCCCACGCTCACTGGTCTAATGAATATTGCAATATGTCATACGAAGAGGAACAGCTTCAACGGGAGGGATTGAGAGCAACCACCATGACTACCCTCTAACCCAGTGGTTAGTGCACTCTCTGGGAGAGCTGGGTTCAAGTCCCTCCCCCACATCAGGCAGAATGAGGATCTGAAACTTGGTCTCCCCCATCCTAGGTGAGTGCTCTGGTTACAGGGCATAAGAACATCACCATCCTCTCTGCTTTTAGAAGGAAAAAGACTGACATAGGTTAGGTGCAAGATACGTGGCATGCTTGATGATGAACAGATGCCCAGACAATTTACAGGACAACTACACAACACTGTGGCAAGACCAGCTCTTCTGTACAGAACAGAGAGGGGAGGGATAGCTCAGTGGTTTGAGCATTGGCCTGCTAAACCTAGGGTTGTGAGTTCAATCCTTGAGGGGGCCATTTAGGGATCTGGGGCAAAAAAATTGGGGATTGGTCCTGCTTTGAGCAGCGGGTTGGACTAGATGACCTCCTAAGGTCCCTTCCAACCCTGATATTCTATGATTCTATGACCCAGAAGAGGCACTTGAGAAGACCTGAACCTGTTGAACTGAGATGTTTGAAGGCAGCAAGAGGGGTGACATCGCTGGACCACACGTGGAATGATGTCATCAGGAGCGAGACCAAGGTCTGCGATGTCGGAGAGGAGGCTGGGATGGTATGGGCGTGTATGATGGATGGAGGAAGGGAATCCTGTTAGAGAGGCACTTGAAACTAGAGCTCAAGGGAGAAGAATAAGGAGACCGCCAAGCAAACGGTGGATAGATTGTGTAAGGGAGGACAGAGTGGATATAGAGCTAGCATTGGACTGGCAAGCCTGCAAAAAACTGATTAAATAAATATATATGGAGATATGCCTATCTCATAGAACTGGAAGGACCTTGAAAGGTCATCAAGACCAGTTCCCTGCCTCCACTAGCAGGACCAAGTACTATCCCCTGACAGATTTTTGCCCCAGATCCCTAAATGGCCCCCTCAAAGATTGAACTCACAATCCTGGATTTAGCAGGCCAGTGCTCAAACCACTGAGCTATCCCTGCCCCCTGACCCCAGTTACTGGATAAAGGGGAAGAAGCTTAGAAGTACAACATAGTTTTACAGGAGGGCTCTGTCTGGCTTATGAGGAGGTAAAGAAAATCTCACACAAAGACAGCAGTGGTACATTGAGATGAGTCCATTATTAACCCAGTTACATTTTATTAACCCGGTTACAACTTTCACTCCATTGGGTTCCCAGACACATGGATAAACAAGGCCAGACTAGTCTTACTGAAATACATACTTATCTCACCCTGCCATGCATTAAACATTGTGGTCTTTGCACATGAGAAGCTGTAGTTGCCTGTGTCTCAGGGACAATTTTAACAACAAAATGATTCACCTCAGGGGACTTCTCTCACTTTTCCATTAAAAAAAACCAACCCAAATCCAAACAAGTGATGTTTTTATGATGTGAATTATAGCCCAATAGGAAATGAACTCAGAATATCAAACTGCTTTCAGTTGGGTAATTTCCTAGGAAAGAGATTTCTCCCCCACCTGGGAAGGGGCAGTTGCCTATTCTGCAGTCAAAGGCAGGCAGCTAGAAGGCCACATTCCAAAGGTCAAAGGCTAACTTTCATTCACAGAAACATCAGAGACCCTTTCGGATTTTAATTGCAGAGAGGTCATTTGTACGGCCAAGTGTACAATGGACTCAGGCAGAACTATGCTCAGAAAATTCAGCTCAGGTTCTGCTGCGGTTCAGAACGGACGACAACTTTAAAAGTGGAGAAAAATAGTGCTCTCCGAAACTCCTGACTTCTCTGTTGGTTTGTTGTTTATAGATATATGCATTAGATACATAAGCAAGCCAGCCAAATTCCATCCTCATGGACGGTTCAATGGAAAGTTAGCTTGAAAATACAGTATATCATATTTCATGAATTTAATAGGGTTTTCATGATTTTACAAAGTGCTTCAACCAGACACTCACAGCTGGGGGCTGCACAGCAGGAGACCTAAAACACTGCATCTGTGTTTTTCAACTCTTGCCAGAATCCATTGAATTTGATCCGGAATGACTATGCATCTTTGGAATGTACATTCACTTTTCTCTTGCCTTATCCAAATAAAAAGAAGGGGGGTGGGCAAAGAGTCCTATGAGAATTCCATATGGAAACACTAAACTAGCATTATAAGGGATTTCCTATAAACAAAATTATGGTCACAAATTTTGGACTCCAACCACATTTAAAACAAAGGGCCCTTTTGTGTTTCTTTTTAAATATATAAATACACACACACACATTTATATATAATCATTTGAGGTTCATTTGCAGTCTCTCTCTCTTTTTTAAGGATCGCAGCATTCCTATCAAGAGCAAACTTTAATCGCCCTGCGCACTAAATCCCCTGAAAATAAGTAACCAGGGCAACTTCAAAAGCCCATAATTAGAAGCACATGTGTGCTGTTACAAATTTCTGGCTGAGGCGGCTGGGTTGTAATTTAATGTTATGATCTGCCATAAATATTATCCATAATGAGCAGACTTCATGTTACACTTCTGTACGTCAGATAACGGCAATATTTTTTGTCTGCTTTTGTTCAATCATCAAAGTTTAAGTGAAGTTAAAAAAATAATAGTAACCAGGTCTCCAATCAAGGAGATGACTGTTCTTTGCACTCCTTACTCTAAAAAGAATTAGGGATTTTATTTTATTTTCACAGTTTAAAATGTGATAAATAGAGAGTAGGAGGTGATGGGAGCAGGGAAACGAGCACCAGAGCTTGGGAAAATGATTGTTTGAACGAGTTTCCTGTAACAGCTTCCTGGGAGGAGTTCTGTATTTTCCAGAGCATCCTTACAGCTCACTCCCATCAGGGAATCTGGATAATTTCTTTCCCTGTGTTATAGCTAGTCTATGGCCAGTTGTCAATTACGCCGGAGAAACTGAAGTTGGGGAGATGGAATGTGGCACGTCACCCTGAGAAAGGCTTTTGATGTTGCTTCCAAGCCCCGGAGGGGTGCAGTGCCAGGCGGTAAATTTACAAATGTAGAGCTGTCAAGATTATGCTTTGGTTTTCTAGATGTGTGTGATAAGATTCAGAAATAACTCGGGGCCATGGAACGAGTTCACAGCTTCATGACTCATGCAAAAGAAGTTGTGTTATTTTGAACTTTAACCAAATGCAAAGGCTTCATGGATTTCCTACTTTGTGCCATGAGACCCCCTGTTTTCGGTGGCAGTACTAACCTCACCTGGTCTATTTGTCCCCTGAATCACAGTACTAGTCACAAGTCTTTCTTTAGTATAGTTTAGGGTGACCAGACAGCAAGTGTGAAAAATTGGGACAGTGGGTTGGGGGGTAATAGGAGCCTATATAAGAAAAAGACCCAAAAATCGGGACTGTCCCTATAAAATCGGGACATCTGGTCACCCTAGTATAGTTTCTTGGCAGATATAGCCACACCACTGAGCCTCGGAGGAACAGGTAAGTGTCATGCTGTCTTGCGTGAGATCTGTGCACTAGACAGAAAATAGTTAATGCTCTCAGTCAATATCTGCCCATGGATAACAGTCAGGCCTCCTATATTTTTCATACTCAAAGAACAACCATTTTGTCCAAAGACTTTTATGTTGGAGCCAGGAAAACAATGTCTGTGTGAGTGTGTCCTCAGTACAGGTTGCAGCAACACAACCACAACAAAACATGGTCTCTGTAGCTCCACATTGGTAGAGTTGTTTGAATGTAAAGGCATTAAACAAAGGCAGAACAATTTCGAGCTACATGCAGCACAAGATCCAACTTGCTTTAGATCAAACTAATCGTGGGCCAAATTCATCCCTTGTGCCAACTTTCACTCACCTCAGCAGGGTTATACCCAGGGACGAATTTGATCTTGTTTTCTTTGTAAGGAACAGCAGAGCAAACAGAAAATATGGGACTGCAAACATTCCAAGACTGCCAGATTATCTCTGGAAAGGCTCTGCAAGGTACTCTCGAAACCTCAGAGACATAGGAAAGAAGATAAAGGCGCCCATCAGTTCCCATGGTGGATAAGCGGCTCCCTTTCTGACTACACTGGATTTCTTTTATTAAGGCTCTGGAATGATGGTTTTTCACTTCCAGTTTCTGGAACCAACATATGGGGGGAAGGGCTGTTGTCAAGGCATTTCTAACCAGAAGCGAGAGAAATGCCCATTCTCCTTAGACTTCCTGCATAATTTTGCAGACTCAGGATGTTCAGATAATGTCCGGAGCACCACTGAACGTTTGAGTGCTTTTCTGAGTCTAACCGGTGGTCATATTTTTGCTGCACATTGATCATGGATAAACAGCTAAGGGTGCACAACCAAGTCGTCCAGGCCACATATTAAACTGACCATGAACTGAGGTCCCTTCCAACCCTGAGATTCTATGATTCTATGATTCTATGAACACTGTATATCTTTTGAAATATGCCCTTTAGATTTTAAATATGTGGTTTTATAATAACACTTAGCACTTCACTAGGGCCTTCCAGCCAAAGTGCTTTAAAAACAATGACTTACGTCTCCAAATAAAACCAGTGTGCCATCCGTACCCAGCTGAAAATTTGGCCCTCAGTGACTTTCCCCACCTTGTAGAAGAATCTGTAGCAGAGTCTGAATTAACACAGTTCTTCCGACTCCCAGATCTGGGCATATGTTTAAGACTGTTCTCCTGAGTCCCAGTCCAGTGCTCTAAGATCAGGGATCCATTATGCTAGGTACTGTAGAAACACAGTCTGCCTTTTTTCTTTAGAATGAGGATGGGAGAGGAAACAGAGGTGAACTGACTTGCCCAAGGTCACAACAGGTCAGTGGCAGAGTCAGGAACTGAAATTAATGCCGTGACTCACTGTCCAGTGCACCATTGGACCATACTGACTCCCTGCCCACTTGTATACCCTCTGCTGGTTCTTCGGCAGAAAACCTGACTTACCAAAAGAAGTGGATACGTTGGGCTGAATTTCTCTAATACTTCTTTTAACCAAGTTACTCTGTACTGCAAATGCACTGCTGTGACTCAACTTTGGTGTGCCAGGAACACCCTTACAGCATACACACCTCATAAAAGGAATGTGGCTCAGGGAAGCGAGGAGGATAAGTGGGCCACCTGGAATGTTGTTATATATACTGTAACAATTCTGAAGCCACCTACATTGTACAGGTGTCGATATGCCACATACCTGATAACTCAGAACATCATCACAGCGACAGGGAAAATGTTATTAACAGAGATCCCAGAAGCGAGTTTGGCATTTTACAGCTATGTAATTAGACAAGTCTTGGCCACAAAGACCTTACAAACTAAGCATACAAAAAACAAAGGTCAGGGAAGGAAAGCAACTATAGAGATAAAGAGACCAATGTAATGCTTGATGCTCGTCTTGTAGAGTCCTCACTCTTTGTAGCCTTTTTCTTGCCATCTTTCCCTGGTGATTCTGCCACATAGAATCATAGAATCTCAGGGTTGGAAGGGACCTCAGGAGGTCATCTAGTCCAACCCTCTGCTCAAAGCAGGACCAACCCCAACTAGATCATCCCAGCCAGGGCTTTGTCAAGCCTGACCTTAAAAACCTCTAAGGAAGGAGATTCTACCACCTCCCTAGGTAACCCATTCCAGTTCTTCACCACTCTACTAGTGAAAAAGTTTTTCCTAATATCCAACTGTAAGGGGTCGGACTCACCCCTGCGGCGCCTCCTGCTGGTTGTCCTGGGAATTAGCTCGTCCAGCCCTGGAGCGCCCTCTGCAGGCCAGTGATCCGCCTGTCCACTCTGGCGTCGCGTCCCTCCCAGGACCTGGTGCCCTTTTAACTGGGGTGCTGCCCCCTGGCAGTACCCCTAGATCTGGGTCTCCCCTCCCCAGGGGAACCCCCAACCCACTATCCCCACCTCGCCTCAGTCGTAGGCTACTGCCAGTCACCAGCTAGCCCCCGTGCCCTGGGGCAGACTGCAGTATAAGCCACTCATCACCGGCAAAGGGGGTTTGGACCTGCTGCCTCAGCCTACCTGTGGGTTGCCCCCTGCAACCCCTGTACCTGTTGGGCCTAACACTAGGCCGCAGCCTGGGGCTTTCCTAGCCGGAGCTCCCCAGCTCCTCAGGCCTTTCCCCAGCCCTGCTCCACCTAGGTACCTGGTCAGGTCCTGCAGCCAAGCCCTTCTCTCTCTAAAGAGAGAGAGAGAGAGAGTCTGTGTCTTGCTCCAGGCCCACTGCCCTCTTATAAGGGCCAGCTGGGCCCTGATTAACTGGCCACAGCTGTGGCTGCCTTGCTCATCAGCCCAGCCTCTGAGCCTCAGCCCTTTCCCAGGGCTATTTCCAGCCCCTCCGAGCAGGAGCAGGGTTCCACCCTGCTACACAACCTAAACCTCCCCCTCTGCAACTTGAGACCATTACTCCTTGTTCTGTCATCTTCTACCACTAAGAACAGTCTAGATCCATCCTCTTTGGAACCCCCTTTCAGGTAGTTGAAAGCAGCTATCAAATCCCCCCTCATTCTTCTCTTCTGCAGGCTAAACAATCCCAGTTCCCTCAGCCTCTCCTCATAAGTCATGTGCTCCAGCCCCCTAATCATTTTTGTTGCCCTCCGCTAGACTCTTTCCAATTTATCCACATCCTTCTTGTAGTGTGGGGCCCAAAACTGGACACAGTACTCCAAATGAGGCCTCACCAGTGCCGAATAGAGGGGAATGATCACATCCCTCGATCTGCTGGAAACGCCCCTACTTATACAGCCCCAAATGCCGTTAGCCTTCTTGGCAACAAGGGCACACTGTTGACTCATATTCAGCTTTTTGTCCACTGTAACCTCTAGGTCCTTTTATGCAGAACTGCTGCCGAGCCATTCGGTCCCTAGTCTGTAGCAGTGCATGGGATTCTTCCGTCCTAAGTGCAGGACTCTGCGCTTGTCCTTGTTCAACCTCATCAGATTTCTTTTGGCCCAACCCTCTAATTTGTCTAGGTCCCTCTATATCCTATCCCTACCCTCAAGCATATCAACCACTCCTCCCAGTTTAGTGTCATCTTCCCTCCAACCCTCACTCCCTTTTGTCAATTCAGCTGTGAGGTGTTTTCAATCCACACCCATTACCTACCCACCTAGTCTGTCTTATCCCTCTCCTCAACCTACATGGCCAACTTCCCAATTGTTTCCACTGATTTCAGTGGACTTTGGAGCAGGCCCCAAACCTGGCATTGTTGACTCCTATGGGAGTAATGGAGTGCCCCCTGTGTAGCTCCCTGGCAGCTACTAGGCCAAATATAATTCACAACCTCTTGTTCCAAAAGTACAGGCTTCTACTATATGGGGGAGGGATAGCTCAGTGGTTTGAGCATTGGCCTGCTAAACCCAGGGTTGTGAGTTCAATCCTTCAGGAGGCCATTTAAGGATCTGGGGCACAAAAATCTGTCAGGGGACAGTACTTGAGCCTGCTATTGAAGGCAGGGGACTGGACTCAATGACCTTTCAAGGTCCTTCCAGTTCTATGAGACAGGCATATATTACTGCTTCATCTAAAGAAGAATCTCCATTAGAAGTTAGCATTATAGGGCCTATGACACACAAACCAGAAGTTCTGATCCCATCTGGTGGAGGTTAGACATACACACCAGCCAGTTAAAATTACAGTATTGTAAGGGAAATGGGTTATTGACTTGCTGACAACTGGTTAAACATTTAAGTATCTGTTTGACAGAGGATGGAGGCAGTTTCTGAGCAGAAAAAGATAGAATAGGCAGGGTTCACTGGAAATACCACAGTAGGAATTTGACATGTCAGTGGAATGCATTTTTTTATATATATTTTATATCCATTTTATATATCACGAGATTTTATTTATATATATATATATACAATCTTGTGATATATAAAATGCACATAAAATACATATGCATATATATATATATATAGCCAGTTCTTGTGGATATCAGGGGCCAAGTGACATGGGCAAGAATGAGGAGAGGGTGGTGGCAAATTGAAGTGGGCTTTCAAGAGCTAGTGTGGAAAAAGGTCGGGCAAGAGGGTGAGGGCAGAAATAAAATGTATGCTTTCTTTTGGGGCAACATTCTGAATTCATGTGCTGCGTAGCTCTGTCCAAGACATTCCGCATTAGCTCCACTTGTGGGAGTCTTACTTACGTCAATGGAAGTTCCACACACTGAACGTTAAAAATAAAATAAAATAAAGCGTCCTTGCTTATCTTGGTAAATCGCCTGCACAGCAGAGCTGAGCAGAGAATTTTGACTTTCTTGTACAGAACAGGCAATCGTTCCAAGGTATGGTGTGTCAGCAACGTCCACCGTGAGGCGATCTAGATCTCAACTAGGGCAGGTTGGATAAGCTTAACATGTTTCTCTGGTGAACTGAATCACTTTGCGAAAAGGAGCCTTAGTAGTCTATGGAAATAAGGATGCTCGTGTCACGGTTTGCTTAGTCTGCTAATCAAAACATGTGGCTCTGAGCACTTCCCATTTACCACAGCTTATGAAAATCAAGCTTCATTATTGCTGCCTGATACATTAGCAACTGCAGCCTTATAATGGGCAAAATGTTCCCGGTTTGGAACGAGTGCAATTTATGAGTCTAAATTATTGTGTAGAAAGAAGGAAAAGTGCAGCTGGATATTCATTAAATGCATTCAATTTAATGTATTGAAAACAGTAAAGAATATGTTTTAATTAATAAGCCGAGTGCACATGGCATGGAATCCATAAAGTGAATACATGGAGCACTGTAGAGTATTTATTGGTATGTGAAGTAGCAAGGGAAGGAGTTTAGTTTGCATTCAGGCACTGTACAAAGTTTGTGCCGTTCAAATAGCTGTGCTTTACAGGGAGTGTTCAACTGATTCCACGCTCTGTGTTTTAGACACCTCAGGTGAAAGACAACTCTGGGTTTTTGGTGCCTTAGTATTTGGACACTCAACTCTGAGACCCATCAAAGGACCTTAATTTTCAGGAGGTTGATGTTCAGCAGTTTCTGAAAACCTGGCCCCCTTAAATTCGTCTCTAGTTGGACAACCAAAAAATTATTAGTAATTTGTGGCAGCCATACTAAGGAGATGTTTGTTGTATGGTTGGAAGGAGGGACAAGGAAAAGGCAGAACATTAATAGTCTTAGGGCTGGTCTACACTAACCCCATAATTTGAACTAAGATACGCAACTTCAGCTACGTGAATAACGTAGCTGAAGTCGAACTATCTTAGTTCGAATGAAAAAGCACTTACCCGGGGTCCACATGCGGCGCGCAGGCTCCCCCGTCGACTCCGCCTACTCCGTTCGTCGAGCTGGATTACCAGCGTTGACGGCGGAGCACTTCCTGGTTCGATTTATCGCGTCTAGACAAGACGCGATAAATCGAACCCAGAAGATCGATCCCGCGCCTCCGACAGGACGCGTGAGTATAGACCTACCCTTAGAAGGGTTTGAGACTACCTTAAAGATTAAAGGGAAAGCGCTGTTAAATTCCCCAACGACTGAGTCTTAAAAGACACATAGAAGATGCCTCAAGAGCAGTGGTTCCCAAACTGGGGTTCGGGAACCCCTGGAGATTCACAAAATGTTTCAGGGGGTTCTCGGGGAAAAAATCCCTAATGGCGGACAGAGCTGTCCCTAGGGACTCTGGGCAGCACGGGGCCAGCAGCCCAGAGCCCCTGGACTTCCAAGAGCTAAGCAGATCAAAGCCAGCATCTCTATCACACTGAGGAGATTTAAACTTCAAGACTCCTTATAAGAAATGGAAAGGGAGGTGGATATTTTTTGCTGTTTTTAAAATGAGATAGGCAGCTAGTATTGTTTTTTAAATTATTATGAAGAACAAGTTTAAGCTTTGTTGTAACGTGCGTTGTTTGCCTGGACTGCTCAAGACCTGAATGCTTGCGGTGGAGCAACTATTTGAGTTGGCTTCTTAAATACCTTCCTGCTGTTTCACATCTGATACTCCTTGATGAAACATAGGAGCCTTGGTCTTATAACATGATTATTCAACGTGATACAAGCTACGCAAGTGAGATCTTGGAAGAGTGTTGCCATTTTCATAATGTAATACAAATACTGTAATGATAATAATTAATAATAAATAGTGTGTAATAAACATGTCATAAAAGTAGTGATCTTGGAAATATAAAATCTGTTTTTAATTTATACTCAGGTAAAGGAGAAAATCCCTGGAAATATTCATTTTTAGGAGGGGGTTTGTGAGACTTGACATTTTAGTGAAAGGGGTTCACAGGTTGTTAAAGTTCGGGAACCACTGCTCCAGGGTGATCCAAGGCTCATATACTCTACAGAGCCTACGCGAGCATAGCTATGCCGGCAGTGCCCCCTAGTGGTGACACAGCATAAACAACCAGACAGAGTTCTGCAAGCATAGCTACATCACTTCCCAAACTACCTTAGCTAAGCCACCAGAAGCAATCTTCTGGCTGCATAAAACGGGGGTTTAGCAGGCATAGTTATGCCGGGGAGGGAATGTGATTTTTTTAACACTCCTAACTAAGATGGCAAAACGAAGCAGTGTAGGCTAAGCCTACGGCTATGTCTACACCGCACCGTAGTGTGGACCACAGGGGTGTGAATTGCAGAGCACACCAAAGATTTGCACTCTCACTGCCCCATGTGGATGCTCCTGGTGCAAACTAAGAAGTATCTCATTTGCGTGAATGTAGTCCAGTTTGAAAGAAGACTATGTTAACGAGAATTAGCAACTGTTCAGCTTGCGCCAGCAGTGTTCACATGGAGCAGTTGGAGTGCAACACTTCGGTGCGCTCTGCAGTTCACATCCTCATAGGACACACTGCAAAGCAGTGTAGACAAGCCCTAAGCAGGGCCGGTGCTTCCACTAGGCGACCCTAGGCGGTCGCCTAGGGCGGCAGGATTTGGTGGGCGGCATTTCGCTGCCCTCGGTGGCATTTTGGCGGCGACTCATTTCTCGGCGGCAAGAAAAGCGGCCTCCGAAACGCCGCCGAGAACGCAGCTTCAGAGGAGCTGCCGCCGATTACAGCAGAGGAGCGCTGCCACCTAGGGCGGCAAAACCTCTGGTGCCGCGACTGGCCCTAAGGCTATGTAAGAGGCTGTTGGAAAGAGTTATAACAGAGATCTGGTAGCATGCACTATCGTTAAGGTTGACCCTGGGAATGCTACTTTTATTATAATCCCCCTGTTCTCATGTGCTCTTAACTTTTTTTGACAGAATCTTTTTGAGGGGCTGAAATTTGCCACAATTGGTCTCAGCCTGGAAAGGAATCATTCCGGAAAGTTTAAACAACATCGGCTTTTGCATGACGGGAGGGTGAATAAAACTTATTTCCCCAATGTAAGACAGTTTTAACATGTTTTTTTTTAAAAAAAAAGCTCACACAAAAGCTAATTTAAAAGCCGCTGATATTTACAATTGGAAATAATCAGGCTGGTTACTTTTCTCTTTTGCCATTTACAAGAAGAAAGCGTTAAAACCAGAGTTACAGTACCATACTAATGACACTTCAGCAGTGCATACAGTCTCCAATCAGAACGCTATTGTACTATGCATTCCGCAAATGAGGAGAATCAGAAGTGTTCCTGCCCTAGAGAGCTCACAATCTAGGTGTGAAATGTGGGGTTACTCTTTAATAAATACTGAATCTGGCTCTGTCACTTTTGTGGAGAGTGCACTGTAATGGGGCCAATATTTCACCTAAGGGACTGACTGGATAGCAGAGCCTACCCTCCACAGGGAAGAGAGAGGAGGCCCTTTCTAATAGTTGTCAGGCAGCTTCCACTTAAGCATCATTAAAAGACAGTTTCAAAGCAAGTAGCCTTAATGCCGCTAGCCCACTTTCCTTGGGGAGCATAGAACCCAGGGCTTAATTTGTAATGAAAGAGGTGCCGGGGCTCAAGCAATTTTTTTACTTTCATAACTGACGCAGCAAGCCCAGAGGTGCCGGGGCTATGAACTGCCAAACCTAGAGGTGCCGAGACTCAGCCCTGGCACAAATTAAGCACTGATAGAAACTGGTCTGAACAAGGTGGGTCAGACTGAGAGAACTGCAGCTCACGCAAAGTCTGTCTTCATTGCAGCGTCAAGATGGCTGATTGGCACCCAGGTTACCCTAGCCCAGGTATGAGTGGCCACTCTGCAAAGCCACACTCAAGTTACTGTGCCCTCACCGCTGCTGTGCTCACCCATTGGTGTTGCTAGGATGTCTGCGAGTAAATCTCCTGGGTCTTTATGCTGCAGGAAGATGAGCCGCTCTATCATTCTTTCCCAGTGAATTGTGGGAGAACTTGTCTTTCCTGCTGGGCACATAGGGGTAATTGTGGGAAGGCACTGGAGGACTATCAACACTCCAGCGGTGGATGGATGCACACAAGGAGACCAGAAAGGGGACACAGGTGCATCTAGCCCTGTTACTGTGACACTAGGATAAAGACCAGGTACAACAGATGTTGTCACAGAGAAACAGAAGTGCTTGAATAAGTAACAATGAAGATAGACGTATGCAATGTTGTTGTAGCTGTGTTGATCCCAGGATATTAGAGAGAAAAGGTGGTTTGGGTAATATCTTTTATTGGACCAACTTCCGTTCAGGTGTGGGAAACATGACCAATCCTAAAGAAGAGCTCTGTGTCAGCTCGAAAGCTTCTCTCTCTCACCAAGAGAAGTTGGTCCAATAGACGATATTACCTCACCCACCTTGTCTCAGTAAAGATAGCTACATTTGCATAAATAAATAGTTTCCAGTAGCCACCAGCCCATAAGCATTTAAACACCTGTTTTCTTACATGCAGAGCAATCGTTTGTACTAATGTCGGGAACTACAGTACTAATTGCATCATTAAATTGGTATCATAGCTCATATCTACATTGACAGTGGTTAACATACAAAATACTCTCTTCAGACAGACTTCAGTGCACAGTTGCCAACTTTCACCTGGTAAATAAGCACCCTGACTTTCATAATAAGCCAAAAATCAAGCTAATCCCACTTCAAAACAAGGCCAAAACAAGCCAATCCGTAAGCACCCCAGCACTCTATGTGACTAGATCCCCCGGCGTGCAGTCTGGGACTGTGGTGGGCCCACTGTGCACCCCTGACTCTCTCCTCCCCTTGCCCATGCTTGCCGGGAGCCAATCCAAAAAAAGAAAAGAAAAGAAAAAGCAACAAGCTACAACAAGCAACAAGCTACAAGCCGAACAAGCAACAAGCTACAAGCCAAAAACCAGCCAACAAGCAACTCACAAGCCAATTAAGAAGCCCACATTTCCGCAGTTTTCCATGGGTTTGGCATATCTGCTTCAGCGCATGCAGAAACAGGCTGTTTATGGAAATACCTGTAATCCTGCCCAATTTATAACATCTGCAGCAGGGAGCCTCTTCTGTGCATCTTATAACCTTCATAGCAGGTACACTTTTAAAGGTGACCTGGAAAAGATTAAAAAATAAATAGCCACCCGCCCCTCTTTTATAATGTATAAAGGCTACCCGGAAGGGGTTTTGTTTATTTATTTATTTTAAGTGTTTTGCTGCTTGTTCTTTCTTGGTTTTGCTGGAGGACCAGTGGGAGGCCTCAGGAATGGTTTGTGTGTCAACTGAAGGTGGGTGAGTGTTGAAACTTTAACAAAGGCTTTCCTTATCCAAAAGGTTAAGTAGGTATTGCAATTAAATAAACAGCGAGCACAACCAGAATTCTCAACTCAGAAGCCCTTCCCCCCTTTCACTTAGTCAGCTTTTATTCGCTTGACTCTTGTTGTGATGCTGCCATTTTAGTAGCACTTGAATCCCCACAGAGTGTTCCAGCCTACACACAATCTGAATTTCTAATGTGAAATACTGGCAGAATTTTGAAGAAAGAAAGAAAAAGAGCCCTCCTTTCTACAGCAAAAAGAAGCCACCTTCCTTCCCCCTGGCAGATTAACTTTAAATCCTTTCTTCCTTGAAGGGCTGCTGAAGGGACCATCGCCGAAGGGACCATCGCGAGCTCAGGACGTAGCATATGTTGATCTTAAGGCTGCATTTGATTCAGTAGACCATGTCACATTATGGAAGGCCTTAAAGGGCTCAGGGTGTCCCTACCACTCTGCTGGACTTGATTAGAGAGCTGCATAGTGGAACCACTGCCCATGTTCGTCTGGGGAACCGGATGTGAGCACCTTGTAAATCAGTATCTGGTGTTAGGCAGGGCTGCGTTCTGGCCCCTGCACTCTTTTGTCGGGCAATGGATTTCATAATGCCGCATTCTGTCAGGTCCAGAGGCATTGAGATCCGTGATCTCTCGCTCACAGACTTTGACTTCGCTCATGGTGTTGCTCTTTAAGTACAGAGCCCTGACAGGTTTCGTGAGGTACTCCAGCATATGGAGGAGGAGTCAGCAAAGATCAGTCTCCATGTTTCACGGTTGAAGACAAAACTGCAAAATCCAGCTCCAACTGCGACTCCCAATCACCTTGAACAACGGAACCATCGAATCAGTTTCCAGCTTTTGCTATATGGGTTCTGTACTTACCAGCTCCTCCAACTGTCACTTGGAGGTTCTCCATCAGATTGGCATCGCAGCATCTACCATGGGCCATTTACAATGGATACGGAATCAACATCATCTTAGGATGACAACCGAGTTCAGGATTTATTCGAGCTGTATCCTTCCCATACTGTTGTACGGCTGCGAAACATGGACACTACGCCATGCAGACAGGAGAAAGCTGGAGGCTTTCCACACAAAATGTCAACGTCGTATATTGGGCATAAAGTGGAATGACTTCATCTGTAATGCAGATGTTTATGGTCATTCAGGTCTACAGATTATTGGGCCCATTGTCCACAGGCAGCGCCTTACTCTTTTCGGACATGTCGCAAGGATGCCACAAGATGTTCCAGTGAACACCGTTCTCTGGGTGACTTGTAACATCTGGGATAAAATTCCACCAACCTATTACATGGGTTCATCATGTTCCGATGTTGGACTCTTGGGCCCTTGAGCCTTTGCATTTGCGCAGGAATGGACCAAATGGAGAACGATCGCTACGGCCGACTGTCTGGCTAAGCGTTGAAGAAGAAGAGAGAAGAAGGGACCGGGCAACTAAGCCATTTAGATGGCTCTGAACATCTCAACCACAAAGCTGAATGGTTCTGGTTCAATGTTGTTAAAAGCCTAATAGGTCTGTGTTTTCCCTGTTTTTGTCGTTGGGGAGGAAAGCTTAGGGAAATTAAACATACGGCAGAACAGTGGTTCTCAACCAGGGGCCTGGCACGCACTGGGGGGCCGCGAGCAGGTTTCAGGGGGTCCACCAAGCAGGGCCGGTATTAAACTTGCTGGGGCCCAGGGCAGAAAGCTGAAGCTCCAATGCAAGAGGCTGAAGCCCGGGGCCTCAAACCCCGCCACCGGGGGGCTGAGACTGAAGCCTGAAAAATTTAGCTTCATGGGGCCTTCTGTGCCGTGGGCCCCCAGGCAGGTGCCCTGCTTGCTACCTCCTAACATTGGTCCTGGCTTTTATATGAAGAAAAACAGGTCTGGTGGCACAGTTGGGCCATGGAGTTTTTATAGCCTGTTGCGGGGCAGGGCCTCAGAAAGAAAAAGGTAGAACCTCAGAGTTACGAACACCTCGGGAATGGAGGCTGTTCGCAACTCTGACATTTTTGTAACTCTGAACAAAACCTTATGATGGTTCTTTCAAAAGTTTACAGCTGAACATTGACTCAATACAACTTTGCAACTTTACTATGCAGAAGAAGAATGCTGCTTTTAACCATTTTCATTTAAATGAAACAAGCACAGAAACAGTTTCCTTCCCTTGTCAAATCTATTTTTTTTAACTTTCCCTTTTTTTCAGTAGTTTACGTTTAACACAGTACTGTACTGAAGTTTTTTTTTTTTTTTTGTCTCTGCTGCTGCCTGATTGTGTACTTCAGGTTCAAAATGAGGTGTGTGGTTGACTGATCAGTTTGTAACTCTGGTGTTCATAACTCTGAGGTTCTACTGTACAAGAGATTCCCAGTAACTTAATGTTATCAGTTCAAACACTCAGGAAAGAGAGCTTCTTAGGAACATGACCCCGATATCCTAAGTGTACCTTGCAAAGCCCATCTCCACTTCTCATTTCTTTTCAGGGTCAAATATGCAGCCTCCTTGGTTCTGTCTGTGCCTGACACATGCAGTCCAGGAGCTAAATTCAGCAGTGAAGTTTGAAGAGCCAGAACAAGGTGGGGATAATGACATTTCATCATTTTTGTGTTATTTTTTGAAAGGGGAAATAATTACAGCCCAGAAGAGCATTTGCCATGATAAGAACATTTGCCCCTTGGAAAGGCGCTGTGTTTTGACTGTAGTCCAGGGAAACAGATGTCGTTTTTTGCATAATTCATCGTGATCTTCATAATCCAGTTATCACGCCTGTTCAAACAGCGCAGCGGTTTTTAGATGAAGACAACTGCATATTCCACCACAGGTGCCTTGCACCACCCCACTCATTTTTCACAGAATCCATGCAGCTGAAGAATTCTCATTTGTTTATGGATTAGAAGATAAAAGGCAGACTGCCTTCTGACAGGAAGAGCCTTATTGTTCATCAGTTCAACCTACTCCTCCGCAATCTTCTTTTAAACCTTCTATTTTTATTTCTAGTCCTTGGCACACTTTTTACCTACTTGCATTTCTGCTTGGGGCCCAAAAATACCCCAAAACCCCCCCACAGAAAACAAAGCAAAACCCCATAGCATCAGACAAGCCCTCTTCATTCATGGATTATTTTTAAATCCCCATGTCCCCTCTATATAATGTTTGAGCGATAGTCAGATTAGCAGAGAAAATCACTGGAATTTAGGGACAACCTGGTGAAGGCAATGAGAGTTGTAAGTGCTCAGCTCCTCTGTGATCCTTAAGGAGCTACTTTAAAGGTAATAATGGGTAGCTTGCAGAACTGAAATCCTCCTGTTGTAGATACAAAAATAAAGGACCATCAAGAAGCCTTCCTTGAAATTCATGGCCAGATGGTATCTTGTCCCTGCACTCTTTGATCCTACTCTATATCCACTCTCCTCTGCTCCTTGTGGCTCTATGAACAGCTCCCGTGGAGTGGCGGGAGCAGGACAGAGGTATGTCAGTAGGCAAACAACCTAGTTTTAACATGGAGCTTGAGAAATTTATGAATGGGATTATATAACAGGGTTGCCTGCAATAGCAAGGGATGGGACTTGATGACCGAGGAAGTCCCTTCCAGCCATATGCCTATTATTGATTGCCGGTGTGATACCCCGCCCCCCAATAAAGTGATCTGTCAGAATTATTATTTGCTATTTGCACTACAGTAATGCCCAGAGGTCCCACTGCCATTTTGTTAAGCGCTGTACAAACATATACCAAAGATGCAGTGCCTCCCTCAAAGAGCTTGCAAGTCTCACTACAAGACCAGAGACAACAGGTGGATACAACAAACAGATGGGGTGAGGGTGGGAAGCAGAAGGTAACAGCAAGAGGATCACGATCAGAATGATAGGCAGTGGTCACGGCACACCAGCTGCCTAACTATTGTTGAGTGAACCATAATTTGCCTCTAGAAGCACTCTGGTTCCATTAACCTTTAGGTGCGGACCATCAGAATGGGTCCCTTGCCCAGACGGGATAGGTGTGTTCCAACCTCAAAATGCAACATATAATGGTCACTCTGTGACAAAGACCCAGCCCTTGGAATTTTGATTCCAGCTTGTCTAGCAGCAGATGCTAGTCTTGGTGATATAACAGTCTCTAAGAAGACAAGGGGTTTTATTTTCCCCAGCAGCTGTTACCGTGAATTTGGGGAAAGGGATTTTAAGCCCTATTGTTTATGTTTGGAATGATTACACGTGGAAAATTCTTTGCCTGAACTTTTCAATTTCATTAACAAAGGAATGTTTATAAAGTAAAACCCTGCCTGATGCACTGGCATTTCTGGGCTTAGAGTCACTCCTGTAACAGTTTAAAGCATGTTCCCCCACCAATCTGAAAGTACATATTATACCAGGTTGGAACAAGGACCTGTTTGTTGCAGACACCGAGAGGAAATTTTTCTCTCTGTGGCCACCAGGCAAGCATTGGGAATATGACTGAAGACATCCTAGAAGTCAGAGAGAAAGCACCGTAGTGTTGAGTGTGGGACACTGAAACAGTTTCATGACGTCTACAAGTGAGATTTTTTTTTTGGTGAAAGAATTAACTAATCTTATCTTGGGCAAGCATTTACAGTTCCTAGTAATACGAACCCACCTCTTTCTGTCTCAAAGTCTGTCATACCATTTGGTGTCCATCAGGCTATGATACAAAATGCATCTGTTTACTTTTGATTTCTCATAACTTAGTCCTATTGCTTGTGTGTGTAGAACATGTTGTTTGCAGGGTTGTAGCTGTGTGGATCCCAGGATATTAGAGAGACAAAGTTAGTGAGGTAATGTCTTTTATTGGACCAATTTTTGTTGTGTGCAGCGTTGTAGCCATGTGTGTCCCAGGAATTAGAGAGACAAGGTGGATGAAGTAATATCTTTTATTGTCTTCTGTTGGTGAGAGAGATAAGCTTTTGAGCTTACACAGAACTCTTCTTCGGGTCCAGGAAACTTAAGAGTGTCACAGCTAAATACAAGATGGAACAGATTTTTTAGCCAACATAGTTAACACATATTTCCAAGGACCATTCAAGGTGAAATGGCCTGTTAACACCTCTCTCTAGTCATAGAGAGATAAGAGGGGGGAAGCAGCTGAGGGAGGGCTGTTTGTGGATTACAGATTGTTGTAATAAGCCATAAATCCAGTGTTTCTGTTGGTGAAAGAGACAAGCTTTTGAGCTACACAGAACTCTTCTTCAAATGTGGGAAAGGTGATCAGAATGTCACAGCTAAACAAAAGGTGGGGCAGATTGTTTAGGATAAGTAGTTAAAATATATTGTAAGAGATTATTCAAGGTGAAGAGGTCCGTTAACACCTCTGCAGTCATAAGACAAACAAAGGGAAAGTTAGTGGGTTGCAGACTGTTGCAATCAAGGGTCTTTATTAAGACCACGATTTTTAGTTTCTAGCAAAGTTAGAATTTAAGCTCCCAGGCTCATCTTTTTAAGATGTGCAGGTTTCCTTTGAGGATGAGGACTGAGAGGTCAGATATGGAGTGATCATTTTGTGAAAAATGGTCACCCACAGGTGATAGAGTGGTTTTGTCTTTTTTCTGTGCAAGTTCCTTTGAAAGCGTTGTGATTGTCTAGTTTCACCCACACGGTTGTTATTGGGGCATTTATTGCACTGGATGAGGTACACCACATGTTGTGATAGGCATGTGTAGGACCCATGGATCTTGAAAGGTGTGTTGTGGGGGGGTATTGATTATGGTAGCAGTGCAGATGTTGTTCTGGCAGAGTCTGATGCCATTTTGAAATGGTATGTCCTTGTCTGTGGGCACCTTGCTTCTGATGATGATCTTGGCGAGGCTGGGAGGTTGTTTGAAGGCCAGAAGATGGGGTTTGGAAAGTATTTGTGGTCCCCATTGAGTATGGGTTGGAATATCAGCAGTGTGGGTGGTAGGTGACAGGTAGGGGCAAGTGGTCAGAGGAGGTGTTATTTCTGTATTGAAGCAGGTTCTCTAGGGGTATTTGGGTGGCCCATTCCATGATGCGATCTACTTCTCTGGTGGAGTGTCCTTATTTGGTGATGGTGGTTTTACATGTATTAAGGTGTATATCCCACACTTTCTCTTTGGAGCATATTCTGTGGTATCTGAGTGCCTGGCTGTAGATAACAGATTTCTTGGTGTGTTTGGGGGTGGTTACTGCCTTCATCAAACAAGTTCCCTGCAGGGAAGTACCCAGCAATTCAAAGCAGCACCAGACCCTGCCATTACTACAGATGCAAAAACTGCAAACAACATCTCCACTGCTATGATGATCAATACTCCCTACAACACACCTTGCAAGGTCCTACACTTGCCTATCACAAGTGACGTACCTCATCCAGTGCAGCAAATACCCCAACAACAGCTGGGTGGGTGAAACAAATCACTACACTCTTGAATGAACTCATACAGAAAACGATAAACGACAAAAACACCATATCACACATGGGTGAACACTTTTCACAAAGCGATCACTCCATATAATTGAACCACAGAAATATGGGACTGGAAAGGACCTTGAGAGGTCATCTAGTCCAGTTCCCTGCACTAAGGTAGGCCCAAGTATTATCTGACTTCTCAGTCCTTGTCCTCCAAGGAAACCTACACAGCACTTTCAAAAGACGAGCCTGGGAGCTTAAATTCATAACTTTGTTAGACACTAATAATCATGATCTTAATAAAGCTACTGGATTTATATCTTATTACAACAATCTGTAACCCACAAACCCCCTTTTTTTTGTCCTATGATTGCAGAGATGTTATCTTTGAGAGACCACCGTGAATGGTCTCTCACAATATTTGTTAACTACTTATGCTAAACAATCTGTTCCACTTTGCCTTTAGCTGTGATGCTCTGAGAGTTTGTCTACACTTAAAAGGCTGTAGCAATGCAGCTGTAGTGCTTCAGTGAAGACGTTTCTTCAGAGAAGAGGGCTTCTCCCAAGGGCATAGATAATCCACCTCCCCAAGAGTGGTATCTAGGTCAATGGAATAATTCTCCTGCTGATCTCGCGCTGTTGGCCTTGGGGGTTAGGTTGGTTTAACTGTGTTGCTTAGGCGTGTGCGACGTAGTGACGTAGTTATACTGACCTAATTTTCTAGTGCAGACCAGGCCTAAGTACCTTTTCCAGACCTGAAGAAGAACTCTCTGTAGCTCGAAAGCTTGTCTCTTTCACCAACACAGGTTGGTCCAATAAAAATATTACCTCACCTGCCTTGTGTGAAGGGTAGTTATTTTGGTTTGATTAAGGTGGAGCTGGGTTGTGTTTGCTGTTAGTTGCTGACAGTCATTCATTACTGTTGTTCTTAATCTGTAAAGGCACCCAGATGTGATGGTGATTGGTGTAATGTACATTTTAAAGTAATAACGGGACAATCTGGATACAAAACATCTTGTGGAATTTTCTTTTGACATGCTATGGATAACTATCAAACAGAAATGGAGAGAAAAGACAGACCCTGGTCCCCAAAAACAAATGGACGCTGGACAGACAAAATCTTGTAAGTTTTGCTGGTTCTCTAACCCCCAGGTCCTGACCTGGGCTCCAAAATCATTGAAAGAATTAACTTCTAGACTATAATCACTAAGAAGAAGACTATTGTTACACTGGAGGTTGGGTAGCACCCAGCAAGTGTGTTGTTGATCTATGGGTGGTCACCGATGGGCATGCTGGGCGCCTTCCATTTAGGCTAAATGAGGGAACAACAAAATGCCCCTCTGTTTACTGATAGCTGAAACAATGGAATTCACTGCTCAAAGACTAGACTGAATGGGGACTCAGGAGCTGCTTTCAGCAGTGTCCATGTAAAAGCAGAAGCTAGAAATCATCTAGAAAACTAGAAGATAACAAATACTAGCAGTTTGGCCCTGAGAAAAAGCCAGGAGAGACAGAGAGAGTTTTTTTGGCAGAATGCTGGCTGGAAAGACAGGCATGGAATTGTGAACAAGGAAACTACCTCCTGTTATTTGATCCTAATGTGTTCAGACAAACAGAACTTTGTGTATATGCATTGTAAATAAAACAGGAGTGAACCAAAGAAATACTTGACTCAATCATTAATTTCTCCTCCTAATGGAAACAGCCAGCAAGACCCCAAACGCTGACTAACTGCTCAAGGGTTACAACCAATAGTGACCAAACTTATTACACAAGCGGGACACATAAAGCTCACCCTTGCGTGGGCCAAACAGATGCTACATATTTTAATAAGATTTAAAGTCACCGGTATTGATCGATATTTTAAGTTCAGCTCGTTTCGTATGTGTTTAGATAGGTTGTTTCTATGTACAGTATTGTCTATTTAGATACTTGTGCAAACCGAAATGGTGTAAACATGATGACAAAACGCAAATGAATCGGCTGTTAGTATATTGTGTTGAAGCAGGCCGCGGGCCTTATGAAATGGTCTGGTGGGTGGTGTACAGCCCGTGGGTTTGGGCACCCCTTGGGTACACTATGGAGAGGGCAAGCTGGCGTTGTGTCACCAGAGCTGCTTGGCATTTATGGGGTACATTTTTAGCGACGGTGTGGGGAACTAGCCGCCAAGGTTCCATTGACGAGACATTTCCGCGCTTGCTTTCTCCAAGCAGACTCTGTGCTGAACACTCCTCCCTTCGAGTTAATGACAATAATTACATGAAAATCCATTTGGGCTTCTTAAGATACTGCATTTGCAAATTGGCAATACAAACCCCTTAATGCTCATTGACATGCACTGTAATGGCACTTGATTGTAAGTAGTGGCGTTTTAAAAATCATGACATTTATAAACACTAGGGTTCCCCCCCACTCTTTTTAACAACGGTCCTTAGCAATTCACAGTGTATCTGGTTGGTGTCAGGCTTGATAAATGATCCCATTGCAATAACCGGTTATACAGGATAACATTTCCCATTAAAAATTAATATATTCCAGATACCATAGGTCCTGGTGTAAGGGCTGATGAATACAATGCCCTGTATTGTCTACCCTGTCAGAGACTCTGTGCATGGTTTGTAGTTTACCTAGGTTCCACACAGTAATGAGAAGATTACAGTTTTCATATCTGCCATTGATTAGTGAGTATTTAGTCAGCCATTTGTTCACATTTTGGTGACATGCTGCGGTGTGGCTGGCTGTTTGATAGGCTAATGCTATGGAAGGGGCAGAAGTGACCTTTTTACAGATCTGATTTTTGCTGCATTGCCCATGCTCACTTGAAGCACTCCTGCCCTGACCGAAAGCCATCAAGGATCCGAGACAGCAACTGCCGCCTAAAAGTGCTGTCTATCATAGTTTTAGCGTTTACTTAAAAAAAAAAAAGTTTTACTAGACTTTTAGTTTTCCCCGGGGGTGCTCCACCCCCGCTCCATCCTGAGGCCCCGCCCCCACTCCACCCCTTCCCCCAAAGCCCTGCCCTTGCTCCGCCTCTTCCTGCCCCCACTCCGCCCCCTCCCTGAAATGTTCTGACCTACTGAACTGCCTTTCCTAAGATGTACATATGAAACTGCCATGGAAATGAAAGGGGGTTCCAAAGAGGATGGATCTAGACTGTTCTCAGTGGTAGAAAATGACAGAACAAGGAGTAATGGTCTCAAGTTGCAGAGGGGGAGGTTTAGGTTGGATATTAGGAAAAACTTTTTCACTAGTAGGGTGGTGAAGCACTGGAATGGGTTACCTAGGGAGGTGGTGGAATCTCCTTCCTTAGAGGTTTTTAAGGTCAGGCTTGACAAAGCCCTGGCTGGGATGATTTAGTTGGGTTTGGTCCTGCTTTGAGCAGGGGGTTGGACTAGATGACCTCCTGAGGTCCCTTCCAACCCTGAGATTCTATGATTCTATAATTCGACGAAATGCATTGTCAGCGGGATTTGTGTGGATTTGTTATCATCATTGATTCCAAGGTTAGAAGGGACCATTGTGATTATCTAGTCTAGCCTATCCACCTGCACAACACAGGCCATAGAATGTCCCCAAAATAATTCTTAGAGCAGATCTTTTAAGAAAACATCCCCTCTTGATTTAAAAATTGCCAGTGATGGAGGATCTATCACAACACTTGGTTAATTGTTAATTACCCTCACTGTTAAAAATTGACATCTTATTGTAGCCGGACAGACAGGTATCAGGCCTGGATTCTTTATGGATATAGCCCATTCTCCCTACATTTCTTTTCAATACCAGCAGTCTAGAATTGTGTCACACTCACTTTACGTCTGAAGGCCAGCACATGTGTATAAACAAATTAAGAAGGGGCTAGCCACTGCTCTCAAATACTCTGGAGCAAAACCCATTGACTTCAGTGGAGTTGATCTCAGCCCCAGCAGTGTAACTGACATCAAAATCTGGCCCGGTGTGTTCTAATTCCTTAGTTTACACATCTATCTTGGATGTGTAATGTGACGGGGCAAGGCCAGAGGGCTATAGGAAAGTGGTAAGGAACCAGTATGTTAGCCCCAGGCTAACCAAATCCCTGATATCTTATGGCAGTTGCTCTAGGTTAATCAAGACTCTTGGGGCCAATTAAGAACTTTCCAGAAGGCAGGGAGGTTGATTGAGACACCTGCAGCCAATCAGGGGCTGGCTGAAACTAGTCAAAAGCCTCCCAGTGAGTCAGTGAGGTGCGTATGTCAGGAGCTGTGGAAGGAGGTTGCATGTGAGGAGCTGGGAGCAAGAGGCACTAGGAGCTGAGAGTAAGAGGGCGTACTACTGGAAGATCCTGTGGTGAGGATAAAGAAGGTGTTGGGAGGAGTCCATGGGGAAGTAGCCCAGGGAGTTGTAGCTGTCGTGCAGTTGTTCCAGGAGGCACTCTAAACAGCTGCAATTCACAGGCCCCTGGGCTGGAAACCAGAGTAGAGGGCGGGCCCGGGTTCCCCCCAAACTCCCAACTCCTGATCAGACACAGGAGGAGTTAACCTGGACTGTGGGTTCTACCAGAGGGGAAGATCTCTGAGGCAAGCAAAATCTGCCAATAAGCACAGGACCCACTGAGGTAGAGGAGGAACTTTGTCACAGTAAATTTTCAAAATCACACAAAGTGAACAAGTCATTTAGGACTAGACTCTGCCCTCATTGCATATGATGAGTAGTATTCCCATGGAATGACTCATAGAGTGAAGTATTACTCAGGAGGAGTAAGGATGCTAGAATTTGGCCTTAGCCTAGTGTTAATGTTCAGTTTCCACATATTAAGCTAAATTAACCTATAGTACAGCTCCACTGGCTTCAATGGAGTTGCATCAGGGATGAATCTGGCCCATTAACCTTTGCGAATAAAACAGCCGATGATTTAATTTATATGGTATTATTTTAAATCCTGATTTACAGAACTCTATGGAGCATGCACAAATAAAGTAGATACAAATGGAATGTACATCACCTATTCATGTATACACATTGTGTGTATGAGTATGTTAGCATATGTGCACTTAGAGTGTACATTTTATTTTTCAAGCAGCGAATATTTATGGCAAACTGGCTTTCTTAGGCTATGTGTACACAAGAGACCTTACAGTGGGACCGCTGTACCGTGTAGCTGCTCTATGCCAATGGGAGAGAGCTCCCCAATGAGTGGCGATAGCTATGTTGGCAGGAGAGAGTCTCCCACTGACATAGCGCTGTCCACTCCGGCGCTTCTGTCAGTGTAACTTACGTTGGTCGGGGGTGCGGGTGGTGGTAGGGGGGGTTCACACCTAAACCAAAAAAAGCTTTACCAACAAAAGTGCTAGTTAGACGTAGCCTTAGAGAAACTATTTCCCAGTGTTATACACTAACAGAACATATATTGGGAAGAATCAGAGCCCAAACTTTTTAATCAAAGCTCCTCATTGGGGAAACTCAGTTACTGTCCTGATTAAATCCAAGGATAAAAATATCTTTCATGATGTGCCCCCCCTCCTTTTTTGGTGGGGTCTGTTTTGCAGGAACTACACCGTGGAAGGAAAAAAAGACAGGCAGAGTATGAAATAAACTTATATTCTTAACTTTCCTAACCCATATTGCATTTCAGAACTATAAGATGTGGTAAAGACAGGTAAGCAGATTTAATTTAGCAGACTTCCAGATTTCTGAAGCAAAAGGTGGAAGAGAGAGAGCCCGTTATCATTTCTGACATACGGAGCATGTAGCAGTGACTGTCGTATGGAATGGATGATCAAAGTCATGGTTTTAATAGATTCTAGTAACATTTTTAGCATTAAAGTTATTAGTAGACTTTAATTTAGGAGTTGAACCCTAAAACCTTAATTTGGACAAAGTGTCCTGCTTGGAAGCAATAACAATGCACCTACAGGTTAAAATTTAATATCATTCTTGAACCGCTCAACTGTACGTCTCAGAGAAAATGGCTAAAATATACTTAGAAAAATACCTTCAGGGGATGAGGATGAAACTGAGAGATAATCATGGAAAGAGAAGAACTGGTGTTTTCAGAGAAAATGGAAGCTTTGGAGAGCCTTCAACTATTTTGATTTATATTTAAACATTGTAGAGATTTGAGCTTTGATTAGCTCAGACCTTCCCAAGTTCCTCTTTCAGCTCCGATTTGTTCATAGGCTGATTGAACTAAGTAAAATGAAAGCTAAATGAGGTGTTCTTTAACATTACCTTTGAATACTTAAAGAAGATAAGGAAGAGGGCAAGTTGGCTAACACTGGTATAAAAGGGAACGGGATACAATGGCATGTGTTTTTAAAGGCCTTAGCCTTTTGAAAATTCAGGCGAGCAGAGGGAATAATATGTTAAGAGGGTTCTAATTGCTGTGGACAAAATCACTAATATATTTAACTTGGGTGTATTATTTTTTGCTCATTACCCACAAACAGACAAGACAAATCCTCCTGAACATACTTCAGGAATCTCTTCCTTGCTCAGAGGCTCATAAGTGATTGGCTTGGCTTGGATACTGATGGAAATCTGACCCTGCTTTCCACATGAAACTGTATAGAGCTGCTCCTAATGAGGAATGGGCCAAACTGGTTCATCTCAGAATAGGGTCCTCTGATAGGAAAGGCTGCTGGTGAGACAGATGCTTTACCAGCTCAACCACTTGGCCAGGACTTCCCCAGATCCTACTCAAATTATCCTGCTATTCAGAAAGGATACTTCAGTAGGGAATAAATCCTATTGGTTGATGATCTCCCACTGGAAATGACAAAATATGGTGGCCACTATCAAATGGAAGTGCCCACGTATAAAACTGAGATTTAAGGTAGTACCTGTGGATGGCTGCTATCCTCAGTTTGAACCTTCTCTGTTACTTTCCTTGTCCCTAAATGCCTATCCCTACCATGGCTACATGCTTAAAGAGATGGAGGTAAGGATCCCCCCGCACACACTTACATGGCCATCTTAGATTACTCGGATCTTAGCTTGGGGCACTGTGGTTAGTGCAGAGGCGATGTGCCCGATGCTCCCTGCAGGAAACAAATGGGATGGAAGATAGCTCCACCTCTTCCCTGCTCTGACCAGCATAGGTGGCTGACAGTGCAGGTGGGGAGTATTCAGCACCCACCAATAATGTGCCTCATATTATAACCCCGCCCCCCAGACACACACACCTCCCTGGGGGAGTTCTGAGAGGAACTGTGCTTCTGAGGGAGTGTTTCTGAGACATAGTGTTGCTCCTGCTGTGTATCTTGGGGGAGGGTTGATGAAGGCTGGTGGGATACATTTCATGACTAGAATATTGGTATAGAGGAGTAGAGCTTGTGCAGGAAGGACAGGCAGGGAAAAAAAGAGAGGAGATGTTGCTTTATACATCAAAAATATACACACTTGTTCTGAGACTTCAATAGACTCAGAGAATTGGTAGGTAAGATTTTCTTTCCATGGGACCTAAGAGATAAAAGTGTTCAGGAGAGCTGGCAGTTTCTCAAGGAGACAATATTAAACACATTACTGCCAACTATCCTGATGAAAATGAAAGAGAGGAAGAATAGTAAGAGGCCAATATGGCTGAATCAGGAGTTTTTTAATGACCTGAAAATCAAAAAGGAATTGTACAAAAAGTGGAAACATGGACAAATTGCTAAGGAGGAGTACAGTGGAGAATGTTTAGAGTGCAACAAAATGGTAAAAGATTTTCTACAAAATCTAAAAAAGATTTTCTGACCTATGAGGAAAGGTTAAAAAAACTGGGCATGTTTAGTCTTGAGAAAAGAAGAGTGAGGGGGGACCTGATAACAGTCTTCAAATATGTTAAGCGCTGTTATAAACAAGACAGGGAGCAATTGGTCTCCAAGTCCACTGAAGGTAGGACAAGAAATAATGCAGCAAAGGATTTGATATTTATTAGGAAAAACTTTCTAATTATAAGGATAGTTAAATATTGGAATAGGTTAACAAGGGAAGTTGTGGAATCCCCATCATTGGAGGTTCTTAAGAACAGGTTGGACAATCACCTGTCAGGAATGATCTAGGTTTACTTGGTCTTGACTCACTGCAGAGGGTTGGATGTGATGATCTCTTGAGTTTCCTTCCAGCTCTACATTTCTATGATTCTATGATAAAGACACAATCTAGCTTTTAGTATTAAAAGCTGTTGCGCTCAATTGGCTCCTTGATTGCATAAATCCACATTCCACCAATACTAATTTCCTACATTTGAGGAAATTAATCTGTAGGTATTAGCATAACTGACGTACAATACTGTAATTCTAAAAAGACCATTTACATGGTTCGAGCTCATCTAGATGATGACTGATATATTGAAAGATACTCATTTCCACTGTAGCTAACTTGTAATCACAGCGCACAGTCCTTAGTCCCTGGGAAGCAACAAGGTTATTTTCAGGATCAGGGCCTTTTTCCACATGGAACCCCTTCCCCCAAAACTTCATTATCAGTAAAATTAGCAGAAAATCCTGGAGGAAATTCAACTGTTTTAACTTCAAGGACTACACAAATTGAGTGGGAGAACCGGCTCCAGCTTGCGCTGGGATTGTTTGTCTCTACGGAAGGTTCCCATTTTTCTTCAGAAGAACAGCGGTTAGACTCATGCTCCAGAAGACATCTGCTAGGTGTAAGGCAGTGGAGAAAGAAGCTCTGGATTACTGCTGGCTCACAGGGAAGAGTGCCACCCTGTACTCCTGGAACCTTAAAGTTAGACCTCTCCTGAAGAGTGGATTTTATTCCACACTGGGCTCCTGTATTAGAACCCGAGGTCGGTCCAGAAGTCCCTGTCAGTCCAGTTCTTTCTTTGGGTCTGGCCCAGCGTCTGCACTAGTTTTATCAACGGGTAATCTCCTATTGGTGGACAAGAAGTTCTTGTTGATACCGGCAGATGTGTTGGCGCCCTTGGAGGAGTTCTGTTGATTTTATTGTGGCTGGTGGGAGTTGTTCCATTTTTTTCTCTTGGAGCAATGCCAGAAGGTGGTGTAAGGCAGGGTGCATAGGGAGGAGTATAATGTTGTTATTTGTATTCCTGTTCTCCCTAGAGGCCCCAAACGAGATGAGGGCCCCATTATGCTAGGCACTGCATATACCCGCAGTGAGACACAATTCCTGTCCTGAAGCGTTTACAGTCTAAACAGACAGGACAGACAAACAAAGGAGCAGCTGTAGAAGCAGCTTAAGCAGAGACTGTTGCACTGGAGACAAGGGGTAAAATGGGGCCCAACCGAGGCCACTCCTGCCCCCCCGCCCCCAGCACTCTCCCTAGGACCTCACAGTGTCCTTCCTTTCCACTGCCATGTGGCCTTGAGGAAAGGACCCGCAAGGAGGAGCCAGCCAGAGACTGAAGCCAGCAAAGCAGTTGTAGGATAGGTTCAAGCAGGTAGCCAGTGACTCGACCGATGTCAGAGTACTTTCTGCAGTCTGGACTGGACAATCTCTCCCCTGTATCTCAGGAAATTTGGGGTCAGTTCCCCACTCTGATTGTCTGTTTTCTCCAACTCTCTGCCCCCACCCCCCTCAAAGTCTCTTCACTTCAGACTCATTCCTCACCTGCCTCTCATACTCTCTTCCTTCCTCCCCCTTCCATGTCCCCTCTCTCCATTTAGCGCATTCCCTCCCCCACAGAAAATACAATGCTACCATCACTCCACTCACACTTCCGGAGTGCTACGTCCCTGTGCCCAACCCTTCTCCTGCCCAGGACCGGCGCTACCATTAGGCGACCCGAGGCAGTCGCCTAGGGCGCCAGGATTTGGGGGGCAGCGTTTCAGGTGCCTCGGCGGCCGCCCTAGGCAGCTGCGGGGGGAGAGGCTGCCGCCAAAATGCCGCCGAGATCCCCGGCGGCTGCTCCTTCGACCACCACTGCCGCCCAAATGCCGCCGGGGCGGCAGCTCCTTCGGCCGTCAGGGATCTCGGCGGCAATTCGGCGGCGGCCTCTCCCGCTGCCGCCACCGCCTATGGCGGCAAAAAAGCTGGCGCCGCCCCTGCTCCTGCCCGGTCTGTTTAGATCGTAAGCTCTTCAGGGCTGGGACTGTCTGCTGCTCTGGGTCTGTATAGCACTTGGCACAATGGGGCCCAGTTCATGGCTGGTCACTAGGCACTACCACAGTGAACGTGATTAATAATAACTATTATCACCGGGGCTCTGTGTCAGAGCTGGGAACTGAACCCAAATCGCTCGAGTTTCAGGCCAGTGCCTCTGGGGTTGCCAGGCGTCCAGTTTTCGATTGGAACGCCCGGTCAAAAAGGGACCCTGGTGGCTCCGGTTGGCAATGCCGACCGGGCCATTAAAAGTCCAGTCGGCGGCACAGTGGGGGCCCGGGGCTAAGGCAGGTTCCCTGCCTGCCTGCCCTAGCACCGCACGGCTCCTGGAAGTGGTCACCGGGTCCCTGGAGACCCTAGGTGCATGGGCAGCCAGGGAGACTGCGTGCTGCCCACACCTCCAGACCGGGAACCGCGACCAATGGGAGCTGTGGGGGCAGTGCCTGCAGACGTGAGGGCAGCGTGTGGAGCCTCACTGGCTGCCCATGTGCCTAGGGGCTTCAGGGACCTGGCGGCCATTTCCTGGGAGCTGCAGTAAGTGCCACCAGGACCCCGCGCCCCCTCCCACACTCCTACCCCTTGCCCCAGCCCGGAGTCCCCTCCCGCACCCAAACTCCCTCCTGGAGCCCACCCCCCGCAACCTTCTGCCCCAGCCCTGAACCCCCTCCTGTACCCCAAGACCCTCATCCCCATCCCAATCCCACACCCCCAGCCGAAGCCTGCACCCCCTCCCACATTCTGAACCCCTCGGCCCCAGCCCAGAGCCTCCTCCTGCACCCCAAACCTCTCATCCCCAGCCCCACCCAGAGCCTGCACCCCCAGCCAAAGTCCTCACCCCCCTGCACCCTAACCTCCTACCCCAGCCCAGAGTCCTTTCCCGCACCCTGAACTGCTCATTTCTGGCCCTACTTGGAGCCCACAACCCTAGCCCAGAGTCCATATCCCCCTGCACCCCAAATCCCTCATCCCTGTCCTCACCCCAGAGCTTGCACGCCCAGCCGCAGCCTTCACCCCCCTCCCACACCCCAATCCCCTGCCCCAACCAGGTGAAAGTGAGCGAGGGTGGGGAAGAGCACGCAACGGAGGAAGGGAGGATGGAGCAAGCAGGGGGAGGGGCCTCGGGGCAGGGCCTCGGGCAGGGCAGGGTAGGGGGCAGGGTGGGGCAGGGCAGGGTGTTAGGTTTTATGCGATTAGAAAATTGGTAACCCTAAGTGCCTCAGCCACAAAACCAGCCTTCTGCTTGTATACATTTCCAAATAAATCTCTTGGTGCCAGGAAACACACCTGCTTATGCTACAGTGGCAGGAGAAGGATGGATCATTACCACTTGGAGATGGCCCCTGGAAAGTCAGCTTGCTGAACACACTATGGAGAACAGATTTAACACAAGACCCTCCTCTTCATTCACTACAGCTGTACAAAGGTTACGGAGGCGTAGGCTTCCATACATGTTGTATAACTCGATAGCATAGTGATTCTGTGGGGACTGTGGTGTGAGTGACTGACTGCTAGACCTGTCCGGTTCAAGCAGCGGGAAGCTTCTGTTACTGGCTGGAGAAGCTGTTTGTTGCTCTCTGGCACAAAGGTTTTACTGAATGTTCACTAGCAGCTTTCCCGCCCTTGGCTCCATGAGCAGCGTTCACATTATTCCCTCCTGGATCTTCTCTAGAAGCTCCTCCATGCAGAGTCTAACTGCATCATGCATACTAGCTCAGTGAGGACTGGGGCTCTCTCTCTTTTCCCTTTACCCGTCCATCTCCAAATAGCTGTCTGCATGCACACACTGCCAGCAGCTGAGGTGTGTTCCTAACTCCCTTCGAGGAGTCGCATCCTACATGGCTGCAGAATCATTACAAGAAGAAAAACCCGAAAGCCTAGGAGATAGCCCAGTGGCACTGGTAAACTGACTGGACTGAGGCTGCCTGGGATACGTCCCAATTAATGCTATGATGTTACTACAAGACAACTGTGAAAAACAAATAGGTGATTCCTTAAAATGGTTCTGAACCAATTCAGATGATTTTTGTAAAGAATCAAAGTATTGTCCAATTCTTTCTCTCTTCCTTCTGTCCACAGTCTAATATCTAACTAAAACCCACTTCCCTAAGTTCCAGATCAGCAAAGCATTTAAGCATGTGCTTAAGTCCTCCCCTGTTCAACAAAGCACAGAAGCACATAGTTTAATGTCATGTGCTTAAATGCTTCGCTGAATAGAGACTGACTTCTTGCAGAATTGGAGCCCTCCTGCTATCTTCTAACTAAAGAGGAACCTAGCACAATGGGGTCCTTATCATGGTCCCACGCACTAAATAAAACAGCAACAAGAAATGAAAACCTGGGATCCAAAATGAAGCAAACCTCTGGGAAGACTTAAAATTCCCATCCAGCTTGGAGTTTCGTTCTTTTCCAAAAATCTGTCCTTCGCATCTGCCATTTTAACACGTCACTATGCGTGGGCCTGTCAGATTATTTTAAGTGTTCCAATTTCCTGCGGACTGATTTAGATATCGCACTGTGCATGGATTTCAAAGGAGCTGCTCTTTATTTACACGGATGTAAGTGACATCTGAGTCTGATTCTTACTAATCGAGTAATGTTTGCTATTAAAAATAGATGCACAATTGTGTTGTCTCAGATCCCTTTGCATTTTTTATTTAAAACTGCAGTATTAAAACACAAGAGGCCATACTCTTAGCTGGCAATGTGAATCAGCATGGCAATAGAGCTGTGGTGATTTACACCAGCTGAGCATCTGACCCATTTACTCTGCTGTACATGGCGTAATAGACAATATGGGCCGGATGCTCAGCTGGTGTGAATTGCTGTAGCTCTGCTGGGCGTCATTGGAGCTATGAAGATTTACACCAGCTGTGGATCTTGCCCCATCTACACATGTTCAGAAGGGTGGCTTCCCTTACGTGGGTGAGATTCTTGAACTGCAGCCACAAACCTGAGTATTTACAGCTCTAACTAGCTAACTGAAAACACAAATATAGGGAAAGTGCATGATTTTGGGGTGGAAACCTTGGTTACAAAGAGACAGTCAAGCCTCAAAGTGGCTGGAAATATACATCTGAGACTCTGGAGATAATAAAATCAGCTGCTTTTTAAGCTTAAGAACTAACTCTATGGCCACAGAAGTCAAAGGAAGTTTCAACATTGACTTCAGCGGGAGCCGTCTGACCAACGCTGGGCATATTTGAAAATCCTCCTCTAGATTCAAGTTATCTTAACTGAAACTACAAAATCAAGATGGAGTCTCATAGAATCATAGAATATCAGGGTTGGAAGGGACCTCAGGAGGTCATCTAGTCCAACCCCCTGCTCAAAGCAGGACCAATCCCCAATTTTTGCCCCAGATCCCCAAGTGGCCCCCTCAAGGATTGAACTCACAACCCTGGGTTTAGCAGGCCAATGCTCAAACCACTGAGCTACCCCTCTCCTCTAAGCTCCATGAAGAACTGAGTTCTGACAACGTATTGAACGATGCCACAGCCAGTCAATGAGCCACCGGACAGAAACATTACAGTCACCAGACCATCTCTTGTTAATCGATCACACCATGAATCCAGGACATTTACCTAGCAAGGTATGAGATTTGACTTTTATTGGCTACTGGTTCTTTGCCACAACTGCTCAGTGGGAACTGGGGGTGCTGAGGATTTCTCTGGAATTGGCCCACAGGTACTGTGTACGTGCATTTAGTTTTAAATCTCATTTGACAGACAGCACTGTGTTGCCTCCTAGCATGCTGCTATAGCACTGGATCAGTATAGACTTGGAGGAATGAGTATCAATCATGCACATCACTTCTTGCAGCACCTAGATGTTCTTGGAAAGTCCACACTATATCTAGCTGCTTATCTGCTTATCTTAAGAGATTTGACAAGATCACAGCCTGATGGGATACCGTACAACTGCAGGCCACAGTATCATTATTACCTGCCAATTATAATAAGAACAATAATGAAATACCATTTAATTACTGTGCGGAGAATAAGTTGACTGAAATGTAACAGCTATGTATCATCATTAGAGAGCTGTTGAGTCTCAATGAATATGTTTTAATAAACAGTTGGAATTTAACCAGCAAACAATGACTTGTGCAACTAAATGACTCTCGAAGATTTAATGAGATTGCTACCACTCAATTATTAAGATCTTATTTATTGAGATGCAACAATTTAAAATAGATTTATATTCCTTATTGCAGAGGGGGACACATGCTAGAATAAAAATGTGGCGAATAATCATTTGGTAATTTACCATAATCTTATTTAACCTAATATAAATGGATAGTAAAGTCTATTTAGAGTAGTTGCCTTTTTTTGTGGGTGGTGAGATTTTCGCTATAAAATTACAACGCTTTGCAAGATTTGTGACTCGCCTGACAAGCTAAAGTTGAAGTCACCAATTACAAGCAAAGTCATTAAACCGGACAGGTCTCAATTCAGCAAATCCCGCAGGCCCAGACTTTTAAAGGCATTTAGCTGTTGCTGTGCTCAGTATTGCAGAACCCAACTGCTTTAGGAGCCTAATGGAATTTTGGCGTCTATGTGCCTAAATCCCTTTTGAAAATGAGATGTTAGGCTCCTAATTCAGTTAGACATTGCTGTGCTGAGGGCAGCAATGCCTAAATACCTTTAAAAAACTGGGCCATAAGCAAGTGCTAAAGCAGGGGTGGCCAACCTGTGGCTCCGGAGCCACATGCAGCTCTTCAGAAGTTAATATGCGGCTCCTTGTATAGGCACCGACTCCGGGGCTGGAGCTACAGACGCCAACTTTCCAATGTGCAGGGGGGTGCTCACTGCTCAACTCCTGGCTCTGCCACAGGCCCTACCCCCACTCCACCCTTTCCCATGCCCTCCCCTGAGCCTGCTGTGCCCTCGCTCCTCCCCCCTTCCCCCCAGAGCCTCCTGCATGCCACAAAACAGCTGATCGGGAGGCGCAGGGAGGGAGGGCAAGGAGGGAGGGCAAGGTGATTGGTGGGGCTGCTGGTGGGTGAGAGGCACTAGGAGCAGGCGGGGAGCTGATGGGGAGCTGCTGACATATTACTGTGGCTCTTTGGCAATGGACATTGGTAAATTCTGGCTCCTTCTCAGGCTCAGGTTGGCCACCCCTGTGCTAAAGTGTTGTGCTGAATAGAGCTGCATTTGAGAATGTGCTTAAGTGCGTTGCTGAATCAGGGCCGCAAAGATCAGTTCCTCAGAATCTTGGTTTGAAAACAAACCTAATTTTGTATTGCCATCAGGACACTTTATTACTCTCTGTTGCTGAGGTCTTGGAAGGTATCTAGAAATGATTGTGGGAATTAGTATAAGAAAGATGACTGACTAGGTGCAAGCCACATGGCAAAAATTCAGCTGAAATCAATTAGTAAAGCTTGCCTGGCATACCAGACTTTTAGTAGTAAATTTTCTTGACTCTAGAAGTGTATTTAATATCCTGTATCAAAAAGAAATCCATCTGGAACATACCTCCCAAAATATAGGCTTGCCTCAGTAAAACAAAATGTAAAATTAATAAACTATTTCTTTTAGCTAGCTTGAGTTAGAGATGCACTGAAGTTACAGTGTATTTTCTAAATATTTCTGACAACTCTGAAAAGTGACCATGTAAAAACTTCTTTATAAGCAATTGTCCTGCTTCTTGTGTGTGTGTGTGTGTGTGTGTGTGTGTTTTCAGTCACATCTTCTTATTTTTCAAACTAAAAAAAGTTTACACTATGTTGTACTTTTTATTTTTTAGTTCTGCAGATCGCAGGACCAACACTGCTTTGGGTGAGTAAACCAGATTCTGTTGGGGCTAATGAATCAATGTGTAAGCAACATTTTGATTGCAAAATCTTTATTAATGGAAATGAGTGAGCCAGGAAGAGCGGCGTTTGACTTTCAGTTTGAAAAGCTTGAGTTTGCAAAGCTGGCAGCTAGGGTAAAAAAAACATTGTACATGTAAACTGAGAAGATTTGAGGTCATGGAGACCTCATAAACATGGAGTCCAATGAAATACATTTTTTTCCAAAGTCACTTTTCAGAGTAGAATCTTACTTTGAGGGCATCAAAAGTAACGTATTAAGTGAGAATAGTTAATGTAGAGGACTTGAATGTTTAGGACCAGATGCAGTACTGCCCTTTATTTAAATGTATGCAGCTACCACTGACAGCAATGAAAGTTAAATCTATGAATGGAGGACCTTTCAGAAAATCAGGGTGCTGTTTATTCTTTTGATCTCACACATTTGGGGCGTGGGTGAATTTTTTTATTCATTGGCAAAGGGGGTCTAACTGAGAGCCCTGGAAAGTGAAACCTTTTTTAAGCCAGAAAACATGTATAGCTCTGAGAGTAAACACACAGAGCTCATGCTGCCCTGTCATGGTGTTTGACCAGGGGTTACAGTGGACGAAAAGCTGAATATGAGTCAACAGTGTGCCCTTGTTGCCAAGAAGGCTAATGGCATTTTGGGCTGTATAAGTAGGGGCATTTCCAGCAGATCGAGGGACGTGATTATTCCCCTCTATTCGGCACTGGTGAGGCCTCATTTGGAGTACTGTGTCCAGTTTTGGGCCCCACACTACAAAAAGGATGTGGATAAATTGGAAAGAGTCCAACGGAGGGCAACAAAAATGATTAGGGGGCTGGAGCACATGACTTATGAGGAGAGGCTGAGGGAACTGAGATTGTTTAGCCTGCAGAAGAGAAGAGTGAGGGGGGATTGATAGCTGCTTTCAACTACCTAAAAGGGGGTTCCAAAGAGGATGGATCTAGACTGTTCTCAGTGGTAGAAGATGACAGAACAAGGAGTAATGGTCTCAAGTTGCAGAGGGGGAGGTTTAGGTTGGATATTAGGAAAAACTTTTTCACTAGTAGGGTGGTGAAGCACTGGAATGGGTTACCTAGGGAGGTGGTGGAATCTCCTTCCTTAGCGGTTTTTAAGGTCAGGCTTGACAAAGCCCTGGCTAGGATGATCTAGTTGGGGTTGGTCCTGCTTTGAGCAGGGGGTTGGACTAGATGACCTCCTGAGGTCCCTTCCAACCCTGAGATTCTATGATTCTATGACATTTTAACTTGGAGGAACCATCACCCTGGAAGACATTCAGTCTCTGTGCTAGTTCATTCCTTGACCTATCCACTCAGTGCTCAGGGGGTGACAAGCAGGGCAAAGGGTGGTGATTTGTGTGTTGTGGATATCAGCTGCCAGGAACTGGACTGTGCCCACCAAACTGATTTTAGTATAGGCCACCGAATGGCCTTCAATTGAGAACAACTTGGGGAAGTTGTAAACCTCGAGCATTTCTGTTCAAGCAGCTGGTGTTATCCACAGGAAGGATGGTTTAGTGGTTTGGACACTAGCCTATGACTTGGGAGATGTGGCTTCAATTCCTTTCTCTGCCAAAGACTTCCCACATATGATTTTGGGCAAGTCACTTAGCTTCTTTGTGCCTCAGCTTCCCAGCTGTGAAATGGGGATAATAGCACAGCCCTGCCTCACAGGGGTATTGTGAAGATAAATACCTTAAAGACTGTGAAGTGCTTTGAGATCTACTGCTGGAAAGTGCTATGATTTTTCAACGAGGTCTAGCCACGATCTTCAGCTGTGAACAGGAAGGAGGTAGGGACACAAAAGTACCTCTATGTTTGCTTCATCCTGGGTCAGCTGTGCAGCAGGCCAGGCCCCAGGGTAAGATAAAGCAACTTGAAGACTGCTCTAACTTTCACTGGTGTCTGGAAAGGCCACTGGAAATTGCTGGTGCACAAGAAAGACTCATCCATGAGAAGACTCATGTCTCTTGTCTCATCCAAGACCAGAAAGGCTCATCCATGACTGTATGATGTGGAGAGGTGCAGAAGCTGTTACATCAGCTCTGTGTCACTGAAGGAGCTCCCTACGGTGGTGTTATCCTTCTAGGGCTACTGAAGCTGAGTTTAGGGGTGTTTGACACTGGCGATGCTATGCAAAGCATCTGCGGTACAGCCCAAGATCTGGGCCATTTTCTCTCTACCACTCTGAGAATACCTGATCTGAAGGAAAATCCAAGGATGAAAAATGGATGATTTGACTTACAGGAGGTTAAAAAAGGCCTGAAATTAGGGCAAAGTTTAAAATGTAAAGGCCAGAATTAAATCATGTGAGATAATAGTAGCTTTCCAAAAATACAGTATGTATAAGGAACAAAAATGCTTTTTACCATGCCCGAATGGCTGAGGACAAAGATATTTGACATTTAGATCTGACTGAGTGGCTGGTGAGGACAGGGAATGCAAAAGATGACATGGGCAAAAAAGCGGTGTTGTATGAATGGACAGCACCCAGGGAGAGAGGTGTATCTTTTCTTGGAAGCTGGTTTCTCAGCCACTGCGTGGTCCAAAACCCACTGATGTCACTGAATGATTCTTTCATCGAGTAAAATGACTAATCCCAAAGCTCCAGAAAAATGAACGTCCTTTTTCTAAGTAGGAAATAATTTTCTCTCTTTCTTTTCAATAATTACCTCTTTTAAAATGGCACCGTGACGGTTTTTCCTGGTGAGTGGGATACCAGGAAAGGAAGTTAGAAAGGGAAAACCAAAGGTCTAACAAACTATAAAAGACATGGGATCAACACCACTAAAAATATGAAAGAAGCAAGCCTGGGTTAGCCAACTTTTGTGTTCTGTCATTTGAGACCATTCCTTTAAGACTGTGGACTTGGAGGCTCAAGGTCAACCAAAGGGCAGTGGAATTTTTGCGTGTGTGTGTGTGTGTGTGTGTGTGTGTGTGTGTGTGAGTGAGAGTGCACACAGTCAGTATAGTTGTAGCTGAAATCTCCTGAGTGTCTAGCAATACCAGATGTCTCAAATTTCTAGGGACAGTACCGATATTCAGGGCTGTCTCTTATATAGGTGCCTATTACCCCCCACCTCCTATCCTGATTTTTCATACTTACTGTCTGGTCACCCTATTAGTGTCTGTTACTAAGGGTATATCGACACTGCAAAACCAATCCCACTGGCAGCGAGTCTCAGGGCTCGGGTCTACAGCCTTGGGCTCACGGGTGCTAAAAACATTTCTGCTCTGGCTGCATCTCAGGCTCCGAGACCCTTGCTGAGTCTTGGTGCCCGAGCTCAGGCAGGAATATCTACACTTCTATTTTTCTCACCGTAGCATGAGCCCTGCCAGCCCAAGTCTACAGACCCGGGCTCTGAGACTCAGGGCTGCAGGTATTTTTTTTTTTTTTTTTTTTTGCAGTAGAGACGTACCTTAAACAGGCCTGCTGAAGTCCAGACTCAGGAGTTACAAAGGATTTGGAGTTCACTTCAACAGGCATTTGTTCCAGTGAACAGCAACAAGGTATCCTTGGCTGAAAGAGTCAAATACTGACCTGACATTCAGAACCTGCCTGACAACTCACTTAACCAGGTTAATTGCTCATTACAGCTGCACATTTTAGAAACAAAAGACTCCATTGATGCCTATGTAGTTGCACTGAGGGTGGATTTGGTCCCTGGATATGATAGACAGGGTCACTAAACACAGAAGGACAGTCATTGCGACTTGCGTTCTAGTCCTCTCTTTGCGGTCTTGGGCATTTAATCGGTCTTCTTGTCTCACTTTCCTCATCTGTAAAATGGGGGTAGCAACACTCAGGGCTTGTTGCTATGGCAGCTCAGTGCACAGTAGCCTGGGCCACACAGCCAGTTAGTGTATGGCAGAGTGGAATGCTGTACATTTACACCCCGGCTTGCCGCTCTCCTAATCATCGTGTGGACTAGCCTTTATCTACTTCCCCACCTTGCAAGCATGTTCAAGGGATCCTTGTAAAGTGCTCCGAATGTGTAAAGTACTAAGTACTTCTTATTATTAATCCAGGATTATTCCTCACACTGCATTTTGTAGCGTTCTATCCAGTCTGCTTGTAAAAACCATGTTATGGGGTTTTGCCATTACCCTCGAGTGACTAATACACAATGTAATAGAGTGCCTGCTAAGGATTTGTAATGAGGGCAATCACCGGGTTCCCTTTTCCTTCCTCTTTTTGAATACTGGTGGTAAATTGTTCCCCACCCCCACTTCTGTGAAATGTCACCATTTCTTCACGATTTATCATAATAATTGGCAGTGATCCAATAACTTTGTGAGCCATAATTAATGAACGTTAGTAATTCGCTTATTAGTCAAAAATACATATCATTTGGACACCCTGATTTTTCATATTTTCCAAGTATTCCCTCACATGCTTTATTTCAATAGCTATTTTATAAGGTCTTCATTATTTTCTAATTATCCAAATGGCTTTTCCTTGTATTCATTGTTCAAGACAGATTTTAAAAGGAGTTAAGTATCTCAGTAAATGTACAATCATTAATTTCATGCCAACCCTCATTTATTAGATATTTGTACCTCTTCTCTAAAAATATACAGAGAGATATGGCTACATATATTTAATTTCTTCAGATAATTTGGTACAATAAATAATTTTCTCCTCAATGCCATTGTAAGGCTGTGTTTTCAGTATAATCTTTTTTCACACAACAAATTAGACGTTGGAACTCATTGCCACAAGGTATTCTAGAGATAAACAACAACATGATTCACACAGGGATTGGATATTTATACGGATAACAAGAATATTCCAGTTTTGGAAGGGATATAAAACCTTATTCTGCAGGATTTACGACAATCTCAATTAGGATGAGACTAGAGCTGGCCAGGAATTTGTCACTGAAATAATTTTTGATGAACAATGCCATTTACCCAAAATCTTGTTTCGTGCAGAAAAATGTCCATTTTCTCAAAATGTTTAGATTTTCCATTGGTAAAATCAAAATGATATATTTAGTTTTGGGTCAGCTTGAACCAAGTCAAAATGTTAAAGTTTGTTGAACTGAACCGAAACATTTTGTTTAGAGTAAGTTCAACACTTACGGTGTTTCATGCCCCATTGTCTCTTTTGGGCCAGGCTCTTTAGCTGGGCTACATCTCCCCCAGGGCATGGGATACAGCTACTTTCAATTCTTGATCACTGGTTAAAATCCATCTCATGTCCAAAGTGATGAAAAATTGCTACCTTAGATCAGCTGTTTGGTGATCTATGTGCAATGAGTTAATAGCCACATTCCTGTCCCAGTAGACAGAAACCCATGATAAATGAATGATCTTCTGGTTAAGGCATCAGACAGGGACTCGGAAAACAGGTTCAGTTTAGAGCTGTGTGAATAATGGAAATTCTGAAGAAAAAAGTGTTTCTGGCCGATCTGAAAATGAAATATTTCAAATTTTTCAACAAATTGAAAAAAAAGATTTGTTTGATCTAAACCAAATACCCCATTTTGAGTTTGAGATTTTTTTTGACCACATTTGTAAATGTTAATAAAAACATTAAAGGAAATTTTGAAACAAAATTTTAAATCCAAATGTCAATACATTTTGTTTAGAAAATCTTGACATTAAATTTTTAGACTTTTGTAGATTAAAAAAAAATTTTTTTTAAACCAAAACAATTTGGCAAAATTGACATATATTCACAAAATGTTTCAGTGAACCTGAATCAGCTTTTTTTTTTTAAAAAAGTTCTGGATGAAAAATTTCACTTAGCTCTAGCGCAGTTCCTAGCTCTGCCACAGATTTTTTATGTGATATTGTGCAAGCCATTTAATGTCTTTGTGCTGCAGTTTTACCATCTGTAGAGTGAGATAATAATTAGAGATGGCCTGAGAATGTTTTTCTGCAGAAATTTTTTATGAAAAAACCCTTTTGTTTCATCAAAATTTTCCACAGGAAAGAAAATCTCTATTTTTCACTAAAAACTCAAAACACAAATTATTTTGGCCTCATGAAAATTTTACTTTTTGCCTCCTGTCCCCACTCTTTCCTGTAGGAGAGATCCTGTAGGCCTGGATCCCAACCTGGACTATATATCTCCCATAATACAACATGATTTCCCCTCTGGGGGTTGGGAAGATGTGCATTCATGGAGTTGGTGGGCATGATGCATTATGGGAGATGGAGTCCAGCTGGGAAGCCTAGCCCGGAGGAGAATGGGGGCATGAGGAGCAAATTCCCATGAGGCACTTGTGACAGAATATGCCCCTGTGTTCGCACTCTATGCACCATTGTAATAACGTTTATACAAGATATGCCTTATGAGGTATAATTTAAAACTCATAATTTGCTGGTCAATAACAACATGGCAAAATGCATGCAGCAGTGTTATAAATTATAAACATGAGCTGAAATCATGACCAGATAAGGCTGGGGATTGGCCAAACCAGTTCCTCAGAAACAAAGGGTTCGCTGACGCCTCAGCCATGTGTAAACATGGGTGATGGACCATAATCTGCTAAGTGGCCATTCTTTGGCAGGAAAGGGGGCAGGGACTAAAAAAATCTACATCTTAGCAAAGAAACAGCATGGGGTTCCCTTCCACACAGACTACCTGTTGCCTTTCTCCCAGTTGGAAATGCTTCTCAAAGCAGGGACAGGACTATAAAAAGAAGGGGGAGATACCCCAAGACACCCCCTTTTCTCTCCCTGACCATTGCATTCACTGCACCTGAAGAGACAAAGGCGGCTTTGGACTTGAGGGCAGGGGTCCTGATCTAAAGAGTTTGGTCAGTAAAACTGCTGAAAGCATGTGATGAGGAAACTGCTTTGAATCTAATGTAGTTTGTTCAAACTCTACTGGTGCCTAACTGATTTTTACTTTTCTTGTAACCATTTCTGACTTTTATGCCTCATAACTTGTACTCCCTTAAAATCTTTTTGTAGTTAATAAACTTGTATTATTGTTCTACCTAATTCAGTGTGTTCAAGTCGAAGTGTCTCCATTTGGGGGTAACAAGTTGTGTGGATATTATTCCCTTAAAGGAATAATGGACTTAATATATTTGCAGTGTCCAGGAGAGGGCTGGGCAGTACAAGACATACACTTCTGGGGGAAAATCTGAGACTGGGAGTGTGTTGGAGTCCCTCTGTGCGCTGGTGTCCCCCCATGGCTACCTTTAAGACTGGGAAGAGCCAAGGTGCGGCTGGCTGGCTGTAGCACACACAGACATAGTTGAGAGGGACTCACAGTCTGGAAGCTACAGCAGAAAGACATTGTAAAGGGCACCCCAGGTTACAAGGCAGAGGTGACACGGCTGTGCCTTGATCTGGATTGTACCCTGGTATGTCACAGCACAACTCCTCATATTTTTGGCCAAAATATTTAGGTCCCCCCCACCATTAAAAGTTTTCCACAGAAAGCAGCCCCTTTTTGCAAAAAAAATTCTGGTTAGTCAAAAACCCAATTTTCCATTTAAAAACACTTTTGATGAAAAATTTTCAACCACTATTAACAACAATACTTCCTTTCTCCAACCCTTTGTCCATCTTCTCTGTTTATACTGTGAACGCTACAAAGGAGAGACTTTTATTACATATATATGCATTGACAGACTTGAGGCCCTGCTATAATAATAAATAAAATAAAATAATAATAATAATAAAAGGATAAATGTCCCATTAAGGTAGGTATATTGAGAGCCGAAATTGTCTCCATGAGCCATGATTTTAGATCTTTCCCCTCTCTGTGTGAATTTTGTTGTTGTTGTTCATGTCACAGGTGCTGAAGAGGGAATGACTGAGGAGGGGAAAGAAACAAAAGGAACAAGTCAGGCTAGTGCTGTTATCTTTTGTGTGTCTACTATACCAGCCTCTTGTAGTACAAAGCTCATTGAATTGCTGGCAGTAATGGTGGTGTGGATTCAAATAAAATGGGGAGAAAGTAGGTTAATGCCATTTCAAGTCAGAGAGATTCCCTGAGCAACAAATTACTGTACTTTGATATCTGATTCAGAAGTAAAACCTCTAAGCATTCTTAATATGCTGTAGCTCAACTAGAAGTTATGGGCTGGATGCAGGAATTACTTGGTGAAATTCTGTGGCCTGTGTTATGCAGGAAGTCAGAGTAGATGGTTTCTGGACTTAAAAATCTATTAATCTTTAATGTGACTGTTTAATCTAAATGTAGCTCATAATAAGAATACAGGGAGAGGAGCCCTGCACTGCTTTAAGTTTGAAGGAAGAGGACTATATTAAGGAGAACAGATGGTTAAGCAACTCAGGCAAACTTCCCCTGGCGCCCACCTCTGCCAAGCCAAACTCTATGAGCTTTTGTTTTTAAGCAAGGTCATGACACAATGTCTTTGGATCTCCTCCCCAATACAGAGGTGAACTGACCAAGCATGCATGGGATAATGAAAAATGCATGGTCTAGCTCATAAATGGCCTATATATTTGCTTGAAAGAATCTGAACTGAGGTCATGGGTGGTTAGGAAATCTGAGGGCAGGACCTGACCAGCAGGGGATGCATGTCTACTGTGGCCTATGCTTGTAACATAGCATCCTGTCCTCTGACCTAGCCAGTTGATGCTTGCCGAAGTTTATGGATAACAGTAGTTCAAGATATCAGAACACTGACATGCCAAACCCAAGTACTCTGGGTTTACCACCCCCTCCTATCAAAATCTTCATTGCCTTAATCATCATCCATTTCCTCCCCACCCCTCAAAGAAAAAGATGTCTTAGAATGGTTGCAAAACCATTGCTGTTATCTTATATATTTGTACAGAATCATTTGCTTGTATTTATGTTTTATATATTCACGGTTTTGTTTGAGACTCATAATTAAATTTCATTCAAAGGTAAAGTGCTCACACAGGATTTGATACAACTCTTTTTGAAATCAGTGAAAGGCTCAATGCTTTATATGGGCTCTTTGAGAAGGAGTCAGGGAAATAATAGCGAGGAATTAATTAATTGATACAAAATGTTTCATCCAGACTCATTCCAAAGCATTTTACAAACTGCACACAGATCATTTACCTAATCAAAGAAATGCAGCCACCTTCAAGGTGGAATGCTGCGTTTGTTTAACAGTGTTTATGAGACTACACAGGACAGGGAGTGAAGCATAAATCCATAAAGAATTATACGCTGAATTTAGGTCAGCAGAATGTATTTCCTCAAGTGGGAATATGGGCCAGGACATGCTCTTCGAAAAAGTGCCATGGAATCTTTAATGATCTTGTGTGGTCAGAACTGTGGTTTTATGTCTCATCCCAGAGAGAAGTAAAAATCACTATATTACATACATAAACCAAATACCAGTCATATACCAAAACCAGAAAAACTGGGAGGAAAAGCTACAATTCGTTTTGGGAAGTGTTTGAGTAAAGATACATCTAAGTAGATTATTCCATACATTTAGATTAAAAATTAAAACCAATTTTAGATATGTTTAATTGATTCACAGATGCATTAATAAATACTTTTGAGCTTCGGATGGACTTATTTTATAAATTTACTGCCCTCCACCGTCATCACTAGACTAGAATTTTGGACAATAAGCAAGTTGGCAGGATAATAATTACAAATGGGTTTACATGAATGGACATCCAGTATATTTTAAAGGACACCGAGATGACTGAGTACTATACATATACCATGTATCACTTCTCTTCTGGGTCACAGGGAATCCATTGTAAGCATTTGAGTTATGTTCCTGCTAATAGCCAATGATTGCCTCTAGTTTTCCAGTTTAGCTTCTCCACTTTTTCAGTACATCTCCAAACTAGTTTCACTCCAACCTGTGCATCTTTCTACCCACTACTCCATGTGTCTACATGTTGATGATAACATCAGCCAATAGACTTCATTGCGCCAATACCAGTGTTAAACATATAATGGTAAAAGTAAAATATTTCATTTAATGGGGAAATTTGCATCATCCCTTGCCCATGGATGATATTTCACCATCCGCTAAGAAGGATCGCAAACAATTTGGACAATAATTAATTTTCCATTAATTATTTTTTATTTCTGTACAGTGTGTTCTTTTTATTCTAGCTCTTTAACAAATTTGGCATTGAGACCCCTTCACCCTTGCCATCTCTTCAAGTACAAGGTTCCATTCTTCATTAGGCTATTTTAAAATCTGCAAAGAACTGGTTTCCAGATGTGGATATGTACAGACAGTAATTGCACTTTGTGATCACTTCCAGCTGCCCCAAATGCTTGCCAACAAATTCCCATAAGGAGTGCATGTTTTGTGCTGCAAATCAGGGGAACATTGTAAAATGATAATGTGTTGCACACTGCAGAACCTACAAGAATTATGGACTTTATAACTGAAGTAATTGGAATTAGGCTTTACCTTAAAGGTCAAGAAAGTGACAAAGAAACTGAATCGTTGCAAATTAATCCATTGGATTGATTTTTAGAGCTATCGTGTACCTGTTCCGTGGATGCTAGTCACTTTTATAAGTTATAGATTTTAATACACTGTGTACATATTGCTTTCTCTCCTGTGTATGACAATCTTACATATTGAATTTGGTTGCACAATTAGACACTGCATATTCTTTTGTCATCATTAATGTGCAACTCTCCTGACTTTCATATCCGGTAGGATTTAAAATTATAGGTCAAATGTCCTGCTGATGTTAATGGGCACTTTTTTATTGATTTCTGTGGAGATACATCTACAGTGCCAGGAGTGAATTTGGTTCTATATTTTTATGTAAAATGTAACTCTTAAATGTAAATTTTACACACACACACACACACACACACACACACAGCTGTTTTCTTCCATATTACATACAAATCCTTACAGTTCTGTGGTGAAATTCATCTCTATGCAGAAGGCCAGCAAAAGTCACCATTTAAATCCCCCAAATAGCCATAAGCCTCTAGCCTGTGTTCCGGGCACTTTAATAGTTTTAAAGACCCATAGTATCAAAACATAATTTAAAAATCTATAATTGAACAGGACTGGCAATGGACCCAATGGCAAACCTCCTTCACGATCCATATGTCCCTCAGCCCCACTTCTGCCCCAAATGCCTGGAGTTTAAAAATTACAGGCCACATTTTCAGAATGTTCCTGCTCTAGTTTCTAAGTGAAGTGGCCACATTTACAAAAGTGTTCCTCCACACCCAGCCATCCCCACTGACAACAGCCCCAAGAACAAGGGGAGAAGCTGGGCCCTGAGTTCTTTGGAAAATCTGACCACAAGAGTCAGATTGTGGCTTTTAATCCATTCCCCGTGCTGGAGGAATAGTATAGTTGAATAGCAGTACTGCAGTGGGATCCCCCTTAGAATTCTGGCTGATTCAGCTATAATTCCTGCTGAAGAGCGTACCGTGGTGCAGCTGGGTTTAAACATACACAATGGACAAGCATCTTGGATTTCACCAGCAAGGCAGCTGTAGGGAAGGAAAACTTAGAACTGACGCCATTTCCAATGCTACAAACCTCTCTCAGCCGCCTTGCCTTTCTGTTTCAGTGTGGACTGCAGAAGAGCTCATTCTTGCTGAAGGCTCATAGATTAGATTAATAGATTATACAGCCAGAAGGGACCATCGTGATCATGTAGTCTGACCTCCTGCATGTCAGAAAACTCTTGCTCTGCCTGATTCAGAGCCGGAATTTGTACCTGGCTCTCCCACAGGCCTGGCCGGTGCTCAAGCCATTAGGCCACACCCAATGTGGCAGACTTGTTAAAACCTGACTCACTAAACAATACAGCACTTAAAGGCTGGGACCAGAATTTCCAGAAATGAGGGCCTGCAGTTAGGCACCTAAATCCACATTCAGGCACTTGACTAAGTATAGCCTGATTTTCAAAACTGCTCAGCGACTCGTGGCTCCCTTACAAGTCTGCAGGAACTGCTGGACGCTGAAGCTTTGGGAAGCCAGCAGCCAGGAGTCTATCTTTGGGCACCTGTGTTTAAAAATCTTGGTTTGTTTCTCCATTGCTCTCTCTTGTGCCCAGAGACCGTTCTTGCATAGATGGAGAAGTGATCCAGCGCCTATAATCTAGGTCTAACATTCAGAAAAGGATGACGTGACCCCTTAAAAACATGGAGCTCAACGAGGCCTCTTAGGAAACTGAGATGCAGTCAGCAAAGGGAGAAGGTGCTGTCTGACTCATGGAGGTCATGGTGCCTTCTAGGCACTGGAGGTTGGCGGAGAGGCTTGGGGACAGGACCGGGGAGGAGAATGACCGGGTGGAGAGAGGAAAGGACTATGATCCAAGTTCCCGCTGTGTTAGGATGGGAAACTGCTCCTCCCTCCGGCCCTCAGAGATGTAGCAAGGGGAACTTACTATTTAGGAACCTAATTCTCCAATCCTCACTCACAGGAACATTCCTTACTCAAATGAGTAAACAACAATGGGATTACACACGACAAGGACAGCAAGATAGGACCCGAATGAAGAATTTTTTCTTAATATGTCTTGGCTAAATTTCTCTCTCTTAGGTACTTATATAGTAGCTGACCATATTTTCTCTAAAAAAAACAACAAGGAGTCCAGTAGCACCTTAAAGACTAACAGATTTATTTGGGCATAAACTTTTGTGGGTACTACATCCACCCTGATTATATTGGCTCTGTCAACACGGGTTCTCCACTTGTGAGGCAACTCCCTTCTCTTCATGTGTCAGTATATTTATGCCTGCATCTGTAATTTTCACTCCATGCATCTGAAGAAGTGGGTTTTTTTACCCATGAAAGTTTATGCCCAAATAAATCTGTTAATCTTTAAAGTGCCACCGGACTCCTTGTTGTTTTTGTGGATACAGACTAACATGGTTACTCCCTGATACTTGACATATTTTCTCTCTCTCCCCCTCCCCCACCCTTGCAACCCAGTTTGGACCAGAAATTCCATATTGAATCTGAGAAAGCGTCCAAATGCAAGTTTAGTAAAAAATGACCCTTTCCTGTGAAACATTTCATTTTTTGACAAATTGACAATTTCCAAGAAAAATCATTTTGTTGGAACATTCCTGACTAGCTCTTTAATTATCATTCCAAGGACCAAAATCTACAAACCTTATTCAGGCTGAGTAGCACTTCCACACAAGTATTATACCACTGAGTGCAATGGAACTACTCACTGGAGTAAGTGCTACTCAACATATAAGGGTTGCAGAATCTGATGCTGGTAAATATGAATATCATGCTATAAAGATAACTCCTCTTCTCTGGTTTTATGACTTGAAAGGAAGAAACCTGCAAACTGGACTCTAGCTCTGGTTTCTTGCCCTCTTTCCTGACTGGTTCTATAGAACAGCACCCCACCCCCCCACCCCGTGAGGAAAGGGACCTAGCAAGAGGTAGCTGCAGGCAGGTCCTAGCAGGAAAGGGAGACAGACAACAAAATGCCAGGCACCCAGCTTCAGCTAAATGCTGAATTCTGCCACAAATATGCTAAATTCTGGGGTACCTTGAGAAAATGCCAAATACCACGGCCACCCAATCATGGAGTTCATTAGGCCCCAGGAAGATGACTTGGCAGTTCAAGAGGAACTCCAATGCCAGATTGCATTCTGCCTAAGATTGAAAGTGGACCACTGAGAGGGCAGATTGAAATATTCTAATCAAAGACAGGATAAATATATGAATAATTTCTTCTAAACACCAGCTATAATACTGAAAATAAATGATGACTAATGGAAGTTCTATGGCTGGGGGTCTGAACTTCCCCTTTCCCCTGAAAACTCTACGGATTTTTTATTTGTTCAAACTTTCTTCCCTTTTCCTTTCTGATTTTGAGAGGATTTTTTACTCCATTATTTGCTCTATCTGTTCATTGGTTTTCTACTCCTTCCCTTTTAATGTTTCTATTTCTCACAGCTAGAGCTGGTGGAATTTTTTTGCGAGCAAAGTTTTTCCCCCCAAACAAACAAAACAACCCCCCACCCAAACAGTTTAATAAAAACCTCAGTTTTGGCAGGAAAATGTCATTTCTAACACCAAATCAGAAAAAAAGTCTGTTTTCCCAAAGGAAATTTCAAAAGGAAACTTTGTTTCAAGTCAGCATTTCAAAAGGAAAGGAAATGTTTTCTCTTTTCAACTTAAAATGTCATTTCATTTTTTTTAAACACCAAAACCAACTGACATATTAAGTCAAAATGAAACAAAGTTTGTTCTTTCATTTTGAAATGTTGATACTAAGTGAGTTTTTTTTAAATTGTTTGGAAAGTTCCCACAGGAAAACAAATATTTTGTCCAAAAAATTTCAAATGGAAAAATTTTGTTCAATTTCTTTGCTGGAAACATGTCAGTTTCCAATTAGTTCGAATGTAACTTCAACATATTGCTGTTTAAAGGGAATTATTAATATCTTTATTTTAGAGCTACAAAAACGGATCAGTTAAGTAGGAGAGGTTAAGTGATTTGCCCTAACTGAGGCAGAGTTAAGAATAGACCCCAGAGCTGTGGATTCACACATCCCTCCTCTCTCTGCCCCGTATATTGTCCCAGAGGCTGATCGTACAAACGCTTACTCACTCGCGTAGTCCACACTTACGCAAACTGGTCCACTGACTTCAATAGGCCTACTCATGTAAGTAAGTATTCAGGGCCGGCTCCAGGCACCAGCCAACCAAGCATGTGCTTGGGGCGGCACCTCCAGGGGGGCGGCGCTCAGGGTTTTTTTTGTTTTTAATTAAATAAAAACCACTCTTCCCGGCCAGAGGAGCGGGGCCACCCTCCCCAGCAGCACCCCGGGCAGAGGAGCGGGGCCACCCTCCCCGCCAGCACCCCGGCCGGGGGAGCGGGGCGGCGGGCGGCCGTTTTTTTTTTTTTTTTTTTGCCTGGGGCGGCAAAAAAGCCAGATCCGGCCCTGTAAGTATTTGCAGGACTAGTCCTTAGGAAACTGATGTTCCAAGTGCAATACAGCCATGTAGTGTCTCCTATGTTGCTTTTCTACCTCTGCTGTTTGTGCCTACTACTGTTAACTGCAACCATTACACTAGGCTTCCCAATCAACAGCCCTCCGGCACTTGCAGAGTCTCTATACATTTCAATGTACGAGCTGCTTTAAAAAACAACTGTTACTCTTTGCAGTCAGCCTCACAGCCCTGTGTGGTGTGGGTTTTAGAGAGGAATTTAGATGATAGCTATGTGGTCTTTCGTGATCAACCAAACCTTTGGTCGTAAGTAGAAAAACAGCAAGGCTCTTGTGTTCTCCTGACCTTTCTCTCAAAACAATCAATATCTACAGGCTGTCAGGCCTATTAAACTGTATGCCAGTGGAGATACAATTTCATATACTCAGCCTACTTTTCCTGGCTCTGGAGCCAAAAAATTAGAGATCTTGGAAACTTCTCAGTAAGTTTCTGTGAGACAACATATTGTAGCGCTGAATCTTCCACAATTGTATATGAGGCCAATGTCCAAAATAATAGCTCTGTAAACATGATCAGAATCATAAAGAAACCACTTATCACTCTTAAGCCAAAATCAATAGTGAATTTTTCTTAGCTCAAAGGAGAGAACTATTTGTTTCGCCAGAGCAACAGCGGGCCTTTCCCTAAAATGGACTGCCTCCGTCAAACAGAGCAGCGCCTGCAGAAGCCGAATTAGCTTAACTTCGCTAGCCTCTAATCATAGAAGGATTAAGTAGCTCTATCTGTTCAAAGTGGATAAATAGCTTCTGTTGCCTACCATGTGGTAAGTGGGGTCTGTTTTAAATTTAGAAACTCCTAGCAGCCTGGGTTAAAGTCTTTCATGTGACCTTGACAGCAGCAAAGTCAGGCTCCAAATCTTGCCAGGTTTGATTCTCTCTCATGGGATGGGATACTGCTAGTCAGTGAAGCTGTGCACTTCCCCCCCCCCCCATGGGTGCTGCCCCTTCAATTAAAAATGGGATTTTTAAATCACCTAATCCACACATCTGTAAGACTGCCTAGCTCCACCTCTGTATCATTGCTCAGACACGCCACTGCTTGGACTCCATTGCCAATCAAATCCTTCCCATGGCTTCATCCCTCTCTTAATTGCAACTACGGCCAGTTCCTTCTTCACAGCTTCCGAGAGATCAAGAGTCCAGGCTCTAGTATGTGCAGACTGCTGCTTCCACTTTCTTACAAGGACAGAGGAGCCCAACCACACTGGCATCTTCTCATGCAGTTCCTCTGGTTTTTCATCCATTTCAGGACCCAGTTTGAAATGTCCCTCCTTGCTGTTAGAACCCTCTGTGGATTCACAACACCCACCACACAGAACCCGCCTCTCTTTTCTTCTTTCTGCTCCTTCATCTCCTCTAGCACTGGCTTCATCTCTGTCCCTTCACAAAAAGCTTGTTACAGTTTAAGCAAGAGTGTTCATTTTATCTCTTGCCGTCCGAAACTTTGTTCACATCTCATCAGCTTCCTCACTACTTTCAAATCTCATTTGAAGTAATATTTAATCATTCTGTATTATTATTTACATTACAGTGGCGACCAAGGTCAGGACTCCATTGTCCAGGGTGCTGTGAAAATACATAGTAAAATAGCCTTCGCTGAAGACTTTGTGATCTAAACAGACCCGATAAAGGATGGGAGAAAGGAAGTATTATTATCCCTATTATATGGATGTGGAACTGTGACCCTTCCTAGAATATGAATCTTTCCTGAATAAGAAAGCACGTAAGCACGTACCTAAGCCCCATTGAAGCCACTAGGACGTAAACTGGTGTTTAAACATTAAACACATATTCCCTGAATCAAAGCCAAGTGACTTGCTTAATTTTATACAAGAAGTCTATGGCAGAGACTTGAATAGAACCCAGAGCTCAAGTTCCATAAGATGGAACCATAAGATGAACCTTGCTCTTTTAATTTCTCTTTTCTCTGCTTGTATTTTGTTATTTAACTCTATAAAGCTTTCATGTTGTATGAAGGTGCTTATAAAAATCAGTTGTATTCTCTCAGTTTTAATTGTGCCCATGAAAACAGGACACTCTCAGGTAAAAAGGAATCCTAAGTGACCAATAGTGGTTATAATCATAGAACCTGCTCAGAGTTACACAGTCTAAAAATTTACAACCCAGACAATGGGTTTCAGTTTAAATATATAAATTATAACCCCGCCAGGGATCTTTTTTACAGTGCAAAAGCTATTCTTTGACTCTGCCATGGGTTTTTATTAAGGGATGTATAAAGGGAAACCTTAAATAAATACAGCTGGTGTAAACCACAAGTAGGACTGGATTATAGATGACAAAATTAGCCAGATAGATAGTCCCTAAGGTCCTTTCCAGACAGCAATTGTAATCATTGTAATAAGGGTATGGCACACTAGAGTACTGGGAAGAAAGAAACTGGCCTTTTCTTTTCCTTCTTAGCCCTAGTCATAGGACATAGTTGAAGGTTTTAAAAGGTTGATACCCCTGTCACTTGGCAGGGGGTCAGTATCAGCTGGCTACTGTTTTCTGAAAAATCAAACAAACATAATATCAATTAGTGCTGTTCAAAAATTCTTACCAGATTCTTTTTCCACAGAAAATTGGGTTTTGACGTCAACTTTCTGCAGAAAGTTTTGATTTTTCATCCAAAAATCCTGTGCCCCCCCCCCAATTTTTTTTTGATTTGGATATCCTGCTATAGTGCTTGGTGGGAGTTTTCTATTTCCTCATATCCCCTTTGTCCTCTATTGGCTGGGGTCCCCAGCCAGACTAAATCTCCCATGATGCACTATGGCCAGGGAGTCACATGATGGAGCCAGCTACCCTCACTATGAGTGCAACATGGGAGATGTCCGACCAGGGAGCCTGGCCCACACAGAAGAATAGGAGCACCTGCACCTGAACTAGAGGCACCAAGACACATTTCTGAATTGAAAACAGGTTGGATTTTGCCTGGGGAAAAAAGGGTTTTTTTTGCTGAAAAATCCACATTTTCCAGAGAAAAAGTGCCCATTTTCTGACCAGCAATAATATCAAACAAGAAACACCACAAATAACTGCCATTAGTAAAACCCCCAGACTGAGACATCTAGGCCAGGTATCCATGTAGACAAAAACTCCTGAATGAGAAGGTGATTATTCTGCCTCTTACTGGACACGGCAGTAGCTATTAACCCTGAACCTCAGTGCTCACATGGCCACTTCTTGTTCCCAAAGCAGTTCCTTCTGCAGTGACCTGGTCAGTAGCTGAGGTGGATCCCCCACCTGGAAACTCTGCTTGCTGCTCCCCATGCTTTTCACGGTTTGTGACTGGCTGACCTGTTCATGTGCCCATTACTTCTGTCTGCACATGAGGACTGGAAGTAGCATTGTGGTTCTCTTCAAGGAACATGGAGCCAATATTGTCCTTGCTTTGTTTAGCTGTCTTGTGTTCCTCCTGTAGACTGACCCTCACAGATAGTTATGATATATGAAGTTGGTATGGAGATGATATAGCTATTCACTTTTAGTTTGAAATGTAACATTCCCTCTCACTTTCAGTGGGAGTTTGTATGTGTGTCTTGTTTGTGTTCCATGAACATGCTATTAAACAAGTGTAATAGATTTTTTTTGCACAAACAGCAAATGGTGCATGAATATTAGAGAACATGGCAATTAAATGCTGAACTCATACACGTGAATATTCACACCTGATTTAAGAGGCATACTCTTCTAGTCGGGAACAGAAACAATATCATGTGACCTGTGTCTCAAATCAAAACCAACCGCTCCCATTCAAAATCCAGATTCTAGAAAATGAATTCTGGCAGTGAACTCCTTAAGAACAATTTACAGACTTTTTTTTTTTTTTGGCAGAAATGTGGGGAATAATCTCTAATAATGAATACACTTTGGAAAAAAATCAAACTGCTCACAGTCCACCCACAAACAGAAAGAGGTGAAATTCATATAGTTATTTGCTATGAATTATTTGTTCAGTTCTATTTCTAATATTAATACTTTGCACTTCCATAGTGTCTTTTATTCAGGAATCTCAAAGTATGTTCCAAAAATTAATTTGTTTTACATCCCCATGCTGCTGCATGTGTGTAATTATACCCCTTTTACTGAGACACATAGGGCTTGATTCTTCTCTCACAGACACCTGTGTAAATAAGGAGTAACTCACTGAAGTTAATGTGGCTACTCACATGCTTAAAATAAAGCCCAGGCTTAAATACTTTCCAGGATCAGAGCGAGAATATTCAGCGCTTTACAGGATTGAGCCGTAAGTGACGGCTGCAAGTCCACTGAGCAACACAGAAGCAGAGCCAGGAAAAGAACCCAGGAGTCCTGACTGCCAGTTCACTAGTCTCTCTATTAGACTGCACTAATCCTCACCCATCTTGTCCAATATGCTGTTAGCATTGTACCCGTACATTTGAAATAGGCAGTTCCTGTCAAAAAATCATACGACATAATACATACCAGTGGCACTGATTTGCTAGAGAACATGCTAGGAATAAACAGTCATTAGTAATTGGATCAACCTCACAATGCTGCGAGTCCCCCAGTAAAACAATGGGAAATCTTTGCAGGAAGGTTCAAAATTCTCACCCTGTAGATAAAAATGTTATTACTATTCTTCTGTCCGCTACCCCACAATCTTTACATTGTATTGTATTTCATATCACACTGGACACAAACCTTATGAGGGTTCATGTGTGTGTATATGTCTCTCTCTCTCTGAATTTTCTAATACTAAAGGGCCCATTTCATGTTATTTATTACCTCACTAGAGTAGAAGCGGAGATCTATAAATCGTAAACATAGGTTCCCTAATTCTACCAACAGCTAGTTTTAGTCACATGTAATTAAAACATCCCGAAGTCTTTCCGCTGTAATGTATTTCGAAATGACACCACTGGGGCACAGGGAAAGGGGAGATGGAGAAATCAGCAGTATGTCAAAGCCATGGCCATTGTTAGCATCTTTCGGGCTCTGTACCGCTCCACTGCAGTGTTGCCAAGTCTGCAGGTTTCCTGAGGTGATTATTTTTTATTTGATATATATTTATTTTAAGGGCAGTTGCACTGGTTTTCAGGAACAGGAGGGAAGTTCTCTTTGAGATGGCTTTACCTGGAACTTTAGGAGATGCTGCCGTGACACAAGCTTTAAAAAAAGGACAGAATCAATGGTGGCATCTCAGCTACGGATAAGTAAACCAGAGAAGGCGGGATGAAATAACTGACCTGAACCCAGTGAGAGCCAAACTGGGACAAAAGTCTTTTATGAGGTTTGAAAAGAAGCTGGGTTAACTTTTTGGTTTAGGTTAGATTTCATTTAAGTGCATCAGGCTGCTTCCCCTTTCTCATAAAACAAGAATATGGGGCAAAGCAATGAAATGGAAAGACAGCACAAATAAGACTGATGAAAGGAATTTGTATTGGTTTATTTTGTACACTACCATAGGCGCCGAGTTTCTAATCTCCGCCCAGGCCCTGCCCCCACTCCACCCTTTCCCCCCCAATGCTCCACCCCTGCCCTGCTTCTTCCCACCCCCGCACTGCCCCCACCCCGCCTCTTCCCCTCCCAGTTCCACCCCTCCCCTGAACGCGCTGCACCCTCGCTTCTACCTCCTCCTCCCCCAGCACCTCTGATGTGGCAAAACAGCGTTGCGCGGTGGGCGGGAGGCTCTGGGGGAGAAGAGGAGGCGCTGATCGGTGGGGGTCCACCGGGGGGCAGGAGGCGCTGGGGTGAGGGAGAGTCATTGATAAAGGGGCTGCTGGTGGGTGCTCGGCACCCACCATTTTTTTCCTCATGCGCAGGGGCGGCTCTATGATTTGTGCCGCCCCAAGCATGGCAGTCAGGCAGCCGTCGGGGGCGTTTCTGTGGGAGGACCTCCCGCAGAAACGCCGCTGAAGGCTGCCTGACTGCCGCCCTCACGGCGACCGTCACGCCGTCCCCCCCGTCCCCGGCTTGCTGCCCCAGGCACGCGCTTTTTGCGGTGGTGCCTGGAGCCAGCCCTGCCCGTGCGTGCTCCAGTCCCAGAGCACCCACGGAGTTGGCACCTATGAACACTACACATATCTAACCTGTGGAACTCACTGTCGCAAGATATCACTGAGACTAAGAGTTTAGTAAAATGAACAAAGGTCTACAGATTTACATGGACAAGTGAGACCATCCAGAGTTATATTACATAGAATGGGCCAGATTCTTAGCTGGTGTAAATTAGCATGCTGCCACTGATTTCAGTGGGTCCACGTGGCTTCTTCTGGGGCCACAGAAGGCAGCAGCATAGGTTAAGAACCCTGGCGAGGGCCCCCCATCCAGCAATAAATAAAAGCTGCAATCACTACTGCTGGGATAGGTGGTAGAACTGTGGGGCAGACCAGCCAGCAGCTCCAGACCAGCTGGAGATACATTGGCTGAACTCTGGACTCCACAAACACTGGACAGCAAACAGCAGCAGAAGAAAGTGCCTATAGCGAGCATTGCTTTATTGAACACAGACCTTGAATTTAAGACTATGGCCAAGACACTCTGAGGGAGTGGGAGTCTTACTTAATAGGTCTATTTAGATATTTTTGATTGAATATTGCAGGCTTTCCCAGGTGTGTGTCCCCTTTTTCCCCCAAATAAAGTTAGCCTTGTTTTGAACCTCTGGACTCAGTGCTTGTGATTGGGTAAGGATTCCCCGTCAAGGGCACCCAGGGAAGTATTTAGTTTTCCCATGTTTCTGGGGTGCTGGCCGGAGTTATTTGTTACATTTTCATAAGGAACCCCTAGATATTTGAATGTGGTCCTTTTTGCTCCAAGAGCCCCTGGCAGAAAGGTTACATAGCAATAGGCTTTTCTGGGAGGTGCAAGGTCCGTAACATGAGACTCATTCCATTTCTCACCAGTAGTCAGAAGAAATTGTGTTTCTTCCTATGTATTGTGTCTTCAAGTATATTATCTGCCACAAATTTACCTGAAAATGTTAGGGTCATCCAGTCCTATATCATTACAGTCAAAGGATAAAAATCACAGCTTCCTTTTGCTTGTAAATTTCCTCTGTTGGCTAGATGCATGTTAATATCTCATTGTTTAATAGAGAGAAGACCTAGACAATGTTTCTGTAGTTGGCATTCTGTACTTTTGTGTAGATGGTAAAGTGCTGTGAGTATTAAAAGTGTGAAACAGAGGACGACTGGTGAAAGAACGAGCTCTCTTTGCACCCAAAGTCTGCAGACATAGGTCAGGCTTATAAAAGGATAAGAACCTGTCCCGAGACTGGGGTTATTATCCACTGATTACTGTTACATTTTTCAAACTCAGATCAAATATAAATAAAAGCATAAATATCAACTAACAGTGAATTATTTCAGATTTTAAACTTGTAGGGGCAGGGACTGCCTCTTACTGTTTGTATAGCACCCAGCACACTAGAACCCCAACCTGGGTTATATCTAGGTGCTACAACAATATGTTAATAACAAACTGCACAGTTTGCAACCAACTTCCATAATCAAGACTTATTTTTCATCCCCCTTTAATGTTGGCTTGGGAAAAATCAGTTGGGTCTGAAAATTGCCAGATTTGTTCTGAATGCAAAGGAGAATTTCTCTGCAAAGCTTGACAAAAATCAGGTCAAATTCTTTTTTTGAGTTACAGCTTATTAAAAATTACCCTGATTTCAATTATTTTCTTTAGCCTAACATTTCTTTGAGTCCATCTCACACAGAAATGGCTTGTTAATTACCTTCCCAACTTCCCACAATGTTAAATCTTGAAAAGTCATGTGCTGACTGTGTTTGAAGAATATAGGCTGCATGTTTTTTAAAAAACAACGCTTCATTTAGCCACAAAGATGTTAAAAACCCAAACGTAGCAAATACCTTTTGAATAGTTTTACATTTTTGTGAGTTAAGGATTGTTACGCTATGATGAAATATGAATTATTTTTCTTTGATATGAATAATTTGCTTGTGTGAGCAGCATGAATTATGATGTCTTTATATATCGATTTTGTTGCTTTTAAGTTCTTGGGCTACCTCAGTGGTGGGATTTGTCTCTGAGCAATAGGGTTGGTCAGAAAAGAACAGTTCCATTTTGTGAAAATGAAATTTATTTTCATTCTGCACTGGAACAAGAGAGACCATTTTAAAAGATTTTGCAAATGAGTGTGATAAAGAGAGTAACAGACACCCCAGGATAGCCAGGTGGTTTAGGGCTGGAATTGGACACACACAGGTTCAAGTCTCTGCTCTAAAATCACACAGGTGAAGGACTCAAACCTTGATCTTCCACATCCTGGCAGGCTGCCCAAACCACCAGCCTATTGGCTATTCTGGAGGGAGGATGGAGCTCTCAACCTGCAAAAACTTTCCCGATGAACATTTTGTCAAAAACAAATTTTTGCAAAAAGTTTTGCTTTCTATAAATTGGCATTTTCCAGTGGAAAAAAAAGTTTCATTCACAAATTCCCAATTACCCCTGCTTGGCAACCTCCATTGGTTTCAGAAATGATGGGGTTTTTTGGATTGAGAATTTATACCGAGTAAAATGATTTTTCTTGTTCAGTAGAGATAAACAGAACCAAATCCCGAGAGCTGTTTACTCACAGGCTTTGGGGAATTTCACACAGAAAGCTCAGCTTTGCTGCCTGGACCCCATCACATATTATCTATTTAATATTGTGTACAGTGTAGTTGTAGCTGTGTCGGTTCCAGAATATCAGAGAGACATGGTGGGTGAGGTAATATCTTTTATTGAACCAGCTTCTGTTTGTGAGAAAAAAAAAGGCCGCTCTACCTCGAAAGGTCCCTTACAATATGTGCTGACTACTTCTGCTAAACAATCTGTTCCACCTTGCATTTTGCTGTGATGCTGGGAATACTTTCCCCAGATCTGAAGAAGAGTTCGATGTGGCTTGAAAGCGTCTCTCTCTCACCAACAGAAGTGGGTCCAATAAAACATGTTACCTCACTCACCTTGTCTCTATTTAATAGTCTGTAGTATTAGATGTAGCTTCCTCTCATCTGTATGCACAGTTACTGTCTGTGCTCATAAATCCCCTCCCCACATAGTCATACTCTGCCACTGATTGCAAGCTTTCACTTGCTTTTTTTCCTTCTTCTATAGCAAATAGATACTACACCTCAGGTCTTCGGAGCACCCGTGAGAGCACACTTACAGCTGGGTCTCAGCCTTCCATTTCTCACTACCATTGCTGCCAGGCCCCGACACTCTGGGTGCTCGTTGTCTGCTGCTGAGTAGTTGGCTTTTTTGTGCTTCGTCACTCGGTATTTTTAGTTGCTAAATGTTGCAGAGGCAGTCTTTTCAATTGGAAAAGTGACAAACTCTGCAAAATGAATTTCAGCACTTGCAGAACATCAGCATCAATCTCTAGTACTTGCTCACTGACCTTGCAAGATGGGTTTGTTTTTCCTAAACTGAATGCTCTGATTTTATATATATATATAAATAAATAAAATTAATATTATATATTCTCATCTCAACAAGTTTTTCTGGTAAAACCACCCATGACATGACACACCCCAATCCAGACCCCAGAACCAAACACCCTTGAAGAAATGGAAAGTGCAGACCTGGCTTTACATTTCTCCACTTGGATCCATTGCTAATGTTAATTTAATTATGAGCTGGGTAAGTATTATCCTTATTTTGGGAGAAAAGGAGACATAGGTGCCTAAAGCTAGGTACTTACAGACACCCAAATAACCTAATTGAAGGCACTGAGTGAAATGGGAACAGAAGGTGCTCAGCACCTCTGAAAAATCAGACTACTAACTTAGGATACTAAATGTATAGATCCATCTGCTTGATTTTAGTCACCCAATTTTGGAAATACTTAACCTACATGATTTTCTCAAGAGCATGCCGCAACACAGTGTCAGAACCAGGATAGTAATGCAGGAGCTATTATCTATTATTTGAATAGTGATAGGCTTAAGAAGCTAAATCTTTTTAGGTTTATCCACAAGAAGGTTAAGAGGTGACTGGATCACAATCTACAAGTACCTTCATGGGGGAGAGATTTCTGACAGTTTAATCTAGCAGGAAAAAAAAGCGCAACAAGATCCACTGGTTGGAAGCTGGAACTAGACAAATGACACTAGAAATTAGTCACCAATTTTTAACACTGAGGATAATTAACCACCGGAACCACTCAGCTAGGAATGTAGTGGATTCTCCATCATTTGAAGTCTTCATTGAAAGATAGGATACCTTGCTATAATATGTGCTATAACTCAAATAGAAGTTATAAGCTTGATACAGCATTTACTGGGTGAAATTCTATGGTCTGGGGCATTCAGGACGTCAGAAAAGATTACCATAATGGCCCCGTCTGGCTTTAATTATGGATCAATGAATCTCTTCTAGTAATGAACATAATGCACCTAGGCATTGTCTACACACACACACACCCCATCCTAACCATAAAAGCTTACAATATAAGCAACCCTTCTTGGTTCCCAGTCTCTTCTAAATGCACTAGGCCATATGCCTTCTGTGATAAGTTTTAATCCACTATATAAATACTTAAAAATGTTTATAAGGAAACTCATGGGCTGAATTCAGGTTTCATTATGCAATAAGCTCCACCATGAGCCATCAGCTGTGACAGAACTCCTGACTCTCAGTATCAAAAGCAAAGATGGATACTGCTTGAGCTAAAGGTAGCAACACTATCAGTTTGTAGGCTGTGTGTTTACTACATACTATAGGGGGCACATTACACTTTGCCAGAGCGACACAATATACAAATCAAAGCCCCCAGGGCAGGCATATCCAAGTTCTGTGCACCTCTCAAGAAGCCTGGTTTGAGTCCGAGAGAATCTGGGCCAAGTTTCATATGTGAATCTTGGAGAACGTATGGGTTTTGGTTGAAGTCAGGCAAAAATACAGTCGTTTCAGTTGGGTTTTACTTTATGTTTTGGGGTTTGTTCATACCATTGTAGTGGACTGTGTCTTTAGGAGACCTAGTAGTGGCATACCCCAGGAATTGCAGCCAGCTGGATTCAGTTGTGGTCATAGAATCACAGACTATCAGGGTTGGAAGGGACCTTAGGAGGTCATCTAGTCCAACCCCCTGCTCAAAGCAGGACCAATCCCCAATTTTTGCCCCAGATCCCTAAATGGCCCCCTCAGGGATTGAACTCACAACCCTGGGTTTAGGCGGCCAAAGCTCAAACCACTGAGCTATCCCTCCCCTCCAGTCATGGAGTCTGTTGAATCATCTCGGGGTTGCCTTTCTGCGTTAGCTGCTTGTCTGTCTGATAAAGTGCTGGGTACTAAACAGGAGGCATCACAACAAGAAACCCAAGGAGCTCCAAGACAAGAAAAAAAAAATCAGATCTAAAGCGTCACACAACCCCCTGTGAAACAAAACTGCTGAGCTTCACACATCCCTAGCTGGGAAGCACTGATGTTGGTAAAAGATACTGATGTGGTTGTAGGAGTTGGAAGCCAGTACTTTGAAATACAATACATGAGAGTGGTTTCAAAAAATGAGCAGAAGACATACAGGAGGCTCATATGCCTAGCGGACTGTCAAAATATGGGAAGCAATTCAAAAACTACTCTACTTGGGTTGACTCTAGCGATTTCTTGGCTGGGACTGAGCAGCAAAGAGATGGAAGGGACTACACCACAAGGTTCTTCTTGTATGGCGGTGTCTTTAATGCAGCAATGCCCATCTTACTCTTTGCACTCTCTGCTATCTACTGGGTCTCTGCTGTTATGCTGAGAGGGACTCCTTGGATCACAAACCTCTTTGAGATTGGGTGCGAACTCACCCTTCACTGAAGATAGCCGTAAGAAACATTTAAGGGGGCACACCTAAAAGAAGGCCTAATAGAGTCTGGCCAGAAACTAGCACCATGTGGATGGGGGTTTCCATTGGGTATTGTGACTGAGTGTGAGTGAGTGAGTGAGTGAGAGAGAGAGCCAAGCAGTAGCCTGTGTAACCACAGTGTAAGTGTAAGACGCGAGAGACAGCACTTTTGAGTCTGTTGGCTAAAGATTCTTGGGGTTTTAAACTAAGGGCTGGTCCACACTGGGGGGGGGGGGGGTGGGTCGATCTAAGATACGCAACTTCAGCTACGTGAATAACGTAGCTGAAGTCGAATATCTTAGATCGATTTCAAAAGGTACTTACCCCGGTCCACACCGCAGCAGGCAGGCTCCCCCGTTGACAGCGCTTCCTCTGCTCGCGGAGCTGGAGTTCCGGTGTCGATGGGGAGCGGCTCTGGGATCGATTTATCGCGTCTAGACGAGACGCGATAAATCGATCCCAGAACATCGATAGCTACCTGCCAAATAGGGTGGGTAGTGTAGACGTAGCCTAAGAAACTGCTCTCTCTGTTCTAGGTCCCCGCTCCCCCATATTCAAAGCAGCAGGACTTTGGACATTTCTTGAAAATAAAAAAAACCCAGACTGCATCCATTTCTATTTCCAACTGGAACATACTCAGGGATCCTGAATTTTGACTAGCCGCTCATGTCGAAAGGGAACAACGCTACCATCAACCCCAGGCAGACACACAAAATATCCTTTCAAGTGAATAGCTGGCTTAAAAACCCCCAAACCAATGACAAGTGGGTAGCATGGATTTACCTACTCATAAGTGACTTTTTTCAATAGTCCAGATCTGGCACATCAATGATGCACTGGACTGAGGACCCCAATTGTGTTTTGATTCTTCTCTCTCTTTCGGCCAGCAAGGGAGGGCAGCACTGCAGAGAAAACCCAATCAGCTCATGCAGAGGAAGGAATACCTTGAAGAATAGGAGCTGCATCTAGCCCTCTTTACCTGGAAGGACAGGTCAGCCTCTTGGGCTTTTTGATGGGGAGGGGAAGAAAGCATGTGGTCATGATGTAATTGTAGTCAAGTATTCTTTAATATATGTACTGCAAAATCTTTTCCTCTCCGAAGCTCTGCATTGCTTTACAGGTCCAGAACCTCTCAGATGATCTCCAGAATCTGGCTGATAGAGACTAGCATAACAAATTATCCTTACTACTACTGCTGCCTGCCACTAGTTTTTACAATCTCACACATTCCTCTGAAGAGCACAGACATTCAGGCTCAACCCTGGCTCTTAAGGAGTTGAGTCAAGCCCTTATTTAGCCTGGTGGGGGTTTTGTGTGTAATTACATTGGACATGCTTTGCTAAGATTGTGAGTGGACTGCAGCTCTGCTCTGTACACCAGGTGGCCTCAGCAGTATGCGCTTCAGCGAAGAACCGTTGACGATCTCAAGGTACTATGCTTGCAGGATTTTAGACCATTTTTGTTTCCAGGCTCCTAGCACTTTTGTGGCATTGCTGGAAATGCAGCCAAAAAATCATGCAGATGTGGCAACAGAAAAAAAAAAAAAAAAAGCATGAATGTAATCTACATTGCAAGGCATCTATTAAACAATTAATTACTCATTAATATGCACAAAATGTCTTATGCACTGTAGGCAATAAATGCAGCTGTATTTTAATTATTCAGAGCAACACAAAAGTTGTTGCTCTCTAGTCTTAGAGTATAACACATTAAAGAGAAAGAAAGACAACAGGTAAATATTCAAGAAACTTGTGCCAAGAATTCAGAGATTTTAAGGCCAGAATAGACAACTATGTTCATATAGTCTGATTTCCCACATAATACAGGCCTTGGAATTTCACCCAGTAATTCCTGCATCAGACCTATGGCTGTGGTAGATCATATATTTTAGAAAGACATCCAATCTTGATTTATAGATTTCAAATGATGGACAATCCACCAGTCAAATTACACTGCAATCTAAAATTTTAAAGCAAATTAATGGCTTCATTCTAATGCATCTGTCACCACCATGACTTCTTAGGCAACAGCAATTTCATAGTACCATCTTGTTATTGTAGCACAGATGTTGCCATATTGACACTGACCGGAGCATTGCTTCCCATTACCAAGCCTCAGGAAGTGAGTCAATTTGGATTATATACAATGCTGCACAAAGCAGGTTGGAAAGTCCAACCATCTACACATGGTGTGAGGACTGGTGGTAAACACCCTCTGTGCAAAAAGGAGAACATAGAAAAGGCTGGGGGTCTGCAAGGAGAAGCAATTACAGAAGTTTGGAGATGCACAGCTACCCGCCTGGGGAAAAGAGTGTACTATTGCCCACTAGCTGACTGACTGGAGGGCTGGTTATCTCAAGCCTGGGACCCAAATGGACTAGTTGATATAGTAAAAATGGAGCACTGCTTGGAAATGAAGCCTAGTAAGGTGCAAACTTGGGTGTGCCTACGCCAGCCCCTCCCTATGGACAGAGGCTGCAGATCAGTTATTCGCTGATGAACTAGGATGACCTGACTACGACAGAAATAGTGGGAAAAGGAAGCCAGAGATGTAGCCGGTCTTAAAATAGACACGTACGTTTTCATTTCACCCACATGCACATTTAATTGCTTTCGGTGCAATTCTCCTTATAAGTTCCCCATGTTCACTGTCTCTCAGATGTGAGGAAAGTCTTTTTTCCTTTTTCTGGTGAGTCTGAAGTCTCCATAGGAGGAAGGTCTGTGTGCCCAAATGCAGTGCTGTCTTTCCTAGGTGCCGATTCTCCTATCTCTTTAGGTGTTCTTCAACCTGGGGCTGTCTTTACCACTGCCTTCTCTGGAGCTGCCTCCACCACACCTGACTTTCCTCCTGGCACCATAGGGGTAAGCGGAGCCTGTATTATAAAGGGCCCCAGACCTCTCCACTTCCCATCAGGGTTTGTTAAAGGCTAATGACCAAGGCCCCACTCTAGCAGTGAGTGGAAGTTGGACCACATTCTAGCCTGAGACAGGAACAACTGTCTACAGCCGATTCCAAGTCCAGCTTCTCAAACAGCTGGGGTTTTAGTTCCTTCTTTCCTGGTGTGACCATTTACTTGGTCATACTGTGCTGCAAATTGAGGGCAACCTGGATGCTGAGCATCCAGAGAAACCACCCTGGTGACAGCTCCTTCCTAAGAATGGGGGACAGTCAATTAGAGTAGACGTCACCAAGAATGGAAGGACTTAGGGGTGGCAGGGAAGAATCAAGATGGACAAGCATACAGAATTTAGGAGGCCGTCACCAGCCAATAAAGCCAAACTCAGAGAGGGAGGACTATGTACACTATGCGTCTGCTCTATTCAAACCAAGGTGGACGCTCCTCTTGCTTGTAAGGATTTACTAGATGACCAAGTAAAATGGTTAAAATCATTATTAAAGACAGTTACAGTAAAAGCTGTGTTATCTGGTCCTGTACCAAGCAGAAAGCTCTATAAACGGGCATTTCTAATCTTCATAGAAAGGCAAGTTTATAGTCCGGTTGGTGTGGGGCTGGCAGGTGCCTTACTTGGCTCCATGTGGCTCCCCGGAAGTGGCGACATGTCCCTGCTGCTCCTAGTCGGAGGCACGGCCAGGCGGCTCTGCGCGCAGCCTCTGCCCGCAGGTGCCACCCCCGCAGCTGCCTTTGGCCACGGTTCCTGTCCAATGGGAGCTGTGGAGCCAGTGCTTAGGGTGGGTGGGGCGGGGGCAGCGTGCAGAGCTGCCTGGCTGCGCCTCTGCCTAGGAGCAGCAGATACAGGTCACTGCTTGTGGGGAGCCACCTGAGGTGAGCCCCCCCCGATCTGGCATCCCAAAACCCCTCCCACGCCTCTGCCTCAAGCCGCCTCCCACACCCGAACTCCCTCCCAGAGCCCGCACCCCACAACCCCTTCCGGCTTCAACCCCCAGCCCCGCATCCAAACTCCCTCCCTCCTAGTTAACTGGAATTTTGCACTTACCAGCTCCCCATTCCTCCAACATGGAAAAAAAAAATCACACCTCTCCACTCTACTCGAGTTTTCTAAATGTGTTACCAAAACAGTGACAACAGAGAGCAGACAGACAGAACGTTTGCTGACTTTCAAATAGCCTGTGTCAAAATCCCGCACAAGAAGCTATTATGGTAATTAAGTAGTCATGGGGTGAGCCCTGTCATGAATCAGATACAGGATAAGCATCCACGCAAAGAGTAGGAATAATTGGTCAGTTTTCAAGATGGCAAAAGACTAACTGAGGGGTGTCCCAAAAGATACATCTTGTTTAATATAATCGTTAATAACTTGGTGAAATGGTGAACAATAAAGTGGCACAATTTGTGGGTGACATTATTTAGGAGAGTTAGCAAGACTGAGGAATTCCAAAGAGACAAAACAAAGGTAGACAGCTGCTGAGTTAGAAGAGGGGAAATGACAAACGTGCATGGAGTAATGGTAGACTGAATAATGGATGGTAGAGAAGGTGGAATCAGAATCTCTTGCTTACTTTCTATCACAATAAGAAGAAATACATTTTCTGTCTTTCAATTTTATTGTAACTAAATACAAGGATTTTTGTTTTGCATAATGCATAAGTAACCAGAGGAACTCATAGCTATAAGATAACATTGAGGCCAAGAGTTTAGAAGATTATAAAAATGTCTAATTCCTTTTTTTATTTATAGTTGAAAACATCCATAGTCACATTAGATAGGATACAATAAAATTAATACAAGTCCCAGACATGTGCTTCAGACATAAGCCAACCATTAACTGATGGAGGTTAGTAAGAAACCTATTGCAAGGCTATTCCATGGAGACTACAAATCCCAACATGCAATGCAGCATCATGATCTGAGTGGGACCTCTAGGTCCAGATTTGTAAAGGTATTTAGGCATTGCTGTGCTCAACATTGCAATGCCTAACTGATTTAGGCACCTAAATCTCATTTTCAAAAGGGATTTAGATACTTAAGAGCCTAAATTCCATGAAATGTTAATAGGATTTAGGTTGAGTGCAGCAGCAATGCCTAAATACCTTTACAAATCTGGGCCTTAGTGCCTCACATCATCAGCAGAGATGAATAGCACTGAGGCCACATTTGACTCCCAGTTTGGCTTCGCATACCTAAAGGCCCATGAAAAATAATTGATCCAGGGGACCTTGAATGGGATCCTCTGTTCAAATGTCCTGAGAGGAGCTAGAGAGAGGAAGTGTTATTGGAGCATGTAGGAACACACTACAGGACTTCCAGTCCTCTCATCGTATCCATGTGAAAGTGACCAAATTGAATTATTTTTGGTTCTTAAACAGCTAATCTGCAAGAAAGTCCTCCCCTACCCCATTCCTTTAGTTGCCTTCATAGCATTATGCTCATTTATATGTGGATCTGTTTGCTTGTTAGTATAGTCTGTGGTCTCCCCCTAAGGATATAACTCTGCAGATGGATGACATTTGGTATTTTATTTTCTTAATATAAATTTTTTGGCTTTTTGGAGAGGGGTTTTGTTTGTTTATTTGTTTTGCTTTAATGATTATTACTCTTGGTATTATTTTAGTTTCCAGTTGCAGTGTGTTCATATGCTCTATCACACTGCTATTTTGTAAATGGATGTATACACTTAATATTCATAGATTCCCCAAAAGACCCAATATTTCCATTTAGAGATTGTGCATTGTATTTCCTGCATCCTACAGAGCTGGACTCCTACATGTTTGGTATCTGTTGTTGGCTTAGAGGTGATGGATCATCTCTCTCTCCTTTTCATTACATTTGGAAGATACAGAGGTACTAACTTTCTTTTATCTGCAGAGCCAGATTTTCAGAGGCCTCTGGCCAAGATTTTTTTTAAAAAGTGTGCCTAAAGTTGGGCTCCTACGTCTGTGTTAGGTATCTAAGTAAGTGACCAATTTTCAAGTGGGCTGAGCTCCCAGTGTCTCCCATAAACTTCAGCCAGAGCTCCTGGATGGTCATCCCTTTTGAAAGTCAGGCTCTTTATCAGGATTTCAGTCTTGGCAGTTTGATCGTTGTCCTCAATGAGAACAAAATTTGGCCAATGCTGGGTTCTCTCTTCCTCGCTGAGTGGCTGTGAGACCCAGGCCCAGCCGCTTACCCTGTTTGAGGTCTCAAATTTCTGAATCTGAATCCTGTCTGTTACACCTTACAGAGTGAACAAGGTTCTTACATCACGGTCTATCCTGGGCTGCTCTTCGCATGCCCATTTGTAAAATGTCGACAATAATATTTCCCACCTAACAAATATATTGTGTCTTCATAAAATAATCTTTTCCCTGAGTACGAGACTGAGTTTGGGATTAAAAATATTATATTATAAAATTCTCTCTTTAGATAGCAAAATGCTTTTTGTTCCAGAGTTTATACTTTGAATTAGTCACTGCCAGTTTTGGTGTAGGAACAAAAAGAGCCATTTAAACTCGCCTCATTAAAGTGTGACTTATAACTATCAAAGATGTTTGTTTAGGAATTTATATTGCACTCCTCACCTACATATCTGAGCACCTTCCCCACTGACCTGGGCTGTTGAGACTCTTCACACCTGATGTAGCTTGCATAACAAATCATGATTGGACACTTAATGGGGTTTGAGCCCAAGACTCAGAGTTAAAAGCATGTGCCGGTACTTTGAGTTAAAAGGACTAACATTCATTAGCCCAAGACAACAAGGGATTCATAAGCCTCTTCTGTGGACCAACCCGTAGAGGGGAACAAAGACCCACACTTTCTTAATGTAGGCTAACCTTGCACACTAGTTCTTTAAGAATATCAAACAATTTGAGGTGGGGATGGTGACGTTGTTTATGGTAACTATTTGGTTAACTTCCTTTGTTGGATTGCTTGGAGAGAGCCAGAAGAAGTGTTACCTGCCAACCTCTTAATTCCAGTGACTTAAGATGCATTAGATTGTGACAAATTTTGCAAATTTATGTGACATGGATGATAATGTACAGTCAGCCCCCACAGAGAGAAGGAGACAGAGAAAATTTGCCTGGAACAATGAGGCGCATCTGCAATAGTGGTTAACGTTCCAGTGACGTGGGAGTTACAAGAACTAATGGAGGATAATAGGAATTAGTGAACTTACCCACATGTTGGGATCCATGTCTGGAAATTGATTGGTACTATGATCAGAATCGGGGAAGCCTGAGTGGAAGATGTTTTCATCTTTCAGCCCATTGACCTACATATGCCACCAATTTTCTCAAGAGCAAGAAAATTATCTAGTAAGGAGAAGCATTTAAAACAAGCTGTGATAAGTGGTTCTTGAATAGACTGGATCCCTCAGATGACTGGTAAGGGGCTATGGGCTATTTCCTTCCTAGATCTCCCATTTAAATATAGACCATTATACAGTCACATATTATTAGTCACTGTATTGCAGTAGCGCCTGGAAGCCCCGGCTGTGATTGAGGCCCCATTGTGTTAGGAGCTCTACAGACACATGGTAAAATATGTTCTGGGCACAAAGAGATAAGATAAAGGGAGAAGGGATCAGAGAAGTGACATGGATCGTCTTTAAGTGATACATCAGGACAGTAACAAAGTTGAAAACAGAACCAAGGTCTCCTGACTCTTAGACCTACTCCATTACTTTATCTGCTAGACCTTATGTCTCTCCAAACCTAACTAGCGGATGGCTGTTCAGTGTTGTATATTAAATGAGGACATGCTCTCAGCCTGCAGATTCAAAGCATAAAGGCCAGCTTCATAATTGGGACTCCAAATACCAATCACTTGACTGATCAAAGTTGTGGCGAGAAGCTGAGCAGTGGTTCAAACAGTTGAGATCAGCAAGGAAAGTGTTTTGGCAGAGATTGCTTCATTTGGTGTTTCAACCCTAGTGACTGTACTACCGGAAACAGTGATGGCGGTTATATTTTGCGGTGTGCTAGAGATACATGACTTGTATTTGCAAAAGCTTTGTCATTTCAGCTAGCTGGGGTTTTGCAACACTTTTTGGAGTACAATAAAATCTCCTTCTAAGCAGCTGAGGAGAGTTTTGGGGACCACTTAGGACCAGATACTTTCCCCTTTGATCTAAGGAACTAACAACCAAGGGTTATCAAAACTTTATTTGTTTTGGAAACAAATAAGTACATATTACATAAGCTTCTATTATCTGATTGGGCACTGCCAAAGCTGAAGTCATCTGCTAGGCAAAGGTTTTGATCTATGACTGAGGACCGGAATGTCTTAGAATGATAGCCAAGTAAACAATGAAAAGCTTACATGAGATACAGAATTTTATGAGAAGTTAATGAAGGAGGAGGTCATTTCTCCTATCCCAGCACTGACTCACTTGGATGGCATTTGGCTAATAAATGCTGTACAGAATTTCAAAGTGTTATGGCACTACTAATTGTAACCAAGATACCCGACACGATCATTCAGAGCAGGAACTTGCCTTCTCCGAGTGTATCTGTTTCTGTAAGTCGGGACCACAGTTAAGGAGCTGACATGCCAGATAATCCTGGAAGTCCATCTACTGTAGCCTGCTGCCTGACAGTGGCTAGTAATAGATGCTACAGAGGAAGGTACAAGAAACCTTGAAGCAGTCCGTTAGGGGATTAACCCACCCACAGGGAATCTCTCTGCCTAGCCTCTGTATAGATTTATAGTTATATAGATTGTATTTGACAGACTGATAATTACAATTGCATAAACTGTAAGCATTTTGGTGCATGAACTACCTTTGTCTTTTGTGTGCCTGGCACAATGGAGCCCTGATCCATGAACAATGCCTCCAGGTACTATTGTAATACAAATATTACTACTAGTCAAAACCACTATTAGTTAGTGGCTGGCTCATGGCCTGAAATATAAGGCAAATACATACATGTAAATCTATTCAATTTTTTTAAATAAAGCCTTACTAATTTAATCCTTAGAGTATGAGTGCTCATGTGAATTCAGACAGTTGTTATACTGATTTTTGTGTGAATACATTTAGATTATTTTATAGTAATTCTGTGAGTTTCTAAGATTTTTGTTAATTACTATTATTATTAGGGACCTAAGAGTGTTTGCAGGATTTACTACATTCCCAACTATGATGTACGAACCACGAAAAAACTGTGTGAATGAACAGAGACTCAGATTTAGGACCAATTACCTATTCGTCAGACACAAATTCCCATTTCCCTGTGTAAACACAGGTTTTAGGGTGTGCATGTGCATTTTCGCAGACAAACATCCCCCCTCCATTCCTTTTGAATACCAGCAATGGTCACCCTAGTCTTAACTATGTTGATTTTCTTTTTGAATTTATAATAATAATAATAATAATAGGTGTCCATCTAACTGTCTGGGCACCTCGACAATAAATTATAATTCACAATGTCAATATATTCTAATAGGCTTCCCTCCAAATCATAATTGCAAGATCCCCTTACTCCTCCTATTCACCTTTCCCTTCAATGCCCATGAAACACACACCGCCCTGCTGAGACAGAAAGCCAGTTGGGGAAAAAAAAAAAAAAAGATTCATGATCAATTTTATTCTCCAAGGAAGAGTTTCCTAAATTAAATCTACATGACCAATTTTAGAAGCAAAGAGAGACAGACACATGTAAGTTTTATGTTACCGCTCAGTGCTCTGAGAAAGACACTGCACTTAAGGAATCTTATCTCTCTAATCAATTATTAAGTTTCAAAATGGAACTTGTTCTCCTCTTTCACTGATTTCCCATTACACCCTTGTTTTATCTCCAAGATCACACACACACCTCTACCTGTAATCAGGTGGACAAAATGCAGAGTTTCTGGTTTAGAGAAATCTCAGTAGATGGAAACGGTAATAGCAAGAAAAAAAGTATAGTGCAACTAGAGATGCCATCTCAAGGTCTTTGTTGTACTGTCATTTTGCTCACATTCCCAACAGTTAAAAAAAAAAGAAGACCTGAATAGCATGACAAGATAAAAATGAAAAAGATCCACTTGCTTCTGTACTCTTTGTAAGTCAGGGGCAGATTATCATTGAATCACAGATATTAAAAATAGAAAAGATGGAATCCCATCTTCCCCTACAAGTGTAGAATTGTCCCTTCAGGTATGTTTTCCAGTGCTCTGTACAGTCAAGCATGAAATGTCTCAAAAGAGTGAGGTTTCTAGCACTTCCCTTGGGAGACTATTCCACTGCTCAATGTTAGCAACAGAGATTCAGCCTACATTTTACATGGTCACTCCCTTACTCATACTGCACTCATGCTTCCTTGAACCAACAGTCCTGTTGCTAACCAGGTTACTGATAGCCCCCTGAATCTAAGCACTGATAATTGATATTTAAAAATTACAGTACCATCTGCTTTACTGAACATACTGTCATTTCATGGGTATGTTCTGAGCAATGCCTAGTTTCCCAAAGGGCAAGATTCTCTTTCTGCCACAAAGGCTACAAAAAATTAACAATGTCATGGAAGAGGGGACAATAGAGATATTATACCTATTCCTCTCTCTTTTTCTCTTTCTACAAGGCATATAATGTATATATTGAGTATATTTCAAATGTCTGTTTTAATCCCTGCCTCTTTCTTTTCTTTCATTGCATGTCTTCTTAGGGCCTGACCCAAAGTTCACTGAAGTGAATGGAAAGCTTCTGCTGACTTCAGCAGACTTTAGATCGATCCTTGATCCTTGATTCTTTTAGGTAGGGATTGTGCCTTCCTATACAGTATGGTTGTGAGGGGGGTATACAAATCCCACACTGAACAACAAGGGGTTAAGCAGCTATTTTGGGCTCTGGCAGCTCCACCCCCACATATGCAAGACATGCATAGGCCAGAGGAAGAGTTAAAAGAGGAGCAGAGCAGCTCACTTGGTGGCAGACCAGGAAAGAGACCAGACCTTTAGCTCCTGAGGAAAGGGCTGACTGAAGGCAGGAGCTTCCCAGACAACCACTGCCTGAGCAGCTATTGGAAGGACACACCCAATGAGGACAAAGGTGCTGGCCACCAGGAGGAACCAGCAATAAGTCAATCCCTTCACAGTGGCAAAGCTAACTTTAAGAACATCTATTTTCTGACTTAACTGAGCATATGAGTAGTTCCATTCAAGTGTATGCTTAAGAACTCTGACAATTACTACATTATGACTAGCAAACATATGACTAGAAATCCAGTTCTGGATTGGAATTCCACTGTGAAGTGCATGGGAGAGAGCCACACAGTCAAATTATGTCTGACAGATGGCTGTTCCCAACAATGATATATGAGATTGATGTAACTTGGACAGTTCTGCATAAACTGTGGGGGACTGACTGGGTGTCACACACTTTTTCTATTTACTTAAAGTCTCAGAGGAGATTGGCCAAAACAGAGAAGTGCAGCCTGTTTCAAAGCTATTACTACAGTGGAGTTCTATTCCTTAAAGGAATAATCTCCCTCTCTCTAATAACCACTCTCTACATGTAGACATTGAAAATAGTCTCTCAAAGAAACAAAGAAATCATGCTTTGGGGAGGAAGAATGTACACATCTAGAAGAAGACAATCACTAAGGAAGTGCATTTCGGAAGGTCTTTGCAAAGAACAAAAGAAACCTTAAAACATGTGAGCTGGACTCATTCAGATTCTACTTTTGGCAGGATTGGTCTATACTCACAAATGCTATCTGGGAATTGGACTTGGTTGTGCGTGAACAAAATATACATGCAGAGAATCTTATTTTAAATCACTTTCTGGAACATCCATTTGGAAGGGACACTTGCAAAACAAGTAATTGTTGTTTAAAAACAGGATTTGCAGTGGTTTCACTTTGTTGAATAAAGAATATATGTATAGTACAAGATTAGCAGGAACTGTTAAATTTAAGAGTGATTCTACCTCATCATGTGGTATGTAGGGTATTTATGCATCACATGTTTTTATGGTCCAGATCCTTAGCTAGCATAAATTGGCCAAACTCCCTGGAAGTCAAGGGAGTTGTGTTGATTTATAGCTGCTGCAGATCAGCCTTTATATTTGTCTTCTTTCTCTACAAATTTATGACAACTATTCTCATAGATGTTTTGGATTGGAACCTATTACCAAAATGTGATCTGTCCCCACTTTCTCCCCTCCCCTCCCATAGATACACATTCACATTTTACTCTAGTGAGTATGATTTGAGAGGAGTGGATGTTGGGCCTTCTGGGTTCTTTTTAAGACGCTGCTTCTGATCCACTTAACCCCTTTGCGATTCAATTTATCCTTCTATAAAATGGGGATAACACTCACACATCTGCAAGGGGGTTATGAGACTTCATTAAGGAAGGTTTACTTAGCATTTTAAAGTCCTTGTTTTAAAGTCCCTAACTTCCAAGCACCATCATATCACCTGCTGCCTAAGAAATATGGGAGTGATAAGTATCCAGATCTAAATCTTGTGTACATAAATCTGCTCATTTATTAAAGAACATAATTCCCATTCCATTGCAATTTGTACAGCTGAGCTTTAGGGGGAAGAGCACGTCCTTAATTTTCTTGCTAACGAGTCTCATCAGGTTGTTACACTCACATTGTGGAGTCCAGCCTCACATTTGATAATGTGATGAGATTGATGCAACCTAAAATGACATGCCATACAAAAGGGACATGTCAGCAGAGCTTGACCTTCTGCCAATACATGCCATAGATGTCTATATTGACGAACATTAAAGATGGAGGACGTTTGATAAGTTGACATGGATGAGTGCACAGATCAGGACTCCCTAGCCCGTTAACATGCCCACAATCACATCCTTGTTTGAGTCTCTAAACCCTGATGACCCTTTCATGTACCACTTGGGAATGACTATCTTTTTATCATGACTTGTAATATGTCCAACTAGATGGACCTTTCTTGCAGTATTTTGGAACTTCTGCTTCAACTTCACCCAAACTGGGAGCAAAAAATCATTCAACGTTTCAAAAAGATCTTTTCAGTTTTAAATGTGGGAACATTTTTCTGTGTATGTAGAGGTGCTATTTTACCTGAATCTATTTAGAATTTCAATCTGGTTAGAAAACCAGATAGTACTTTCATTAAAAAATACCCAACAATAAAAACACACCCACACCACTGTTTTCTGAAGAGCAAGGTTAAAGTAGTATAAAAAACAATAATAGATCTGGAAAGGGTTTTGTGTAACACTGCAGATTCCAATCTGAACATCTCTGAACACTAGATGATCACAGAAGGTATGCTGAATCCAAAGTGTGAAAAATGGCCTATGTGAAATGTCAGCTGGTAATAATGCAACGTGGCATATCAGGGAACACAGAGAAGGGTAAAAAGCCACTGAGGTGCTGCCTAGTAAAGGCTTGGTAGCTGGAAGTATTGCTGCGCTAAAAATGTAAAAACCTGACTATACTTTGCTATAAACTCTTGCATCTACCATAACGAATCCATGAACCTACATCTTCATACAAGAAATGGTTTTATTTTTACCTAATCTCTAAAGAGTGTCCAAAATACCACAGCAGCACGTAATCGAGTGTCATTTTTAGCCAGAATAGCCACGTAGAATTGTAGCTGTGTTGGTGCCAGGATATTAGAGAGTCAAGGTCAGAAAGGGAATATCTTTTATTGGACCAACTTCTCTTGGTGAAAGAGACAAGCTTTTGAACTACACAGAGCTCTTCTTCATATTGGGGAAAGGTACTCAGGCTAGGTCTACTATAGCAGCTGAGCTACTGTAGAGCTTCTGGTGAAAAGGGTCTCAGATGATGGGAGAGAGCTCTTCCGTCAGCGTAACTCTTTTCTCCGCTAGAGTTGGTAGCTATGTCGGTGGAAGAAGCTCTCCCGCTGACATAGCATTGTCCACACTGGTGCTTGTGTTGGTATGCCAATCTCCTAGAACTGGAACGACCTGAAAGGTTATCGAGTCCAGTCCCCTGCCTTCACTAGCAGGACCAAGTACTGTCCCCTGACAGATTTTTGCCCCAAATCCCTAAATGGCCCCCTCAAGGATTGAACTCACAACCCTGGGTTTAGCAGGCCAATGCTCAAACCACTGAGCTATCCCTCCCCACTATAATTTATGTCACTTAGGGGTGTGGATTCAGGTCCTAGGTCCCAGACCTGAAGAAGAGTTCTGTCTAGCTCAAAAGTTGGTTCAATAAAAGTATTCTTACCCACCTTGTCTCACTAACTAAGCATGGACAACTATGATTAAGGTTAGATTTTTAAGGCTGCACAAACAGATTCCCCAACCCCCGGACTCCTAACTATCCCCAGTGTTCCTGATCCTCAAAAGGACCATGTTAAAAATAAATTCTTGAGAAAGACTAGATCTTGGGCCGGGGGTTGGTGGTAATGAACTAGAGATTTAGGGGCATAATTTAAATTGGAAGTGAGTGCGAGTAGTGGGTGCCTCACACATTCACAAATCATATCCTTTCCCTGGCATCGGTGGCCTATTCTAATCCAGCTTTTGTTGGTAGTGATAGAATGGTGCTGCCATCGGATAACTGTTCAGTGGTCAAAGAGAAATGTAGGTTTCAGTTTCTAAACATTCACCAACCACATTATCTCTCGTCACAGGCATCAGTTTTAAAACTACCACCAAAATACATATCCATTATCAACAGCAATAGGTATTGTTGTTGGCGTCCATTAGTCTCGAGAGACGATGGATATGCGCCAGATGGAGTGTCCTCTCCAGGGTGCAATCCAGGGCAGGGTGATATGGAGGAACAGCTGTTGCCCATGCAGCAGAACCCCCCTCTCCACGCAACTGATGGATCCAAGGGAAAGACAATGTCGATACAACTTGGCACCAGTGGCATCGCAGGAGTTGCCGGAATGATGTTGAGGACAATGTCAGACCACCATCGGGACTCCGACACCGGATTTGGTTTCAGGGTTGACTCCCTTAGCCTTTCCCATGAGTGGGTATTGCCACAAGGCAGCGGAGGTTTTAAATCAGAGTTTTCCTTCTCCTAGGTGGGCTGCCTTCCAAGGCTGACGAGCCCCACCTACCCGAAAGCAATAGGTATAGAATCATAGAATCTCAGGGTTGGAAGGGACCTCAGGAGGTCATCTAGTCCAACCCCCTGCTCAAAGCAGGACCAACACCAACTAGATCATCCCAGCCAGGGCTTTGTCAAGCCTGACCTTAAAAACCTCTAAGGAAGGAGATTCCACCACCTCCCTAGGTAACCCATTCCAGTGCTTCACCACCCTACTAGTGAAAAAGTTTTTCCTAATATCCAACCTAAACCTCCCCCTCTGCAACTTGAGACCATTACTCCTTGTTCTGTCATCTTCTACCACTGAGAACAGTCTAGATCCATCCTCTTTGGAACCCCCTTTCAGGTAGTTGAAAGCAGCTATCAAATCCCCCCTCATTCTTCTCTTCTGCAGGCTAAACAATCCCAGTTCCCTCAGCCTCTCCTCATAAGTCATGTGCCCCAGTCCCCTAATCATTTTTGTTGCCCTCCGCTGGACTCTTTCCAATATATCCACATCCTTCTTGTAGTGTGGGGCCCAAAACTGGACACAGTGCTCCAAATGAGGCCTCACCAGTGCCGAATAGAGGGGAATGATCATGTCCCTGGAAATGCCCCTACTTATACAACCCAAAATGCCGTTAGCCTTCTTGGCAACAAGGGCACACTGTTGACTCATATTCAGCTTTTCATCCACTGTAACCCCTAGGTCCTTTTCTGAAGAACTGCTGCCCAGCCATTCGGTCCCTAGTCTGTAGCAGTGCATGGGATTCTTCCGTCCTAAGTGCAGGACTCTGCACTTGTCCTTGTTGAACCTCATCAGATTTCTAAATAGATTCGTAAATAGATTCAATCTAGAATTAAGATGCAAACTGTCTAAACACTCCTTCAGACATACCCCTGAATCAAGAGATGGGCTTTTCTCTGTGCAGAGACAGTTAATAAATTTGGGCTCTCATGTTAGCCCAACAGGGAAGTAAGGTCTGGGGTTGAGTGATGTCCATTGAAAATACCCTAATTCCAGTCCTCAGACATCAAATCTCTAAAATTCATCGGCTGACCTCAGCTAGAACTCAGATTAAATAGAGCTTTACAGTCCAATATCAACACCTTGAATTGCATTGAGAAAAATCATGAGGCCAGTGCAAGTCTTTTGAACATTGGTGTAATGTATTGTCTTTACTGCCAATAATGCTGTATCAGATATAGACTTGGAGAGACCTTCTGGGGTAGCCCGATATCAAGCACATGACAATAATCCAATCAGAAGGGCCTGATCTGGCTTCCACTGAAGTCTGTGTCCAAGCTCCCATGGTGCAGGATTGATAGCAAAAATTACTCCAGTTCCCAATGGGAAGAAGGCCCTGTCACAAAACCATCATCACATCTGGTACTAATTAGAACCCTTCACGGGAGTTTCAGCAGAACAGCCAAGTACCGAACGAGGATGAAACCTGAACTGCTAACTCACCACCAGAGATGGCTTCCATAAATCAGGGTTGAGACAGATAAGCCAGGTCAGCATGGGGCAAGTTTGAACAGTTGCCTATCAGTCTGGGACCTCTCACATGAGAAGTCTTAGGTGCCAATCTTAGAACAGAAGAATGGCCATGCTGAGACAGACCAATGGTCCATCTAGCCCAGTATACTGTCTTCTTACAGTGGCCAATGCCAGGTGCTATCCCTCTGTTGCCCATTCCCAGTTTCTGACACAGAGGCTAGGGACACTTCAGAGCATGGTTTGGTATCTCCACCCATCCTGGCTAATAGCCATTGATGGACTTATCCTCCATGGACGTATCTAGGTTTTTTTTTTAAACCCTGTTATAGTCTTGGCCTTCACAATATCTTAGAGCTCATCATTAAGGGCCTGTCTGGTTAACTCTGCGGGTGCTGTGTGGTGTTGGAGGCCTGTGTTATACGGGATGTCAGATTAGATGATTTGGTAGTCCCTTCTGGCCTTAAATTTGATGACTATCAAGTTAATAAAAACTTTGAACAACACAAGATATACCTGATATAGATGAATCATCTAATAGCTAATCTGAAGAATGGGGAGAATGACTGATATTATTATCAATGATATTTTTTATTTTAATAACAGCCATCATTCATTATTATCTGGTTAACAGTAATAACCACCAGAGTGGCAGGGGACCTGTAAGGTAGAGTGGGGTTCGGAGACTGGCCTATGACCCTTCAAGACCTATCAACCCTAGTCCCCGCTTAAAGATAACTTTTACAAAAACATCCCTTGGTCCTGCAGGAAGGCTAGGATTATTTATTTATTTAACAGGAACCCAGTGATAGTTAGTGGAATTCACCTTGCAGAGTAGCTAAGGGAGAACTTTAAGACTCCAGGACTATCACTTAGAGTAGACATTTGCAGTAAGACAGTTACTGCCGTACTATGTTAAAGGGAGTCAGTGATGCAAACAGGTCTCCAGTGAAAGAAAGAGATGAATAGAGAAAAAGAAGGCTTCCAGTTCTTAAGATGGCAGAGCACAGCACTTCAGCCACGGGAATGTGCTGTGTCTTTTATAACTTCATATGGGATAGTTTATTTTTCCCCTCGTTGTCCCTGTACTGACCTGTAACACAGCCTCTTTGTTATCTCCACTTTCCTATAAATGTGTCTGTCTCTTTGTGTGTAGATCGTTATCTTCTACTGCAATGAGCTATCACTGGCTTTATATATAACTGCTAGGAAAATATTTTGTTTATAATAAGACAGAGAACAGGGGAGGGAATTTCAAAACAGATTTAAGTGAAAAATGATGTGCTTTGTGGAGTCGTGAATTTACTAGGAAGGAACTTTGCATCCCCCACAAACAGTGATGGATCTCTGTGTGTGGTAAAATTCACATCGAGGCATTTGCACCGGTGTAACTTCAGCCTGGTGTTAGACACACTGGGCCCCGTCTACATCTCTGCTCTGCCCTCAAGAACTACCTGTGAGGCATTTTATAGGGCCACAGGAACTGTTTACTCTATTTCTGCATCACCTTGAACACATATACACACTACACATCACAAACATGCCATTAGAGTACATGGCACATGGCAAGGTGCTTGCCTCGAGTAGCTTATGAGGGAAATAAGGTAAATAACAATGACAATAGAGTAAGGGGGGGCAGGACGTGAGGGTAGAGAACAGCAAAGTCTGGATTCGCAAGGGGCACTCGAGTGTCTAAAGGGGCAATTTGGTGCCACTGGCATGCACAAAACGACTGCTTAGCTGCTGCCTAACCCTGGAGGTGCTTTAATTCCTCTCAGCGGGGATATGCAAAGAAGCCCACATGCTGACATGGCTGAGCTGCTGGTTACCTAAGCTTTGGTGGGATTCACAAACGAAGCATTCCTCCATAGACGTGCTCAAAGGCAGGTGAAGAGAAGGAGGATATAAGGGGGACTTCCCACGCTGACTTCACCACCGCCTCGGTTTTTCCCATGAGAAAGGGCTGACCTTGCTTCAGTGAGTAACTCCAGGAGAGGGCTCACAGCTGTGAATCCCAAATGGAGATAGGATCCAAGCTGAAGGGAAGAGCCTAAGCCCTGCCCCTTTGCTTGGGTTGCTGGGTTCAGCGAATCTCATTCTTAGGCCTGGTCTACACTGGCAGGGTGGTGGAGGGGGAAATCGATGTAAGGTACGCAACTTCAACTACACGAATAATGTAGCTGAAGTCGATGTACCTCGATCGACTTACCGCACTGTGAGGACGCCGCAGGGTCGACTGCCGCCGCTCCCCCATCGACTCCGCTTCTCGCCGCGGTGGAGTACAGGAGTCGACGGCAGAGCCATTGGGGATCAATTTATTGTGTGTACACTAGACGTGAAAAAATCGATCCCCGAAAGATCGATCACTACCGGCCGATTCGGCAAGTAGTGTAGACCTGCCCTTAGATGCCTCTCTCCCCCCGTGTGTTGTATTGGGAGTCTGGGTGCCTAACCAGGGGCTTTGGATTCTACCAGGGGGCAGGACGCCTAAAAGTTAGTTGCTGCAATACCCAAGTCCCCCTGGTGACCCTAGCCCCAGGAAAGGAAAATAAATTTTGCTCTTAGCATAGCTTTATTCACAAAATCTAGACCACGAGGACGGTGATTGTGATGTCACTTGTGTTTCACAAAATAAAGGTTAGCTCTGCAGCCGGTGTCAATCAGTGTAGCCCCTTTGAAGTCAAGGGAGCTACAAAAATTTACCTCCGTTGAATATTTTGCCTAAATTATTTAAGGATGGATTCAAAGGAGGAAAGAGAGGACACCTCCCAACGTGGGAGGCAGCATATAAAAGGCATGGGGCTGCAAGTGAGAGAAAGCCAACAGAAAGGCCCCATGCACCTATTTCTCCTCTGCATTAGCTTTGCAAAAAAATGGACCCTAGATAAATATTCGTCTTTCTATACACTTGAGCACTGCCTTTTTTCAATCTGTCATAATTACAGTTGCAATTGCAAGCTTGACACCGAAGACAGTGTCTTCATTGATGGATGATCGGCCTACTGGAAAGAATAGGGCTAACAGGCTTGTTAGGAGCTTGATTAATACTCGGCTTAATGAACGGCCAAGCTGCCATGTAGCATGGTAATCATTCTGCGGTTCTGTACTTTCTGCATGACCCCAATAATAAAAACATTGCTAATTGGCAAGAGTCGTTGAAGAAAAGCTCCTCATTATGGCAAGGGTAAGATATTGGTATGGGATTAAACCCTTCTGCTAATGTACAATTTAATAATCAGCAGCATTTTAACTGGTTTGTTGCAAATTTACTTGAAATTTGCACTTCACTAAGTTTTACAACTAGCTTTCTCTGCACTGTAGCTGTAAGGTCAATTTAAACTCTACTCATTAACTTCATATAGAGAGCACCCAGCTGTGTAAGGGCAAGCATCATATTTTTCTCCTCCCCCAATACCCACCTTAGACTTCTTCAGTCTACCCCAAAATTACACTCCTTCTCCTAGTTTTCAGAGCCTTACAACTTGAAGCCTCTTCCTACCTTACTGCCCTTGTCTTTCACTCATCTTGCCCCTTCACTCCAGGAAAGCTGCAAAGCTAATCAGGCCTTCATCTCTGGGTCTCCTTCCCTTGCCCAACCTACATTTCCTCCCTCCCCTCAAAATACGCTTCTCTCAGGAGGCCTATCAACCCCTACTCTTAGTGCTAGTGTGCACGAAGGGCGATCAAAGGAAAGAACCAAAGGCAAAGCATGAGAAACCCAGTAAGGTACATTATCAAGATACAACATCTGTCAGCCACCTTGAGGAACTGCACTGCCATACTACTGTATGGCAGAGCCACACATGTTCACCCTCTAAGGGGTGTTTTGGTGCAATCTCCAGAAAAGGCTGCATGGTAGAAGAGTCCAAGGGAAAGAGTCCAATGGAAGCAATAGTGGATGGGAACCTGGGAGGCAGTGACCATGAGATGGTCGAGTTCAGGATCCTGACACAAGGAAGAAAGGAGAGCAGTAGAATACAGAGCCTGGACTTCAGAAAAGCAGACTTTGACTCCCTCAGGGAACTGATGGGCAAGGTCCCCTGGGAGAATAACATGAGGGGGAAAGGAGTCGAGGAAAGCTGGCTGTATTTTAAAGAATCCTTATTGAGGTTGCAGGAACAAACCATCCCGATGTGAAGAAAGAAAAAGTAAATATGGCAGGCGACCAGCTTGGCTTAACAGTGAAATCCTTGCTCATCTTAAACACAAAAAAGCAGCTTACAAGAAGTGGAAGATTGGACAAATGACCAGGGAGGAGTATAAAAATATTGTTCAGGTATGCAGGAGTGAAATTAGGAAGGCCAAATCACACTTGGAGTTGCAGCTAGCCGGAGATGTTAGGAGTAACAAGAAGGGTTTCTTCAGGTATGTGAGCAACAAGAAGAAAGTCAAGGAAAGTGTGGGCCCCTTGCTGAATGAGGGAGGGAACCTAGTGACAGAGGATGTGGAGAAAGCTAGTGTACTCAATGCTTTTTTTGCCCCTGTCTTCACAGACAAGGTCAGCTCCCAGGCGGCTGCACTCCGCAGCACGGTATGGGGAGGAGGTGACCAGCCCTCTGTGGAGAAAGAAGTAGTTCGGGACTATTTAGAAAAGCTGGACGAACACAAGTCCATGGGGCCGGATGCACTGCATCCGAGGGTGCTAAAGGAGTTGGCCGATGTGATTGCAGAGCCATTGGCCATTATCTTTGACAAATCATGGCAATCAGGGGAGGTCCCGGATGACTGGAAAAAAGCTAATGTAGTGCCCATCTTTAAAAAAGGGAAGAAGGAAGATCCGGGGAACTGCAGGCCAGTCAGTCTCACTTCAGTCCCTGGAAAAATCATGGAACAGGTCCTCAAAGAATCAATTCTGAACCACTTAAAGGAGGGGAAAGTGATCAGGAACAGTCAGCATGGATTCACCAAGGGCAAGTCATGCCTGACTAACCTAATTGCCTTCTATGATGAGATAACTGGCTCTGTGGATGAGGGGAAAGCAGTGGATGTGCTATTTCTTGACTTTAGCAAAGCTTTTGATACAGTCTCCCACAGTGTTCTTGCCAGCAAGTTAAAGAAGTATGGGCTGGATGAATGGACGGTAAGGTGGATAGAAAACTGGCTGGATGGTCGTGCTCAACGGGTAGTGATCAATGGCTCCATGTCTAGTTGGCAGCCAGTATCAAGTGGAGTGCCCCAAGGGTCAGTGCTGGGGCCGGTTTTGTTCAATATCTTCATCAACGATCTGGAGGATGGTGTGGACTGCACCCTTAGCAAGTTTGCAGATGACACTAAACTGGGAGGAGTGGTTGATACGCTGGAGGGTAGGGACAGGATACAGAGGGACCTAGACAAATTAGAGCATTGGGCCAAAAGAAATCTGATGAGGTTCAACAAGGACAAGTGCAGAGTCCTGCACTTAGGACGGAAGAATCCCATGCACTGCTACAGACTAGGGACCGAATGGCTGAGCAGCAGTTCTGCAGAAAAGGACCTAGGGGTTACAGTGGACGAAAAGCTGAATATGAGTCAACAGTGTGCCCTTGTTGCCAAGAAGGCTAACAGCATTTTGGGTTGTATAAGTAGGGGCATTTCCAGCAGATCGAGGGACGTGATTATTCCCCTCTATTTGGCTGGTGAGGCCTCATTTGGAGTACTGTGTCCAGTTTTGGGCCACACACTACAAGAAGGATGTGGATAAATTGGAAAGAGTCCAACAGAGGGCAACAAAAATGATTAGGGGGCTGGAGCACATGACTTATGAGGAGAGGCTGAGGGAACTGGGATTGTTTAGCCTGCAGAAGAGAAGAGTGAGGGGGGATTTGATAGTTGCTTTCAACTACCTAAAAGGGGGTTCCAAAGAGGATGGATCTAGACTGTTCTCAGTGGTAGAAGATGACAGAACAAGGAGTAATGGTCTCAAGTTGCAGAGGGGGAGGTTTAGGTTGGATATTAGGAAAAACTTTTTCACTAGTAGGGTGGTGAAGCACTGGAATGGGTTACCTAGGGAGGTGGTGGAATCTCCTTCCTTAGAGGTTTTTAAGGTCAGGCTTGACAAAGCCCTGGCTGGGATGATCTAGTTGGGGTTGGTCCTGCTTTGAGCAGGGGGTTGGACTAGATGACCTCCTGAGGTCCCTTCCAACCCTGAGATTCTATGATTCTATGAAAGGCAGAGCCAAAGGAGCAGTGAGGAGACACTGGATCTCTGTGCAGAAGCTCTTGTCCTTGTGAAGAGCTGAACCACCTGCTAATTGGACACCCAGGACGATGCTCTTTCCATGCCAATAATAGTCTGAATAATTTAAAGGCAACTCCACAAGTCAAAACTCACTCCATTTCCCCCTGCCCCCCGTGCAGAATTTCACGGCCCATGGTAGAATGCAACCATGCAGGTACATGGATTACATCACGCATTTCTGCGATGGAACACTGCTATTGTATGACAACACATAGCAGCACTACATGGCAGAATACTCTCTCATTGAAACTATTCTATTCTATCTAAATTTTATACCATGAGCAGTACTGTTAGCTTCAACTACAGGTAGAACTTAAAGAAACATACAATTACCTATCTGTACTTTTGCTCAGATCCATATTAACACCATTTATCTTGCAAAAATGCAGGGAATCTTTACGGACTACAAGTAATCAGCACCCCAGGCTTCTGCTCCATTTGAAAGAAGGCACCACTAGCAGCATATGATTTGGTGTTGGTTCAACACTGAGTCAGATGGAAAAGTTCCAACTATTGAATCACTGATACTACTTTCCTATAGCATCTGCCATCTATATTTTGACAAGATTTATCCATGCTTAACCTGTGAGGTCTGATAAGGTCCCAGGCCATGGCTGCCAGAATGCACTTAGAAAAAAAAATACTTTAATAGTTCTAAGAATGAAAAAAGGAAATACAGAACTAAAACTGGAATAATGGCTGAAATATTGGGCATGTTCCCAAACCAGTAATTTCCCCTTCAGTTCTCATGGACTGGGAGAATAAAACCTTTTTAGCTTTTTGTTTGTTTGTTAAAACACAGGACAAACTATTTTGCTCTTCTCTAGAGACATTGTCTACTCAGAATTACAGAAAGATCTTGTACTGTGAACCCAAATCCCCACCTCTCGCCAGTAAATTCATCAGATCAGTTCCATAAATCCCTCCTAATGGTACAATCAGGGAGTTTGTTAAGTGAGGGCAAGGCTCCAAAGTACCATTGTCTTTTACTTCAAAAAAGTGCTGACGTGCTCAATATGGTGGCCATACGTGTATGGTTTGGCATGCCTATAAAGTCCAATTGAATTTGAATATATACTACTTGTAACAGTGCTGTTATAATGTATTGCAGAAAGCTATAGCATATTTTTAATAAAAGATTAGCTCACGGAGATGAGCTGCAACTAATTTGTGGACCCTAGCGAGGGAGGCTAGGGCAGCCACAGCCAGCTCACACATTTTTAAAGTGTTAAATTGTGTCTACACTAGGTGCAAAGTTAGGTTTAAAATGGTGTTAGCCTACATCTTTTAAAACATGACCTATTTCCTTAGCCTAGGCAAAGCCTAAAGATGATTGGATTCCCATGACTTTGTTTTCCATTTTAAAATGCTATTCACATTTGAATTTCTATTTAAAGTAGAACTAACAAAAAGCAAAGTTTATGGATGAATAAGGCTTCAGCCATGAGCAACATGATCATCAGTCTCTTCCATTAATAGAGCTTGAAATGTTCCAGCTTCATCCCTAGGGTCAACACAAGAGCATTTAAAAACTAGCATTAAGTAATGGAGCATTCCCCAAAGTGTGGGGCCCGTGCCCCAGGGAGACATGAAGAGCTAGTTGAGGGGCACAGGGAGAACTCTGTTCTGCAGTCTCAGCTTTCAGTTCTTATGGTTCAGAAAATACTCATGCCATGTTTTGAAAGGTATAATGGATGCAATGATGTCTGCCTGAGTTTGCAGACAGACCGAAACCAATAACTCTGAGGTGTGAGCTTCTCCATTCATTTCAATGAACAATTCCTATAAGGAACTTTGATTTCACCTCCAGACAGCATACTAGATGGCAAGAACAAGCCATCCCATGACAGATCTGACAATTCAGTCCCTGGGTTTGACTTTCCACACCATCTGTGGGTAAAGCTCACTTCATACCTAAAGTAATTGTTCTGATGTGCTGCTAATGACTATAAGTGGGTCCTTCATGACTCCCCATGTTGCTGCTGTGGTCTGTTAGAAGATGTAGGCCACATACTTGCAGGCTGTGCACATGGGCAAGGGCTGCTTGGTTCCCTCATGGACATGCACAATGTCCTTCCCTCAGCTATTGAATGGTTAAGACACTTCGAACAACATGCTTGACTTGACTGCCTATGTAGATGCAATCACAACATACAGGATACCAATTGATGATACTCGAAATGTGAAGAAGAGGATGCATCACATTATAGAATCATAGAATCTCAGGGTTGGAAGGGACCTTAGAAGGTCATCTAGTCCAACCCCCTGCTCAAAGCAGGACCATCTCCAATTTTTTGCCCCAGATCCCTAAATGGCCCCTTCAAGGATTGAACTCACAACCCTGGGTTTAGCAGGCCAATGCTCAAACCACTGAGCTATCCCTCCCCCACCCTGGGGAACTCATAACTTTATGACATCACAGAGGCCAATGAAGTGAAAGCAGAGCGGGGAAGCAATTTTCTTTTAGATGAGGCTCTTTGGTTTCCTTAGCACCCATTTAACTCTAATGCCTAATTATGGAAATCTAAAATAAACAATCCTTTAATGCCTCATTTTCCAGGAGGAGGAACTCAGCTAGCCAAAGTTTAGAAAAACACTGATGTAATGAATTTTAGTTTAAGTTTTCAGTGAAAATGTGAACCTAGTTCTTATTCTCACCCGAGCTGCGTCCAAAAGGCCCAAGGAAGAGTAGAACTGGTTTTAAAAATAAAAAGAAATGATTACTGATTTTATTTATTTATTTTCTCTCTCTCTCTCACATACACCCACCACCACCACTCAAAGCTTTGAAAGATCGATTTTTTTGAAAATTGAAAAATCCCTATAAGCGCTATAGGTTGTAGGAAACCAGAGTTGTTTTTTTTTGGGGGGGGGGGGGGGTTCAGTCCAAAGGCAAAATTTCAACTAAAAAAAAATAGTTGAAAAATTGAAATTCTGAAAAATTCAACTAGCTGTTAAGAAATTGCTTCCATCCTAGGTACAAGGCTTGCCAGCATTGTCTCCAGCATCAGGATCTGCACACTACATCCAGGTCTGTATGCGAGTGGTATGGTCAGACCTTTAAATAGCATCTCCCCAGATTGGCAAGGGAATGGCTTTTCCTATGGGAATTTCGTGTTTTAAGTGGTGCCCAGTTGGAGAGATTTAGGCCCTGATCCTGAAAACCACTTTACCTGTTCAGGCTTGTAATTGCATCCGTAATGTATACAGCTATTGAGCCAGTCCCTCAGCTGGTGTAAATCTGCAAAGCTCCCCTGAAGTTAATGGAGCTATACTGGTTTAAAATGGCTAAGGAACTGTCCCTTTATGCGCTAAAACAACATGGCATTGTTTGTTATTTTATTATTACATTTTTGGTATTAAACTAAAGATTAAAAACCCCTCACTGCATTTCCTTCTGTTATTCTCTTCACTATCCTGCCTTCACACAACTGTTTCCTTCATTACATCGTCCAATCTTGTGCTGCATTTTTTCCCCCAATCTGATTTCCTTAACTAGTTAATTCTCCTCTCTTTTCATCTCTTTTCTTTCTCATCCATGTCTTCTCCTGCTCCTTTGCCCGCTCCTTTCTTTCTCGTCTCATATCTGCTCTCTACCTTTTAAAATCTCTTCTGTCTTCCACTATGCATGCTCTTTCCTTCCCCATCTTCATTATCTGGTCTCAAACACCCACCATCCACAGTCCCTGTCCATTCATATGCCTGTCTTTCAGACCGCATGCCTCCTTGCTTTTCCCCCAGACCCTACTCCATCATATTAACATGAGACCTCAGTATACATGTGACATCCCCCCACCTTGTTACAGCACCAATGAATCTTTCCTATTGCTAGTCCCTCCTTACCTATCTACAAGATCTACTATATATGATAGGTGTTCGGGCTGTGAGATCTCACCTGGCCTTCTTCACATTTCAGGGAGTGGGTTTGGGATCACTGGGCCTGTCAACAGCTGACTGTGATGGAGGCTGTCTGGAAACATACATACAAGAGTGCAGTAGTGGCGCCAGCTTCTCTGCCGCTCTAGGTGGCGCCTCTGGGAGAAGCTGCCGCCGAAATGCCGCCGGGGACCTTGGTGGCTGAAGAAGCTGCCGCCGAAATGCCGCTGACGTCCCCAGCAGCAGAAGAAGCTGCCGCCGACGTCCCCGGCGGCATTTTGGTGGCAGCTTTTTTGGCCGCAGGGGACTTTGGTGGCATTTTGGCGGCAGCTTCTCCCAGAGGAAGAAAAAAAACTGTCGCCGCCGAGGCACGTCAAAGGCTGCCCCCGAATCCTGGTGTCCTAGGCAACTGCCTAGGGTCGCCTAGTGGTAGCACCAGCCCTGCAAGAGTGAGTGGAACATCTCTGGGGCCTAGAGAACTTAGCCCACTGGGCAAGTGTCCAGTTGCCAGATGTTCCCATCTATGTTTGTTATGCCACCTTAAAAAGTGAACACATCACTTAGATGTAATACAGTTACAGTGCCATGCCGAGGCATTGGATCAATACTGAATAGCACAGCTCCCAGCGACACCTGAGATTTCCTTAAACATAGTCCGTCTAAGCACTACCCCAGCCAACCCTGCTTCATCTGAGAGAGAGCTCCTAGGAAAAACAGCTCACAGGAGAAAAGACTGAACAGCTGCAGTCAAGCTGCTCTACAGGGATGAAACTCGGTGCACTTCTCACAAGAGCGCCCTGGCCCAGTCAGAACATGGACGGACGCATTCCATCTCCCTAAATTCTCCTTGCATTTGTTATTGTACGCAGGGTTCTTTGCTCCCAGTTCTAAACTGTTGCACGCTGAAACAGCTGCTGCATTTCACCCTAGAGAGGGTGGCCACTTCAGCAGCGGATAAAACAATTGCTCCATGTGTGTGTCTCTCTAGGGTGTTTTTTCTCTCTCTCTTTTTGTTACACTTCACCTCCCCCCCACCACCAAATGCTGCTTGCAAATACACACTTGTGGTTCCCATTGACTCCATGATAAGCTGAAAGCACAATGAGATTGTGAGGCACTCTGGGATTTATTTGGCGGGTCGGTGCTGTATACAGTCATTATTGTTAATATTCCAAACGAGAGCTCTGCAGCAGGTTCACTCTCGCCGTTTGACGGCGGTTGTTTTTCAGTGCTCCACACAGGTATGCACGGCAAGCCCAAGGCTTGATTCTTTAATGTGCTAGGGAGATATGGAGAGAAGTGATGAGTGGGGCATGCCTGGGGGTTCAGAGCAGCACTCCACGGTTGGTTTTTGATTTAGAATGAAGAGCACCGGAGAAGCTGACCGAGGAAAAGGAGGATTGTGGGGCAGAGGCTTCAAAACAGCATTTACGTTGCTTGTTTTGTACTACGGCTAGCCAAGGTTAAACACAGGGAGAAAGAGAATGTATACATCAGAAAATGCCATGCGAGGGCTGAAGATTGAGCTGCTGCTCCCCCCGCCCCCCCCCCCCTTTTTTTTTTGGTGCAAATCCTCCGTGTCACTGCCACAGGCTGGATTGAGCTGACTCGCGGATAATATCCATCTCAGTATGAGGTTGTAGTTTATGTCCCTCCCTTTCACAGTCCACTTTCACTTATTGTTACTGATTTAAAGCCGGCTTAAAGCCGCCCAGCTGCCTGTGAAACCTGGCAGCATTTGTCTTTGACGTTTGCCCTGCAGTGCTTCCAAAGTGGCTGAACTTCAATGAGGAGTGTCCCATTCCCGGCCCAACCTGGCCAGAGTGCTCACAGGGCTGGCCCGGCGATCTTAAGGCGAAAGGCTGCTGGCACCGTCCATCGTGCAGAAGTTTGCTAAATGGTGAAGAATTCCAGAGAGGAGAGATGCTTTCTTACAGCACATGTGGAGAGGCCAGACTGGAGTCTTAGTCACACACGCCAACTGAATGAGAGGCAAGAAGCGAGGGCCCGAGAGCTAGAGTATCAAACTGATCAGCCCAGCTTTCCTTATCCAAGATGGGCCAGACGCAAAATGTAAACCAACCACATAAAGGATGAAAAGGAAACGTGACTCTTCAAATTGGTTTGGTTTTCATACACCGAGGTGCTATTTTTGACAAAGTAAAATGTTCTATTCTTCCATACACATTCAACAAGCATATACTGTCAGCTTACAATGGCTTGTATAGACTGGGGAAAATAGCAACATAAAAATAACATCTTCTAGACAGAGTACAGTATGCGTCTTCTCTATAACATGGTTGCTTTCTCTGCATGCAAGAGTGCTTGGAAATATAAAGGTACAGTATACAAAATAAAGGCCTCACAGATTCATAATTACACACCACCACATAAGAAGATTATATATGCATATTTAAGGCCCGGTTGACCAATACATTTCGGCTACTTTGTGCCATTCCGCTGATTCAAAGCGGCTACAAACTTGAGTTAGCTGGCCAGTTAACCTGGGTTTACAACTTTTTGGTGTCACCTAAGCAGTGCTTCAGTGAATCTAGCCCATTATTTGTAACCCGACAGGATCTCTTGAAATACTCAAATGTCCCTGTATTGAGTGACAGGAGCAATTTTTTTTTAAAAGGAACTTCACCAGTGGGATAGGCAAAGTATCTTAGGGCCCAAACAGAACTCATAGTGTTGGGTAGGTACATTGTAAAGAACGGGGAGGGCCAGGCTTACCTGAGGCTCCTGCTGCAGGACAAGCCCAAGAAAGAAACCAACAGAACACCACTGGCCATCACCTACAGTCCCCAGCTAAAACCCCTGCAACATCATTACCCTCCCCAACATCAGTGATCTTCAGTCCATCCTGGGCCTGTGAAAGTGAAACGATCCCTCACTTTCACAGGCGTTGGAAGGCAGGACAGTCCTCGCCCACAGACAACCCACCAACCTGAAGCATATTCTCACCAGCAACTATACACCGCACCATAGTAACTCCAACTTAGGAACCAATCCATGCAACAAACCTCGATGCCAACTCTGCCCACATATCTACACCGGCAACACCATCACAGGACCTAACCAGATCAGCCACAGCATCACCAGTTCATTCACCTGCACGTCCACCAATGTAATATCATTGCCAGGAATGCCCCTCTGCTATGTACATCGGCCAAACTGGACAGTCCCTATGTAAAAGGATAATGGACAGAAATCAGATATTAGGAATGGCAATGTAGAAAAACCTGTGGAAGAACACTTCAATCTTCCTGGACACACAATAGCAGATTTAAAGGTAGCCATCCTGCAGCAAAAAAAACCTTCAGGACCAGACTTCAAAGAGAAATTGCTGAGCTACAGTTTATTTGCAAATTTGACACCATCAGCTCAGGATTAAACAAAGACTGTGAATGTCTAGGCCAACTACAAAGGCAGTTTCTCCTCTCTTGGTGTTCCCACCTCCGGATCAGCTGCTAGCAGTGGATCTCATTCTCTGATTGCATTAACTTTGTTATCTCAAACCTGATTCTTGCCTGCATATTTATACCTGCCTCTGAACATTTCCACCACATACGTCTGACGAAGTGGGTCTTTGCCCACGAAAGCTTAAGCTCCAATATATCTGTTAGTCTATACGGTGCTACAAGACTCCTTGTCTCCCAGAAGAGGACTCCTGTAAATCCCCAGCAGCTGAACTCCTTTTCAGCTTGTGTGGAATGTAGTTCAAGCTACCTCAGCATTTATTGGGTTTCAACATAAGATATTTAAAGGGGGAAGGGTTGGGGTAAAAGCAGGGCCTACATTTCAAGCAACTTTGGAATCACTTTTAAGGACTGACCTTCCCTATGAAATGCACAACATATGACACTACAAAGTTCATAAGAAAAAAATATGGAGCTGGGGACTTAATGACTCAGATGATTAATTAATGGAGACAGAGCCTTTCTCTGGTTCAAAGGCAGATCTGGTTGGCAGTGACAGAATGTTGTTACCATTGAGTAAGTGGATCAAGGAGCAGGGTTGGGGAAACTGAGATGTACACCACTGAGATGTACCTGCTGCGTGGATGAAGAGAGACTTTTTATCAATCTGACACTTGTCTCGAGTAGTAACTATACTACAGATGCATCGCATTAAGCTGTTGGGCTAGATGCAGGAACTGCTGGGTGAAATGTAGTCTGGCGTGTGTCATGCAGGAAATCAAATTAGATGATCATAATGGTCCCTTCTGACCTTAAAATCCATGAATCACAGCACAGTGATAAATACTCCCTGAATTAATGCCAGCCTAAAGAGACTTATAGCTATGTAACAGATTGACAGACTCTAGGAACCTGCATAATTAGGTGAGTCATATCTATCTAGTCACTATGTTGTTAGGGGCTTCATAAAAGTGCAGTGCAGTTACTGCTAACTCATACTTGCAGGTGGGTTCAATTAGCTCCCAACCAGGATATGAGGAGTAGGGGCAAAGGGAGTTAGGGTTTAGGGTGGAGAGGTGTTACAGGGAAACCTTTAGGAATAGCCAAGCTTAGGTGGAGCGTTTGTTTGAATAACAACACAATCTACCTAAAGTGGGATACTTAGATGGGCATAAGTGGAGACTAACGCTGTGTCTATTCTCTGTCCACAATGGGAACTCTTATCTGTTAAGAGTTGTTATTATCATTACTTCTAAAGAGTGTGGCCTCATGAATTAATTAAGAGAATACACACAGTAACCGCATTATGTGCTTTCACAGGGGGATAATTTCAAGGCAAGGAGTATCCATCAGTCAATCAGAACAAAGATTGTCTGAGCCATTCAAAAGCAAGACGTATTAAAAATTCAACATTTGTTGCTCCAGGGTGGCTGAGGTACTGCCATCTCTTCTAATCTAAGCATAGAAAGATGCTCGGATTTCCATAGATACTTTGGGCAGTGCATGCTGAATTGTAAAGATACCCACTATAGATCGGTTTTAAAATGCCATCTCTCCCCCCATGTTTTTCTGCTAATTCATCATAAAAAGTGCAACAAACACTTATGTTCTTCAACTGGGATGAGCTGAACCAAAATCCTGGATTCAATCTTCCCCATATGTGGAGGTTATTAGAAGTCCAAATCTGGATCCTTATTTTCCAAAGGGCTGTTTATCTTTATAATAAGCTGAGGTTTTGGTTTAGCCCTTAACATCCCCAAACTCTGGGGAATTCAAAATCAGAATCTGGATTCAAATGTTGCTTTAGCCCATCTCTATCCAAACTTGAGGCTGGATCCAGCACCCATTGAAGTCAATGGAAATCTTTCCATTAATTTTAATGGATGCTTGACCAGTCCCTTGAATCCCAAAACCAAACCATGATAAGCCTTAGAGATGCAAAATGAAATATAGCTGGATTTGGCTAACAGCAACTCACAAATAATGGAGTGATGTGCCGTATGGGGTATTTGGCGGTGATGCACATCTAGAAACTTTTCTAGCATTGCAAGCTTTTACACTTCTTGTTTGATACCATCCACCTCCACCTAGAAGCATATCCAACCCAACTAAAAACAGATAAGCAGCTTATCTCTTTAAGTTGCTTTTTCTTTCCTCTTTGCTTCAGCTCCTTCATCAGTGTGAAATCTCCTGGTAAAGGGCATTCCTAGGAGAAATTTCACAGAATGCAAGGAGGAAAGAACAAAATGCAAGCATGGCTGATTCTCACCGGATTGAGGCTTCTCTTTAATACCGTCATGAATCACACGCACATGCTTTTAGTGTTGCTTCTTGCGATTCTTCCTCTTTACATATCAGATACTAATTATCTTACTAGTTGAGCTGCAACATTTGATTTGGCATTTAACCTGCCTTTGTCTTGTAAATCAACAGGGTAGATGAGATGAAGCAAAATGATTAATGAAAAAGAATCCACGGTTGTCCTTCGGAAGGAGGAGAGAAGAAACTAGTCCACATGGCAGATTCCACTTTTATCTTCCCCCTTTAACACATTTTGATCTGAATTCTCAGCAGTTAGTATTAGCAAGAGGGTAAAACTTGAATTTTGACGGCTACTCTGCCATACAGAATTATACATCCTCTTTCTTCTCTTGCCCCTTCCAGGCTACCCCACTGCCCCTTTTATAAAGGTGGACTCACATCAGTCTATTAAGACTATAGTGGCATGGCTATATTGGCATATCCCCGTTATGTAGATGAAGACAAACACCAACAGAAGGGTTTTTTCAGTCAGTGCAGGAACACCACTTCCCTGAACAATATTAGCTTAGTTGACGGAGGCACTCTTCCATCAGCACAACTATATCAGATGAGGTGTGCTTTTTCACAGCGCAGACTGGTGTAGCTCTGCCCATATAATTTTCAGCTGTGTGCCCAAGTTTTAATTAATCCTTTCTAATGGCACCCAGAGATGTACTAGGCACCTCCCAAAGCCAAAAGAAGATGCCCCAAGGAGCTTACAATTTATTATTAGACATGACATAAGTGGGCAACAAAACAGTAGGGAGGAGAAATCATCAATAAGATGACAGTTACTCAGCAAGATGGATGGCAGAGAACGACGACAGAAGAAAGAGCTTTTCCCTTTGTGGATACATGTATTACAGTAAATGAATTGAAAATAAGAAAGAAAAACTTGTAGCACCTTAGAGACTAACAAATTTATTTCAGCATAAGCTTTCGTGGGTTAATACCCACTTCATCGGATGCAATTGTTTTAGCTCACTAGGCACAATGTAGTGGTGCACCTGGAAGAGGGGTGTGACCCAGAAGAGGGTGTTGTGCATGAAGATCAGCTCAGGGAAGGTGTTCCGTGTGTAGGGGATAATATAGAAAGCATAAAGATGGTTGTGGCAGAAGCAGGTCCACAGTGAGGAAGGAGAGTGGTGAGGTACTAGACTGGGAATAATAAGGTCGGTGGTTGATTTCTAGCCCTGCCACATGCTTTGTGTATGACTTTGAATACACATTTGATCCCAGCACAGGTAGACTTGAGCTAGCATGCTAAAAATAGCGTGGGATAGACAACAGCTATTTTTAGCATGCTAGGTTGAGCAGAGCTAGGGCATGTCTGTTGATCCGCGCTGGGAAGCACGCTCTTAGCAGCAGTACAGATGTAGCCAATGAGGACAATAACTTAGCACCTTTCATCCAGAAGGATCTGAAAACATATCACAAACTATACCATCAGGACACTATACCATTGTCCTCGACTCAAATGCTGCCATCTCTGAGATGCAACGAGACAGCTGTTTAACAGGCCACAGCAATGCTGCATAAACAGCTTACGACGCTCTTAATCAGTTGAAACTACAGAAGGGAAACAGAATGACCACACTGGAATTTGGCCGGGACTTCAATTTGTTCTTAATATCTTAGCAGAGACTTCCATATATGCACACAAAAAATAGAGGTTTTCAAGAATCGGTGCCTAAAGTAACAGGGCAGCGCATCTATTAAAGGCTGGCAGGCTTGGGACTGTAGTAAGGGGAGGCCCTGAAACAAACTCTTGTATCAGAGGCCTAGTCTGATGCCTGAAGCCTGAACCAAAGTACTTCTAGGCATTGTTAAGCAAAGCTGGGCTGTGAGCCAGAGGCAGGTCCCACTCTCAGAAGTTGGCAAGAAAAGGTTGTTAGAAGCACGTGCACACACACACACACACACACACACACACACACACACAGGTGCTAATGAGAGGAACTTGTGCCAAGACGGCATCAGAACACTGGGCAGACACAACAAGGAACGGGCAGGTGCATCTTAAAGAGAGGGTCAAAGGGACAGCATGATGGATAGATCCGTTTGAATTATGATGAGTAATCTGTCCTGCAATTGTATAAAAGTAGGTCCGGGAGCGCACATCTTTGTCCAGCCTAGGGTGCAGTGGAAAGTCCCGCCACTGAGCGAGCTGTGTCCATTGCCAGGGAGCACAAATTCGCAGTATGCCCTGTAGAGTCTATAGGGAACTATTACTGTGCTTCGTTTGACAATAAACCTGGCTCAGGTTCCTTTGTACCTTACTAGAGTCTGTGGTTTTGGGGAGTTCTTTCGGGGTCTGCTGTGTTAGCGATCTGTGCAGAGCTGGGGCAGCACACAGAGGGAACACGCACGCAGCCGACTTATCATCATCGAACAAGAGCGGAGCACCACACCGGTAGCTACCGGCAACAGGGGCTAGCCAACCCTCATTACTAAAGAGGCACACCTGGGGTAGATTAGCTGTTTCTGTATAAAAAACATAGCAGGAAGCTGTAGAGAGGGAGATTACTCAGGAAATTGGAAAGAGATTTCAGAGAGTGAGAAAGCTCCTACAAGGGAGACAATGAGGCCTGGGGCGTTGCCTCGATAGGCAGGGTTGGGAGTGGCTGGCTAAATCAGGAAGCACCCTGCAGAGAGTTTTCAGGGTGTACAGAGGCTTCTGGGAGCAAGGAGGTTCCAGTAGAGAAACCTGAAACTTGGGGAGTGAGACAACAGGCAGGAAGGACTGGGAGAATGGATGGGCTTCAGATTAATTTTGAACGTTTGTTAATTTGACAAAGCAGAACCCAAGAAAGGATGGGAATGGACAAGTGTTTTGAGTTTACTGAACAGTCGTAGAGGGAAAACTGAGGCAGGTTGCCTGTAGCTTGACCTTAGGCCATGATGGAGTTCATGGAAAGTGGCTGGCCTGGTTACAGTTAGGCTCCTTAGTCTATACTTAGACACCTCAATAAGTGGCCTGTCTCTCAGAAGTCCTGAAAACTCAAACACCCCTTGTTCACTTGAAGTACGTATGCATTTGTTATGCATGTGTTTGTGAACCTAGTTTTGCCCCATGTAGTTATTGTAATTGCACGCAGGTATGGCGATTACTTTGTTTTGCTCGCACAACTTTAGTAAGTGTGCACACAAATCTAGACATCTATGGAGCTGCTGGGTCCTCAGCATTTATTTAGCTGCCTATACATTGCCTTTGGAACCTAATTTTAGGCACTTGTTTTTGAAAATATTGGTGTATGTACATAGCACAATAAAGCAGTTTAGCAAAACTGGCAACTTTTCTTTAGGCCAAATTCAGGCATCCTCCTTTTATCCTCACTCTGTATGCTAAGCAAATGGCCATAGGTAAATACCTCATTACTGATGCTCTCATTTCCTCTCCATCATGCAATAGGCCTGGACAAAAAATATCTGACCCTCCCCCACCAACAGACACTTGGGGCTGGTCTACACTACCGGGGGGGGGAGGGGGGGAGTGGGGGTGTCGATGTAAGGTACGCGACTTCAGCTACGTGAATAACGTAGCTGAAGTTGACGTATCTCGCTCGACTTACCTCGCCGTGTGGACCCTGCAAAGTCAAAGGCTGCCGCTCCCCCGTCGACTTCACTTCCTCCTCATGTCAGGGTGGATTACCGGAGTTGACGGGAATGCGTTCTGGGATCGATTTATTGTGTCTAGATTAGATGCGATAAATTGATCCCCAAAAGACGTAGACAAGGTTTTTTGACTAACTGAATACTCACCGACAGGCTGCTTTCCTTACGCATTTTTTTTTAAATTGAAGAACTGAATTGCCAGCAATTGTCCCCTCTAGCTCCACTTTTGGCAGTTTTTGCCCCCTCCCCCCAAATCATTTTTTGGCTGATGTTTCTTGATTTTTGGTTGTTCAATATTGAAACATTTTGGTTTTCGGATTTTTGATGAAATGTCAAGTATTTTTTTCAAAAACAAAAATTCAGACTCAAGGACAGTACGTACTTTTCAGTGGCATTATAAAAAGAATGAGTTTGATTCTGAACTCACTTATGCTAGTCTTGTGCCAGCTAAACTCCACTGACATCAAATTAGTTCTGATTTTCATCGGTATAACGGAGATCAAAGTGGGGTCACAACAGAGCTGCTATTAAGCCAGAGTAGTATAAACAACACACACATTCTTGGGGGTGCATACAAATGTGGGAAGCTGTGCTCCATTTGTCTTTTTTTGAAACACCACTGCAAATTATCTTGGTGCTAACTACATTTAAATAAAGGAAACAAGGGCAAAAAAAAATAATCTTCCCTGTTAATGACAAGACAAGAATACCCATAAGAAAAGAAAGAGAGATGACATACTTCTTTGCTTGTGACATACATTTTTTACACTGCTTGGGGGCTTTGCTTCCTGATAGTTTACATCATCAACTGTCAGGGCCTTTCCATGCATGATTTATGTGTTCATAATAAAGACACTGTGGTTTAGGAACTGATCTATGATTTCTAGCAGCTCAAACTAACAGTAATAAAAAACAGCTTATGAATAATAAGGTTTAGTTAAAAATACTGGGTTTTGAAAAATGGGAGATATGTTTATTTTCCATTGCTTTGTTTATTCTTTTTAAATTCAAAATTCAAGGATATCTATTAAAGGCCGTTTTATACTGAAATTTGGGTGCCAGAAAGGCAACTTCTGTGGATGCACATGCAACCCTCTACTTGCAAAACCCACAATTGGATACGCAAATGGAGCCAGGGCACTAAGGGCTTGTCTTCACTACCCGCCGGATCGGCGGGTAGCAATCGATCTATCGGGGATTGATTTTTCGTGTCTCGTTAAGACGCGATTAATCGATCCCCGATCGCGCTCCCCGTCAGCTCCGGAAATCCACGTCATCGAGCAGCGGAAGCGGAGTCGACGGGGGAGCAGCAGCAATCGACTCGCCGCCGTCCTCATGGTCAGGTAAGTCGATTACGATACGCCGACTTCAGCTACGTTATTCACGTAGCTGAAGCTGCGTATCGTAGATTGACCCCCCTCCCCTAGTGTAGCTCTGGGCTAAGTCACGGAGGATGGAGCAGTTACACTGGTATAACTGGGGCACAATTAGACTCTCAACAGGGCAGGGTATTAGACTGCTCATGAATAGCTGAGAGTGTCAGTTCCAAGGAGGTGACTCACCAGAGTCAAGTGTTCTCCAGTTGGAGTAAAGGGTTCCTACCTTGGCTGAGCATTTGCAGGAGCAAGTCAGGTGATAGCACTAGATGCCAGTTGTCACCATTACTACTTGCGTTAGAGTAGCACCTAGAGATCCCACCACAGATAGTTGGTTGAACTGAAATGAACCCCATTGTCTTAGACACAGTACAAACACATAATAAGAGAGTCCCTGCCCTGGAGAACATACAGTCTAAGACACACAAAGAATAGAGAAAAGGAAATATTCCCATTTTACAGGTAAGGAACAGACACCAAAGTCAAATCATTTGGCCAATGTCACATGGGAAGTTTGTGACAGCACTGGGAATTGAACCCAGATTCCTCAGGTCCCTGCCCAGTCTCATAAAATAACCCATTTTATGCAGGCAGATCTTAGCAGGGTGCATGAGGAAACTTTACTAGTGCAACTTCAGCACCACATATTTGCCCCATACATTTTATTTGCCAATAAAATGAAATGGAGAAAATTACTTCTTGCTTAATGACAACAAGAACATAACGAGGGTGTGAAAACCTTCAGGAGTTCTCTGAAAATATGCATATAAGTTCTCATTCAGCTCCAAAAGTAGGTTGGGGGGAGGGGGTGGACAGAGGTCCCTCATAGCCTCCAAACCTATTTTAATTATCCCTTCCCAAGACAATTATTAATGGGGGAGAAAAAAACATTCTGCTACTGTAGTTGGTAATATATTCCCCTGAGGATGAGAATCCAGAACATCACAGAGTAGAAGACTCATTGGTATTGGCTCAGAGGGCGGAGTGCCACATTCAAGCTGCTGATGACACTCCGAAATGACTTGAAGGCTGAAATGAACCTAGTTATGAAAGCAAAGTTGTGCATGCACTGAAATAGTCAAGCGGAAAGGAAGCCCTACTGCTCTGGGTATGGAATCCATGTCAAAGGGAGAAACGGGTCAAGTATAAAGATGTGGGTTTATAACGGAGCCTTCCAGAGATGAGGACAGGATCCTTGAAAGGGCTGAGTCATTTTCACCACTGATGACAGCACTTTTCTCTTCCTCAATTTCTTATCAGATGGCCTCAAAACACTTCCCAAACATGAACTAAGCCTCAATGCAAACTGAGGGGAACTGACATGCAAGGATGTTATGTGCAGAAAGTGTGCAACTGGGTGTGTAAAAGTGCATATTTTGTGAGGCCAGATGTGCAGCCATCTTGTGAAAACAGGCCCTGAAGGATTAGCTCACCCCTAACTTATCAAATCATTTGTCATGCCCAGTAGCTAAACATACCAAAATCATCCGCACCATTGTAAGGTAGTACAGATGTCAGTCCAAATCACTTCTAAATATGTCTAATGCAGAGGTTCTCAAACTGTGGTCTGCGAGCTCCATTCAGGTGGTCCGTGGATAGTTCCTTCTAAGGTGCGTGCCTGGGCAGCCGCACACGAGAGAATGAAGGGCCGCCCACTTAATTAGTGGAGCCACGTCTGCATGGCTCCACTAATAATGTGCCTGGACCCTGGAGAAGATGCATGTGTAAGGTGAGGTGGTGGCCTTCGGGGGAATAGGGTGTAGGTGGAAGGGAGCAGTGGGGTGAGGTGCAGGAAATAGAAGGGGGGGCAGTTGGGTGAGAAGAGGGGATGGGGGAATTTGGATGTGCAGGGCTGCGGTGGCCAGAGAAAGAGGCAACAGGGCTGCGGATGACAGGGAGAGAACCTCCTCCTTCCCAGCCCAGCTTGGTGGCTGCCACAGTGGGGGAAGAGACTACTGATATTAAAATATGAATTGTGGGCTTTCATTTGTAGAACAAAAACATGCTCATTATTATTTAGGTTTTTTTATATAGCGCTTTTAGCCAAAGTGCTCTACAATAGTTAGCTAACGATATAAACAACATTTGGAAAGATCATTAAGTGGTCCACCGAGACCCTCAGCAATTTTCAAGTGGTCCGCGGAAAAAAAAGTTTGAGATCCACTGGTCTAATGTGTCTAGCTCTACTGTGTTAGACAATAGGGATCCATTGCCAGACCTTTAGGATGGGCACTCTACGGGTCTGCTGTGTGCTAGGGACCTAGCACATATGTTCTGGTGAAGGGCTTAGAATCAAGGGAAGTGGTTCTTGCATTTTAGCATGCGTTATCCCTGACCTGGGTGCCCACCACTGAGCAGGAAGAGGCCTGTGAAAAGGTCTTTGCATGGAGGCTGCGATGGCTGGGTCAGAATAAAAGGTGCAAACTGCTTAGGTAACCAGGCAGTGCTGCTCAGCACTGAAAGACTTAAAAATAGCAGTGTGATTTGTGTTTGTCATCTGATTTCTGTATCCAACATGCTCAGTTTACAAGTAAAAGAGCCTTTTTTCCTTAACAGCCAACCCTTGCTTTGGATCTGAGAGAAATCTGGGTTCTCTCTCTCTCTCTCTCTCTCATGCATCATCATCTGGACTAGAAGTTCTGCAGGACAAATTCTGTCCTCAATGCCAGATGGGCAACATGTTTTTCTTCAAAGTACATCCTCAGTGGCACCTGTGAAACCCCATTCTCTGCAAATTAGGACCACAGAGACTCCCCCATTGGTACCAGTGGGGCTGGACAGGTACAACTGGCTAGTCTACATATCAATCCATTCTACTGGTGTCACACAGCAAGAAATAGAATCCAGCTCACTCCCTCTTAGTTGCCTTGGCTCTGTAAGGCTAAGAGGAGTGAAAAAAAAGTAGCATTTATTTTGCCAGTTACGCAGTCAAAAAAAAAAATCCCTCCAAAAGACAGGGTCTGAACTTGGCTATCTAGTCTTTGCAGGATCTCCTGCACCATCATTATCTATAACAAAGATAATTAGGCTTGGAAGGATTAGATTTTCGTAGGTAAAGGTCAGGAAAAGTTGATTTCACCACATACACATGCACAAATGGATAAAAACAAATATTTCCATCCACAATAAATGAAATTTACAGATAGGCGAAGTAAGAAAAATGCTGCTTGAGCACTTTGTATAGTTTGATTTAGATATCTGCCTTTTATACGCTGAGGTGTGATTTTGTCAATTTGTTTTTTAACGTTTATAAAGTTTAACTTTTTGAATGTCAATGTCTTACAGTATGAAATAATTAGTCTGACCTCCCTCATTATCTGACCCCCAATAATTTCCTGCAACTATGAATCTGAATTGATAAAAATGAAAAAGCTTTAAAATAAACATTGTCAAAAAAACCAAAACCTTTTTAAAAAATCAAATTCTGCTAAGTCTAGATAAAATGGTACCGCTTCCCTCTCTCTCCCCTCCCCCGCCCATGTCTCCTGCAGCTGTCATCAACTTATGCCAATATTCAAACATTACAAGTGTTTGTGCTAGAAATGCCTGCTCTGATGATCATGGGTCTCTGATCTCAAAGGCTTCAAAGTCTGGTTTAAGCAAAATATCTGTAATACCCACTGTAAGTCCAATCATCTCAGTTATAGCCATCTATGCTTTTTTTTAAAAACCAACAAACAAGCCTTTCCATTATAATTTTCTTCCATTCTTGTTTCAGCTCACTCAACATTAAGGATGACTCACTGTGTAAACCCAAACTGTATTAATACAGATTAAACAGCTGGCTAAATTCTAACATTCTATTTGGACAAAGAGTAAGAGGCATGGCTACCTCTATCTTTTTTTGGGTGCGGGGGGAAGTAATCTTTGTTCTTGATTGAAATATTTTGTATGTGCTTTTCATCACCACAACGTTGCTAAAGCAAAAACCAAAACAAACACAATAGAACCCCCTGCCCCACCAAAACCACCCCAAAAAACAGCAATTGCCCCCACCACCCATCCACATTGTATTTGCAGAACTTGCACACAGCAGAAATAAGACCTTAAATAACTAGCTTATTATGCACATATACTTTCAAGTTTTATTTTAAATATGGATCTCATTCACATCAGAACATATTAACTGGCCTCTGGCTATACATCAGGAATTTCTTCTTAATTACACACTGGCTCAATATGTCATGTCTCCCTCTAGTTGCTCATCCTAAGAGACGATAAGAATCTACTACTTTTATCAGTTCATGGAGCTATTCCTTTAGATCAAGCAGAAGAGTCCTGTTCTGAAGGTCCCAGGTTTGTTCTCACTACCAACACTATGACACGGTATTTACCCTATCAGAATTCAATGGGCCAAGGGATTTCACTTCATTTGTTCATACCAAGGTGGATGCAATATAAAAGGTGCAGTGTCTTTATGAACGGAAAAAAAATGGTATAAAAACCTTTGATACCATATCACATCAGTGCTCTGCAGGCTCTCTATTTTGTCCTGATCATAAACTTTAAGGCCTTTAATGGGATAGGGGCTGGATAGTTTAGAGATCATGGCCAAAATTTTCAAACTTGGATATCTAAAGTTAGGTACTTAAATAACTGGCCAAGCACCTCTGAAAACAAGCCCATTTTTATTTAGTTCCCTAACTTCAGATACCCAAGTTTCAATATTTTGGACTATACTCCATCTACAACCTACCAAGACAGCTAAGCTCAACAGGGATACTGTGGGGCTGACAGAGGTGAAGCCATTCGGAGAAGGGTTCAGAATATTTTTGGTGGAATGCCTTAAACTGTGGGCCTTCTTACTAGAGGAAATCAGATTGCCATCAAATTAGTGCTCATTCAGCAAAAAAATGTCAAAGGCTAAATAGTGGATGAGAAACAATGACAAACTAAAATACAAGCATCTCAGATAACTGGCGCCCAAAAGTCCTAAAAGAGGTGTGTGGAAGATCTCTGGCCTACTTATGATAATTTTTTAATTAAAACTTTAGACTGGGGAAATCCCAGAAGACTGGAAGAGTGCTAATGTTACACCAATATTCAAAAAAGGCAAGTGGAATGACCTGGATAATATAGGCTGGTTAATCAAGCCCAGGCAAAATAATGGAAAAGCAGATATGGAATTCAACTGATAAAGGATAGGAATATAATTAATGCCAGTCAAGAGACTTTTATGGGAAATAGATCTTGTCAAACCAACCTGATTTCCATCTTTGAGATTATAAACATGGGTAATAAAAAGGTAACTGCGTAGATGTAGTATACTTCAATTTTTGTAAGACTTTCATGTGACTGAATACCACATGACATTCTAATTAAAAAAGTTAGTACTATACAATATCAAAGCTCATGTTAAATGGATTAAAAACTGGCTAACTGATAGATCTCAAAAAGTAATTGTCAATGAGGAATCATTTCTAGTGAGGTTCTGCAGAGATCAATACTATGCCTGAAGTAATTCAACATAAGTGACCTGGAAGTAAATATAAAATCACTGTTGATAAAATTTGAAGATGACACAAACACTGTTGTGGCAAATAATGATGAGGACAGCCAGTCATACAGATCATTTGATAAGCGGGGCCCATTCAAGCAAAATGCATCTTTATACATCTAGGAATAAGGAATGCAGACCATACCTACTGAATGAGGGATTATATCCTGGAAAGCAGTGCCACTGAAAAAGATTTAAAAGTCATAGTGGACAAGCAATTCAGCATGAACTCCCCATTCAATGCTGTGGCAAAAAAAGAATTAATGCACTCCTTGGATATATAAACAGAGGAGCAGTGAGTAGAAGTAGTGAGGTGATTTTACCTCAGTTTCCAGCCATTGGTGACACCGATACTGAAATACTGTATCCAGATCTGGTGTCTACACTTCAAAAAGGATTCTGAAAAACTGGAGACGATGCAGAAGAGAGCCCCAAAAATTATTGGAAGGATGGGAAAAAAAGTCTCACATTGAAAGACTGAAAAAGCCCACTAAATTTAGCTTATCAAAAAGAAGACCAATATACAAGTATCTTCACAGGGAGCAAATATCAGATTCTGTTAAAGAGCTTTTAGTGACAGACATAACTAGTACCAATAACTGGGAGCTAAAGCCAGACAAATTCAAACTAGAAATAAGGTTCACATTTTGAACAGTGAGGGTGATAAATCATTGGAACAAACTGCCAAGGAAATGGCACAGGGGTCAGCAACGTGTCATTCTCCACAGGGGTCAGCAACGTGTCTATACACGGACACAAGTGTCTGTGGTAAACATTTTGAGGTCTGTGGTAATTTTTCTAAAAATTGAATGACTGAATGACATACCCCACCCCCCCAATGTCCGTCACTAAGTATGATGATTTTGTCAAGTGTCCATCTCGCAACATGGTGGTACTGACCCCTGATTCTCCATCTCTTGGAGTCTTTAAATGAAGGCAGGATGCCTTTCTGGAAGTTATGCTCTATTCAAACACAAGTTACCCGACTCAATTCAAGGGTAATTGGGTGAAATGTAAAAGTCTGTGATACAAATAGCCTAATGCTGGGTTAGGTACGAGATCATCTAAATGGTCCCTTCAGGTCTTGAACTCTATGAATCCTAGGGATGATGGAGACCAGAGCATATAAATATGAATATGAGCCCATATAGATATGAATGTGATCAGAGTGCAAATACTACAGTGCAAGAGCAGTTAGAGATTGATGGACAATAATTGGGAGTGCTGTATCAGACGTTTTACACATGCAAAATGCCAGTTGATTTTAATGGAAGTTCTGGGAGCACAAGAAGTGCTGTATAAAGCCTTTCTGCACAATGTACATGCACATAATGTATGTGTGCATGTACATTGTGTGCATACTTTCTGCACAATATACATGTACACAATGTACATCTCTCTTTTGCATGCCTGAGCTCTGGGAAAGGGCTGGGGTCCTGGTGAAGTGGAATTATTTGTAAGTAAAGCAGTGTGCTGAGGTTGAGCGAGTTGCTGCTGGCGCTTTGGGACCTGCACCAGCAATTGCCTTTCAGCTCAGCTTGTACCTTGTATTTTTGTCACTGGTGAACTGTACGTTAGGAACCGGAGTGAATATTTTTACCCTATCAGCCCAAGTTTTATTGCAGATATTGATGTCTTACTATAATACAATATAGGTGTTTTATTGTTGAATTTCCATTTGGGCTCTTACTCGACTTCAGTAATAAATTCTGGTCCCATTACTTATTTATTTTAAAAAGTGCTAACAAATTTCGCCAGAATTCTATATCACAGGTCATACATCTTAGCTGGGTACTGCAAATTCAAAGAGGCAAATGGAAAGTCTAGTAAACCTTGGCATGTGAATTATATTCAGCTTACAGACAAATATGAGCTGCAATACTTTATTAGTACAGTACAGGCCCTGATTGAGATTAGGGCACTATTGTGCCAGGAACTATATACAGGCATATAAAGAGAGAAAGTCCCTGCCCCAAAGAGTGTACAATAGGTAAGATATAGAGACCTGAGCTAGACAGATAGGACAGACAATGGCAAGGTTAAAGAAAAAAAAAAAGGTACATTAGTCCCATTTTACAGATGGGGATGTGAGGCACAGATTACATGATTTGCCCAAATTCAAAAAAGAAATGAACCAAGATCTCCGGAGCTCTAGTCTGGCTCCAATTTATAGTACATAGTATACATAATATTCTATAGAATATTATGTAAATTCAGCCAGCTTCCTACAAAATTCATCTGTTGACCTCTAGAAGCTGTGTCAGGGTTCCCTCCCCATTCTGAACTCTAGGGTACAGATGTGGGGACCCGCATGAAAGACCCGCTAAGCTTATTTCTACCATCTTAGGTTAAAACTCCCCAAGGTACAAAATCTCCCCTGCACCCTGAGAAAAGCTTCTCGCTGCCACCATCAAGTGATTAAAACAAGAACCAGGGAAAGGGACCACTTGAAGTTCCCCTTCCCCTCAAAATACCCCCTCAAGCCCGTACCCCCCCTTTTCTGGGGAGCTTGAGAATAATCTCCTAACCAATTGGTTACCCAGTGATCAAAAAAACCCACCCTCAGGGTCTTAGAACAATGGAAAAAACAGTCAGATTCTTAAAAAGAAGGATTTTATTAAAACAAGACAGGTAAAAATCATCTCTGGTATATATATTTTACATGGTACTCAATTTCCTAACTCAGAGGGATTTCCCCCTGGGCAAAACCTCCCAGTTACAGAAAAATGCAACAAAAACAGGAATACACATTCCCTCTAGCACAGCGAATTTCCCCAGCTAAAAACAAACAGAAAAACCTAAGCATTATCTAAATACTCACTAACTCCATACAAGATGGATGGTTACTGCTTGATCTCTCTCCCACCGAGAGAATCACAGACAGAGAGAAAAATGTTTCCCCCCCCTCCCAAGACTTGAAAGTATCTTGATCCCTTATTGTCAGATGCCAGCCCGGTCAGGTGTCAGCCTGGCTGCCTGCATTTCTTAACCCTTTACTGGTAAGAGGATTTTATAGCACTCCATCCGACCCTCTCACCCCTTCCTTTATATTTATGACCAGCTGCAATTCAGATGGCAAACTAGCCTGACAACAGAAGAGCAAACGATTGCCTTCTTCTAACTCTGGTTTCCCTTTCTCACACCAGTATCACCTGTCGACTGAGTGGTCGCAGATGTCTGGGGCCTTGCTGTGGTATTGGGGACTACACCTTTAACAGGTAAGCTTCCCGGCAGAGTCTGTATATGGAACTCTGCAGCTCTTCATGTGCACAGCGAATTGGCAACCAGACACACAAGAAGACAGACCACTTGCAAGCACTGAGTGATCCCTGACCACCACACTTGCAGGTTGGGTTCCCAGTCGAGGAGAAATCGGCTATGTGGCATCTTGGTTTATTCTAAGTCTAACTTGCTTTGTTTACACATGTGCACCAGTCTTGAACTGAGATGGTCAAACAGTATGCAGGGCAATCCCTTCTTCCAGGCATCTCAGCCCAGCACCAAGAGAGTCTTATTCCCAGAGAGCAACTCTGCCTCCAGAATTGACTCCAATCAGAGCCCAAAGCAGAAAGCAAACTCTCCTGCTGCTCAAACAGTTCCCTCTCTCCTGATGCAGTCTTGTACATTACTTTAGATAACCTAAAATACCACCACCCCACCGCATGTCTTCCCCAGAGTCTAAACCTCCCCAAGAGCTAAGAAAATCAACTTGGAAGATGATGTGTAACAGTGCCACCTAGTGACGCCCGCCATAACAATGTTTCTCAAAGCAATACCTCAGCCTCCTCACACATATGCCTAGGCATTGTCACAACAGAAGACATCTACTAATATTATGCTTCTGACAGTGGTCAATGCTAGATATTCTAGAGAGGACAAAAATCATAGAACACCAGGAAATTGTGCAATAATATATCAATTGACTTCAGCTGTTAATTTGATAAGCCTTGTAATGTTTATCTTAGCTAATGCACAGTAGCTGCAGATGGTGTTGTTACTCAGTACATACAGGTGTGTAATCTGTGTTTTCCTCTGAATCATGTATGTTCCTCAATAATATTCTACAGCCATGATTTCCGCAGACTAGTGATGCATGGCATTACAAATATTTCCTTTGGCCCTTTAGCGCATGTGCACGCACACAGAAAATGGAGAATAGCAATTTTACTTAGCAGGAAAGTACCATATACATTAGTGAGAGGTTGCTTATTTTATCTGATTTAACTGTATAAATAACAGTCCTTGTGACTTGTTTTCTTTGGAAGTGGTATAATATATGCAAATCAAACATGTAGATCATTCATCTTTAATAGCTTTCTTTGTGCCATATAGCTGCATAGCAGCTGCTTTGTCAAATGACCAAGAAATTAAAGTTTGGCAAAACACTGGTTTTCATCAGCATATGACCTTAAGATAACATTTACATTTCAGGAGATGCTGCTCCAGTCAGAACAGAACTGCAGGGCAAACTTACATCTCTGCATACTCTTGGTGGCATCAGACAAAAACGCTAATAAACTGTGTTAGCACATTTTTATTTTTCATAAGCCTGCGAACATGCTCAGCCATGTCAGACTTACTCCTGTGTCTTAGGTGAACAAATAAAGAAAACCAAGCAAGGTGGAATTTATTTAACTCTTCACTGTTTAAGAGTGGATGGAAAGGAGAGCGACTGTTTTTGGAAAACAATGTGCCTCATGCCATTTCGCGTACCAGAATCCTGGATAATGCATAGGCTGAGGCTCCAAGACTTGCATGATTGGATTCAGATATATCCAAGGAAATTATTTTTTTTCTAGAAGTAGTCTTTGGTTACTAGCAGGTATAGCAATCACATTTAAAAGTGTTATTTTGCTCACAGACAGGCTTCTGTAGCTTCAGTCACATAAGATTTGCTGGTAGCTTTCTCCTTGAGTAGCTGTGAATTCAGATGGGTGTTTTCGGAGGACAAAACCACCAAGACTGGTTTAAACCCTTCCTCCCCACTGCATTCAGAGAAGAAATATTTTGCTTTTGCGTTTTTGGTAATTTGGTTTCCATCTTTGTCTGAGTTCATTATTCCAAAATCCCAACCTTTAATGGAATTTGGGCTTTTTTAGGGGGTTGGGGGTTGATTGATGGCTAAGATCATGGACACAATAAGGTCAGGACTTCACATATAGCTTCAGAATGGATAGAAAAATGTGTCACTAGCTCATAATCTGATTCAATTCAATTAGACGTGAATCATGGAGGAGATGGGTGTGTGTGTGTGTGAGGAATAAAACAAACACATTCGGTTGTATTTGTCTTCCCGCCTGACTACAATATAATCAGTTTCTCATAACACAAGTGTGTGATATTTACATTACAAAACCACACCGTGCTCACTTAATTTCTGGCTTCATTACAAACTCAAAACTTAGTCTAAACTACTCAAAATTCTCATGAGCTTCCAGAGGCACTCATCACCAGTTCCAAGTGAACCCAGGCTGGCTTATGGTTTAGAGTTTGGGGGGAAAAAACCATGAAAAACTTTCAGCTTCAAACCATGTTTATTAAAAATCATACAAGTGTACAAAATTCAGATCCACATTTCACTAGGGTTGCCAATTTTGGTTGGATGTATTCCTGGCGGTTTCATCAGATGACCTAATATTTAACTGAATATTAATCTTTAGTGCCTGGAGACTCCAGGACAATCCTGGAGTGTTGGCAACTCTACATTTCACACACTCCCAAAATTAGGATGTTCAGATATGATGAATTGGTGGAGGGCCATTTCTAGTTTTGAGTAAGTTTTGCTTTAAATACATGGGATCTTCTTCGCCTGAAACTCAATGTGGAGGTGAAAGGGTTAATACTCCATCTGGATTGAAACTAAAGAAGCCAAGCTGGGAGAGTCTCCAGTATAACTGGAAGGGCAATTCAGAACAAGTATGGACTGAAACCTTGCAAACCTAGGGCCTGTTCTTTCAAACTCTTAGGCACTTCAAATAGTTTTACCCATGTGACTAGACCCATTCAACTCGGTAGGACTTCATAAAGTGGCACATATGATGCAGTGTTTGCAAGATGGAGCCCCAGATTCCTTGAGTTTCAGGGAGCTCTACCTTAAAACATTCTGGGCCCTTTCCCCTCTGTAACCCTGAGCAGGTCAAACAATCAACAAGGACGTATCAACATGATATTGAAATGGTGAAAAGGGCCATTCCTTGTAGATAGTTATCAAAGCCATGTTAAGTAGACTTGAATCATTAACATTTGCCTTTATTGTTAGAGAATTAAGAGTAGATGCTCTGTGTATTTGTCTGTGTTTATGTGTATCTTGTTATAATTTAACAATGTGATTTAATAAGCTTGAAATGCTAAAATCCTGTTCCCATCTCATAATGCTTCAATATCGTATTGTATTGATTCAGAGATTAAAAGGGGATATCGTCATTTAGATGGGATTTGTGGCGTAATATTGTCCTCATTTCTCTTTGAAACTTGTAATTCCACATAGTAAACTACCTGTGAACTGTCTTAGTAATTTGAATGGCTGTTGCTTAATGTATTGTCTGAGAAAGGACGCACTGAACGGTGATTAAACCATCAGCTTGCTTTCATCAAAGCCCATGTGATGGAGTTACCTATCAGCACCATCCTTGCTTCAACTATAAAGGAAGCTTCAGACCTGATCCTTTTTATTTCTGCTTAAACTTTGATAGGGAAGGTCTAAGCCACAAAACTGAGGTCTCCAGGTTTACTCTGAACTTACCCTGGAATTCTCATGGAAATATCGGAACAAACGCTACATCTGAACTGCCTATTGGACTATAACCTTTAACATTGAGTCCAGAAAGACTTTTGCAAATCAGCAGCCTCCCCCTCTCTTCTATGAAACTGACGGAAAGGCTTTCCACACATTTGTATGTATATTTGATCTCTTAACCATTTATAACTTCATTTTCCTTTTATTAATAAGTCTTAGATGTAGTTAATAAGGATTGGCTGTAAGCATGTCTTTGGGTAAGATCTGAAATATTCATTGAACTGATGGGCAATGTGTCCGGTCCTTTGGGATTGGTAGAATTTTAAGTATGGGGAATAAGGTTTTCAATAACCCCTCACTATATTAGACTTGTCTAGATGGGAGCCAAAGGCTGGATTGCAGTGGCTGGGGACTGTATTTGGCGGCTGGTTAACCAGTGTGGTATTACAGAAATTGTTTGGTTACCGGCTTGGTGAATCTAATTATAGAATAAACCACCAGTTTCGGAGATTGTCTGCCCTCTTCCTTGCAGTGTGCCCTGAGCTGGCATTCTCAGGCCCTTGGATGTGAAAGTTACAGATCATCAACTTGATGAGGCATACCAAGAAAGGAATGTGTTGTGGGATGTCTTCTCAAGAACAATGTCCCACAAAGGGCATTTGGCTTAGTTAGCCCCTCATCTCCACTTCCCAGGAAACAGTCATTGCCATGGGGGTTCCCCAAGGCACAAAGGAGCCACCTGATTGAGAGACACAGACACTTTGGGATTTGGTACAGAGACTCTCACTGTGGCAAATAGCAGTAATGCTGTCAGTTTTCCTAAACAATATCCTGTAATTGAAATTAGTAATATCTAGCTCTTATATAGGACTTTCCATCAGCAGATCAGTGTCATCATCCCTGTTTGACTGAAAGGGAAACTGAGGCACGGGGAGGGGAAAATACTTTTACTCAACAGGCCAGTAGCACAGCTGGGAATAGAAGCCAGGTTTCCTGAGTCCCAGTCCAGTCTACTCTGCACTAGGCTATACTGCCTGCTCTGAGAGTCATCCTGACACTGACCTTAATAAAAAAAAAAAAAGATATATATTACACACATCAATTGTTTGGGGTTATAGATGATACAGAAAAAGCACAGAATGCAGCTTGGTTTACAGATTCCAAAGTGAGTTTGCACAGATAGGAGGTGGAGAAAAGGCCTTATAAAGTAATCAGATTGGATCTGGAAATTGCCAAGACCTAATAAACACAGTGCCCCACAAAGCCATTTTTAGAACCACAGTTTAAACATAGAACTCACTAGCAGCACCTGCTGTGCTCAGGAAGTGTCATCTGTGAAGCGTCACTCACTCAGATTCAGTGTCCATACAAAAGTAGGACAAATTTGTCATAATGAACATGCTCTCTGGAGTGAGGAATACTGCTTGGGGGTTGTCACCTGGACCACACTCATGGCCGCTGTATAGATGTATATTTTTAGTGAAGCTCATTGGGGAAAGGACCAGGTCTTCAGATCTGTTTGGCCAGTGCCTCGCACAATCAAGCCCCATCCTGGTTGCAGCCTGAGGGTGCTAACATAATACAATTAACAAATTGTTGATGCAGGCAGTTTTTTGGGGGGATGGGCTGGGCTGCCAGGGAGAGAAAGAAACTGGTGATTGACTTTGGGTGTGTGTGTGTGTCATCCCAGAGCGCCCCCTTCTGGCACTGCGTGGTGCAGCAGCCACTGAGCCTTTGTGTCTTAGCTGATTTGCCACTGCTCCATGCCTCTAACACCTTCTGGGTTGCAGAGACTTAGTCCTTAAAGCTAGGCCACTTACAGTTCTTCCCCTTCCAGGGCACTCAAAGTCTAAACCAAGAACAAAGCAACGTAAACCAAATCTTCCCTTTCCTCCAGGAGGATCTGCTGGGCACCAGTCATCCCTGGCTAGCCTTCGCTCCCGCACTTAGAGCCTCGCATCTGCTCTTTCTCTGTCTCCCGCTCCAACTGAGCGGGACTCTTCCTGTTAAGCCCCTCCCAAACAAACTGGCTCCTTCTCCAGGTGTCCCCTTGTGTTTTCACCTTCCCCCTCTGCCCCCCCTCCCAAAATGTTTCAAAACAAAAATGTCATTTCAAATGAAGTGTCCTGTTTCAGAATGGTAGGAACAAGCCATTTGGACTTTTTTGAATTTCCCCCCTCAAATGTTTCATTTAGTCTGAAATGAGGAGTTGAACTTGCCCCGAGTCAGGAAACAGTTTCAGTGCCCTCCTGTAATCGCACAGACTCACCCCTGCGGCACATCCTGCTGGTTGCTCTGGGGAATCAGCTCGTCCAGCTCCAGAGCGCCCTCTTCAGGCCGGCGATCCGCCTGACTGCTGGCCCCGTGTCCCTCCCAGGACCCCGGTACCCCTTCAACTGGGGTGTTGCCCCCTGGCAGTGCCCCACAGATCTGGGTCTCCCCTCCCTGGGGAACCCCCAACCCACTATCCCCACCTCAGTTGTAGGCTACTGCCCCCATGCCCTGGGGCAGACTGCAGTATAAGCCACTCATCACAAGCAAGGTTGGGTTTGGACCTGCTGCCTCTGTCTAACCCTGGGGCTGTCCCCTGCAACCCCAATATCTATTGGGCCTAACACTAGGCCACATCCTGGGGCTTCCCCAGCCCTGCTCCATTCTAGGTACTCTACTTCAGTCCCTGCAGCCAAGCCCTTCTCCCTTTACAAACAGAGGGAGACTGATGGAGCTCCTGGCTCCCCTGGCCTTTATAGGGCCAGGTTTGTCTGTTTGGGGCATGGCCTGCAGCTGAGGCTACTTCCCCACTCAGCCTAGCTTACCTTCCCGCCCTCCAGTCCTTCCCCCAGGGCTGACTCCAACCCTGTCAGGGCTGAAGCGGGTGACCACCCCACTACACCTCCCCACCAATGTTCCCTCTAATATTTGATAGGCTGTGTGCGCAAAAAAAATTCTTCTGTGCAAATTTTTGACAGGCCCTGTGAGCAAAAAATTTCTGCTGTGCAAATTTTTGTGCGCACGGTTTTGCTGTGTGCATGGGGTTTAGGATCTGTGTGCGCGCGCACACGCGCACAGCTTAGAGGGAACAGTGCTCCCCACCTACGACAGGGTGCTAAGCAGAAAACTGCTTAGCCAACTCTCGGTCACTCCAGCTCCAATTAAGGGAGGTGAATTGAAGCTGGGTAGATCACCTGGCCCTGATTGGGGAAGCTTGAACAGCTGCTGCCTCATCAGGCTGGGGCTAGATAAGAGCCCCAGGGGAAGAAGCCCAAGGGCTGGAAAGAGGTAAGCTGCAGTAGAGGAAAGGTAGTGAGGGGAAGCAGAGAGAGAAGTCGCTTGTCCCCTCTCTCCTGCTGGTGGGCTGCAAGAAGAGGACTACTTGTATGGTGGAAAGATGGTGGGAGCATACCTATAAATAAAAGCACCAGGTGGGCACTGCACTAAAAGGTCTCTATGTGACTTTCTCAGCCCAGAGGCGGCAGGAGCCAGGAGGGCCCTGAAGGGACACTGCTACACCAACCAAAATGCATTTTTGGTAACTTTCAACAAGCTCTACTTATGAAGTTTCCAGGCTAGGGCCCTGATCCCGCAAAGAGAACTGCGCCGTTATAACTCTCTGTCACATAGGGTATGTCTACAGTGCCAAGAAAAACCCGCAGTGCTGCGTCTTAGAGCCTGGGTCAATTGGGCTTGGACTTGTGGGGCTAAACATAGCAGCATAGATGTTCCCTTTATTGTTCCCCTTTGACCTGAGACTCAAGCAAGAGGCGGAGACAAGCCTCGGGATGCTTCTCCAAACCTCTTGAAGTTGGCTCCAGATTTCCCTTCAGAACATTCAAAAGCATGATCAGATCCCTTAGAGGGTGTGCAAGGTTTTATAAGAGATACCTTATATTCTTTGCAGCACATTAGCCCTATTGCTAGGGCAGAAAGACCTGGGAGACACCCAGTAGCATAGGCAGGTCCGGAACGCAGGGGGAGCGGTGCTATAAAAAGGCGCCTCCCCAGTCTCCCCTTGCACTCACCCGGCGACGTTCCGGGTCTTCGGCGGCACTTCGGCAGTGGGTCCTCACTCACTCCGGGTCTTTGGTGGTACCCGCCGCCGAATACCCGGAGTGCCGCCGGGTGAGTGCAAGAAGCGGCGCTTTTAGCTCTACCAAAAAAAGGCGCCGCTTCTGCTCACAGGGGGAGTGGCCGCTCCCCCTGTTCCCACCCGGCTACGCTACTGGAGACACCAAGGGACCAAAGATAGCCAGTGCGCCTTAAAATCTGCATAGGGAGAAGGAGATTATTGTGGATTTAAAATCTGTCCCATATTCTGCTGCCTGGCCCCAGTAGACCCCAGTCCACCACTTCTATATTAAACAACCTTAGCTGGGTGACCACCGTTGTTGGATGGAAATAAGAGAAAGCCACATGAAAAATAAGGGACTATGCTTTATTTTAAGGGTCATTTTATGGAAACACCATTTCCTTTAGCATATCATGTATTTTTCTCTCAAGTGTACATTTCTACTGCCCTCAAGTATACAATGCAATTTCCATAAGCTTCCATTTAAATTTAAAAATGGTACTTATTTTTGGTTTTAATACATCTTTAAATAAGGGGGGGCGGGAATCAATGAAATAAGGGATGGTCCCTTAAAATAAGGGATGAGTGCTCACCCTATCCTTTAGTCTTGCACATTCAACTCACCTATAAAATCAGGAGGAGGACTCTCTCTGATCCCTAAAGTTTCCCCTCTATTATCCACCAGACCTCTTGCCACACAACCCCTCCCCCCATTCTCCCAACCCTGCACCTGACATTTCTCTCTGCATATATGTTAAGATTTTATTTAATCCATCTGTCGGGAAATAACAGGTACTTAAAACTCCCCTCTCTTAGAGCTCTGGCTCGGGTTTTATAGAAACTCATTATTACAGAGCTAAACATTAAATCTTCATTCTCAGGTTTGTCTGCCTTAACACAGGCGATGCTAAAATTATCGGTGAGGCTGAAGCAGTACATATAACCTCCCAGTCACCCTTGTTTGGATCAGATGTAGCTTTCCTGCCATAATCATTGTTTTCCTCCCTTCTCTCTCCTGCTCTCTCTCTCTCTTTTTGGAGATGTGTTTCTCTCTGACTGTGATTCCACAGTGGCAGAAAGGGGTCAATCTGTAAAAGATGGACTCAGCCAAGCTTTTCTAGCTCTTTCCTGCTGATGGCAATTATCTGGAGGTTGGCAGCGATCCCAGAAACCTGCAGTTCCTGCAGCCCTGCTGCTCAGGGCCTGCTCCACAAAGCTAGCATCCTAAGAGGATCACTTGGTGTGGTGCCCAGGAAATGACAAACAGAAAAGGTCACACGTACTCCAAAAAGATATACTGCTCGGCAAATTTAATTGACATTGTGCAGCTTTTCAAAACATCCCTGCAGACATTCCAGCATTTAACAGATGCAAGCAAAGAACAGCAAAATAACAGAGCTTTAAAAATAAAAATATACACCCTCCGCAAAAGGACTCTTTCCATATTCTGATAACACTGAGGAGTGTATTTGATCAAGATAGTTTATCGTTACTCCCAGCCCTGGTGTGTAATTTGTCAGTCCCCACCCACGCTTTTTAAATCATCAAGCTTTCTTTGAACGCAGTAACAGTCTGTTGTTCTCCTTGAATGTTTGTCTGTTACAATATTGTGTGAAGAATTCCTGTCAAGCATACTGCACTCTGGAGCTTTCAACGGTGCCTCCTATGTTATTTGGCCATAGGGGAAGACGCTGTCTGTAGCAATGGGTGTTTACTGTTTTTGTTTTGTTTTTTTATTTTAAAAAGAGAGAGATGGAAATTCAAGAAGGCATCTGACAACTAGCACTATTAGCAAGAGGTGATTGGGGCCAAGATGAATCCAGAGTGAAGGCAGGAAGCCCTGATTCATCATAGAATATGCTCAAGAAGGATTCCACTCTTCAGATACGTTTATTTCAACCTCATTTTGTTAGGAGCAAATAAAACTCAGGGTTGTTTTGTGTGTGTGTTAAACTCTGATTTTTTGACATACTGGGAGAAAAACCAATTGTCTGTGACTAATGGCGATGGAACAGACATAATGTGACAAACCTCATGAATTTCCAAAACTTCATCAATACAATTTGGAATCAAAGGAACCAATGGAGAGAACTTGCCTTTATGGTTGGGGCTGTTTGAATGCCAGAGTTTGGATGGCAGGGACTGGAAGTGAATCAACGTTTGAGTTCACAGGGAGCCCTTTTTAATTCATTCATCTTTCCTCTGTTCTAATGAATAGATTTACATCTTCTGGCTGCAGTATACAAAACATGTGGTAAAGTAGCAGTGGCATAGGTTCTCAAGTTTACACATAAGAGCCACAAACCTCCATTTGGATAGATGGCCAACACCCACTGGTGCATTATTAGATTGTAAATTCCTCGGGGCTCTTTGACTGTGTCTGTACAGCACAGAGCACAAGAATCGACTGAGGACTCTGGGAGCCACATTAATATAAGTATTAAACAATAAATATAATACTTAGTTTGAGAGCAGCCTGGGCAAAGTTTTCAAACCTGGGTGCCTAAAGTGAGACATTTAAATCCATATCTGGGCACCTCGGTACAGGGTGTTGTGGGTGCACAGGACCTTTGAAAGTTAGTCACTTGTTTAGGTGCCTAAATACAGATTGAAATCTCTCACTTTAGGCACTCAAGTTTGAAAAAGTTGATCTATACTGGCAGAGTTGGTCACTATTATTTTTCCCTGGGAGTGCTCGACCCCATTCCACCCAAGGCCCTGCCCCCACTCCACCCCATTGCTACCAAGGCTCTGCCCTCACTCTGCCTCCTCCCCGAGGCACCTGCCTCCCGCTGCTCTACGCCCTCCCCAAGCCACCAAACCGCTGATCAGCCGCACAGCCAAAAGTTATGGCTGGTGGGTGCTGAGCACCCACTATCTTTTGCTTCAGCCCCGGAGCACCAACGGAGTCAGTGCCTATATAGAATGGTATGTCTCTAAAATCTTAATCCTATCACCCAGAAGCTGTGACAGAACACTACAGCTTGGTTGGACCATACTGACCACAGCTGAGGGAAAAAGTCTCACTCTGTGTATAAAATTACTGGAAAAAAATGTTTTCGAGAGTTTTTGAAGATGGTTTGCTTTAAGATCTTTGTGTTTTCTGGTACACACAGTTCTTTGACGATAAAACATGGATTGGAGACTTTCAAGGTGTTCTTTAAACAGTTATCTCTAACCACCATGATAGGTAGGTAAATGTTAATATTCTCCTCCAAAAGGCCAACTGTCCCACCTCCAATGTCACAACATGGTTGACAGAGTTTGGAATAGAATCCAGTACTTCCAGAAAAAAAGGGGACAAAATATACTGCTGTAAATTCTACAAGAGAGATAAGGTGGGTGAGGTAATATTGGACCAACTTCTGTTTGTGATCGAGACGAGCTTTTGAGGCTCTTTTCCACCAACAGAAGTGGGTCCCACAAAAGATATTACTTCACCCACCTTGTCTCTCCAATAGCCTGGGACCAACATGGCTACAACTACACTGCAAACAATGATGTAAATACTCTGGCAATCCTGGGGATTTAGGTGAAGTGTCACAGGAAGGAAGTAAATGTGGCTTGGTGAAACTCTTTAAACACTTTTCATTGCTAATATTTTGCAAAGTAATTCTTGGTCAGTTTGTGCAATATGTAATTTGCTTTTCTCCCTTTCCCACCTCATTTAATTGATTAGGGCATGAAGACCTAAACAGGTTAAAACTTCAGCTACATAGGTTCAGAAAAACTTACTCCCCGGACTTTGACACCATCCTGTTAAACTAGTGAAACATTCAGAATCTGAATATCCAGGTATTTCTGAGAATACATCACTTTGGCAAGACTTAGGGTATGTCTAAACTACGAGAGTAGTTCGATTTTTCTTAAACCGAACTTGTGAAACCGATATTACAAAGTCGAGCGTGCGAATCCACACCAAGGACATTAATTCGAGTTTGTGAGTCCACACTAATGGGGCAAGCGTCGACATTGCAAGCGGTGCACTGTGGGTAGCTATCCCACAGTTCCTGCAGTCCCCGCTGCCCATTGGAATTCTGGGTCTAGCCCCCAATGCCTGCTGGGGCCAAAAATGTGTCGAGGGTGGTTTGGGTAAATGTCGTCATTCAACCCACACTCACGCCCTCCCTCCGTGAAAGCGCCGGCGGGCAATTAATTCGCGCCCTTTTCTGGTGATTGACAGCGCGGACGCCACAGGACAGCGAGCATGGAGCCCTCTACGATTATCGCTGCTGTTCTGTCCGTTGTCAACACCTCGCGCCTTATCGTCCACCTTTTCCAGAGGCAGATGCTGAGAAATAGGGCGAGGAGGCAATGGAAGCGCCGTGAGGACATGAACTCTGAGAGGGGAACAGACCTCTCGGAAAGCACGGGACCCCGGCCCGTAGACATCATGGTGGCAATGGGTCATGTTGATCCTGTGGAACGGCGATTCTGGGCAAGGGAAACAAGCACTGACTGGTGAGACCGCATAGTGCTGCAGGTCTGGGATGAATCCCAGTGGCTGAGAAACTTTCGGATGCGTAAGGGCACTTTCCTGGAACTTTGTGAGTTGCTGTCCCCTGCCCTGAAGCGCCAGGACACCCGAATGAGAGCAGCCCTGACTATCCAGAAGCGAGTGGCCATAGCCCTCTGGAAGCTTGCAACGCCTGACAGCTACCGGTCAGTCGCGAATCAATTTGGAGTGGGCAAATCTACCGTGGGGGTTGCTGTGATGCAAGTAGCCCAGGCAATCGTTGACCTGCTGCTCTCAAAGGTAGTGACCCTGGGAGACGTGCAGGTGATCATAGATGGCTTTGCTGCTATGGGATTCCCAAACTGCGGTGGGGCTATTGATGGAACTCACATCCCTATCCTGGGACCGGACCACCAGGGCAGCCAGTACATTAACCAAAAGGGCTATTTTTCTATGGTGCTGCAAGCACTGGTGGACCATAAAGGACATTTTACCAACATCAATGTCGGATGGCCAGGCAAGGTTCATGACGCTCGCGTTTTCAGGAACTCTGGTCTGTTTAGACGGCTGCAGGAAGGTACTTCCCGGACCACAAAAGAACTGTTGGGCATGTGGAGATGCCTATAGTGATCCTCGGGGACCCAGCATACCCGCTAATGCCCTGGCTCATGAAGCCATACACAGGCGCCCTGGACACTGAAAAGGAGCTCTTCAACTACCGGCTGAGCAAGTGCAGAATGGTCGCGGAGTGTGCTTTTTGACGTCTCAAAGGGAGATGGAGAAGCTTACTTACTCGCTCTGATCTCAGCCAAACCAATATCCCCATTGTGATTGCAGCGTGCTGTGTGCTCCACAATCTCTGTGAGAGCAAGGGGGAGACGTTTATGGCGGGGTGGGAAGTTGAGGCAAATCGCCTGGCTGCCGATTACGCGCAGCCAGACACCCGGGCAATTAGAAGAGCCCAGCGGGACGCGCTGCGCATCCGGGAAGCTTTGAAAGCTAGCTTCCAGAGCGAGCAGGGTAACCTGTGACTATTACCTTTCTGTAAGCAGAACCTGAACCTGCCTATGTTTCTTTACCCAGTTAATATTGCCTATCCTCCCCAATTTCCAAAACCCTTCCCCCCCTTCATACACTGCTTTAAAAAGAAAATAAAGAACTCATTGTTCATTAAAACCGTCTTGTTTATTAAGGATTTCTCGGTTAAGGGTTTAAACTGGGATGCCTACTGCGGTTGGGGAGCGGGTGGAGTGATGGAAAGGACGCTTCCAAACTCGGGGAATGACAGGCTCCTGCTCGTAGAGCTGTCCGCAGCGGTGGATTGTGTTTCAACGGAGCCTGCCACCCCTCCTGTTTGCAACTGTGTGAGGTGGGGGGCCTGTGTGACTTTTTGGCCGTGGATTGCGGCCACAGATCCCCTGCTGCATGGCTCTGTCATGCAGGCTACTGACCACTGCAAAAGATCTGCAGCCGCCATCCCCCACCAGAAAGTCACAGAGCCCCCGCCATAGAGAACATGAAAACCACCTCCCAGAATGACAAGTGTGCCTAGTGAATGCAATGTGAGTGAGAGTTTCTGGTGAACCTGTCCCCCTGTCTCTACCCTGGTGCAGGCGCCTATCGTCTCAAATTACAAACCCCCTTTCCCCCTAAAACATACCGTCCTGTAAAAGGAACTTAAGGAAACAGCACTTTACAGAACAACATTTTTTATTAAGGAGAGCAAAGTTATGAGATGAAACTTGGACGGGGACTGGGGTGGGGTGCGGTTGTAGGGAATGAAAGGACCCATCAAATCTTTGGGAATGAGAGCCTTCTGCTACTGGAGCAGTCCGCAGGGGTGGAGTGATTATTTCCTCGGCCCCTGCCGCCCCTCGTTCTCATGACTTTGGGTGAGGTGGGGATTGGACTTTGTGGCGGGGGAGGGCGGTTAGAAATCAAATACAGAGGGGCTCTTTCGTCCTGTCTCTGGTCCTGCAGAACATCTACAAGGCGCCGGAGCGTCTCCGTTTGCTCCCTCATTAGTCCAAGCAGGGTTTGAGTCTCCTGCTGGTCTTCCTGCCGCCACCTGTCCTCACGAGCTTCAGCCCTCTGCTCCCGTTCGCTGGATGCTCGCTCGGACGTCAAGATATCCTCTCTCCGCTGTGCCGCCTCATTTTGGGAACGGACCATCAATTCCGAGAACATGTCGTCCCGAGTTATTTTTTTGCGCTGCCTGATCTGCGCAAGCCTCTGGGATGGTGATTGCACGGGTAGGGCAGGAGACACTCACAGCTGTGTGATGGGAGAAAGGGAGTGAATACCTCAGAAAGAAACATTTTCCTGAACAATGCCTATACTCTTTCCCTGGGAAAAAGACCATGCACACTACCTATCACATGTGCACTCAGTACAAGGTCGAATATTCTGTCTTTATATGGAGTGCCTGGGTTCTTGGGTGTGCAGATCACACAAGCGGGGCTGGACACTGGAATTCGGCTCTCAGGACACCATGGTAAGCCGTTCACTTTGGACTGCTGAGAGCTTACTTCACAGCAGTGCTGTACTCCCATGTTTCAAGCACAGTTCCTAGCGGTGGCCAGTTCCTGCTGCTGCCAAAACCGCCCAGCTACAACGGTTCGCCACCCCCCCCCCCATGGGCTGGTCCCGGGAAATATCCCTGCCCGCGAACCACCGAGTTTCAACGGTTCGCGTCCCCGTTTCCCCCCTGACGCATGGCTGGTCCCGGGAAATGTCCCTGCCTGAGCACTGCTAAAGTTTCAACGGTTCGCCTCCCAGCTCCCGTCCCACCGCGTGGCTGGAAACCGCCGGGTAGCGTCATTTAAAGGAAAAGTCAAGAAGTCACTATACTAAAAAAACCACTCATTCAAACCAGGGCACCATGACTGATATCACTCTGATGAGGATTACGGAGACAGACAAAGACCGCATGCTGCGTCAATGCCAGCAAACCCCGGGGCCATATGCAGCCATGCTATGCAAGGCAATGATACCAGAGTACCTGCTGCTAGCATGGCGCGGAAAAGTTTCCTACCATGGAGGAGACAATAAGGCCGCTCTCCCTGGGAACCTGATACAAACACTTTCACTCTACCTCCAGGAGAGCTTCGCGGAGATCTCCGATGGGGATTTCTCCTCTATCCCCATACATATTGACAGACTTTTCGAGTAGTTGCACTGGAAACGACTCAAAACTAAAGCGCCTATGGCAAAGTAAGCAATAAAAACCCATTGCTAACATACCATGCCTATTGTATTCAAAATAAATGTTTAAAACACTGACCTACTGATCCTTCGCCTGAATCCTGGTCCGGGTTACAGCCTTGGGAGGGTTCGTAGGGGATCTCAGTCAGGGTGATGAAGAGATCCTGGCTGTCGGGGAAATCAGCGTTGAAAGCGCTGTCGACTGCCTCGTCCTCCTCCTCTCCTTCCTCATCTTCACCGTCTGCAAAAACCTCCAACGACGTGGCTGTAGATAAGACCCCGTCGTCGGAGTCCACGGACACTGGTGGGGTAGTGGTAGCAGCACCACCGAGCATAGCATGCAGTGCCTCGTAGAAATGGCACATGGGGGGCTGGGATCCAGAGCGTCCGTTTGACTCTTTGGTCTTCTGGTACGCCTGTTGCAGCTCCTTGATTTTCACGCGGCACTGCGTTGCATCCCGGCTGTATCCTCTCTCCATCATTGCCTTGGATATTTGCTCATAAATTTTTGCATTCCGTCTTTTGGATCGCAGCTCCGAAAGCACGGACTCATCGCCCCACACAGCGATCAGATCAAAGACTTCTCGATCAGTCCATGCTGGGGCCCTCTTTCTATTCTGCGACTGCATGGTCACCACGGCTGGAGAGCTCTGCATCGTTGCCAGTGCTGCTGAGCTCGCCACGATGTCCAAACAGGAAATGAGATTCAAACTGGCCAGACAGGAAAAGGAATTCAAATTTTCCCGGGGCTCTTCGTGTGTGGCTGTTCAGAGCATCTGAGCTCGGACTGCTGTCCAGACTGTCCACAGAGTGGTGCACTGTGGGATAGCTCCCGGAGCTATTTGCATTGAATTCCATCCACAGGAACCCGAATTCGACATGGCCATGTCGAATTTAGCGCTACTCCCCTCATCGGGGAGGAGTACAGAAATCGAATTAAAGAGCCGTTTATGTAGAAATAAATAGCTTCGTAGTGTGGACGGGTGCAGGGTAAAATCGAGTTAACGCTGCTAAATTCGACATAAAGTCCTAATGTAGACCAGGCCTTAATCCACTATGAAATATTATCAGAGAAAACTCAGTGACAAAGAGAGTAAGCTCAATGAAACGAGAGTACACAATTTAATTAAAATGCTCCCCCTTTTAATTCCAAATTATTGTCATGTTCTAGTTCACTCTTTGGGTGGAAAGCGTATAATTGAATTATTGCCTGTTATGATGGATGCACTCTAACACTACACAATTGTTTAAGAAAGAAAGTGCCGAATAATACTGTATACAAATGAAACGGTGGGACAATAAAGGTAGGTGAATGTAATTACTTGACATCCCTTTTATCTATATCTCAGAGTTTTATATTGCTGTCCATGACTGTGGTATCAGAGTGCCTCTCACGTAAAGTCATTTGCAAAGTGAAGTCCCCAGGGGGCTTCATGGAGTCTCTGCCTCTTGGTAAAAACTCTACCTGGGCTAGGGACTAATTGTATAGGTTTTATTAGTTTCCTCTTTTTTGGGGTAGTGTGGTTGGAATTTAGGGGTAGACCGCTTTGTCGTCAGCTTTCACACGCTTAATCCTGGACCTAATGTTGCTTATAATACTGTTATGGGGTCACTGGTAACCAGAAATGTTCAAGATCTTGGCATTATGTTTCATTTGACAGACTGCACCTGCTGGCAGCACAGAGCTCTCTAATATAATTCTGGGGGGTTATTTCAGTCATGACTCAGAGAAATACAACCTATTGAATCACAACCACCACTTCATTCCTCACCCAAGTTATTCTTTGCAATGTTTCCACTCCACGTTTTGTACTGGCCTGACCCCACTTAATTTGTGAGAACTGAAGGGAACCACAGAACAAGGTCACCTGACTGTAGACCACCAACAGCCAGCTCTGTGAGAAGAATTTTGCCCATGAACGAGAATACATTTATTTTCAGCTGGCCAAAGCCAGTGGGAGTTTTGCCAATGACCTCATTGGAGCAGGAGTTGGTCCAGACAAAGCAGTTGCATTCAGCTGAGGTAGAAGAATAAAGTGTTCATGTATTTTACAAACTAGTGAGCAGGTCAGAGACTGACTCCCTGATTTTGTTTTAAGTAGGGTATCATTTCTCTGTTGTCAGTATTGGGACAAAGGCTTCATCTATGCCAAATCACCAATTTTGGATCTGAGCTGGAGTAGATGGACGCAATCACAGGAATTACAGAATTACTCTATTGCCATAGGTTAGCATTCGCTAGAGAAATGGACACAGCAAATGTGATGTATTTTATCTAGCTCATTGCCTTCGTAGTCAAAATAAAACACTCATGTTTATTTAAGATTGTATTAGTTTGGTCTATTTGATCTTTCCTCAGCTTTAAATTCCCTTACAAAACTAAATCAAACTAAATGCCAGGCTATCAAGGCAGCAGGATCATCCCTGCCCCACTGAGCTTTGGCCACAGTCTGAAGAGCAAATGGGTAGTTTGATTAACATTGAGCTGTGCTAGTGGGAAAATAATGACTGCCCAAAAATCTATTACCTTTTCCCTTCTTGCATGGGCCTTTGCAGTAGAGTTGTTGCAAGTTTGCCTAGAGATAAGCTAAGAAGATTCAGCTAAAAGAAAGCGTGGTCTTGTGTCGAAGAGCCTAGCCTAGGATTCAGGAGATCTACATTCAGTTCCCACCAATTCCACTGATTTCCAGTGGGCAAGTCATTTAGTCTCCTTGTGCCAGTTTATAGTACCTTTCGCCTTCACAGGGTTGTTGCGAGGATAAACTTATTACTGTTTGTGAGGGCTCAGGTTCTACAATTATGGGGGTGCCATCCAGAGAGGGTTCCAAACATAACCCATCTCTCTGGGTGTCCCTGTAGCTATACCCTTTGGGATCATAACACCAAACACAAATGGGCTAAGGCAGTTTTTCAGCCCACATTCTGAGGCAGTGGAACTGCTGCCCTTCACTTTGGGGAAAGTAGATTTCACCTGCCTAGAGCCGGATTACTTTGTATTGGCTCATTCCATAAGTCACATGGTATTGTTTCTTTGTTCCCTGACAGGATGGACTTGTGGAATTGAACTAATTTAGTGCAAATTTCAAAGAGTATTATCAAATACCCATTTTGCAATTTGCTGCAGGACCATGCAATCATTTGATCTTAACATTTATAAGTATTCATTGTAGCAAAGTTCAGGTGTCAGAGTGTGGGCATGAAAGGGTTGGGCATGCGTATGAATTAAAATTTGCTTTCAAAGTTGGGGAAAATATTTGCAGACCTGCCGTCTCTGCCCTATTATCATTACAGCTAAGAGGGGGGTGGGATCAGCGTTCACATTGCACGCCCTGTCAGTACCTGGCCTGGGCTGGGGAAGCTAATGATCCAACCAACAGACGAAATTTGGTGATGAATCCTGGTCACTTGCCACCCGAAGCACGTTGTGCATATGCTAAGAAGATTACAACACAACCATAGCTAGCACAGTCTGGATACCAATGTAGCCAAGGCTTCAGATAACAGCCTACATTTTCTGCCAGTTTAACTCTACCAGTAGTGTTTGGCCAGAAGAGAATTTAGACCACCATGTTTTCAGAGCCCTTCATATCAAGGGCACTCCGAGTGCACACAAGAGGAAGAGGTCAAAAACAAAGCATGATTTTGTAAGTATGCAAAAGAGCCCCACGCAAAAGGAATCCATTCAATAAAATTTAAAGGCAGGAAATTCAAAACTGAAAAAAGGAAAATAAGGTGTAATTAGACTTGTGGACCTCATGGCCATAGGAGGTTCTTGAGGCCCAGATGTTTGCTAGATTCCAGGAGGGACTGAACATTTATATGGATAATAAGAATATACTGAGTTATAATAGTTAATACTAAAACAATTTTGAAAGGGATCTAAAACCTTATGTTTCAGGGTTTAAGACAATATTTCACCATTCAGGATGAGGATGAGACATTCACAGTGATGGATTACCCCTCATCTACCTATAGCAGGGCTTGCTTCAGAGGAAAGTGTAGTATCTGGCATTGACCAGTGTTGAAGACAGGATATTGGAGATGGACCATTGGTCTGGCAATTCTTGCATTGGGCTATGATTTTCAAATTTGACCACGTGCACAAAAGTAGAAGAAAAATAATAAGTTCTTTTACTAGGAGTGTTTTACCTATTTCGTGTTATTGTAAAACAATTTTACAAAAAAGTGGAGAAGAACAGAAAATAAAACTATACTGATCTACAGTGTTTTTTAAATAATAATCTTCAAAGACACTTTATCATTGTCATTGCCCCTTCTGTATCATCCATCCTCATTGCTATGTAATAATGCATTGTAAAATTGTGCACCAGCCTTCTGTAGGTACCCCAATGGAATGTCTTCTCATTTGCTATCCTAACTGCAGCTGAAAATTGAGCTGGTGTTTTTAAACCTATTCACCGCTACCCTCTCAGTGTCAAACCCATGACCAAGCAGGACATAATTCCTGTTGATGTTATGTGACCTAATGCTCCTTACTTTACATTTGTCTTTCGTAAATTGCACAAACCACTGTGATTGCCCATGTCTGCATTATTCTTGTCCAAGATTTAATACAAGCTGTGTGGATTTTAATATCTCTACCGTGAATTTAAACGACTGGGCCAGTTTTTCCACTGACGTTCATGGAGATACATCATGGATGAATTTGGTGCACTACATTTTTAAAAATAAGATCCGTGTTTTTAAATAATGATTTATAAATGTGCAACTGAAGCTGATTAATACAGCATCACATTGACTAACAGAGTCTTAAGATTTCTGCAGCCAACACTACATATGATTTGGAATCAAAATAGCACCAGATTACTTGCATTCATGACTCCCTACCATAAGTAACCACACATAAAGGGTCGAGTTTGTGATATAATTCACAAAAGTATCGCTCTTTCACTGCAATATCTAGGTATCAGCACAAGGGAATAGGATGTAATCCAAAACCTAGTGACTTGAAGAGGAGTTTGAAGTCAATGGAGAATGTGCTTTGGTTAAGGCCCATAGTTCCTTCTGCTGCGAAAATACTGCACCAATCAAACTTTTCAGACACTAAAGCATAATATTCCAATGTTCTACTTTTGGAGATCTTTTGGATGACACTCCACTGCACAACTTTCCTCCCCACATGAGAGGATAAGAATAAACACCATATGGCAGATGTTAGTCTTGTTGCTTAATGCACTGCTGGAAGATGCTCATATACTACAGTGATGAGCATGGTATAAAAAATAGAATGATGAAAAATATTGTAATGGGCTTCCCCTCCACATTAGGCCAGAGAAGAGCAACAAAAATTATTAGAGGTCTAGAAAACATGACCTATGAGGGAAGATTGAAAAAATTGGGTTTGTTTAGTCTTTAAAAGAGAAGACCGAGAGGGGACATGATAACAGTTTTCAAATATGTAAAAGGTTGTTAGACGGAGGAAGGAGAAGAATTGTTCTTCTTAACCTCTGAGGATAGGATAAGAGGCAATGGGCTTAAATTACAGCAAGGGACATTAGGTTGGACATTAGGAAAAACTTCTCAACTGTCAGGGTGGTTAAGCACTGGAATAAATTGCCCAGGGAGGTTGTGGAATCTCCATCATTGGAGATTTTTAAGAGCAGGTTAGACAAACACCTGTCAGGGATGGTCTAAATAATACTTAGTCCTGCCATGAGTGCAGGGGTCTGGACTAGATGACCTGTCGAGGTCCCTTCCAGTTCTATGATTAGCTGGGTTGTGGGTGTGGTTTGAGAGAGACTTGGGGACTAGGGCTGAAACAAAGGCTATGTCTACACTGCCTTGCAGTTCATACTATGGGGGTACAAATAACAATGCACACGAAAGTGTTGTGCTGTAATTCCCCTTGGTGGATGCTGCAGTTGTGAACTCAAACATTCCTATTTGACATTAATGCAGTCCTGTTTAAAGAGGACTACAGTGACACAAACTAAGAACCTTTTCATTTGTGCTCAAGTGTCCACACAGGGGAGTTATAGTGCAGCAATTTGGGGTGCTCTGCTATCCACACCCCTGTAGTATGAACTGCGGGGCAGTGTAGACAAGTCCAAATTGTCCTTTTGATGGGTGGTGCTTCCTGTTGCCAGTTCTAGCGGAGGCAGGTGCTGCTTTGTGTGAGGGCTTTGTCTGCATTCAAAGTTGGTTGGATGTTTAGATAATGTGGCCTTGCCTCACTCCTTCAGATACCTCTGATGTTACAATATCAAGGTGACTCCATCAGTAGGCAGGTGTATCTAAGATTAGAATCTGCATTACCAAATGTGCAAGAGGATCCACTTTTTCAGACTTGGTTCATCCATGTCTCATCGGCTACTTGTCAGATGCCCCCCGATTCAAACGTACTACTACTACTACTAAGTGCTCTTTTCCTGTATTGCTCACCATCCCCTTTAAGTGAAGGGGAGTGTTGTAGGTAAGAAGAGCATGGGACCAAGCCTATAGGCGGTACCCTTAAAATAAAAGGAAAGATGTCAACTTTTGATTTCATGTTTGCACAAAGGATCAAGCTACCTGGAAAAGCTCTTCATTGATTCTCCTGAGCACGTATGTGGATTTTACAGGCCAGAATGTAACAAGATTGGGGAAATAGCCCTATTCTCCATCCCCTTCAAATATTCCTACTGGGAGAGTAGAGTTGGTGCAGAGGGGAAGTAGAAACTGAATCTCTGCAAAGGAGATATCAGTGCGATTTTCCAGCTTGTTCTTCCAGTGCCATGAGACGTGTTCTGCTTTGATCTGTGCTCCGCAGCCAAAGTGCCTGAGCAATGCACACAGCTGTAACTCAAAGAGTCATGGTTGGGCCCTTAATAAAGTGCATTAATTCTTGCTAATTTGCCTTCTACCACTGCAGTAAGAGGAGACAGAACTGAAAGGGCCAGTCATTCCGAAGGACATGAAGGGAGTCCAGGATGTTTAGAAGGATGTGAAAGGTTTCAGGGGTTGGTTCTGACCAGCAACAGAAGTGGCTTCCTCTGATTCTCACTAAACTGAGGGTAGTCACTGTAACAATCAATGAGACCTACTGAGCACAGGAATGAAGTACTATGGCTGTTGGCACCTGATGCTGAAGACCAATTAAGTCACCAAAAATGTATGCTGCAGATCCCCACCCCAAAATAGAGACTTCTCCCAAACCATCAGGCTGTGAACATGCCTCTCTTGAATATTTTATATTTTGGTTCAGTATCTAAAGTGAAACATCATGAAACTAGCTGCTCAGTCAGACATTAAGAATAACTGTAAAACACTGATAAGGCACCAAAATAAAGCCAGATGGATTTAAAGGCCATTCTGTGGGTCTCTCATCTAGCGAGGATTTTATACCAAGCTCATTAACATGGTATCTGATCCCTTAATATGCTGTTCCATATTTGGTAGTAATCTCAGCAGTAATCTGAAATAAATATTATTGTGGGACATACACATACAGGGGATAGCATGACCTAGTGGATCAGGCACTGGGTTGGGGGCCAGGAGACCTGGGTTTAATTTCCAGTTCTGCCATTGACTTACTCTATGACCTTGGGCAAGTCAGTTCTCCTCTCTGCTTCTCTTGTCTTTTTAGACTAATCTCTCTGGAGCAGAAACTGTCTTTACTACATGCATGTAGAGCATCCAGCTGGTGCCTCATCTCAGCTGGGGTCTCAAGGCGCTATTGTAATACAGCTAATGGTTCCCACCATAGTTCTCAGCACACAGTGATGTTTAAATGCTAGCTGTGTGGCTTCATTTGGGAGGTAGTCACCTTGAACAACTAAGGACATTTTACATGAATATCAAAGCTCTCATCCTGAAATATTCCAAAGCAATATACAGATTTTAGGCCAGACTGTGCAACACGAGCACTGATGAACACTTCCTCCTGGACTTAATCTCATGGACTCCAATTAGGTTAGTTGCAGAGTAAACGCTCACCAACATGAATGAGGATTACAAAAATAAGGTTGGTTTTGAGTCATAATGATCCCCCTAGAAGATGGCATGGGATAACTGGGTTATTTGAATACAGTAAGGTTTGGGGGAATGGAGATTAAAGGTAGACTGCTATGCAGATACGAGTCCCTGTCTCTCCTCCTGCTTTCATTTTAGGAGGTAGAGAATTGAACTACTGGAATCTAAGCAGCCTGTTGGATCAATTAAGCTGCAAAATGGACACACAAAAGAAATAAGCATCAGATCAGTTGAGTAACATGGTTATTGCAATTTAAGGTAGACAATAATATTTACAATAACTGACACTACCCACATGGCCTCACATATTCTGCAGGAAGTTGGATATAAATCCAAGGCCTACTGGAAAGAGTGGTTGGAACATTTATCCCCATCAGATCGGGTCGGTTTGTTGAAAGCACAATGTTTTGCAAGGAGCTGCCATTTTCAGTGTATCTTCTGATGGAAACCAAACAGGTTTCCTGCCAGTTCAACATTTGGAGGCAATTTGTGAAAGAACAGTCCCCTTACAATCAAACTCTGAAATATACTCCAAGTACGATTCCCACAGCATGTAGCTTTGGACAAGAATATTAGATAGTAAAAAGAGAGCAAGGCCCAAGGACAAGGGTCCAGATCCTCAAAGGAATGTAGGCACCTAATTCATATGGAAATCAAATTAGGTACCTAAACACCTTTGAGGATCATGGCCTAGGTCCTCACAAAGAGCTTGGTTCTGCTCCCATTGACTTCTATAGTGCAGGATCAGGAATTGCATCTAGTACAAACTCACAACACTTGTGGTTTTAGTCCTCTTCTCCTACAATGCATTTCTAAGAGCTCCTGCTCAAGCATACCTTTCAGAAGACCTGACCTTTAAGCCACAGCTTCCTAGAAACACATGGTCTGTTTTTCTGTTTGCTAGCTATCCTGTATATATGCTAATGAGGATTTCAGGCAACGTATCTGAGGGCTGGATTGAGGCCTCTTTTTGTTTCAAGCCCAATAGGAAAACCATGGTCATTCAAATTTTGGCAGTGGCCAAACTCCGAAAGACAGTGATGTGTTGAGCAGATTGCTTGCAGTTGACTCAATGTGCTTATGAGCTGGTGCCTGCAATGGTTATAACCATTTGTTGGTGAGAATTATTAGTTGTATGTTATTGTGATATATTTGCTAATTTTGCCTCACTATTTTTACAGTCAGCACTTTACAGCTCCAGGAGGCAGGTTTCCATAAGAAAGAGAGCCCAACACAATGGTTCCTATCTTTTTGAAAAGTGGAACAAAATCCAGCATATTTCATTAAAAAGAAACCCTAGATTTTATGTATTCAGCACATTGTGTGGAACAATTTCAGAGCTTTGGGTCACGAATGACTTATTTCCATTAAAAATAACAGTGCTATTCCTGGCGACGTGAGCTCGTGTGATTTCTCTTGCAATCAAAGATCTGCCTATACATATAAAACAGCCTCCCCAATTTTAAGAGAACAGACGATGAGGAAGAGACACGGCTGAGCTCCAACTTCTAAGTGATGCCGGCAATTTGCTTTTGCACTTTACACCACTGAGATTTCTATTGTTGTTTTAGTTCTATTGAGTTCAGGATTAAATTGAAGGAAGCAATTTTGAAACTTGGCCTTGGGGGCCTCCGAGGCGAGGTTGTGGGGAGAACAGCTCATGAATACACTGCAGGCTGGGGTCTGCCGGGAAATGCACACCTGCCACAGAAAAGCATGATTAGCCTTACTTCAGCAAGGCTCATTTACAACAGGCCTATGAGCCCTTCCTCACCCATTTCTTATTAGGACTTAACTTGCTAGAAGGTGGTAGCTGCCACTGCTTGGTGCACTGTGTCCGGGTACTGACTATTTTTTTAAATAAACCTGAGTTTTAAATCCTCCTGGCTTGCAAGACTGACAAAGTCAGTGGAGTTATACCGGTGATGACTCTAACCCACTGGCTTTAGCAAGGTTCAAAACAGCCCACAGCTGAGATGAAAGTGTAGCGTTTGGCTTTTTTCCCAGTAAATAAGACACACTAAAAGGTCACACCCCTCCCCGCAAAAAAATCCTTGCTCAGGGGAAAAGGAGAAAAAAAATCCTTTCTGCAAGGTTAATCGATTACAAGGTGAAGTTTAGCAAAAGATTGCCCCTTGTCCTGAATTCTTCCCTGTCCTCAAACATAGGCTTGAGAACTCTAGGAGTCTGAATCACAAACGAAATGCTGCTGTGGCTTTGTTGAATGGGAACATACCGGTTGTAGCATGTCACAAACCTAGCGTCATCACCAATCCCAGAATAACGGTGTGATAGCTAGGAGTTCTGGTAGAAGACTGGTTTCTATTTCCTATCTCGAACATATGACAAGGATCAGTATCCTTATTTAGGAACCTTAAGAAGTGGGTTGGCATTCAAAAGTGCTGAGCGCTCACCCGCTCTCATGGATGTCAGAGAGCGATGCTGAGCGTTCAACACTTCTGAAAAATCAGGTCATGTATGTAGGTGCCTAAATATGGACTCAGGAGCCTAATTTCAGGTTCCTATCTTCACCCTGGTTTTATCGGGACAAAAAAAACTGCTGCGCTGTCTCAAACTATTAAATCAGACCTTGACCGCACGACCACAGTTGGGAATGTTTTATGAGGGCAGTTCACTTATAGCTTTAAATTCTAAATAAGCATAAGTTAAATCATCTGCAACTCACCCAAACCGCTTTTCCTATTTAGCCTTAGAATTTAATGCCCGCTTATTATAAAGAATAGAGCAGTACTAAGAGCCTTCAGTCAGGACCAGCGCCCCATTGTGCTAGGTGCAGCACACACACACACAACGTCAACGACCATCAAAACCTCAACAAGAATTATTGTCTTAAGGGCCCGACAATGCCTCATCCTGCAGGAAACCGCTCCCAGCCCCACTCTTATCAGCCAGACATACATTTTCATAGACTTCAAGTGTCATCCTGTCTGCAGAATGATTAACACGTGTCAAGGCCTAGTTCTATAACCTAGCAAAGCCTCCTGTCCTATGAAGGGAGAGAGGGGAAAAAGAGAAATGGAAAGTACATCATATCAAGATACTCCCTCTCAGGATCATGTTAAAATGTGTAGATAAAAAGTCAGGATTAAATGAGGCCAAATCAGCAGTTTTTGACTCTCTCCTCTAAGTAGAAAGACTTAGCTGTCTGACTTCTACTTGGCCGTCTTACCAGGCCTGTAATTCACAGCTGCAGTGAAGCAAAGCGGGTCCAATAACACCATTTGTTTTCAACTAAAAAAAAAAAAAGAGATATAAATGGATCGTAGAAGAAGGGGCCATTAGCAGACATTTAGTTTGACCATAGCGAGAAGTGCAGATGGTTCAGGGGAACAGAGCCAACTTGGCGTTTATATAAGCTATCTTGCATCTCCTTCCCCTCCCCACACCCCCCCGGCCGGCACTCAGATTGATTAAGAGGTCAAATAAAGGCTGCCTCAGTGCAAGTGTGTGCAAGATATATAACAAAAACGTCCATCTCACAGTAAAGGCTTTCTACACAGTATAAAAGACAAATTGATTTCTAAACTAATTCTGGGCCTGTTTAAGTCTTTTCTTCCTGGAAACTCTACATGGCAAATATTTAGAGAAGTGATTGAAGAAATCCAGACTCAGTAGTGGAGGGAGTGTGGGAGAAAGGGAAGGGTGTTAGTTAAAGCAGGTGAAAAATATTATATACATATTTTAGTTATTTGATGGACAAAGCAAACATCCTTCTGCCAGCTAGTGGAAGAATGTCAAATTTGAGAGGTATGCTGTCATCAAGGGACTAGGTTTCATATCTGTCATATCAAAACCATGACAAATGGCTTTTTTACATTATGAGAAAAAAATGAAGGCCATTTTTAGAACATCTTCTAACTCAATATCTGTCCATATGTCTGACTATTTCCCACTCTATCCCTTTATCTCATGTCACTAGTACGGTGGGGTGAAATCCTGACTCTACTGAAGTCAATCGCAAAACTTTTGTGACCTTTGGTATGTAATGCTCATGATGACTGCAGTAATGCAGGCTGACTGAAGTCCTCCCTATGATGCATGGCTGAACTAGTTATAATGCTCAGTTATCCCAGGTACCATAGGGATGATGCATTTAAGACAGATATTACTGGAGCATGTAAAGATGAATGGCTCATATAAGGCCCGATCCTGCAGACCTTTTCAGATGAGCAATCTTATTGAGACACTGGCAAACCGAGTGTAAGCTCATGCCAAGGTCTCCATGTCTCAACGGAATAATGACAAAAACATAGCTGGAATCAGTCTGGCTCACCTGTGTGTTGGCATTGTTAAAATAGGTATTGGGAGTATAAGAATGTTTCGTGTTTACACTTTATTGAATGCTTGTGAGTTGCTGCCTGCATTAATCTCACTTACAATATCTGTGCCCCATATTGTAAGGTCACTGAGCAGTTGTACTGTAACCCTCTGTGACTGTGTAATTCACCAGACAAGAGAGACACATAAACTAATGTGAAGTGCTGGTCTCCAACAGAAGGTGCTTTGTCCTGCCCAACAGGGAAGGTCCATCGGCACCAGATGGACTGTTGTGGAACATTATAGAGCACAAAAGGTGTTTGTTGTTTTTCCCTCCCCTCCATGAAGATGAGTCATGCAAATGGATTCCTCATGTCAACTGAGTTCTCAGCCCACAGCACATGGGAGGAGGGGAAATAAAAACCTCTAACAAGAAGGAACTAGATCTCTATGCTGCTTGGACTCTGGTGGACAAGGCTTTCTAGGCATAAGCCTGGGTTAGACCTAAAGGACAGTTAGAGCTTGCTTATTATAGAAGCTTCTATTACCTTTTGAAACTTAAGATTGTAACTCATTTGTGTTTCTATGTTTACCTTGTAAACAACTCTCATTTCCTTTTCCTATTTAATACATCTTTATGTAATTTATGATAGGAGTGGCTATAAGTGTTGTCTGTGGTGTAAAATCTAACAGGGAAACTGACTGGGAATAAGTGACTGGTCCTTTGGGACCGGATGTAACCTGAATACTGCTGTGATTCTCGGTTTGAGAGACCATCATAAACGTATGCGTACTTGGGTGGTGAGATAGTCCCCTTGGGTACTCCAATATGTTTGTGACTCCACATTAAGGCTGTTAGGCTGTTATAGTGCCTGAGGGCTTCACACTTGATAACTGGTGGGTGAAATCGAAGTGTAGAACTCACAACCAATTTGGGGTTTGTGCCCTGCTTTTTAACAGTCTGCTCTGAGGTTGGTACTCACACTCTTGAGTCACTGCAGGCAGCTCAACACTCATGATTTGCACCTTGAATAACACAATAGCATGCTAGGTGCTTCAAGACATATAGTAGGACAAAGTGGGATTTGTAAGGGGGTTGTGCTTTATGGGTGTATGGTGCTCAGGGGCGAGCCTACTATATGAATCAAGATTTTTTTCTATGTTAACATTGGGTCATCTGTTTGCAGTATACTTGTGATTAAATTGCACTCAACTCCGTTACCATTTGACACTGCCTCCATGTTTTGATTTATTTATTTTCAGAGTCACAACCCACCTCTTTTAGAGTTTTACTTTGTAAGGCTATTAAGAGACCCATGGATGTATTTTGATTGGGGTAATAATTTTTAAACACCATTGACACTGCGATTGACATAACTTTGCAAGACAGTTGCTTTTCAGCATACACAACATCATTATCCTTCCATGCTGGACACCTTTGATGCAACTTAATCACACTGAGCATGTACAAAAGGATTGACCGCCCAATGTTAAAACTGAAAACCAAACTTGTTTAGTATAGCAGGCACAGATTTAGCCCATGTGGCAAAACCACACTGATGTGTATGTACAAGGAGTAATAGGATTGTCCTATGTATGATTAGGAGGAAGAGCAGTCTTCAAATGCAGATAATCAAATAGGTGTCTACTGAACTACAGGAAGCAAAAAGTATTATTAAAAGGTCACAGTTTATATTAAGGGTACATTTATAAATATGTAATTAAGTATTAATAAATGATTAATAGATGCTATAAGCATGTTGAAGGCATGTGTAACATATGATAAAGATGGTTACAAATACATCAGTAAAATATGTTGTAGATGTTTATAAGCAACCTACTGACTTGGAGGAGTCAGTAGCAATCAATTGACTAAAAATCCACTGTTTATTAAAATGATCATTTATTAACTCTTTGTATGCTATTTATGAAGGTACCCTTATTATAAAGTATGACTGTGACCACACTCTTCAGGGTCCAAGATGAACTACCAGGCAGACTCACGTGGGATGCAAAGAGTCCAGAGTTTATTGAGGCAGTTCCCTGCACACCTCCTGGGAGGGGGTTCCCTGAAGCAATCTCATTTGGTCCTGTCCCAGATGGCACAGACAGCAGTATTTAGGTAGTACTTAGGTAGCAAACCAGTTCCCAAAACAAATTCAACAGTCCTGCGTCAGGCTTACCTTCCTCCAGAGGGCTCTGGCAATCAACAGTCTCTACAGAGGTTCTAGGCTAGTCTTTTCTGCAAGGATCAAAGACAGGAGGGCTGTTCTCTTCCCTTTGTAGCTGCCCCTTCATTACCAGACAGGGTGGGCAGGTGTCAAAGGGAGGGGCTGCATGGGCCACAGCGGCTCATTATTCCTTGTTGGCTCAGCGTGTGGCTGGTAAACTCCATCACAATGAACATTAAAGAGGTCGATTATGTGTTTAACAGAAAGGGATGCATTAAGGATGCAATATCACATCGATACAGATACACATGTGCTGCCAAAAGATAGACACACTTAATAAGGCCCATTAGTACAGAGAGAAAGTAAAAGGCTGAAGTTGACCAGATGGTAAAATGAGCTGTGACTGAGCGAATGCAAACACCTACTTACTGATTTAACAGTATGGGCACCATACAAGAAAGAAAAAAAAGGTTTCCTATGAGAGATCTTTTTTGTAGAGAACAAATAAAGAGGTCATGTCTAGATTTCAAAAAGCAAGAGTATTTTCAGTTTTGGATCTAAAGCCAAGGGTTTTAGCAGGTTCATCTTGATACAGAAAGTTAAACGTTCTTCACCATCAGCTCCTGGGCAATTGTTTCTGGTAATGAGTGGTCTCACTGAATGTTTGTGGTGGAAGATTGGTCAAGGTAATAACAGACTATGAAACTGTGAAAGCCATATTAAACCAAACAACATGCAAAAGCAACAGATGGACTTCAGCAAAGGACTGTGAAATTGTGAAAGAATCAATTCAATGTGAAAGGAGTTTCTTATAACAGAAATATTTTTAAGAGCAGTTATAAAACGGTAAGAGTAAGGAGGTGCAGGAAGAGAAGTTTGAAGTAAATATGTTTTAAATCTACCTCTTTCAAAACCAAAATTTGACGAGTCAATTCAAAACAAGAAATTCAAAATGATCCAACCTTACTAGATCTGGAGAGCATAACCTCAGATGGGTGGCCAAAAGAACAAGAACAGATATCTAAGAATAAATATACAGATGAAACTACTACATAATAGTGGGATATTGTGTCAAAATATTACACATTATGAGGTTAGAAATATTCCAGAGTTCCCACCTGGTTATTGACACATTTAAGAATACAGCCAGACATATCCTATTCTGCCCAGGCTTCAATGAACACCAAGAAGAAAATGGTAATCTATTTTGGGAAATAGAATCCAAAAGAACCACTGACACTTCCTTAGATTCCTGATAGCCCATGATTTAAGGCTCACAAAGATCTATTTGAATTAAATGGGAAAGATTACTTCTTAGCAGGACTGTTACATTTTTTCAAAAATATTGAAATGATACACAACACATTAAGCGATTTTGGAATAAAACAATGCAAATTGCAGTTTGCTTGGCTTGGGATAATCCAATCAAATAATGCACAATCAAATGGGTTAGCAGAATACTCAGTGCAAATAGCAAAGAACTTGATATTAAAAAGACGTGGTAAACTCAAGGGATTCACATTAAATATTGAGACATTCTCAACAGAAAACAATGCTTTTCGAGGACCACCAGTTTAGAGACTTATAGACCGAAGGACAAAAACCTTAGTGCCAACATCTAATAGCTTCTTGAGATGACAGTTAAAGAAACCTAAGACAATTAATGCTGAAGCAGTTACATAGCTCCAGAAGAACTACACGTGAGAAACTAAAACAGAAGAAATACTATGACTAGGATACCAAATAGCAAGTAGTTGGCAACCACCCAAGGCAACACCCTATATCATCCTGATTGAGCTCATATGCTATAGCCGTCCCTGAGGGTTAATTATACCGGAGAAACAGAAGACATCTAAACAAAATCAAGGAGGATGGTGCTGTCACTTTCTGGGGTGAAATCCAGACCATTGAGGGGTTGTGTCACCACCTGCCTTGTAACCTTGGATGCCTTCAATGCTCTGCTGCTGTGACTCTCAGCCTGTACACCCACAGCCAGCAGACAAGTGTGCATGAGTGTCTCTGTGTTTTAGCAGCTCTGGCTTAGCATTCGGATTCCAGCAACCTGCTTGTTACATCCCAGCCATATTCTGGTATCCACCAGCTTTGGTTACACCTGGCAAGATGACCCCAACACCACCCCCCAGTCCTGAATTTTCCCCAAACCATGTGCTCTGCAAAGTTCAGCCCTTTCCTGGATCATTTGGGGAATAATAAGGTTCATTTGCTCCTCTGAAGAGAGAGACTGCACAGCTTATCACTTTAACTGGAGTCAACGGTACCATCCATGCAAACAGCACTGGGTTGATTTAGATTAAAAGTAAAACCAGATTATTAACAAAAGGCGATAGGATTTTAAATGATGCCAAGTAAAATAAATAAATGAGAATACATGCAAATACAAGTGAAAAACATGCATCTGAAAGTCTAAAACTTAAGCTAGCAAGGTATGGCTTTGGTTTAAGAGTTTTTTTTCTCATTTATCCCTCTTTGTCCAGCATGGCTGACTGTCTCTCAGTCAAGACCTACCACAGAAGTACAGGGTGCTTGTTCTCCTTGTTTTCCTAGGTGAAAGTTAACACGGGGTTCTTTGCTCCTCTCTTTTATAGTCCAATGAATCTTTTGAAGATGCACTCCCCTCCCCAAATAAAGTTCATTCAAGCTGTGAGGAAGAAGACATGGAGTCTGGTGGCGAAGGACGTTCCATGCTGATTTCTTCCTCTACCGGAGTTTGCAATAATGCAAAAAATCAATTTCTTCCTGCCCTCTCCAATGTAAATGAATGGCCACTTGACATGTGGTTGCTAATAGACTCTGATGATTAATAATACCGGAGAAACAGAAGACATCTAAACAAAATCAAGGAGGATGGTGCTGTCACATTCTGGGGTGCAATCCAGATCATTGAGAGGTTGTGTCACCACCTGCCTTGTAACCTTGGATGCCTTCAATGCTCTGCTGCTGTGACTCTCTGTCTGGAAGCACTGGCTTGTTCTTTGTCTGTGAGAAAACTGTTTACCCACTTCCCAGACTTGTCTGGTGAACACAGTTTTAGTTCGACATTTCCTCCATATTTGCATGGTCCCTTGGGTGCTCACCGTACATACACCAAGCAAGAATATTCGTGATCAGTATGGTGTTAGTTTTCCATTGATACTTTACATGAGGCATATCAGATACAGTTTATGACATTAATGAATTGGGGTACACTGAACTGGTCAGGCCAGCTGAAACTCACAACCAGATACCAGTGAGCCCCTTGCTCATTTGCATAGAGGCAGTTTCGGTCACAGGTGCCTATCAGAGGCCATCCAGAATGCTACAGTCCCTTGCTGATCTTATGCTCTCTTTCCTCATCCTCCACATTTTCTATGCAGCTCGAAAGCGTGTCTCTTTTACAACAGAAGTTGGTCGAATAAAAGATATTACCTCACCCACCTTGTCTCTCTAGTATCCTGGGAGCAACATGGCTGCAACACCATTGCAAACCCCTCGACACAGCAAGCTCTGTTCCTTAACCCAATATAATTTTTAGGGCTGGTCAAAAATTTTCCATTTAAAACTGTTTTTTCATGAAAAATTGAGTTTGACTAATGAAAAGTATCTGTTTTCCCAAGAAAAGTTTTAATATTTTGTTGCAAAACTGAAATGTTTTGCTGAACACACCCCTCCCCCCACCTCCCAACAAGTTTTCCATGGAACATTTTGATAAAAATGAAAAAAAAAAAATTTTGAAATGTTCTGGTCAACTTTAGTAATTTTCAGTCCGTGTTCATGCTTGATGCTAGGCTGTCATACACAGGGGGGAAATGACATTTGTACAGTAGACTTTTTATTAATGGGCCTACTTGAGAAGAAAAGTACTACTCAACACACGTAAGGATAACAGTTTCAAGCTCACAATTAGTAAGTGGCTGAATCAGGAAAAGAACCCAGAAGTCCTGGCTCCCAGTTCCTTGGCCTAACCATGAGCCTATTATCTTTAAACAGTTTAACCATCGATCACATGACAGACTGTTCCAGGAATATAAAAAAGGCAGGTAGCATTGCTGATCTGTGGCTGTCAGTGATTCCCCCCACCTCTCCTTTTTCTCCTTTCTGTAAAATCTAACTCTTTTGACAAGACACTTTTAAGCTACAGATTGAGAAACACTGGTTGGTTGTTCAACGGAAACTACTGTCACTGCTGCCACTGAGAGTCAATGTCATTCTCATTGGAAACACCCTAAGGTTTGATTTACAGGCAGTCAGTACTCTGGGCATATGGGCAAGTTGAGGCTGTCAGTGGTGGATAGAGTCATGTGAAACCTTAATTCATGTTCCATCAGGAGAAGCAAATTATCATTGATAAATAGAAGCTCAGACCACTGGCTTGATGAAGCCTTCGGTTATTGTACTCCCAATTCCTCCTCCCCCACTCAGTTAAAATCATTGACACATGGAAGCAATTACATCTGTCATCCTGCAGATAATGAATCTGTTATAACAATAGAGGAGGGCTACTGTCACTGCTTGTAAACATGGGCCAAGGTTATTTTATAAAACAGTAAAGCCACCCTGTTGCTGTTGTCCATCATTTATTACTTGCCTAATAAATACTTTAATTACATTTAATAAATAATGTATCCAGGCTCACTGAAGTGGTAATTTTTTAAATTAATAATTAACTTCATGCAAAAGATTTTATTGCAAGTACTACTAAAGGAAATTTCTGCCTTTAATCTGAAGTGATTATTCATTATGTGCAGTAAAGGCTCCATTTGCATATTATTAGTGAAGTAACCTTTAGCCTTCCCGGCAACAATAAAGATACGTCTTAATGTTGCCATGCATTAACACTCTTGGTTAGCCTTCCAAAACTAAAGTGATGATAAACAATATATAATAAAGTCTTTGTTTATGGCCTTCTACCAGCTGTTTTTTTGATATCCCAAATATACGACAATGACAAAATGTCCAGTAAATGTATTCCAGCAAGTTGTTAAAAAGGTGTTGCCTGCAGATGGTTAGTTGATGGGAAACAGTAAATGTGGAACCGGTTAATTCCCTTGAGATCTGAGTAGTAAAATAATCTCAGTAAGATTAAAAAAACCCTCCACTTAATGGTTTGTGATGTATTGTACTTCTCTGAATATGGTTGTCATCCTTGTTAGTTGCACAAAACCACCATTGAGAGTTATCTACATTCCTCAACATAGAGTTCTTACTTCACATTGAAGCACTTATCTTCTTAGGGACCTCATAATCTTTAGTGTATTTACCCTGGGAGGTTGGGCCGTGCTATTTTCCCCATTTCACATATGGAGAACTGAGGCGTAAAGAAACTACAGAGGTAGCATTTTCAAAAGCACCTAAGGACTTCCAAGCTTAATGTCAGCCTGCTCACCACCTAGGTATTGTACTGATGTAACTATTTTGGCTAGGGGTGTCATTTCTTTTCATTGAAATAGGCAAGTCAGGACAATTCCTAGTGGGGGTTCTCCGTAAGAGAAGGGGAATAAACTATGTTGGTATAAGACACTGTTATACCAGTATAATTGCATCCTGGTCAAGGGATTTATACTGGTTTAACTATACCAAGATAGTTAAAGTGTTACAATTTGGCATATGTAGAGAAGCCCTCAACTCCTAAGTGCCTAAATCACTTTTGAAAATGTTACACTAAGTGATTTGCTTGCCCTTCAGTTTGCCTTGATCTACCGATGTGTATGAAAACAACAACTGCCTTATCCACTACCTTGTGTTAATTAGCTTACATATGGTAAGAAAGCACCTTGTTTCCTAATGGGGACAAGGTTAGTGTCTCTCCTTGTCATAAACATACAGCTAAGGGTAGCCTAGAATTCCTCCTTACCTGTAAGGGGTTAAGAAGCTCAAATAACCCGGCTGGCACCTAACCAAAAAGACCAATGAGGAAAGAAGATACTTTCAAATCTGGGAGCGGGGGAAAGGCTTTGTTTGTGCTCTTTGTTTGTGTGTTCTCTCGGGAAGCAGAGAAGCAACAGGTCAGAAAATTCCTTCTCCTATAAATCATCCTAAAAGTCTCTCATATTACCGTGCACTATGTTTTGTCCCAGATTTTGAGATTCCCAGAGAACGAACTAAATACCGTTACTTTGTATTATTCGTATACCATGTGACACATGCACCCCTGCCCACCCCAATTTAGACCTATTCTCACTTATAGCGGTAACTCACCAATTGCTGCAATGATCCAACAGATATCGGTGACATCAGATTCTCTCTCTGCCATGCTTTGTTACGAGAACGAACCCAACCTTTTATAGAGCCAGTCTCCTTTCCCCCCCATGCCACTGTTCTACATGCATTCACATATCAAACAGAGACCTTTGGTTCACCTTTGAATCACTCCTGTTCTCTTCACTGTCGCAATCAGTTCAATCCTACAGAAAGTGTAAAGTGCTGACATTTTCAAGCAGGCCAGTGTTTCTTGCAGTCATTGAAGGAGCCTTTCAAACACTTGGAATCCCAGACACCCTTATTTTCCTTAATCAGCTAGCAGCAGCGAGAGAAAAAAATGAATTAAAAAAAATTATCTCACCACAAAATTTGCTGTTTCAAACTAATCCCCCCCCCCCCACTGATGCGGCAAGATCTCCAAATGCAAATAATGTAAACCTGAACACAGCTCCACTCACTCGCTCTAAGGCAAATAAATTTAATTCACTCAGCTTCTCATCATCATACAGGGCCTTTAGGGCTAATCATCTGTGTTAACTTTCTCTGGGGTCCTTCTAATGTCTAAGTGCTGCTGACTATTTTGTAGCCAATATACGTGTGGCGAGAGAACAAATTGCCCCACAGTGGGTTTCCTTTCTACAACAGTGGTTTCTCTATTAAAGTGAAAAGAATCAGGTTTATAGTGGCATTGGTTTAAGACTTGGATGGGAGGCTATGCAGCTGACTCTAATGGCTTCATTCAGCAGTTTGTAGACAGGTTTTTTCCCTTGGAAAAAAGCTGTACAGTATTTATGCACCCAAATAAACTTTTATGCCCATTTAAAAGTCACAGTGAGCCCTATGGTTTTAAATAGAGGACAATTTTTTCAGGTTACTAACTTTTAATAGGTAACCAACTTGCTCTTGCAAATGTCTTATAAATATAATTTTAATAGCAGGGCTTGGATACAGGTAATCTAAAAGGCACATTCCAGTTGGGTATTTTTAGTTCTATTTAAAGAGGATGGCTATTCTTGTGGCTCAGAGCACTCAGCAGATCTGTATTCAAATCCTGGCTCTGCCTCAGATTTCCTGTGTAAAATGGTGATACTAATACCTTTTCTGTGCTGCCTACATAGATTGTCTGACTGTGTATGTACAGCACCCTGCATCATCAGGCCCTGATCTGCGGCTCCTAGAAACTCTCAGAGTTCCAACTACGCTTTCCCACTGTGTCCTGTCCCCCACTGGATTCCCTCTTTGGTTTTCTCTTCTGCTCATATTATTGCTTCAGTGACCTTATCCTCTTTTATGGCTCAGCTACCACGTCAAAACATAGACTTCCAAACTCTACCCCTCTTCCTCTGGCCATGCCCACTTCATTCAATCCCATAATGACAATCGCTACTTGGACAGCTGTTCCCGGAAAAATATGGCCATTCGTTTAACACAGTAGGGCAAAACCAGGATTTCTCACATTCCCACCCAACTCTCGCCTCACTTCTTCATCATGACAAATAACTACACTACCCTCCCAGTCCCCAGGACTGTAGTGGGGCCAGGCCCTTACTTACCCCTCACCATGCAGGCTGTGTTCTTATGTTGCCACAACTGCCAATGCTTTCTGTGAAGGCAGTGGATTCTACTAAGCACCATTAAGGGCCTCGCTGTATGTTCTTCCTTCTCTGATGAATGAATTGCAAAAACAGACCAAGTGTTTTTTTGGTTTTCCTAAGACCACAAGCTTTGAAGAACCTGTGGCTACTGGCACCATACGTGCCCCACTAATTGCATCCAAAACCACCTCTTCCATAGAGTTACTGGTTATTTAAAAGGATGAAAAAAAAGATGATGATGCACGCCGGGTGAAAGGGTGGGTGAGCAAGATGGGGAGTAATGGCTTGGCTCAAACCCAGATCAAGCACTGACCCTCTGGTGAAGGACAATTGTTAGAACTAGTGAAATTCCCCCTCTCGCTGTCTAATCCATCTGCATGTCTTATCTCTTTTCCCCTTCCCCCATCCAGATGATGCAACTTCTGCTACAGATGCTACTCTAAGCTTTTTATAGCTTCAGGCACAGAGAGTGCCAGCTTTGGCAGTAATTTATTGCAGAACTTGTAAAATGGAAAAAAACAGTTTAATAGTTGTATTTTCCACCCATTAGGTTCAGCTTATTTTCGTACAGAGGAATGGCAAGGATGACTGGAAAAGGGAATGGCCAGGAGAGCTGCATGGCACCATCCATAGTACTTCGGGTGGAGGAATATATTTTGCTAGTCCTTCCTGGAGATTTAAACAGGAATGCTTTGGAAATAAAGGCATTGGGCTCTTTTGAGAGCAAGTCACTGATATTTTGACTCAATTGCATTCTTCATCCTTGGATGGTTGCATCAGTTATGTCCAGTCTTGATCCTTTCTGGCTCCTTCCTGATTGATTTTATCTAAATTATTCACTTATTCATTAGTATTTCTTGTTTCCCTTGACTCGTAGACTTTAAGGTCAGAAGGGACCATTATGATCATCTAGTCTGACCTCCTGCACAATGCAGGCCACAGAATCTCACCCACCCACCCCTTCAATAATCCTCTCACCTATGTCTCAGCTATTGCAGTCCTCAAATCATGATTTAAAGACTTCAAGATGCAGAGAATCCTCCAGCAAGTGACCCGTGCCCCCATGCTGCAGAGAAAGGCAAAAAACCTCCAGGGCCTCCGCCAATTCACCCTGGAGGAAAATTCCTTCCCAACCCCAAATATGGTGATCAGCTGAACCCTGAGCATGTGGGCAAGACTCACCAGCCAGACACCCAGGAAAAAGTTCCCTGTAGTAACTTCTAACATCCCATCACTGACCATTGGTCCTATTTACTACTGATGGCAATTAATTGGCCTTTGACTAAGATCATGTTATCCCATCAAACCATCCCCTCCATAAACTTATCTAGCTTAATCTTGAAGCCAGATAGGTCTTTTGCCCCTACTATTCCCCTTGGAAGGCTGTTCCGGCTTTTTTTGTTTTTTTACTTAAAATCTCTCTTGTCTTTGATATGGGTTCCCCAAGGTGTTGAAAAAGAAGAGAGATGAAAATTGAAGCATTTGGATGATACTATCCTGAGACACCCACTGAGGACAAAGAAATGGACCTAGAGAGGTTAGAAGCACTATTTTGCATGAGCAAATAGCCTAATCACATGCACAAATGGGTATTATGTATATTGTATTTTCTGCATTCAAACTACCACCATATACTTTCAGCCAGAATGACCTTTACAGTAAAAGAAGAAAAACAAGTATGAACAAAAGCATGGCCTCCATAAGAGAGTATGGTATGTGCATCCTTCCTCTTTCACGCTGCACTCAAACAAATACAAAATGGCTTCTCTTGGTATACAAGTAGGATTAGGTGGGATTTGAAGGTGCGGCACTCAGAAAACAAGGCATAACAATCACATAGCTAAATACATGGCAACATGCAGATGTGGGGTTCCAGTGCACACCCATTCTTTGTGAGTGCAGCTTAATCAAGTGTATATAAAAATTGAGCCCTTTGAGTCTCTGAAAATACAAGAGTCCTGTTTAGCATCATTAGCACGTGAACTCTGTGCAGTAAAATGTGGCAAATCACTGCTCTGTACCATTTTCCACCTGCAATCTGACTGGAAATAAACATTGGGTCTACGTATTTGCTGTCAAAACCAGAAGGAAATTTCCCTTAGGCAGCATTTTCTCCCCTTACCATGTTCCTCCATACCTCTTGAGTAATTAACTTATCCCACTGCCGAGAGGGCAGACTTCTGCATCCACGGCCCATATACTGAAGTCACTTGTTTAACCGCTTTGATACATGGGTCGGAGTATGTTGGCGATTACAACATTAAACTATCACCTCTGGGACCTCAGGTCCTCATTGGTATGAATTATGTTCACTCCATAAGAGAAAAGAGTGTAAATCTTCCAATCACATGCAGCTATTTTGCTAGCCTGAAGGTGGAAGACCACAAAAAGGGAGAGCGAACCAGTTTGTGTCCCCTGTGGAAGGGGATCAAGGCTGAGAGAAGGGAAAGATGGGCTTGAGGGAATAGAATATTAATATCTAATACAATAAATATTGACAGGAATCCTACCTTGGACCCTGCTGATTCATTTTACCCACTCGGGTCAGCTCACTATGTCAAGCTCTGGTGGCTCCCTGGCCCTTCCATCACCTGCTCTTGGATGCATTGATTCTCATGTTTCTTAGCAATTAAGCTGTCCAGCCAAATTATGAAGTCTATTCCCACTTCCAGGAGGTAAACAAAGTGTCCAACAAAACACCTATCCAGCAACCTCACACTGGATCCTCACACAATCCTGCCACCTGCCCAAGCCCAAATTCAGTACCTACTGATCTGGATTGGGTTTCAACTGAGTGTTTGGAGATGAATGTGTCTGTAGGGCTCCTCAATTAAATTACTATCTTAATCTAGGATATTCAAAAGGAGTCTACGTGAGTTAAGCACCCAAGTCCCACTGAATGTCAATGAGAGCTGAATGCCTAACTCACCTGAGCCTGTGAAAATCCCAGCTCCTGTAGATGCTTGAAATTTCTACCTGTAAAGAAAGAGCTTGCTGTTACAAGATTCTAAGCTACCTCCATTTCCACTGGCTTCAGGTGGGCCTGGGGGGCGGGTGGAAAGTCATTGCTGGTATGGGTTATTGCATCAATTTATGGCAAAAGTTAGCAGGGAGAGGCAGCAGCATCACAGTGTACACTAAAGTCCTCTCCTCTGTCTAGTGGCACAGATGGAGTTGACACTGATAGTTAACATTGCTGCAAAACACAAGAGATCTTTCTTAACAAATTACAGCAAACAGCAGTTATATAATTACATTAGCATATTTCTGTATAGAAATTATACAGGTAACCATCCCCAGTTTGGAGAAGCCAGCAACGACTCTAAATTCACCTGTTGCATGCCATAGAACATAACAGTTCTGAAGTAATGGGTTTTAAACTTTAGAAGAGTGATGTTTTTTCAAATAGTTGGCAAATTTTTCCTCTTCTCAACCCCCCACATTTTTGTAGCTATTCACCTCTCTCAATTTTAATGTAGACCATTCTTTAGAAACCAACTGCAGCCTTTAAAACAGGGCTGGGCACACGTTTTGGCCCGAGGGCCACATCTGGGTGGGGAAATTGTATGCAGGGCTGGGACAGGGCAATGAATGTAGGGCTGGGGTAGCGAGTGCAGAGTGTAGGAGGGGGTGCAGTGTGCAGGAAGGGGCTAAGGGCAAGGGGTTGGGTGCAGGAGGGGTGTGGAGTGCAGGAGGGGGCTTAGGGCAGAGGGTTGGGGAGGCTGCTTCCAGGAGCGGTGCGGGGCCAGGGCAGGCAGGGAGCCTGCCTTACCCCCACTGTGCCAGGGGCTGGCAATCCCGCGGGCCGGATTGAAAGTCCTGACAGGCCAGATCTGAATCCATGGGTCATAGTTCATCTGTTCCCAGTGGACTCTCAATCTCAATCACTGGATTGACTGTTTCCAGTCACTGCTCCTTCAACTGGTTTTCCAGTCTCTTAATAAAATCACCTTAGTTAGCAATGCCACTAACTAGAGGAAGACCTTCATGAATCTCTCTGCCCCTCAATTCTCTTCTCACCCTTCCTTTTATTCATAACGACGCACATTATTGCAGACTTCCAACACTCCCTCATTCAAAATGACTGATGTTGTAATACTCCCTCAATAGAATTTGGTAAAGTGGGAAGAAGGAGAGGCATGGAGGATAGGTCCATCAATGGCTATTAGCCAGGATGGTATCTCTAGCCTCTGTTTGCCAGAAGCTGGGAATGGGCGACAGGGGAGGGATCACTTGATGATTACCTGTTCTGTTCATTCCCTTTGTGGCACCTGGCATTGGCCACTGTCGGAAGACAGGATACTGGGCTAGATGGACCTTTGGTCTGACCCAGTATGGCCATTCTTATGCATGTACACAGGGGCAGAGGAAATAGAATTGACCTCAAAAAAGCAATACATACTTCATACTTACAATGTGCTTTCCAGGCACAGATCTATTCATGGCAAGGAAGAATGCTGAAAAAGTGACTTTACATTAGTGAGTTTGTCACTTACTGCTGCCTTATACACTGTCACTAGAGCTAGCCAGGAATTTTCTGATGAAAGTTTTTCCATTGAAAAATGCAGATTCATCAAAACTGATACTTTTCGCAGGAAAGCATTGGTTTGGATGAATTTCCTGTTTTGAAAAGACCCTTGAAAAAATGTTTTGAAATTGTCAACATTTTTCCAAAAGTAATAGTAGGGTTTTTGGGGGTATGAAATGACTTTTTGTTTTGAAATTTAAGCTAAATACAGTAATAGTAAAAACAAATAAAAAAATTGAAAAGGTTGACATAGAAATGAAACATTTAAAATTATCTGAAATGTTTTGAATGACCCAAATTGATTTTTGTTTTTTAAACAGTTTTGGTTTGTGAAAATTTGAGATTTTGCATCCCAATTTTGCAATTTCAATTTTGCATCCCAATTTGGGATAGAAAAAAAACATTTCCTGCCCAGCTATAGCTGTTTTCAGTTTGACAATGTAATATACATTGAAATCATGTTCCAACTATATCACCAGGATCTGATTTCCTGCACCCAGAGACAAGGACTAGATGGAGGCACAAACAAGCAGTGCTTTGGTGACCTACTAAAGCTACATTTGTATAATAGCATAACATACAGGCATGAGAACACAATTTAGCGCCAACAGCTCAAGCATTCTAATTCCAGTCATAATACCGACACTCTGCACGTCCCTGTGTAAATCACCAGTATTACTAACCCCAGGCATTCAAAAGTCATGAGTCCTATGCGCTATAATCATGAAATTGGCTTTAAAATGAGAGTTTTAAAAACACATTTTGGCTTCTTTTAATTTGCTTTCTGGTTTCTGAGCCTTTAGGGTGCACTCAGGTCAAATTTTAAAGCTTTTGTCCATAACTGTGAGGGTTGGAAACTTACTTTTACTTTTTATAATGAAAGCTGAGATTTTACATATTCACATGACTCCAGAAGCTGGAGTTTTACAAAAACAACCAAATATCATGAGATTTACAATAAAATCATGAGACTGGCAACATGGAATCACTTCATTGTCTAAAGTTGAACAACCCAGATATTTAATCATGGTATATTATAAGTCAGTTCTGGAAATCTGACCCTCAGTTTCCCCACTGGATTCCTGAGGCTTGCTTGAGAACTATACATAATTTTAGTAAAGCACTATGAAGATCTTGTGTAAGGGTATGTCTATACTTACCCGTCGCGTCGGAGGTGCGGGATCGATGTTCTGGGTTCGATTTATCGCGTCTTGTCAAGACGCGATAAATCGAACCAGGAAGTGCTCCCTCGTCGACGCTGGTAATCCAGCTCGACGAGTGGAGTAGGCGGAGTCGACGGGGGAGCCTGTGCGCCGCGTCTGGACCACAGGTAAGTTCGAACTAAGGTACTTCGACTTCAGCTACGTTATTAACGTAGCTGAAGTTGCGTATCTTAGTTCGACAGGGGGGGTTAGTGTAGACCTGGGCTAAGTGTTTAAGGATGGGACGTACCTCCATGGACTGATAGGCAGGTTATATATAAACAGAGATATGCCAATCTCCTAGAACTGGAATGACCTTGAAAGGTCATTGAGTCCAGTCCCCTGCCTTCACTAGCAGGACCAAGTACTGTCCCCTGACAGATTTTTGCCCCAGATCCCTAAATGGTCCCCTCAAGGCTTGAACTCACAACCCTGGGTTTAGCAGGCCAATGCTCAAACCACTGAGCTATCCCTCCCCCCAGGTTTGTATTCTTAAGTCTGCCTAAGACACTGTGACCATGGCCTGGGGAATCTGCCAGAAAGCTAGTAGAGCTGGGTGAAAATTTTCATCTGAAACGGTTTTTCAGCAAAAAAAATGCAGATTCCGTGACACTGAAAGAGATTTTAAATGTGTGTTGGTTTTGCTGATTGTTTGTTTGTTGAAACAAACAAAAATCCAAAATATAGACATGTTTCATTGCCACATTTTTTAAATGGAACATTTTAAATGGAACATTTTTTAAATGGAACACGTTCAAAAGGTCTTTTCATTTCAAATTTTTCTTCAACTTCATTAAAAAACAAACAAACAAAAAACCCCACCAACACTCAAAATCAAAACAGAGCATTTTGTTTCAGTCCAGATAAAATGTTCAGTTTGACCCAAAACTATTTTTAGTTTTCAGTTTTCAATTCACTGAAAATTCTGAAAAATTTCAGTTTCATTTTGACCCAAAACTATTATTTTTAATGTTTTGGAATTGCTAGAGAACAAAAGAAATCCATTATTCGCGCAGCTCTGCTTGGGACAGTGTGGGGCGTCATTGGCACTTAATAGAGGCTATGTCTACACTACAAACTAGGGAGTGAGAATCCTGCTCCCGCACACATACTCATGCGAGTATCGATAGCAGTGTAGCTGTGGTTGCATGCATAGCGGCAGCAGAGGCATGGCTTAGCCTGCTGTTCTCGGCCCAGTGCTATTCAATTATCTTTATGGTTTCTTCTAGACCAGGGGTTCCCAAACTTGGTTCGCGGTTTGTTCAGGGTAAGCCCCTGGCGGGCCGCGAGATGCTTTGTTTACCTGAGCGTCCGAAGGTACGGTCTCTCGCAGCTCCCAGTGGCCACGGTTCGCCGTTCCCGGACAATGGCAGCCGGGGGAAGCAGCGGGGGCTGGGCCACCACTTCCCGCAGCTCCCATTGGCCAGGAATGGTGAACCACGGCCACTGGTAGCTGCGAGCGACTATGCCTGCGGACGCTCAGGTAAACAAAGCATCTTGCGGCCTGCCAGGGGCTTACCCCGAACAAGCCGCGAACCAAGTTTGGGAACTCCTGTTCTAGATCATTGGTAAAGTCACTGCTAGTAAAATTTTCAGATGACAAAAATTTGTGGATTGGTAAATGTTGATGGGAACAAATCAATACAGACCCATCTGGATCATTTGATAAGGGGGGCTCATTCGAACAACACAAAAGTTTTAAACCCAGCAAAACGCAAGGTCAGACATCTAGGAACAAAGAATGTATGCCATGCTTACAAGATGGAGTACTGTATTCTGGAATGGAATGAGACTGAAAAGGACGTAGGAGTAATGGTAGATACCAACTGAACATGTGCTCTCAGTGCAATGCTGTATAAGCAGAGAAATATCAGGTAGGAGTAAAGAATGGTATTGCTTCTGTACATGCCAGCAGTGAGACCATTACTGGGCTATGATGTCCTAGTCTGGTGCCAACAACTTCAAAAACGATGTTGACAAATTGGAAAGGGTTCAGAAAAGAGAGTTACAAGAATGATTTGAGCTCTGGAAAACATGCCTTCTAATGAGAGACTTAAGAATTTCAATCTATTTCGTTTATCCAAGAGAAGGTTAAGAGGGGACTTCATTATTGTCTACTAATAGAATAGTTTCATAGAATCTCAGGGTTGGAAGGGACCTTAGGAGGTCATCTAGTCCAACCCCCTGCTCAAAGCAGGACCAATCCCCAATTTTTGCCCCAGATCCCTAAATGGCCCCCTCAAGGATTGAACTCACAACCCTGGGTTTAGCAGGCCAATGCTCAAACCACTGAGCTATCCCTCCCCCCTAATGCCTAGGTTTGGAAATTATTTCTGATACTAGATAAGTCATAACATTATCCGGTGGTTGGAGGCTGAAACTAAAAAAACACAGAGTAGAAAAAAGGTGCAATGTTTTTGTTTTAGTTAACAGTGAGAATAATTAACCATTGGAGCATGATGTGTTCTCCGTTACTTGCAGTCTTTAAATCAAGACCAGACAACTTTGGAAAATATATGCTATAGTTCAAACAGAATTCATGGGCTCAGTGCAGAAATTACTGGGTGAGGTTCTAGGACCTGTGTTTTACAGGAGGGCAGACTAGATACTCATAATGGTCTCTTCAGACCTTAAAAAGCTATGCTGAAATTTACAGAATTTATTCATGAATTCTTTCCCCCTTAGTAGGGATCCTTCCCAAAAAGGCTAGGCTCCAAAAGCGCTATTTAAGAACACTACACTGTTAGATATTCTGCACTATCAGAACATACAATATCAGAGGCTGTCCCATCAATCTTTAGCCCTTCAACCTCACCAGACCTTTGTCTTTAGAATCAATAATATGGAAGACACTCCTCCTTCTGCTCCACTAAGCTCTGTGATTAAAAAAAAAAACCCTATCCCCGCTCACCCGAGAGGGCAGAATAAGCATCAGAAGTGAGGCAAGATAATTAAGCCATGCTCTGGTATTCAAGGCAGCCTGTAAAAAGACCCTCAATTCTGATACAGAGCAACAACACCATCTTAATCCATGCTGACTCATCCCTAAGGAAGCTATTCACACTGCTTCATAAAATTGCATTGACAAAAGCCACGCATGACCTTAAGCGAGATCATCACTGTATCCAGATCATTAGTGATATGAATGCCATGGTGAGACAAGTGATTGCTTGTGAGCATCAGGTTGCTGTAATTGGGTACAGCTTGAAAAAGATATAAACCAAATAGTAATAATAAAATAAAAGCCCCAATCTCACAGGTGGATTTGCCATTGTGTACTCCTGAGTCCCTGCAATGAACTGTAGTAAGTACATTGAAGTACCTGGAGTTTCACAGCTGTAAATCTGATGTAACTAAAAGCAGTATGTGACCTATAGACAGTTTGAGTTGTCGTCTATTTTCACATGCGTTAAATGAGCGTGAAACCCTAATATCAGAAAGGGGATGCCTTTGTATTGCTTCTGTCAGGGTTCCCTCCCCACTCTGAAGTCTAGGGTAAAGGCGTGGGGACCTGCATGAAGAGCTCCTAAGCTTGTTTCTACCAGCTTAGGTTAAAACCCCCAAGGTACAAAATTCCCTGCACCCTGAGAAATGCTTCTCTCACTGCCACCATCAAGTGCTTTGAACAGGAATCTGGGAAAGGAACCACTTGAAGTTCCCCTTCCCCCCAAAATACCCTCTCAAGCCCGTACACCCCCTTTCCTGGGAAGCTTGAGAATAATCTCCTAACCCAATTGGTTACACAGTGATCTAAAAACCCACCCCCGGGGTTTTAGAACCATAGAAAACAGTCAGCTTCTTAAAAGAAGGATTTTATTAAAACAAAGAAGGTAAAATCATCTGTGTAAAATCAGGATGGTAACTATTTAACAGGGTACTCAATTTCCAAACTCAGAGGGATTCCCCCTCTGGACAAAACCTTAAGGTTACAGAAAAAACAAGAATAACCCCTCCCTCTAACACAGGAAAAGCTCACCAAGCAAAACAAACAGAAACCTACTCGCTATGCTGACTTAACTTACTTTAGAAAAGTGAGGTTTGGTGAGAAGATGACTGGTTGAGGAGATTGATTTTCTGCAGGTACTTCTTGTCTTCCAAGATCACTCTGACTCAGACAAAGAGCCACACACACCTTCCCCCCTCCCAAGATTTGAAAATATCTTGTCCCCTTATTGGTCAGATGCCAGACAGGTCAGGTGTCAGTCTGGCTACCTGCATTTCTTAACCCTTTACTGGTAAGAGGATTTTATAGCACTGCATCCGACCCTCTCCCCCTTCCCTTTATTTTTATGACAGCTTCTTACCCACGTCAATATACTATGCAATCTCACATGAATCCAGTATGTAAAATATATGCTACCTTTGCAGAATTCACATATACATTTTCTTTTTCCACATAGGATAACGGAACTCAAGGAACATTGGCTTTTGGGGGTATTTATCTGATGGCAATATTTGCACAGATGGAAATTGGCTCTGCAGTTTCTGTGACAGAAAAGCAAAGCTGAGGTAGAAAAGATAAAAAATGCTGTCTATAAATTATCCCCCATTTTATAGATTAGGAAACAGAAGCAGAGAGGTCTGGGGTCTTGTTTAACATGACACAGCAAATCCTGAGCAGAGCCAGGATAAGAACTCAGGACTCTATGGTGCCTAGTCCCAGATCATGAGAGCTCACTGCCACCCATTAGGCTGAGCACCCTGTTTCCCCAAGGCGTTGGTATCCACTTAAGAGCAATCACTCATGCTAGTTTAGGGTTTCCACAATCAGTTAGGCCTACCGCCTATATGGCTAGCAGTGTGATGGGAATGAGGTCAGGTGACTTGCTAAGGAAGAATGCTTGGGGAGCAAGGGAAGAGTTTAGATAAGCCATAGCCCAGAGAGGACTCTCTTTGGAGAACAGTGCTATGGTTCATTTAGGGGGACAGGCGGAAAGAAATTACCTTCCCCACACAAGAGAAAAAAATAGTCACTTCTCAAAGCAAGAGAGACTGAGGTTGGGAGTGAGCTCCTCTTCCCTTAACATCACATTAGCTACTATACCGGAGGAATGGGAGGTAGCCAATGCTATACCTATCTTTAGATAAGGGACTAGGAATGATTCTGGGAGTTACAGACGAGGCGAGCCTTACTGCGGTAGTGGGAAAACTGGTTGAAATAATCATTAAAAACAGAACTGCAAAATACCCACATGACCATGATATGATAATGACCAACCGCTTATAGCTTCTGCAAAGGATAATCCTGCCTCTCTAATCTGCTAGAAGATTCTGAAAGTGTACATAAAATAATGGATAAAGGAAACTGCAGGGGATACATGTAAAATATTGATAGCATTTTGAAAGATTCTGCTGATTTGAAAGAGATTCTCTCTACTTAAAAAGAGGAAAATCACTGGGAACAGCAATATTTCTAGAAAAGGAATTCACTTTTTCACGGTGACCAGTGAAAATAGTTATAGGGTGAGAAGTAAAGTAACATCATGGATTAGAAATTGGTTCAAACAAAAAGTAGAAAAAATGGACAGTTTTTAAATATGGCAAAAGATTAATAGCCGGATGGTCCAAATTTCCATGCAAGGGCCAGTGTTGTTTAATATAGGCATTATTTGGAAAAGTGAAGTGGTGATATTTGCAAATAAGAAAATTATTGAGGTTACTCAAGACTAGAGTAGACAGTTAGGAGCGTCTGAAGGATTTACCATCGCTGGGCAAATGGATCACACAATGGCAAGATAACATTGTGTGTTGACAAATGTAAGGGAATGCACCAGGGAAGCAAATCATTAGAACTACCTCTCTACTTTGCTGAGTTGTAAATTAGCTATAACCAGTCATGAAGGAGACCTGGATTAAAGCTCAGTGAAAACATCTGCTCAACATGCAGCAGCATGGGCGGGGAGAGGGGAAGAAAGCAACCAATATGTTAGGAGGTATAAAGAGAGGAATAGGAAAAAACACACCAAAATATTATAATACCATTATGCACATTGCCGGTACACTCTCATGTGGAACACTATGTTCAGTTTGGATCAGTCTGTCTCAGAAAGCAGACACATGAGCTCTTTTTTCCCCAGGCAGCTCTACACCCCTCGTTTTGAAACTTTTTGTATTTGTTGTGGTTTTGACTTCCTGTGGTGGGCTGAACTTTTGCATCGATACAGAAGGTCAACACCACAAAACTAGCGTAAAGAGCCTTTGGGGGCTTGCGTGCCTTGGATGACTCTGTACCCAAAAGGCTGTTTATCATTGCACTTTAGACACAGACAAGCTCCCCCCACCCACATAAGATTGTGCAAATAGATTCTCCAACAGCACTTGCAGAAAGCTGTGGTGCAAGACTATTTCCTATTTTGCAGCCACTGGAAAATGAGCTATGTATCAGAGTTAAGTAATTAGGATTATTTAAGTCACTCATACCCATAAAACTACAGGTGAATGTCATCGGTGTTCAGTACTGCTAACTTCTAGAGAGTTATAGTCCAATCCTGATACAAGGTGTTTCCCATACATAGCTCTTCACAAGGTTAATAGGAGAGATGAACATAAATCTAAATTCTGTTCAGATGAGAAAATACCTTTTCATCTGGGAACAAAATATACCACTGCCCTGATGCTTTATGATGATATTAGTCCATTCTGTCCTCCTTCATTCCAATATTTTACCTTCTTTTGGTACAGTTCTTCACAGAGGAGCTTTCATTTAGAGTTACACGCTGTGGTCCCAGTTTTATAGCTTCTTAAACATGCATAATTTATCTTCTACAGTCCAAAAAATGACACACTCCCTTATAAAGAATTTGTTTTATTTTAGTTGGGTATTACCCTGGTAAAATATGTTACCTCCCTAGGGAGCACAATGTACTGCAGTAGTGAACTTTGTCTATACAACAGTAGCTTTTTAAAGTCTGTTTTGCAGATGGCCATGTTCACAGCTAATATTGTGCAAGAATGTGTGTCATGGGGTGCTACATATTCATGTGTTACTTTATGAATTCAGAATTTGGGACTGGGGATCACTCAACCGGAAGAGACTTGCATTAAGTTGCAGTACTAGCGTCCAAAGCCAGGACTAGCTCTCATGGAGTCCTATATTAAAGATTGCTTGTAGCAACCCAGCTGACCTCTTACCTGTAACCCAAAACCGCTTCCCCATTTGCCTTTTTTCACTGCCTGTGCTCCTCCCTCAGTGTACGTTTTCATTGCAAAGTTAACCCAAGTGATTGGCACCTGGGGCTGAGTACCAGGGTTGGCCTAACCCAGGTGTGAGTGGCAGGGCTGGCTCCAGGCACCAGCCTACCAAGCATGTGCTTGGGGCGGCACCTGGAGGGGGGCGGCACTCAGGGTTTTTTTGTTTTTTTTATTTAAAAAAAAACCACACTGTCCGCTGGCTGGGCCGTGGACATGCTGCCCTCCCCGCCGGCGCCCCGGGCATTCCGGGTGTTGGGTTGGGGGGGGGGGGGGTTTGTTGCGGGGCAGCGCTTGGGTTGTTGTTGTTTTTTGCTTGGGGCGGCAAAAAAGTTAGAGCCACCCCTGGTGAGTGGGTCAATCACAATGTTCCATTTAGATCTCAAACCTTATTTTCATTTTATATTTTTACTAAACTTTAACTTACACTGTGACGCAAAAACTCATTTCAACCTGAAAACCTTTGCTTTTTCATTTTAAAAATGTTGAAACAGGAAGTTTTGACAATTTCTTTGGGGTAAAAACAGGAAATTCACAGAAACTGACCCTTTCCCAAAAATACTTTTGGTTTTGACAACTCAGCATTTTCTGACCAATAAAAAGTTTAATTGCAAAATTCCTGACCAGCTTTACCTAACTTCTTTCCTAATGGCAAAAATTGGAGGGGGCATCCAGCACAAAAAATATCCGCCCCCCCTCCCCGCCGGCCCTCTTTGAGGCACCTCACATTAGGTAGCTCCATGAGATTTCTCAGCTTACACCTAATTGTGCAGTCAGATGCAAGGGAAAGCATCAATGTCCTACACTCCACCTATCTGGGGAGGCTGGGAAAACTTTCTCATGGGCCTGTGAGAACATTTTGATAGGCATTAGGAAAGGTTCAGAGAAAGGCAACTAAAATAATTAGGGGTCTGGAATGGGTCCCATAGGAGGAGAGGTTAAAGAGGCTAGGACTTTTTAGCTTGGAAAAGAGGAGACTAAGGGGGGATATGATAGAGGTATATAAAATTATGAGTGGTGTGGAGGAAGTGAATAAGGAGAAATTATTTACTTGTTCTCATAATAGAAGAACTAGGGGCCACCCAAGGAAATTAGTGGGCAGCAGGTTTAAAACTAATAAAAGGAAGTTCTTCTTCACACAGTGCACAGTCAACCTGTGGAACTCCTTGCATGAGGAGGCTAGGACTATAACAGGGTTTAAAAGAGAACTGGATAAATTCATGGAGATGAAGTCCATTCATGGCTATTAGCCAGGATGGGTAAGGAATGGTGTCCTTAGCCTCTGTTTGTCAGAGGGGGGTGATGGATGGCAGGAGAGAGATCACTTGATGATTACCTGTTAGGTCCACTCACTCCGGGGCACCTGGCATTGGCCACTGTCAGTGGACAGGATGTTGGGCTGGATGGACCTTTGGTCTGACCCAGTACCACCTTTCTTATGTTCTTATGTTATGTTCTTATGTGAGGAGCTTGAGATTTTCTGGCCAGCCCCTAGATTTTCTCTTCACCCTGTGCTCTGTAGGCAGGTTCCTGGAGCATGAAGTCCCCAAAGTGCACTATACATGTTGTAACCTTCTACTAACAATGGGAACCAGTCATCTGTTAAGCTGCACACATGCGGCATCAATAGCAGAACCCAGAACATTTGGCTCCGAAAACACAGACCCATACCTCTGGAACAAAAGGAAGATCTCATTTAGCTACCCTAGTATAAGGGCTGATAATGCACACTGAGCAGGCCTAGTTCTATCCAGCAGAGGGCAGTGGTGAGGGATAGGCTATATATCATAAGGCACTTGGGTTCAGCCCTGAGTATCACTAGATACCACGGAGCCCTGCTGGAGAATGGAGTCAGGCCACAGCAGTTTATGTAGCAGTTTTCCAAAGTGGATTTTTAATGTGGTTAGTTTATAACCTTTGGGACAGAAAACAGTGCAGGAATAGAAACATTCTACAACACTGCACTATGTAACCAAACTGCTGCTCCCTTAAGCTCCAGCTCCAGCAGATCTCATCCAGCATCCGTGAAATCACCACCTGCTGAGGCTGGAGCCCAGCAGTGGAGTGGGAACAGGGCTTTGTGATTTAAGGGGAACTGAAATCAAGACCGGAAATGTTCATTTCAATGAGTTATGGGCCGGATGTCCTGCTGCTGTTTATTGCATTTGGCATAGAGAAATATCCAATTTTTAAAAAAATATTCATAGACGACTTGAAACACATTCTATTCCATATGCCTTCGCTAATCCTTCAAACCAACCAGCCCTCCTCCGAGAGAGAGGGCTTTGCTCAAATGTTGGGTAGTGGATATTTTTAAGGCTGGTGCTAAAATAAAAGCTAAATAGCTAATGGTTGATTAAAAGTTTATCTGCACTGATTATATTGGAACGTATTATGCCACCCTTGCTAAAATTATTTGTAGTACAGGAGTGCCTAGAGACCTCCAGTGAAATCAGAGCCCCATTATGCTAGGCGCTGTACATACACATAGGAGAAGACATTCCCTGCCCCAAAGACCTTATAGTATAAATACATAAGGCAAACAGAGGGGTGCTATAAATGTTAAGGGAGATTTGCAAAGGACCAAAGAGCAGTTAGGCACCCAAATCCCATTGAAAATCAATGGAAGTTTGGCACCTAACTCTTCTTTGTGCCTTTTATAGTTCACCATTGTCTTTGAGCTGTATTGTATGGGTCTTATCCTCCTCTCCCTTACTCAAATAGAAATCAGGAGTTGCTTCCATGAAGTCAAGGAGGTGAAATTGGATTGAGCACAGAATTAGGTCCATTTATAGCTAATGTAAAATATAGATTGCAATGGATAGACATGCACATATGTACTATATATTGTGATGGGGGGAGTCACCGATTGCATATTAGTCCTACTGGTTCCTTTTCTTAGCATGTGAGTGCTGTTTAACCTCAATAAATGCTGCTCTGTTCATTTTGTGATGTTAATTCTGTTTGCGGAAGCTGTGGCAAACAGCAAGGGAGTTTGTTCTCTGCTTTAATTTCTCTAATGAGAGTCAATTTCTGATGCAGATTTTTTCCATGGGAGCCCAGCATTGGTGCTTGGGTTGAGGTTCCTGAATGAGGGGATTACATGTTTGCTATTTCTGTCCTGGTGTATATAGAGTTAAAAAAAATTCCAAGTTGCACTAAGAATATACCTAACCTCTGCATTATTCCTGATTTCTGCTGCCACTCACCAGACAATATATTAGCAATCCTCCCATCAGCACTGATTTGACCTTGCTGGTAGCTTCCCAAAGGGATATTTTATCCTTGCAGTTTCTGGAAGTTAGCTTTGTCATAGGCTCCCCCACCCCCATACCCTTGTTAGCAAGTGCCATGTACTTTCACGTAAGGAAAGTTCCAATACTTTACACAGGTTTTTGAGTGTGGGCATAAGAACTCTTGGCTCCTTTTTATGCTTAAATTGAGAATATGTACACTGTGAGCACTAAAATCAGATTACCGTCAAGCAAGTGAAATATGAAGATGAAGCTACCAGGCTCAGCTAGTTAGCATCCCTCTCCATTCTCCGTTCATTTCTCGCTAGTCCCATATGTTTTTCATCAGCCATTCCTGCATACTCTTCTCAAGACGCTCTGTCCTCCTGTGGTATCTCTCACCTTTCCCCAGACACAAAGGGGCCAAATTCTTCTCTAAGTTACACTGGTGCAACACTACCCAAGTTAATGGAATTACTCCAGGTTTACACCAATATTACTGAAATCACAACTTGGCACCAATGCTTTCCCCCAAATCCTTAATGTGCTTGTTTTAGAACTTCTTGACAATCTCACGTGTTCTCCTAGAGTCTGGTTTCCTAACTAAAGCTCTTTTTAAAAATCCTAGCAGCCTATCAATAAACTAGAAAGCAGTTGTGTTTGCCAGGGATTTGGGAGCCTTTGGGGAAAACATTTGCAGTTCTGGGCAATTGTACAGGTCCAGCCACTGTCTCATGTTGCTAAGTAAAAGTAAAAAAAAAACAAAAAAAAAACCCTCTTTCCATCCTCTCTATAAATCTAACTGGAGATGATTAACACTAAAAAGGAAAGTCTAAAACGAAGCATTTGAGTACAAAGACAGGGAATTAGATAAATTCTCCTCACTCTTACTTAGGCTTATTTTCTCAATATAAAACATCTACTTAGAATTAGGTCATTGTCTGTGCATTTTAGTTCATGATAGTTCTTCTTCTGATGTATTCTGCATATTAACCTTTCATGTTTTCTCTGTCTCCTACACAATTTTAAACATATGAACTTTTTAGTTTTCCTTCCAGACGTGCCATCTATACAGACCCACTATTTTAAAGCGCAGCTCCCATTAACTGCAACAGAGCTATCTTTCAAATAGTTTATCCAGACTTTCAATTGCCAGTGCAAACAACCAGCTTTCAGGAAGGACATGACAACACAACACAAGGACTGTTAAACTGCTCATAAAACGGTAGGGCATTGAAAATAATCTAGTAATTTTTAAATATGGTACAGAATTCTAGCACAAGTCTGCTTGCTAAAATAGCAGCACAAGCCTTAATTATTCAGACTATATACAGTGAAATGAGAAAATAGGTATCAGTATATTGCCATTTATTTCCTTCAGAGTAAAATTGTGAAACCCTTTCCAATTATGGTTGAAAGAGGTTTGAATAGCTCTGGGAATTGGAAATGTGATGGGGAACTTTTCATCTCCAGACTACTGTATGAATCTGTGACACCCGCCATCTGCTTATCCAACATACTAAGGCTTGATGTAGGGACCTACAGTACTAAAAGTCTGAGCAGCTTCATCTTGAGCTAAAGAGTAAACACTCTCTAGAAGGGACTGTAACAGACTCATACCCTTTGCAGATCAGGCGCAGGGTGAGACTTTTAACACACACTCACCAGTGGGTCATACATCCAATCTAGATTGGTACCTAGTACGTGAGAGATACCATCTGATCAACTCTTTGGTAATCTGTGTGAATTGACTTTGGTCTATCTTAGTCTAGGTCCCAGAAAATCTGTCTTATTTGAACTAGGATGGGGGTGACCAGCGTTTAGGCTAAGGTTTGGACTTGACAGAACCAAAATTTCATATGCTGATTTTATAAGCTTTCAACTCAAGATGGAGAAAAACCATGAGATCACCTGACCGCATCAAATTTCTGCCATCTTGGGCTGAATACAACATCCATCCTGGAAATAGAAAATAAGTCTCTTTCCTTTCTGGATGCAGCCTAGAACCAGTCCATCTTCACCAAAAAGGACCACCATACTTGGCACTAATTGACGCCTTTGCTGGTAGTCCCAGTGGAAAGGCCAGACTTGAATGGGCCATGAAGACTGGATTTTTCACTAACTCCTGGAGGTGGCTGCTGTTGGTCTAGGTTGCAGTTAATTTTCGGGGAGAAAATTACACTCTTGTCTGTGCTTCCCTTACTTCAGGGAGACAGAGATGGCTTTAGTTTCCAGACTCAGCAATACATTTATCTTAAATTTAAGAAATAATAGTTTAAAAGAAAATTCATTATGACTGTAACTTACTGATGGTTTGCAGTAATTAGTGCACATGAGGGACTGGGAAATTGACAGAAAGAAGTGTTTTCTGCCACCACCACTGCACAAACTATCCTGGACTTTCATGTAATATTACGTTCAAGGTACGTAACATTCTGTAGCTGAATGGGAACTGCATTCTGTTCTCTGCCTTTCAGGAAGTGGAATGCATCTTGTAGTACAATCCGCTATCTTGGGGAACTGCAAGTAGGATCCATTGTCTTTCACCAATGAGGCCCTGGTTAAAATCTAACTCAGAGCTCTGATCCTGCAATTGGATCTTCACCTGCATCTGGCTGAAGCCCTGTTGATGTCAACGGAGCTATATTCGGTGCAGGGATCTGTGCTAGAAGCCCCGCCCCTCTTTGGAGCTCTATTTAGTTTAATGGGGCTAGCAGCTCTGATTGTAGGACTGGTCAGTAAAGCTCTTGTGAAATGATCCTACAGAACCAAAATATTGGAGAATTACTGTAGATATTTTAAGTTTGATTACCAGAAAAATAACCAGTCATTTCATTTATTAATTCTTTAATGAATCCTCTAGCAAACAAGAGCAGCAAACAGAGGAGTTTTGTGAGCGACTTCTCCAGGTGAAGGAGGAGCGACTACGTGACCCTTGGGGTGAATTTGTTGTCTGCTGGTTAGTTTGTTGTATGTTTGCTTGTTTGAAGTTTATAGTGTGGTCTGTTTTGGGGCCTGTGTGCTGAGCCAAGAAGACTGCTAGGTTAAACTGAGAGCTTATTCATGAGGCTCTAGCCTACCATCCTTTAATCCCTAATCCTGTAAAGATCCCTTCGGGGGTGGGACTAACTCAAGGAGAAGTGGGGTTTAAAAAGTCAGCTCTTCAATGACCAGAGATGTTAGAGACCAGAGGGGTTTTGCTAGGGAGTTTAGCGAGGAAGTGAGAGAGCCAGGTACATCCAACAAACAGACTCTAAACTAACGTCGCACAAAACAAACAAATAGTAAGCCCTACTGAGAGAGTAAAAATAATGCAGGACGTAGACGAGTGGGGCTATCAAGTTTATAGCATTAAATTCAGCATGTACAGTTACCTGCCTTGTGCGCAGGTGGCGTATGTGTGCATTCAGTGCAAGCCACGCATGGCCCCCAGAGACTGAGGTTCTTGAGACCAGACAGGCTGAACTGGAGGAGCTAAGAAAGACAGAACGGTACATAGATCAGACTTTTGGGGACACAGTAGAGCAGTCCCACCCTCTATCTGACAACCTCTGTGCTGTTGAGGAGAATGAAAGTCTCGAGTAAGGAGAACATCAAGTTAGAGCAGAGGGAAACAATCTCATGTTGGGACCCTCCTTCCAGATGACGTCATGGTGTCCTCTCATGCTGAGAATACCCTGCCTGGGTTATCAGGAAGAGACAGGTTATAATAATGGGAGAACTCAATTGTTAGAAATATAGATAGTTGGGTTTGTGATGACCAGAATAACCAAATGGCGAATTGTCTACTGAGTGTGAAGGTTGCAGACCTCTTGAGACATCTAGATAGACTCATGGGCAATGCTGAGAAGAAGCTGATGGTCATGGTACATGTAGGTACCAATTGACATAGGGAAAAGTAGGAGAGAAGTCTTGGAGACCAAATATATGCTGCTAGGTAAGAGATTAAAACTCAGAACCTCCATGGTAGCATTCTCTGAAATGCTTCCAGTTCCATGTGCAGGGCCAGTTAGGGAGAATTGCAGGGGCTCAGTGCAAGGATGAGACAAAGGTGTAGGGAAGAAATGTTTAGATGTATTAGGAACTGGGGAGCCTTTGGGGAAAGAAGGAGCATAGAGGAAGGGTGGACTTCACCTAAACCAAAACAGAACCAGGTTGCAGGGCATGTAATATTAGAAAGGTCATTAGAGAAGTTTTTAAACTAAGAACTGGGAGGGGAAAGCTGACAGGTGCAGAGAAGCACGCAGTTTGGACAGAGTGATTCCTTAGGGGAGAATTTATTAAAGAGAATACTCTATATTCCAGTAAAGAGGAGAGGATAGAAGTTGATAAAGTACAGGTAGGAGGAGGAGAAGGGAAACAGTCAAATGAAAGAGTCCCATTCAATTTCATCACATGAAGGCCGACCTCTAAATATTGAGAAATGGATATACAAATGCTAGAAGTCTAAATACTAAGATGGGTGAACTTGAATGCCTGGTATTAAATGAGGATATTGACAACAACTTCCATATGAGGAGAGATTAAGAAGACTGGTACTGTTCATCTTAGAAAACAAATGACTAAGGGGAGGGGATATGATAGAGGTCTATAAAATCATGAGTGGTGTGGGGAAATGAATAGTGAAGTGTTATTTATCCCTTCACATAGCACCAGAACCAGAGGCACCCAATGAAATTAATTGGCAACAGGGTTTAAAACAAACAAAAGCAAGTATTTCTTCACATAACACCATCAACCTGTGGAACTCATTGCCAGGGGTTGTTGTGAAGGCAAAAGTATAACTGTGTTAAAAAAATAATTAGATGAGTTCATGGAGGATAGGACCATCAATGACTATTAGCCAAGATGGCCTGTGTGTCCCTAAACATCTGACTCTAAGAAGCTGGGAGTGGATGACAGAGGATGGATCACTTGATAATTGCCCTGTTCTGTTCATTCCCTCTGAAGCATCTGGCACCGGCTACTGTTGGAACACAGGATACTGGGCTAGATGGGCCATTGGTCTCACCCAGTATGGCCATTCTTATCTCCTTAATAATGAATGAATGGGGAGTCTTAGGCGACTTTAATAACCGGGGTTACTAGCCCCCTAAAATGTATATATGTGCGGTAACTGAAGTACAGCTGGATTAGTCTTTAGCTACTGAATGGCTGCATTCCGTAACATTTTTCAAAGTTGCATCTGGCAGAACTCCCAGAGATTTGATTACACATATAATTATCTTAACTTGAAAATACAGAATCTGGATGCCTGTATTGCGGGAGACATAATGTATTAATGGAATCATAGAGTTTAAGGCCAAAAGGGACCATTAGATCATCTAGCCTGATCTCTTGTATGACAGAGGCCAGAGAATTTCACCCAGTTACTCCACTGTTAACTTGTGTTTGTCTAAAGCACATCTTCCAGAAAGACATCCACTCTTGATTTGAAAACCTCAAGAGATGGAAAATCTACCACTTGCTTTGGTAGTCCCCCTCACTCTTAAGAATGATCACTCTCACTCTTAAGAATTTGTACCTGTTTATAGCTTGCAATTGTCCACTTTTAAATGTCCAGACATGATTTCTTCTGTCTTTCTCTGCTAAATTAAAAAGCCCATTAGTATATGGCAGGGGTCTCAAACACGCGGCCCGCGGGCCATATGCAGCCCGCGGAGCTCTTCCCTGTGGCCTGCCGGGCTCCCTGCGCCCTCCCCTCGCCTTCCCCCCATTTTTTTTTTTTTTACCCCCAGGCAGTTCCCACCGCCAGACAGCTGTTCTGGCAGTGGGAACTGCCTGGGGGTTTAAAAAAAATGGGGGGGGGGGGCGCAGGGAGCCCGGTGGGCCGCAGGGAAGTGCTCCGCGGGCTGCATGGGAAGAGCTTCGCGGTTTCCGGGATGGACGGGGGAGAAGCGGGAAGCCATGTGCACAGGGGGAGGAGACGGAGAAGGGGAGGGGCCTAATGGAAGGGGTGGAATGGGGGCGGGGCGGGGGGCAGCGAGGGGGTGGGGTCAGTGATGCGGCCCTCCGGCCAATGCACTAGTCCTCATGCAGCCCTCATGTTTAATTTGAGTTTGAGACCGCTGGTATATGAGTTAAGTACCTTCCTGGGAAGAACATACACCACAATCAAGTCACCTCTCAATCTTTTTTATGATAAAAAGTTTCTCCTGGTAAGACGTTTTTTCCAGCCTTCAAATACTTTTTTGGGCTCTTCTCTGCATCCTCTCCTAATTTTCAATATCCAGTATGAATGGGCACTAATCCAAAGCTCTACGAACATGTCACTATGCTCAAATGCATCCTAGCCATCATAAAGGTACTATACCAAATGGGCCTCTTCCAATGCCTACTGAAATCAACGGGAGTCTTTCCATTGACTTCAGTGAACTTTGAGGTAGGCTGTGTGTCTCTGGAACTCTTGTAGTTGTTGGACCACCATTTAAGACATCCAATTCATAACGATAGAGGAACAAACAAAGATAAGTCCCAGGCCGCCTTTATTTTCATGAATGCTAGATTAAAGCGCTGCCAACATTTTGTTTACTCTGCTGTTGCTATTCTGTAAAGTCACCTGCAAAACGACATTCTCTCTGATGGATTTAGGCATTTAAATCAATGTGGCAAAAATACCCTACCATAGTATTTAAAAAAAGAATATATAGTCGAAACAGGTTTCTGCAAACTCTCCTTCAGCCACTGTGTTATTTGTGGGGTTGTTTTTTGTTTGTTTGGGGTTTTTTTAAGCAAAAACTCCCAGCTCATGTCTGAGAGCCAGGAGTTTTCTCATGATGTAATTGTTGTATAAAAATTACTGGCAGGACATACACAGATCCCTCACACATCACTAAGCTTTCCCACTAAACAAGAAACATATTTTAACTCCGGGATTGGTTTTACAGGAAAGAGTTTAAACTAATCAAAAGCCATTCCATTGGTTCAGTTGAGGGCCAGGTGCATGGACTGCAAAGCGCTCCTTAAAAAAAAGTGGGTGTGTAGAATTAGTATGTTGGATCTGAGTTTAGGAGGTTCTTTTTAAATATTCTTTATTTCTCACAAAATATTTGAAAGTTTTAAAAAAAAGCATATTTTAGTCTCAGTGCAACAACATGTTACACATATGCAGACATGGTCTGTCATTTTATACCCAGGCTTTCCAAGTTAAGGCTGGCAATTGGGAAAAAAAGCCACAGTTTTGTTTTATAAAGAACAATGGTTACTGAAAAGTTTCCTCTAACAAAGCATCAAAATTCTGAATAGCTGCACTCAGATTAACCACAGATCTGACACAATTTCAGATCTAGAGGCTGATTAACTTTGACTCATAGTATAAAAGGCCCATGACCAATTATTATTCAGAAAAAATCCTGCTGTTTAGCCAAAGAGCATACAGTGCAATCCAGTACTTGATGTGCTTGTGATAAACGTTCACATGACAAGGTTATTTGGTGTACAGCGGCTAGAGTGGTTGTCATAGCAACCTGTTCACAATGCCCATAAATCTGATGTGTAGTTATCCTTGCTGTGTATGCAAAAAACACAAAGCCAACTCAAGCAGTTTAATTTCCAGCACTGACTGTCACAAAAAAAATATTCTAAGGTAATAGACTTCCCTGTATTATATTCTTTCACAAGAAAGGCACTCAAAAAGCTGAAACACTCTCTTGAAAGCCAAAGAGACTTTAAAGACAATCATTATGGGAGAGAGTGCAGGTCACCATTAATATCAAGCATGACAAAAAAGAGAAATCTGTTGAAAATCTGAGCCTCAGTTTATTGATTGTTTTCTGTTACCCAGGCAAACAGCTGAGTGTAAGTTAAAAATAACCTTCTTTCTTTCTTTGTGTTCCAGAAATGATTAGCTGAAACACTCTGGAGTCAGATGTCAAGTAGGCTGTGATAAAAGGCCCTTCCCCATAGCAAATTATAAACCGAGGCTCTCTTATTGTCAAGCACATGATAAACTTCAAGAGAAAGGTAAAGAGATTGCTTACTTCTGAAGGGGAAGAGGGTGGTTTGGAGATAAAGGCATTGGACTGGGAGGAAGGAAACCTGTGATTCCATTTCAGCTACCATCAACCTCTCCAGTGTGACTAAGTTGCTTAAATTCGGTGTGTCAGTTTTCCCATCTGTAAAATGGGGAGGTTTTCCTACTTCACAGGGATAAGATGATAGTGATAGCCCCTTGCCCCCATCAGAAGAAATAGGAACCAGGAGTAAAAGCACCTACTTCCACCTTGCGTAAAGGGGAAGCACCAGATCACTCCCACAAGCACAATGCCTTCCTAAGCTCTCCTTGGGCCACTGAGTCTCATTCCAATGCAGGGCTCTGTCTACATGGTACAGCTTGGCCCTGAGGGAGCTATAGAGGAGATGACTTTCTAAATCTTGTATTTGGCACCTACAATAGACTGTACAATGAGCGATGCACTAGAAATACATATCTATGTATTTGTTATGAGGGTAAAGTCATTTGAGATCCTCATATGGAAAATACAAAGTATTATTGTAATGTGGAATTGCTTATATATAGATACCGCTCTAGGATCTTGCATACAACCAATGTGGGAAATCTCCAGACTCAAAACTCACAGCTGTTTCTTCCACTAGAGGGCATATTTTTCCATCCTTTGTGCTGAATAGAATTTATTCTCTACCCATTGCTCCAAAGACCTGTTACTTTCACACGAAGATCCAAAAGACTATTTAAAATATTGAGAGAATGCCCCAAAAGTTACAGAACCTTCTGCTCTGCGAGGAGGCTAGTAGATGGTTGGTGATCAGTAAGGATGCAATTTTGTCATGGAGGTCACGGATTCTGTGACTTTAAGAGACCTCTGACTTTTTGGCTTCAGCAGTACACCGCAGCTGCAGCGGGGGTCCCAGAGCTGTCAGCCACCCCAGATGGGGCTCAGGCTTCAGCCCTGGCCCAGTGGTCAGCCTCCCACCCCCTATTATTTAGTAAAAGTCAGAGACAGGTTAAAAAAAATGGAGATATGCCAATCTCCTAGAACTATCTTGAAAGGTCATCGAGTCCAGTCCCCTGCCTTCACTAGCAGGACCAAGTACTGTCCCCTGACAGATTTTTGCCTCAGATCCCTAAACGGCCCCCTCAAGGATTGAACTCACAACCCTGGGTTTAGCAGGCCAATGCTCAAACCACTGAGCTATCCCTCCCCCCCATGGAAGGTAACAGACTTCCATGAAATTTTGTTTATTGCCTGCGACCTGTCCATGACTCTTACTAAAAATAACCGTGACCAATTCTTACCCTTACTGATCACCAATTGTGGAGACTAAAAAGTTCCAGGTATATCTCTAAACTCAAAAATACCATAAAACGATAAAGAATGAGAAACAGATGAAGAACACTATCATTTAGTGTATTCAGCGGGGGGGAGGGGGTGTGGAGGATAGAGACTTGCAATAATATTTAGAGACTTTTAAAATATGTACAACTTGTCAACATACACAATAGGAAGTAAATGGTAAAGTAAAATTAATAGGGGCAGACAGAAAATTTTGGACAGCCCTGGCCAGGAAAGTAGCTCTGTAACTCAGTAGACCAAATATTGACTACTGTCTAGAGGTCAGATCCAAGTAACAGTGCTTAACAAATGTGGGCAGAGAACTCCATTTGACTTCCTTTCAAACCTCCTGGCTGGTAACAAGTGGGATGTTCAGCAGACATCCATTGGATTGAATGGGCCAGGACACGGCCTTTACGTTGAGGTTTGCCACTGCATATCAATGAGAGATGCAATCCAAGGGCATTTTGTGAATTCCTGTGATTCCCAGGGCCGGATGAACTCTCCTGTGGGCACGGCGCTATTAAATTTTGTGGGGCCCCGTCTGAGGGGATGCAGGCTCTGGGAGGGAGTTTGGGTGCGGGGCGGAGGGTGCAGGCTCTAGGCTGGGGCGCAGGAGGGGGTCAGGGGGTCGGCCCTTACTTCAGGCAGCTCCCGAAAGTGACTGGCACATCCCTCTGGCAGCGACTCCTAGGAGGAGGGGCCAGGGGGTCTCTGCGGTGCACCGCTGCCCACAGGCACCACTCCCCACAGCTCCCATTGGCTGCAGTTCCTGACCAATGGGAGCTGAGGAGTCGGCACTCAGGGCAAAGGCAGCATGCGGAGACATGCCCCACCCAGGGGCCGCAGGGACGTGCTGGCCGCTTCTGGGAGCAGCATGGAGCAAGGGTGGGCAAGAAGCCGCCTTAGCTCCACTGTGTTGCCAGCGGTGGCTGGGGACCCCTTAAATCGCTCGGGCCCCTGGGAAATTGTCCCCTTTGCCCCCCGTCAGCTGGCCTGTTGCGGGGCCCCCCTTAGCCTGAGGCCCTGCGCTGCAGCACCTGAAGGCCCTGCGTTAATCCAGCCCTGATGATACCGATGCTTATGTCCCTGACCCTCCCATACCTCCCCTCTAAAAGCATGCTCAGAAATGTTGTTGCTATTACCGATACATCTCTCTATATCCATGTACGTGTCCACAAGGTCCAGAGCACATATTTGAGCACTTTCCTATGGTTATTTCCATAGACACCATTATGAATGTTTCTTTCTCCAGAAAAAAGTGAGGTTTCCAAGACTCAGGATGGGCCATTCTTTTGGGGTCTCAGGCTGTAACTAGAACAGCACTCTTTTTCTCTCTCACCCAACACTCAAACCACACTCAACCTCAAGGACCTTTTTGCCACCCAACATGGAGATATTCTCTTCTTGATACAGCAGAATTTGAGCACATTCTCAAGAGAATAGAAAGGAAACTCTCTGAAGCAAATTCTGCAGCTGCAGTGAATATTCTTGATCACTGTTTCCTTCTGTCTCTTCAGATCAAGAATCTAGTTTATTGGCACTTTGACAGAGCTCGGGCAGCTGGATGCCTATTCCAGGAGTTGAAGGCAGCTGAGGTCTTGTTGACCATCTTTAATTAAGACTTGTATGAAGTCAGGAGGTGGCCAGGAGAGCCCTCAGGTTCCCTGTGTAGGCCTTGATTGCTTATAGTGACCTCTTGGAGCAAATCTCACAGCACAGCCCATCATGATCTACTGTGAGGCACAGGGTATTGCAGTGTGGCTTGTGTGAAATCAGAAGAATAACACCAAGGAAATTTGGAAGGAGTGTATGAGAGGGAAAACTATGTCCTCTGAAACCAGAAACCACAGGACTCAAAGCCCAGATGTGTCAATCGAGGTGTGCGGTGCTCGGCACCAACAGCACCAGTTCCAAAAACTTTTAGCAGAAAGCATCAAGCATCTGAAGCACTGGATGGACATGAAGGATGCACTGCGACAAACAGCTGACTGGAAACAAGATGAGTCAACGTGGGCTCAGCACAAGCTGGGTCGCAATGCTGCTGAAAGCTAGACACACAGTGACCCAGGGAGAGTTTATTTGCCCATATAGGTCAGTAATATCACTGGTTAGACCTACATTTCATTGCAGGGGCTGGTGGCAGATGCTCATGGCTGGATCCCATGGTCTAGAAATATTAGTCCAGGAGTTCTCACCTTAGCTGTATGCAGTTTGAATCCATGAGCTGGGGATCCCAACCCTATCTAATGGTCCAGTGATTATCAGAACTTGCCTCATACATGGAAATCTCTCCCAAATCCTCCTTTGACCACCCATACCCATCACAGTGTGTGAGCACCTGGGGTGTAATCTCGATGGCCCTCAACACCCACTTTGTAACTCATTGTGTCCAAATCCCTTTGGCATTGGGGTTAACTATGTGATGTAATGTACCTGTTCCCGTTGGTGTTAAAGACTGGCTCTCTGGACTGACCAGCTGTGCAGGGATTATAACATATTGCATACAGAATGTTCATTTTATACCACCAGCTCTTAAGATGCCAAGTTGCCACAGTGCCATGTTTTTAGTGAAATGGAGCATTCCCAAAAGGATTATTACCTTACACTGAGAAAACGTGTTACTGTACCACCACGTGTTACTTTACCACCACCAATAATTTTTGGACAGAGAGTCACAAAAACCTTGATATGTGTCGTCTACGAGATGCGGTCAAAATGTGTCACAAGGAGGCAACAAAGCTGTCTCCTGGTGGAAGGCAAATGTTGCACTCAAGGCTTATCCCATAGCAGGAAAATAGGAGACTGCCAGTTTCTAAAGAGAACTGAAACACCTCTAAAAGCCCACAGTACTAAAAGCAGGCTGACTGGTTTCCCTAATAAGCTAAAGAGACATTGTACAAAACCGGGGAAAGAGCCTGTCTTTGCCACATGGATTCCTTAGGGGTTTCACAGCTGCATGTGCTAAACGCATCCTGGGGAGGTCCATAATGCTGTCCCAGCCCTTTGTCCCGTTCCAGAGGAAACGCATGTGACTTTGCCACATGTGCTGTAGGGCCTTTGGGGAGTCACAGAGTATGCTCAGTGCCTCCTCGATGTACTTCTCCACAGCTGGGGAGAGAATTAAGACCCGAAGACACTCTCTTGGCACATACTGTTGATTGGGGAGCTGAAATCTGGCTGCATCAGGCCAAAGATCCCACTCTGATGTCACTTGGAGTGGAGACAACAAACTCCCTAGCAAATCTCCCTCTCCAGGCAGGGTGAAAAAATATTTTGTTTTAAACCAAAAAAATCCAGGGCTTTGGTGCATCTCACTTTTTCCCCCTCCTTGCTGGAGCTCCATAGGTGTAAAGTGAGCTCAGAGAGTAACTCAGTGGGTGCAAATGCCAAAGAACTGAAATTGGAAGGGAAAAGTTAACAAGAAACCCCTATTTTCGCCTCTATTGCTAAAAGGTCATCAGGGTGATGATGATCTGCATTTCAGCACCAGAGGGCAGCTCACAAGAGGATACCAGAGACAAAGAAGAGAGAGACCTGTTAAAACAATAAAATTCAGGACGCCTGAACCAACAGTGCATACCACTGGAATCCTCCAAGTTCCTGTTTAGTTTTCTGAAGATAGTGATGATTTATAAGGTTGGCTTTTTTTTAAAAATGAGACTTTAAAGCACATTACCTCACTTTGCAATAATTCATAACTCTGGAATGAAGGCAAACTGAACAAAATGGAGGTATTGCCCTCTGATAACATGGTGGACGAACGAATAAAAAATTAGAGGCAACCAGCCTTTTGAACCATTGTATTAGAAAAAAAAATCTCTAAAAAAATACTTTTAGGTGGTGGCCTATCCAATTTTTTAAATGAGCTGTTGAAAATACAAATATGTGCAGCAGAGAATGAAAAGCCGCTAGTCAGTCAGTGGGGAAAGTAATGTAAACATGGGACTGATATAAAATTGAGAGTGAACTCAAATAGAAGCGCTGGAATTGATCCCTTTTTGGTTGCAAATTAACATTTCTCTGTGTTTTAAAAAAAATGCCATTTGTAATAAAAAATGATAATCTCTTGTGTGAAATCCTGGCTCCACTGAAGTCAATGAGAGTCTTGTAAATGACCAAGGTTGGAATTTCACCCCTTACGTTTATGTATATTCTCTTTAATCTCAGATGACCCATTTACAAATTACACTCGGGGGTCACTTTACCTGCCACTGAACTGCAGTCCTTTCTGGGTGAGGCGACGCAGCTGCACAACCCCCCCTACAGTATATCATCGAAATGGAAGGTGAGATTTTTGGCCAGCAATTGACGGAGTTGTAATGGGATGGATCACCATGCAAATATCTGCTACAGGTACCTTTGCCAAAAAAGGACCATGGGATCTTTAATGACAACAAGTAGAAAGGTCATCAGTGTTACTCATCTATTACCACCATCATGCAACATTGGTGGAGGGGGAGAAGGGAAAAAAGCCACTTATTGAATCAACAAAAGAGTCCAGTGAAACACCAACAACTCAACCTCAGGAAATAAACAATCCCATAATTAACACCATCCTACAAATGAAACCAAAGAAACTTGTGCTGTAGGGTGATGCAGATTTGCTCTGAGGAATAGTTAGGGGAAGAGCATTCTAGAGTCAAGGGCCATCAGTGAATTGGTCCTTGCCTTCCATCCTTTCTAGATTGGGCCTACAGAAGATCTGCAGCTCCAGTTCTGCAGATCTCTATTCTTTAATGAAAAGAAAGTGGGCAAACCAATTCCCCTTGTGGCTTGAAAGGAGCAGAAATCAGTATGGCAGCTTCCATTAACCAAAGGAAAAAAGACATCTTCAGCATTTGGAGCACATTCCCATGAAAATCCAGAAGAGGGAGACCAAGATAGTTGTGGGTTTTTTGTGTGGGCTCCACCACAATAGTAAACAACAATACTTTACACTTCCTGACACTTTTCATCCAAGACATTCCAAGCACTTAACACATAGTATTTAATGAAGACCCGATATCCCTGTGAAGATTGCAAGGCACTGTCCTTTTCACTGCATGTTTGAACAGAGCTTAGCACAAAGAGGCTCCAGTCCTGATTGAAACCTCTGTTACAAACAACAACTCATAAAATTGTTGCCCTAGATAAGTATGTTCACATCCCATTGACCTCAGTGGGAGTTCAATGGGAGGGTACACAGAGATCATCAAAGTCACCCAGTAAGGATTGCGCAACAGTGGATACAATCCAGGTCTTCTGACTCCTTTAACCATGAGAACCTTTTTGTTTCCCATCATCAGGGGCAGAATCTGACCCCCTGTTTTAAAAGTTAGCTGATATTTAGTATCCAAAGGAATATCATCACCATAAATGACTTTTTTTTTTAAGGCCAGTCACATTAGGGGTTTAAAACTCTTTAAAAAATTAAATATTTTCAAAATGCACATTGAACCGAAGGGCCTTGTAAAGATTACACATCGCCCCACCTACATTTTTGTATGTTAAAGAAATGGTCTATATGCCAAGAACTACATACATGTCTGCACACAGTTCTTGCTTAGTTCCATTACCAGATAGAATAAAATATGCTTTTATTCAGCGGAAACATGAGCAGTCTAAAGAAAACTCTTTCCACTGAAGTATTAGAGGGCCTGGGATTACCATGAGGCCTCTCACTTGGGCCTCTAAGTGGATTCTCCCTGGGAAACAGGAAGTTACAAAAGCAGATGTCTGCAAGACACAATTGCCCATTTCCCCCCCCCAGTGGCAAGGTCACCTCATGTTGCTGAGTGAAGAAACCACGGCAGCACAATATAATATCTAGAGGCACTCGTTTCAGAACACAGCATTCTTTCATTTTCCAATCACAGCCTTCAGAATTTCTTCACACACACCTTATTAAACCACAACTAATTATCAAATATTCAACAAAGACTTTACAGTACCGCGCAGACTGAGCTGTACAGATGGAGCCCTCAGCATGTGGAGCATAGTATACACCCAGGAGCAGGGATGGTTTGAAATTGCAAAAACACAAGCTGAGGCGGCGAAGTTCGCTAGTTTGACCCAGGAAACTTGGGGGTTGATGTCTGAGTACTTACATTTCAGCTTTAAAGACCTGTGATCGAATCTTATTCCGGGTAGGTCTATACTGGAGTCACCGCATCTGACTACAGCTCATGTAGACAGACCTGAACTAGCTCAAATCTAGCTAGCTCGGGGGCTGGAGCAGTGACGCCCGAGTAATTACTTGGGCAGCCTAGCCGGTTTTGAAACTCTCACTGCGGCAGCTTCATCACTAGATTTAAGCCAGCTGTGGTGTGTCCACAATCTCACCCTGTGATCCCAGCACAGACATACCCTTAGTTAACAAGTAGAATAAATGCAGGGGCTTCAACTTAATCCCTTAACAGATATTTGTCCACATCGATTAATAACTTTTAAGGCCATCCATTGCGATCATCTATTCTGGCCTCCTGCACGACACAGGCCATGAAATTTCACCCAGTGCTGCCTGCATGGAGCCCAGTAATTTGTAGCTGAGCTGAAGCCACCCCACGGTTTAGCGTGACTTTCAGAATCTGCTGAGGACGGAAGGATCAGTACGAAAAATTCAGGTTGAAAGAACTGAGATCCATTGGCAGAGAGGGGTGTCTATTTATAAACACTGAGTAAGAACCAATGTTCCCTCTAATTTTTGACAGGCCGTGTGCGCAAAACATTTATTCTATGCAAATTGTTGTGCTTCTGTGCAAATTTTTGTGCGCACAGTGTTTCACTGTGTGCGCGGGGTTTAGGATCTGTGTGCGCGCGCACACGCGCACAGCTTAGAGGGAACAGTGGTAAGGACTTCATCAAAATTAGATGATGCAATGTCTTCCAAAAATACACCCAATGAAGAAATGCCTACATCTTCTCCACATTTTCTCTGTGGTGTCCACTGACTTTCTGTTCTGTATAATGACTTTTTTCTTATGGTTAGATGCCAAACACTGCTCTGGCTGCTAACACTAGTAGCATTATTGAGCTGGACTGTAATCCTAGAGGGGCTGGTAGCAATTCAAGCATTGCAGGCTGGTGGCGATGCGAGCATTAAATAAAACGGGCCAGATCCTCAGTTGCTGTGGAAGGGTCATAGTCCCATTGATTTCAATGGAGCTACGATGATTTACCCAAAAGCTACAGCTAGCATATCCCTGCCGCTAGCGCTGGCTACTGCTCTGTGTTCCGATACCCCTATTTGAGCGCATGCAGGAGGAAAGAATCATGGAATAATAGAAATGTAGAGCTGGAAGAGAATACAGTGCTCACACTCCTCTCTTTCTCAAAAGCCTAGCGAACAGTCTTTTTCCTCACCCTACCTCATGTTGCAGGGCAGAAAGATCTATTGGGAGACTTCAGCATATGGAGAATGGGGAAGAAGCAGAGAGGAGAGGAGAGTCATTCACTCTGAAGGGACTGCTCGTTTTCCCCCTCATCCCCGGGGATGTTTTAAATCCTTCTTTAGACATACAAGTGTTTTAAATAGATGGTAATGATGGACCCTTTCCATTTTCAAAGCTGTTTAACTGACATTAACTAATTAACCCAGACAACTTCACTACCATAAAGTACTGCAGGTGAAATAGCATGTGCCAGTCTGTGGCTACGGCAGTTGAGACAAAGATTAGTTGAAAGATTTGTCCAACATCACCTTGCGAGTGAATGGCAGAACTGGGATTAGAACTCTGGATTTTAGAGCCTCTAGTTTGGCATTAGGTACTGTAGCCCGTTCAGCTTTCTCGTCAAATATTCCATATACTGGGCCTATGAGCTATTTAGCTCATCTGAGCTAAATTCTTCCCAGAGAAACTCAAGGGCAATGGGAGTTGTGCCCAAGTGTTGGGGGCCTGATTCAAAGCCCACTGAAGTCAATGAAACATCTCCCATGGATCAGACCCAGAAGAAAGACAGTGCTAGAATCTATGGTCCTAAACCTGGTCCCAATGAACTTAATGGGAACTTTGTCAGTGAATTCAAGACAGCCAACAACTCATGTTATAGGATGGCAGAGTCATCATATCATATACCTTTTCTCCAAAGAAGAGAAGGAAATGATCTCACTGATTATTACAGGAAACAAACATCCCTTTTGCCCATGCTTAGGTTGCCTGGGACAGACAGTGAGGAAGATAACACTTTAGTTGCCCATAAAAAAAGAGAAAGCAAGAGCAAAATTTTCCAGAATGCATTTTTCCAATATGCTGTGTAGCGAGTATGAAGCAGGAAAAAAACCACAGAAACAGAGCCCAATAAAGACATACAGAATTAGCGTGCCTTTAACCAGACCTGCAATATTGGCTTGTGCAGGGAAAATTCCTTTCTTTCCTTTTGCTCTTTCCCTTTAGCTCATTTTCTCTGAAAGTAATTGGGAAGACAAAAGTAATAAGCTGGAAGAATTTTTATTTTAAAAAGGTAGAGTAATCCTACAAGACAACTGTCTGAATGAAAATTGCTAGGGCTGTGTAAGTCACCACGCATGTTTCATTTCCCCCAATGAAGCAAAGCCAATAAAGAGGAGGGCTGCTTGACTCAAATCTTGTCTGAAGTGATATTTTAGAAACGTATTTTCTAAACAAAGAATTCCCATTTTATCGCTGCTAGGCCGATTGCTGCACGGAGTTGGAATAACTTCTGCAAACACTCGCCGCCTCGTTTGGTTTGGGCTAGTCACACCTATAACAAGTGTTCTGGGGCTTGTATGTAACCTGCTGGCTCTTGTTAAACTCCGTCGCAGCCTTTGATGTACGCGAAACAATATTGCAAATCCCCTTACCACACAAATCATAAGATTGACTAATAAAAATACAACATTGCGTATAGAATAATGAGCTCCCAACGGGTAGAGAGAAAGTTCTTACACACGGAGGTGCACACAGGCCTGTATTAGTGCAGTTTGATTGGATAACTGGAAAATTATGTCCTGTAATTACTAAGCAAACATGAGATGGAACGACAGGGAAATGCAATGAAATGAGGTTTTAGCGTGGAAGATGAATTTTCAGAGAGTGCAATTTGGAAGGAACATATATGAATCACACTTACAGCTTTGAAATACAAGCGATCCATTGATTTAAAATTGAATGTTGTGTTCATTTAGTACTCTAAGACCTGCATGGGGCAGTGTAGACTAATGACTAGAGTGGAAAAATTGGAGTTTGAGCTGCTATGTTCTGTTCCCAAATCTGCTACTGTCTCATTCTGTGACCACATAGAAGACACTTAGGCACACATTTATAAAAGCGTCCACTAATCTGGGTGCCCCAAGTTGGGCACCCAAAAATATACACCCCCAAATTACTGAACAGTTTTCAAAATGTGGGCCTTAGCCTATATATACACCTCAGTTTTACTCACCTGGAAGCTGGGTGGTAAGAATATCTACAAGTAACTACCCCCACAAGATGTTGTGATAGTTTATTAGCTAATGTTGCAAAGTGCTTTAGGATCTTGGAAGGAAAGGTGCTATTTATTACAAAGAACAAATATTATTGCTAGAGACTTACAGATGGCTGTTGCCTGGCATTGAAATGAAACATTCAGTGTAAAGCCTCCTTTTCCAGTTGATCATAACTTTAGCAAACATATTATTTTTGGGTTAAAATTTGTCATGGTTGGTCTCAGCCCAGGGGCAGTTTTATTAGGAAAGCATCATAAATTCTGTTCAGACATTTTTTGAGTTCTGGATTTGTTAAAAAATAAAGCTTTCCCACATGGTTTTGTCCAAACTTGACTTTTTTATAGAGCTCACCGCTACCTAAAAAAATTGAGCCAATCTCGAAGACTGTATGTAAGGTAAATTACTGAATGGAAAGTTATATAAGGAGGACCAATAAGTATTGTAGTATTTCTCTTACTCATTGACAAAAAGTAAGACCAAAGTCTAAGGCATAAGCACAGCATGGCAGGGTGGTATTTAAGCCTTCAACTTTGTTTCATTTTCTGATTGCAGTGCTCATGAATAAAATAATAATAAACAAACAATACCACCACCTAGCTCTTATAAAGTACATTTCATCCATAGATGTCAAAGTACTTTACAACAGAGGTCAGTTAATTTTACAGAGGGGAAAACGGAGGCAGAGATAGATGAAATGACTTGCCCAAGGTTACTCAGCAGGCCAGTGGCAGGAGCTGAGGCTAGAACTGAGGTCTCCTGAGGTACACTTCAGATTTTCATTATGGCAACAATGGCAGTTATTGGTATGGAATTATTAGTAACAGTAATACAGATCTTACCAAAGGACAGTGGATTGGCGTTCTGAAGTTCAGAGAGTTTAAAGGTCGTTCACCTTATCTGTCTCCCACTCTAAAGGCCAAATCCCACACACCCAGAAACACGGTCTCATAGTTACAATTAATGTAGGGGGGGCTGAACTGGGCAAAGTGATGCTAATTGAGTATTGTATTGAGTGAGCTTGTCCACACAAAACATCTTCTTATAATTGGCAGCAATTGCTTGTGTTCAGAGTGTTAGAGCAGTAACCTGGTAAACACCATGAAAGTCTCCAGAAGTGGCTGAGTTGTAATACAACTTCTTGAGGAAAAAGAGGTGGACAATTAATTTTAAGAAAACAATAAAAATATGAGAAAAAAATAGAGATGTAGGGGACCTACTAATGATGTGGAGGAGGTGGTTTGGTTGGGCCTTTTATTATCTCTTTTGTGTTCCGGTCCGAAACATCTGTCATCACTGAACTAGCTGATTATTCTTTAAAATTACTTCATATGGAAAAATTAAATAAAATGAAGCCAATAATCCTTTATAGATGATTAGGAAGAGGAACATTTTTCTGGGGGATTAGCTACAGATTCCTCTGCCTCTAACTCCCTGGCCTGCAGGAATCTATTGCATTCAGGACTACAATATATGAAAAAGCTTTTGAATAGCCTGAATTATTTATTTTTTAATAGTTGCCCACCATTTAAAAGCTTCACCTTGGCGCCCTGTGATTGAAGATCAAGCCTCGTTCAGTGTGACATTTTATTCTAACGCTACTTTTCCTGTCAGTTTCATGTGTGTTGCAGCATAGGCTAAAATACCACAAGTTACACTTATTTGTAAAGGGAGAGATTGACTAGCTAGGATTCCTCCATCACAGAGATTCCCTTTTCCTGTGTGTGGAAGGCACCTAGGCTACCCCCCTCCTCTTTTGTCCTTGCAAAGCCCATCCCATGGGGTCAGGGATTTGTGTATGGAGGGCTATAGGGAACAGAGGTGGAGTGTGCTGCACATTGGGTCTGGAGAGAGTTAATGAAGTCTAGGACTTTTCCATTGCCCCTTGCATGCTGAATACACCTCCACTTTAACAATAGCCAGAATGGGGAGTGGGGAATCCTGTGCCGGGGGGAAATTGAGGCTAGACATCCCAATAATTAGTTTCCATCTCATCCAAAAATCAAAGTCTGGAGATCCTAATATTTTGGGAAATCTACTTAAAAAAAATAAAGACTCAGATGGGTGTGGAGACCAAAATCCTCTCTACAGGAACTATAGAGAGAGGCAGAATGAACTTCCCATGCAGTACCCATCCAATTCCTGATGGGATCACCTCCAGGAAAAAAACCAAAGTGCAACCTCTATGCTCCCGGTCTGCCGGAAAGGGCGCAATTTAACATCATAATTGGGACTGATTTTGATACATAGTCTTGCAAACGTGTCCACATGGAGCTTAAATTGAGACCATTACAATCATTTTACATACTGTATGTCACCAGACAGCCACCAAATGGTGACAACATTTGCCAACAGCTCTAACAACATTAAAACAAGGGCTCTATAGCCTAACTGTAATTCCATGGACCATTCTAGCTTCCCCAGTGGCTGTTTGTGTAGTAGACCGTTGTCCACTGAGAACTGGATTGAAACCACCAGCAGGGGTTGTCTATACAAACCCTTCCTTCCTGGCAAACTGGGGTTCGTGTGGACCTAAAAATGTCCTAGTGCACTTTGAAACGGCAGTAGATTAAAGGACATTAGGGCTTTGGCCCTTAATATCCAAGCTGACTTAGTTGTCCAATTTGAGTTCCTGGTCAACCATTCATTATTAACATTCCTCTTTCATTTTACACTGCTTAGCTAGGGAGCATTGCTATGAATCTTTCGCTGAATATTGTCCGTGCTCAGCAGCAGTCAAACCCCACGAGGGGAAATCATGGCAAAAATGGACATGGAAGAAAAAGGAAAAGCAAAAAAAAAAGTGAAAAATATACAAAGTGCAATATGGTTTGTGTTGCACTTCAGAAATCAGTTATAAAATAGAGTTTTTTGAGACGAAAGATGGTTTTGTGGTTAAACCACTGAATTTGAACACATTTCTATGAAGCAGGCAAATATTAGCTGCTCAACAAATAATGTATTTGTTGGAATTTTCTCCATCAATTATTTAGTTATTGGAAAAAATACTTTCCCCTCATTGTTAGACTAGTACATGTAAATATACCCATTTTACAGATGAACTGTCTAAAGCTTTAGCTCAAATTGAAAAAACAACATACACACACAAATGACCATTGATTTAGGGTGTCTAATTTGAGCTGCCTCATAATGGCCATCTAAGAAACAATGGCACTCAAAAATCAGTGGCCATTTTGGAAAATATTAGTCCAAGGTCACATAGAAAATACACCCAGCTGTCCTCTTTCCCAGGCCCCTGCCTTAACTCCAAGAAAACACTGTTTCTCTGTGGTCTGAGTCTTGAATGACTTGAGCTAGTTGAATAGAAACCCAGCTAAGAAATGGTGCTTCTCAAAGGGCTTCCAACTTCATAACCTATTACAGGAAAACACCATCATTTTGACTATGCTTTATAGATGTCAAATCCTTCACAGGACTCAGTTTAAACTTTAGGCTCAATGTCAAAAATAATACAAAAAGCTGGCTGTAATTACCTCGGCTACGTTAACTTGCAATAAATTTTTAAAAATACCCCACATTTTAAAGGAATCTTGACTTGCTGCCCAGATATATATTTTTTCACCCTTTACTTGGAAACTTAAAGAAGGGAACAATTAATGAAAACCAATCGCTAGACAAGACGTGGTTTTCAGATCATGTTTGTTTTCATATCTTAAAGTAGCCCACCGTTTCTTAACATATATTTTATTCATAACAAAACCATGAGACATATTAGAAACACAGATCAGATGCTGGAAAGATACAAGGTCAGTCTTATTTTGGTCTGGTCTTGATGAACGACCTCCCCCATTCCCCATTTTTTTCCTTGTTGACTGCCCTAAGAGTTCAGCATTTTTACCGTATGTGGCTTGTTCTAATTAGGGACAGGGGATGTTGAATTGATAAAGTGCTCTCCTTCACTACCACTACCAGAGAAGGAAAATTAAACTCAACTTTCTGGAAAGTAAAAAACATTTGGTTAATTTCCCTACTCTGCCAGACTTAAAAAAACAAAAACAATCCTCCCCCCCCACCAAACCCCCCCCAAACACTAAAAACTTTCCCGTTTTCAGCAGAGACTGGAAGCAGAACTGTTGAAATGCCATGAAAAACATTGTTCTTGTCAGATTTGTTGCCTGAACAGAAGCAGGAAGTACCAGCCATTTAACGAGAACAGTCTTGTAAGACATCGAGCCCAGCTTTGCAGACTCGAGGGGTCTAGTTACATAGGAAAAGTACCAAGACTTTTAGGTGCTTAAGCTTATCCAACACAAATCTGACCTGCCCCCTGTACGCAGGTACAACCCTCATCCTGCTCCAAAACATTCACATACTGGACATGGTCAAAACTTACCCCTTCCTGGGATTTGGCTTTATAGTTCACTTACCCAACAAGATACAAGTTAAACTTTAGCCTAAGTTTTCTGCTGAGCTTGGCTGTTGCTAGGGCTTTTCCCTGCAGAACCCCCTCTTTCTTTGTCCCTAGTTTACTGTTCATCAGGGACACCTATACCCTTTTATTGTATGGATTGGAGCTGGTAGGACTTAGACTCATAGATTTTAAGGCCAGAAGGGACCATCATGATCATCTAGTCTGATGCAAGTCAGCAAAAATAACTCTTGCATCTTTGTGTAGAATTTTGGCACCTGATGGCACTCCCATGGAGGCTCCCAGAAACTGCCACTCATGTGGAAGCTGTTGAGGTTTTCCCATTGCTAATAAGCATTGCAGGACAACCACGTAAAAGAGGCAGATTCTGCTCTAAGCCCTGGTCTACACTACGAGTTTAGGTCGAATTTATTAGCGTTATTTCGATTGATCCGTGCACCCGTCCACATGACGAAGCCCTTAATGTCGACTTCTAGGGCTCTTAAAATCGATCTCGCCACTCCACCCCCAACGAGGGGATTAGCGCTTAAAGCGATATTGCCGAATCGATGTAGGCTTAGTGAGGACGCAATTCGACGGTATTGGCCTCCTGGATCTATCCCACAGTGCAACATTTGACCGCTCTGGACAGCAGTCTGAGCTCAAATGCTCCGCCCAGGTAGACAGGAAAAGCCCCGCGAACTTTTGAATTTCATTTCCTGTTTGGCCAGCGTGGTGAGCTGAGTTACACAGATGTAAGTCCAGAGTAATTACCAGCATTGGTGAAGTTACTTTGGAGTTGCACTGGTAAAAATGAGAGCTCAACATTTAGCCCTTAAATCATGGAGAGTTTAGGACCCTGTCCCATAATTACCATTTGGAAATTTAGACACATGGGTCTTCAGAGTAAATAGAAACTTGAGGATACCATCTATCTTTATTCCCAGAAGCAGCAGCTGTTAGACTCGTTAAGTGAGTTAAGGGACTTGGATTCCATGTTACTGCTACTTGCGTTTGTAGAGATAGATAGGGAACATGGAACACAGTCCATAGAATAAATTCAGTTGTGCCAAATATTCTTACTTGTCAGTGTGAGAAAGTAAGTCTCTGTGTTAGACCTAATTGCTGCCAGAAGCCAGCTTTATGGAAGTGATCAAAATGAGTAATTCTTTGAATCTCAGGGATCTGCTTCAAGAGGGAAACAAAGGAGCACACAGAGCTCTTTCCAAGGATTTAAAGACAAAGGTACCATCTTCCAAAAATCTAATGAACTACACAAAGAGGAGAACCTCTGGAGAGTGGAATAAATTTACACCTGTGCAGTACAACGTCGGTGATTTAGAACACACCACAGTTATGGCTGACCAGTTTTCCCATTGCTTTTCAAAATGCACACAGCTTAGATCATTCCGTATAGGTAGGGGCTAGTATTCTGATAGACGTGAATTTCAAATTAGCACAATTATTTATTGTAAGAAACTATGTGATTTCACAGTAGTAACTTGGTGTCACGCCTTTCTTCGGACTTGCTGATTGATCTTGGGCAAATCACTGCACTTCTGTTTCCCCTCAAACTCTTTGATCTGTCTTGTCTATTTCGATTATAAACGCTTTAGGGCAGGAACTGTCTCTGACTATGTGTATGTACAGCACCTTATACAATGTAGGGCCTCTAGGCAGCAGATTAATAAAAAATTATTTTGTATAATCATGATAAACTGACAATTATGGCATGACATGAAATAAAATAAAAAAAAACAGGGGTTCCACATTTCTTGACATATTTTGATGTTTCCAGGAGACATTCTGGTAAGTTTCAAGCCGAGAGGAATGGCCAATCGAATTGAAAAGAATGATCCTTTTTGTACAAACTACATACTGTTCCAAAGAGGAGGGAGTGTGGCAGGAGAGCCAAATGGACGGAATAAGTGTTGTAAGGTCTCTAGGATCAGAAGCATGGTTTCTTTGACAAGAGTACAAGTGGAAAGCAGTCACAGAAAATACAATGAGGTAAAAAACAACACAGAAGAAAAGGCAAATGGAAGCAACTCAGGCAGAGCTTTAGGAGAGTATGTGCTTTAAATAACGCCCGGTTTTTACATGTTTTTTTTAAGGTACGTTATACATTTTGTTCACCATCTCCTCATACAAAACATACAGGGCTTCATTTGCTTCTGGGTTATTCTTGTTTTATGCTTGTTTAGTCTCCTGGAGGACTAATGCTTTAGTCTAACTCAAGTTATCGGGCTCTGCACAGGAATAACTGGGTGAAATCTGATTGCCTGTAATGTACATGAGGTCAGACTAGATGATCTACTACTCCCTTCTGGCCTTTATTTCTTTCATTGAGTTTAAGATAAATTTTCATGTTCACAAGTGGAAAAACCCTGCTGTTTCACCCCCAAAATGCTTTTAGTCTGTAAAATAATGACTGTTTTTGTGACTGGTAGCACTAATCAAACTTTTGTGGTGAACGGACTTGAATTAGAATGTAGCTTAAAGATAAATGTCTTCTTTGAGGATGCATCCCCATGATTAGAACAGTAAATTATCCCAGCTCTCCCTGCATGCCACAAGTTTATCATGCTTGTTTAACATGTCTGAATAGATTTCACAGTGCACATATTTTGCAGCTTCTTTCCTCACCTCAGAGGAAAACAATTACTATGTCCTGATGTTCCCTCCATCCAATTACTTCTATTTTGCCTCAGCACCATGATTCACAGATGATATAGGCTGGAGAAACTTGGACGGCAAAACACAGTGCTGATTTTTCCTTTGTGTAGTTACCAAGCAGTTTAAAATTTGTTAGCAAGGCCAAGAAGTTACTGCGAGCTAACAGGGAACTCAATCATGAAGCTCACTATGGTGAGGAATTCAGGATACGAAACACCTGACCAGATCATTGGTCCATCTAGACTTGTACCCCCATGCCAAGCTATGGCTGATATAACTGATGTAACAAAGGAAATCAAAATATTTGACTTTCACCTGTTCATTTGTGCCATGTTGAACACGGGGAGACAGTTCCTCCTTAAGTGCCTGCGGCCACTTTTGTCCAAAGAATGGTTGGGATTACGCTTGTGTTAGGGCAAAATGCTGCCCTGTATTGAACCGGGGCAATAGAGAAAAAATGGAATGTAGGGAGCCTTTTCTCTCATACTCCCATGTCCCTTCAGAACAATTGGACAGGATTCCAAGCCAACCCTCCTTTGAACACCCAAGAGCAGTTGAGGAACTGGTTTGGAGGCCTGGCTGGGATGCTGGTGTGTCCTGCTGCCATTGATAGCTGGTGCTAAGGGGAAGGGAACATGCAGCTTCTTCACGTAGCAGCAGGGGTGCTATGGAGCAGCATGTTGGCCCTCAAGTCCCATCCTCTTAAGCACTGGCAGTATGGCTACCAGAGCCTCTTTGAGTCACATGGCCCCAGGCCATTTTTAAATCCACTGACTCTCTGACCCTCCGCAGCAGTGAATTCTGCAGGCAGCCTGCCTACTAGAAGATGGTAAATTTAAAACAAAGGTAAATACTCCTACCTTTTATTTTAACACATGACCCCTTGTGTTATGACACAGTGTAAGGAGGAAGGGTGATCTGCTTTTCTTATACTAGTCATCATCTTAAATAGGTCAGTTAAGCCCTCCATAATTATCCTCCTTTCCAAGCTAAACAATCCTAGTCTTTGGCTAGGTCTACACTACCCCCCCCTATCGAACTAAGGTACGCAACTTCAGCTACGTGAATAACGTAGCTGAAGTCGCAGTACCTTAGTTCGAATGAAAAAGCACTTACCCGGGGTCCACACGCGGCGCGCAGGCTCCCCCGTCGACTCCGCCTACTCCGTTCGTCGAGCTGGAGTACCAGCGTCGACGGCGGAGCACTTCCTGGTTCGATTTATCGCGTCTTGACAAGACGCGATAAATCGAACCCAGAACATCGATCCGACGCGTTCGACAGACGCGTAAGTATAGACGTACCCTTTGTATTTTCTCATCATACGCAAAGGCCAACATACCTAACTGCCCTGAATATAAACCGAGCTGAACCCCAAGGGTATGTTTGAGGGGTGGCTAGCCTGTGCCATCGCCCACTGTGGTCCATGCTACCATGGCTACACTTCTATTTTCTATGCACTAGCTCGGTGACAGCTAGCATGAGTATGCCTATGTGGGCTGGGAATCTCACCTCTCATTCCATGTGTAGATGTAGCCAAAGAGTGGGAGGGAAAACAGAGGTGGCATGAAACGACCAAGGTCTCATGACTGTCCTGGGGCAGAGCCAGGAATAGAACCCAGGTCTGCATTACCTCTCAGTGCCTCTTCCTACACACGGATCAAGCTGTGGGTGGCATTTTAAGCACCCTGTCTCCTAACCCTGCTGAAAGCTGGCCTGCACACCACAGTGGCTACTTGGCACTTGGTGTACCCTACTGCTCCATCTATTGTTAATCCTGGTGAATCTGAAGAAAACCTAGTGTGGGCCAGGCCCTGCATCCTGTTGTTACGAACAGATTTGTTACATTAGAAATAAATGGACCAATATGGCAGCCACTCCGGGCATTTACTCCGAAGCAATAGCTGTTTCTTTGTGCCCCTATGAACTCCAACCCAAGTGCACGTGAATTGATTTTAGCAATGCCCAAAGTTCTCCTGGGTGAATGTGGCCCTGCTGGGTCAATGCTAGTTCATGTAAGAACCAGGAGAAAGCACGGACATCAGCATTTGAATTTCTAGGGAGCAGCTTGCTCCAAGTCTATTCCTTGCCAGAACAAAGCTAACACTTCACAGAACAAGATACTTTCCTCGGGTTAATCATTAAAGATCTAATTGACAGCTTATAAAAATAGTTCACACCTTCACAGAGTGTATTTTCAGGGTTTACACTCTTCCTCTTTTTAAACTGATTTTCAATTCACTGTTACTCAATGTCACTTCTGTTATTCATGGAGAACAGCCAAGTGAAACCAGGATCCAGTGCACTACCAATTTACACTATAGTACCATTATTAGCTATGTACTATATTGGCATTCCAGTCATTCCAGCATGTGGCTAGCCTCCTATATATTTATTTTAAATGAGGCTTGCTCTGGTGAAAGATGCCAGAGTGACAGCCCTGAAGAAGTCTCAATTTAGCCAGGGAATGGGAAAAGAACAGCCAACTCGCTGCCCCACCAGCGAACCTCAATCCCAACCTGTAATGGTTAGGCACAGCAGTCAGAGAGAGAAAAGGAAGTTAGATGTTTCTATATGTATTCTATCCTTGGCCTCTTGGATGAAATTGCCAACAAGGGTGACACTTAAGTGCTGATTGGGATGAGCTCTTTTAGCTGAAGAATAGTGAAGGACCACTGAAAGAGATGCATGGCTTGATTGCATTCCATTCATTGGGTCAAGATTTCAAAGATGCCTTTGAGTACATCTACACTGCAGTGGGAATGTAACTGCAGTTCGGGCAGACATACCCGAGGTAGCCAGTGCAGCTAAAAATAGCAATGAATACCCAGTGGCACCGTGGGCTGTACCAGCCTGCCCAGAACCCTGGGTGTGTACTTGCATTCCTAGCCCATGCTGCCCTATCTTCACCTCTACCTTTAGCCAAGCTAACTAGAGTAAAGCCTACCCCCAACTCCAGTGTAGACATACCCTTAGCGACATCGGAACACACATTCCATTTTCAAGAGCGATTTAGGCTCTTAACTCATTTGGGTGCTTCTGATACTTTGGCCAATGTCAATTTTGTACTATAGTGGGTGCCACTTAATATTAACAACCTCCAGTTAATAGCAACATTTTTGCTAGGAACCAATCCCATCCCATTCACTTTAATGCTAATAGGATTCGGATATTCGCAACAGGCATGCCGCTTATTGACAATTGGCAAAAGCCCCACAAACCTGCCTGCAGCTGAGATGGAAGGCTACAGGCAGAGGTGAAAGTAAGCCGGTTCCGTGCCGGACCAGACCGGCTTCCCCAGGCCGGCGATTTAAAGGGCCCGGGGCTCCTGGGAGCGGCCGGAGCCCCGGGCCCTTTAAATTGCCACCAGAGCCCCACTGCCAGAGCCCCTGGGTGGCAGAGGTGGCTCAGGCGGTGATTTAAAGGGCTCAGGGCTCCGGCTGCTGTGGGGAGCCCCAGGCCCTTTAAATCGCCAGTGGAGTCTCATTGCCGGAGCCCTGGGGTACCAGCAGCAGCCCAGGGCTCCCACAGTAATTTAAAGGGCCAGGTGCTCCCGGCCACCGCTACTGCAGCCAGAGTCCCGAGCCCTTTAAATCAAGATATAAAGGGCCTTGGGATTTAAAGGCCCCGCCTCTTCCAGTTGAGGCCACGCCTCTCCCGGCTGAGGCCCCGCCCCCTGCTCAGGATTCCGACGTACCAGTAAGTCCTTGAAGTTACTTTCACCCCTGGCTACAGGAAGGCCAGCAGTGGGGACAGGGCCTGCAGCCCAGATGCTGGGGCTTTCCACAGGAAGCAAGAACGCTGGAGGTCCATGCGGCTGCACGATACCTTTCTGTTCTCTGCATGTCCCAGCGCCTCCTTCTCTGGCTGCAGCCCTGCTTCTGCCCTTCCTGCAGCCTTCCCGCGACAGCCACAGGCAGGTTTGTGGGCTGCAGGGAGAGGTTCTTTTTATGTCCCAGTGCTTCCTGCCTTGGCTGCAGCCCCGAAGGCAGGTTTGTGGAGCTGCAGCCAGATCAGGCATGTCCCCGTGCTTCCTCTCGCAGCTGCAGTTCTGGAAACCTGCTTTCCGCCTATTGGCGACCTTCAGAGAAGACCAATATTTGCTGAGAACTGAGAGGTTGCTAATAAATAGCATCTACCGTATTTACTCTTTTTCTTTTAACCGTTATTGTTCGTTATGTTTAGCATGGAAGCATCCACAAAGCGACATTGCTATTAATATTTGCACGACGGTAGTGCCTAAGGACCCCACCATAAGTCTATGCTCAGCCCTATACAAATCCATAATGAAGAGAGAATCCCTGGACTAAGGAGCTTACAATCGACGTGTCAAAGACAACAGGTGGAGACAGACAAAGGGAGCACAAAGCAATGAGACACAAAACTGCTCAGTATGAAAAAGCAACAGTCACAGCACACCAGCTGTCTAACCATCATAAATACTTTTGCAGGTGCTGTCCAATCATAGTCCCTGCTCTGGACAGTTTACAGCTAGAGCCAGTTGGAAATTATTCTGGAAACGGTGAGTCAACAATAAATGCTACTTTCATTTAAATTGACATGTTCAGAAGAAGGTGCATGTTTTGTTTAGGGGAAAAAAAAAAAAAAGAAGTGTTTTGATCACGGCGACACACCCCATCTGCATATTTTTGGAATGGGATATTTCTGGTTTTGATTTCGAAACAGCTTTTCAAAACAATGGACTTTTTTTGTTAAAAAAGTCAACATTGGAACCAAGTACTTTGATTTGATCAAAATGGAATGTTTTGATTGACGACATTTTTTTAAATTTTTTGTTGTTGTTTCGGCTTTTCTTTTGTCATGGGGTGGGGAAAAAATTCAAAACCACAGGATTTCCCATGAAACAGGTAATCTGAGACCCGTGATGTAGAGTGTAAAACACGCAGCCCGCGGGCCGCATGAGGCCTGCGGGCCGCATGAGGCCTGCGGAGCTCTTCTCTGCGGCCCGCCAGGCTCCCCGCACCCCGCCATTTAAAAAAAATTTATTTTTACCCCCGGGTAGTTCCTGCCACCAGAACAGCTGTCTGGTGGCTTCACGATTTCTGGGAGGGAGCGGGGAGGAGCGGGAAGCGCGCACACAGGGGAAGAGGGGGGGAGAAGAGGCAGGCCGCCGGGCTCCCCCCGCCTCCCCTTCCAGTTACGTCCTATGGCCGCCAACTCCCCTCACCCCCGCCCCCCCCAGTTACGTTCTGTGGCCGCTAGGATCCCCGTTCCCTCCGCGCTGCTCTAAGGTTCTATTTTTACCCCCAGGCAGTTCCTGCGGCCAGAACAGCTGTCTGGTGGCTTCGCGGTTTCTGGGAGGGAGGGAGGAGGAGCGGGGAGCCGCGCACACAGGGGAGGAGGTGGAGAAGGGGTGGATAAGGGGCAGGGCCTAATGGAAAGGGTAGAGTGGTGGCAGGGCCGGGGGCAGCGAGGGGGCGGGGTCAGTGATGCGGCCCTCAGGCCAATGCAGTAGTCCTCATGCGGCCCTCGTGGTAATTTGAGTTTGAGACCCCTGATCTACACAGACTGATGAACAGGGAAAAGGGTTGTAGTTGTGATAGTCATTTTTTAAAAGTCACTTTTCAACCCCACAGCCATCACCCTCCTCTATCCAGCGCCCCAGCCAATCTGCTCTACCACAGCTGCCCGTGTATGCACCCCCCTCTCCCCGAGTAAAGAAGTGCAGCAAGGCTCCCTATGCTCCTCCTTGCATGGACATTGTGTGTGTGTGTGCGCATGCATGCACGCATGCTTGTGTTTGTTGGGAAATACCTGCCACTGGAGATCCCTAGGTACAGGGCCAAAGGTACCTCTCTTGGCTCTGCCGTCCAGCATAGCTGAAGCCTCTTTCTTTAGACTCATCCAGTGTAGCAAAATGTTGGGAGGTTCCACCAGCGGGATTCTCTAGCAGAGGGGCAGAAGCCAGACAGCCAGCTGATACCTTGAATCAGAGATTAGCTCCTGAAGCCAGCTGAGAGTCTGGGGTGGGGGTGGAGGATCAGTTTTGGCAGTGGAACAGCTCAGTTTCACTGCGGAAAAGGCATGGCTCAGTTCAGGTGGGGCAGGGTCACTTGGCAGTAGCGCTCGAAGCGGCGTGGGTGCTTGGCTTTGTTGGAGGAGGGAGTGCCACAGGTGTCTCAGTTCTTGGTAGGGCACCCGGCTTCCTGCTGGGGTTGAGCTACTCCTGCCCCTTCCTTCGCCCGATGGAAGCAGAGCTGAGGGGGTTCAAGGTCTGGCAGAGGTGACATGGCTGATGGTTTACTAGGGCCATCAAACAATTTCTGAGAGAACTGAGAGAGAAAAAAATCAAGGTTTTGACTGAATGTAATTTCACTGGAAAAGTATCTGCCTGCCATGGTTTCTTTTTTCTTTCAGATTGTGGGGAGGGGAGGGAGGAGGGGAAGGATTTATTTTTTTCAACAAAAAGTCAACGTTTTCTGTGGGAAAGAAATCCATTTTCAATCAGCTCTATTGTTTACCATCTCAACAACGGTTTGACAAGCCTCATACACAGCACTGGGTTCGTTTCCACACAGAGCATCTTTGTGCATCCAGTCTGACCGCAGAGCGGAGAGCAAAACCAGCAGCTTTTCAAATAGGAAGAGTCAGGTAAACTGTTCTCCTTTATCCCACCCCTTGAGTGCATCTAAGTGAGGGAAGCAGTGCCTACTGCCTCTAATGCTCCGCCTAAGGCACTGGGAGTCAGGACTCAGGGGTCCTATTCCCAGCACTTTCCTGGATGACCCTGGGCAAATCACTTAACTTCTTTGTGCATCAGTTTACCCATCTATAGCATGGGGATAATGGTCTCTGCCTATCTCCCAGGGGTGATATGAGCCTTAGTCAATTGAGCACTTAGAGATCCTCAGACTAAATGTGCTAGAAGAAGAGCAGACTATTATAAAAATGCATGGTAAATCTCCTCCCCGCACCACCCCTCTCTCCCCTCCTTCTCCCTAAGCTGCAGTGAATGGATACTATTCTGTCATGACCGCCTTCAGAGGCTCTGTGGCAGGCTATTTCTTCAGGGGGGCACTGGGGCTGACAATGTGAAGATACTTTTCCCACATAATTGAAAGGAATTTCTGATTATGCACAAGGATGTCAGAGGTGCTGAAGACTTGGCCGCCTTCCAACCGCGGCCAGATCCAATGACAGTGCTGCGATTTCTCCTCTTTTGGCACTCGATTCGTGAACCTTCTGCTCCCTTCTGGGAGTGATTTCTCAAGATAATATGCAGCTGCTCCAGCTCTGCTCTGATGGCCTAGATTTACAGCCTCAGAGAGAAACGAGGGTGTTTTGGGGGGAGGGGAGTTGGTTGCGATTTTATTATTTTGGGTTCCACCCTTCGAGTGCGACTCTTTCTCAGACCTGCACCAAGTTATTCTGTCATTTCCATCTCTGTAGCATTCTGCCTGACAGTAAAAGCTTGAGAGTACACGGATATTTTTGGTCTCTCTTCAGTGCCGCCCTGGTGAATATGCAGTACAAAGTGAGTGCTGCATTTATCTCTGACCTTTCCAGACTCCTCTCCTGCATCTGTTAACTGAAAAGAGCGGAACACATCCCCAGCCTCCGCTCCCACAGAGCAGACGATACTGTTGACTTGATTTCCTTTATCTCTCTCAGTCCTGAGTCACCTCAAATCTTTCTAAATGTCTAATTTATCTAGGGCTTTCATTCTTCAATGGAATAGCAAAATAAATAATAATTAAAAAAACATTTTTCCAGGGGAAGATAAACTTTTGGATGCTTATCGCAGAAATTTAGTTACGCCGTAATTAAGACAAAAATTCCTCTCTCACCAGGGGCCTGATTCTGTGATATGCCTAACAGCTGAGCACTTGCTGTTCTATTGACAACCATATATGGAAGGTACTTCTATGGCCCCCAGTACTACAGTATCGGGAGCGCCTCAGTCTTTTAATGTATGTAGCCTCACAACACCCCAGTGAGGTAAGGAAGTGCTATTATGCCCATTTTACAGATGGGGAACTGAAGCACAGAGAGACTAAGGCCCAGATCCTCAGATGCATTTAGGTGTCCAACTCTCATTGGTTTCAATGGGAGTTAGGCACCTACATACCTTTGAGGAGCCGGGCCTAAGTGACTTCCCAAGATCACACAGGAAGTTTGTGGCAGAGCAGAGAATTCAGCCCAGGTCTCCTAATTACATGACTATTATTCATATGAATGTGTGCACTCAGCTTCTCACAGTCAGTAGGTTTGTGCACCTCACAGGATCGGGTCACCTTGTGGGAAGTGCTGGGAACTCCCAGGTTTGGTCCCTATCCGCACTGCAGCTCCCTGGCCTTCATGCTGTGTCCAGTAAAACCAACTATTGTTTTGCCAATGGAAAAAGGGCATAATCCGCTGAACAGAATGTATGGGAATGCTGGTCCTAAGGCTTTAACCACCCATACATTTTAATTCTGCAGCTCACTTCAAAAGAGCAAGATGCTTTGATAAATCACCAGCACCCCAGACCCCTGTATCTCCCCACTGCTTAGCTTTCAAAAGCCCAATATTGTCAATTCAAAAGTCATGAGTCAGGACCGCAAAAATCATGAGATCGGCTTACAAATAATGGATTTAAAACAATTTTGGTTTCTTTTTATTTGCCTTCTGCTCGATGGCATATTTAAGGTGCGTGCTTTTAAGCCTCACTCTGCAGCTACAAGAACTAGAAACTTACCCTTTTGAATGAAAGCTGAGATTCTCAGGTAATAACCTGATTCCAGAAATGGGGGCTTTAAGGAAAAAAACCAACAACCTAATATTGCAAGAGGTTCAATAAAATAGTAAGGAGTTGACAATGCTATAATACTGCATTCTGAGGGACACCCATAGGCTACCATCGGAAAATCTCCACAGCAGAGTACAAACCTCTTTCCTGATAGTTCTCATAGTTAAATACAAAGCCACATGGTTATGTCACTTTTCATACACCTTAATTAAACAAAACCAAAAAGTAAGTCCTACTTTAGTTAACCCTAAAAAGGAATTTTGACCATTCAGAGCTACAGATATTTGATGGACAGTAACAGGCAGCGGTTAAAATGGCCCAACAGCTGCTCTGCACAGGTGTTGAGATTGTTCTCAGGAAGGATCGGTCTGAGATGATGGACAGATTCCTTTCTTTCCTGTATCAGAGGGGTAGCCATGTTAGTCTGGATCTGCAGAAGTGACAAAGGGTCCTGTGGTACCTTATAGACTAACAGAGGTATTGAAGCATAAGCTTTCGTGGGTCAATAACCACTTCTTCGGATGCAAACAAAACTATACCTCTGTTAGTCTATAAGGTGCCACAGGACCCTTTGTCACTTCTTTCTTTCCTGGAAGATCAGAGGTGGGAAGGCATGCAAGATGGAAAGGAAAACATGTCATTCAATGGATCACCAAAATAATTTTCAAAGGTACCAGGATGGACTGCAGAACCAGTCACTAGGAAGGTGGTAGAAATCTCCTCCATAATAGTCGTTTAAGAGAGGGAGGAAGGATGGTCCAGTGATTAAGGGACTATCTTGGTATTTAGGAGATCTGAGTTCATAGATTCATAGACTCCAAGGCCTGAAGGGACCACTGTGATAATCTAGTCTGACCTCCTGTATTATACAGGCCATAGAACTTCTGCTCTACGAATTATTTTGGAGATCTTTCCGAAAAACATTCAAGCTTGATTTAAAATTGGTCAGTAATAGGGAATCTACCAAGACTCTTGGAAAAATTTTTCCAGTGGTTAATAACCCTCAAAAATATATGCCTTCATTCCAGTTTGACTTTGTACACCTTCAACTTCTAGCCATTGGATAGTGTTATACTTTTCTCTGATAGATTGAACACCCTATTAAATATTTGTTCTCCATGTAGATACTTATAGACTGTAATCAAGTCACCCCAAATCTTCTTTTTGTTAAGCTAATTTGAGCTCTGAGTCTATCACTAAAAGTCATGTTTTCTAATCCTTTAATCATTCTCATGATTCTCTGAACCTTCTCTAACTTGATCAGCATCCTTCTTGAATTGTGGACACCAGAACTGGATAGAATATTCCAGCAATGCTCACATCAGTACAAAATATGGAGGATTGAATTCCTAGCTTCACCATAGGACTTCCTATGTGACCTTGGACAAGCCACTTAATCTCTCTGTGCCTCACAGAGGCACTCTGAGAAATTTTTCATGTGGAATGCACAGTGCACAGCGCCTCCGTGGGTTCCGGCCCAAAGTTTCTTCTCCAACAAAACTCCTGCTTGGAACAAGGAGACCAAATGGAGTCATCCACTGAGAGCAGAGTGGTGGCCATGAAGCACCATACAGGAGGAACAGGGAAGATCCCAGGCACCACCGCCAATCCCTGCAGAACCATCCCTCAGCCTCTACTTTCCAGTCTGGCCTGCCCAGGTGAAGTATCATGCTCCATTCCTGAGCTCTCCTGCAGCCACAGAGCTTGCCCGGGAAAAGCGGAAATGGCTGGCCTTTCTAGCTCTGACCCTGCCGAAGGTATGCACTGTGTGTAATTCCAGGCAGTGTGTGAAATGTGTATAAGGCTGAGAGTGCCACTGGTGCTTCAATTGCCCATCTTTAAAATCAGGATAATAGCCTTCCTGGGAAGTAGGAAAGTACCATGAGGAAAAATATATTGTGAAGAGCTCAGATACATTGGAGATGGGGGTCATGTTAGTACCCAAGGTAGACATGTTACCATCTGGTAGCTCTTCGGTGACCTACAGACTATGAAGGGAGTTGGTGGTCTCTGTCTAGGCTGCACAATCTACCTGGAAGACAGGGATGCTAATCCAGTCAGGGTATGTCTACATTGCAGCTGGGAGGTCTGATTCCCACAGCAGGTAAACAGACTTGCACTAGCTCCCCACAAGCTAGGGTGCTAAAAATAGCAGCCTGGACGTTGTGGCCATGCAGGGTAAGCACCCAAACTCTGACCCAAGGGATCAGTCGGGCTTGGATTTGGGCAACATCCACACTGCTACTTTTAGCTCCGCTAAACGTTTGAGCTAGCGTGCGTCTGAGCAGGGAATCGCCTCCCAGCTGCAGCGGAGACATTCCCCCGGAGGGGTAATACCCCTTCTTTCTATGAACGTGTAAGAAGAGACCACACAGCTGAAGTGGTAAAAGAAAAAGCCAGGCTCAGCCTTAGTGTGGTCAGAGACAAAATATTTACTAGCTTGGTAGTAAACTTTGTACTGGCAAGTAGTACTAATAAAAAGTGTTTTTGATGTATGCAATACTTATTGGTATATGCACTAAAACATCTGTTGGCATTTGGGGGACATACTAAAACTGCAACTTTTTTTTCCCTGAGCCCACAAGAAGAACGTCGTGGTGGTTATGTTAGGATGAGCGAGGGGAACGGAGTAAGGAGGCTAGTATTAACCTCATCATTGCTGGACTCAGCAGCAGACCCTGCTTGTAGCAGAATGCAAAAGGTTTGATTTTTTTTACATGAAGTGCGACATTGCACTGGAATGTTGGCACTTCCAAACACCGCTGCTTTCTGCTGCTGCCCTTTAGATTGGATGCACTCTACGCACAGAGTGACATTTGCAGCCATATTTTACAATCAGATTTAATTTAGGAGGTTAACAAGCCTGGCATGGATATTTCAATTGTGTAGGGATTAGAAGGTATTAGTGAATACATGGACAACACTCAGAAAATTAAATTAAATAGAATTACACAAATTAGAAATGGAAAAAGACCTGTGTGATGGTGTTTATCTCCCCATCACTGCTGTCAAATTGTTCCCTACAATGTCTATACGAAGTGTTTTATTCCAGTTTAGCTATAAATCCCTCAGATAAAGCCAGATTTCACCACTTCTCTTTGGAGACGTTTCACAGTTTACTGCACCTCAGCATTAGCACATCTTTACTGACACTTGGTTTAAACTTTCCATTGCTCGCTTTCCTCCTGTTCTACCTCTTCCTCTCTGTCCTTGGTGTTCATGCATTTGAAATATTTGCAGAAATGTCTCTTCTGGAAAGTAAATTCATATTATATGTATGTATATTTTTTCAAGTGAAGGGTTCCCCTAATTATAGCCATACTGGGCAAAGAATCAAACTGTGCTTAACAAGACTCCTTGTTTAGGTTTTCCTAACAGACCATTTAAAATGAATTTTTATGAAAAATGTACACCTGCTCCTCACAAAAATCCTCCAGGTGTCCAACCCTTAATCCCACCTCCCCACGGACTGTAATAGAAACTAACCATAGATTCCAAGGCCAGAAGGCACCATTGTGATCAGTTAGTCTGACCTCATGGAGAACACAGGCCATGGAACTTACAAAATAATTCCTAGCGTATATATTTTAGAAAAACATCCAATCTTGATTTTAAAATGTTCAGTGATGGAGACTCCACCACAACCCTTGGAAAATTGTTCCAATGGTTAATTACCCTCACTGTTAAAAAATATGCCTTAATTCCAGTCTGTTTATCTAGCTTCAACTTCCAGCCATTGGATTGAATTATACTTTTTCTCTACCAAGTTGAAGAGTTTCTCTCTGCTAAGTTGTAATCACTGGTTCTCCACTTGTAAGGTAACTGCCTTCTCTTCATGTGCCAGTATATTTATGCATGTATCTATAATTTTCCCTCCATGCTTCTGAAGAAGTGGTTTTTTACCCATGAAAGCTTATGCCCAAATAAATCTGTTAGTCTTTAAGGTGCCACCGGACTCCTTGTTTTTATGGATACAGACTAACGCAGCTACCCCTGATACTTGACACCATGCAAGGCACTGAATTTAGCCGTATGAAGTGGAAATCCATCAACTTCATGAAAAAACTCGCACACATACAGACAGACATTTTCTTCTCCAAGTGCAAACAGATGGACATCATACCAAATGGACTGAAGGTAAAAAATCCATTGCAATCGACATTCTACGCTGACTATGGTGAGAGACTGTGCCACAAACTCTCAAAGAAACCTAGGAGCCACCTGATCAGCATCCTGTACAGCAGACAGGAGAAGATCAAGAATGAGCTCTCAAAACTGGAGACTCTTAATCAAAACCAACCTTCCACACAAACTTCCACATGGCTGGACTTTACAAAAACAAGAAAAGCTATTTACAACAGACACTTTACTTCTCTACAGAGGAAAAAGGATAGTAAATTATCTAAACTCCTATATGCCACAGGGGGCTACAAACAGTGGTACCCTTAACTCACCCAACAATATTGTTAATCTATTCAACCACACACTTAGCACGGCGGAAGAGTCTGTCCTATCTCGGGGACTCTTTCTGCCCCATCACCCCAATGCACATGATACAGTTCTGTGGTGATCTGGAAGCCTACTTTTGCTCTGTCTGACTCAAGGAATTAAGAATTTTGAATTAAATGGAGATATGCCAATCTCCTAGAACTGGAAGGACCTTGAAAGGTCATTGAGTCCAGTCCCCTGCCTTCACTAGCAGGACCAAGTACTGTCCCCTGACACATTGTTTTGCCCCAGATCCCTAAGTGGCCCCCTCAAGGATTGAACTCACAAACCTGGGTTTAGCAGGACAATGCTCAAACCACTGAGCTATCCCCCCCCCCCCAGGAATATTTTCAACACACCACTGAACAGCGCACTGACCCACAGAAACCCTCCTACCAACACTACAAAAAGGAGGATTCACTTCTTGGACACTACAGTGTAAATAAGTGATGGTCACATAACCACCACCCTATACCAGAAACCTACTGACCGCTATTCTTACCTACATGCCTCCAGCATCCATCCAGGACACATCACACGATCCATTTTCTACAGCCAAGCCCTAAGATACAACCGAATTTGCTCCAATCCCTCAGACAGAGACAAACACCTACAAGATCTTTATCAAGCATTATTAAAATTATAATACCCTCCTGGGGAAATGAGGAAACAGATTGAGAGAGTGAGACGGGTACCCAGAAGTCACTTACTACAAAGCAAGCCCAACAAGGAAAACAACCCAACACCACTAGCCATCACATACAGCCCCCAGCTAAAACCTCTCCAGCACATTATCAACAATCTACATCCTATCATGGAAAACGATCCCTCACTCTCACAGACCTTGAGAGGCAGGCCAGTCCTTGCTTACAGACAGCGCCTCAACCTGAAGCAAATACTCACCAGCAATTACACACCACACCACAGAAACATTAACCCAGGAACCAATCCCTGTAACAAACCCCATTGCCTACTTTGTCCCCGTATCTACTCAAGCAACACCATCAGAGGACCCAACCACATCAGCAACACCATCAGGGGCTCATTCACCTGCACATCTACTAATGTGATATATGCCATCATGTGCCAGCAATGCCCCTCTGCCATATACATTGGCCAAACTGGACAGTCTCTACATAAAAGAATGAATGGACACAAATTAGACAACAGGAATGGTAACATACAAAAGCCAGTAGGAGAACACTTCAATCTTCCTGGACATTTAATAACAGATGTAAAAGTAGCCAAAAAACCTTCCAAAACGTATTGCAAAGAGAAACTGCAGAGCTACAATTCATTTACAAACTTAACACCATTAACTTGGGCTTGAGTAGGGACTGGGGGTAGCTGGCTCACTACAAAAACAATTTTCTCTTCGGGTATTGACACTGCCTCATCAGTTATTGGGAGGGGACCACTTCCACCCTGACTGAATTGGCCTTGTCAACACTGGCTCTCCACTTGTAAGGTAACTGCCTTCTCTTCATGTGCCAGTATATTTATGCTTGTATCTGTAATTTTCACTCCATGCATCTGAAGAATGTTGGTTTTTTACCCATAAAAGCTTATGCCCAAATAAATCTGTTAGTCTTTAAGGTGCCACTGGACTTCTCATTGTTTTTGTGGATACAGACGAATATGGCTACCCCTCTGACATTAAATATTTGTTCCCCATGTAGATATTGATGGTCTATAATCAAGTCACCCCATAACCTCTTTTTTATGATAAAAAGATTGAGCTCTTTGAGACTATCACTATAAGCATGTTTTCTAATCCTTTAATCATTTGTGTAGCTCTTCTCTGATTTATCAACATCCTTGAATTCTGGGCAGCAGAATTGGACACAGTTTTCCAGCAGTGGCCACATACAGAGGTAAAATAACCTATCTACTCCTACTTGAGTTTCCCCTGTTTATGCATCCCAGGATCACATTAGCTGCTTTGGTCACAGTGTCACATTGGGAGCTCATTTTCAGCTGATTATCCAACACAATCCCCAAATCTTTTTCAAAGTCACTGCTTCCCAGGACATAAGAACATAAGCATGGCCTTTCTAGGTCAGACCAATAGTCCATCCAGCCCAGTAACCTGTCTTCTGACAGTGGCCAACCCTAAATGCTTCAGAGAGAACAAATAGAACAAGGCAATTATCAAGTGACCCATCCCATGTCATAGAATCATAGAAATGTAGGGCTGGAAGGGACCTTGAGAAGTCATCAAGTCCACCTGTCGTCCACTACCAGCTTCTGGCAGTCAGAGGTCTAAGGACAATCAGAACATGGACTTCCATCCCTGACCATCTTTAGTCATTGATAGAATTAAGTTTATGGAGAATAGGTCCTTTCTGAACCCAGTTTAATTTTGACCTTCACAACATCCTAATGCCACAGGTTGATGGGGTGTTGTGTGAAGAAATACTTCCTTTTGTTTATTTTAAATCTGCTGACTACTAATTCCATTGGGTGACCCCTGGTTCTTGTGTTATATGTAGGCGCAAATAACACTTCCTTATTCACTTTCTCCGCACCACTCATGATTTAATAGACCTCTATTTTATGCCTCCTTAGTCATCTCTTCTCTAAGATGAAGAGACCCACACTTTTTAATCTCTCCTCATGTGGAAGCTGTTCCATTCCCCTCATCATTTTTGTTGCCCTTCTCTGTACTTTGTCCAGTCCAAGTATATCTTTTTTGGGATGCGGCGACCAGAACTGCACTCAGTATTCAAGGTGTGGGTGTGCCATTAATTTATATAGTGGCATTATGACATTTTCTGTCTTGTTATCTATCCCTTTCCTAATGATAACATTCTGTCATCTTTTTGACTGCTGCTGCACATTCAGCAGATGTTTTCTGAGAACTATCTACAATGACTCAAAAGTCTCTTTCTTGAGTGGTAACAGCTAATTTAGACCCCAGCATTTTGTATGTATAGTTGGGATTATGTTTTCTAAGGTGCATTACATGGCATCTATCAACACTGAATTTCATCTGCCATTGTGTTCCACAGTCACCCAGGTTTGTGAGATCTTTTTGTAACTGTTTGCCATCACCGTCGACTTAACTATCCTGAGTAATTTTGTATCATCTGCTAACTTTCCCACCTTACAGTTTACCCTTTTTTCCCCACATAATTTATGAATGTTGAATTGCACTGGTCCCAGTACAGATCCTTGGGGGACCCCATTAATTACCTCTTTCCAATGTGAAAATTGACCATTTATTCCTACCCTTTGATTCCTGTCTTTTAACCAGTTACTGATCCATGACATGCCCTTCCCTCTTATCCCATGACTGCTTGTTTTGCTTAAGAGTCTTTGACAAGGGACCTTGTCAGAGGCTTTCTAGAAGTCTAAGTACATATAGTCACCGAATTACTCTTATCCATATTGGTTGACCTTGTCAAAGAATTATAATAGATTGCAGAATATGGACAGTGGGTAAAAGAGGCCTGGGGAGAAACAGGGCAAGAAAAGCCGGATGCGACGCACCTCCCTTTGCTGCAAGACGTTCCCGAGAAGCCTGTGGGGAGGGGGGGCACCAGTGCCCAGATCGTGGTCCCCCCACCCGCCTTTCTCTCCATCCCTTCCCCTGAAGCTCCCTTGCCACCAGAATGGGGAGGGCCAGGAGGCCACATGGCCCCATCACTTTAAAAAGTGGTTCTGCCATTTAATTACATTATGGTTGCTATTATTGAGTGGTTCAGCTATACTCACTTCTTGGAGCAGATCCTGTGCGACTTAATCAAGAATTGCCCCTTGCCTCGTGGATTCCAGGACTAGCTGCTCCAAGAAGCAATCATTTAGGGTGTCTAGAAATTTTATCTCTACATCCTAATACTGAGGTGACATGTTCCCAGTCAGTCAATATGGGGATAGTGTAAAGCTCCCATTATTATTGAGTTGTCTCTTTTTGTAGCCTCTCTAATCTCCCCGAGTATCTCCACAGTCATCATCACCAGCTGGACTGGCAGTCGGTAGTATATTCCTCTTGCTATCCTCTTATTAAAACATGGCATTTCTATCCATAGAGATTCTATGGTTCTGTTTGACGTGCTGTCAGTGGAACCAGATCCAACAACGTCTAGTGCTGCTCTTTAACCAAATGAGTGGCCTCCCTTCTGCGATATTGGCAACCCCAAACATTCCAAATCATGAGTCTGGCCACCCAAAATTATGAAACTGGATTAAAAAACAAACACAAAAACCAACACCCACGATTTTTAAAAAAAATGACTTTAAAAAAACCAAAAAAACCAAGAAGCAAAGTGTGCCTTTCACATTTTTGAGCTTTTCACCATAACCAAGAGGGCCCCAAACTTTTAGTTATAAGATGGAAAAAAAAAGTTGAGATTCTCATGAAATAAAGCTTCAGCTCCTGGAGTCATGTTAAGAAAAATACCATGTATCGTGAGACTCATGCTAAAATTGCAAGAGGGAGCAACATTGCTCCTGTGTTTAATTTAATAGAAACCGTTATTATTAAATGAACACGTCAGAAGAAAAAAAAAAACCTCCCAGTTGTTATCACCCATATGGTAATCAAGATTGTTTCAGAGGTTTACAGAATCCTAGAGGCTGATCAACATAGAGGAGGTAATGATCAATAGAATAGGGTATAGTGCATCACTCAGAGAAATTAGGCCTTTGGTCATTTAAGCGCCCTTTAAAGTGCCTCATGTGCACAGTTACTCCAGATGAGTCTGAGTGTAGCCTACTGACTTTTGATAAGAGGAACCATAACCAACATTTGTATAATATGTTGGATGAAATAGCCTGAGGGTACTTTACATTTAACATCAAAGCAGAGCAAAACAAATGCAATTACCGTACAGTAATGAAATTTGTATCTGTTGTAAACTTACTTATCTGTGTAAGAGAATCCATGGATATAGAAAAGCTAAAAATGGCTCCAAAATGAATAGTGACAGAAAGTTGCAATTTCTTTTTAATTTATGGGAAAAGCAATAGCAGACAATAAAAGTAAACACGCAGGGTTTTTTTTGTTCTTAAGACATGAAATAAAAGTAGAACGCCTGTACACAATGAGGCCAACTTCAAAGCTGTTATCAGCCTAACACCATGGACTGTTTTCAGGTTTGGGAGAAGAAAGAAGGCCAATACCCCTATGGGTCCACTTTACCCTGTATCACCTGAAATATTCAGTGCTGCCATTAGGACTAAATGGTAGATCAGCACACCGTAAACACCTGATGCAAGGCCATCACACAGAATCCATTATACTTAGGGTGACCAGATGTCCCCCAATTTTATAGGGCCAGTCCCGATTTTTGGGTCTTTTTATTATATAGGCTCCTATTACCCCCTATCCCCTGTCCCGATTTTTCACACTTGCTGTCTGGTTACCCTAATTATGCTAGTCTCAGACAATACTACTCAAATATAAACAGCAGCAGTGGGGATTTGGAATTTAGCTCTCTGCCTTTTCACATACCAGAACTTGTTTAATCACTATTACCCATTGTTTGTGCCGGTGATGGTTGAGATGAGAAAGAAAAGTTCTCTCACTCTGAAGAGATTACAGAAAGAAAAGCAACTAAAGGAAGAAATAGACAGCACATTCCTAAAATGCACTGAAAAAAAGCCTTCCAGTAGGATTGGATACTTATGGTACCTTGATTAACCAGAACATGATTAACACACAGCACCTCTCATCCAAGATCTTCATCACTTAACCATTTTTAAGAGTAAACAGAGGACCCGAGTGGTTAAAGGCCAGATTTGTAATGGAATTTCCATGGAGTTAGGCATCTAAATACCTTTAAATCTGGGCTTAAGTGACTTGCCCAAAGTCAAATGGTGAACAATGGCAAAGCGAGGACTAGAACCCCAGAAGTGATAGTATCTAGGCTATGCTCCACTCACTATACAACATTGTTGCCCTGAACATTACAGCTATAATGCATGGCATCTTTTTCAACTACAGCTTATGAGGAGGCGGCTTCCAGACCTTTGAGAAAACCTGGTGAATACTCTATTTCAGAGAGGGCATCAAGGTATTTTATGTTTTTATACAGAGAGGAGGCACAGGCCACAAGTAGTCAAACAATAGGTACAAACCAAACCCAATCTCTAGTTATCCTTCTGTCCCCTTTTCAACGAGTCCTCTTCTCTGGGTTTGCCTTTTAGAGTCAAGGCCAGGAACTATCTTTACTTGGTTCACCAAGTGCCTTGTTGGTGCAAATTTCCTCTATCCATTTGAGGGCCTTCTATGGCACCCAGGGCTGAAATGTAAGGGCCAGCGTTCACTAGCTTTATTCACTTCAAATAGAAACTTATGCCATGAGTAGCCTCACTGATTTCAAGATGGCTATTTGCAGTGTAACGTGTTAGTGCAAGTAAAAGGAATCAGAAGCTGGACTGAAGACTGGACAGCTGCTGTATAAAAACTGATTGATCTTACCTTCATCTGAGTGATCCATCTGTGATGCAACTCCAGTCACTTCAGTGGCGTTTCAGAGCAGAAGAATTCAGATCCTGAAGTGTAGCCAATTACTTTATTTTATCATTCATAATCACTGTAATATTGAATAGGTTTATATTGCAGGATTATAGAACTGTAAGTTTGATAAGTATTTAGGAGTGATAAGTATGCATTAGGTATCTAAGTAAGCAGAGCTGAAATACAAGGCCTACTGGCTGAGGCCTGTAAGATTTTAGCTTTGCCATACTAGGCCTTAGGCTTAAGAAATTCTCGACATAAGTAAGTTACCAAAGCCTGACCCTCTGCCACAAGATTATGGGAAAAGATGCATCAACGGGTGATAGTGCAAAAAATTAACTACAAGATACCCAGTAGTCTCATATTTCTAACATGAGCCCTGACCGCAGGGTATACGTTGTGTGTAAATGCTAAGGAGAATAAAAGGAACTATAAGCTATGAAAAACCGTATTCCCCAATATTCTTGGGGGATACAATACATATAAGGAAAAAAGAGGGTGGATACCTTCACATGTGTGGAGCATGGGTGAAGTCATAATCACAAGACAAAAGGCGGCTGGCTCCCAGATTGGGTAAAATGAGTTCCCTGCGGGAAAACTCTAGCAAGAACCATCCCTCTACCGTTGATCACTTGGCAAGGCATCCATCAGACCCCAGGAATTTCATTAAGGATGTGAGTATGACTATATTTGTAACATGTGCATAGGTCTTCATAGTATTTCTATATGCTTGGGTAATCATAACCTTAATTGTAACTTTCATAAAACGTGCAAAAGAGACGAGACCTTGTATTCGTGAATGTCTGTGTGGTCACTACCCTTGGTCTTTGTGTGTTCCTAGAGGCTCTAAATCTGAATCAAGTAGCAGAGGTGACTTTCACTCTATACAGCTTGAAAATGTAGCCACCAGAGCCCAACCCACCGTGGTGTAATACCATGTTTCTAAGTTCACTTTAAATAAAATAAAAGGCTACATAAGTTTCAACTGGATAAGACACAATGTACAGTAAGATGGACATGTCCATGTCCATTTCCATCTCCTCCCACTCCACTGAGAAAAAGGTTGAGGATACATACTTTTGCCTGCTCTCTTGACTCTGCAGACTGCCTGTATCGGATGCTCATAACATGAGGCGATAGCTGTATCATCTGCCCTGCCTAGAATTTGTTAAAGATATATTTTAAAAAATTCACTCTATAGACCAGAAAGTATTTTCCATTTAGGTAGGTTACATCATCTTAGTTCCCTGAAGATTAAGGTTTACTACTTTTTAGAGCCACTTGCCAAGGACACATTTTATTGCCTTTGTGGTACTGTACGTCAGTCAGAAATAAATCTCTGTAGAGCGCCTATCTTGCTCTTCAACTACACGCAGCCTCATTTATATTCAGCAAACTTTCCTTGCCTCCCCCCCCCCCGCCCGCCCTTCCCTGTGAGAAGGCATTTCAATGAGTCTGTGCTGGTACAATTTAGAACTGAAACTAAGATCTCTATTCAGTGGCTGAACAAATTCTCACAAGCTCTCTTAGACGCAAAGCTAAGCTCCTTCAGCCTCTTTGTCTGCAAGCTTGTCGGGGCCAGACTGCCAAGTTCAAGCAAGGTTCTGATCTCTCTGCTTTCACAGGCCTACTTATTAGTGGCTTTCTTCTGCCAAGACTATAGATACAATTATTAGAAATTCCTTTTTTTGTGAACCCGCTGAATGAAGGTATGAATGGAGATGCTAAGACCAAGAAAGTGAGAAGCTTAATATAACTTCAGCTTCTGTAGTTAATTAGATTTGGATGGCTTCAGAGGAGCAGCTGTAGTTTTTTTTAGAAAATTGAGATGACAAAAAGGGCTATTCAAGGTATTTTGGGTGTGGAGGGGAGACTGTATAAAACAAAGAAGCTGTGAAATGGGTTTTGGAAATACAGCCCCCCCCCACACCTTTTTTACCCCCCTCATTTTGAAGAATAGTTGCAGGAGGGGTGAAAAAAGTCACATGACCATAGGGGATAACGGAAGCTATGGCGCTGCCGCCGCCACTACACTGTGGCTGAGGAATAGCAAGCATCAGACAGATTTCTTTTTAGGACGAGATCATAAACCAAAATGCAGAAATCTGCAATGTCGTCCTTGGCACGTTGAGACTACTAGAGACCAGACTTTAAAGGGAAACCGCCAAGATAAAAATCATGTATAGTATTTAAAGCACATACAAAAAAACCCCAAACTCCTCCTAGCTGTGTTAATGCTTCAGGTCATTAGACTAGAATGCAGATTTTAAAATTTAAAATTACTTTTCACCAATTGTGCTCTTTGTTTACTCTTCACTCTGCTTGGTCCGTGAAGCTAGGCTGGTCAATTTCTCCTGCTGTCTTTTATTAGTGTCAATTTCCTGCTCCCTTGCACTAGTAGACTGCAGCTGTATCTAGGATTCTAGCCCAGTGTGGAGTGTTCAAATGAAGATATAAAAGTCAACTGAAATTGTTAATAAAATGGAAAGAAGTCCATTAGGGCCTGTCTAGACAAAAGGTTAGTGCTTGGCAAGCTGGGGTGTAAATCTACTACCCACTATTGTGCTGCTCAGTAACGGTCCATGTGAACCCTGCTACCATGCACTGAAAACTCCCTAGTGCACTTTGATCTACTCCGGTTTCAATGTGCACTCGGGAACTTCTGGTGTCCACTAGAAAGGTCCACTTGGACCATTAGCATGCAGTGTGCTGCGGATTTATCCCACAACCTGCCATGCACTAACTATCTAGACAAGCCTTTGTTAGGTCCTCTAAACCTTTTATTTTACCCACATCTACATTTTAATCTTAAAGCACGTCACAAAAATGGCTCTCCCTGCCGAAGTGCATTACAGGCGCCAATCCTCAGCTTGCGGAAATTGGTACCACTCCATTGACTTCAGCTGGTGTAAATCTGTACTGCTGCACTGCAGATCCAGCCCCAAGATTATAACACATGGGCCAGTCTTCACAGTTCGATGTGCATCAGCATGAATGGGGGGGAGGGATAGCTCAGTGGTTTGAGCATTGGCCTGCTAAACCCAGGGTTGTGAGTTCAATCCTTGAGGGGGCCATTTAGGGATCTGGGGCAAAAATTGGGGATTGGTCCTGCTTTGAGCAGGGGGTTGGACTAGATGACCTCCTAAGGTCCCTTCCAACCCTGATACTCTATGATTCTATGAATCCCAAGCAACCCCATTGATTTTAGAGCAGTTACTGTGTAGTCACATCAGCCCTATTGACTAAATCAACAGAATCTGGCCCATTGACTTAATTATTGATACAGAAGAGTTCAGTGAAGCTGCAAAGAGATACAGGCTTACACAACAACAGACCCCGCAGTAGTTTGTGTATTGGGCTCACCTACTCTGAACGATTAACAGCTTAAAGGATTCGGGCTCTGGAAACCATCTATTGTTATGATTTTTTGATTCCTACTATTAAGAGCTATTAGTGATGGTATGTAGGTAGGGAAAGGCGTAGCAGCGGGCATGGACAAATGGTGTTTTAGTTGTCCCTCTCTGGGGCTTGGCCTCCTGTTGTAAGATAAAACAAAGGCTTCATAATGACAGGCACATGAGGGAACATTTGATATTGCGCAAAAAAAAAAAAAAAAAGTTTGGCTGGGCATCATTAGAATACTACATATGATCTATGCCAGGACCAACCTGAGCCTGTGAAGGAGCCAGAATTATTCACCAATGTACATTGCCAAAGAGCACAGTAATATGTCAGCAGCCCCCTATCACCTCCCACTCCACTTCCAGTGCCACCCGCCCACTGGCAGCCCCGCCGATCAGTGCCTCCCCATCCCTCCCCACACCTCCCGATCAGCTATTTTGAGGTGTGCAGGAGGCTCGGAGGGAAGGAGTGAGGGCACGGCAGGCTCAGGGGAGGGCACGGGAAGGGGTGGAGTGGGGGTAGGGCCTGTGGCAGATCCAGGGGTTGAGCAGTGGGTACCCCCCGGCACAATGGAAAGTTGGTGCCTGTAGCTCCAGCCCCAGAGTCGGTGCCTATACAAGGAGCCGCAAATTAACTTCTGAAGAGCCGCATGTGGCTCCGGAGCCACAGGCTGGCCACCCCTGATCTATGCAGTATGCTCCTATGCAGTATCCTCAGTGTTCCTAAACAGTTCCCTGCAGCTATTCAATATTCCCTATTTACAGGGCCGGCTCCAGGCACCAGCTTTCCAAGCTGGTGCTTGGGGCGGCATCGAGAATGGGCAGTCCGAGTCCCACGGCGGCAATTCGGCGGCAGGTCCACTCTTCCCGCCACCGAATTGCCACCGCGAGACTCGGACTGCCGCCCCATTCTCGCCTGCTGCGGTGGCAATGGGGCGGCAGGTCCACCCTTCCCTTGCTGCCGTGGACTGGGACTGCCTGCGTCGGGGGCGGGGCCGTCGCCCCTGCTTGGGGCGGCAAAATTGTAAGAGCCACCCCAGCCTATTTAAGCTGCAGTGCTTACTTGAGATTGGTCAGAAAAAAGTCACCTAGCATCGCTTCTGCTCCCTGACTGTATATGAGCACAGTAGCAGGTCTGTCCAAATAATTGGGCAGATGAACTTAAAATGTGGTTTATGCAAATGTGCACACCTGACTCAAACTCACTTTCAGTGAATATTCTCATCAGAACGAACTAGGTGTACAAAACTTGGCACACACACAAGGGTGTGATCACTGCTGAAGGAAATCCATTAAGAAAGTTAGTGAATATTCCCCCCGCTTGATTGTGATAGTGCCACATCAAATTAATGCTCTGAAAAGGCTGTAGGGTTCAAAGTAGTTGAGGCATTATTTACCCTTACAACAAAACAAAGTATGATTCTTTTCTCACATTAATCAGCAGACTTGTAAATCCATTAGCGAACACAGCCTATGTATAATGGGACAGAGAAAAATCAATATAGAATTGTAAACTAGTAACAATGACTGAAACTAAACGAGTTTCTGCAATTTCCTACCTTTCCAAATTGCATTACTTATTAGAATAAGGCCCTTCAGGGAGCCTGCTGTAGACTTGACTAAAATGCCGTACAACAAATTGGTAACGAAACGGGGAATCAAAATAACAGAGTAACTCAATAATATAATCCTTTATCCAAAAGTCCTAACTACTAATCTGACTCTATTGCCAGGCTGTCTGATTTAATATGTTTTTTCTAAGTATATTCAGATTCAATTAACTTGAGTGGAGAATTACATGGCTCTCAGCTGAATGCAACTACGCTGCAATCACAGATCTACAGTGTCTTCCGGAGCAGCTGGTGTGCTCAAGGGTGTCAGCCATGCCAAATGCCTGTGGTCAGAAGATGCCTCATGAGGAGCCTGATGGGCTTCAGAAATATCATGTTGGTACCAAAGCTAATTGTCTCCATCACCTCCATAAAGTGGTTTCAAGAATATAGGTCCTGTTTAAACGGAAGAACTAGATGCAGGCTGCACAGAAGAGTGATGGCTGACTTGGGAGTCACAGGAAATGCTGCCTTAGTCAGACTTTGGAAGCTAGAAGACCATGCATTTATTCTCAGTTTTAGTGTTATTCATAGTACAGTTGTACCTAGCCACAACTGAGACTGGGGTGTCATTTTGCTAGGCATTGTACTTACACAGTAAGTACTTTTACACAGTAAAAGACACCAGGGAGCTTAATACCTAAATAGAGTAGACAGACAAAGGTTGGAAAAGAAAAGACTGAAGTGACTTGCCCAAAATCATGGCTCTGTCACTGCCCTGCTAGGAAGGGAAGCCAGTTTTCCTGACTCCCAGTGCCTTATCCTTCAGGCCACACTCCTGTCACTAGTTCATTCACAAAGGCCTCTGTAGATCTTTTTCTGGAACTCAGAGGAGGAAAATAATCAGTCTCACAGAGCTGGTCAGACAAACGGGAAACATTTTTTGCAAAAAAATGTCTTGGAAAATATCCCTTTTCTCCCATCAAAAAATTTCAAATGTTTTCAGTCAGCAGTGCTTTCTAGTCCTTGTCTAATAATAATAGTAACAAAAAAACAACAAGCCTGAAAATGCTTTTACAAGCACGTGGAAAACAAGCTGTGAATTTTTGCATCATATACTGAGCTCACTACACTTGAAAGTGAACACGTGAAAGGTGAGCTACTTTGGGATTTAGCCTTTTATCAAGACAAGAGAGACACAGGACTGTTTTTACTTTTATTTGAGCATGTACCGTAGCACATGAATCCTGGGAAATCAACATGTCAGTAAACTGTTTGGAGACTAATTCACCCAAGAGTTTTATCGGGAGTACAGCACACTAATAGCACGACAGAACTGGTTTACTGGGGATACTGAAGCTTGTGCAAACTTGAATACATTATTTCTGAGGGTTGCAGCCAGTCTAGTCAGGCAGATTTATTTAGCGTTGGCAGCAAAGAACATAAGTTTGCTGAAGTGTTTGCAGCTGGCTAGGCCAGAAAGCAAAGGCCCAGTCTGAATAACTAGATGTCTGGCACATGCTCTTGAAAGGGAAATACGATAAAAGTAATAACATCGCCTAAATGCACCAATGCAGTGGTGACTGAAGGGGTTGTTAAGAAGATCGATCTGTTTGCCTTTCCATTGCCAGTTGAAATCAGTCTATGTTCTGTTAATGACAAACATCTTTAACCATCTGCTCAGCAGCCAGTGGGGGGTGGGAGGGAAACCCACCCACCCCCCAAAAAAACCCAACACCACACGGACTTGTTGGTCTCAGTACCTAGAAGATAGGTGTTATGGTCACAAGAGCCACGACCATAATTGTCATCCATGTTGGAAATCCCAGCAGAGAGGTTGAGTGCTCTCTCTCTCTCGGTGGGCTCTCCTGAGCAGGAGTGGGATTAATAGGCGTAGTGGGGGGGGGGAGACAGTTACTCTGCTGCTGACCATGCAGTGCCTGCTGTGTGTATACTAAGGGTATGTCTATACTTACCCGTCGCGTCGGAGGCGCGGGATCGATGTTCTGGGTTCGATTTATCGCGTCTTGTCAAGACACGATAAATCGAACCAGGAAGTGCTCCGCCGTCGACGCTGGTAATCCAGCTCGACGAGCGGAGTAGGTGGAGTCGACGGGGGAGCCTGCACGCCGCGTGTGGACCACAGGTAAGTTCGAACTAAGGTACTTCGACTTCAGCTACGTTATTAACGTAGCTGAAGTTGTGTATCTTAGTTCGACAGGGGGGGTTAGTGTAGACCTAGCCTTAGAGGAGTTCAGTCTCCAGAGCTGCCAATCTAGAACCTTTCACATGCAATAAATTAAACTAAAAAAAAAAAAGTATTTCAAAAAACAAAACAAAAGAAACCAGAAGAGAGAGAGAGAAGTGCTCATACACTACGCCCATCACCATGGTATCTGAACCAGGACAAAATAAAACAGCCTTCCTTCCTCTCTCCAGAGAAACAGGAGAGGGGAGGAAAGTCCTGTTTCCAACATCCCACTGGGTGGAGAACTCCAGAGACCTGTCTGGGCAAGAAAAGCAGAGAGGAGAGTCCTCTCCCATTCCCAGCAACTGAGAATGGAACAAGGGAGAGTGGGAATGGCAGGCAGAGAACACAAGGAGTGGAGGCGATGCAAAAGACATTTCTTGGAGGAGAGCACCTTTTTGTTCTAAATACATAGAACTCAGATGTGACCATGATGATCTCGGACTTCACAAAAAAGTGAGATAGTTATGATACGCTCCATGTATTATTCACTGAAATCCCTACTGCAGCACCCCCATACTGTAGTGATGGGCGCTTGGATAGATTCAACTAATGATGCAAACCCCCCGATGATTCATATAGCCCATCCCCCTTCCAGTGTAAGGACTATTCCGCATAGTGCATTGTCTAATGCCCACTGCAATCCAGTTTTAACAGTAGAACTTTAACTTTATACTCTTTAACAGTATAGCTTTTGAGCTTCCTTCACTCTGCACATCATTTTAAGAAGTGAAGTGGTCTCCAAAGATATCAGGATTCCGCCCCCCCTGATATTTAGCACACATTTTTCTATTTCTTAATTTCATCCCATTACATCTAATTACACCTCCCTTGAGCAACTTTCAAGTATTTCTGTCCCTCCCTCCCAATTTTTTTAGACAATTATTCACTCCCCTCTAATCTTTGCCAAGTTACAGCTATTTAGTTAATATTTAGCTTTCTGTTCCATTAATGTGACTCTCTTGTTACCTAAAGGCTATGCTGGGGTGGGCAAATTTACTGATCTGCATATGATAATCTTCAGAAGTTCAAGAGCCACAAGACATGCACAACCTTTACACATGCATTTAAAATATTAACATCCTACTTACTGTATCATGGCTAATTACTGCTAGAGCTACAGGCCTTTTGGGTCTCCATCCTGGTCATAAGTCTTTGGAAATCTGGTTGATATGTTATCAATATGGTATAGAGGAACTTAGTCAGATGTTGATTTGTAAGGACTGCATGATGTTTTGATTTAATGAACTTCATCATGGAGTACAGTGATTCACAGCAGTATATTGTGCTGAAAATTGAAATGAGTCACACACTAGTTTTCTTGAGTTGAGGATACTTCGTTCCTGGTAGAACTCGATTATAGACTGATTTATGCATCATCTTTAAAGCTTGGTCCTCCTGGAGTTCCAATAGTTTCATTTCTACAGTAGATGTTTCTGCAACCACTATTCTGGGAATCAGGCAGCCATCATTGATCACACCAACCACAAATGGGTTTACAAGAAAGACGAAGCAGAATCTCCACTTCTGCAAGTCTTCGAACCTGGCCCAAAAGTCAAGCAGTCCTTGTAATTTACCTCTGTATTCCTTGAGTTTGTGATCTTCTACTTCAACTTCAGGAAATGTGTTTACCCTACTTTTGAGATGGGGAAAGTGGTCAAAGTCTCTTGACACTATCTCTTTGCAGAAGCTTTAACTTGTTATGGAAGATGGAGAGTTTGAGTAAGGTCAGTTTATAGATACTGTATAATATCAGTGAAAAACATCAGCTCTTGCATTCATTTCTCATCTTTCAGTTGTGGCTAGGACTTTTCCTTTTCTTCAAGAAAAGGATTGATAGGCTCCAACTGTTCCACAAACCTATTTAACAGGATTGATACATTTGGGAATGACTAATATTATTGTAACCAAAATGGTAAAGTATTTCCATCTTCACTGCAATCACTGTCACAAGAACAATAGATCAGAACTGAAAACACCCGGTGTCTGGGGTCTGTGGACAGTCCTATGCGACACTGGTTTGACCTTTTCATCATTCCATATTAGATGAGATAGGATAGTGTGATGAGGGTCTTTTGAATTCTTCACCAAAAAATATAAGAATTCTGTGCACAGTGTTTTAAAATCCTGCAAATTTTCCTTGTCAATAAATAAATGTGGAGGTTCCAGCATGGCAGTGGGAGCACAGGCCACTGTTTGCATGGAGGCGGGAGATCACCTTGCTGGCTCCCCCCACTCCTAGGACACAGACTCTGCAGTAAGGCTGCGCCTGACCCTGACACAGTGCAATGGCCAGGCCTGCCCCAGAAACACCCCACGGCCCTGCCCCTCTACGCCAAGAGCACGGGGTGTGGGGCAGGCAGGTTCAGCCCAGCAGGATCCAAGTGTGGAGGGGCTTCATGTGGGGGGGATCCAGGTGTGGGTTGAGAGGGTTCTGTGTGGGGCAATCTGTCTGGAGGTGGCTGTGGGGGGGAAATCTGGACACACAGTGGCTCATTGCGGGGTTCTGGGTGCAGGGGTAATGGGACTCTACAGAGGAGTCCAGGTGAAGGTGGCTGAGGCTCAGCGGGGGTGTGTCTAGGTATGAGGGGGAGGGGGCTCTGTGCAGGGGGTCGGGTGTGGAGGGCTCAGCAAGAGGTGGTCTGGATTCAGGGGGTGAGGATCAGCAGGGTTGGGGTTTGTGGGGGGGGCGTTGGTGGGGGATAATGGGTGCAAGGGAGTGAGGCTTGACAGTGGGGTCTTGGTGTAGGAAGGACCAGATGCATGGGTGGCGGGCAGGAGGAGCAGCTCCCTGTACAATGACCCCTGCCCCCACAGATGAGGAGTGATGGGACAGGAAGTGGAGGCGAGGTGCAGAGTTTCCTGAAGCCGGGGAAGGTTTCTGGGGATGGTTCTGATCCGACCTCAGCTGCTCCTTGTAGAGGGAAGAGGAAGTCCCATCCTCCCCTGCGCCCAGCCCAGCCAGGACTAGCAGTTGGGCCCAGCACAGGGTAGGAGCCACTGGCCGGGGCATCCCCAGCCCCACCCCCTGTTGTGATTTACCTCTCTGCCGGCTGCTCTGGGTGCCTGAAATGATGCACCCGCTCTGCTGGAGAGGGGCACGTGACCACTCTTGGAGCTTTCCTTTCCTTCCCCAGCAGAAAGTCATTTTTCTGGAAGGAAGCAAAGAAATCTGGGTGGGGGTGGGGGGAATATGAATTCTGCTTATGCACAGTGGTGCAGAATTCCCCCAGGAATATAGCATTCTTCCTCTACCCCCCTTGAGATTCCTGACCAGCACTTTGGAATACAGTAATAACTGACAAAAACAGTTCCTTTGGTTAACATCAGTACGATCAAACTCATTTAAAACACAGCATTGGCAGAGTTAATGTTCCTTTAAGTGTACAAATATAATTAGGAAGGCCAAAAAAGAATTTGAAGAACAGCTAGCCAAAGACTCAAATTTTTGCGCTATTACTTTTTAAGTACATCAGAAGCAGGAAGCCTGAAAAACAACCAGTGGGGCCACTGGACGATCAAGATGCTAAATGAGCACTCAAGGATGATAAGGACATTGTGGAGAAACTAAACCAATTCTTTGCATCGGTCTTCACCGTTGAGGATGTAAGGGAGATTTCCAAACTTGAGCCATTCTTTTTAGGTGACAAATCTGAGGAACTGTCCCAGATTGAGGTGTCATTAGAGGAGGTTTTGGAACAAATTGATAAACTAAACAGTAATAAGTCATCAGGACCAGATGGTGTTCACCCAAGAGTTCTGAAGGAACTCAAATGTGAAATTGCAGGACTACTAACTGTAGTCTGTAACCTATCATTTAAATCAGCTTTTGCACCAAATGACTGGAGGATAGCTAATGTGACGCCAATTTTAAAAAAGGGCTCCAGTGGTGACCCCATCAATTACTGGCCAGTAAGCCTGACTTTAGTACTGGGCAAACTGGTTGAAACTATAGTAAAGAACAAAATTGTCAGACACACAGATGAACCTAATTTGTTGGGGAATAGTCAACATGGTTTTGTAAAGGGAAATCATGCCTCACCAATCTACTAGAATTATTTGAGGGGGGCAACAAGCATGTGGACAAGGGGGATCCAGTGGATATAGTATACTTAGATTTTCAGAAAGCCTTTGACAAGGTACCTCACCAAAAGGTTCTTACGCAAAGTAAGCATAAGAGGGAAGGTCCTCTCATGGATTGGTAATTGGTTAGGATAACAAAGGGTAGAAATAAATGGTCAGTTTTCAGAATGGAGAGAGGTAAATAGTGGTGTCCCCCAGGGGTCTGTACTGGGACAGTCCTATTTAACATTCATAAATGATCTGGAGAAAGGGGTAAACAGTGAGGTGGCAAATTTTGCCGATGATACAAAACTACTCAAGATAGTTAAGTCCCAGGCAGACTGTGAAGAGCTACAAAAGGATCACTCAAAACTGGGTGACTGAGTAACAAAATGGCAGATGAAATTCAATGTTGATACACTGTACGCACACTGGAAAACATAATTCCAACTATACATATAAAATGATGGGGTCTAAATTCGCTGTTACCACTCAAGAAAGATCTTGGAGTCATTGTGGATAGTTCTCTGAAAACATCCACTCAATGTGCAGCGGCAGTCAAAAAAGCAAATAGAATGTTGGGCATCATTAAGAAAGGGACAGATAAGACAGAAAATATCATATTGCCTCTATATGAATCCATGGTACATCCATATCTTGAATACGACGTGCAGATGTGGTTGCCCTATCTCAAAAAAGATATATTGTAATCAGAAAAGGTTCAGAAAAGGGCCACGAAAATTAGGGGTATGGAACGGTTGCCATATGAGGAGAGATTAATAAAACTGGGACTTTTCAGCTTGGAAATGAGACGACTAAGTGGGGATATGATAGAGGTCTATAAAATCACAACTAGTGTGGAGCAAGTAAATAAGGAAGTGTTATTTACTCCTCATAACACAAGAACTAGGGGCCACCAAATGAAATAGGAAGCAGGTTTAAAACAAACAAAAGGAAATATTTTTTCACACAACGCACAGTCAACCTGTGTAACTCTTTGTCAGAGGGTGTTGTGAAGGCCAAGACCATAACAGGGTTCAAAAAAGAACTAGATAAATTCATGGAGGATAGGTCCATCAACAGCTATTAGCCAGGATGGGCAGGGATAGTGTCCCGAGCCTCTGTTTGCCAGAAGCTGTGAATGGGCGACAGGGGATGGATCACTTGATGATTACCTGTTCTGTTCATTCTTCTAGGGCACCTGGCATTGGCCACTGTCAGAAGACAGGATACTGGGCTAGATGGACTTTTGGTCTGACCCAGTATGACCGTTCTTATGTTCTTATTAGGTAATTTGTTACTCACTGAAACTGGAGCGCTTGTAGTTGCATTACCTGGGACTGCTGGATTTCAAAAGTTTGGTAACTTCATGCTACAGAAAATATTCTACTGGATTATATATATATATACACACATGCACATGCACACGCACGCACACACACAGTAGGAGGACCCAGTTACCTGACTTTTTGGCTACACTTGTGCACCATGGAAAAGGTTCGGTATTTAGAATATCTGATAGTTTCTCTATTTCCTTTATATTCAACAGATAACCCCCCATTTTTGTTGGATGTATGCAAGGTAGATGTCATCACTTCATTTATGGAGATTCGTAGATCTTTGGAGAGGCAAAATGCTATTATTATTGGCCTCAATTCTGCCACTAACTCATATTGAGCAGTACCTAAATCCATGAGCACTCTGATTATAATCAATAGAACCACTCCTGGGGTAAGGTACTACCTCATTGAGAGTAAAGGGGTCAGACTCTACCTTTATTATTGTGAAATTTCCCTGTCTTATCTTAAATTATTTCTCTGTGTTTTATTACTATCATGCATGATTGTACCGACTGTAGTTCTCAGACTATTAACAGAAAGTTCATAATATTAAGCATTTCCCACGTTGAAAGTATAACCCTGACTCCACCAAGGAGAGGACCTTCTCTGAGAGCACTATGACCGTGTGAACGGTCAGATGGAGGACAAAAAACAACAACGAAAACACACCTCAGGAAGCTGTCTCGAATTAACAACTCCTCTCAGAGATTGCTGGGAATGGGAAGGGTCTGGGGATCTATATAAGACAGACACAGATCATTTCAGAGAAAGCAGCAGTGGCAGCAACACCAAAGAAGCTTAGAGGTTAAAAGCAGTGCTGGGGGGAGGGAGAAACAGTTCTGGGAAAGGGCAGGTGGCGAGAGAATCATCTTGGGGGGGAAAGGTACTGATTTTAGGGAGAACTGAGCAAAGGGTAGGACCTGCCTGCTGAGGAAACTGAACTTGTCTGAGAGGAAGACGTTATGGGGGATGGGACTAAAAAAAAATTAAGAGTGGAGAATGATACATGTTATCGTACTCCTACATTCTCTGGCATTCTTTCTTTCCCCAGCACTTTCGGGCAATGGCTTGGCAATATTGGGAGCTGTTAGATTTAGGGCTTAGCCAGATGGCCAAGTCACCTTATTGGCCATGTGCCTAACTCCCTGGGGTTGGTAAGAATCCACCAGTTCACAGCATCTCACACTGCGTACCGCAGAAGGAGAACACAGTGAAATCTGCTCTTCAGTAATTCTGAGCAGCCCAGAGAACAGGTACAGAGCGTTACACCTTTAACCCCAAGACTCAACTTTCCAAAGGGAATGGTTTTATTCTGGGAATTCAAACCTTCTGCTTTAGGAGCCTCTTGCAGACTGAGACTTCCTCAGAGCCCAGCGACAGGCCAGCCTCCTCTTGCAGCAGTACCATCGCCACGCTGCCGCCGAATGCGCTAGCTCGGGCTGTAGCCCACTCAGTGTTCCCCTTATTCTTGAAGGGGCAGCTCCCATTTCTGATTTTATAGCCTTTAACAAAGATATATTATAAACATTACAAATTATTGCTAAATATAAACAATATGAATCTATTTCTAAAACATCTATTCCAAGGACCTCACATAAAGCAGGCGCTACTTTCACTGTAGCACAAGTCAACTCCCATCCCCACCCTGGGGACCTTCTCATGTCCATGGTTTGAAGAGACTAAATTTAAGTTATGTGCTTAATCCATGTAAACACACACACACATTTTCACTATGAAAGAGAGCAATATTCTTTTAGTTAGGCAACTTGCACTAGGAGACACAACCCTCTACCCCACCTGCCCACAGAACACCTAACTGGGCCATTGTCAGGATTAAGGACCTGCAGCTAAGCTTGCTTCCCTGCTAGCTTAATCCCCAGGCAGTCGAATGAGCACAGTTGAGCCCCAGTTGAGCCACTTGACTGGCTGAGGGAATCAGCGGGACAGCAACAGCATCAGGGCACTGGCTACTCAAAGCAGTTGCCCACGGCTGTGACAGCTCATGCGTCACTTGTTACCAGCCTTGCCTCACTACTGGTAATCCGGTTCTGACCCTCAGATCAGATTCCTGACCTCACCTCTGGGTGTTGGCTCTGACACCTGGCCTTCTGACTCGCAGCTCAGATTCCTGGATACCGACTTCCAGTCTGACCACCAGGCCTGACTCCCTCTCTGACCACCAGGCCCGACTGCTCATGTCCTGGTCCCTAACAGTTTGCACAATCCCCCAAAAAGGAACCCATAAGGGAAAAGGGGGCCCTGTTCCCTGCTGACATGGATCCTGCCAAGAGAAATCTCCCTGTTGAGATAATGGGTGCTATACATAATCTGCAGGCTCAAGTTCAAAAACCATTGAAGGTTTTGGACTCATTCTGTTTGCCTGTCGGTGTGTAGGTGATATGCAGACAAGATGAGAGATTCTATGCCCAGAAGCTCCCACCAGAAAATGGGAAGTGAACTGAGAACCCCAGTCTGACACGATGGGCATTGGCAGGTCATGGTAACAAAAAGCTCTCTCTAGGAAAAGGAGAGCCATTTCCAAGGCAGTAGGGATTACATGGCAAGGGTGCCACCTTGGTGAAAAGATTGACCACCACTACAATCATTGTGTGCTGAGAGTGAGGCAGCTCCACAATGAAGTCCATGGACAGTGACCCATGGTTGAGGTGGGATAGGTAGGGACTGGTAAAGACCAAGCAGTTTTGAGTGAGGGTCTTGGTATGAACACAGATCACAGGAACTCATACTTTGATAGAGGTGCACAGCCCTGGGCAGCAGATGTAACTTGGTATCAAGGACTAGGTCTTAATGTGACCAAAGTATGGTGTCTCATAGAATAAGACCCATGGAAGGACTTCTCCTACTAGAGTCAAGATACTCATTCCTACGGGATAGGGTATTGGCCTTTTTTCTTGTCCCCAGATGTATGGTGATTACAAAATCAAGCTGGGCAAAGAAGAGGGACTAGTGGATCTGACATTGGTTAATGTGCCTGGCTGTCCAGAGATATTCCAGGTTCCTTTGTAGTCTGCAAGGACTTGACTGGGAATCTGTGGTGCAATTCCTTAAAGGCTGCCTTGACAGCTAACAGCTCCTTGTCACTTATATTATAGTTCCTCTCCCCTGGGTTAGCATACGAAGGCACAGGGATACAGTTGGTTGTCCCAGCCAGCAGACTTTTACAACACAACACCCAGAGCAAAGTCTGACAAATTGGCTTCTGCTGTAAATGGTTTTGTGGGGTCCAGATGGGTACCCCGGTGAATCTCCTTTAGTTGTTCAAAGGCAGATTGGGCTTCTGAGGACCAGGTGAACTGGAATCCCACACAAAGAAGGGAAATTACAAGGGCAACTGAGCTAGAACACCTTGATAAGTACAAATTGGCAAAGCACAGGACTCGCTATGCCCTGTGCATGTCCTTTGATGTGGCCCAGTTAGATATGCTCCCCTCCTCCCTTCCCGCATGTGTACATGATTAGCCTTTTAGGAGAGATGATATACCCAATGAATTCAACTGTATCTCAGTCAAGCTTGCACTTCTCAGCCTTAGCATCCAGATGGTTCAGACAAAGTCTCTCCAGGATGCTGCATACGTGATGATTGTGTATGTTCTGGGGCAGGGGAAGAAGAGGATATACTCAAGGTAGATATCTTCAGGGACATTTTGAAGTTATCACAGTGATGAAGTGCTGGAAGGTTGTTGGAGCACTGCACAGGCCAAACAGCATAACTAGATATTCAAAAATATTTGTACTGGGTATGGAAGGCAATTTTCTACTTGTTTCCCTTTCTAATCAGCACCAGGTTACATGCTCCAGAGGTCTAACTTCAAGAAGACTTAACTCCACCAAAGTCATTCAAAAAGTTAATGGATAAGGAGCAGGTGGAACTGGTTCTGGATGGTAACATTGTTTAGTGACCTGTAGCCCAGACAGGGTCACAGAGATCCATCCTTCTCTTTTATAAAGAAGATTGGCACCCCAGTCAGAGATGAAGATGGATAGATGGAAACACTTGTGAAGGTTTTCTTGAAGGTAGCCCCAAAGAGCCGGTAGCTTGGAGAGACAGACAGAGAAGATGCCTCACTCTAGGTAACCTGGTTCTGACCTTTGGCTCCAATTCTTGACCCTTGGATCAGGGAAGTTGTTTTAAAAAAATTAGATGACAGTAAGAACTGACCCTTTCCTGTACCCTTTCCACTGCCTTAAAGGCCAGACAGCTAGAGATTTAACAAAATGAAGTGCCTTTGAGTCTGGGAGTCAATAGGTAGAGTAGTGAGCAATCTGTATTGCCTGTTAGGATTGTGTTCATCCTCTATCCAACTTCCAAGAGCCCTGACTTCCTGACTCCATGACTTTCCTGCCTCCTCCCTCCACAATTACCTACAGAGCTCCTTCAGCTGCGTGGTTTGCAGTCTCTAACCCCACTGAGAAAATGGTCACAAGACTAATAAGTAACATAACACAGCCTTGTTACAATTCCAGGACTTTAAACTTTATGATCCTCCTTGGGTTTTTTACAATGACAAAATCCTGGTGGCTTATTGTATATTTTCATGGTCTCCTGATACCTACAGAATAGGAGATATTTTGATAAGATAAGAGCTACTGGATACGTCTTACTAGGTCACCGACTCTGGAACATTTAAAAAAAATGGGCTCAAAGAAAGAAAGAGCCCTTTAAGCAAAATTAAATTATAGCATTTTATTTTTATCAGCTACTAGCTATCATTTTCTCCCTCACTGCCATGAAAATTGAGAAACTGGGAATCCAATTACAAAGGCTAGATAAAGGGGAACGATAGTAAAAAAATTTAATTGGATGGAAAAGACATTGAATGTGTGTTCACTAGATCCATGCTTCAAAAGCTCTGTCATTACAACTGAATAGGCAGAGGTCATTGTAGAAGGTAATATAAGGTGACTAAGGAAAGAGAAACCATGGCTCTCATTTTCAATCAATAGGGCCAGCCATACTTGCTGGACCTCCAGTGCAATTGATTACTTCAAGACACAATAAACAGTGATGCTGACATTTAGAATGTGGCCAAAACAAAATTGCTCATCTCTTTTGTCTGCTTTATTTAAAGTGAAAATATCCTCAACAGCAGGTATCAAGGGTTTGGTAACCTTTTATTTTCAAGACTCTGAAGAAAAGGACATGTTTAAAGAACCCCTTTGAATGCCTCGTTTATTTTTTCAGCTGCAGCAGCAGCATAAAAGGAGAACCTGCTTTTTCATAAACAGCATGACAATGAAGTCTGGATGATGCTCAAATTAGAGATGTCCGAATTGTTTGCTTGCAATGTAGTTTGAACTCTGCAACGGGCAAGGTTCCCTATAAGCGTGGCAAATGGTGGCATGCCAGCAGTCATTAGGGTCCCAGAAGGGTAAGCAAATTGATTTGGGTGCAATAGGAACTGGCTCAAAATTCAAACAACCAAGCCTGAACATTCTGAAAAAGCTTCAGAAAATGTTGATAAACATTATCTCTAAGCACTTGGGATGATGGCATTTGATTTAGGGTGAAACCCTGGTCCTGTTAAAGTCAATGGCAGATCTGCCATTGACTTCAGCAGGGTCAGGATTTCATTCATAGAAAAGAAAATACTAATTCGGTATCCTTGCTCATTTCCCATCAATATATTGTCTCAGCTCATCCTCCAATCTAGTTTGAGCTACAGGGCTTCAGTTTCTTCTTTTGGGAGACTACACCTGATATATTTCCAAGGATGGAAATGTATCATCTGTGAAATTCCTTTGCTACCTGGTTCTACTCCTGGGGCAGCCCTTTACCTTTGAGGTGATGTAACTTCAGACCTGTCATCTTTAAATAGATTCACATTTGTTTTCTATGGTTCTACGCCTTCTGCTCATGGTTGTTTGATCACTACAGATTTCATTGGCAGGGGTCCAGGAGCATAGAAATTGCCATACCAGAACTGGAGTGGTCCATCCAGTCATGTATTCTGACTCTGAGAGCGGCCAGCAATAGGTTCCTCAGAGTAAGGTGTAAAAGTCCCTGTAGTGGACAACTATGTGGCGGCGGGAACCCTACCTCTGGGAGATGTTTCTTCCTAATCCCCATCTAGACTTGATCTGGTTGAAATTTTTTTTAAAGAAATTGGTCACTGTAAAACACTCTTTCACGAAAAACTGTTTGAATGAGGCAGAGCAAGGGCTTGAACATTGATCTCCCACATCCCAGGTGAGTGCCATAAACACCAGATTAGTATCAGTTCTGGGCTCCCCTGCACCCCAGAAATTCCATCCTGGACCTAAAAAAAAAAAAGCATCTAAACCCATACTTCTGTGAAAACTTTCAGTGTTGACAGATTGTGACTTGTTCCAATAAAACCTCTTTTGTTGGAAAACGCAAATCAACTCTTAACTCCCCTCTGAGCCACCACCCCAAAAAAGAAAAACTACTAGGGTTTCCTAGTCTATTCCTCTGCCACTGAAAGTGTGTTCCCCATTGTAAATCTTATACATGTTTTTTAAAGGTTGTATTTGGGTACTTTTTTTAGTACAGTAACTCCTCACTTAAAGTCACCCCAGTTAACGTTTCATTGTTAAGCTGCTGATCAATTAGGGAACATGCTCGTTTAAAGTTGTGAAATGCTCCCTTCTAACATTGTTTGCAGGCTATCAACTGCGGCAGTTCGGCTGTCCCTTCCCCCGCTGCCATGTGCTGCTCCCTGAGACTCCTGCCTGCTTGCTGTGGGGGGTGGGGTGGAGAAAATGGGGGCTAATGTCCCCCTGCATCTCGCTTACCCCATCTTCCATAGAGCAGGGGGGACACATGAGGAAGGGAGCTGCTGCCTTAGGCAGAAGCCGCAGCTGCCCCGCTTGCTGATCTAATTAACAAGCCAGTGTACTTCTGACCCCACTATTGATACCTAATTGGAAATACACATCTCTCTCTCGCTCTCAAACAAACAGGGCTTGTAGAGTGTGAGAGTTAACCCTTGAGGGGCTCAGCCAACTGCTTAGTTCATTTAGCAGTAAGACATTCCCTGGGAAATATCCCACCCTCTGAACTCCTCCACCTCAACCAAGCTTCACTATCATCATCGCTGTGTACCTGTATTAAATTGTTTGTTTAAAATGTATAGTGTGTGTGTGTGTGTATACACACACACACACACACACAAATAAAATATAGTCTTTTGTCTGGTGAAAATTTTTTCCCTGGAACCTAACCCCATAATTTACATTAATTCTTATGGGGAAATGGGATTCGTTTAACATCGTTTCGCTTAAAGTCGCATTTTTCAGGAATATAACTACAATGTTAAGTGAGGAGTTACTGTATAATTTTAGTTTCTTGAAAGATTCTAACTAGCCTTACCATCAACTGATAATTTCAAGCAAATCACAGTTAAAATATGCTTGCCCTGCTGTTGATGCTAAGCTCCTATTGATTTCAATGCAACAATAATGGATAGCAGCATCTCAAACCGTGTTGCAGATAACCAATAGTCAAAGGGTTGGGTCATCACTTGTAGACATCGAGTAATCTCTATAGTTTCTTATATTGCCACCATCAATGTAATAGACAAATGCCTACATTGCTGGTTACCTAGAGGCCCAAATTAAGGATCAGGGTTTCATTGTGACAGACAAAAAGACTTGCCCAGAGAGGAATACTTGTAAGTAAGAACAAATAAAAACAAACAGGTGGAAACATAACAAACAGACGGCGGAAACACATGTTCATTGATAATTATGAGCTGCAGGATAAAGAGTGGTCATAGCAAACCAGCTGTGTAACCGATGTAGAGCTTTTTGCGGCCATCACAACAGACAGTTTTAAGGAGGATTCTGAAGGAGTACAATGGGGTGGCTTTTGGCTGTTTACAGGACACTCCTTGCATGCACCTGGGGTGACATGGAAGAAAGTGTGCTTATTAGAGAGTCAGACAAAAGGGTAATCAAAATTGGCATCATTGACAGAAGGGAGGTGGGAATCAACATTGATTGCATATAAAAGATGTGTAAGGTGGGGTACGCACCATGAAGAGCTTTAGAAGTGAAGACAAGCAGCATGTGATTGATGCAGTAGAGGAGGGGAAGCCAGTGGAATGATGGGGGGGAAAAGGGGCGGGGGAAGATGTGGTTGAAGCAACAAGTAAAATGAACTTTGCAACAACAGTCTGAATAGATATAAATGGGGCAAGATGAGATTTGTCATGTGAGAAAGACATTGCAGCATTCAAGATACACGACTGTTTTGCTTACATCCCAGAAGCAATTTTGCAAACATGCCAGAGGTTTGGAGAACAGCTTTGTCTGATGATTGGAGTTCTTGCTTTCTTGCATTTGAGCTTCCCAGATGGAAGGAAAGAATTCGTGGGGTTGAAAACATTCAGGCAGAAAATGCCCATTGCTCTAGAATTAGCCCGAGTAGCAGCTGGTCCAGGCTTAGGAACATCAAGAGGAAACAGGAACTCAGAGCTACGAAACTCTCCTATGCGGCGGTAACATCTAGTCTTCATTTACCTCTCATCATTTATCAGAATCCCTCTAGAAACTCTAAGGCTAATCTTTTCAGGTAGGTAAGATACAATTCCTTGTCCATTTATAAGCTTCACAGCTGCTAGAGTGCTTTGATCCTGTTTGATTTAGCTGTAATCTAGGAAGCAGAGGGATCTACCGGAATGAGCTCAAGCCAGACTAAGGACTTGTCCAAATTCTAGTTTTGCTCTGCTACTGACTGCCTGTAAGGTCACACACCACTTAACCTACTGTGATGCTTTGGGGTCCATTCAGACTAGTAAGGAGTTCTGTCACTGCCTGCCCTGTACTTCAGGGGCCTTCAAGCTGGGCATCTACAGTTCAGTTCCCTGACTCCACAAGTAAAAGGTCCCACTCTGGCTCTCCAGTCATACATCAACAGCCCTTTCAGTCCTGGGTCTCCCCAAATGCATCCCCCATTGCGGGGGAGGGATAGCTCAGTGGTTTGACCATTGGCCTGGTAAACCCAGGGTTGTGAGTTCAATCCTTGAGGGGGCCATTTAGGGATCTGGGGCAAAAACTGGGGATTGGTCCTGCTTTGAGCAGGGGGTTGGACTAGATCTCCTAAGGTCCCTTCCAACCCTGATATTCTATGATTGAGTTCTTAATTATCAGACACCTGGACTGCTCCCCTCTGGTTTGTACCCCCAAAGGTGTGAATCCTGCCCTCCAGTTATCAGCTCACTTTGGCATACACACTCCATACAGTTTGCAGGCCAGATCCCTGCTTGGGATGGAAATAAACACGTTCAAACAGAAAAATGACAGATTCCAAGATGACATAGTAAGGGAGAGCAAACATATGCAAGTTACACAGGAAACAAACAAAAATGCAACCTCAGGCTTTACACTTTCATATTAGCAAAAACCCTTTTATGAATAAGAGTTACCGATTGCCTTAAAACCATTTCCCAGTCTAGCCCCTAGCTATAGGAGGGATTCAGTGTTTCTGGACAGTCTCCCACCTCCAGACTGTGACTGTCCCTCAAGTTCCTTTCTCCGCCTCCAGTCCACAGTGACTCAGGGTTGGTCAGAGTGGGAAAACTCCCTCTGCCTTGATGGTCAAGAGCTGAGGTATTCTTTTCACTTTTGAGTTGTCTCAACATCTTTCCATTAACTCCACTGGCCACCATTGTCTTCTCCTGGTCTGGACAATATACGGTTTTGTGTAAACAACTTGTTTGGAAGGTGCTGGCTGCACTGTTGTGAAGTGGAGCTGAAATTGCAGCACAGTTTGTGAGCACAGTTTTCTTTATAGTCTCTCTTTAGATACAAATACACACATTCACAGTCATGGCCTGGATTTGGGGGGAGGGATAGCTCTGTGGTTTGAGCATTGGCCTGCTAAACCCAGGGTTGTGAGTTCAATCCTTGAGGGGGTCATTTAGGGATCTGGGGCAAAAATTGGGGATTAGTCCTGCTTTGAGCAGGGGGTTGAACTAGATGACCTCCTAAGGTCCCTTCCAACCTTGATATTCTATGATGTATCTCATAAGTGCTACTTTTAGAATGTGGCAAGCTTTCGTAAAAGACCATACTTGATATATTCGTATAGTACCACAACATAGTATGCAGTCAGTTGGTTTAACTGTTTATTCTGGGGGTTTAATCTTTCTGTTTGCCACTTGGGGTGTCTGGACCCTGACTGTCACACCTACCTACTTCACTTTCTCCATCTATAAAAAGTTACAGGGCCACCTCCAAGTTGGGGTTGAGGATTAATTACTACATGTTTGCACAGCATGTTGATGTGCAGAGCTGTTAAGTGCTGAGTACAGACGCTCCCCGATTTACGCAAGCATTCCATTCCGGAACGCCTTGCGAACTCGGATTTTGCGTAAGTCAGAAACGTATCTCCGACCATTACGCAAAAAAAACCCTCCTATTTTTAGCGTATGGAACTTTTTCTGTAAGTGCTAATTTGCAGAAGTCGGGTCTTGCGTAACCTGGGGAGCGTCTGTTAACTTGCACGATTGGTTTCTGATCCATTAATTTGTTTCAGAACTTGTTAGTTGTGCATGAAAGGTCCACAGACTGCTCACAATATATATTGCCTGAGCAATGGCATTGCAATCTGTCCTGAAGCCATCCTGCCACTACCTCACAATTCTCTCCTAGAACTTCTTCCTCTGGAGTGAGAGCATATTGGGATCTCTCCAGCCTATTCAGTCATTGGCTTCTGAGATCAGCCAGAGTATTAATTGTATCAAGCATAATATTGGTCCTGTAAACCCATTAAGAACTGGACTGAGACCACCAGTTCATTTCAGGGAGGCCATCGAACGGTCATTGGACGGAACGAGTTAGATAAGAAAAGATCAGGATTCTCAGCCATCAAGTTCCCATAACATTTTTAACTGCAGGCCTATTAGGTGAGCATTTTTCTCCCTCACCAAAAAGTGTATTAGAGCCCTGTTTCGCTTGCAGAGATGGGTGGATTTAAGAGATGCTATTTGATTTATTTCATGCTAGAAAAGAATTTCACTCTTGATCCAAACCAAGTCATGCTGGTTTCCTAGAGTCTAGCTGCCTAAACAAATGCCTTAAAGTAAAGGAGGCGTAGCTGTGTAGAAACAGAAGACGCAAAGGTTGTAGTTTGCATTGAGGACATTGTAAAAAAATAATTGACCTTTTCCACCCACACAGCTCCCATTGACACCACTGGAAATGGCCCCAAGTGGCTCTAGAGCAGGGATCTCAAACTCAAATCACCACGAGGGCCACATGAGAACTAGTAAATTGGCCCGAGGGCCACATCACTGAAACCTTTTCACATAATGATACAAAAGTATAGTCAAAAATGAAGAGTAATACAGTATTCTATTAAAAAAGTCAATGTATTAGCTTGTTAAAAGCTGTAATGCAAAGAGGGGTTTTAATAAAATATAAACACTCAGTAATGTTTGGAGCTTGGCTGCCAGTGGAGTCGGCGCCTATGGCGGGCCGCAGGAAATAACTCCGCGGGCCGCATGTGGCCTGCGGGCCGCGTGTTTGAGACCCCTGCTCTAGAGAATGTATAGCTATTTACCTCCTTTCATTAAATTAGGCCAGACATAAAAGAAGCAGAAGATGCTGAATCTCTTATATAGATTGCTTTGCACTGCTTTACTGTATTTTAACTAGTAAAACCCTTTACTCACATAAGGGTGAGATTTCTAAATAGCTCTTTAAAATAGTGTTCACACCACATTTACATTAATGGGGTGAGGAAAAGACATGGCAGAGATCCAGAAAAAACTGGCTGGAACAAGAGTCTGGAGCTCATACAGAACATACTGTGCATAAAACTACTGAGCCAACCTGTCCAGGGCCTAAAACAAGTTATAGTATTATGTATTTGTATTGTGGTAGAACCCAGAGGTCCCACCCATATTGTGCTAGGCACCAAAAAAAACCTCAGACTCATAAAAACTCAAAGACTCATAGACTTTAAGGTCAGAAGGGATCATCATGATCATCTGGTCTGATGGTCTGACCTCCTGCACATTGCAGGCCACAGAATCTCACCCACCCACTCCGGTAATAGGCCCGTAACCTCTGGCTGAGTTACTGAAGTCTTCAAAACAAGACTTCAAGTTACAGAGAAGCCACCATTTACCCTAGTTCAAACCAGCCAGTGACCTGGGCCCCATGCAGCACAGGAACATAAAACCTCCCAGGGTCTCTGCCATCTGACCTGGGAGAAAATTCCTTCTAAAGACCAAATATGGTAATCAGACCCTGAGCATGGGGGTGAGACCCACCATCCAGACACCTGGGAAGGAATTCTCGCTAGTAACTCAGAGCCCTCCCCATCTAGTGTCCTATCTCTGGCTGCTGGAGATATTTGCTAATTGCAGTCGCAGATGGGCCATATGCCATAGTTGGCAACTATGTCATACCACCCCCTCCATAAACTTAAGTTCAGTCTTGAAACAAATTAGGTTGAGTAAGAAAGAAGTCTCTGCCCCAAAGATGGGATGGGAAAGAGATGCACAGAAAGGAAGGATGGTGCAGCTGGCTAATAGCCTGAGACTTGGGAGAGCTGGGGTCAAGTCCCTGCTCCATCATAGGTTTCCTGTGTGACCTTGAGCAAGTCACTTGTCTGTGCTTGAGCTCCCATTCTGAAAACAGGGATAACAGCATGGCCTCACCTCACAGAGAAGACTGGCCCAAAGTCACACAGTTGGTCAGTGGCAGGACTAGAACTCAGGTCTCCCGAATAACAGCCCAGAGTCCCATACACTAGACCAGTCTGCCTCTCCAAGCAGAATGGTAGGTAACAAAAAGGCCTGGGCATCCTTAGAAAAAAAACATCCAAGAGATTGAGTTACAGATCCCGCCCTCCCCATTCTGAGAAGGGATTCTTAGCCATTACCATTTGCATTATACATATTCGTTATTGCAGAGATGCATCAATAAGGGTCAGTTCCTATTTCCATCATAAAGCCCAATTCCTCAGGTCATTCATAAGTCAGCAGGGCCATAACTCAGCACCCAGGTTCCCAGCTCAGATACAGTATTTACAGTGGCTGGCTTTTTGCTTTTGTTTTTAATAGTTATCTTGACAATATCAAAAAGGTATTCAGAAAGAGTTTCAGGAAATACACCTCTCTCTCTCTCTCTCTCTCTCTCTCTCACACACACACACACACTTGTGGTTGTACAATCTCCCTCTCCCCCTTTAAAACAAAAATCTTCCCCTTTGCTGTGTAGAAGATCCATACACAAAGGGAAATTGCCTGAAAGCTCTGAAATATTGTCAAACAAATTAAACTGACAAATAGATAAATATTTTCCCACAATTCTTTCCACTAGAGCAATCTTAAGTGATCTACTTAGAAGCAGAGAAAAAAAGAAAATAATTCAGAAGTGTGATTTAAGTCATTGATGCTCCTTCAACCACTTGTCCACAGCTTCCTTAATAAACCAATAATATCTTCAATTGGTCTTATGCTTTACTTGCACATTTGCCCTCTCTATGAAGCTCCGGGGGATAGAATCTGTAAGTGCACTCAGTGCAAACTAGGTTTTCAATTTAAGACCCCAATGCTGGAAGGGGGCAAAAGCGTAATGTGGGTTCTCCCTGAGCCCATGAAGAGTGCCAGTGAAATCACTGCAGTTTTCCATGGTTTTCTTTGCAGGATCACGGCCTGGGAGCTCAATGTTTAAATATATCAGAAGCCATCAAAAATCCAACTTTTGCTACCTCCTTTGCAAAGCACAGGAAGAACAACAAGTGTTTAAGCCTGGATGTAAACTGAGCAGTTATTGCAAAAACATTTCTTGAAAATATTTGCGAAGATAAAAAGTGAACGCGTATGCCTGGCCTTTTAAGAATATTCAAAATGAGTGATTGTTTTTGCAAACAGCTACAGAAAATGAGAGTCATTTATATACAGTGTCCTCCAAGGTGTCAATCCTGCAAATGAATCCAGGATGGGAGGTAGAGAGGGTCCGTTTGCATGGAACCAAGTGCAGGATTAGGTTCACCGTGTGTGGTCTACAGTTCACTTTGATTTCTCTTATTATCGGTGTTTCTTAGATAATTTTATTTAAATAATGTTTTAGAAAGACAGAAAGACAGAAACCCCACACCTTACAATGCTGTTTTATTTCAGCTTCCTTTGGTTTGGATCAGTTTGTAATCTGCACAGACAGTAGGACTAACTCAGGCAAAACATACATTGAAGTCACTGGAGCAACTCACGTAAGTCCTAATCAGCATGAGCAAGGGCTGCCCATCTGAACTCCTAATAGGTTTTTATAATTTGAAGGAACAGCCACAAAGTATCTGGGGAAGGGAAGTTGACTACTGATATCCTCAAAATACGGCACTATGTCCTCTTAAGAGAATCAAGGAGATAACCTTTAGTTGTGAGCTTCATAAGCAAACATCATATGGTTAATTAGATTGCATGAGAATCCACTTCTTTAAATTTTCCCTCTAAAGAAATCAAACTACCAACATTCCCTTTTTATGGTAGACTTGGGGCATGACCAGGGCCGACGCAACCACTAGGCGACCTAGACCTCCAAAATTTGGAGGGGCGGGCATTTCGGGTCCCTCGGTGGCATTTCGGTGGTGACACTTTATGGCGGCCGCCCCGGTCTTCGGCGGCATTTCAGCGGCAGGATCTTTGGCTGCCCCGGTCTTTGGTGGCATTTCGGTGGCAGGATCTTCAGGCGTCCCGGTCTTCGGCAGCAGGATCTTTGGCTGCCCCGGTCTTCGATCCTCTTCCGTCCTTGGTGCCGCCTGGGGCATGACCAGGTCAGAGGGGGTAGGACTTTATGTTTAATCACATCGCATAAAGTGCCTATAAATATATATATATTCATTCCTAAGGGGTTATTGCTTGCCATTATGTATATGGATCATGAACAAAAGAGCAAAAAAATGACCTCTAGCATGATCATGTATGACCATCTGCAATTATTCAGGGGTACCCATTTTCCCTGCAGACCTAAGCTAAGTTAGTTGTTCCTCAATGTCTGCAATGAGGGTATCATCGTGAATGTGCTGATCTAGGAACATTAAAATATATAGATACATATTCACACACACACTTAACATCATATGTATAAGTACCATAAACTATCCATAACTAACCACATACAACTTATTCCTATAACCCTTGACCTCCAATCACCTTATTCCCTTCTGTCATCATTTGCCATGTTTTATTTATGCCAAGACCATAAGATCTTTGGTATGGGCACAGTCTGAATTGCTCTGTAACTTGCAAAATGCAATTACGGTGATGAATAATAATGGTGTTACAGCCACTTCCCTTGGGAACCTGTTCCACTGACCCATTGTTTTGTTAAGCACTTATTCCCAATATCTAGCACAATACATATTTCCCTCCTGAGGTTCAGATCATAGGTCCTGGTCCTACACTTATATCTTCTGAAACGATAAACAGCTAATTTTGTGACTCTGACAGTATTTATGTTTGAAATGCAACTGTACTAAGAAAACAGATACACCTGCAAATACAAAGTGATGGATACGGTCAGTGACTGGGACTTGGGTGGTCAAGCCGAGAGGCTGGGGCAGGCGGGCAGTAGCCAGATGCCAGACCCAAGGGCCAGCGGATAAGTCAGAGGTCAGGAATCAGAACCAAGGGCCGAGACTAGAACAAGGCAGGAGGAAGACTGGAACAAGGCTGGGAAGAAGCGGGCACAAGAGCTCTCACAGCCATGGGTGAATGCTTTGAGTAGCTGCTGAACCGCTGCTGCTGGGCTTGAGAGCCAGTCTGCTGATTCTTCCAACCAATCTGGAGCTGTAGCCAATTAGGCATTCTACTACAGGCCAGCTGCACTCGTTAGCTTTCCCCAGGGTCCGGCTCTGCTGCAGGCTCTGATTCCTGTCCCTTTCTGCTTTTCAAAAAACCAATACTCTGTGGTGGAAGGGCTGACAGACCTTTAGTTACAGCGGAGCTAGGTGTATATGGTATAATATTTACAGGAGCTTAATGAAGTTGAGCACCTATTGTAAATACAAATAGTAATTCATTTTAGGGTGGATGTAAGGGTATACCTGACCACACCTTGTTGCTTTTCATAGAGCATCAGAGTTGGAAGGGACCTTAGGAGGTCATCTAGTCCAACCCCCTGCTCAAAGCAGGACTAATCCCAAATTTTTGCCCCAGATCCCCAAATGGCCCCTTCAGGGATTGAACTCTCAACCCTGGGCTTAGCAGGCCAATGCTCAAACCACTAAGCTATCCCTCCCCCCCTTCTTTCATTGTGAGATGTTACTGGTAACCTTATGAAGCTCCAACTGCCAGGATATGTCTCAACATGTACAGCTCCATAGGTTTAATCTTTCTGTTATTGGATTTGGTTTTTGTGTGTGCCAGTCATAGTGTTAGATGCATGGCATGGAGTTCAACACAATGCGGCCATTTCTCTACCCTGATGCACCAGTTTTATACCATTAAAATGTCATTAACTAAAATGGAGTCACGCCAGTGTAACAGGAGTGAGAATCAGGGCCCATAAACCAAACACCAATATGAGGCAATAACATCTGTGGTGAAGTATGTGACGTTGCACTCCATATGTTTATGGAAATATGCTTATGAATTTAAATATAATGTAACTGGAATACGCTTTATGCAAAAGGTCTCTTGTAAGGTATCATTACAAATCTTATAATCTACTGAATGTGTTCATCCTATTTGTATGTATCTATCATTCTTGTATCTAAAGCTAGAAATATGAAGTATGACTCTGAAGTCCTATTGTAAGTATGCAAATTGTGGGCCATTAATGGTGGCTTGGAATCTTGATGGCTCCCATTAACTAGGACAATTGGTTGTAAATGGCTCTGTTTACTTGTAAGCATTCCTGTATACATGTGTGCCAGCCGGTGGGTAATGAAGAACATGAACACTTGATTATAACCTGTCTGTTCATTCCCTTGGGGCACCTGCCATTGGCCACTGTTAGAGGACAGGATACTGGGCTCGATGGACCTTTGGTCTGACCCAGTATGGCCGTTCTTATCTTCTTATGTCACATGATACTGGAATCCATCTTAAACCTGGTGCTTTTCCATTTAGAAGGAAGGGTGGACAGAGAGAGAGAGAGAGACACACACACATACACACACACACACAAAGGATTCCCGCCTCATGCCAAAGATATAAAAGGGGGTGGAACAGAACAAAGGGGGCTTTCAGTCATGAGAAATCCCCTAGCAACAACCTGAGCTGGAACTAACAAGAACTGTACCAGGGAAAAGGATTGGGCCCAGACTAAGGAATCTAGTCTGTGCAAGAATCTTATTGGAACACCTCTGAGGCTGAGATTTACCTGTATTCAGTTTCTTAAATGTATTAGGCTTAGATTTGTTTTATTTTGCTTGGTAACTTACTTTGTTGTGTCTGTTATTACTTGAAACCAATTAAATCCTACTTTTTATACTTAATAACATCACTTTTGTTTATTAACTAACCCAGAGTAAGTGATTAATACCTGGGGGAGGAAACAGCTGTGCATATCTCTCTATCAGTGTTATAGAGGGCGGACAATGTATTACTTTACCCTGTATAAGCTTTGTACAGAGTAAAACGGATTTATTTGGGGTTTGGATCCCCTGGGGAACTGGGAGTCTGGGTGCTGGAGACAGGGTGACTTGCTGAGCAGTTTTTGGTTAAAGTCTGCAGCTTTGGGGGTGTTGACCAGACCTGGGTCTGTGTTGCAGTAGACTAGAGTGTCTGGCTCAACAAGGCAGAGTTCTGGAGTCCCAAGCTGGCAGTGCAAAGCGGGCTCAGAGGTAACTTCAGCACATCAAGTGACAGACGCAAAGGGGTCCCTGTGACCGAACCCATCACAAAGTATCACACCATAAGACATGTCACAGAAGAATCACCAAAACTAGATCTCTGTTGAGAAATACAGCGTAGTTGAGTCAGCAATGCGTTGATATGCATGGTTTTGAATTAGGAGCTTTGATTCCACCTCACCCATTTGTTCATTCAGGAGCTGTCATTCCCCACAGTTTAACCTCTCAGACTACCAGAGAAGTAACTAACAATATTACAGCTAACTCCATAGCCAGATTATTATTGCTGTTCTGTACATCAGCTAATAGGGGGAGGCACAGCATAATGAGATTAACCCTAATGAAATAATAACCCACACAAGATCCAGGAGAAAGAAGGGGAACTTCAGAATCTGGATGTGATTTAGGGAAGCACAGTTATGCAACCTCATTTCTACTTTATCACTCCTTCCCCTTCCATTTTTAAGTATAGGTGATGCACAACAAAATCCCTCAGAGGTCACTGATAATTGCACTTGCTGTACTGATCTATCTGATCCAAATGTTCACAAAAAGGAGAAGTCATGAAACAAAATTTTCAGCCACTGAAAACAGCGACCTTTAAAGGAGTTTAGTCATTTAGGTATCATTTGTGTATGTACCCCTTGTCCTACATAAATCACTCAGAAGTACCATTGTGCACATTCACTTGTGGACACAAACAATACACGTTCTCACTTTGAACAGGCAATTTGAGTGTTTAAACTTGTGAAATCTATTGTTCTTCTGTGCCAGTGAGAGTCTGGGAGAAGGACTGCACATGTAACGCCATGGACAAAAATTGATATTTGATTTTGAAAATATGACCTTTAAATTGTCAAGTTACGGCTGACTTGCTCTTCCACCCTACGATGAACAAACCCAATGGTGGGGGCTCTGTTTTTCATACCAGGAAGACTTAAGGCATGTTTTGCTTCTTTGACAAAAAAGTAAGAACGCTGTCGTTCTTACCTTTTAGCTCTCGGTTTCTCCATGAATAGAGCATTAAAGTGATTTTGTCTGTGCTATCATAGTGACTGGGTGGATCCACAGCATATACAAAGAACAACGTAACAAATCTTGATATTGTTTAGTGATATCCTAGTTTACACATCAAGTTTGCTCTTGTATAGATAAATATCTAAAGCCTTTCTAATTTGGCTTAAGTCCTCACCATGACCATCAATTCTCTAGCCCTATGTTTCTTGATACAATTCCAGTATTGCAAAAAGTGAAGGTCTGTCATGATGCCTGGAAGGATAGCAAGTGTCCAGGCTGAATTTATCGGTCACTCTCACTTTTTTTTTAAATGTCACATAAACATAAGTTAACAACACTATTTCTTGTGCTGAAATCCACTAGTACCAGATGAACTTCAATTCCTCCTAGCAGCAGACAGTTTATAAAACACCTGGCAAATGCTCACATTCTGTGTATCACACCATGCCACCAAGCTCCAAATCCAGTGGATAGCATTTGTAAGTTGCACTTTCACGATAAAGATATTGCACAACAGTACTTTGAGGTGAACTAAAAAAAAAAATACTATTTCTTTTGTTTGTCTTGTTCAAGGTACAAATATTTCTCATAAAATAATAATATAAAGTGAGCACTGTACACTTTATGGTCTGTGTTATAATCTGAAATCAATATATTTGAAAAGGTAGGAAAACATCCACAAATATTTATAATACATTTAAATTGGTGACCTATTATTGTTTAACAGTGCAATTAAAACTGATTAATCATGACTTTTTTAAATCTAGTTCCAACAACTATCAGCAGATCCCTGGGTTGCAAATTGCAATTGATTGGCTTGGGTGAGCCCTGTGGACCAGGGTTCAAAACCTGTAGTCAGTAGCGTAGCTGGGCGGGGAGCGGCCGCTCCCCCTTGAGCAGAAGCGGCGCCTATTTTTAGCAGCACTAAAAAAAGGCGCCGCTTCTTACACTCACCCCGCAACGTCACCCGGCGTCAGGGGCGGGGCCCCGCAACGTCACCCGGCATCGGGGGCGGGGCCCCGCAACGTCACCCGGCGTCGGGGGTGGAGGGATAGCTCAGTGGTTTGAGCATTGGCCTTCTAAACTCAGGGTTGTGAGTTCAATCCTTGAGGGGGCCATTTAGGGATCTGGGGCAAAAATTGGGGATTGGTCCTGCTTTGAGCAGGGGGTCGGACTAGATGACTTCCTAAGGTCCCTTCCAACCCTGATATTCTATGATGATACTAACGTCACCCGGGGGCGGGGCCCCGCAACGTCACCCGGCGTCGGGGGCGGGGCCCTGCGTTGGGGGCGGGGCCCTGCCCTCAACGCCGGGTGCCAGCCGCCACCGGAAGCTGGCGCCTGTGCAGGGGGAGGCGCCTTTTTATAGGGCCGCTCCCTCTGCGCTCCGGACCTGGCTGTGCTACTGCCTGTAGTCCCTGACGCTTACTGACCTGGAGGTTCCTCCTCTGGGGGTGCTGCAGAAACACTAATTTGCTCCTAGTAAAACTCCACACAGGGTGTTGACTAGACTTGAGACAGTCCTGAACTGTGATGAAAAGTCAAAATCTTCCATAAATCAGAATACATCATTTCGTAATGTTTTAGTTTGATTGACACTCTTAATTTTTTTAAATAAAAAGTTCCTTCAAACTAGAAAGCCAACATTTTGTTTGGAAAACATTAACACGCTTCTTTTTGACAATTTCAAAACCTTGTTTCTTCAAACAAGTTTCCAATCAAAACATTGGTTGACACCATCAATCCTTTCTGACAAAAAAAAAAATTGGTTTAGATGAATCAGCATTTTCCAACAGAAAAGCATTTAGATGAAAACATTCCCTACCAGCTCTGGTAGTATAGCATGCTTGGTTTTGTTCATTCTGGGCTAGACTACCTCGTTGTCAAGGTCTGAGCCCTCTGTACATTACATCATCCACTCTTGCTACCACCAGTGGTGAATTCAATTATCTGATTGTTACCAATGTAGAGGCATTTTGCAAATGAAAAGGTTGCTTAATTTCAATATCCATTCTGTCTTTAGTACCCTTCCCCAAGACAGTAACAAGGATAAAGGACATTTATGAGGTGATTTGGATGACACTCGATAGTCATTGACCTGACCTGTGGTCACAGTTTAAAACATCAAGATTTCCTACTTTATTAGGGCTTTTTTCGAAACATTTTAAATTGGCGAAGTAGGTTTTCGATTAAATGTAATTTTTTCTGGAAAATTTAAGTTTCTGGAAATTTTTCAATTGTTGGTCAGTAAACCAAAAATCTGAAAAAACAGAAAATGCTCAGCCAAAAGTCAAAATTTTGTTTTTTGGCCAAAGATTTTTCAGTTTTTAGTTACTAAATATCAAAAATAAAATGTTATTTGGGTTTATTTGGGGGTTTCATTTGACCAAAAAAAAAATATCCACGGGGGAAAAAACCCAGTTTCCAAACAGCTCTATACATTTATTCCTCACTTCAATTTCAAAACTTCTCTAAACGTGTAGGCACTATGGTGATGGGTGCTTCAGAAATCCCATAACCTTATCTACACTAGAGGAATTTACCATTGAAAGACTCAGTCTCACCTTCTCTAGGGCATTCATAAAATACTGCCTCCACAACAACAATGATCCAAGTTGCATTCCAACAACCGAACCATACGGAACAAACACCACTTCCAGCAGGTCTAAGAATGAATTCAGTCTAAAACAATCCAATCCAAAGTGTTTTAGTCTCAGTGTGGTTGCAGACTTGCTGAAAGAAATTAACAAACATCCCTTTGCTGCCCCACAATGCACCAGTGTCCTTTTGAAATCTCCCAAAATGCACTGGGATAAATTGAAAGTGTAGAATAGCAGTAGAATCATGGAATATCAGGGTTGGAAGGGACCTTAGGAGGTCAGCTAGTCCAACCCCTTGCTTAAAGTAGGACCAACCCCAATATTTGTCCCCGATCCCTAAATGGTCCCCTCAAGGATTGAACTCACAACCCTGGGTTTAGCAGGCCATCCCTCCCCCTCCCCCCCATAGTATGGACATGAAGCAAAAGCATGTGGGATTTTAAACCAATTCAGCATGGCAAGCATAAGCCCCCTTAAACTGTTCTGTCCAAACAGTTGAACAGACAGATACATAGCTAGATACATAGGTTTGCTTAGGAGGTCAGTGTTATCTCCTAGACTACTGGGAACTTGGAAATAACAGACAAAGGCACACTATGTTGTAAACAACTATTAGGCCTGTTGAATACATCCACCCTAATTGGACAACGACAGATCAGTTAGACTCCCAAGGCCCTATTTCTGAATTCTACAGGAGCCGTCTCCTTGGTTATTCAAAAGTCCTGGCCTCTAGTAAGGAACGGAACTTTTCAAGATATTGTGGGAATGATGGTTATTTACCAGCATTCCAAATAGTTTATTTTCTTTTCCTTCCTGAAATAGTTAAGCAAAGCATTCCCCAGCCTTCTAAATAATGTTTTAAAAGAAATGGTCAACTCTCTCAGTTTGGGATTTAGAATGAGAGCCAGGCTTAATTAGAGCTTTCAAAAGCATAAGAACTAATATATGCCCATTAAACTCTAAATACCAACCATTTACTGTCCATCCACTTGTAAAAGAAGTTGTGCAAGCCACTCAAACTATAAGTGATCCTCTCACCTGGCTGAAACCAGCTCTGCTTCTCTTCCCTTTTCCACTTATATAAGGCCTTGCCGTGTACTGGGACTAGCAGCCTTTCCCCGAGGAAACTTGATCAGCAGAGTATAATGCTGCTTAGCATTTTATGGTCTGGGTCTTCAGCTGATGCAAATCAGTGTACCTTATTTAAGTCAGTAGAGGTTTGCTGATTTATACCTGATGAGTATCTAGACCTGCATCTTCAGAACACTGTGCAGACAAATAGCTGATTAATCCATACAACACCCCTCAAAAGGAGACACTGTACGAATGACTGTCCCACAATTTACAAAAGGCAAAGTCAATGATTAAATTACTTTTCCAAAACAGTGGTAAATCTGGGAGTAGGATTCAGGAGCTCCTAGCTGTCAGCTGAGTCTGGCAGACCATGCTGCTTCTCAAAGGCAGTCATTCAGCAACTGTGTGGTTTGTGTATATATTTAAACAGAACACAAATTGGAGCATTTTCTTCTTTATTTGCACAGGTAACATCTGTCCAGATTTTAAGGCTACATGTCTGTCAGCAGCAGATAGGTAGTTTGCTCAAGTTCTGCAGCAAGCAAAACAGACATGCAAATATAGTCAGCCTCTGAAAAAATCTCACTGACAGTCTTGCAATAAATATATAATTTTACGGCCTATTTCTCAATCATAATCTGCTACATAATATCATGCTAAGAACTGCCGGCTACCTTGCCAATGGAAATATGTTGCTGGCAAATGATCAGTCTCTCCAGACCTGCTCAAGGAGTCATAACTAACAATAAAAGCAAACAGATTATCAAAATATCTCTTTCTACATTTTCTTCTCTTTGACTTTCCTTCCCTTCCTCTCCTCCGCCCCTCTCCCCCCTCCCCCCCATGCTCCATTAGTGTTTAGAAGATTTCACAGTTTTTTCCAAATGCTGGAAAGAATGTAAGTTGATGCTTCTGGTCGGCTTTGAAAACATTTGGAACAAATTATCTCTACATTTGGAATCCGAATAAAGGAATGTGAGCCTCACTGGAGAAATATGAAATACAGGGTGGGGATTCACAGAAGGTCTCTAGATTTTCATTTTTTTTTCTTTGTTTCTTTTTTTCTAATATGAAAAAAAATACCCTTTTTTGGTTCTTTCAGGTTGGAAAATATTTCCTTCAGGAAAAATGAAAAATTAAGCCGAGAGAAGTGCTCTTTGTGAAGTGACACCTTCATCAGCTTCTCTTAAAATCTCACAAAGACTCTCAGTGCCAAATTCATTCAAGCCCAGTGAAGCCTATGAGTTTAAAGCAGAGCTGAATTAGGGCCCTGGATTCTCACCATCTCTGACCTCTGTGGAGCATGAGCCAGAGCTATTCCCAGTTCTATCTTTTACTACAGTTTTAGGTAACTCCCTAACCTTATTGTGCCTCAGTTTCCCTGCCTGAAAAAAATGAAGCATGGTGCAGTGGTTAGGGCTCTAGTCTAAGATGAGGGTGACGCAGATTCAGTTCCCTATTTCACCACAGATTTCCTGTGTGAACTTGGCCAAGTCAGTTAGCCTCTCTGTGCCTCAGTTGCCATTGGTAAAACAGTAATAGCATAAAATATTCTCACAGGCATGTTGTCAGGCTAAATACATTAAAGATTATGAAGAGCTCAGATATTACCACAATGGAGGATATATAAGGTACTTTAGATAGCTAGACTGGGTAATAATACTTACCTACCACACAGTGGTGCTCTGACTTTAAATAAAATTTGGTAAAGCAACAAAGATCTTTGGACGAAAAGGTGCTATATAAATTCAGAACAAGCCACTAATTTTCAAATTCAAACTTTCCTCTATGTAGAAGAGTTTGTATTCAGGGCTTTATTTTGCCCCATGACAGAAAACAGCACCCACTATGGAGTCTGGGTCCAAATCCAGATATAATCTTCCCCAACGCTGGTGGGGCGGAATTGGGATCTAGGGCTTTAGTTGTAACCTCACATAAATGCAGAAGACTTCTGATAACTGGATAGAAGATAACACATCATGCCTTCAAGCTGGAAACCAGGTCAAAATCAGAAAGGCTTGAATTGTGTTATTTGTAGCCTAATATTTTCTTATTGCAAAAGAAGGAGATTGGTGCGTATGCATGACTATGCATGGGTAAATAGGCCCAATGTCCAGTGATGGGATCTTAGAAGTTACTACAGAGAAGCTGTTCCTGGGTATCTGGCTGGTGAGTCTTGCCCACATGCTCAGAGTTCAGCTGATCGCCATATTTGGGGTCGGGAAGCAATTTTCCTCCAGGGTAGATTGGCAGAGGCCCTGGAGGTTTTTCACCTTCCTCTGCAGCACGGGGCACGGGTCACTTGCTGGAGGATTCTCTGCATCTTGAAGTCTTTAAACCATGATTTGAGGACTTCAGTAGCTGAGACATAGGTGAGATGATTATTCCAGGAGTGGGTGGGTGAGATTCTGTGGCCTGCATTGTGCAGGAGGTCAGACTAGATGATCACAATGGTCCCTTCTGACCTTAAAGTCTATGAGTCTATGACAGTGGGACAGAAAGTTGCCACCAAATGATAAGGTATAGGCCAAGCAACACAAAAGGTTAATAACAATTTGGTCCACAGATACCTTCCTTGTTTGGTTTTCAGAAATATTGAATCCACTATTATGTGACGCCTCCTCGGCATAAAACAACACAAAGTTGTCACTACTCAGCACTGGCTGTCAGATGCTCTTAACTGTGTCCTGCCTTCTGGGTGCTGATCAGTTCCTGCTGTGACCAGTGGAAATGTTCTTGTTCACGGCAATAGAAATTGGACCAGGCCCTAAACTCTGTTTCGCTGTACTTTGCTAGAATAAGACACAAGGCTACTTTCCCTGAGAAATTGATGAACATGAGATGAGTGGCTCACAAGGATTTTAAATAAATAACTTCATCAAGTCAAATAAGCTTTGGTATAGTTAAAAAAAGAGGAATGTATTCATCTCTGAGGCCCGCTTTCCCACTTAAATCTGCTTCTTGAAGGCTCTGCAAGCTATCGGATGCCTGCCTGTGTTGAAAGTTGGTGTGGCCCTTGAACACAATCTGGCAAACAAATTGACTATTAAAGCATCAAAAGAGTGCTACTGGGAATCAGATAAACCTCTTTAAAGAGCAGATGAAAAAACTGTTTTCTAGCCTGGTTTTATGACTCATTTAAAACACTGCTGAATCCTGCCCTTGTGATGAGTGGCGGTGCTGGGTGCCTGGCAGGTTTCAATCCGTTCACATAAGCCCGGTGGATGGGAACTTGATTCTTTCCAATGATTATTTTGGAATCATTTAGTCACATTGTTTTGACCTAGTTTTCTTTGGTTGCAGCCGTTTTCCAAGTCTGTTATTCTTTGAAGCATTAGGGCAATTGAGGTTATTTTATGCACTGGTGTCATTTGCATGAGGAGTTTAATGGATAGATTGATACAAAATGCTCTGGGCTTACCATTGCACTCTATTTTGGAACACAATTTGCTGTCCTTACTCAGGCAAGACTCCCAGTGAAGCAAAGGGGAGCGCTGGGTGAGTAAGCCCTGTAGGTGTGGGCCTTTGCTTTTTAATAAACAATCATAAAATGCTATCAAGGGAAAATTAATTGTAAGCCAAAGATAAGAGGATGGTTTCAAGACAAAGTCTGAAGGGAACTGGGGTCATGAGCTTGGAAGGAGTGCTACACAAAGTGTCAAATAGGAATGCACAGTAAAATGTGACCCACAAAGGGCAAGGCTCTATGACAAAGAGAAAAAAACACAGGCCTATAATGGAGGGAGGCGTGAGTAGAGCAGATGACAGAGAAGTAGGGCAATGCTAGTATACAGCGAGCTTGGAAAAACCACATGACAATTTTGAATTGGATGGCTGGGAAGCCACTGATCGCGAATGGTCTTCAGGTGGTACGCTCCTAGTACTGTCTTTGTGTTCTGTGTTTGTAAGCGGCTAGCACAATGGGGTTTTAGGCACTATCACAATACAAATAATACATGTTATTATTAATTCCTGCTTCCTGGAGAGTGACTGTGCCCTACAAAACTTTAGAGAAAGGAATTAGGAAGCTCATAAAAGATGGAAATATAACAGTTGAGGCAGGAGGTCATTGTGGCATAAAATTAGGGTTTCATCTGGGATGGGGTTAAATGTCATTCGTGGGTATCATAAATATAAAGGGAAGGGGGAGAGGGTCTGATGCAGATAAAATCCTCTTACCAATAAAGGGTTAAGAAATGCAGGTAGCCAGACTGACACCTGACCTGGCTGGCATCTGACCAATGGGGGGACAAGATACTTTCAAATCTTGGGAGGGGGAAAGCTTTGTGTGTGGGTCTTTGTCAGACTCAGAGTGATCTTGGAGTAAAAAGGAACCAGTCATCTTTTCATCAAATCCTCACTTTTCTAAAGTAAGTCTAGTCAGCATAGCAAGTAGATTTCGGTTTATTTTGCTTGGTGTGTGTTCCCTGTGTTAGAGGGAGGGGTTATTCCTTTTTTTTCTCTGTAACTTTAAGGGTTTGTCCAGAGGGGGAATCTCTCTGAGTTTGGAAATTGAGTACCCTGTAAATTAGTTACCATCCTGATTTTACAGAGCTGATTTTACCTTCTTTGTTTTAATAAAATCCTTCTTTTAAGAAGCTGTTTTCTATGGTGTTAAAAACCCCGAGGGTGGGTTTTTTTAGATCACTGTGTAACCAATTTTGTTAGGAGATTATTCTCAAGCTTCCCAGGAAAGGGGGGTACGGGCTTGAGAGGATATTTTTTGGGGAAAGAGAAACTTCAAGTGGTTTCCCTTCCTGGATTCCTGTTTAAACACACCTGATGGTGGCAGTGAGAGAAGCATTTCTCAGGGTGCAGGGAATTTTGTACCTTGGGGGTTTTAACCTAAGCTGGTAAAAATAAACCTAGGAGCTCTTCATGCGGGTCCCCACATCTTTACCCTAGAGTTTAGAGTGGGGAGGCAACCCTGACGGTGGGGGATAGGCTAAGAAAAGGAAAAGATATACGAAACAATGGTAATGTAAAGGTGAAATTCAGGCCTTTAGGATGGGATCATCAAAAGAGCCCCAGAGAGTTAGGGTCGAAAAGGATGTGGGCTCCTAAGTGGTCTTTATACCTTTGGAGATCTTCCCCTTAATCTTTGAGAACCACTCTGAAGGCAACTGATCAGCTTATAACACTTGTTTATGCTGTGAATGGTCACATCTGATATGTAAAGAAAAGGGCTCTTCACCAATTTGTTAGTCCGTACTCAGAGAATTCAACTCCAAAAATGTGACTTCAGAAAATCCAAATGGGGCCCAGCTCCATTCAGATTTTAAAAAGAAAAAAAAAAAACATACCTAAAGCACAAATAAAATATTTTGCCATTGTACAGTAACAGGAAGGCAAGATGTATTTGCAATTTACACCCACATTGCTACCATAACACAGACAACTCTGTTAATAGCATGTGTGTCCTTTTCTATTTTCTGCTGTTTCGACTGTGTGTAAGACAAAGAAAATGTTTGTGGGGAATTTATCAATGTGGTGGCAAAGGTGAGTTATTCAGCGGCTGTACTCTGTATGCATGTGGGTGGGTATATATATATGTGGGTACGTAACACACACACACACACCCTATTCTGCTAGCAAGCCATCCATCCATAAATTGATTTGCCTGCAAGAACTATAATTCACAGATGCGTAGTGTCTATAGTTTAGAAAGAACTATTTGTTCCTTTTCTACATTTCTGTTTGTTTGGTTGGTTTTTGCATTTCAAGGATAGAGTTTGCTGTTAAGTTTGTGTGCAAGTGTGCCACAGAAGAGGGAGGTCTTTACCTAGAAATCTTCATCTCCACTGAGCACTACCCTTCAGCTAATGAGATTGCTGTCACCTAAATTTTCATTGTTTTAAGAGCAAGTGGCTGCCGACAGTTTCCTTTCAAGCTTGAATGATGAAAGGAAAACACCACACTGCCTCATCTGGCTAGCTTGCTGAGAGCTAATGAGCCTGAGGCTGCACCCATCTTTGCTATACTAGTATGACCTTATGTCTGCTAATGCACAAGGAAGGAGTGAAAAATGTACTGCTAGTTCCCTCCAACAATGCCCTGGGGACATGATGAATGTGCCGAACAATTTGGTAAATATATATCAAGTTACTGTGTTGCAACATTTTCCGTATATTGCAACACAAAATATCTCAGTCCAAAGATCCGACTTCATTTTTGTTTATATTCTCCTCATCCCCATGTTGCACATTTGAAAATACTTTAAAGAAAATGCAGTAGCTTTTGCTGGCTAATATTCATTATTATACAGGAATTTTCATGTAGTGGTTTATCGTTCTAATGGTTTGCTTGAGGTTTGTTCCAGGTAAATACAGTGTGAAAAAAAGAGTTGCTATTGAGAGTTTCAGTGCAGCTCTGATTTGGTAGTAATCAAAAGCAGTTATTAATACTGGGCATAGACCTCAAACATTTTCTGTGCATAGTCGGGAAGATGTAATGAATTCCCTTCTGCTGAATCTGTGCTCCTTTGTGTTTGCTTGCCATAAATATTGCAGGAAATCAGCTTTACTGGCTTTTCAGATCCAACTTTCATTTGCAAACTTTACAGCCAATGGTGCAATTTGAAATTCACCCTGTATATTGGATACCTACACTAACTGGGAACAGAAACAATACTACATGATATAGATAACTAACAGTATGAATTTTCAAGTATCAGAGGGGTAGCCGTGTTAGTCTGGATCTGCAGAAGTGACAAAGGGTCCTGTGGCACCTTATAGACTAACAGAGGTATTGAAGCATAAGCTTTCGGGGGTCAATACCCACTTCTTCGGAACAAGAGTATCCGAAGAAGTGGGTATTGACCCACGAAAGCTTATGCTTCAATACCTCTGTTAGTCTATAAGGTGCCACAGGACCCTTTGTCGCTTCAGTATGAATTTTGAAGATGCACAAGTTTTTTCTTTTTAATGACCTAGCAGACCGAGAATTATTTTTTGGGGGGGCGGGGAATAGAAATATTACATAATTTCAAATAAATATGCAGATTTTGCAGTCTGCTAGCAGACCATTCCCAGTAGGAAAAAAAATTGCACTAAATGAGTTACTAATTATTTGCCACCTCCAGTACTTAACATCCGAATTATTATAATCTTTGGCCACGTGGAAGGACATTGGTCATTACATTGCAGTTCTTAATATATATTACAGTAGCACTAAGAGACCCCCAACTGAGATCAATAGCCCCCTTGAACTAGTTGCTGTACAGAGTAAGAATTGCCAATAGACAAATGTTGACCCCACCCCCAGAAACTCCACCAACTAGTGGGTCATTGTTGGCAGTCTAAGCAAAAAGGTGATGGATTGACTGAACCAAGACAACGAAACTGCATCTTATTCTCCCTGGTGATGTTCCTTTCAGGTCTGGCTTATGGATCTTAGAGTGAACCATGGCTATGATAAACAGGACTTTGGGCTTTATGGCTGTCTATTTCACAAGTTCTGAGTTCACACATTGGTTACCTTGTGAACTAGAATCAGTATTCATCCCAAAACCATTCTATCCAGCTGGCTACAATATGCAATGAAGTTCTTACTTAGTCCTATGACTTCACAAGCCACATCCAATTCATTTCTCACAGCGTCGCTAGGAGGTATTTAACAACAGTGACGGAATCAGAATATTGCCTCAGGCACCCTCCAGGAGAGAGATAATCTTCACTTTTTGTAAAATGGATGCTTTAGAAAATGTTCTCAAATGGACCCTGCCCATTTCTAGCAATCCCGGAGGGCAAAAAGAATACACATTTTAAAGCTATTACATAGTCCAGAAGAGTTACTGGCTAATTGGCAACTGGATATGTCAGTCTATGGTGTTTACGGTGCCCTTCTACTTCACTCCCACAGCTCCTGACAAAATATTTCCTCAGTTTAGTTTAAAATGCCTCAGAACCAACAGGAATCTACTATTTCCCTTGCCAAGCTTCTGGGCAAATTAACAGATCAATTTTTATTACTTGCATTATGCTATTGCTTAATGGACCCAACCAAGATCAGGGACCCATCCGAAGAGACAATCCGGGCCCTGATGCGCTTACAGTCTAAATAAGCAAGATGGACAGTGTGAGAGAAAGGGAACATTATTATGCCCATTTTACAGATGGGAAACGGAGGCACATGGAGATGAAGTGACCTACCCAAGGTAATACAGGAAGGCTTTGGCAGAGCTGGGAACTGTATCCAGATGCCATAAGCTCAAGCCCAATGCCACACACTTTCTTTTTCTGCTAAGGAGGTGTCACAGAATTCCTGTCCATTTGGTACAGGTGCTATTTTCCCTTTGCATTATGCCTGCCTGAGTTATTATTGCACGGCAGTCACTCATCCCCTTTACTTCTTGCTGCATCAGCATTTCCCTGTAATAGCTCTTGTAGCGCAGTATGATTTGGTGAACATCGTTTATAAGCAGTCTCTCATAACGGTAGCAATGTTTTCTTCTCTTCATTTTTAACTGCCTCCCTTGCAGATTGGCATGAGATATAGAATTTAACATTATAGATATAAATGAAATTAAATCAAACACATTCTCATATTGCATGACAAATCTTCTGTATTAGTTATTATTAAACATTTATATAGTAGCACAACTTTATACGATGCTTTACTAACACAGATAAGACATGTCCCCTGTTCCAAAGCGCTTACGCTCTAACACAGACAAGATAAACACAAAACAAAACATGCCCACAATCTGATCCAGGCAAGCGATGAAATCTCGGCTCCAGTAAAGTCTGTGGGAGTTTTGCCATTGACTTCAAGAGGCTAGAATTTCACACAAGAGGAGCAAATGCAAGACAAAATTCAACAGTTTTGGGGAGTAAAGGTGTGGGGGTTACTGAGGAGAGAAAAAGGGAAGAGAGATTGATTGAAGAGGGGGAAAAGGAGAACTGAAATGAAGATGGAGGCAAAATTAGGTAGGGCCCTACCCATGAGGACAAGGAGCGTTCATTTGATTCAATAAGAAGAAGAGGTCCAATGAAGAAAAATGAGGTGTGAAACTTGTTGTATAGTGGAGTAAAAGTCTCAAATTGCTACAATACAATCCAGTAGACATTCATCTTATATATAAGAGAAGATTCCTCTATGGCTCTGAGGCTGGCCCTGAGTTCTAGCACTGTTCTAAGAAGTCACTCTCACCTTTCCTTTCTCCTCTGCTCTTACAACAAAAAGTTTGTTGTAGAAATTAAATGGATTTTGTTCCCACAAAAAAAATGGATGGAAACAAAGAAATAAAGTGTGTTGTCATTGATACCTTTCTTCCAAAGCTTTTGGATTTCCATAAAATAAGCCTGATTCTATTTTGGGGGTTTTGACAACCAAAAAAATGTGACTGAAAATGAAATTTACTCTTTTGTTTTTGTGAACAGCTGGAAAAAAAATGTTTTGGACAAAAACCTGAAAATTGTTGAATGTCCATTTGGACCAAAACAATTATTTTTTCATTTTAGAAACAAAAATATAAACAAACATTTTCAACCGGATCTTTTTTTTAGTGATACAACTTCACTATCCACATACGTTTTTCATATAATTTAATATGGTCAAGCAATGATGGAGCTAGAATCGTTCTCCAAGCAGAGCAGAGCAGAGAAGCTGTTACTGCGTAGTGAAGAGAAGAGAATTCTTGTTTCCCAATTTGCTGCAGCTGCTCTCAGTGGACAGTGAAGACAATCTGGGCTGGACCTATCATAGATGTTTCCCTTCATCCCAGATGTGTCTGCATTCTGCAGTTGCAAGGAGTGAGGGATAAGCCCTGCTCAGTGCTTAATTTGTAATGACCAAGGTGCCAGAGATCAAGCGAGTTATTTACTTTCATAACAGACACAACAAGCCCAGAAGTGCCGGGGCTATGAACTTCCAAGCCTAGAGATGCCAGGGCTCAGCCCTGGCACAAATTAAGCATTGGCCTTGCCTCAGTTCCTGGGGTGAAGACGTAGGCAGGTTTTTCCAGGTAGGGTCTCTTCTGTCATAGTGACATTTTACAACCACCTTCACTACAATTAGTGTTTCACTCAGGGCTTGTGTACATATAGGGACACTCCGGAAAGTTATTCCAAATTAACTACAGATGTGAATTTAAACTGGATTAGATACACTGCATTAAACCCCTGTGTGGACACACTTATTCAGAATTAAAAAGTCCTTCATCTGATTTAGCTTAACTCACTTCTGAATTAAGCTAAATAGAATGCAGCCACTTTAATTGTGAATAAGAGCATCTGTAACCCACACACTGTCCGGGTGTGGTGTTCTGTCCCATCTAGTGGCACCAAGACCACATAGAGAGAGATAAAATGAGTCTGCTCTACAGCCTTAGCTAACAGCCAGTTGGCTTTTAGCTCATGCTGTAGAGGCTCATGCACTAAGTTCCAGAGGTCCCCGGTTCAATCGGGGCCGACCGGGGTCTGTTGGCGTTACACATCCACACAGGGGTTTGTGATGTGGTTTAACTAATCTACTTTCAAAGTTAATTTGAATGAATTTTCATGAGTGTCCCTGTGTAGACAAGTCCTGTGAATATCCGACCTCATGCATCTATATCTCAGTATCTGCATGTTTACGCATATTATATGCGGCACAACAAAGAGCTTAGTTACTCTTTCAGTTATACATGCAAAGAATTGCCATGGCCCCAATTTCAGCTGAGAATGCCAGGTTCTGCTCTCATTCATGTCTGATCGCCATTGTTCTCAGGCAGGTAAGACAGAGCTCATTACGACACAGCTCTGGAAGTGGCTTCACTAAAAGCTCTGTGAAATACTAGCTGAAAGAGTAACTAAGCTCTTTGTTGTGGTGCAGTTGGTTCTGGTAACTGAGTTTACATTAACGTTTGGATAAACAGTTGAGCTCCTTCTCGTAATCCTCTTGATTCCTAACTTCCTGCAGGCTGACTTTACTTTCACAAGCTACGTACAAACAAGAATATGACTGAGTGGTGTGGATCAGACTAGGAACACAACCCTGCTTCTACTGGGGCTTTTGGTGGTCAATAGGGGTTTTTCCCATATACTCTAATGGGAACAAAGCTGAACCCTAGGATCTGTACACTGCTGACGTACTTAGACTCAGGATCTCCTGTGCCTGACACATGAAACAACCTGTTTTTTCCACTGCTGTCTCTCCAGCAGGACTGTTGAGGGACCTAATGAAACCCAAGAAGCCGACAGTTTAGGAGATCTGTAATAATTCCATGTTCCATTAAAAAGGTCATTTGCCAAGCCGATACAACACCTCGGCACATTCATTTCTTAGTCTCACTATAGAGAAGGGTCGGCAACCTCCGGCATGCATGCCAAAGGTGGCACGCGAGCCGATTTTGATGGCACATGGCGGCGGGCTGAGCGGCTCAGCCCACCGCTGCTCTGGGGTTCCCGCCGTGGGCTCCTGCCAGCCGGGGTCCAGCCGCTGGCCCCACCTAGGGTCCGCTGCTGGCCTGGGTGAAGGAACCCAGTCTGGCAGCGGACTGAGACCCCGGCTGGCAGGTGCCCGCGATGGGAATCCCAGAGACTTAAAATGTATAACTGGCACATGAAGCCTTCAATTAGAATGAATAAATGAGGACTCGGCCCACCACTTCTGAAAGGTTGCCGAACCCTGCTATAGAGGGAACCTATGTGTCTCATTTGCCAATGAGTGGTAATTTACCAAACACGGTCCAACTACAGCAGATGGATCATTTCAGTTGAAGAACCCAAATTGGATTTTCTTCTGCTGCTCAAGGAAGCCTAGGAGCTGTTTCCACCAGGACTGTTCTGAGGGTGGATCCAGGCAGCGTAGCCTCTCCCCTTTGTATCATATATATTTTTTCTCACAATGTTTGCTAAGCAGCAATCTGCTCATTCCCAGCCCATCTTCTCCTGCTGGACCCAGCTCAGGCGGCTTTGTGCTGCTCCAGTGGTGCAAAGCAGCTCTGATGGACGCTTACTTGACTCCCTAACAAATCCTTCTTCTGTAGGGAGGAATCCTTAGCTTACAGGGAAACGCAGCATAATGGGCCTATGCAGTGAGGGTGTTCTTGGAGCGTCCCTACACCTCGGCAATCCTCAGCTACTGGAACAATTCCCTGGGGCTGTGGGCATAACTAAGAACTGCCTTGAAGCGGCCATGTTTATGGCTGGCCCCAGGATTGGGGTGCATGAACAGATCCGAATCTGAAAGAGTAAAGACAGGCTGGATTGGCTTTGCTGCTTACAGCAGGAAATAGGGAGTGCGTTCCAGGTTTCTGTATGCGACAGTACCACCATTTTGCTGTGACACCTTGGACAATTTAAAGTAGTCCACAGTTTCCCAACTTGTGTGCGTAAAGCTTCTTAGATATGTAAATAAGTGGCCTGATTTTTCATCACCTGTAGCTCCCATCGATGACTTTGGGATCAGGATTTGGCCCTATAATCTTTTAAATATGCTTTCAGAAACTCAGATGAGAGTTCAAAATAAGCAATACATGCAAAGTATTATTACAGAAAGCACACTAAATGACTAGTCAACGAAATTACTTTCTATATAGATACGCTCCTTCAAATTCATGCTAGTATTGAAATCCCTCTTTAAGGATTTGCAATATGCACACCAACTGCTGTAAAGCAACAGTGACGGCAATTTGCTGTTGGATCTTGATATTCAATTTCTTGGTTCACAAAGTTCCCAAATAATTATTGCTTTCAAGAGAACATCTCCTCCACCCAACATCACATTCCGGACCTTTATTGCTACAACTCCAAACCTACTTCTTCCGGTCATCTGTTAATGCAACTGCAGTACTTCTGCTGAAAACCAACCCCTTCTTAACCTTGGAAGCCTGCCAGCATATCAAAATTTTTTACAACTGGCATTTCAATCAAGTTATTTATTCACCTAAGCAAAAGGTAAATAATGTATACAGTTTCAGGACTTCAAAGACTCTGTTTTCCCACGGCAGGGTACAAATGAAACCACAGTTTTCATAATGCTGGTGATAGTTGACAGTGTGCTATTTAGTAAAATAATCTGAGTGAGTCATGCAGCACACATTTTCTGGAAGCAAGAACCATTTAAAAAGGCTAAATGACATGAATGCAGCAAGACACATGGCTCAAATAATAAGGGCGCTGCAGAAGTCGTTGTTAATGTCATAAAAAATAAACAAGGATTTTAACTCAGAAGGGTATCCATCTGTTGCCCTGAAAAGTATTAATTGAGTTTGGGCCCATAGTATCTGTGAGCAAATGCAAAGTAAACTGATGAAAGGGCATTCTAGAACCTAAAGTATCACATATTTCATTTTCATTGCCAAGACAATCTTGGATCGTTTCTTAAGAGTCACTGCTATGATCTGGGAAAGAACACTGAGTATTTCTCAATTCCTCTGGATGTGTTTCACTAGTATATTATTAATTATTGTTCTATGTATTGGAAGGCATGGAATCTAAACGAGAAATGAGCTAAATTGGCAATACTTCCCCCCCGTCTAGTTATCAGAGAGCGTGAATGCCAATAGTTGGAAACCTGAACCTAATATTCACAGAAAGCTCCCTTAGAAATACAATGTAATGCAACTATTTTATGTAGAATCTTTCAAATTGTACTCTGAGTTAAATAATAGAGAGAGTGAAATAACAGCGCAAAGGGAGAGAGAGAGAGAAAAATTAAAAGGTATAGACAGAGAGAAGACCTACACTTTCAGCTGAAATCTAAGACACTGAAGGAGAGAGAAAGCTTGAGCCGAAGAGAAAATTGTTGCATCCACAGCAGGTGATATAGTGATGGTGCAAAGTGACAAAGGCAGAAACCATCTAGATAAATCAAGACATGAGCAAGGGTAAAAAGAGAAAAGATCCATGAAGTAGGCTGGTGTGATCCAGGGAAGGTTCTGAAGACAAAGAGGTTGGTTTTGAACTAGGCTTCGAAATGAATGGGGAGCTAGTGGTGCTGTTTGAGGAAGAGGAGGGTTGAGAGATAGTGTATCCTGGGAGACATGTAGAAGTGTTACAGGAGCACATTGCTAATCTTTCTAAACGGTCTTCATCCATCCGTCTATTTATTTTTAGCAAGTTTATCTTTGACCAGCCTGACTAAACTGACTAGAATTACATTAAACTTCGCAACAAACCCTCACACCAAGAAAAACATCGCTCGCTCCCAGCTTCAACCCAGAAATGAAAGCTGGCCCAGGTTCACTGTTGAAGTGGGAAGTTTCATTTTATTTGGGGAGACAGGGAGAGACAAGGGGACAGCTGAAAACTGCTCAGAAAGATCTGACCCAGGGGCAGCAGGACCTTGGTGGGAAGTCCAGGCAGCAGCAAGCAGGATTTAGCATCCCAGCGTCCATGACTTCAGCAAAGGGTTGGTTTGTGCCCTGAATGGCACAGAGCAGGTTGGGTTGAGCTGCTAGGACTCTGAATGGGTTTAGAGAGCATTAATCAGTATATTTAGGCATCGGGGGCTGGGTATATTGCACTATTGTTGGGGAATATATATATGTAACTGACTATAGGGGTCTCCTCCTAGAATTGCCATAATAGTAACGGAGGGATCACCCGGGTTAAATAAAAATGTTCCTGGGGGTTAACCCCTGAATCTTAAAGGGGGTTGGAGATTTAGTGAAGGGTGAGTGGGTTAGTTCCAGATACATGGTTTAGTATTTCGGGAACATCTCAAGCAGCCACCTGGCACATGGATAAACCTGGTGGTTTTAAACCCAAGCCAGATGATATGTGATGGTTTGTAGGGGCAGGGCAGAGGAGGATTGGGAGGAAAGAAACAAAACAAAACTGAAATGAAAGTTTGACAACCGTCTGCAAGCACAACGTGTTATGCTTGGCTTAGTTTCGTGTCCATATTTTCCCTTAAAAAGTCTTTTTAACATAGAGGGGGTTGGACTAGATGACCTCCTGAGGTCCCTTCCAACCCTGAGATTCTATTCTATGATTCTATGATTCTAGAGCAGATGTTGACCGGCTCACTGTCCATAGAGGAGCTCGTTCACCATTGCGAGCAGTCATTTACACCTGTGCAAGGGGAAGTGTAAAATGCTAACAGATTAGAATGGTGCCATCCAACACCCTCTTCACACAGGTGGTAAACGGCTACTCCACGTGCAAGGCAATTGAGAATCCAGGCCACAATGTTACGCCAACTGGATGCTTGACCAGACAAAAACCGCAGAAAAAGTTTAAACCTAATTTCTTTGTGGCTAGTTAATGAAAAAGGGGCTGAGTCCAGTTGACCTACTTGTACATAAAATAAGCAAATGAAATAACTAATAGAAGGTTTAATATACATTCAAAATATTTATCAGGAGATTTCAAAGTCCTTTACAGACCTAGCTCCACCGCTGTGTGGTACCATAGCTAAGTGAATCTCAGAATGAAACAAAAGGTGATTGAAGTCGACAATGACTGTCTAGTTCTAACCTGCTCAGCTTCAGAAGTCCAGTTCTGTGGCGCTTCTCCAGATTTTGCTGCAGTGGATGTTTTTCTTTTCACAATAGTCTTGGAAAACATAGGTGTGACCTGCAAATTTCGCTTTCTTTTACTGCAGCAAATTCGCCAATCCTGGAATTCCATATTTTATTTTATTTTTTGCTGTGCTGGCTACCTTCAGTAAATTATTCTGCAGCTGGATGATCTCACAGACTACAGCATGAGTATGATAGTAGGCTATGAGGGAGATGGGTTTTTATCACCTGTTACTCCCTTCACCGTAATGAAGACTAGCTCAAGATCAACCAAGATAAGATCCTTAAGATGAATCGGGCATTCAGCACTGAATTATCTCATAGCTTCAGACTAATTTTCAGGAGCAAGATTTCTTAAATTGTGAATTCTCTCCTCTCTCTCTCCCCCCCACCCCGATCATCAACTTTAAATTGCAAATGTTATACCATTATAGACCACTGTGAGCACTGAATCTTACCCACCACAGGAACTCTTTGCTGGGAGGTGTGATTTCCAGTTCGGGTAGACTTATGCTAGCCCAGCTTGAGATAGCACTAAAAATAGCAGTGTGGATGTTGTGGCACAGGTGGAGGCTTGGACTAGCCTACTATTTTTAGCGCACTAGCTTGAGCCGAGCTATCGTGAGTCTGTCTCATGCTGGGAATCACACCTCCAGCTGCAGTGATACATACCTTTAATCCAATGCACAAACCTCTAGACATCCATGTCACTTGCCAGAAATTCTCTTTAACTTTCTGTCCACCTCAACAACTGAGCCCTGAAATAACATTTAGCACCCTTTGCAACGTGCTTTGAAATCTGTGGATGCAAAGCAACGCATTATTATTTCCACTGAATGCATCAAACCAGCAAATCTCTGTACAGAGCTCAGCTGAAATGCATCTGCACACCACATTCTATTTCCCTTCAGGGAAAAGCTGCACCCTGAGAAGTAGGATAGTTTTGTCATGGAGTTGGAAACAGAAAGCATTGTTGGAAGACATGCGACTTCACGTTGAACTTGATAATATTAATAAAGGAGAGGAGAGAAATGTCGATGTGTCATTTGAAACTGTGAATATAGAAGACAGGACATTGGTTCGTAAGACCAATGCCAGCTCAACCAAATTATAAAAGCTTCTAAACTCATTCGGTTTTTCTCCAGGGATCTCTGCTCTGCACAAGGGCCACCAGGTTTAGCAAACTTACTGGAATAAACCAAAGACACTCAGAAGGGGTGAATGGCAAAGAAGTGCTGGAAGAATTTTCTTCACAGGAAGTGTGTAGGTCAGAAAGTAACATTGAAGGCATGTTCATTTGTCAACAATGAAGCCCACAGTAGGATTTTAAATTACTTTATAGCAGCTGAATAAAGGACATTGTACTTGCTAAGAAATAACCAGCCTTGGTGAGATAAAGAGATGGAGCAATGCCTACTGGTCAGGACTCATGGATTCTATTCCCATGTCTTAGGCAAGTCTCCTAACAAATCTGTGCCACAACTCATCCATTCCAAAAATGGACTAAAATAAGGATATAAACCAGGAGCGCAACGTCAGGCTCTGGCCCCATTGGCTTTGCTGGTAGTTACATGGAAGGGCCAAGGACGCAATTTAGGCGGCTTAATGCAAGGTTGATGGTGAAATAAAATTCCTACTGTTTATTGGTTAATTGAAGATGAAGCCTCTGGCACGGTGTAAGACACCAAACCTGACTCATTAGCTCATCACCAGTAATAACCAGACCCTCCCACCTCTGAATGATTGCTCCATGTCTCGGCTTGTGTTTGGTTACCTTGCTCGCTTAGATGCGTAGTGCCTCGGTCAGGGAAAGTTCCTCACTCTATGAGCCGGGTACTCCGCCACATCTAGAGAGCAGTACACAGGCTACGGCTGATCTGCATGCACGCAAAGGTTTTCATAAAGCTCGGCTCTGCACTCCCCTGATCCTGGGACCACTGTTGCCCCAGCAAACCGTGGAGCAGCCAAAGGGGCTGAAACTGCAGCCAGAGATTAACATAGCATAGGGGCATCCAGGCCAAATCCCCATTTTCTTTAGTCACATTGTATTAGAAAGGAAGGATGGTCCAGTGTTTAGGGCACTCGCCTAGGACTTGAGAGACCCAGATTCAATGTCCTGCTCCACCACAGACTTCTTGTGAGACTTTTTGCAAGCCACTTAGTCTTTATGTACCTCAGTTTATCCACATTACAGTGGTATTTGAGAGAATAAATGCATTAAAAATTGTGAGATGCTCATATACTACAGGAATCATAAAAATGCCTAAGCTACACAGAAGCTTCGTGGACTACATAGATAGATTAGATAGCTACCCAACCAGAAGATCACTCTGTAGTAGGGTGATCTTCCCAGGGCTAGATATGCCATCATTATGGACAGATTCAAACTGACACGGGGCAAGGAAGACATATGACATGACGGAATCTGGCCATCATTTCGTAAAGGGGGGGGTGTACATTTACAGTGCTATGTAAATTATTTCGAACCATAAGGCTAGTAATAATATTCCATCTACTAGAGCATCTGATCCTTCCTACCAAAATATCATGATCCAAGGTTATAGGATGTTTAATATAGGTTGCTGCAAGAATTTGGGTCAACGACATACTGACTGAAATCAGATTTTAAGCAAAGAGCACAGGGCCAGATATTCAGCTTAGCTCCAGCCACTTAATGGCGCTGTGCTGATTTACAGCAGTTTAGGATCTGGACCATCCTATTTAGAAAGAAATGTAATATTAAAAACAGTTATGCTCTGAAACTTAATAAAATTACAAATCAGAATATCTAGTGAAATTAATGATCCAAAATATTACAGTCAAGCAGAAGTTAGCCTTGACTTGAATTCTGAAGGTCATTTGGAGTCATAAAAATGCGGTTTTAGGTTTTATGGCTTTGGAACAATATCAAGGTTGAGAAGATATTTGGCAGCAAGGAAAAAAAAGTCATCTCCACTTCCATACTGCTGCTAAGAAAACGGAGCTTGATTATTTCCAAAGACCCATTAAAAATCCCCATCAAGATTTGAAAGAAGCTCATTGTCTCCATTTCTTTTCGCCACTTCTAATGGACTGGGCAGGAAGGGGTGCAGCAGTAGAATGGCATGGTAGAGGATTTCCAGAGGTGTCACAGTTGAGTTCCAGTGGGACAATGGATGGGCAACCTCCCTCTGCACAACACTGGCATTGCTCCAAACCCAAGACCCACAGGCCAGAGGGCTGAGATTTTTCTGAAGCTGTGAAGTGGAAAAATAAAACAACAAAGCAAAATGGCAAGGCCTGGAATATTAAAAAAGAAATGACCTTGAAGGAGAGATGGCACCTGTAATTGGGAGCAAGAGGACAGATGTGGATTAAATCAGGACTGACCATCATGTCACTAGTGGTCAATAAACTTGGACTGCATTACACCAAGAGGGAAGCAAATTGCAGAGCATTGCACTGAGAATGCCCTGCCTCCTGGTCTAAGTCATTTAACAGTAGGGGCTGTCAGGTTCAACATTACAGCTGTGTCTAGGTTCTAACGCAGCTCTCATCACTGTGACAGCTGCGTGCCTCGCAAATTATGAAGTGTACACACAGATACAGGGTGAAATCCTAGCCTTAATGAAGTCAACAAAATTTCTACTGATGTCCAAGGGCCAGGATTTCACTATCTCTCACCCCCACCAGTCCACATGGACTGGGTTTGTATGAGCAATTTTGAGAAGGCTAAATCCAGGAAGGAGTGGGAGAGTTATTTGTATTACAGTGGTGCCTAGATGCTGCAATCAAGGATTGAGACCTTGTGGTACAAACACACGTGTAGATAGAATACCGGCTCCAACAACCTTACATCCAAACAGACAAGAAAATGGATGGGAGGATGTGATGCTGTATGATTGAAGATGAACATTTGTATCATTGTTGCTACCACTGTGATACGATTGTAATAGATATCATACAAAGTGTATCATGTAAAGTGTCAATTGAAAAATTACAATCGGTCAAGTTTGATTATCCTGGTAAATCCATGTATCATCACTGTATCTGAAGTTATGAATATTGGCTATGTATTTGTATCTCAAATGTGTTTGGTCTTGGAGTGACACCCAGAAGATAGTTTACATCCAGTCTTGCCAGCCCATTGTGAATGGACTATTCAAGCTTGATGGGCCATTTAGAAGAATCCACTCTCCAGAAAGTTCTTACTGAGGATGCCTCAGACAAAAAGGAGCCTTTGGTCATCCCCGTGATTCAGCAAAACATGTAAGGGCACGTGACATAGACATGTGACTTCGGGCTCCATCTTTGTCAGTAACTTTCCATACACAGGAGCTGTGGGCTTTGTTTGGGACAGTAAATTTCCTTACCCGTGGCAGAGGATATAAAAGACCCCTGAGACATCTCCATGTTGCCTCGTTCCTGCTCCAATTCTTTGGATTGTGGATTTACAGCTAAAAGGAGTATTTTGAACTATGGACTGAGAACCATAGTGCCAATCTTTTGGAAGCTACCAGAGAGACTTTGGCAAGCCGGCAGTCTATTCCATCACTGGTATGATCCTGATCAATGAACACCGAAAATCACTTGAATGTATATGATTCCTTAATTATTCAACAACCTTCTTCTTTTCTTTTATTAATAAAATCTTTTGTTAGTTTACTAAAGATGGACAGACAATGTGATATTTGAGTAAGATCTGAAATATATATTTACCTGGGTGGGAGGGAGAGTATCGAAGCTTTTGAGATTGGTAGAACCTCAGATACGGTGAACTGGGTTTTCAGTAACCTCTCACTATATTAGACCAGTCTGTCTGGATTGGAGCCAAGGGCTGGAATGCCTGAAGGGGACTGTGTTTGGGTTCTCATTAACCAATGTGGTGCTACAGAAGCTCCTTTTTTACCGGTTTGGTGAATATAATTATATAATAAAACACCAGTCTTTGAGGATTGTCTACTTGTTTCTTGCAGTCTGCCTTGAGTGGAGCATTCTCAGCCTGTTCTCTTCCGCAAGTGAGTTCCAAATATGTTGGACAATCACCAAGAAAACTCTCTCTCTTGCCTAGGACTCTCACTGTTGTGTAGAACAGGTCAGAAATTGTTTGATGAAACACTTTTTCACTGAAAAATGCTGATTCATCAAAACCAAAAAACTTTTGACAGCAGAGGGTCGATTTTTACAATGTATTTTACATGGAAAAAAGCTGACACTTTAAAAATGAAAAATTAGTTTTCCAATTCCAAATAACATTTTGTTTTGAAAATTAAACTACTTATAGTTCCATTTTGGGGGGGAATATTTAGTTCACAAAAATTTGAGACTGACTTTTCATCCCAATTCAGGGTGGGAAACTTTTCAAAATCTCAAAAGTTCTTGTGTCATGGGAAAGACATTTCCTACCCAGCTCCACTCTTGCGATTCCATTTTTCAAGATCATCACCACTCAGGTAATACCCCAAAGAGCTTTGAAGGTGAGGATGGAAACTTTGAATTTGACCTGGCATTTATTAGTGAGCCACTGAAGAAAACTGAGCACTGGGGTGGTATACTCACAATGGCCGGTGTAGTTGGGTAGATGGATTGATGTGTTTTGAAGCTAAGGGGGTTTTTAAGGTTGGTGATTTTTGGACATCTAATAAGCCTGAGGTCATGAACCCAAAAGATCAAAGGTTTACAGAAAGAGAGACAGTCTGAGCACAGCAAGAGGCAGGATTTTTCCATTCGAATCCCAGCTCTGACACTGGGCCTGGTTCTTCACCGCTTTCCCTTTGTTCACATATGGACACCTGTGAAACGTGAGTGTAAAACGTTATTCTGGCTGTGAATGGCGAATTCCAGCCTGGTGGCATTTTACAATCACTTTTGCACAGATGTGAATGGCTATATGAGGAGCGAGGCAGGGGGCAGATTGTGTCTCCATGTGTAAAATTGGGACAATGATATTTATGAGAGAGAGAATGAATCAAATTGTTAATGTTTGTACAACTACTGGATTATGTAGAGAGGCAAATGCCAAGTGCCTGTGTTATTTCTAAGATGAAAGAGTGATTTTATTATTGATCCAATACCATTTAAAAGGCAATCAAAATCTGTAGAGGTTTTATTTCTCTAGTCCAGGGGTCTCAAACACGCGGCCCGTGGAGCGCTTCCCTGTGGCCTGCCGGGCTCCCTGCCCCCCTGAGTTACGTTCTGAAGTTCCGCTGCCAGAACAGCTGTCTGGCGGCTTTGCGGTTTCTGGGACGGAGCGGGGAGGAGCGGGAAGCGCGCATACAGGGGAGGAGGGGGGGAGAAGAGGCGGGCCACCGGGCTCCTCCCACCCCCCCTCAGTTATGTCCTATGGTCACCAACTCCCCTCACCCCCCACCCCAAGTTACGTTCTGTGGCCGCTAGGATCCCCATTCCCTCTGCACTGCTCCAAGGTTCTATTTTTACCCCCAGGCAGTTCCCGCTACCAGAACAGCTGTCTGGCGGCTTCGCGGTTTCTGAGGGGGGAGGAGCAGGGAGCCGCGCACTCAGGGGAGGAGGCGGAGAAGGGGTGGGGCCTAATGGAAGGGGTGGAGTGGGGCGGGGCTCGGGGCAGTGAGGGGGCGGGGACAATGATGTGGCCCTCGGGCCAATGCACTAGTCCTCATGTGGCCCTCATGGTAATTTGAGTTTGAGACCACTGCTCTAGTGTTTGGTATTCAGAGGGGATGCTTGTGATGACAGTGTTTGGCTGTTCCTGAAGAAACAGGATGCCACCAGAGCAGCTGATCTCTCAGTGACTTTCTGGAATCAACATGACAAGCAAAGAAGTGAGATTCCCTCCCATATCGTCTCACATTTCTGACCTGGGTTAACCAACCTGCAGCTCAAACATAGGAAATCTGACTTGGAGATGGAAGCTGACTGCTCTACCAGCTGTTGGAGAGGTCCCTGCTGAGCCAATTATTCAAATAGAGAGGAGGGGAATCTTCCTTTAACTCTGCAAACCCATGTGTGTAGGTCAGATCTACTTTTCCCAGTCATCATATCTTTCTAATGAGTGCATTGGCTTGGCAAAAACCCATGAGTGTCCCATGAGGCTGGAAGGCAAAGATGACAGAAAGCCACATAACTATGAGGGATTGTAACTAACGTGCTTGTGTAACGTCTCTCTCTCAAATAGCTCATCAATCTGGGTGCTACAATAGTGATATGTCTCTTCTGCCCATTCGTTTCAGCTGACAAAGAGGTTGTTTTCAAAGGACTCGCGTGACAGCTAAGAAATCTATCTTGGTAGAGTGGCAAGGATTGAGAGTTGCGTATTTTAGCTGTGGGACAGTCTGCCATTTAATTTCACAGGGGTTCATATAATTTAGACATCCTTGAGCTCTTAGTATTAGACACTGGATTCAGAATAGCTCAAGTTCTCTTTGTCATTAAGGACACGGTACTTATCTATGGATTGCTGTCGTCTACACAGCTTGCATGGCACCAACCACAATACTAGCACTCCACCGATAAAATGAGTACAAATACAAATAAAATACTATTGACAGAACTTACGACTGAGGGTGTGGCTGAGTCACACAGCTCTCCTGTGAATGCAGGGTTACCCAGCCCATGTGAAGAAAAAGTTTGCCTCCTCAAACTCTCATGGGACCTGCTCTGGCTGGCGATTCAAGGAGCATTAATGGGCACTGGGGAAAACGGTCAAGTAGGGTTGATGTGGGTGGCAAGAAGTCAACGGGAGGAGAAATAGGGAAATGCCAGAGGATTCCCCCTTCATCACCATGAGCAATAATGATTTTTTACAGCTCTGTAGCAGCTTTCTTCTGAGGATCTCCTTGTGCTTGAAAAAGGAAGGTAAGTATTATACCCAGGTACAGGCAGGTGAAGTGACTTGCCCAAAGAAGAGATGGTTGGAATGCAAATGTCAGTTTGGTCGAGCAAAACATTTTGCTGAAATCTATTACAGATTTGACAAAACTTTCATTAAAACGCAGGCAGGTTTTCACACCTACCGCCTAGTTCTCAGGGATGCAGAGACACAGTGCCAAGGAATTCTGCCTCCCACTCCCTCTCTGGCTCCTGGAGGTGGTGGTGTTGCTGTGGAGGCAGAGTGGTGGGATGGAAGGATCTTGTGAAGATCCTTCCCTGAGGGCAGTCAGGAAGCCAAAAAATTCCATTTTGGTTCTCCCAAAATAGGATTTTTCTTGAAATCCGTTTCCATGAAAATGTTGACGTTTGATATTTCATCCCAAACTGGTATGAGACTCTTTTTAAAGGACAAAAAAATTGATGGAAAGGAATTCTCCTTTTTCTGCCAGTTCTAGTTCACAAGCACAGGAGTCCACAGAGCTCACACCTCCTGGGTCCCAGTTCTGTCTTTCTCCAAGTGTGCCACCCCTCTATCATCAGCATCGTTGCCTTATCTATGGTGGATAGCAGAGTCAGGTTCAGTTCAGAGGCTTATCTGAAGCTGTTCCAAAATTAGTTTTCAAATTTGCCCAGGGAAGCCCATGAGAACAGGCCATTTCAGAGGCTCTCCAATATGTTCTGCTTCTGGGGGGCTGTGAATATTGCAAGAGCAGCCTCTTCCCTAGTATTGCAGCTGTTGTAGTTCTCAATTTGGCCAGAACCAGGAAGTAAAGAGGTATATGAAAAATAAAAGGGGGGGAGAAGATTCTTGAGAAACTTACATTTAAGACACTTCAAGGAGAGACCATCTCAGAAATGATCAAATGTCTGGCAAAGGGGGTAAAAGAATGTTCTTATTTTATTTCTCCTGGTACCATTTAACTTAATCCTGTTCAACCTGATCATGTGTTGGAACATCTGAAGTCCTAAGGACAAACCTACACATTCTTTACTAAATCCACATGAAGTAGAGCACCAGATCAGCAATGTCTCACCAACATCTTCTCTTAAACCTCACACTCCTCTCTTTCTGAGCCGCACATAAGTGAAGTATCATCTGGTAGCATCAGTATCCTGGATTGTGTCCACATTTTGGGAGAGAAGGAGGTTCTTTTCCCCCCCTCAATACAAGTTGAACAAAATACTTAATATGTTGGCAGGATGACTAAACTTACCATTGTGTATGGATCTTTTTTATTACTTGGAAAATTACATTGCCTTCTATCCTTATTATTCACCTTCTAGAAACTCAGAAAATAGAAGATGACAATGCAAACCCTGACCACATGTGGAAACTCACCACTGCTAGCCACTTTCCAAAGAAACATCCCTCCTCATTATCATCAGACCTTTCCCTGTGCATCAGGATGTCTGTGTAACTCAGTAACACTAATGTCCATCAGTCTGGAGCAGAGCAGATTCTAACAGAAGGGAAGATTATGAGAGTCTGCAAATGCCGTCGCTTACATTTTCCATACAACTCTGCAAATGCTTTTAGCAGATGAAGGAAGAGGAAGCCAATCAAACAGTAATCACCATGTGACTGCTGAGAGTAAGGACACATGTTCACAGTTAAAGGCAGAACGCCTTTTGGCCCTTCCTTAAGATATTACTTGTTATTTATGAAAGCTTGGGTACTACACTTGAATAGCAAACTAGAAGACGCATGCACAACTACAGAATGCCTGAAAATCTCACCCTGTCTGTTGCATGAGGAAAGACCACAGGAGATAGGACCGCAACTTGTCCTCCATCCACAAACACAACTCCCGCCGATTTCAAGTGGCAATGCAGGCATGGATATAGAGCTGCACGTGGTCCTTGATCCATCTACAAGTTTGCCAATGGTAAATTCCCAAGACTCTAGAAACATCTTGCTTCTGACTCAGTTTTGCTGCAGGTAGTCTGTACCTTAAGATCAAAAGTGCTTAGGGGACCAAGGGATGCTTTGGGGTGAAAATGAATCCTGAAGGTAACTAAATGCCTAGACAACACTGCCAGCCAATGCTGACCAAGCAGCGGCGAGAAGAGACTACTGTTTACTGGTCTGCATATTTATTTCAATTACCCTCTTCCCCAAATCCTCCTTAACTACAAATTATACAATCTATAAAAATGCTTGTATTACTGTTGCCCCATCCTTTCCTACCCCTTTTTAAAATTTCTTTGTTTCCTGCATCTGTTACATCTGGTGCTAAAACAAGACAATAAGCACTTCAGAGATTGAATGTCATTTACTAAGTCTGCACAGACTGTGACATGATCATCTTGGTACTGGTTGCTCCAGGCCTCCCTTTCCCCTCTTCCAAATCCAGACATTTTCCTCTCCCACTCTTGGATGAGCCAAATGCTTCTGAATGATTTAGCCCTCTGGCTAGATCAGAAAATGCAACCCTCTTTCAGCGGTACCGGGAAGGCTAACAAAACAAAGATTTTTCATTTCAGGGGTCCCCACATTCCTTTGGCCTTCCTTCAGAGCTCCCCAACCTCCCTCGTAACAGGAGTTGGGAAGTGTAAACAGGCCTCACAGAGTAGGGTTATTGTTTTATCATTTGAAATAGGGCTGAGGGTCACCCCATCCCAAAACCACTGGGTAAGGTTGAGGGCAGGTCTACACTACTGCTTATGTTGATCTCTCTTGCGTCACTCAGGGCTGTGAAAAAGCCTCCTGCCTGCCCCCCACCGAGCAACAGAAGATCGCACCTGTGTGGACAGTGCCAATGTCAGCAGGAGAGCGCTCTCCCATCAGCATAGTGCATCTTCACTAGATGTGCTACAGCTGCTCTGTAGTGTACACTTGCTCTTAGTAATGGTCTGTCACGGTGGTGGGATAATTTACCCCGGGGTGTTGCTGTGGAGGCAGAGTGGTGACATGGAAGGCTGAATCAGAGGTCCAACCTGTGGCCCTGGGATCACCTGGGGCTTCTGGCCAGGTACCGCTGAACTTTCTGGGAGATGACAAGGAAATTTGTGATGACGGGCATGTGTGTTACCTTCTTGGCTCCTGCTCCCTGAACTCAGTGTTCCTGTTCAAGAATGTGTGTGTCCGCACAGCATTGAGTGGGTTCAGCCCAGTGCTACATAACTGCCATTTGGACTGTTACCATGTTTTGTTCAGACTGTTGCTGACTTAACCCGTTCATTGTTATTACATGTTTTGTAATAACTTACCTGCGTGTGTTGCTTAATTTTGTGTGTGTCTATGTGTGTGGTTTTTTTGGATTGCTATTCTGGGGTGCATCACAGCATAGCAAACCTACTACTGGGAGGCAGATAATGAGGCACAAGTCAGGTCAAGCCCTGTTCCCTTAAAGGGCCAGCCCTCCTTATGACACTACTATGCAAGTGCAGCATTAGCAGCAGCTGTGTGGATTTTGTCATTTGCTGTGGTCATCTTTTGCATTTCAGAATGTTTTGTTTTTTAATCTTTGTATTCTGCTGTTATTCTGTAAACATCTGGGCAGGGGTTCCTTTTTCTCCTGTCCAGTCGTACTGAATTTTGTATCAAATACTGCTACTGACCTTTGCAAAGTGCTTTGAGATCTACTGATAAAAAAGTCCCGTATAAAAACTGGACAAGGTGAGTGAGGCAATATCTTTTATTGAACCAACATCTGTTGGTGAAAGAGACAAGCTTTTGAGCTTACACAGAACTCTTTTTCTGGTCACATATAAAGCCGGGTATTAATATTATTGTCAGTGTCTTTGTGATGTAGTGGTCTCACAAGAGCCAGTATAAGAAATCAAACCCATCACCGGGAAGGCAGGTAACTAGGCGCAGGTGGGGCTAAGCACAGGTCTCTTAAAAGGGCCAGCCCACCTGTGACAAGCACCTAGCCCAACTGATTTCTGACCTGGCTGGGGCCTCTATAGACAGTACTGTGATGCAATAATTATGAACTACAGTATGTGAAAGAGGACTGCTATTGTATATAAATCCGTATAGGATCACAAAGTCCATCTTAAAGTGTAGGCTATGCATACAATATTTGCATAGAGATTGCATATGCTTTCTGTTTGACGTAGACCACAATAAAATATACCTGAATGTTACATCTTCCAGGCATTTCAGTAGGGGCTGCAGCATAAGGCATGTTACATTTGTGCTAGTAAAAGGAAAGGACGCTCCCACACCTGTTGTTTGTGGCATATCTTAGGTAACATGATTCGGTGGAAAAACAGTTATCTGATATGCCTTCACTCCACCAACATATGGCATGCTTTCCCTTCACTGAAATGCTACAAGGCTGCTGAATGCTTTTTTCCTTTCACATGTTGAGAAAGTGGCTTCCATAGTCTTTTTTGCAAATGGCAATATATACCCTGTAATACAGTCAGAACTCTGTCATTTTGGTCAGCCCAGAAGTATGAGATTCTGATACTCAGCAGGTGTAATGCAGCATAGTTCAAAGATAGTGGAGCTATGCTGATTTACCCCAGTTGAGAATCAGGTCCTAAAACAGCAGATGTTAGTTCAATATTATATTTAATAGAGGTTTCTGAGTTTATTCATGTGTGTTCTTACCATTCAAAATTTGGAAGTGAAGGTCTAAAGAAAACAACATCCAAGTAGCACAATATAGGTGGGGGCAGAATTATTCAGTGGCTGCCAATTTTACTTTTGTTTATGGAGCTAATATCTTGTAGGGATTACCCCAAATCCATAAAGTTTGTGATTGCTATAGTCTGCCCGAGGAGCTACACATCATAAATTGCAGGCTGTAAAAATGACATTTTGCCTGCCAGCTACCTCTCCGAGAAGGCTGCACAGCGGAGAAAACGTCACCTAAAATCAGGTTGAATTCACCTTCTTGGAATAGACTTCAGCCAAGTGAATTTTCAGATGGCAGAATAAAAATAAATGAATTGAGCTAAAAGTATTCCTTTTTCCCCCAAAGGAAGGCTCCTTTAGCGAATCCTGCATCTGGAAGTGGGGGGAAAATCCCTTCAGGCATTTTAGATCATTAAAAAAACCTTCTTTAAGCAATGATAGTAACACATGCGATTTTTATCTTCTGACAGACCCAGCTCCTGGCATGAAATGATTTCATGAGAATCTCAATTTTCATTCTTTTTGTAAGTTTCTAGCCCTTGTGTTTGAGGACAAAAAGTTTGAAAACTTGGTCAGAGTGCACCCTCAAGGCTGAAAACTCAGACGGCAAAGAAAAAGAACCCAGCATTTGTTATTTTCTCAAAATGTTTAGGGTCTGACGCATGATTTTTGAATGTTTGGAGCTTGTAATACTGCCCATTGGTGGTGTTCTGCACAGATGGGGGTGGAGCTAGGCCTTATAAGTAGACAGAGAGCAGCGTTGTGGTGATACCGGCCTCTCTGGTGGAGAGAAGCCTTGGGAGAAGGTTTAACGGACAGGAAACAACAGAGCAAGAAAGCTACAGCAGCAGGTTAGGCTCTTGAAGGGGAAGCTCTGAGGTAGAACCAGCAAGGGAACTACAGTCAAGCATGAGTGGGGCAGAAAGGCTGTTAGTTTGGACTTGTTTGTGCCATCCTGGACTGGAGTTTAGACTTTGATGTGTCTTGACTCGAAGGCCAAGCTACAGAAAAACCTGTGGTGTATCTTCTATTGCTTTTTAATCTGGTGTTAAATGTCTCAAGTGAGTAGGTTCTGCACTTCTTGCCTTGAGAGTCTATTACCGGTAGGTTTCACCACTGGGAATTTGCATTTTCCTTTTCTTAATTTCATCCCATTACTTCTTGAGACTTCTCTGAGGGTTTGTCTACACTAGCCATCGGATCGGCAGGCAGCGATCGATCCAGCGGGGTCAATTTATCCCATCTAGTCTAGACACGATAAATCGATCCCTGAGTGCTCTCCTGTTGACTCCTGTACTCCACCGCCATAAGAGGCGCAGGTGGAGACAATGGGGGGTGGTGGTAGTGTGGTGGCAGCAGTTGACTCACCGCAGTGAAGACACCGCGGTGAGTAGGTCAAAGTATGTCGACTTCAGCTATGTTATTCACGTAGCTGAAGTTGCGTAACTTAGATCAATCCCCCTCCCAGTGTAGACCAGGCCTGAGTCTCAGAAATCCTTTTCTCCAGGCCCTTAACTACATTGTTCTTCTTTGAATGTCCCCTTATTTGATTGCATGTTTCTGGCACTGAGGGGCCCAGAATTGAATGCACTTTTCTGGGGGGTGCAGACACATTTATATACCAAGGTGATAGGAACCCTAACCCTAGATGTGTGTGTGTACAAACACTCAGACCATACACAGATTTTCAAAGTCTCATTCTCTCTTTCTCTGCCACAGTCCCTCAGAGTCTCCCCTTGTCCCTTTCCACCTCATTTTATGTCTGGAGTACCAAATCCAATCACATGACTCCAATTGCCACCTCTATGCAGGTGACTCAGAGATCCACCTCTCTGTCCCTTCACCATCCATGCTTGTATCTCCACCGATTCGGACATCTCTTCCTGAGTGTCTCGCTACCAGTTCTTTAATCCTAACATGCCTAAAGCTGAACTCATCTTTCATCTCACATCCTCTTTTATATATTGCCAATGGAAAATTCACATCCCTCCTTATGCCTTATCCTTGTAACTTTGGTGGCAAGTTTCTCTTTCCACTCAAGTTCTCTCTGCCCCTGCTCACACACTGATGCTATTCCTTAATCCTACCAGTTTTTCCTCTCCAGCACCACCACAATCTGCCCATTCCCACTATAAACCCTCTTGTCTAGCCCCTGATGATTTCTTATATTGCCTACTGCATCTTCCTCTGCTCTGGTCTTCTGGAAACCAACCCCATCCAAATCTACCTGCCCAAAATGCAATGATGAAAACCACCAACCTTTCCCAATGTTCTTCTTTTTTTGCTTCTTAGTTTCACTGCTTTCGCTAGCTCCAACCCCTCTCTGGTTTTGTACATCATCTATCTAGAGAGCAAGGTCTTGGAGTTCAGGGACCATGTATTCACATTAGTGCCTAGAACCTTGCTGGTAACCATGCCAATAATAAAGTATGACCTTTATGCTTCTGCATAATAATTGGGGCAAAAATGCTTTATTTACATTAGTGTTAAACAAATGTGTGAGAGCAAAAGGATGACTTCATATATCTTTAAAAATGACTAAATAATTATAAACAGCATGGAATCTCTATGGTTTTTGCTTTTTCAGCCAATATCCTGCTATGGAGCTTGAACCTTAGTCTTTTGGTCCAACAGTTAAAAAAAAAAATCAATAGTATCATACTGATACACAAGAAAGTTTATTAAAGTAGCCATAGGCATCTCTACAACCTTACCCTATCAAACTGGCTTGCTAATTGGTTTGCAACAGTGCTACTGCCATGAAAATTATCCAGGTCTGTCTTGTGAAAATCCAGCTCTATCAGCATCAAGAACACAAACAACCAGGGAAGCGGCCAAAGGTCACTCACTAGTTGTTGAGTACAGAAAATGAAGCTTGTTAACATTCTGTGGCTGTTTCTTAGAGGGAGAAGAGAAAAACCCAGCAACAAAAAAAAACAGGCACATCACGGCTGCAGAGAGCTATCCTCCAGAGGATTGAAAAAAGATGATCAAGCTTCTCTCTACTCACTTCCACTCAACCATCAGGCTTTCATTGACGGGAAAGCCTAAAAATCTGCCAAAGTGTCATTTTATACATGCCTGAAGTCCTTAGTGTGCAGTGTTCACCTTCTTTGTCCACAACAGTACAGTCTTTCTTTCTAACTATTCCTCTTTCCACTTAACTGCACCACACTTTATTGTTGTATTAAATCAAAGTTACTGTTAAAAAAATCAGTTTGAAAAGCTCTTAAGTGCTGGCAAGAATAAATTAAAACATTGAAAAGCCTGATGCAGGTGATGCAGAACACAGGGAGCTGAAGTTACGGGAGGGGCCACCATCTCTAAGTCCTTCCTCCAGCAAAGCTCCTGCCATGAAGTCAATGGAAGCTCTGAGCATAGAATGCAGCATTTGGCTCCGAGTGAGAAAACATGACAGGAAGGATTGTGTCTCTGTGATGAACCCATTTCAGAAAGAAGCTGCATTAGAGTCCCGTGTAGCCAAATGAGGAAAAGGAAAATCTGCTTCTTTCCAAGTTGCACTCTGTATTTTGTGGGCAGAGGATAGAATCAGGACTGGAAGGGACCTCAAGACATCATCTAGTCAGTTTCCTGCACTCAGGACAAGACTAAGAATTAGACCATCCCTGACAAGTGTTTGTCCAACCTGCTCTTAAAAACCTCCAGTGATGGAGATTCCACCACCTCCCTAGGCAATTTAGTCCAGTGCTTAACCACCCTGACAAGAAGTTTTTCCTAATGTCCAAGCTAAACCACCCTTGCTGCAATTTAAGACCATTGCTTCCTGTCCTATCCTCAGAGATTAAGAAGGACATTTTTTCTCCCTTCTCCTTGTAACAACTTTTTTTGTACTTGAAAACGGTTATCATGTCCCCTCTCAGTCTTCTCTTCTTCGGATTAAACAAACCCAAATTGTTTCAATCTTCCCTCATAGGTCATGTTTTCTAGACCTTTAATCACTTTTGTTGCTCTTCTCTGGACTTTCTCCAATTTGTTCACATCTTTCCTGAAATGTGGCACCCAGAACTGGACACAATACTCCAACTGAGGCCTAATCAGTGCAGAGTAGAGCAGAAGAATTACTTCTCGTGTCTTGCTTACAAACACTTCTGCTAATGCATCTCAGAATGATGTTTGGGTTTTTTGGAACAGCGTTACACTGTTGACTCATATTTAGCTTGTGATCCACTATGACCCCCCGATCCCTTTATGCAGTACTCCTTCGTAGGTGGTCATTTCCCATTTTGTACGCGTGCAACAGATTGTTCCTTCCTAAGTGGAGTACTTTGCATTTGTCCTTATTGAATTTCATCCTATTTTCTTCAGACCATTTCTCCAGTTAGTCAAGTTCATTTTGAATTTTAATCCTATTCTCCAAAGCACTTGCAACTCCACCCGGTTTGGTATTGTCTGCAAACTTTATAAGTGTACTCTCTATGCCATTATTTAAATCACTGATGAAGATATTGAACAGAACCAGACCCAGAACTGATCTATGGGGACCCCACTCGATATGCCCTTCCATCTTGACTGTGAACACTGATAATTACTCTCTGGGAAAGGCTTTCCAAGCAGTTATGCACCCACCTTATAGTAGCTCCATCTAGGTTGTATTTCCCTAGTTTGTTTAGGAGGAGGTGGTCATGAGAGACAGTATCCAAAGTCTTACTAAAATCAAGATATACCACATCTCCCACTTCTCCCCTATCCACAAGGATTTTTACTCCTGTCAAAGAAAGCTATTAGCTGGTTTGGCATGATTAGTTCTTGACAAGTCCATGCTGACCGTTACTTATCACATTATCTTTTAGGTGTTTGCAAATTGATTGTTTAATTATTTGCTCTATTATCTTTCTGGGTATGGAAGTTAAGATAACTGGTCTGTAATTCCCTAGGTTGTCCTTATTTCCCTTTTAATAGATTGGCACTATATTTGCCCTTTTCCAGTCCTCTGGAATCTCTCCTGTCTTCCATAACTTTTCGAAGATAATCATTAATGGTTCAGATATCTCCTCAGTCAGCAACTTGAGTATTCTAGGATGTATTTCATCAGGCCCTGGTGACTTGAAGACGACTAACTTATCTAAGGGTAGGTCTACACTTACCGGCTGGATCGGAGGCGTCGGATCAATGTTCTGGGTTTGATTTATCGCGTCTTGTCTAGACGCGATAAATCGAACCAGGAAGTGCTCCCCCGTCGATGCTGGTAATCCAGCTCGATGAACGGAGTAGGCGGAGTCAACAGGGGAGCCTGCGCGCCGCGTGTGGACCCCGGGTAAGTACGTTTTCATTCGAACTAAGATAGTTCGACTTCAGCTACGTTATTCACGTAGCTGAAGTTGCGTATCTTAGTTCGAATTGGGGGGTTAGTGTAGACCAGCCCTAAGTAATTTTTAACTTGTTTTTTCCCTATTTTAGCCTTTGATCCTACCTCATTTTCACTGGCTTCCACTATGTTAGACGTCCAATTGCTTCTAATCTTTTTGGTGAAAACTAAAACAAAAAGGTCATTTAGCACTTCTGGCACTTCCACATTTCCTGTTATTGTTTTCCGCCCCCATCATTGAGTAGCAGACCTACACTGTCCTTGATCTTCCTCTTGCCTCTAGTGCATTTGAGGTTTTCTTGTTACCCTGCATGTCTCTAGCTAGTTTAATCAAGCTTTAGGGGGTTTTGAAGGGACATGAGACCCCAGGAGGGATTTTGGGGGCTCCCGGGGAATGCATGTTGGAGCAGCAGCTGCACCATCTTGGACAGAGCTCAGACTACACTCTTCTCTTGGCCAGCTCTGCTGTCCAATGCAGAAGGTAACATGACCTCATCCTCATCCTGACCATCTTGAGGTGGCTAATGGCTATAAAGGAGCTAGCAGGGGCTATGCTTTCCAGCTACTCAGCCTGTACACAGAGAACAAACCAGCAAACAGACAGACAAACAAATAACCCACACACAGACTAAACTCACCCCTCACCAAGTCCCGCTGCCTCCAAGCACAGAGTCTGCAGCTGGAGCTACTCCCTCCAAACCCCCCACCCCCATCAGTGGCCTCTGTTCATGGCTTTAATATCAACATGAAGAAAACTGCTGCAGTCCTTAGGCATGCTATAAATGGATTTAAATATTTGTGTGTGACCCAGTACTATTAACTCAGGAATCTCATGATATTTGATGCTTCTCTAAGAGCCCCAGCTCCTGGACTCGTGTGATTAAGTTATAATCTCAATTTCCTTAAACAAACAAAGAAGTAGGTTTCTAGGTTCACAACTTCATGGTTATGGAGAACAGCTTATAAACATAGAATCATAGAATCTCAGGGTTGGAAGGGACCTCAGGAGGTCATCTAGTCCAACCCCCTGCTCAAAGCAGGACCAACCCCAACTAGATCATCCCAGCCAGGGCTTTGTCAAGCCTGACCTTAAAAACCTCCAAGGAAGGAGACTCCACCACCTCCCTAGGTAACCCATTCCAGTGCTTCACCACCCTACTAGTGAAAAAGTTTTTCCTAATATCCAACCTAAACCTCCCCCTCTGCAACTTGAGACCATTACTCCTTGTTCTGTCATCTTCTACCACTGAGAACAGTCTAGATCCATCCTCTTTGGAACCCCCTTTTAGGTAGTTGAAAGCAGCTATCAAATCCCCCCTCACTCTTCTCTTCTGCAGGCTAAACAATCTCAGTTCCCTCAGCCTCTCCTCATAAGTCATGTGCTCCAGCCCCCTAATCATTTTTGTTGCCCTCCGTTGGACTCTTTCCAATTTATCCACATCCTTCTTGTAGTGTGGGGCCCAAAACTGGACACAGTACTCCAAATGAGGCCTCACCAGTGCCGAATAGAGGGGAATAATCACGTCCCTCGATCTGCTGGAAATGCCCCTACTTATACAGCCCAAAATGCCGTTAGCCTTCTTGGCAACAAGGGCACACTGTTGACTCATATTCAGCTTTTCGTCCACTGTAACCCCTAGGTCCTTTTCTGCAGAACTGCTGCCCAGCCATTCGGTCCCTAGTCTGTAGCAGTGCATGGGATTCTTCCGTCCTAAGTGCAGGACTCTGCACTTGTCCTTGTTGAACCTCATCAGATTTCTTTTGGCCCAATCCTCTAATTTGTCTAGGTCCCTCTGTATCCTATCCCTACCCTCCAGCGTATCAACCACTCCTCCCAGTTTAGTGTCATCTGCAAACTTGCTAAGGGTGCAGTCCACACCATCCTCCAGGTCGTTGATGAAGATATTGAACAAAACCGGCCCCAGCACCGACCCTTGGGGCACTCCACTTGATACCGGCTGCCAACTAGACATGGAGCCATTGATCACTACCCGTTGAGCACGACCATCCAGCCAGTTTTCTATCCACCTTACCGTCCATTCATCCAGCCCATACTTCTTTAACTTGCTGGTAAGAACGCTGTGGGAGACTGTATCAAAAGCTTTGCTAAAGTCAAGAAATAGCACATCCACTGCTTTCCCCTCATCCACAGAGCCAGTTATCTCATCATAGAAGGCAATTAGGTTAGTCAGGCATGACTTGCCCTTGGTGAATCCATGCTGACTGTTTCTGATCACTTTCCCCTCCTTTAAGTGGTTCAAAATTGATTCCTTGAGGACCTGTTCCATGATTTTTCCAGGGATTGAGGTGAGACTGACTGGCCTGTAGTTCCCCGGATCTTCCTTCTTCCCTTTTTTAAAGATGGGCACTACATTAGCTTTTTTCCAGTCATCCGGGACCTCCCCCGATTGCCATGATTTGTCAAAGATAATGGCCAATGGCTCTGCAATCACATCGGCCAACTCCTTTAGCACCCTCGGATGCAGTGCATCCGGCCCCATGGACTTGTGTTCGTCCAGCTTTTCTAAATAGTCCCGAACTACTTCTTTCTCCACAGAGGGCTGGTCACCTCCTCCCCATACCGTGCTGCGGAGTGCAGCCATCTGGGAGCTGCCCTTGTCTGTGAAGACAGAGGCAAAAAAAGCATTGAGTACACTAGCTTTCTCCACATCCTCTGTCACAAGGTTCCCTCCCTCATTCAGCAAGGGGCCCACACTTTCCTTGACTTTCTTCTTGTTGCTAACATACCTGAAGAAACCCTTCTTGTTACTCCTAACATCTCCGGCTAGCTGCAACTCCAAGTGTGATTTGGCCTTCCTAATTTCACTCCTGCATGCCTGAACAATATTTTTATACTCCTCCCTGGTCATTTGTCAGGAACCCTAAAGGCTCAGAAAGCAGAAGGCCCATCAAAAATATCCAAAACATATTATTTTTTAAAATTTCATGATTTTTAAATCAATCTCATGATTTTTGGGGACCCTGACTCACAATTTTTTCAGCCTGGGGGGTTGGCAATACTTTGTCAGTATTATTCATCATGTTTATTGTGGTAGTGCCATGAGCCCTATTATGCTAAGCACTGTACAAAACACAAAATAAGAGAGACCCTGCCTCAAACAGTTACAATCTAAATAATAGACCAGAACAATATATTGGTCCTGAAAAATTCACCCATGTTGCCACAGCAGGACCAAATGCAAATGGCCCAGATTCTAAGCTGTGTTCAGTGCAATTCAGGAGGGGTAGGGGGTAGGAAGATGCTGTCAAACAGTCTTTGCTTCTCATTTCACGTCCATTTTTGAGGTTGGCTGGGTGACTGTTCCCTGATGCTGTAGTTCACTTCAGGTCTGCATAGCCTCAAGGAGATGTTTTAATAGTCATGGATTGCTGGGGATCTTCGGCCAGTGGTCATGTAGTTGCAGACTTAGCACTGATGGCAGTTGTATGACTCCTAGAGATCACCCTGCACATGGGGAATTCTCAAGAGGCTGGTTAAGCTGGCTTTAGGGCTGCTTTGCACCATTAGAGCCTTCAAGTGCCAGAGGATCTGGCTCACTGTCTCCAGCTAGGCTAGTTGATTGTTTGCAGTTGTATTGGGCCCCAAAGACCAAGTTTCCAGCTCCCAAAGTCGCCGTTGCTGCCGAGAAAATAGGGAAGAAAATCTGGCATGGAAATAATTTGGAGAAATCCTCAGAGTCATGGCAAAAAAAAAAAATCACAGATTTTGTCACAATTTTAAAACTTCCATTCAGGACGATGGAGGTACTTTCAATTTCTCCACCCTGCGATGGAAGGGATGATGCCAAGAAGGGACCAGCAGCGGAAAAATCTTCCTTCCTACCCGGAACCTCATGCCAATGGCAGTAACTTCTGGGTCCTGGGGTGGGGAGGAAAACTAGGAAGTCATGAAAGCTGACTTCCATGACACCGATGACAAATTTGCTCTTCTAAGGAAGCAGATTTGAAAGGAACGCAGGTGTGTGAGATGTGCCTTGATGTATGATCTCACTCCCTAATATGGAACTGGCTGCGTTAAGCTCAGATAGTCTCTACTGCACATTCTATTCACTTTTTCATTATCCTACCCATGTCTATAGATCATCCCGAATTTTAAAAAGAAGAAGATTTTTTTTTTTTAAAGGATGACAGAAAATACATCCAATTCCCAAGGGAAAGCGCACCATTTTAACCAGGTGGAGGGGAGCTGGGTAGACATCGGACAGGAAAACCAATTCATTCAGAAAGCCACTGAGCTCTATGAATAACTCAAATCTCCTCAAACTGATAATATTTTACTATGGTTTGTTATTGTGTTATCCAGCTCTGCTGAAATCCTCTCCCCCCCCCCCCAACACCCGCACTTTCAATACAATATTAAAGATACTCTTCACTTGTAAAGATCCTGTCAAAGTATGGTAATCAAATCCAGCTTTGATTTCATGCTTACTTTTCTGCTCATCCCAATTGTAAAGCTAAGCTGTAATTAATACATAAGAGGCTGGTGATTATACAGTATTAGGCTGAACATATAGAATGAACATACAGCATTAGATTGAATTTCAATAGATCAGGCACCTTCAAGAAATAAGATCTCCTAGCCAGGTCTGGTATTTGTAGACTGATAACTTATCTAAATGACAATCATGAGCTCTTGCCCTGATCTCTTCCTTCCAGTGACGTTGTGTGTGTGTGTGTATGTGTGTGTGTGTGTGTGCGCATGTGTATGTGTGAGAGAAGACTGATTAGTTAATCTTGCCTTTTCAATATAAAGTTTTTAAATCATGTGTGATGGGGTGTAGTGGTCCCCTATTGGAGGCCCCACTGCTCTGCTGCACCCCACCCCAGGAAATAGTTCTCGGAGAGGAAAAGTGCAGTGAATATTAGACATTTGGGCTTGTCTAGGGAGGCATCCCAGGAGCATGCATTTAGGGAACCATTGAGATCTGGTCCTACAGCATCTAGAAGTGATTCTGCCAGCTATAGGTATTAGCATATCAATGTGACTTTGACAGGGGCTGCTGCAAAAGACATATTTTGCAGGCACTTCATGTCAATTAGAGCCCTAACTGTTTCATGGAATAATCATTCCTGCCAGATTAAGGTCAGGCTGGAAGGTAATTTAATTGGTGCCATTATATCTAGGGGGAAAAATGCTCTAATAAAGTGCACACAGTGTAGCTGCCAGTGAAGAAGTGCTGTGAGACATTAAAGGGATTGCCTTCCTAAAGTGTATGGGCAAACCATTTAGAGAGAGAGAAATAACTTCAAGTGCTTTGTTTCCAACAAAATTCCAGTGCATCTGGCCAAGGGGAGAATTTGATTTTACTTGAAGGAATTCCATTCCCACGAGAAGACGCTCTAAAAGCGATGGGAGGGAGGGGGAAGCACACAACAGAAGAAACTACACAGCTTCTCCTCCTCTCTACTGAAGGTTTAATTAAAGATCAGCCAAAATAAGAAACATTTGATGAACTATTTTCTGCTCCCCAATAACTCTGGTGGTTTGTAGACAGTGGAACTATAATGACTTGTACAAAACCCACACCAGGAAAGAAGGGGAGTCACAGCAGCTTTGAGCTCATGAAGCCCTTCCCCACCTATGCCGCCACACCTGTGAGGCATGCCAGTTTTGGAAGAGGAGCCTCAAAAAGGGAGGTGGTCAGTTCAGAAGGCTGGGGAGGTGGACAGATTTTAGGCGGCCTGTGAACATACAATGGTAGGACAGATATCTGGAGGATCCTGGTAGGAAAGAGAACCTGAAGCCACTTCTTATTTCTGTTAATTTAGTTTCTTGTCCTTCGTTACTCTGAAGACAGACTAGGGACTGGGCCTTGGGGAAGACCCCTGTTGTGAATATGAGCCCCCCTGAGGAGAAGGTGGACACATGGTGGGAAACGGCCCGGGGAAGAAGCAAGAGGTTTGACAAGACGGACCTTAACAACTTGCCACAATGGAAGCCAGGATAAAGAGAGGGATTGGTTTCCCCTACAGCCTCACTGGGAGGACTAGCCAGAAGACCCCAGAAGGATTTACTCAGCCTGGACAGTCGACCTAGTGTGAGGGCCTGGGTCTATTCCATGAACATTCTGGTTTTCCCTGAAAGGGGTGAGATCAGAGATTACTCAGCCAGATGGCCAAGTCACGAAGCAAAAAGGGGGTTGCTAACAGACCTTGGACGCAAGACTACAGAGAACTAAACACAACAATGCCTGCCCTAGCCACAAAGCGGCGTGCTTGCTGATAAGTCACCTTCTCACAGGAACCATCCTCGGTTTTGTGCAAAGTTGGTCAGAAAATAGGTTTTTTTCCACTGTGGAAAATGTTGACAAAAATGGAGGTGAAATAGTTTTCACCTACATTTTCTACCAAAAAATTAAAGTTCATGGCAAAAAAATTTGAAATCCAAAACATTGGGGTGGAAAACTGAAATATTTCGAGTATGAAATGCCACTGTGGTACCTCATGGGTGTTGTAGTTTGGGAGACAGATGCTCCCAATCTATTCTATAAACTGGGCTCCCTGGGGTGGACTATTTCCCATGATGCACCACAGTATTTCCTCTTGGTAGGGGAGGTGGTGTATCATGGCAGTTGCAGAGCCACGGCACATCATGGGAAATGCCCACAAACAACAACAGAAGCATGATGCCATTCTGTACTACAGCTCTACTGTAGTGGTACTTCAACATTTAAATAGTTTGTTTTTCACACACAAAAAATCAAAGGTTTCACGTTTCGGGCATTCTGTCTTTCAACCAAAAATAATTCTTTCCCATCTAAAACAAACCATTGGCTTGAAAGTGTATTTTGTGAAAAAGCAAACATTTTCCCGTCTTACATTTACAATGGAAAATTTTCGACCAGCCCTAATTTTGTTTTAAAGATTACAAAGCAACACCCAACTGATACGTTTTTGCAAAACTGAAACAGGTGTCCCCCCACTTCCTCGGCCCCCTACGTTTAACTTTAACACCCAACGGACCCATCTCCCCTTTCAGTTTGCTGCTCTTCTGGGATGGTGAAACCTTGCTGTTATGGGACAAATGTAACCACTGTCTTACATTCATGATACACGTAAAGAAGCCATTCTACATCAGGTGGTTATGTGGCCTCCTCCCCAAACACAGGCCCCTTTCCCTTGCCAAAACAATGGCACATGCCAGGCCACTCAGAAATCTGAACAGGGCAGGGGCTCAGCTAGGCATTGTTTGAGTCTAGGTGCATGTGTGTAGATAAGAGAGCGTGACAGGGCACTATCAGCAGCACCCTGGTCACTGACGTTGCTGCAGCCTGAAGAAGATTGCAGGTTCAGCTGGAGGCAATTAAACACTTTCTGTTAGGGGATCGTGAGCACCTGGATGGCAATCACTGGGCTAACAAGGTAATTAGGGAGAATATAAGGAAAGAAAAAGGCAGCCAAAGGGCAACTCAGAAGGAAGCTCAAAGGGTGAGCCTGGGCTGAGGATTAGAGACTGCAAGAAAGCCTACCCTTGCAGTAAGCCCGCATTGCACAGTGTTACTAAGGGTACGTCTATACTTACCCATCGCGTCGGAGGAGTCCAATCGATCTTCTGGGTTCGATTTATCGCGTCTTGTCTAGACGCGATAAATTGAACCAGGAAGTGCTCCCCCGTCGACGCCGGTAATCCTGCTCTGCGAATGGAGCAGGCGGAGTCAACGGGGGAGCCTGCGCGCCGCGTGTGGACCACAGGTAAGTTCGAACTAAGATACTTCGACTTCAGCTACGTTATTAACGTAGCTGAAGTTGCGTATCTTAGTTCGACAGGGGGGGTTAGTGTAGACCTAGCCTAAGTAGGAAAAGAAGTACACACGGTGGTGAAAGATGACAACCCGCTGTGTGTTTGTGACTGTGAAACCACCTGACCTGGCCAGCCAGTGCAGTTCACCTGGTAGTGACGGAGGAGTCCTGTGACAGAGAGCCAGAAGCAGACAGAATTCTAAGCAGATGGTAACAGGAGTGCTGGTAATGTGGCCCTGAGAGAAAGCTGAGAGCGCAAGCGTTTCAGGTGCGGCGTGTTGAAAGAAACGCTCTCCTGTTTGATTCCTACTATGTCCAGGGAAAGAAGACTGCACCTAAGAAAATTCCTGACTGTATCAATTTCTTCTCCTAACTGGAACAACCCGCAACACCTTGAATTTGACTAATCCGTCAGGTCAAAAGGATGCTGGAAAGTGTCAAGCAAAATCAAAATGCAATCAAATGTCAAGGGGGATCTGATACATATATGAAGGAAAGACTGGCCTATATGTTAACATTTCAACTTTTGTGGTGTTCCTCATTGCAATGGAATGACCACCTTCACCTTTGTATCTGCTTCCCACAATAATCATTTTCTTGAGGATGGCAAATATACAACAAAGACAAATATTGACCTTGCACACTTCCTTAACAAAACATTAGGCATGGAGAACACTATTATCATGCAGCCTGATTGCTTGTGATAATGTTGGTCGTGCTCTGTATCATGATCAAGAAGAACACATTATAAATTCATAGACAGGTAAGATTAGGTTTATTGAACAACAGACAATGTATAGGACAAGATCCTCAGCTGGTGGAAACTGTCCTAGCTCCATTGACTTCAACAGAACTACAACAACAAATGTAACACATTGAGGTAATAGCCTACAATATATTAAGAGACAGTTTCAAGAACCAGGAGAGATGTGGGAGCTTCACACCACAGTCTAAACACCACAATTCATTCAGGTTGAGAGTTGTGCAAAAAAGAAATTTAATTTAATTTGGGGACTGGGGAAGAAATCACAAACATTCACCATTTCAATCTAGGCAATTTTGAGACAAATACCTACAGGATCTCTATCAAGCATTCTTAAAACTACAATACCCACCTGGTGAAGTGAAGAAATAGATTGACAGAGCCAGAAGGGTACCCAGAAGTCACCTACTACAAGACAGGCCCAACAAAGAAAGTGACAGAACGCCACTAGCTGTCACCTTCAGCCCCCAACTAAAACCTCCCAGCACATCATCAAGGATCTACAACCTATCGTGAAGGATGATCCCTCACTCTCACAGACCTTGGGGGACAAGCCAGTCCTCACTTACAGACAGCCCCACAACCTGAAGCAAATACTCACCAGCAACTACACAACAAAAACACCAACCCAGGAACCAAACCCTGCAACGTACTACGGTGCCAACTCTGTCCACATATCTATTCAAGGGACACCATCATAGGACCTAACCACATCAGCCACAGCATCAGGGGCTCGTTCACTTGCACATCTACTAATGTGATATATGCCATGATGTGCCAGCAATGCCCCTCTGCCATGTACATTGGCCAAACCAGACAGTCTCTACGCAGAAGAATAAATGGACACAAATCTGACATCAGGAATCATCATATTCAAAAACCAGTGGGAAAACACTTCAATCTCCCTGGTCATTCAACAACAGACCTAAAAGTGGCCATTCTTCAACAAAAAATCTCAAAAACAGACTCCAACATGAAACTGCAGAACTGGAATTAATTTGCAAACTGGACACCATCAGATTAGGCCTGAATAAAGACTGGGAGTGGTTGGGTCATTAAAAAACCTAAACCTAATTTCCCCAATACTAATTTTCCCCTACTGTTACTCACACCTTCTTGTCAACTGTCTGAAATGGGCCATTCTCATTACTACTTCAAAAGTAATTTTTCCTCCCTTGGTATCCCGCTGTCAATTGAATTGTCTCGTTAGACTGACCTCACACTTGGTAAGACAACTCCCATCTTTTCATGTATTTATATCTGCTCCAGTATTTTCCACTCCATGCTTCTGATGAAGTGGGTTCTAGCCCACGAAAGCTTATGCCCAAATAAATTTGTTAGTCTCTAAGGTGCCACAAGGATTCCTCTTAAATTATGAGGCTTTTGAATTTCCTTTTGAAATTCTATTCATCACTACTATTTCCTTTTAGTACTGATTCAGGCTTACGGTGGAGCGGAACTACTACTTAAAGAGATATAAGAGAGGGTTTTTTTTTCCTTTTATGAATATTACATAAACTAACCAAATATAGGTCAAGCAGAATTAAATTATAAATGGAAATTAAAGGTTTTCCTAATTATTTCCCCTTCAATATGTCCCCTAGAACATTTTGGTTCAGCATTCCAGTAGAGCGCATCTGATAAGCACTAAGTTATCCATTCAAACCCCCACTGAGCCCGCTAGAGATTTCATTTAGCTTCCAGCTACTGGTTCATTCCTAGCCACATCTGCTGAAAATGGTGTGACAGAAAGTAAAAGAAGTGTCCAGGTGTGAGCTCCCAGCAGCTGCGGATCTGTTGGAGCTATCAGAAAGAACTCCAGGAGTTTGTTCATTTCCACTCAAGAAGAAGGGTCTTACCCTTGGATATGGTACGTCTCTCCTTAAGTGTAAGCCAGTGGTGGTGTAAGGCATAAGCAGACTATGCAATTTCTTAGGGGCTTCAAAAAGCTCAAGAGGACCCCCAATTTGGCTTTATCTCCAGAATACTATTCATCTTTTTTAACGTGGACTTTTTAACAAGAATATTAATGCGTGTTGTGCAGTTATATCTTTTGGTTTGTGAAAACACGGCAATTAGTTTCAGAGTAGCAGCCGTGTTAGTCTGTATTAGCAAAAAGAACAGGAGAATTTGTGGCACCTTAGAGACTAACAAATTTATCTGAGCATAAGCTTTCATGGGCTACAGCCCACTTCATCAGATGCATAGAATGGAACATATAGTAAGAAGATATTTATACATACAGAGAACATGAAAAGGTGGAAGTAACCATACCAACTGTAAGAGCCCATGAAAGCTTATGCTTAAATACATTTGTTAGTCTCTAAGGTGCCACAAGTACTGCAATTAGTATTTTTTAGGGGTTGATTCAGGGGAGGGGGGCAAAAATATTCCTGCTTAGGGTCTTCACTGGATTAGCACCGCCTCTGGAGTAAACAACTCATAGCAACAGACAGAACAGTCTTCCTAATTCAGCAGGTCAAGGCTCTGACAGCAGCCATTTAAATGAACATTTTCTTTAAAAAAAAATAATCCCTCCTTAAAAGCACAATCTCTAGTGACTTTATGCATGAGCCACATTGGAAGATTTAAAATGTTTTACACCAGAATTTCCGGGGGCTCCCTCCATCCTCTCCCAAGATTTAACAGGAAGGAAGCAGAGTAGTTGGTCATATCATCTCTGTCTGTCCCTTCCCTCACAAAGACAGGCAGCACAAATTCTTTCTACTCCCTTTGAGCAGCGGTTTGCAAATGTGGGTTCATGGAAGCTATTTACCAGGGTCGGATCACAACATTCTCAATATCATCCAATCTTTCATTTAAAAAACGGTAAGCAAGGCTGATGAGTCGTACTGGGACCCCGAGCTCAGGACCCCCACAAAATGACCCCCCCCAAAAAATTATGTATTTTATTTATTTAAAATGTCTGTAACTGGGGCGAGGGAGGGGGAGCAAACATGATGTAACAGGGCCCCACATTGCTCTCAATGAGCCTGTTTGTGAGGAAATAAATAACAGCAAGGATTCAGTTTTATTGGAGATCTAGCATGAGGGGATCAGCAGTTAATGTCATTTGCAAGCGGAATTGTAGCCCCTTGGGGTACATCTCATTCTCGAGAGAGGCACTGCACAGGCAGCACTCGGAGTAAAGCAGCAGAGTTCTCCAAAGCCTGGGCCCTTTGCTCTTGCAACCTGTTGTTTCAGGCAGTGCTGTGTCCGGGGGCAGGTGGAGACGAGCAAATGAGCTAGGGCAACCAATAAAGACAGACATGGCCTATCAGATTTATGGAGCAGATCTCAGAGGGAGCTCTCTGCAGCCCCCTCTCGTCCTGTTGACCCACCAGACCAAACACGCTCTCTTCCCCAGCAGAGGAGAGAAGAGTGTGCAAAGCCTGTGACGCTGCCACAGCACAATCTGCCGTAGATCTGATGCACTAGCCCGGTCCCTGGAAGTGTTACCTGGCCTGTGAATGAGCACTGGAGTGAGCTGCCTGCAGAGGGCTGTCCAGCGAGCCCCTGTTCCTGCTGTGGCAGTTGCCTGCGGTATCCTTGGGAGACCTTGTTGAATTTTGTTTGAGCATCTTGATATCCAGGCTGGGGGGACCATCCAATGTGACAGGTGCCTGCTGGTGGAATCTCTCAGGCAGCAGGTGGGAGAGCTACAGGAGGAGGTGGCTAGATTGAGGAGCATCCAAGTCCATGAGCAATTCCTGGACAGTGTCCATGTGGAGACAGCTGAGGTAGCTGTCCCAGTACACAGGACTGCCGACACACCACTGGTGGAGGAGGAAATGGCTCAGGGTGGACACTGGCAGCTGGTTACTTCTGGCAGCAGGCAGTGCTCCACCCCTGCTCCAAACCCTGCCGCCGTGGTAATAGGAAACCGTTATGCTCTTCTTGATACAGGAGAGAAGGAATCTCCCCCTACGGCAGAGGAGGAGAAGCCTCGTACCCCTAAGGCTGGGAAGTCTGCTGCCACCACTGCGAATAGGAAATGTAGGGTAGTGGTGGTAGGAGACTCTCTGCTGAGGGGGACGGAGGCACCCATCTGTCGCCCTGACATTTCATCTCGGGAGGTATGCTGCCTGCCAGGGGCCCGTATCTGAGATGTTACGGAGGCATTGTCAAGGATTATCCGGCCCTCTGACTACTATCCCATGCTACTCATCCATGTGGGAAACAAGAAAACTTTTTATCAATACATTAGAAGCAAGAGGAAGACCAGGGACAGGGTAGGCCCACTACTCAGTGAGGAGGGAGAAACAGTAACAGGAAACTTGGAAATGGCAGAGATGCTTAATGACTTCTTTGTTTCGGTCTTCACCGAGAAGTCTGAAGGAATGACTAACAGTGAATGCTAATGGGAAGGTTTTGAAGATAAAATAAAAAAAAACAAGTTAAAAATCACTTCCATAAGTTAGATGCCTGCAAGTCACCAGGACCTGATGAAATCCATCCTAGAATACTCAAGGAGCTAATAGAGAAGGTATCTGAGCCTCTAGCTATTATCTTTGGTAAATCATGGGAGACAGGAGAGATTCCAGAAGACTGGAAAAGGGCAAATATAGTGCCCATCTATAAAAAGGGAAATAAAAGCAACCCAGGAAACTACAGACCCGTTAGTTTAACTTCTGTGCCAGGGAAAATAATGGAGCAAGTAATTAAGGAAATCATCTGCAAACACTTGGAAGGTGGTAAGGTGATAGGGAATAGCCAGCATGGATTTGTAAAGAACAAATCATGTCAAACCAATCTGATAGCTTTCTTTGCTAGGATAACGAGTCTTGTGGATAAGGGAGAAGCGGTGGATACCTAGACTTTAGTAAGGCATTTGATATGGTCTCGCATGATATTCTTATCAATAAACTAGGGAAATACAACTTAGATGGGGCTACTATAAGGTGGGTGCACAACTGGCTGGATAACCGTACTCAGAGAGTAGTTATTAATGGTTCCCAATCCTGCTGGAAAGGTATAACGAGTGGGGTTCCGCAAGAGTCTGTTTTGGGACAGGCTCTGTTCAATATCTTCATCAACAACTTGGATATTGGCATAGAAAGTATACGCTTATTAAGTTTGCAGATGATACCAAACTGGGAGGGATTGCAACTGCTTTGGAGGATAGGGTCATAATTCAAAATGATCTGGACAAATTGGAGAAATGGTCAGAGGTAAACAGGATGAAGTTTAATAAGGACAAATGCAAAGTGCTCCACTTAGGTAGGAACAATCAGTTTCACACATACAGAATGGGAGGAGACTGTCTAGGAAGGAGTACAGCAGAAAGGGATCTAGGGGTTATAGTGGACCACAAGCTAAATATGAGTCAACAGTGTGATGCTGTTGCAAAAAAAGCAAACTTGATTCTGGGCTGCATTAACAGGTGTGTGGTGAGCAAGACACGAGAAGTCATTCTTCCGCTCTACTCTGCGCTGGTTAGGCCTCAACTGGAGTATTGTGTCCAGTTCTGGGCACCGCATTTCAAGAAAGATGTGGAGAAATTGGAGAGGGTCCAGAGAAGAGCAACAAGAATGATTAAGGGTCTAGAGAACATGACCTATGAAGGAAGGCTGAAGGGGGTTTGTTTAGTTTGGAAAAGAGAAGACAGAGGGGACATGATAGCAGTCTTCAGGTATCTAAAAGGGTGTCATAAGGAGGAGGGAGAAAACTTGTTCATCTTAGCATCTGAGGATAGAACAAGAAGCAATGGGCTTAAACTGCAGCAAGGGACGTTTAGGTTGGACATTAGGAAAAAGTTCCTAACTGTCAGGGTGGTTAAACACTGGAATAAACTGCCCAGGGAGGTTGTGGAATCTCCATCTCTGGAGATATTTAAGAGTAAGGTTAGATAAATGTCTATCAGGGATTGTCTAGACAGTACTTGGTCCTGCCATGAGGGCAGGGGGCTGGACTCGATCATCTCTCGAGGTCCCTTCCAGCCCTAGAATCTATGAATCTATGAATCTTTAGGGTCCATTGTGTTAAATGAAGGTTTTTGTGTTATTGTGGGCTGGGATGGTGTGTAACCTCTCGAGGGGGAAGATGTGACAGATGTGAGACCAGGGGGTTCAAAGAACTATATAGAACAATGTGTCAGGCAAAAATGGACTGCTTTGTGGTTTTCCTGGGGAATATCTAGGGAAAGTTGAATGCAAATTCCCACCAACGGTTATGCAAAACCCCGGCCTTTTAAAGCTATGCCCAGAGGAGTAGGCCATTGTCTGCTGACCACTTGTTACATGAAGCCAAGGTCAAAGGCCCAAGCTGTATAAAGGACAGACTGAATTTATTTGTGGTTGTTCTGGTTCTGAATTAGACAGTTAGGAATTTGTAGCCATAGGGAAAACCCAGTTGTGGATTTTTGAAGGACTGATTCCTACCAGAATGCAAGCTGAGTGACCTCAGAGAAGCTTTTTAGCATGCGTGTCGGTTCTTTTGTTTTTAATATGGTTTCTGAATAATGCTTTCACCTTAAGGATAAATGTGTTTGCTTATAAAGAGCTGTGTGGTATGGGCAATAAGACTGTTCATAGCCTATGAAGGGAGAGCAAAGCGCAGATGCTGGTCTGTTTAGGCAGTCTGGCTTGCTGGGAATATCACAGTGTAGGCAGGGAAATATACAGCGTGGAAAAACCCTGGTCAGGAGGGAAAGAGGGGTCTCTACCCAAGAGAGGGGATGGCTGAGGAGCTGGGAGCCTAGACTGGATTCCCTTGAGGGACCATGGAAGGGGAAATACAGGTGCAGTTACCCTGAACTGTCAGACTGGTGACTTGTGCATGCATAGAGTAGCTGCTTTCATGACTGCATGCAGTGATGCACTTGCAAGCATCGTCTAGTTAGGTAGGTTCAGAGAATCTTCATAGGAAGGACAGCCTGGACCCTTTGCTTTGTACAGGACCCAGCCCTTCAGCATAGGGGATCTGTGGGGGACTGTGTGTTGAAGCAGCACTCGCTTTCTGTTTTCGTTTGCATTTTGATTCCTGCAATTATTTAAGACTATTCCTTATACACTGGCTGCACCTTCCAGCCCGTGGCCTGAAGAGAGAAGTAGAGGACATTTAATTGTGCATATATCTTCTAGTAGGACCACTAGCATCACCTTTTGATACTCAGGGATCTGGGGAATGTCTGGCTGGTGATGTGGGAGGAAGCTGTGGGGGGGAAGAGAGATTTTCTGATTGCTTTATGAAGTATTAGAATTGCCTTTTATGTTCCTTTCCCCAATAATCTCTCAGTGCCTTGAATTCAGATTTAAATGTATATCCTGACTGGGTCCTTGACTCCTTAGAGAGCTGTGTATACTGTTCATTTGAACTTGTTTTCAGGGGCAGGGTAAAGTTTGGATCTGGTAAGGAAGTAGAGGGGTTTTTTTCCCTATTAAACATTGACAAAACTGAAAAGGTTTTCATTTTTATTTAAAAAAAAAAATCTTCAAAAAGATTTGTTGGATTTTCATTAAACAAATTGGGTCTTCAATGAAAACTGAAAAAATATCTTTGAAAGAGACATTTCCTTCAGCAGTTTCCAATTTGAGGAAAAAAACATTTTTGTTTGGAAAAAAATGAATGAAAATATTCTTTTATAAACATTAATTTTGCACATGTCCTTGGAAAAGCTGGAGTACCACTTTGACAGCAATGACTAATTGCTTATTCTCCCTTAAGATTGTCTGCAGCCAGGGGAAGCAAGTCTACCTGTGTTTGACAGTAGACTCACCCCTTTGGACCAGGGAAAAGCCTTGATCCTACCTCTCTATACACTTTGTGAGAATAGAGAAGCTGTAAGGCCTCTAAGAGGCAGCGTTCCGTTTCTCTTCTTGTTTCGTTACAACCTGGGGCCTCCCTTATACAGGCCAGTAAAGAATTCCATCATCTAGACATCTTGCCTTCAATACGTGCACACAGCTGCTATGATGCGCATGACACAAAACAGCTCATATCACATGCAAAACAAGATTATTCTAGGTTGTATTCAGGGGAAAAAACCTGATAGAGAATTTTCTGTCTCCGTTTTTCTACAAGCGAGACAACTTGCAAATGGATCTCCCTGGAAAGAAGAGGTGGTAATGAACAAGTATGGTATGTTTCCCAGCAGGTGAGGAGGAAATTCAGCTATAGCTGCAGAACACCATGATGTATTTTGTTGTCACCGTGATTTTACACATGGGCTGGACAACCTGTTCAATAAATCAGCATATATCCATCAACATTTTTTTTCAGGTCCCCATCTGGAAACCTGAAATCTTGCTATAATGCATAGACAGCATTTGTTAACTTGGCATAGCCTTTTCATCATTTTCGATACATGCGATCACTTACAGGTGTATCATCATTATACAACATAACACAGATGATACCATGTAGGTATTATCATTGTCACTGCTGGGAAAAAAATAAACCCAAGACTATAGTCTGGGCATAAAACTCACTTCCATATTTTACACCATCAAAACTTTCATTGATTTCAGTCTGAATTTGTCTTACCTACACGGTATGTACTTGGGTCCCTGGGATGTCTAATTCTGTGGATATTTTATATTTTGGGGACAGAGACTGATCTCAGTCTGAAAACAGAGTTACTGGAGATTTACACCAGTAATTAAATCAGAACCTAGCCTTTAGAGTTTCTAGAGTTATGCTTTTCACTGATGATCTGGAGGATGGGATGAATTGCACCCTCAGCAAGTTCGCAGAGGACACTAAACTGAGGGGAGAGGTAGATATGCTGGAGGGTAGGGATAGTGTCCAGAGTGACCTATACAAATTGGAGGACTGGGCCAAAAGAAATCTGATGAGGTTGAACAAGGACAAGTGCAGAGTCCTACACTTAGGACAGAAGAATCCCATGCTCTTCTACCGGCTAGGGACCGACTGGCTAAGCGGCAGTTCTGCAGAAAAGGACCTGGGGATTACAGTGAATGAGAAGCTGGAGATGAGTCAGCAGTGTGCCCTTGTTGCCAAGAAGGCCAACTGCATATTGGGCTGCATTAGCAGGAGCACTGCCAGCAGATTGAGGGAAGTGATTATTCCCCTCTATTCGGCACTGTTGAGGCCACATCTGGAGTACTGCATCCAGTTCCCCCCACCCCATTACAGAAAGATGTGGACAAATTGGAGAGAGTCCAGCAGAGGGCAACAAAAATGATTAGGGGGCTGGGGCACATGACTTATGAGGAGAGGCTGAGGGAACTGGGATTATTTAGTCTGCAGAAGAGAAGAGTGAGGGGGGGATTTGATAGCAGCCTTCTACTACCTGAAGGGGGGATTCCAAAGAGGATGGAGCTAGGCTGTTCTCGGTGGTGGCAGATGACAGAACACGGAGCAATGGTCTCAAGTTGCAGCAGGGGAGGTCTAGGTTGGATATTAGGAAACACTATTTCGCTAGGAGGGTAGTTAAGCACTGGAATGGGTTACCTCGGGAGGTGGTGGAATCTCCATCCTTAAGAGGTTTTTAAGGCCAGGCTTGACAAAGCCCTGGCTGGGATGACTTAGTTGGGGATTGGTCCTGCTTTGAGCAGGGGGTTGGACTAGATGACCTCTTGAGGTCCCTTCCAACCCTAATCGTCTGTGATTCTATGCTTGTTCTTGCATGATGGGGTGTGCACCTCACACAGGCAAGGTATGGATTAATGGGAGCCTAAGGGCTGGTCTACACTAACCCCCCAATTCGAACTAAGATACGCAACTTCAGCTACGTGAATAACGTAGCTGAAGTCGAACTATCTTAGTTCGAATGAAAAGGTACTTACCCGGGGTCCACACGCGGCGCACAGGCTCCCCCGTCGACTCCGCCTACCCCGTTCGTCGAGCAGGATTACAAGCGTCGACGGGGGAGCACTTCCTGGTTCGATTTATCACGTCTAGACAAGATGCGATAAATCGAACCCAGAAGATCGATTGGACTCCTCCGACAGGACGCGTGAGTATAGACGTACCCTAAGAGGCTAATTATGCTACCTGGTTGCACCTGGAGGATGAGCCACATGTAATTAAAGATGAAGCCCAAATGGGGAAGGAGCTGGGTGGTTATTATAAAGATGGGGGATGCAGGGATGAACTCAGGAATCACTCTGGGACTAGAGCGGAGCGATTAGGAGGACCAAGGAGGAAATCCAAAAGGAGAGTTGGCTCTGGGATTCTCTCCTAGGTAGGGAAGTCGGACAAGAGGCCAGGAGAGATTTGGAGCAGCCACTGGTGGTATGCCCTGAAAGAAGGGCAGGAAGTGGACTTCTAGGGAGAGAGTCCTGGGAGGCATTTAAATGGTGAATAGAGCAAGGGGAATTAGTGGAGGGTACAAAGATCAACCTCTAGGAAAGCAGAAGTGGATCCAAGTTAATACTTGTTAACTTGTGGTTTCTTTGGAGGGATTCCAGGAGAAGGCTCAGGGAATCATAGAATATCAGGGTTGGAAGGGACCTTAGTAGGTCATCTAGTCCAACCCCCTGCTCAAAGCAGGATCAATCCCCAATTTTTGCCCCAGATCCCCAAATGGCCCCCTCAAGGATTGAACTCACAACCCTGGGTTTAGCAGGCCAATGCTCAAACCACTGAGCTATCCCTCCCCCCCATGAGAGTCCCACACTTGAAAGTAGGGTGAACCTAGAGAGGTTGTGGAGGAGAAGGCCTGTGTTAGGCTTGTTAGGAAGAAGTCCAGGGAGTTGGCAACATAAATTCTGTTGCAGTGAACCTTAGCTGCCTGTCCTAGGATCCCTGGTCTGGAGCCCAGTGGAGTGGGAAGACCTGGTACCAGCCACTGGTAACATGGTCTGAGGCCCTGAAAAGGGAACTAGGATGATGGAGAGCCCTGAGAGAAGGGCGTGAGGACACAGGGCCCAGAGTTAGAACTGAAGACATTTTGGATTTTTATTTGTTGGACTTTGTTACTCAGAAGGGGCAGGACTAAAACATGACCTGGCTGAAGGGCTGAGTCATGAGAAGAGGACCACCACCGCATGGTGAGAGCCCCCATGGGCAGGGAGTGCTAGACAAGGAGAAACTGCCATGCCGTGCCCAGCCACAAAGTGGGTGCGTGAGTGGTGAGGCTACGCTTTCTACACCTTGTCTTACTTTCCTATGCAGTGCATCGGTCCAGTTCAGAACAGAAAGCAGTGGACCAGATTCTGAGATCATTTACACCAGTCTAAATTTAGAGTAACTTCACTGAAGTGACTAGACCTACTTTGGTGTAACTGAGATCCATTTTTTTTCCAGCATGTTCAACTGAACAAAATAACTCAATATTTAAGTGAAAAAGTTCCCCTTGCCTACAAAAAACCTTCAATAATATACTACATTTCTATACCTTGTAAACTTGAGCATCTTACAGTCATTAATTAATATTACAGTAGATGGAAACTCAGACCTTCTTAATGGCAATGTTAAAGAAAACAGCTACAAATCCCAACACAAGTAAGCTTGCCCACACCTTGAGTTCCAACTTTCCCCCACATTGTTTACCAGGAACCGGACTGTCTAGAATTCTAGATACAGAGACATTTAGTGGCTGAGTGGTATATTGCAAATAGAGAAATCATTACAATTGATTGGATATCCAGGAGTCTTAGTGTAATATTGTGTGGTTGGTAAATATTGTTATGCCCATTTCAATGAAGTAAATTGAAGCAAAAAGTTAAATGAGTTGCCTCAGGTCACCAAGCAAGACAGTAGGCAAAGCTGATAAGAGAATTATGGATTCCTGACTCCCTGTCATTTCTTTTAAACACACTCTTTCACCCAATATACTACTCTATAAATGCTACATCAGTCATGTTATCCCAAACTTGGGAATCTGCACCTCTCAATGAAGCCAATAGGAATTCAGACATTCAGCATCAGTTAGGATTTGGCCCTACAAAGAATAAAAGTGCAGACACAAGACAGAACCTGAGCTATGTGATGCACCATGTCCTTCAGTTAAATAGCAAAATGAAACCACAAACTGTTGACCCGAATAGGTTGTAGAGAGAAACACTTCTCAAAGAGATGGGATCTTTACTAACTGGAATTCATAACCACATAAAGAACCTAATGGGCAGCTTGGAAAATGTACTAGTAAATATACAGTTTATTACCCCATTTTGAGAGATCAGTCTTGTCTGCCGTGGAAGGCACAAAAATGACAACAACAGGTATCAAAGACAACAGACTGGAACAGAAAAATTGTGGATCAGAGGATTGTCATGGCACGAAAGCAACTGACCTGTCCCCTCCCTGCATGAAAAGGGAGGGTGGCCTAAATATAGCAACATTTGCACTAGACATTTAGCTGAAGTGGAATAACCTTATCAGTGTTCAAAGGCAAGTGGTCCGAGGCTTCAGTATCTTTGCTAGCTTCTCCTAGTTGGAAGAGAGAAAAAAACCTCCCAGTCCACCTGTCCTTGAAACACAGCGTCACCAAGAAACTCTGAAACTTCAGTCTTCTCCTCCGAGATTTTAGGGACGTACACAGAAGAATAGACTTGTGCCAACCATTGACATTTTGCTTATCATTTTTGGAAACTGGTTCAGCTAATTTGTCAATTACCATAGTCAAGTAAAGAGCACAAAATCCGATTGGAAAGATATGCAATCCCCCAGTGAGGAGGGAGAAAGTTCTAATCTACCTTTAACAAATAATAGGCTGGTTGTTCACCACATGACACTGCGTGTTATTGACACTTGTTCTAAGTGAGTGTAAGATACTATCATTATAAAAGGACACTTTCTTTGCACAGGAGTAGGTGACTACACAAGTCAGAAGGGAATCAAGCCTTGTGGCTTGTTGTATTGATTCCTTTAGCCATGCTAAGGTTCCACAAATATTTAGATTTATGTCAAAGAAGTAAAAGATCTATTAGGGTCGGGGAAAGGGGCCTTAAAAGATTTTGCAGGTCTGTAGCCTAAATTTAGGAATTCCTTAACCAATATGCTTCCTCTGAGCAGTTATCTCAAAACATTGCTATGTATGAATACAAACCACAGACTCCATGTGTGTTTTGTCTGTCATGACTGTCATTCTATACCCCAGTCACAATGTAATAGGGAAGGGTGGGGATGAACACCTGCTAAGTATTCACAACATATTGTCAGCTAGCACCAGTAACATTTTGGTTAGAAAGAATGCTGGAAAAAGAAAAACTGCAATTTCTCCATATTCTTCTACATGTACATAGCTGGTCGTTAGAGACCAAGAAAGATTACACTCCTCATTGCAGTAGATTACTTACCTATATAAACATGGAGACCTATGCAACAAGAAAACAAGTTAATGCATCTGACACTGGGAGGGAAAAGTAATGAACCATATGCTGGTATTGAAGTTAAAAGGAATGTATACAAATGCAAGGAGCATACCTAATAAGATGATTGAATTGGACGCACAGCATATGCACTCATGGTTAAGCTTGGGAAAATGACTTGGAATTAAATATAGAAAGTGCACAGCAGTGATAGGTAAAATAAATCTGGAGGAGTGCTGGCAGGACAGATGGGGAGGATCATATATATGCAGAGAAATACTGTTGGTGTTTTGACAAATACAGGGGAGAGCGTTTGCACTGAGAATAAGGGTAAAGGCAGTAACATGAGGAGGTTTGGTTCATAATCTAGACATCCGTGATAGCTTGAAAGATCTGATCAGAAAATGTTTGACTGAGATTTGTTGTTTTTTAAAAAAAATCCTGAGGCTTTTTTAATTTTCTGAGTGCAATTTCAGGCTATGACTAGGAAAGCTGAAACCATCCCCAGAAGCTTCATTTCATTACCAATCCGGGTGACTTCACAGCCACGGGGCTCCCAAATACACTTTTTTTTTTTAAAAGATCCAAGTGCGAAAAGAACATTACAAAACTGGTGAGGCTTTTCATAACACTTTTTGCTATCCACCACTTTTCTTCCATGGAACTCCTATTATTTTACATTGGTAGGTTTCGTTATCCCCACTTTATAAAGGGAACTGAGACAATAGAGAGGCTAAATGACATCCCTGGTCACACAGTCAACAAGAATGGGAATCAAGTATCAGAGGGTTAGTCTGGAGCTGTAGAAGCGACAAAGAGTTCTGTGGCACCTTATAGACTAACAGACGTATTGGAGCATAAACTTTCGTGGGTGAATACCCACTTCTTCAGATGCAAGAATGGGAATAGCACCCTTTCTTCTCATTCCCAGTTCCCTGCTCTAAACACTAGACAATGTTGCCTCCTTGTGAAGTTTAAGGAACCATTAGGCTAGATATGGACATCTGAAATATGGCACCTAGAAGCGCCATGGGATCCGTTTGCACTGCAATGATAGGCCTGGTCTACACTAGGAATTTATGTCGAATTTAGCAGCGTTAACTCGATTTTACCCTGCACCTGTCCACATTACGAAGCTATTTATTTTGACATAAACGGCTCTTTAATTCGATTTCTGTACTCCTCCCCGATGAGGGGAGTAGCGCTAAATTCGACATGGCCATGTCGAATTCGTGTTACTGTGGACGGAATTCGACGCTAATAGCTCCGGGAGCTATCCCACAGTACACCACTCAGTGGACGCTCTGGACAGCAATCCGAGCTCGGATGCTCTGACCAGCCACTCAGGAAAAGCCCTGGGAAAATTTGAATTCCTTTTCCTGTCTGGCCAGTTTGAATCTCATTTCCTGTTTGGACATCGTGGCGAGCTCAGCAGCACTGGCAACGATGCAGAGCTCTCCAGCAGAGGTTACCATGCAATCCCAGAATAGAAAGAGGGCTCCAGCATGGACTGATCGTGAAATCTTGGATCTGATCGCTGTGTGGGGAGATGAATCCGTCCTATCTGAGCTCCGATCCAAAAGACGGAATGCAAAAATTTATGAAAAAATATCCAAGGCTATGATGGAGAGAGGATACAGCCGGGATGCAACGCAGTGCCGCGTGAAAATCAAGGAGCTGCGACAGGCCTACCAGAAGACCAAAGAGTCCAACGGACGCTCTGGATCGCAGCCACACACATGCCGTTTTTATGAGGCACTGCATGCTATGCTCGGTGGTGCTGCCACCACTACACCGCCAGTGTCCGTGGACTCCGACGACGGGGTCCTATCTACGGCCACGTCGTCTGAAGTTTTTGAGGACGGTGAAGATGAGGAAGGAGATGAGGAGGACGAGGCCGTCGACAGCGCTTTCACTGCTGATTTCCCCGACAGCCAGGATCTGCTCATCACCCTCACCGAGATCCCCTATGAACACTCCCAAGGCAGCATCCTGGACCAGGAACCAGGCGAAGGATCATCAGGTCAGTGTTTTAAACATTTATTTGGAATAGAATAGGCATGGTGTGTTAGCAACCTGTTTTTATTGCTTAATTTGCCATAGGCGCTTTACTTTTGAGTCATTTCCAAGGCAACTACTCTAAAAGTCTGTCAATATGTATGGGGATAGAGGAGAAATCCCCATCGGAAATCTCCGCGAAGCTCTCCTGTAGGTACAGTGAAAGCTTTTGCATCAGGTTCCCAGGGAGAGCGGCCTTATTGTCTCCTCCATGGTAGGATACTTTTCCGCACCATGCTAGCAGCAGGAACTCTGGTATCATCGCCTTGTACATGCTTGGCGGCATACGGCCCCGGGGTTTGCTGGCATTCACGCAGCATGCGGTCTTTGTCTGTCTCTGTAATCCTCATCAGAGTGATATCAGTCATGGTGCCCTGATTTGAGTGTTTTTTTTAGTATACTAACTTCTTGATTTTTCCTTCAAAGAACACCACCTGGCGGTTTCCAGCCATGCGGGGGGGCGGGAGCTGGGAGGCTAATGATGAAACTTAGCAGTGCGCATGCTGGGAGAGTTCCCTGGAGCGGCCACGCGGAGGGGTGGAAAGGGTAGGCGAGCCGTTCAAACAGAGTGGTTCGCAGGCAGGGACATTTCCCGGGACCTGCCACGCAGAGGGTGGGGGTGGGTAACGGGTAGGTGAGCCGTTCAAACAGAGTGGTTCACGGGCAGGGACATTTCCTGGGACCTGCCACGCAGAGGGTGGGGGTGGGTAACGGGTAGGCGAGCCGTTCAAACAGAGCAGTTCATGGACAGGGACATTTCCCGGGACCTGTCACGCAGAGGGTGGGGGAGGGTAACGGGCAGGCAAGCCGTTGTAGCTGAGCGGTTTTGCCAGCAGCAGGAACTGGCCACCGCCAGGAGCTGTGCTTGAAACACGGGAGTACAGCACTGCTGTGAAGTAAGCTCTCAGCAGTCCAAAGGCAACGGCTTACCATGGTCTCCAGAGAACCGATTTCCAGTGTCCCGCCCCGTCAGTGTGATCTGTACACCAGGACCCCAGGCACTCAGTATAAAAATATAATATTCGACCTTGTACTGAGTGCACGTGATAGGTAGTGTGCATGGTCTTGTTCACAGGGAAAGAATATAGGCATTGTTCGGGAAAATGTATCTTTCTGAGGAATTCACTCCCTTTTTCCCATCCCACAGCTGCGAGTGTCTCCCACCCTACCCGTGGGTCACCCTCCCAGAGGCATACGCAGATCAGGCGGCGCAAAAAGAAACCCGGGACGACATGTTTTCAGAATTGATGGTCTGTTCCCAAAATGAGGTGGCAAGGCGACTCAAACGCTGCTTGGACTAATGAGGGAGCAAACGGACACGCTCCGGTGCCTTGTGGACATACTGCAGGACCGGAGACAGGAGGAAAGAGCCCCTCTGTATATGATTTCCAACCGCCCTACCCCGCCACAAAGTCCAATCTCCCCCTCACCCAAAGTCACTGGAACGACGGGACGCAGGGGCCTTGGAAATAATCACTCCACCCCTGCAGACTGCTCCAGTAGCAGAAGGTTCTCATTCCCAAAAATTTAGATGGGTCCTTTCCTTCCCTCCAACCACACCCCACCCCAGTCCCCGTCCAAGTTTCAGCTCAACAGTTTGTTCTCCTTAATAAAAATTTTTGTTCTGTGAAGTGATGCTTCCTTGACTGTCTTTCACAGGATGGTTTGATTTGGGGGGAGGGGGTAAGGGAGTTTGTAATTTGAGATGATAGGCGCCTGTACCAGGGTAGAGATGGGGGAAAGGTTCAACAGAAAGTCACACTCACATTGCATTCACTAGGCACACGTGTCATTCTGGGAGGGGGCTTTCATGTTCTCTATGGGGGGGCTCCGTGACTTTCTGTTGGGGGAGGGTGGCTGCAGATCTTTTGCGGCCGGCAATAGCCTGCAAGACAGATCCATGCAGCGGGGGATCTGTGACCCAATCCATGGCCAAAAATCTCACAGGCTCCCCACACACAGAGTTAGGAGGAGGAGGCGAATAGGAGGAGTTGCAGGCTCCGTTGAAACAAGCAGTCCACCACTGCGGACTGCTCTGGGAGCAGGAGCCTGTCATTCCCCAAGGTTGGAAGCGTCCTTTCCAACACTCCACCCGCTCCCCAACCGCAGTTGGCGTCCCTGGTTAAACCCTTAACCGAGAAATCATTAATAAAGAAGACGGTTTTAATAAACAATGTTTCCTTTATTATACTTTTAAAGCAGTGAATGAAGAGGGGAAGGGGTTGGTAATTGGAGAGGATAGGCAACATTAACTGGGTAAAGAAACGGGGGCAGGTTCAGCTTCTGTTTAAACAACCGTAACAGTCACTGGTTACCCTGGTCAGTCTGGAAGCTAGCTTTCAAAGCTTCCCGGATGCGCAGCACGTCCCGCTGGGATCTTCTAAGTGCCCGGGTGTCCGGCTGTGCGTAATCAGCAGCCAGGCGATTTGCCTCAACCTTCCACCCCTCCATAAACGTCTCCCCCTTGCTCTCACAGAGATTGTGGAGCACACAGCACGCTGCAATCACAATGGGGATATTGGTTTGGCTGAGATCGGAGCGAGTAAGTAAGTTTCGCCATCTCCCTTTGAGACGCCCAAAAGCACACTCCACCACCATTCTGCACTTGCTTAGCCAGTAGTTGAAGAGCTCCTTTTCAGTGTCCAGGGCTCCTGTGTATGGCTTCATGAGCCAGGGCATTAGCGGGTAGGCTGGGTCCCCGAGGATCACTATAGGCATCTCCACATCCCCAACAGTTATTTTGCGGTCCGGGAAGTAAATACCTTCCTGCAGCCATCTAAACAGACCAGAGTTCCTGAAAACACGAGCGTCATGAACCTTGCCCGGCCATCCAATGTTGATGTTGGTAAAACGTCCTTTATGGTCCACTAGTGCTTGCAGCACCATAGAAAAATAGCCCTTACAGTTAATGTACTGGCTGCCCTGGTGGTGCAGTCCCAGGATAGGGCTGTGTGTCCCATCAATAGCCCCGCCGCAGTTTGGGAATCCCAGGGTCACTGCCTTTGAGAGTAGCAGGTCAACAATTGCATGGGCAACTTGCATCACAGCAACCCCCACGGTAGACTTGCCCACTCCAAATTGGTTCGCGACTGACCGGTAGCTGTCAGGCGTTGCAAGCTTCCAGAGGGCTATCGCCACTTGCTTCTGGATAGTCAGGGCTGCTCTCATCCGGGTGTCCTGGCGCTTCAGGGCAGGGGACAGCAACTCAAAGTTCCAGGAAAGTGCCCTTACGCATCCGAAAGTTTCTCAGTCACTGGGATTCATCCCAGATCTGTAGCACTATGCGGTCCCACCAGTCAGTGCTTGTTTCCCTTGCCCAGAATCGCCGTTCCACTGCATCAACGTGCCCCATTGCTACCATGATGTCTACGGACCGGGGTCCCGTGCTTTGCGAGAGGTCTGTGCCCCTCTCAGAGTTCATGTCCTCTCGGAGCTTCCGTTGCCTCCTCGCCCGATTTATCTGCATCTGCCTCTGGAAAAGGTGGACAATAAGGCGCGAGGTGTTGACAACGGACAGAACAGCAGCGATAATCGCGGAGGGCTCCATGCTCGCTGTCCTGTGGCGTCCGCGCTGTCAATCACCAGAAAAGGGCATGAATTAATTGCCCGCCGGCGCTTTCACGGAGGGAGGGTGGGAGTGTGGGTCGAATGACGACATTTACCTATAACCACTCTCGACACATTTTTGGCCCCAGAAGGCACTGGGGGCTACACCCAGAATTCCAATGGGCAGCGGGGACTGCGGGAACTGTGGGATAGCTACCCACAGTGCACCGCTTGCAATGTCGACGCTTGCCCCATTACTGTGGACTCACAAACTCGAATTAATGTCCTTGGTGTGGATTCGCACGCTCGACTTTGTAATATCGGTTTCACAAGTTCGGTTTAAGAAAAATCGAACTAGTCTCGTAGTGTAGACATACCCATACAGTGGGTAAGTAAGGACTCAAAGGAAAGAGAGCTTCCTAGTGCATCACTGACATTACAATTTTCCTTGCAGTAGGTATTGTATATTATCCCAAATCTGATCAAGAATTTTTAAAATTTGTTATAACTCAGAAATTCCTTTGCTATTTAAAATAAAATGTTGTGAGCAAATATCATAAGAACATAAGAAAGGCCGACCGGGTCCGACCAAAGGTCCATCCAGCCCAGTATCCTGTCCACTGACAGTGGCCAATGCCAGGTGACCCTGAGTGAGTGGACCCAACAGGTAATGATCAAGTGATCTCTCTCCTGCCATCCATCACCCCCCTCTGACAAACACAGGCTAAGGACACCATTCCTTACCCATTCTGGCTAATAGCAACATGAGCTTGGCAAGGAGAGATGCAAGATCACATTGAAAAGCACGAGATAATATTCAAGGAGAAACGCTTTCACTGAAGCTATCTATAGCACACCTTTTCTCTGAAGATCTTCACATACCTGGCTTGGACAGGGATAAGTAACTATACTAATCTGCCTACTTTTCAAGTGCATATAGGTTTCTCAGCAATCATTTAACAGAAGAGCTCCTGTAGTAGGCACAGATACAGCCACCATTAGCACAGTATCTGAGAGCCTCATGATCTTTAACATACTTATTCTTCACTACACCCCTCGATTGTAGGGAAGCACTATCCCCATTTTGTGGGAAGTGAGGAATAGACAGAGTAGGGACTGGACTAAAACACTAACCACTGGACTAACCTTCTTCTCAGTGAAGTCTTGTATGCACTGAGAAGAAATAGTAGTATGCCACAATATTCCTTTTTGGATTTTTTACTATTATTATAAAAGCGTACCCTGTACATGAGACCAAAATCAGATATTGCATAGGATTCTTTTTAATGAACAACGGGACCCAAAGGATGACACTGTCTGAGGCCCAGATCACAACCCAGCACATATTAGTACTAAACAGGAAACTGATATTAAGGGCCAATACACATTTTATTGTCTAATTGAAAGGGGAGATCTAGCCCTTTTTCATAGTCTTTTGAGTTCAGCCCAATTACAGACAACGTTACCATAAACGACAGCTAGTTACGAAAAATTATTACTATTATTTATGGGCGAGATTTTCAAGGGCACAAATGGGAGTAAGAGGCACACCTCTGATTGAAAGACAGTGGAAACAAGATGCTTATGTTCTTTTGAAAAATCACCTTCCATTTGTTTGCTATCAGCTACGTGTACAGTCCTGAGTACAAGACACAAAGATAAGCAGTGACCATACTCTAAAGAGCTTACCATCTAAAATATAAAGCTGAAGGACACAGGACACATTTGGAAATAAATTCGATGAGTTAATTATTGAGCGTCTGAATTCACAGCTTGCTGGCACGGGGGAAGGAGCTCGGAAGGGGAAGAAAGTGAGGGTTTTGCCAACTGTAGATGGGAGGTGGGAGGGTGTGCAGAGACTGGAGCTAGTGGATACTTTTCAACAAAAGGTTTTTAGTTAAAGCCAAGAGTTTTCATGGAAACAGAATTTATCATCAAAACCAGTCTAAGGCCAGGATGGAATTTGTGGTCTAAATAAGAAAAAAGAGACCCAAGAACAGCCAAGTGGTCAGGGTACTTACATGGGCTGTTGGAAACCCAGGGTCAATGCCCTGATTCAAAACAATCAGAACAAAGACTTGAACCGAGCTCTTCCAACACAGCCTACCTAATAGCTTGGTAGCCCTGTTCCCTCTAAGCTGTGTGCGTGTGCACACGCACATAGATCCTAAACCCTGCGCACACGGCGAAACACCACGTGCACAAACATTTGCACAGGAGAATTTTTTTGTGCACATAGCCTGTCAAAAATTAGAGGGAACATTGCTTGGTACTTAGGGCACTCACCTAGGACCTGGAAGTCCTAGGTTTGAGTCATGGCTCTGTCTAATTCGGGGTTGCTCTCTTTTTCATAATACATAAATTCAAAACATCTTGGTTTTGTTCTGCATCAAAATGGAAACAAGTGTCAAATGCTGAAATTGTATAAAAATGGAATTCTTTTGCTCCAGCTAGCCTTACTAGAGGCTGCAACATTATTGCTCAGTCAGACAAAAGTAGTATTATTACTTAATTATTTTACAAAAGAGAAACAGAGACACAGAGTGATAAGATGACCGGGTTGGGTCCCAGAGCCACGATTTGAACCCAGATCTCTTCAGTCAGTGCCTTAACCACAAGGCCATCCTTTCTTTTCACATTCCTCAATGGTACGTGTGTCACTGCATGGGTATTATTTATTTTTTCTTCAGGCCATCACTAAGCGGCAACCTTAGCTAATTCTATATTTAAATTGCACTTTGTCTGAACTTCAAAGTTCAGCCCTGATCCAAACTTTTGCCAAGATTTTATATTTGAGGTTTCAGGTTGGCCCCGTGCCTATTTTATCTCCTGTACTTGTGCATAGGTTTGTCAATGACATGCATTTATAATGAATGTAGAGATAATAAATACATTCATTACAACCCATTTTAAATAATCAGTTTATTGGTAGCATCACCAGAGACCTTTACTTTTCTCCTTACATTGAGACCACATCTTAAAGAAAGGCTGCAGCTCTCAGAACTTAGCTAAAGATAATGGAAGCGTCAATATTTTTGCCCTCCTTTTGCTACTGATATGAACAATTTCTTGCCATCCCATTTCTGCAGATTACCTTTTTCTTCTTTTGTTTCTGTTTCCAAGAATACATCTTCAGAGTCAATTTGTGCTTCTATGCATGGCAGTTACTAAAGAAATAAAATATTATTACCCTCATCTTCAAGCATTTTAGCTACGTTCTTCTTGGCTTTTCTATTTTCAGTCTCTGAAGTGCAACACTCCTTCAGTGCCCTTGAAAAAGCACTTGCTACATTACTGCATGCATTATTCCATAGAAGAAGAAAACTATCATCTTTCAATTTATGAACAATTCTTATCTTTACTCGTCACCTTTACTTCTCTTTGTGTTTCCTCCTCTTATGAGCTTCTAAACTATTTCTGGCCAAATACAATGCCACGAAGTTGGCGCACTTTATTTTGTCACTGTCTTCAGCACCATTTTTATTTGGGCCATTTTTATTCAGTGCAACCCAGCAGTTTTTGGCACCCTGTAACCTAATTTTATTCTTCAGAAACCTATTTCCTCACCTTAAAGAACACCAGAATTTATATTTCTCCTTATGCCATTGTCTTGGTTTTACTTTATTCCTGTTGGATCTACTTTAAATTTCTAAGGCTTTGATCTCTCCTAAAAAAAAAAAAAGGAACCATTTATTTCAAGAATGCACCAAAGCAAAAGGCATAATTCATCAGATATATACCCCTAGCTCCTTAAGAAGCAAGAATGCCAGTGAATACACCTAGCAATGGGAGATGTATCCAACAAAATGTAGTATGCCCCAAAGAGGGCAAAGGGATAGTGATGGAGCAGCCTAAAAAGATCTTACTCTCAGTCCAGAAATCAGTTAGAAACAGTAATTAACCTGATCACATATTACGGAATAGGAAGCAGAACAGCACCCACAGTTCAACAGAAATGAACACTCACGTATTCTGTTCAGTAGTCTCTGATTAATGTGAACCTGAATAAACTGAAAGTGATTAAATCAGCAGCTCCTAAAATGGATATACAGCAAGTAGATTTGGTGCAGTTCCCTAGTCAACACACACATGCACAAGTTGTGTCATCACAAGCCCATTAAATGTCTCATAGTACACACCACACCAAGGAGAAGTCAGAAATTCAGCGCTGTAACAGACAAGATGGAAGAGTTGGGCAGCTTTTTAGTAATATTTAGCAGTTGTATAGCATTTTTCCACTTTGGAGAGCTGAATATGGAATGATACCAGATGGCCTACAACTTACAATCACACAGGCCCCAAGAACCTACCCAACAGCACAATGTCCACCCAACGGCATACTGATCCATGTAAGATAACACTGGTTGGACTGCTTTGCCTTACACTGTCCTAGTGACTCTTCACAATGAGCTTTCAGATGGCAGGAGAAGAATATATTTATTTTTACTTTCTACTGGCCATGCCTCCTTTTGCTGTAACCACACCCACACTTGGCCGGTTCCATATATGTTATGCATTGCTACCATAGGAGCCAATTCAGGAACGCATTTAACGTCCATCATGGGACTTGCACATATTCTCACTGTCAAGGCATTCTTATGTGCTCTCCTGATTCAGGGCCATGGACTGCTGGCCTTATAGACTCAGACTCATAGACTTTAAGGTCAGAAGGGACCATTATGATCATCTAGTCTGACCTCCTGCACAATGCAGGCCACAGAATCTCATCCACCCACTCCTGGAATAATCCTCTCACCTATGTCTCAGCTATTGAAGTCCTCAAATCATGGTTTAAAGACTTCAAGATGCAGAGATCCTCCAGTAAGTGATCCATGCCCCATGCTGCAGAGGAAGGCAAAAAAACCTCCAGGGCCTCTGCCAATCTCCCCTGGAGGAAAATTCCTTCCCGACCCCAAATATGGTGATCAGCTGAACCCCGAGCATGTGGGCAAGACTCACCAGCCAGACACCCAGGAAAAAGTTCTCTGTAGTAACTTCTAACATCCCATCATTGACCATTGGTCCTATTTACCACTGATGGCAATTTTACCACTGACTAAGATCATGTTATCCCATCAAACCATCCCCTCCATAAATGTATCTAGCTTAATCTTGAAGCCAGATAGGTCTTTTGCCCCCACTGCTTCCCTTGGAAGGCTGTTCCAGAACTTCACTCCTCTGATGGTTGGAAACCTTTGTCTAATTTCAAGTCTAAACTTCCTGATGGCCAGTTTATATCCATTTGTTCTTGTGTCCACATTGGTACTGAGCTGAAATAATTCCTCTCCCTCCCTGGTATTAATCCCTCTGATATATTTAAAGAGAGCAATCATATCTCCCCTCAGCCTTCTTTTGGTTAAGGTAAACAAACCAAGCTCCTTGAGTCTCCTTTCATACCACAGGTTTTCCATTCCTCGGATCATCCTAGTGGCCCTTCTTTGTACCTGTTCCAGTTTGAATTCATCCTTCTTAAACATGGGAGACCAGAACTGCACACAGTATTCCAAATGAGGTCTCACCAATGCCTTGTATAACGGTATTAACACCTCCTTATCGCTACTAGAAATACCTCGCCTAATGCATCCCAAGACCGCATTAGCTTTTTTCACGGCCACATCACACTGGCCACTCATAGTCATCCTGTGATCAACCAGGACTCCGAGGTCCTTCTCCTCTTCCGTTACTTCCAACTGATGCGTCCCCAGCTTATAACTAAAATTCTTGTTATTAATCCCTAAATGCATAACCTTACACTTCTCACTATTAAATTTCATCCTATTACTATTACTCCAGTTTACAAGGTCATCCAGATCTTCCTGTAGGATATCCCGATCCTTTTCTGAATTGGCAATACCTCCCAACTTTGTGTCATCTGCAAACTTTATTAGCACACTCCCACTTTTGGTGCCGAGGTCAGTAATAAAAAGATTAAATAAAATTGGTCCCAAAACTGAACCTTGAGGAACTCCACTAGTAACCTCCCGCCAACCTGACAGTTCACCTTTCAGTATGACCCGCTGTAGTCTCCCCTTTAACCAGTTACTTATCCACCTCTCAATTTTCATATTGAGCCCCATCTTTTCCAATTTAACCAATAATTCCTCATGTGGTACTGTATCAAATGCCTTACTGAAATCGAGGTAGATTAGATCCACTGCATTTCCTTTATCTAAAAAATCTGTTACTTTCTCAAAGAAGATCAAGTTGGTTTGGCACGATCTACCTTTTGTAAAACCATGTTGTAATTTGTCCCAATTGCCATTGACCTGAAGGTCCTTAACTACTTTCTCCTTGGTAGATGCAACTACTTGGTACAATGCACGCTAGCCAGCATAACCACAACTTGTCCATTTTTCCATGGTGCACTGTGTACTTTGAACGTTTATAACTACTGCTGCACATTGAGGAAGGGAGCAATAGAGGCCCTACATTTTAAATTGAATGAATTATCCGCCCACACCTTAAGCTACAGGGGATCTAGCAGGTGTCAGTTCTTACCTTCCAGAGGGAGAGGCAGCACCGGTGCTAAAACTGGGGGGGCAATGGCCCCCCATTTTTAAAAGTGGGAGGGACATGCCTATACATTTTAACAAAATAAACATACGCACACAATTCATGTCCCCCACAGATTTTCCCCACCACAGAATAATGGATTCTTCAGGGGAGGCACTGCAATTACACCTTTCACCCACCAGGGGCTGCTCTGGCGCCAGAAGAGAAGGCAGCTGGCTCACTGCCAGAGCAGCCCGCCACAGAGAAAGAGGGGGCACTTTGGCCTTGTCCACACACACACTTCTACAAAAGGTTCCGGCGTCCCTCAGAGGCAGTAAATACAAGCCTCAGATAAATTAGTTACAGGGGCCATTTACGAATTCTTAGAAACTCTAAAGCTACGGATGGAATTCATAATCCATCCATCTCCGTGTCCAAGGTTGTGTCTCCAGGTTTCTCCCGTGGGGTAGGCAGCAGCAAGCGGGTGGTCTGGTTCTGGGTTTGGGCTGCAGCCCTTCGGGGATGTGCCTCTTAATAAGTCCACTCCCTTGCGGCAGCTATGAAACAGTCCACACCAAGGGAAAATAGTACCATGGCCTTCACGAGGCCAGGCCCTCTTTCCCAGGCAAGGGAGAGGGAAACAGTCTTTCAGTCTTTGGCCCCTTCTCTTTTGTGTGGCTGGAGGCTGGAACCTAGTCCTGGGGGTAACAACAAAAGGACAACAGACCAGCCTGTGTTCTTCCTCAGAGGGCTCAGGAAGGCAGCATCTGCAAGCCATATGTTAGTTCATGCCACAGGGTCCCAGGCTGGGAGACCTGAACCTTCTGCATGCTTCCAAGTACCATGCCTCACTGCACTGAGGTCCTCCCTTTTAAGGGCCCACTCCCAGCCCTGACAGGACACACAGGTGCAGTCGGTTGGGGCTGATTGTGACCACAGGAATTCTTTAACCCTTGGTTGGCTGGTAAGGGGAGGGGGTGTCATCTACCCCACCACATCAGGTACTTCTATGGCCGTGTTACCATAGTATCTGAGCCCCTGACAATCTAATGTATTTATCCCCATAACACCTCTGCAAGGTAGGGCAGTGCCATCATCGCTTTTGTACAGATGTGGAACTGAGGCACAGAGCATCTAAGTGACTTGCCCAGGGTTGCACAGGAGGTCTGTGGCAGAGCAGTGACTTGAACCCAGGTCTCCCTCACAGAAGGATACCATAACATGGAACAAGCAATAATACCTTGCTCTTATATAGAGGTTTTTATCAGTTGATCTCAAATTGCTTTACAAAGGTGGTCATTATCATTATACCCATTTTATAATAGGGAAACAGAGGCACGGAAATGAAGGGAGTTTCCCAAGGTAACCCAGAAAGCCAGTGGCAGAGTAGAATAGAAGATCTCCTGAGTCCCCATCTGATGCCCTAGCCAGTAAGCCACACTGCTTCCCCTAAATGCTGACATGAACTCCCCCCCTCTATTATCATTACTATTAGTTGTATTCCATATTTAAAAACATGTTTTTTAACATTCAGTTTGAACCTTGATGGAAGGAGCCAGTTTGACAAGCTTGGATAAACAAAGCAGCGCAAAGAAAAATTGCAGCCTAAGCACTGGAAGCTCAAGATTCCTTAAAACATCTGGCCAAAGCACCTCATTGCTGGAGCTGAGAGTATATCAGACAGCAGCGCCATTTGAGCCTTGACACTCAGAAATGGGTGCTTCTGTGTCAACGGTTTTTGTTGTGTGTTCTCCTATCCGCTAGGAGCCAAACTCAAACTATCGACTTATTCCACATCCTGGATTGCCAAAAACAATTCCTAACACTGGTGCTAATGTATGTTAATGAATGGCTCTAAAACGGGGTTGAAAGACAGTGCGGTCTAGTGGACAGGGCAGGGCTCGGCCCAGGGAAATTAGAAAGCCTGGGTTCTCATCCCAGCTGTGCTACTGACTTGCTCTAGCCCCAGGCAAGCCCCTGTTCCTCCGTTTCTACATTTATAAAATGAGGACAATGATTCTTGCCCTGATTTATAAAAGTGCTTTGAGATCGATGGATGAAAATCCCTAAGTATTATTATTAACATAGGTGATGTACTGTGTTGAGTATATGGACATTTAATATTAGGGCATTATTTTATTAATGTTAAGAAACATGGATAAATAATAAAGAAGAGTTAAAAACTCCAAAGACTCAAAAATAAGACCATGGCTACTTCTTCATCTTAAATGTCAAAGGACAGCTGGGTGGAGGGCTGGCTGTCCACTAAGCACCCAACCAGTGATGAAGTTTCAGGAATTTATTTTAAAAATACGTATATGTATTTTTCTAATGCTGGGTAAAACCACAACTATTTGAAACGCTCCCAGAGGAATGAAATCTCAGACCTGTGGAATGTCAGTCATGGAAATTAAAGGACCATCATGTGATCTACCAAATGCCACTGTGGAAAAATAAATATGTGATCATGAACAGATATGTTGTTCTATAAAGCTCCTAGATGAGAGGCAAATCACTAAAACAGCACAGACGTAAGACACAAAGCTTGGAAGTTTGAAGTACAAACTCTGTGTAAGCTGACTTTTTTTTTTCCAGAGCGTGCTGACAAATTAAAGGATCAGAGTTGAAATTTCATAACAAGCAGCTACCCAGACAAAACCTGATTCTAACCTCACTCACGCTGGGGTATATTAGGAGCAACTCCAAGCCAGTGGGATGATTCCTGATTTACACCAGGGGAGCTGGCATCAGAACCTGGCCCGCAGCCTCATGGCTGTAAAATGACCAAACTGTCAGCAAAGACATGCACATCATTGTTTGCAGGGGAAGTAAAAGAGGATACTGTTTCTGAAGCACAGACAGTTCTGTTGAAATCTTCTTCCTTTAAGGAAGCGACTAGGAAAGAATATTGGCATATTCTATATATTGGCATATATTTTATATATATCAGAAAAGGAAATAATCAAGGCTTGAGTGTGTGTGTGTGTGGGAGAGAAAGAAAGAGTACACTAGTGAGAAAGAGCAGTGCAAGGGGAGACCATTTGCTCAAATCGGATAGCATTACTAATACATAACGACTCTGCCAGCATGGCACCGCACAGCTGGAATTAATCTGAGAGAATGTGTGTTGCTGCAGAGACAAGCTCAGAAAACTTTCCCTGTGTGAAGGCAGCGTGAAGCCCTGCCCTGTGGCTTGGAAGCACTTCATCAGCCCCTGACAGCACAGACATCTTCTTTAAACCATCAAGAGGGGAAAAAACATTCTCACTTCTCCCTGCTCAACTGAAATCCAAGAGGGAAGATTGTGTTTTATTTTAGTATCGGTCACAGATCACTCGGTCGCCCCACCCTGATTTTTCTTAATTATCCATTTAGGTTTGCTCTATCCTGACCTTATTGCTTGCACCAGTCTCACGACTGAGTCAGAAAATGGCTTTGGCTTATTTACGCTAACCAGCTCTTCAAGTCAGCCAGACACCTCTCCGTTACCCAGGGCCTTTGCTTTTTAACCAAGGTGCTTTATTTTAAATGCACCCATTGTACAGCTACTGTCAGTAACATTTTAACGTTTGCAACAAGCTATCACGTTCTCCAGAAGAAAGGGGGATTGTGAAAAATTGGTGAACCCAGGATCATCATCAGCTAAAACAGCTGCCTGAAAAGGCAATCTTTCATAGAGTGCAATAGCAGAGCCATTCTTGATTAAAAGCAGACGTACGTACCTGTGGCTCTTAGCCGAAGCTTACCCCAGCCCATGACTGGGAGGGCTTAAATTAGTGTTAATAGGTGACTTTTCTTCATATTTCAGCGTGCTGATATGCCCTATTCTTCTTTTCCAACCAAGCAGAAATCACTTATTGTCCAAACAGAGCCAGGGTGACCAGAGAAACAAGTGTTAAGTGAAAAAGCATTTAGTTCCAATACGGGATTCAAAACAAAAATCCGTTTGTGTAGAGAGATAAGACTCTAAGCCAAAAGTTCAGTCCCATTTTTGAGTCAGGCAAAAAAGCAACCCACACTTATCTGGTAACTGATGATTTAATGTTCATTTCATCCTTAATTATCCTCCTAATAGCTACAGATAGAAAATCTCACATACTCAAATTGAAAAAGTTCCTAGACACCACTTTCAATTAGTGAAGGAATTATGGCCTCATTGCTATTATTCAACTTTCCCTAGTTACAACATATGCCTGGCCTGGAATTACCCCACTGTAGGCAGCAATATTATGTAAAATGACTCTCCTGGTTTTCAGCTCTCTCCAGTGGCTCTTTCCACCCTGGCTCTCTGACTTCATAGCCATGTGCTCTGCCCCTCTGTTCTCAGCTCACTCCTTCTAGGATAGCCCTCACCTCAGGAGTCTCCTCATGTGGGGAATGGTGCTTGTGCATTCCCCATCGACCTGGAATTTCCCCCTCCCCCACCCGCCTTCTGTCCTTTTGTCTGACCCACTGACCTACTTCTGCTCTACAAATATCACTTTATAATCTTTGGGTCAGATCTCTGGTCACGGCTTGGGCAATGAAAGCAGTCAGAAAACTGACAAAGGGATCCACCGGTGATTTTCCTGGCATCCTCAGGTGGTATAGAAAGAGCATACCTGTCTCTAACAGAGACAGGAGAGGAAGGGAGTATCAGGATGGGATGATTCATTGGCTATGTCTACACTACAAGCTAGAAGTGTGATTCCCCTGCTCATAGAATCATAGAACTAGAAGGGACCTCGAGAGGTCATCTAGTCCAGTCCCCTGCACTCATGGCAGGACTAAGTATTATACCATCCCTGACAGGTGTTTGTCCAACCTGCTCTTAAAAATCCCCAATGATAGAGATTCCACCACCTCTCTAGGCAATTAATTCCAGTGCTTAACCACTCTGACAGTTAGGAAGTTTTTCCTAATGTCCAACCTAAACCGCCCTTGCTGCAATTTAAGCCCATTGCTTCTTGTCCTATCCTCAGAGGTTAAGAAGAACAACTCTTCTCCCTCCTTGTAACAACCTATGATGTACCTGAAAACTGTTATGTCCCCTCTCAGTCTTCTCATCTCCAAACTAAACAAACCTAATTGTTTCAATCTTCCTTCATAGGTCATGTTTTCTAGGCCTTTAAACATTTTTGTTGCTCTTCTCTTGACTCTCTCCAATTTGTTGACATCTTTCCTGAAATGTGGCGCCCAGAACTGGACACAATACTCCAGCTGAGGCCTAATCAGCGCGGAGTAGAGCAGAAGAATTACTTCTCGTGTCTTGCTTACAGCACTCCTGCTAATACATCCCAGAATGATGTTTGCTTTTTTTTGCAACAGCGTTACACTGTTGACTCATATTTAGCTTGTGATCCACTATGACCCCGAGATTCCTTTCTGCAGTACTTTCATGTACACACATACTGTCCATTAGCGTAGCCGGGGGGGGGGGAGCGGAGGTAGCGGATGCTCTCCCTGTGAGCGGAAGCGGCGCCTTAAAAAGGAAGCGGCGCCTTTTCCTAAAAGAGCTAAAAAAAGGCGCCGCTTCTTTTTAAGGCGCCGCTTCTTGCACTCACCCGGCGGCGCTCCAGCTATTTGGCAGTACTTCGGCGGCGGGTCCTTCCCTCGCTCTTCGGGTCTTTGGCGGTGGGTACCACCGAAGACCCGGAGCGAGTGAAAGACCCGCCGCCGAAGTGCCACCCAACAGCTAGAGCGCCGCCGGAGCGCCGCCGGGTGAGTACAGGGGGAGGCGCCTTTTTTTTAAGCTCCGCTCTCCCTGTACTCTCAACTTGGCTACGCGGCTGATACTGGCCCTGAGTATAAATAGTGGTGTAGCCATTGCAGTATGACAGCAGCAGTGGCATGGTTGAGCTGTGCCACGTACAAACCTGCCTGAAACCAGTGGGTATGTAGTTAGCACCGCTCGGTCTTGCTTCCGCTGCTGCTACCGTGGCTATACTACTGTTTATACTCATGCTACCTCGCTGAAAGCTAGCGTGAGTATGTGTACATGAGCATGGAAAATCATGACCCTAGCTCATAGTACAGACATAGCCATCCAGTTTAAGGCCAGAAGGGACCATTAGATCATCTAATCAGCCCTGTATTTCACAGGCCTTACGTTTCACCCAGTTACTCCTTGACTGAGCCCAATAATTTGCTTAGCTAAAGCACATCTTCCAGAAAGACAGCCAGACTGTATGTGAAGATATCAAGAGATGGAGATTCTCCCACTTCCCTTGGTAGTTTGTTCCAATGGTTAATCATCCTCATTTAAAAACGTGGGCCTTATTTTTAATTTGAGTTGTCTGTCTTCAGCGTCCAGCCATGCGTTCTTGTTCTGCCTTTCTCTGCCATATTACTACCTAGTGTCTCCTCCCCACAGAGGTACTTATACACTGCAATCAATTCACCTCTCAACAGCCTTTTTGATCAACTAAACACATGGAGCTCTTTAAGACTCTCGCTGTAAAGCCCTCAAATAATTTGTATGGCTCTTTTCTACACTCTCTCCGACTTTTCAACATCCTTTTAAAAATGTGGATGCCAGAACCATAAGCAGTAGGACAGTATTAGTCTCAACAACGCCTTATACATAGAGATAAAATAACCCTCCTACTAACTACTCCCGTTTATACTGCCAAATATTGGATTAGCCCTTTTTGCTACAGAATGGCGATCAGAGCTCACGTTCACTTGGTTGTCCACTACGACCCCTAACTCCTTTTTCAGAATCACTGTTTTCCAGGACACAGTCCCCCGTTCTGTAGAGATGGCCTGTATTCTGTGTTCCTAGATGTACAACTTAGCATTTAAAACACATTTTATTTGAATGTACCTGCTTACCAAGTGATCCAGATCACTCTGTAGGACTGCTTATTATTATTTACCACTCCTCCAGTCTTTGTGACATCCACACATTTTATCAGGAGTGATTTTACATTTACTCCCAGATCAATAATTAAAATGTTAAACAACACTGGGATTTTTAATGAATCCATAAACTTGGGGGTTGTACCCTCTGTCTGAAGAATTGCAAATATAGAAGCCATATTTATGAAAGGGAAGAAGAGAGATCAGAGAAACTACAGCCCCGTTAGTTTGACCTCAGTTGCATCCATGGTTTTAGAACAAATTTTGAAAGAGAGAGTAGTGAAGGTCATAGAGGTAACTGGTAATTGGGATAAAATAAAATATGGTTTTACAAAAGGTAGATCATGCCAAACCAATCTGATCTCTTTCTTTGAGAAAATAACTGATTTTCTAAACAAAGGAAATGCAGTAGATCTAATCTACCTGGATTTCAATAAAGCATTTGATACAGTTCCACATGGAGAATTATAAGTGAAATTGGAGCAAATGGGGATTAAGATGAGAATCAAAAGACAGGTAAGGAAAAGGTTAAAGGGGAGACTACAGCAGGTTATGCAGAAAGAAAAACTGACAGGAGAGACGTTACTAGTGGAGTTCCTCAATGACTGGTCTTGGGAACAATCTTATTTAACATTTTCATTAATGTCCTTGGCACAAAAAGTGGGAGTGTGCTGATAAAATTTGCAGATGACAAAAAGTTGGGAGGTATTGCCAATATGGAGGAGAACCGGAATATCATACAAGAAGATTTGGATGACTTTGAAATTAGAGTAATAGAAATAGGATGGAATTTAACAAAGTGCAAGACCATGCATTTAGGGAATAACAAAAATAATGTTGTTATAAATTGGGGAGGTATCCATTGGAAGTGACAGAGAAAGATCTCATTGTATGAGTTGATCACAGGATGACTATAAGCCCCCAATGTGATGTGGCCATGAAAAAAGCTAATGCAATCCTAGGATGCATCAGGTGACGTATTTCCAGTAGAGAGGGGGAAGTGTTAGTACCATTATACAAGGCACTGGTGAGACCTCATCTGGAATACTGTGTGATATTCTGGTCTCCCATGTTTAAGAAAGATAAATTCAAACTGCAACAGGTGCAGAGAGGGCCTAGTAGGATGATCAGAGGAAGAGAGAACCTACCTTATGAGAGGAAATTTAAGGAGCTTGGATTGTTTAACCTAACAAAACAAAGGCTGAGAGGAGATAAGTTTGCGCTCTATAAATACATCAGAGGGATTAATATCAGAGAAGGAGAGGAGTTTAAGTTACATGCCAATGTGGACACAAGAACAAATAACTACAAACTGGCCATAAACAAGTTTAGGTCTGAAATTAGACACAGGTTTCTAACCATCGGAAGAGTGAAGTTCTGGACCAGCCTTCCAAGGAGAGCAGTGGGGGCAAAAAACCTAACTTGTTTCAAGACTGAGCTTGAGAAGTTTAGGGAGGGGATGGTATTATGAGATTGTCTACAATGGCATAAGGCCCATTCACAACTGCTATTAGCAAATATCTCTAACGCCTGGATATGGGACACTAGATGGGGAGGGTTCTGGGTTACTACAGAGAATTCTTTCCCAGGTGTCTGGCTGGGGGGGTCTCGTCCATATGCTCAGGGTCATATTTGGGGTCAGGAAGGAATTTCCCCCAGGTCCGATTGACAGGGACCTGGAGCGGGGAGGGGAGAGTTGCCTTCCTCTGCAGCATGGAGCATGGGTCACTTGCTGATTTGAATTAGTGTAAATGGTGGAGTCTCTGTAACTTGAACTCTTTAAATCAAATTTTGAGGACAGTAACTCAGCCAGAGGTTATGGGCCTACTATGGGAGTGGGTGGGTGAGGTTCGGTGACCTGCAATATGCAGGTGGTCAGACTAGATGATCATGATGGTCCCGTCTAGCCTTAAAATCTATGAATCTTAGTACCAATCTGTGCAGAACCTCACTAGAAACAACCCTATGATAGATGAGGCAAAGCAGGATTGCACAGTGCACTCAGCCAGAGGACTAGTTCTATGGGATTGCTACACCTAGTAGCTTGGGCAAGATTTTCAAAATCAACTTAAGTTGTTATTTCATTTTTGGTGCCCAACATGAGACACCTTAAAGAAACTTGATTTCCAGAAAGTGCTGAGCGTCTGCCCTCTGAAAATTGTGTTTCTTTAAGGAAGTCTCAAACTGGGCTTTCCAAAACTTGAAGCACCCACAATCCCTAGGAAGGAGTACTGCAGAAAGGTCATAGTGGATCACAAGCTAAATCTGAGTCAACAGTGTAACACTGTTGCAAAAAAATAATAATCAAACAACATTCTGGGGATGTATTAGCTGGAGTGTTGTAAGCAAGACATGAGAAGTCATTCTTCCACCCTACTCTGCACTGTTTAGGCCTCAGCTGGAGTATTGTGTCCAGTTCTGGACACCACATTTCAGGAAAGATGTGGACAAATTTGAGAAAGTTCAGAGAAGAGCAACAAAAATGATTTAAGATCTAGAGAACATGACCTATGAGGGAAGATTGAAACAATTGGGTTTGTTTAGTCTGGAAAAGAGAAGACTGAGTGGGGTCATGATAACAGTTTTCAAGTACATAAAAGGTTGTTACAAGGAGGAGGGAGAAAAACTGATCTCAAACTCTAAGGATAGGACAAGAAGCAATGGGCTTAAATTGCAGCAAGTGCGGTTCAGGTTGGACATTAGGGATAACTTCCTAACTGTCCGGGTGGTTAAGCACTGGAATAAATTGCCTAGGGAGGTTGTGGAATCATAGGCGCTGACTGCGTGTGCGCTCCGGGGCTGCTGAGCACCCACCGGCAGCTCCCTGCCAGCCCCTGCCGCTGCGCACCCAACTCACCTTCCGGGTTCCCAGCGCCGCCAGAGGCACCTCCTGCCAACGGCGCTTTTTTCAGCGCTGCCTGCCCGCCTCTCAGCTGTTTGGCAAGGGGGGGGGCCGCGGGGGAAGCGCAGCGGGGCGGTGCCTCGGGGGAGGGGTATGGTATGGCGCCGCCCCGCTGCACTTCCCCCACGCCCCCCGCCTTGCTGAACAGCTGAGAGGCGGGCAGGCAGCGCTAAAAAAAGTCAAAAGTCGGCGCCTCTGTGTGGAATCTCCATCGTTGGAGATTTTTAAGAGCAGGTTAGACAAACACCTGTCAGGGATGGTCTAAGTAATACTTAGTCCCGCTTTGAGTGCAGGGGGCTGGACTAGATGACCTCTCGAGGTCCCCTCCAGTTCTATGATTCCATGCAACTAAGGATTCAGCCTTTTCATTTCTCTTTAGTCTACTAACTTCTTGGGGTACCTTCCAGCCCTACATTTCTATGATTCTACTGTTTAAAATTTACTCTGAATTCCACTCTTTATTAGTAGTATTTGTTGAACACTGCCAGTATGCACCGAGAGATACACGTCACCAAGATAAAGGCACTCCCCCTGCCCTGAAGAACTTGCCATCTACCAGGAAAAGACAAGTTACCATGATGAACCTATTACTCCATCCCTGGCTCCAGGGGTGAAAGTAACTGCAGCGACTTACCGGTACGGGGCTTGGGCCGGCTCTGGCTCCCGGAAGGGGCGGGGCCTCGGGCAGAAGAGGGCGGGGATGGGGATTAGAGCCAGTCCCAGCCCGCCCTGTATTGGTAAGTGCCTCCCCACCCGGGGTAGCCCCTCCCTCGACTTAAAGGGCCCGGTGAGGTAGCGGCGGCCAAGCCCATGGCCCTTTAAATAGGAGCTGAAGCCCTGCCACCGCTTCCCCAGGACTCTGGCAGCAGGGCCCCCGTGGGGTAAACCCTCCTGGGGATGTGGCGGGGGGGAAGGGGTTACCCCACAGAGGCCCTGCTGCCGGAGTCCTGGGAAAGCGGCGGCGGGACTACGGCAGCTATTTAAAGGGCCCCGGGCCCTTTAAATCACCGTCCCAGCCCCGCTGCCGCCGCTATCCCAGGGCTCCAGCAGCGGGGCTCTGGCAGCAATTTAAAGGATTCTGTGCTCCAGCCATTGCTGGGAGCCCCAGGCCCTTTAAATTGCGCCTGGGGAAGCCAATCCGCCCCGGTACGGCGCACCGGCTCTTGCCGGTACGCCGTACCGGGGCGTACCAGCTTACTTTCACCTTCCCTGTAGCTATTCAGCAAAAACACTAGAGTCTTTAACATTTAAATCACAGCCTTCTTGCTTCTCTTGCAACCTATTCATCTCCACCTCTTGCTTTTGCTTTCAACTTGTATGGCAGTTGCTGTACTCAAGACCATACAATGGCCTTTCCTCCAGTCTCTCTCACATAATGGGTTATGCCATCCCAAAAAAGAACAGCCCTACAACGCTTTCAGTGAGAGTTTGCAGATGAGTCTGAACCCAAATCTTGGCTCTGCATACTCAACCTTTGGGGAAATTTGGACTCAGGTCTGAACTTCTATAGCTAAGGCCCATCTCTTAACATCAGGGGTTTTGCCTTGATGTGTTTGACCAAAAATGTCCTGCTTTTCAATGTGTTAGTTAGCTGCTTTCCTACCCTCACAGCAAATATATTTTGGTGTCTATCTGTGCAGATAGTTCAGTATTTATATGGCCAGCATCATCATAGTATCTGAGCACTTCACAACTGTTCATGTATTTTATCCTCACAATATCCCTGGAAGATAGGGAAGTGCTATTATCCCTATTTTGCAGATGGGGAACTGAGGCACAGAGAAACTAAGTGATTTACCCAATGTTGTTTGATCTGTTGATTGTATAATACTTATATAGATTAGTTAAGAATTCCCACTTAGCACTGTGTGGGTTGGGCAGGGTCTCGTCCCAAGATCAGGCCAAGATTTATTAGAATTACTATTCATTTGGGAACTCTGACACGCATGGAGCAACACTCACATGGAGGGAAAACCTTTTGAATTTGCAATCATTGTATTAACACAACAAAATCAAACACTCAACCCAGCAAAGAAGGTAGAGCGAATATAAAATGAGCCTCTGGGCATCCATATATTCACACCATCCCTTGCAGAGAAACCCAAAGCGTTAGTCATTATCTTCCTCCACAGCATCATCGTCCTTGTTACCATCATCACCAGTGGGTGTCATTCTGGTGTCTCCCAAGGCAGGTAGGCCAAGATAGAACTTTTACATTGAGTTATGCTGATGCTCATTATGCCTAATGAATATTCAGTAGGGGTTTCCGCTCCTTTTCCTTTTTTGAAGTTCCACACCCCGCTAATGTTGGGGTGCCCTTCTCCCATAGGTTACTAAGCCTCTTACCTCAAGCTTATTAGCATATATGGCAATTAGTTACCATGGCATTTTGGGGGCTGGACATCTGCTGATGTTCCTAATTTAAAAATATCTAAAGCTATCATCAACTGGCATCATCTTGTGCTTACCTGTCAGCAATTTAGTCATACTTGTTTATTACAACATTCTATCTTGTGATCTATTATGATCTAGGGTTACTCCTGATTAAATGCATATGAGAAGTCTTTAGGGGTTTTAGGCCTCGATTAGTTTAGCTAAGCTACTGTCTTACAGGCCTTGAGGCTTGTAGGATTATTGTGTCACTGTCTTAACTTATACCTAGCCTTACCTGGCAAATACCTGCATGCTACACTAAGTTCACGCAGGAAGTCTGTGGTTGAGCTGGAAATGTACCTGGCTCTCCTGAGTCCTGGTCACCCACTAGGTCGGTGTTTCTCAAACAGAGGGTGACTATCCCCAGGGTGATCACAAAACGCAATCAGGGCGGGTGACGATGGATAGAAAATGTTAATACAATCTACTTCAAAGAAATTCTCACTCCCTGCCTGCCTTAACTCTTCCAAGGTCAGGTAATCACTGTCAATCTCTCAAAACATACAAACACAACAAATGTAATAGGCGTATTATTTTTTACACTTACTTTTATAGTAAATGTAAAGGGGTAGCAAAAATATTTAATTTCGAACAGGGGGCTGTCAACCTGAAAAGGCTCAGAAACCCTGAACGAGACATCTTTCCTACCCTCCCTGGTGCTGTATGTAAGTAGTCAGGATAAAGCATTCTAGGGTCTCCCAGGATGAAAGGTTGTCAGGGCTCCCTCCCCACTCTAAACTCTAGGGTAAAGACGTGGGGACCCGCATGAAAAGCTCCTAAGCTTATTTCTACCAGCTTAGGTTAAAACCCCCAAGGTACAAAATTCCCTGCACCCTGAGAAATGCTTCTCTCACTGCCACCATCAAGTGTTTTAAACAGGAATCCAGGAAAGGAACCACTTGAAGTTCCCCTTCCCCCCAAAATACACTCTCAAGCCCATACACCCCCTTTCCTGGGAAGCTTGAGAAAAATCTCCTAACCAATTGGTTACACAGTGATCTAAAAACCCACCCCCTGGGTTTTAAAACCATAGAAAACAGTCAGCTTCTTAAAAGAAGGATTTTATTAAAACAAAGAAGGTAAAATCATCTCTGTAAAATCAGGATGGTAACTATTTTACAGGGTACTCAATTTCCAAACTCAGAGGGATTCCCCCTCTGGGCGAAACCTTAAAGTTACAGAAAAAACAGGAATAACCCCTCCTGTTAACACAGGGAAAGCTCACCAAGCAAAACAAACAGAAACCTACTCGCAATGCTTTAGAAATTTGCTACTCGCAAATTACTTTAGAAAAGTGAGGTTTGGTGAGAAGATGACTGGTTGAGGAGAGTGATTTTCTGCAGGTACTTCTTGTTTCCCAAGATCACTCTGTCTCAGACAAAAAGCCATACACACCTTTCCCCCTCCCAAGATTTGAAAGTATCTTGTCCCCTTATTGGTCAGATGCCAGCCAGGTCAGGTGTCAGTCTGGCTACCTGCATTTCTTAACCCTTTACTGGTAAGAGGATTTTATAGCACTGCATCCGACCCTCTCCCCCTTCCCTTTATATTTATGACAAAGGTAAATGCACAATAATGTTAATAAGTTTGCTGGAAAACCTCTACTTTAACAACGCCAATCTCCGGGTCTCTCCGACGTGTCAGGAAGAGAAATAATTATATTCTACTTGTCCTTCTCCACAAAGCTTTGCCATTAGCCTGCATTTTCTATTGTCCCCTTCAGTAATGAGAACTCCCAGAATCCTTCCTTCCTGGGGTGGGGATATAAGAGGGGGTGATGGATTTGGGACCTACAGGTGTGTATTGCAGACGAAAAGTGCTTTTAGATGGAGAGAAGAAGGGGAAGATTTGACACAGATTATGGATACAGCCTTTGTAACTCAAAGAACATTTTCTTAATAAGATACCTGGGGTCTATTTCATTTGTAGCAAGGGCAATAGGTATGTATGTTTGGTAAAGCTCCAAGATGGGAATTTGGGCAACAGTGTGACTCGTTAGCAAAAGACAGGTTTATATGCAGAATACAAAAGGACTAAAGAAGGAGCTAACTGCTGCAGGAAACTGACTCAGCTTTAACCGACCTCGTAAGTAGGGCCCTACCAAATTCACAGCAATGAAAAATGTGTTATGGCCCGTGAAATCTGGTCTCCCCCGGTGAAATCTGGTCTTTTGTGTGCTTTTAGGCTATGCTATACAGATTTCATGGGGGAGACCAGTGCTTCTCAAATTAGGGGTACTGACCCAAAGGAAATTGCGGGGGGGGATCCGCAAGGTTATGTTAGTGGGGGGCGCAGTGGTTCCACCCTCACTTCTACGCTGCCTTCAGAGCTGGGTGGCAGGAGAGCAATGGCTTCTGAATTAGGGCCCAGCTCTGCAGGCGGCAGCACAGAAGTAAGGGTGGCAACACCACACCATGCCATCCTGACTTCTGTGCTGCTCCTAATGGTGGTTCTGCCGTCAGAGCTGGGCTGCAGGCCAGCAGCCGCCGCTCTCCAGCTTCCCAGCTCTGAAGGCAGGGCCACTGCCAGCAGCAGCACAGAAGTAAGGGTAGCAGTACCACAACCCTCCCTACAATAATCTTGCGACCTCCCCCCCACAACTCCTTTTTGGGTCAGGACCTCTACAATTATGACAGAACAAGAAGCAATGGTCTCAAGGTGCAGTGGGGGAGGTCTAGGTTGGATATTAGGAAACACTATTTCACTAGGAGGATGGTGAAGCACTGGAATGGGTTACCTAGGGAGGCGGTGGAATCTCCATCCTTAGAGGTTTTTAAGGCCCAGCTTGACAAAGCCTTGGCTGGGATGATTTAGTTGGGTTTGGTCCTGCTTTGAGCAGGGGGTTGGACTAGATGACCTTCTAAGGTTTCTTCCAACCCTAATCTTCTATGATTCTATGAATTACAATACCATTAAATTTCTGATTTAAATAGCTGAAATCATGACATTTACAATTTTTAAAATCCCATGACCATGAAATTGACCAAAATAGATCATGAATTTAGTAGAGTCTCATAAGCATCTATAGACTCAGTGAGAACCAATACAAATTCAGGCTTCAGGTGATCAGTCCTTATTATTGAAGTCAATGGGAGTCCTTCCATTGACTCAATGCGGCTTGGATCAAACCCTCATTGAGGATGCGTGTATGTAGCATCATTTCCTAAACAGAAATCTAGAAGTGAAAAGAAAAAAGTATCAAAATAAGACTGGAATGCTTTCTACAAAGCTAGAAAGACTCTTCACTTCAAGTTGGCAACAGCATGAACTAAGAAATTACCCTGCATTTGGTTAAATATACCGTAAATTCCAAAGTGTTAGACAACTATAGCCAAAGGTGTTCATGTGCTTGGAGAACAACAAGTGATGCAGAACTCCTTCCGGGGCAGTGACAGCAGAAGAAATTGCCTCAGATTGACAAATATGGCTAACCATACCTGGCAAAAATGTAACATTTAAACTGGACAACGGATCACAATGCAAATCACTTTCCAAGGAAAAAATATTTTTTATATATATATATATATATATATATAAAAAAAAACACTGTAGCTAAAGAGAGAGCATAGAAATCTAAAGCAAAGCTTGTTTTGTATTCAGTAGATAAAATACCAGTAGAATGGTGAGTACCTAATACAATCTTTTAAAATCCAGCATTTCTTAATAACTCTCCAAAATGTACAAATGTACAATTTGTGTTAGCAAATACATTTTTTCCTAACCATGAAGTTAGTTGAAAGGCTATTATTATTATTGTTTAATTGTACTGCAGTAGTATCAACGGTCCCTAGTCAAGGATCAGGGCTACATGATGCTCAGCGCTGTACAAACTAAAGCTGGGTGAAGATTTTTGGACAAAATGTTCTCACCAAAAAAACGCAGATTTCGGTCAACCAAAATATTTTGCAAATTCTTGTCAAATTAGTCAATTTTTTTTGGTAATAAATAAACAAATAAATAAATCAAAACATTTCATGTTGACCTTTTCAAAGTGACAGATTTTTGAAATTTGATTTTACTTAATCTCTAATGACTTCATGTATTTTAAAAAGTTTAAATACTGAAAAATGAAATGAAACTTTTCACTGAGTTGATAAAAATGTGTAATTTCACCTAAAACTTTTTTTTTTTTTCAGTTCACTAAAAATTTTGAAAAATGTTCATTTTGGGATAATCTGAAACAATTTTTCTCAGTGTTTCAGTTCAGTTAGTGAAATGAAAAATCAGTTAGTCTCATAGCTCACATATAAACACGCAAGAAAAGATGGTCCTTCTTCTGCAGAGTGTAAATGCGACAATCTCATACAGCGTAAATTTGGTCCTTGTGGTCAGAGCCAGGAAAAGGTCTATGCGCCAATCAGATTCTATTTGAAGGCCAAATGTTGGCTCTCTGTACAGGGTTGAATTTTACCCAGAGAGCAAAGACAACATAATAAAAGATTTTACAGTGTATACCAAGACCTACAATGTTTGGAATGAGAAAATTGCATTAACAGTAGACAAATCAGGCGCTACGGTGATCCATCCACAAAGACAAATTCCATTTGCCCTAAGAGATCAAGCAAAAATGAACTTGATAATGTGGAAAAGCTGTGAACTGAGAATGCAGAACAATCTATAGACTGTATTAATTTCATGGTTGTAACTGAAAGGCCAACTAAGTGTGTAATTTATATAAAGCCATAAAACCTGAGCATTATTCCAAAGAAAACTATTGAAGAAGTGGTAGCCAAACTTTCAGAAGAACACAATGTATGTGGACTCGGCATTGTGGATAGTACATTTTGACAAGGGCACTAAAAAAACAAACCATCACAAGTTGTGACGTCATCTGATTAAAATATGACCACGTAGAGCATTGTTGCAACCACTGTTACATAATGGCAACAAACCTTGTACAAAATGTGGCATGAAAGATGTCTATGGAGAAGTTATGATTTGCTGAATACGATTATGCTATCTGTAGGCATGTATCATTTTTGTATTTGAAGTTTTGAGTATTGGCTCTATACCTGGATTTCAAATGTTTGCTCCTGGGGTAACACACACAAGGTAGTTAGCCAGCACATCTTGGAGGGACTATTCAAATTGAGTGGCCCATCAAAAGGACACTTAACTCACAATGGACAAGGGGAGATCATTACAAAACCTAAACCTAATTTCCCCAATACTAATTTCCCCCTACTGTTACTCACACCTTCTTGTTCACTGTCTGAAATGGGCCACTCTCATTACCACTTCAAAAGTTATTTTTCCTCCCTTGGTATCCTGCTGTTAATTGAATTGTTTCGTTAGAGTGACCTCACACTTAGTAAGGCGACTCCCATTTTTTCATGTACTTATACCTACTCCTGTATTTTCCACTCCAGGCATCTGATGAAGTGGGTTCTAGCCCACGAAAGCGTATGCCCAAATAAATGTGTTAGTCTCTAAGGTGCCACAAGGACTCCTCGTTGTTTTTGCTGATACAGACTAACACGGCTACCACTCTGAAACCTATCTACAGATAATGGACTTTCCTGCTCTAAGCAAATATATGCATGGACATGTGACTTGCCCATGTGATTTCAAACCCCATCTTGTCACCTGTGATTTTCCAGTGGCTGTGCTGAGGGCTTTGTTTGAAACAATGGGTTTCCCTCAACATGGCAGAAGATATAAAAGGCCCTGGAAACACCTCAATTTTGCCTCTTTCCTGCTCAAACCTCTGGACTATGGATTTATACTAATGGGAGCATTCTAATCAAGGGACTGGGGTCCTTGGAAGCTGGCAGAGATTTGACTTAAGTCAGCAGTTTATTTCATCATTGCTACAAGCCTGAACCAAGAACTTTGCATTTATTGTATGTATTTGACTCCTTTAATCAATTTTTAAACTCTCACCTTTCTTTCTTCTGATAAATAAACCTTTAGATTTTAGATACTAAAGGATTGACATCAGTATGATTTTGGGGAAAGATCTAAGTTATATATTGACCTGGGTGTGTGGCTGGTTCTTTGGCATCAGAAGAACCTTTTATTTGAAGAGACTGGTTTTAAAGAACCACTCATCTCTAAGTCTAGTGTTTTCAATGGTAATACAAGGACTGGAATGCCTAAGGAAACTGCTTTTATGACTTCTTGTTAGCCAGTGTGGTGAAACAAAAGTTTACCTTTGTTGCTGGCTTGGTATATCCTATGGGGGATTAGCCACCAGTCTTGGAGTATATTTGCCCCATTTCTCAGCAGTTTGTCCTGAATTTGGCACTCTCAGTTGTGGCCCAAGAAGGCATGGTTACAGAATTATTTGGGGGCGATATTGGTGAATATGAATTTTGTGTAGTGAGTCACATGACAATGACTACTTTCAAAATCAGCATCTGTTGACACTGAAGCAGAGAGATCCAGCTTTACAAGAATGACCTAAGGAAAGAATAGAGTGAGGCCCCCCAAAGAGAGAACACATTAACCACTCTGGGAAGAAATTATTGAAGGTCAGAGTGTTTTGGTAAAACACTAATCCTGGTTGTTCCAGCAGCACCTGTCAGAATAAATATTAGTCATCCGTTCATGTAACATGGGATTGGAAGCAAGATCCAGGGACATCAAATCCCATGTCTTGCAACTGTAGGTAATCCCATCATATTGTCCATAATCCCATTCATAAATTTACCAAACTCCATTTTAAAACTAGTGAAGTCATTTGTCCCTACTATTCCTATTTGTAAACTATTCTAGAACCTTGCTATTGTGATGGTTAAAAACCTTCTGATTTTCTGCCTCAATTGATTCACGGCCTGTCTATTACCACTTGTTCTTGTGTCAATATCATCCTTTATTTTAAATAGCTCCAGGGGGAGGGGGCACAATTCTCAGGTGATAGTTGTTTGTTCCTCCCACTTACTTTACCTTTCTGCATCAACATGAATGAATCGAGCACCCCTCTAAATGGGTAAGCACAGCTACTGCCAACTCCTCCATCATATCCTTTCTAAACGCCTACTTCCATCTGAACTGACAACCTATGGAGGGTAAGCATCTTTTTTAAAAAATTATTATTTATATTACAGTAGCTCCTACAGGCCATAATGAAGCTCAGGGACTCATTGTGTTGGGTGCTGTACAGACATACAGTAAGAGACAATGCTTGTCCAAAGCGTTTACAATTGCATGCAATCGATCTTATTTGACTCCCTCAGAGATCTGTCACAACCCCTAATCTATTCCTTCCAAATTTGGTTTGCTATCTATAAGTATGCAAAGGTCATAAGAGGGAGTGAAACAGAGATGAACCATTTATGGTGGTGTCTGAGTGACATCACTAGTCATAATAATTAACATTGGCTACATTTCCACAGGTTCTTCTAAAAAAGGCCCAACATGTAACTAGAAAAATAGAAAAAAGCAGTAATTACAATGGGAGTCACAAGGGACACTTGTCAAGAGTTTCAAATGGGGCAAGTGATCTTGATGGCTGGATTCAGGGGTGCCCAGCTTGAAACGCCTTCAGTAGTCCTGGTTTTCAAAACTCAGCACTTTAGCCCTCAACACTAGTGTGACGGTGTATCCCATAAGGCTTTATGGGGAGAGGCTTATAAATGTGTTCATGATGTAACTGGAATATGTTTTATGCTACATGTGCCATGTAACGTATCTGTGAAAGTTATGAGCTACTGAATCTATTCCTCCTGTTTGTATGCATGTATCATTGTTGTAGTTGGAGTTATGAATATTGGTTTTATATTTGCTGGTTTTGTACATAGCCTTTGTAAGAGCCTGGGATCATGTCTTGAGAAAGGTATGTGCATGTAAAGAGACCAATCAAGAAACCCTTACACAGACAATAGGAGGTGCAGACCCCAATCCACATCTGGGTCTGGCCAGGAATGCAACTGGCTGGACCAGTTAGGGTGCATGGACATGTGACTTGCCCATGTGATCCCAAAACTCCAGGGTAAGATGAGGCTACACAGGGAGTGAGGGAAAGGCTATAAAAGCCCTTGGAAGACCCCTCCATGTTGTCTTCAGCTGGCTAAAGAGAGAGGCTCTCCACCCCCCAAGGACACACCTGAGAGAGACTGAACAAAGGACAAAGACAATACGGGGTGTGAGCGATTGCTGGACCCAGGCTAGTTCTACAGCCTGTAAAAGGAAAAGACTTAAATCTGGTGATGCTTTTATCTGCGTTAAGATTGATTAGACATAGACGTGCGTGTTTTATTTTATTTTACTTAGTAATTCACTTTGTTCTGTCTGTCACTACTTGGAATCACTTAAATCCTACTTTCTGTACTTATTAAAATCACTTTTTACTTATTAAGTTTCCTGGAGTACGAGTTGGTACCTACGGGGGGCAAAGAGCTGTGCATATCTTTCTACACTTGAAGCTAGGGTGTAATTCCCATCTTGCGTAGGCATACTCTCAGCAAGCTAGCTTACTAAAAATAGTAGTGTAGCCACAGTAGCACAGGCTAGCCCTCCCCCCCCTCCCCCCAAGTACAAACCCACCTGGTCCCCATCAATATGCACTTTGCGTGGCTAGCTCACCCTGCCTCTTACCACTGCCTGTGCTACCACAGCTACGTTTCTATTTTTAGCATGGCAGTTCTCACTGAGCTCGTGCAAATATGTCTAGGCAAGCTGGGAATCCTATCCGTAGCTCCAAGTGTAGATGTCGCTTGAAGGGGACAGTAATGCACACAACAGTTGAAGTCAGGGAGTGAAGAAGAATTATAGAGGTCAACCAAAATTGCAGGAGGAATTTAAAAGGTTTAAGATGAACTTTCATGGAGGCTTTGCAAGGTTCTATATCAAAAGCTGGTAATTTGAGGGCACGCCACCTCCCATTCAGTAATTCCTTCCCTTGGGTTACATATCCATTGCTGGTGTGATGTCATGGAAGTCAGTAGAGTTACTTTGGATTTATCTGGATTTTGCTTTGGAAAAATCAGCCCCTACATCTCTGCTACACTGGGTTTTTCCAGTAACTCTACTGACAACACATTGATTGTTTCATCTCAAGGCACCTATCACCAGTCAGGAAATCAAAGCCATTCTCTACTCTTCTATAGCTGTGTGTGATGGTTTAATTTTTTTCTCCCCCCCCCCCCCATCATCTTGTTCAGCCACATAGCGTGAAGAGGTGGTTTTGTGGGAAGCATATTAATTTAATTTTTTAACTGTGAAATAAAAACCTGTAATGAGTCAATCTACAAGCAATACTCCTTAGAAAGCAATGTCTCAGCCAAATGTAGGATTTAGCATGATATCAAACATCTAGGAGGTATTGTGCTTAAGAAAAAAATATCACATCAGATTCTTCCCCCGTACCCCCCCAAACAAATCAGTGCAAAATATCATTCTCATTCCTATTTAGTAAAGAAAATTAATTAAAAACTTCTAATGCTATTTGTGCCTACTGGCTTTGGACAGCATTGATTTATTATTATGGATTTCCTTCTTGTTTGTTTGCTTGGTACAGCGTTCTGGGGAAGAAACACTAGATTTTAATTTAATCATATCCTGCAGCATATTTTTTCTAAGGAAAGGTTCAAATGACGATTTGGCAGTTGGGCTTAAAAGGGTCATTTGTCAAGACTGACGAGCAGCTAATTTGCATCCCCCTCCAATTGTTTTATTTCTAGACATCTGTAAGGCCCTTATTACTGTAGCATCAAAGTGCCTCACAATCTTTCCCACACGACACCCCTCTGAGATAGGGAAGTGCTATTATCCCATTTTTTTTCAGATGGGCAACCAAGCACAGAGGCAGAAGAAGCAATGCATGGGGGGAAGAAGGTGGGGGTCACTGCCCTCCCTCTTCCCCAAGTTTGATGCTTGGCTCATATGCTATTGAAGTCAGCTGCCCTCTCTCTGCTCGTCCCCCATCCCCCAACTATCAGCAGGCATGTCATCTCTGGCCCAAGGTCATACAGTAAGTCTATGGCCGAGCAAGGAATTGAATTCTGGACATCCAAGACATTAAGGAAAGTAGAAAGTAGGACTGCTAAGGCCAAGCGTTCAAAAATCACGAGTCAGACTTCCAAAAATTAAGAGATTAGCTTACAGTCATAGGTGTTATGAAGTGTTATGGAAGGCTGAGACTGCAGAATGAGGCAAAGGTGGCAAACAGTCTGAAAATGGTCAGTTGGCAGAAATGATTTCGACATCATAGAATCTAACAGGGCCCCATGAACTCGATTTTCTGAGTGGGAACCAAGGTTGACTTCCCGGTGTTTAGGATGAGACCCAGACAGTCAAGCAAGCACAGTGTGGTACTGACATGACCAAGAACATCCTCTCTGGGTCTGCCCCTCAGTAACCAGTAGTCCAGACACAGGAAGGTATGAATTTCCTTCTTTCTGAGATATGCCATAACAATGAACATACATTTGGTAAAAACCCAGGGGGCAGAAGAGAGGCTGAAGGTAAGCACTGTGCAATGAAAGTGGCATTCAGCCACAATGAATCGAAGGAACTTTCTATGGCTCAGCAAAATCGCCACATGAAGGTAGGTCTCCTGAAGGTCCAGAGCAGCACTCCAGTAGTTCTGAGACAATGCAGGAAGGAGCGCTGATAGAGGGGTCCTTCGGACCCTCCTGTGCATGATCTATTTATTGAGGCTGCAAAGGTCGAGGATGGGTCTTACTCCTTCCTTGGATTTGGCTACCAAAAAGACCAGTAGAAGCCGTGCCCCTGGTGTTCTGGTGGAAACTCTTCCACCACTCCCATAGCCAGTAGCAAGTGGACCTGCTCGAGGAGCAATGTCTCATGAGAGGGGTCCCTGGAAGAGGGATGGGGAGGAGGTGTGGAAAGGTGGCAAAACCTGACCTGATCCTAGAATATCAGGGTTGGAAGTGACCTTAGGAGGTCATCTAGTCCAACCCCCTGCTCGAAGCACGACCAATCCCTAATTTTTGCCCCAGATCCCTAAATGGCCCCCCTCAAGGACTGAACTCACAACCCTGGATTTAGCAGGCCAATGCTCAAACCACTGAGCTATCCTTCCCCCCCCGATGGTGCTTAGGACCCAGCTGTCAGTGGTGATTGAGCACCAAGCATTGTGAAAGTGGGCCGGCCTGTCCCCAAAGGGGGGAAGGAAATGAAGCGGGAGGAGCAACGACTGGAACGACTGGCCCAAGGCATCAAAATGGGTGCTTGGAGGGCATTGGGAGAGGGCTTGTGGACTGTTTTCTCCTGTGGGATCTATCCTTCTTTCTGGGGTAGTCCAGGTGCCTTGGAGAAGGGAAAGGCTGGCCACTTGCATGCTATGGTTAATACTGCTGCTGCTGCTGTCGTTGAATGCCATATTGGTGCTTCTGCGCCACCCATATGTACACCTGCAAAGACCACAGGGTAGCCCAGGAGTCCTTGAAAGAGTGCAATGTCTCCTCAGTTTTCTCCAAAAACGGCATTTGGCCATCAAAGGGCAAATTCCCAATGGCTTGCTGGATACTGGGGGCAATGCCCAAATTCTGCATCCAGGAAGCCTTCCTCATGGTGACTGAAGAATCCATCACCATGGCCAAGATGTCCACAATGTCTAGCAAAGACATCTTAACCTCCAAGTAGCCTGTAGTGACAAATGCCTGAAATTCCTCTTGCAACGCCTTGGGCATTTGGTCTGTGAACTTTGACATAGTGTCCAGTTAACAAAATCGCGTTTGGACGCAAGACTTGCAGGTTAGCAATCCACATCCGTAAAGAAGAGGCGGCGTAAATCTTGCTGCCCATGAGGTCCAGTCATTAGAGTCCCTCTCTTTGGGGCTAGACTTAAATCTGCCCTGCTGCGCTCACTTGTTCACTGTAGTTACAACTAGGGAATTTGGGGCTGGAAGGGAGTAAAACCCCTCGTATACCTGCATGGGAACAAAATAACACTTTTCCACGTGCTTAGCTGCTGGCAGTACCAAAACCAATGTGCTCCAGAGGGACTTCGTCAGTGCACATCATGGATAGGGAGAGCGATTTCAAGGGGCAGACAGCTGCAAGATATAAACTAATTTGTGGGTGTTCTATTGCAAGAACTCGGCTTGGATACCAAGGGAAGCAGTTACATGCCACAAAAGATAACGGTATGCCTTAAAATACTTAATTGCCAAAGGGAAGGATGAGCCAGGCAGCACAGAATTGTCTGGAGATGAAAACAAGGCCCAAAAGTGAGCCAAAGCCTCATGCTATTTCAGGGCGGATGGACCCAGACAGGACAACTCTGGATACTCAACAGGGTGACAGGCTGGCAGTGCTTAGTCCTGCTGTGAATTGACAGTCACACAGCAGACCTGGCCGGTGATTGCACCTTCAAGCAAGACAACTAGCAGGACCTCCACAACTGAGGGGTGTCCGATGGATTCCCTAGAGGTCACTAACATGGCTAAGGCATTGGTGGCCAGTAGGTGCTGGACCAGAGGCCGACCACGGGGGACACACCAACCCTGGTACCCGAAACGGTCCATCAATGGCCCCCACTTCTGTTCAGGTGATGGAGAGCAAGAGGATTATGATCCCGATTTAGATGCAGAGAAGCCTTGGGATCCTGGAGATGAGGGCAGCGCAAAACCAGAGGGAGCAAGTAGCTGGTCTGACTTGTCCGTCACCCAAAATGAGGAAGGATGCATCGCTGCCAATGAAAGTGGTACGGAGTATACCGGTGCCAGAATCATTGTTAGTCCCTGAGTGTGCAGTGGTACTGGAGTGTATGATGGTACCAACGTTGAGGGTGGTGAAAGCCACAGTGGAAGCCAACTGCAGTGGTGCTGAGAAAATTCCCCCGTACCAATCCTGGTACTGTTCTTGCTTCCACAACTTGTGGGAGGAGACCACTGGGGTGCAGTGCTAACAGATCCAAGGGTTCAGCGGCTCGTTTAATTGATGGAGCTATAAATGACAGCCTTGGCAAAGTCTTGGACCAAAGGAGAGGTCGGGACCGAAAGGCAGAGGAGGACTGTAGCTGTCTGGTATGCTGCCGACATGGAAACAGTCGGTCCTGGCACCTCCCTCATCAGTAATTGATTCAACAGACACCCGAAGGGGTTTTGAACCTCCCTATTTGGTACCGGGGAAGGGCTAGAGCGGGGGTCTCAAACACACGGCCTGCGGGCCGAGTTATTTCCTGCGGCCCACTGGCAGCCAAGCACCAAACATTACTGAGTGTTTATATTTTATTAAAACCCCTCTTTGCATTACAGTGTTTAAAAAGTGAACACATTGACTTTTAACAGAATACTGTATTGGTCTTCATTTTTTTCATTTTTTGACTATACTTTTGTATCATTGTATGAAAAGGTTTCAGTGATGCGGCCCTCGGGCCAATTTACTAGTTCTCATGTGGCCCTCATGGTAATTTGAGTTTGAGATCCCTGGGCTAGAGGTACCTGTGCCATCCTACGCACTGGCACCAACTCTGGGCCGGTCCATGCTTTTCCTGGGGGAGGCAGAAGAGTCACCGTGAGTTCTCAACTGCTCTTATGTGACCTTTTCCTCGATGCAGTGGACGGGAAATAGCTCCTCCATTTCTTCAGAGAGGCACCTGCTCTGGAACGTGAAGCAGAAGTGCTCCTGGAACCCAAGGGCAATCTCTGACCTGATGAGGGCCTCAGCACCAATGTAGGCTGCATGACCTGACTGAGCAGGTGTTGCTTAAGGAACAGGTCCTGAGCCACTTGAGTCTTAAACGATCTGCAGATCATTCAGTGCTCTTTGATGTGGGCCTCGTCAAGACAGAGCAAGCGGTGTGTGTGGGGATCTCAGTTGGGGATTGCTTCTCCCACATGAAGGGCAATGTTTAAACTTCGGTGAGGGCATCACCAAAGGAAACAAAGACTACAACTAACACTATTGCAACTAACACTAAGGGTAATACTAACTACATACAACAAGGAAAAAACTCCGCTAGTTCCGAGGTTGTGAGCTTAAGACCACATAGCTCTGACTCCAGCCATGGACTGTAAGAGTGAACTGAGAGAGGGTTGTGGGGGTGCTGCCTCATGTAGCCAGGGGATGGGCTATGGCCACAAGGTGTAGCACCACCCCTCTACAAGAATGGCTAGGCAAATTTCTCACGCTCCTGTGTGCTAGGTGCGGACACACCTAAATGGAATACATGTCTACATATACTCAAAGATAAAGAATTACTCAAGAATGTTAAGTCCAAAGGGGACTTCAAAGGCATCTCACAAAACAGGTGACTGGGCAACAATATGGCAGATGAAATTCAATGTTGATAAATGTGAAGTAATGCACCTTGGAAAACATAATCCCAACTATACAAATAAAATGATGGGGTCTAAATTAGCTGTTGCCATTCAAGAAAGATCTTGGAGTCATTGTGGATAGCTCTCTGAAAACATCCACTCAATGTACAGGGGCAGTCAAAAAAGCTAACAGGATGTTAGGAACCATTAGGAAAGGGATAGATAAGAGAAAATATAATGCCACTATATACATCCATGGTATGCCCACACTTTGACTACTGCATGAAGTTCTAGTCACCCAATCTTAGCAAAGATCTATTAGAATTGGAAAAGGTTCAGCAAAGGGCAACAAAAATTATTAGGTATATGGAACAGCTTCCATATGAGGAGAGATCAAGAAGACTGGGACTTTTTAGCTTGGAAAAGAGATGACTAGGGGGCGATATAATAGAAGTCTACAAAATCATGAATGGTGTGGGAAAAGTGAATATAGAAGTATTATTTACCCCTTCACATAACACAAGAACTAGGGGAAACCTGATAAAAATTAATAGGCATCAGGTTTAAAACAAACATAAGGAAGTACTTCTTCACACAACACACAGTCAACCTGTGGAACTGGTCACCAGGGGACGTTCTGAAGGCCAAAAGAATAACTGCATTTAAAAGATAATTAGATAAATTCATGGAGAATAGGCCCATCAATGGCTATTAGACAAGATGGTCATGGACACAAGCCCATGGTCTGGTTGTTCCTAAACCTCTGACTGCCATAAACTGGGACTGGACAACAGGAGATGGATCACGTGATAAGTGTCCTGTTCTATCATTCCTCATAAAAGTCTCTCCTTATAAACACACTTCTTCCAAAAGGCCCTTAGATTGGCACCATAGGTGCCATGGACTTTGATCAGAACTGCCAAACCCTAGTCCTCCTCTCAGACAAGTGTCTGGGGGGAAAAAAAAGAAAAAAGACCTAAAAATCTTAAACATATTGCATTGAGCAAGACCCCTGCTCAGTCAGGTCACTGTTGAATCTCAGCAGGGGCTAGTTAGGGCATGGATCGATGTTCATGTCATGCTATCAGTACCCAGCCTGGGCTGGGCAGGCTAATGATCCAACCAGCAGACCAAATTCGGTGAGGAATCCTGGTCACGTGCCACCTGAGGCATGATGTGCATACACTAAGGGTACGTCTATACTACCCGCCTGATTCGGCGGGTAGCAATCGATCTTCTGGGATCGATTTATCACGTCTCGTCTAGACGCGATAAATCGATCCCGGAAGTGCTCGCCGTCGACACCAGTACTCCTGCTCCACGCGAGGAGTAAGCGGAGTTGACGGGGGAGCCTGCCTGCCGCATCTGGACCTGCGATAAGTGCTGTTTAGTTCGAACTAAGATACTTCGACCTCGACGTAGCTGATGTTGCGTATCTTAGTTCGACCCGGGGGGTTAGTGTGGACCAGCCCTAAGAAGAAGAAGAAGCTCAGCTCCCTTCCTCCATTTGCATGATGATTGTCAGTGCTTTCTTATCTGTCTGCAAAGTGCCATGCACACTGCTGGCACTACACAAATAACTGAACTAATGAATAAATAATAGCAATCAATAAGAACATGAAATTGACTAGCCTTTTTTTCACTGCCCTGACTGAACGAAATGCCAAAAGTAAAGTAATCAAGCAGCGTAAATTATAAAATATAGATTCAACTTGAAAAAGTCTTTGCTTCAATAATGTTAAGGTGTTGTGTGCAATGGGGTGTCTTTTTTCAAATGGAATCAGTGCTGGCCTAACCCTGCTCCTGTTGAAGTCAATCGTAAGACTTCCAATGTTGAACATTTTGAAATCCCACCTGTGATTTTCACCCTAACTCTGTCACTTTGGGAAACACAAAGGCCTATTGCTGTCCCCATGCATGTGGGGAAATTTCACCTACTCCAAGCAAATCTCCTTGAACTAATTCCCTTTTCAAGTTGTGTTTTTCATCCGCTCTACGCCGTTTGCTCATGTCTGTCCTTCCTTGAATCCCTGTATTGGCTCCCTCTTTTCTTCACTGCACATTAAAGCTGTTCATAGCTATAGCTCTTGCACATATAGGGTCCTCTTCCACTTATTTTTGACCCAAACTTGCTGCTTTTTCCCCCCTCTTTCATGCACTTCTGTGCTTTTTTTATGTCACCTCTTGCATCTCATATCCTTCCCAATTAACATGCACCAAGCTCCCTCTATCTCTAGATTCAAGGAATTACCCCCAAAAAATAATCTATGGATGAAAGGTTCCACGTTCCAAGGAAAGCCATGTACACTAGTGGCACCCATCATAAATTAGCTTTAACCTTGTGTTTCAACTACTGCAATATCCTCCTCTCCAACCTGGACAAATTGCATCTTACTCTGCTGATATCCATTCAAAATGCCACTGCAAAAGTCATTTTCCTGGCTTGTCCCTTCAACCCCATCACTCTGTCTTTGCATCCCATCACTGGCTCCCTCTTCTCCAAAGCATGAAACACAAACTACTTGTCTTTACTTTTAAGGCGCTTCATAGCCCATTCCCTCTGTGCTGCTCATCTCCTATGCAGTGTTCCTTCCTGAAAACTCTCCTTTTCTCTGATACCCCTATAAAAACATTCAACAATGGTTAGTGATCCAGTTTGCCATGACCACTGTTTTTCAAGCTGAACCATCATTGTTTCCTTCTGCTCTCCCTGTTTATATTCTGACACTGAGATCGTAAGGTCTTGTATGGTGCTTTGCACAATGGGGTCTTGGTCTGTAGTCACTACTGTAACACAGAGAATAATGGCACCATATAATTGATGACAAGAAGAGATAGCTGCCTCTCACCTTCTGTTCCCTTACAATTTGGCAACTGATATCTTATTAGATCACTACAAAAGAATGATCCAGCATCCAGGTACCATATATTTATAATGGGCCAAACTCAGTCCACCTGTAACTCCTTTGGAGCCCAGTCTGATATATTGTAGTACATGTATGTGGTGATGCTTTCACATAGTATTTTTATCTAAACATTGTTATGTAACTGTTAAAGGCTGGCATGCCATTAGAGGCTGAACTAAGTTCTGAATGTAATATTCCCTTCACATTCCAAGCAATTTTCTCCACAACTGTCATCTAACATTGTTTCCATCCTGCAGTTCAGTAGGGGAAAAGTTTGCCATCCGTGTATGGCTACATGGTCATACGTATGCTACGTTATTTATCTTTAGGGGCGAGGAGAGGAAAGTACCTACTTCCATTTTCATAACTGAGGATTTAATAGACTAGAAATGATCCAACAAAGGGAGGGAGGGGAAGAATCTTTATATGAATATGGGATAATACAGCATTACAACTGTCCCAGGACTACTAGCAGCGAGTTGGAATCAAATTCCACTTACCGTGACGTAAATCAGGAGCAACTCCACTGAAGTCAGTGCAGTTACTTACACAAGTCTAAAAACAGGTGCAAGTGAGATCTGAATCAGGCTTAATATTTCTGTAAGGGGTCTGTCATTTGAAGCTTTTCAGAGATGTAAGTGATGGGGCTGCAGTGCTGAAATATGTCCCATCTATGATGCAGCTGTCTGGCCCCTACCCTCCCCCAAAAGAGACATTCCTCTCTTCCTATTTTAGCTGCTCTGTCAGTCACTCCCTACTACTTGCTGCACACAATTTAATGGAAGTTCCAAACATTTCCTGTGGAGTGAAAACAAACTTTCTGAACTATACTTTGCTTCGGGGCATCTGATCTTGAAAGTTATATGTACTGTTAAAAATTGGCTTTCAAGTCATGGAACTAGGCCTTCAGGGATACATTTTTTTTTTTCGTTAAGAAGTTTCAGAACTGTGGAGCCTCGAGCCAAAAGAAACAGTTGTACAGGCGAGTTTTCTACACAGAATCCAGGAGAACAAGAGTCGTGCCGAGGTGCTTGCTAGGGGCTATGTAGCCCTCCCATGTGCTTGTACCTCCCACAATGTTCCACTGAGCTGATATGAAAATGAATACATGAGCTTCTTAGTGAACTTCTAAATTGAGCATGATTATTTCCCTTGACTTGCAGACCTGTTCTTCCTTTGTCCGGTGGGTTATTTTCCCCCTCCTATAATGACCCCCTCAAAATACTAACTATCCAAAGTGGTATGCATCATTTTTGGAGGGTGTTTCAGAGTCAAAAGAGCAAAGAAAAGCCACAAGATGAGATTGACTTTCTCCCCTCTCTACACACTGCACAAATGCCTTAACTTTCCTGGCTGTATCATTTTCTTTCAGTCTACAAAAAGAAGGAAGAAAATGATTAAAGTGAATATTATCAACTGTCTAATAGTTCTAGACCCATGGTTGCCAGCATTTTCTAGGTCAGGACCCTCCCTCCCATCTAAGAGGAAGCTAGGCATGAATTCCCCCACTGCACAGGGTGGTAGCAATCCATAGACCCTTGTTTGCAACCACCATGCAGAGAACTCCTGTCCTAGACCATTTAGTCTATTAATCCTAACACACACATTTTTAGGGTGCTATGAAATTCATGGTCCATTTTGGTCAATTTCACGGTCAGAGGATTAAAAAATTGTAAATTTCATGATTTCAGCTACTTAATTCTGAAATGTCATGGTGTCGTAATTACAGAGGTCCTGACCCAAAAAGGAGTTGGGGGGGGGCACAAGGTCATTGGGGGGGGGGGGCCTGTGGTACTGCTACCCTTACTTCTGTGCTGCTGCTGCTGGCGGCGGCGCTGCCTTCAGATCTGGGCAGCTGCAGAGTGGCGGCTGCTGGCCGGGAGCCCAGCTCTAAAGGCAGAGCCACTGCCAGCAGCAGCGCAGAAGTAAGGACGACATGGCATGGTATTGCCACCCTTGCTGCTGCCTGCAGAGCTGGGCCCTCAGTCAGCAGCCGCCGCTCTCCAGTCACCCAGATTTGAAGGCAGCGCAGAAGCGAGGGTGGCAACCTAAAATAACCTTGTGACTCTCCTGCAACTCCCATTTGGGTCAGGACCCGCAGTTTGAGAAACACTGGTCTCCCCTGTGAAAGCTGCATAGTATAGGGTAAAAGCACACAAAAGACCAGATTTTGTGGTCCGGGGAAGGAGGTACACCAGATTTATAGGGGGGAGGGATAGCTCAGTGGTTTGAGCATTGGCCTGCTAAACCCAGGGTTGTGAGTTCAATCCTTGAGGGGGCCATTTGGGGATCTGGGGCAAAAATTGGGGATTGGTCCTGCTTTGAGCAGGGGGTTGGACTAGCTGACCTCCTAAGGTCCCTTCCAACCCTGATAGTCTATGATTTCACGGTCTGTAATGCATTTTTTATGGCTGTGAATTTGGTAGGGCCCTAACCATTGTTAATGATAATTTACCATATATAACGCCATAGGTGTGCATAACATGTTAATGGTAACTAATGAGAACATGGAGTTCAGGCTGAAAGAGCTTTCATTCTGTTTCCAATCAAGCCAACTCTCATTTTAGACCTTAGCTTGCTTTTAGTTGTACTGGACTAGCCTATGAATGGACTCATAGCCAGGTCTAGTTGTACTGGACTAGTTATGAATGGACTCATAGCCAAGTCTTTTTTTGATTAGACACAAGGGACATTCACATTTGTAATACTCAGTTTGATATATTTGTAAGCCAGAAAGGAGCACTATGGTCATCTCGGCTGACCTTTCTACACAACACTGGCCAGAGAGTTTCGCCCAGTGATTCCTGAAGTGGAGAAATTATCTTTCCTCTGTTTAAAAGGACACTGTCAATTGCAGGTCTGTGCAAAAATGTGGTTTCCAATAAGCAAAAATGGATAGAAATGCTTTTAATATCAAAGATTTTAGATATGAAACTTCTACTGCATTATTACTATTTATTGTATTATGGCAGCACCCAGAGACTCTCATCAGCTTTAGGGTTGAATAGGACTGTACAAATACAGTACAAATACAGTAAGAGAGACACCCTCCCATGCAGAGTTTACAAAGGAATGCTCTGCTCAATGATCATGCAAAGACACACTTGCTGAACTTTACACATTATGAGTACTCCCATGGAAGTCCATGTGTGTGCATGTGACATGTGTGTATTTGTGTGACTTTTCAAAAATAGTGCACATATTTACAAAACATTTACTTTTTCTCAGAATTTAGAAAGGAGAACGGATTCTGGTTTGAAGGGTTTTAGGCAGCTAATGTCTTTTCCCAAAGGAAATATTTCAGGCCAAATTGTACGGCTGACTTGTACCTCCATATTTCACAATACCAATACTTTACATGTATCTAGTGCCTTTCCTAAGAGGCTCTGAAAGGGCGAGTATTATTCCTGTTGTACAGATAAAGGAACCAAGGCACAAAGAGAATACCTTACTTGCCCAAGATCACACAACAAGTCGCAGAGTTGGAAACCGAATCCAGTTCTCCTAACTTCTGGTTCCAGGTTCTAACCAATAGACGATGACATGTTGCATATAAAAATGAATATTTGTGCACCCAAAATTGACACGTGTACATGTAAAGGATGCTCACTCGCATGGTTACCTGTTCTACATCACCAAATGACTGGGCAAATGCTAAATTTGCCCTTGCGCATTTTGTACATGTATCTGACTATTTACCACTTACCTATACACCTATAGAGCACTTTTCATTTTCAAAACATTTTACAAATCCTCGCAGCTCTCCTGTGATATTGGCGAACAATAAGCAGCAGTGTCCTTACTTTCGGAATGCAGAAACGAAGGCAGAGAAGCTAAGGCCAGGATCAACTGAGGTACAGAAATTTGTTCCACCACAGTTAGTTATCCAACAAAAACTCCCAACTCTGTAATATATCTGAAAACAGAAAGTGGCTCGGAAAGCCAATGTGGAGTTTCATTCTATTTGTAATGTAAACTTCCACCATAGCCAACGCAGTTAAAAGGTTTTTATAGCACGTCGCATAAGGTTTTGGTCATTAATTACTCCTTTAATCTCTGCTGGGCTTGTTCCTGAGAACATACTGCGCTGCTGCCTTTTACTGGATAAACAACTCTGAGGACTGCATCAGATTGCCATAAGGGTCATAAAATGCATTTACGGAGAACCGCGGTATTTCAGACGAAATCCTGACTGATCTGGTTTTCCTTACTGCAATGGTAATTAATACGGCTAATTAACAGACTTCCCCCCCCCCCCCCCAAAAAAAATCCAGCCTTTTTTCAGATTGTGAGAACTTGCACAGATCTTTGTGTCTTACTTTGCATTGATGAACTGGATGGTTGATGGCACAGGTTATGGGACACAGCATACAGAGAGTTTCGCCTCCATGTAAAACTTTCAAATAAGATCCAGATGGCACTTTGGCTGCCCATTTGAAAATTATTACAAAATATGCAGGAATTACTGCTTATGGGTGACATTTACTCTCAATCAGAGGAGATGTGTACCACTTAAGTCCTATTTTGAGGACTTAAGTGGGAATTAAGTGATACTAAGTCTTGTGCTGGTCCTCTGAAGAGGGTTGAATTTCATGCTAGGAGAAGACAGAAGGAGGGATTTCCTGGAAGTGGTTTTTAAAGAGCAATTTGAAGAAGGAATGAGAGGGCTCTTGGCATGATAGAAGGCATGAAGGCAATTGGAGACAGAGAGTAGGGAAGATGTACAGGATGGGGGACTGAGAAGAACATTACCTAGTATAATGAGGTCATTGGTTAAGACTGGGGCTTCTAGGCACTACTGCAATACAAATAAATAACAAAAAGGCACAGGAAGGAAATGAAAGAAGAGATACAGGCAGTGAAAAGACTTATTAGGTGAAGGTAGTTGGAGATCTCAGTCCAATTCCAAGTGTCCAGATGAAGCCAAAGATGGGATAGGCCATGGGCATTGTAACAGAAAACAGGTTAATGAACACTATTTGTTTGTTCAAGCAGTGTTTTAATTCAAATCTTCTACTGGGTGCTGGTTGAACTATAATTGTTAATAACATTCATTGCAAATGTCACCCTTTTTGTGATCATGAATTGTTCACTGGTTTCTGAAAATGTATTTATTTGTTAGTAGCCATTAAGTAGTTTGGATGAACAAATCTTAGACTAGAGGTCATTCATGAACTTTGGCTACTTGTTATCATCCATGCATTATGCACAGTGTGTCATCTACCTCTCATGGCAATTGTTTCCGATCCCTGATTAGATCACTAAAGTTTACCAAGTTTTCAGTGACTGGACAACTGGAACTTTCTGACCACCAATGATGAATCATGAATGACACATGAATATTCAGATGAATCAGTTTGTGGAGCTCAGGGGATCTGAGAACAGTTTCATGAGTGCAAACAAAAGCTGTTCAAATGCTCATAAATAAGGAGACCTCAAAAGGACAGGAGAGCAAAGTTCCAGTGTTCATCTGTGACCATATTCATCTTATTATTCAGAGAACTAATCCTTCCCAGTTACCAGACAAGATAAACTCTTTTGTCAAGAAGACCACGTTCCTTTGAGTTACTCATCAGGAAAACTCAGTTTCACAGTAGGCTTTCCTCTTGTGATTGCAGGTGGTTCACTTCTGTTTTTTTCTGGAGGTAAATGTATTCCCTAGGTAACTCAGGAAAGGTCTTTTAAGATAAATTTTGGAATGTTAACAGACTGAGTCTATCAATCACTAGGAACACAAAACTTCTCTATCCTTTCAAGAATTCACATACATTCCAAATTCCCACTATGTTGACGCACGTTCTAGTGAGGGTCTCCTGTATTTAATTTTGCCTTGTATTTTAACAAAACCCTTCTTGAAATAGTTTTCTCCTCCACAGGAAAAAAAACTGATTGCAGGAAAAGTAATTTAATAATATTTCAGGTGGCTAAAGAAAAGGGAACAATGGTTAGATGCATGATCCATTATTTAACAAGGCATTTTTGTTCTCTCTTTTAAAATTTAACTTATATAAGCAAGATATGTAAGCAAGAGTATGTGCTTTCTAGTCACATCAAGTGAGTCAAAGACTAGGGTCACCGACAGTTAATTTCTGCAGTCACCAACACATCTCCTCTGTTTTAAATTCAATTTAAAACACACCAAGAGTCAGAAAACTTTGCATCTCCAACAAAACAAATTACGGTTTTTTTTTATTGTCACTAACGTTGAAAAAACAATACATCTACATAATGTGTATTTTTTTTTTAGGTAGTCATATCACTTATCACTAGAGCATCTAGATGCTAGCAACTCGCCTTTCCCGATGCAAATGCTTTATTTTTTAGTGCTATATTCTTTAACTTTTTATTACCACTTTATAACCAATCATGAAATCCCTTTTTGTTTTAGCATGAGCAAAAGTCCTTTGTTCTGGAAAAGTGGAAGTGTCTGTGCAAGTGAGTAGGTCCTATCAAAGTACAGTCTATGTTCAGAATTCCGCAGAGTGCAAATTAGGGATTCATCATGCTTTCTAACTATAGCAGTGCTCACATTTTTGTTTGGCCGGTTCTGGCAAGTTGGAGTTTAAATGTTAAATTCTCCATCAACTTGAGAAATATTAAAACTCCTCTCAGGTCACCTCCATAGTTACTTCACATCCCAAGGGCTAGGATGATAAGGTTATCTAGTAAAGAAACCACACCATGAGCTAACCCGATTATGTGAGGTGAGATCATCCACTGATGAGTTTAACCTGTGACCTAGAACAATGTAATGAGATTATCAGATGAAGAGGCAATTTTGATGATAACAAGGAACAGGGTGGGGCAGGGGAGGGCAAGCAGTGGTCCTGAGAGTTGTGGCCACGTTTTTCTTATACAGTGAGTCACGCTGATTCCCATGTGAGAAGAACAGAAGTAATAATGCTTAATCAGCACAATACTTTAAGAGAAGTGGAGCCCTCAGTATCACCTATAGAAAAGTCCTATAGAATTTAATAGGCAATTGTAATGCTCATAAGATTTTTTTTTTCTGATCAACCTATATTAATGTAATGGAGTATTATATCCCTTCTGCAGAATTCTGTAGACTGGTTTGAAACAACTTCAGAATGGATCTCATTTGCTATTGGAAACAGTGTGGACTAGTGGGTGGTACACTGGACTGAGTGTTAGAAGGCCTGGGTTCTATTCCCAGATCTACCACTGACCCATTGTGTTACTTTATACAACTCACATCATCACTCTGTGCCCCTGTTTTCCTTTTCACTGTTTGTCAACTTAGACCGTAAACTACTTAGGGGCAGGAACGGTCTCTTACTGGGGCGTGTGTACAGAACCTAGCACAAAGGAGCTTCAATCTCAGTTGTGGCCTCTAGATGCTACTCTAACACAAGTAGTGATATTATTGTAGAACCCCTTTTTTATGAATGAATTGTGGAGGGAGGAGTTAATAAAATCAAACATTTCTATTTTGTCAAAAAAGCATTTTACACTGGGGAAAAAAGTTTTGATCATATTTTTTCTGACCAGCTCTAGTCCCTTCACAAACATTAACTAAGGGCATGTCTATACACAGAGTTAAAGCACAGCCAGCAGGAGTATGAATCATCAGTGCTCTAGCCTGCTGCATGCTCATTGGCTATGTGGACCCTTCTACCATACACAAAGTTCTGTAGTGCCCTTTGACCTGCTGTTGTTAAAAACCTGTATGGTACCAGTGTGCACACATCGACTTAATGTGTGGCAGATAGGAGGGCTAAGGTTTATACTCCGGCTTGCAGTGCACTGGTTTTCCATCTAGCCAAGCCCTAAATATGTCCCAAATAAGCCCCCAGGGATGTCAGTAAGATATTATCCCCATTTTACTGTTGGGGAAATAGAGGCACAAGAAAGGCACTTACCAAGGTCACACAGAAAAGTTAGCGGCAGAGCCAGGAAGAGAACCCGGGCTTGTCTTCACTACCCGCCGGATCGGCGGGTAGCAATCGATCTATCGGGGATCGATTTTTTGTGTCTCGTTTAGATGCGATTAATCGATCCCCGAAAGCACTCCCCGTCGGCTCTGGAAATCCACCTCATCGAAAGGCGGAAGTGGAGTCGATGTGGGAGTGGCAGCGATCGACTAGCCGCCGTCCTCACGGCCAGGTAAGTCGATCAACAATACGCCGACTTCAGCTACGGTATTCACGTAGCTGAAGTTGCGTATTGTAGATAGACCCCCCCGCCCCCAGTGTAGCCCTGGGCTAAGGATTGGACCCCGCAGGGTGCAGCAGAAGTAGTAGAGGACTTTCAGCACCTGGTAAATGGAATTCCAATTGACATGCCCTCAATCGACCAATCAGAATTATAAAGCACAGCTCCAAGGAACAGCATGGATTTTCCACTTCTGCTTAATGCAAGTTAGGCCTTGTCTACATGGGGAAGATTTACTGTTATGTTTATACAGGTGTTGTTATACCTGTGTAATCCCTCGTGTGGACATTCTTATTGTGGTAGGAGTGCCTTTTTTCGGCTTAGTTTATGACACCAGTGGAAGAGGTTTAAGCTAAACTGGAAAAAAAACAACCTCTTATACTGAAATAAGTATCAATATGTTACTCATTATACCAGTACGACTGTATTGCTTTAAATTCACACCTTAGGTGAAACAGAAAATAAACGTTGCTAGGCAGACAATTTACCAGTCTGTAATTTTTTGAAGAGTGGAAAGGAGATACCATAGCCTGTATTTAACAGCTTAAACCTCATATTTTAATTCCATCTAAAATCATCTTAATTGTAGTACAATATTTGCCACCTCACTCATTCATTAACTTTTATGGTATGTATAAATCACGTTACCTACTGATATAATGTGAAAACATGGTACTGAACAGTGACTAAACAGGCAAGGGTGAGTTGTACATAATCTGCAATTTCTTACTATTGTAAATTGAATATTACACCTGGCTTCCATCTTTATGACTCACTTCCATCCAGAAATGTCACTATGTTACATTTCTGTTTAACTTATGCACCTTGAATGTTGTAAAAACTACTGTAAATGTCAATAAAAATGCAATGTCAGTCAAATGCAACCTCTATTGAGCAAACGATTGAGAAACTAGAGATAAAACACAAACGTACCATGTTGCAATTGATTAAAGATATGAATCAGAAAATTAAAGGGTTTTTTTGCAGTTTTCGTTATTACCAATTGCTTAATGTATAGAACAATTACTTTGATCTTATCTAGATTTCTGTAATGTGGCTTCCAATATATGGGGAGATATTGTCTTACGTCACTTCAATTAATATGGATTTCCCAAGATCAGCTTAAGTGAGTGTGCCATAATATATGTTCACTTCCATTTGGTTTATATCAAAAACACAAGTGACAACTTACTGTTGTGACAGGAGCACTGATTAAACTTGAATTGGGTAGGGTGAACTTCTAAGGTGATAGCTTCTGGACTCCACCTTCCACAAATACATAAAGGCTGAAGAACGTTTCTAAGGGCTCGTCTACACCATGCAGCTTTTAGCAACAAAGCTGTGTCGACACAGCCTTGTTGCCAAAAGTCAGCATGCGCAAACGCTCTTTTTCGGTACTTTGTCGGCACTTTTGCTGACAAAATACTTCCAGCCCTGCAAGCGGCGTTAGCTTTGTCGGCAGGAGAGTGCTCCTGCCGACAAAGCCGCGTTCACACTGCCACTTGTGTCAGCAAAACGTTTGTCTTTCGCGGAGGGGGGGAGGCTTAAATACCCGTGAAAGTTTGTTGACAACTTTACAGTGTAAACAAGCCCTTAGTGGACAATTTTGTAGAGAGTGAATTGAAACTACCAAGAGCTTGCTGGAGGAAAACAGGACAGAAATCCACAGCAGCTAACATTCTTTGGACACCACCTACAACTAGCATTTACACTGGATGAACAAAGGAATGGGGCAAGGAAGGGGGGTTGTGCCTTGGTGGGAGAACATTGGTCAGAGGAGGAAAGTAGTTAGTTATGTGGAGTTGGGAGAAGAGTAATGGAAGGAGAGGAGATAATGGAGGAAGTAGGGGGGAAATTTATAAAGGAAGTGGTGGAAGTATGTCTACTTTAGCCTGTGCTTGTATTAGAGCTGCGTGAATATATGATTTTCAATTTGCTTTCAGTATCAATAATAATAATAATCACACAAATAAAAATTTGTTTCGGGTTGACCTAAAGCAAATTGGGGGGGGGGGGGAGGGATTTTTTTGATGAACCAAAAAGTTGGGGGGGAAATTGCATTAGGCCAAATGAAACATTTCTATTTAACTGAAAGTTTCTTTTCCAAACCAAAACAATTTGAAGAAATTGACATGAATTTGCAAAATATTTTGCTCGACCCAAATCTGCATTTTCCAGTGGAAAAACGTTTTTGCATAAAATATCACCCAGCTCTATCTTGCAGCATAGTGTACTGGCCTGTGAGCCTTCCAGTCCATCCCTGAGGAGGTATATCAAATCTAGCCATTTTTAGAAGCTCATTGTTCGCACAGTAGCTGGTGCATTGTGTTTGTGTCTGACACAGCGATCCAGCTTCCAGCAGCATCTCAAAGAGTCTGACTAACTTCTGCAAGAAAAGAATCCTGTTATCTGGCAAAATAAGGTAGTGGTTTGATTCTAAACTGACTTTGCACACGGGAGATAAATAAGCAAGCATAAGCCATGTAATCATAAATAAAAGCCTTATTGAACCTGAGCAATGAAAACAAATCAATAGAGGACACTCTTCCCTGATGAGAAGAAGAGACCATGCTCTGTGTTTCCTGGATACTCTTTCATTGTATTTCAAAACCACAAGGAATTCCCTATGTCATCCACAATGACCACTTAATACTGCTGGAGCCATCTGGAAATGAACAGTCCTAGAAGTGCATTTCAAACCCACAGATTCATTCATGTAGTTATCATTGGGACGCAGAAAAGCAGTTTCCTCATACATTTGGAAGGTGGGGAAGAAGACGACTGTGACTTAAGTCTTCATTTTCCTCCACTATGTGGTGGGGTGTGTGTGTGTGTGTGTGTGTGTGTGTGTTTGGGGGGGGGGGGTAATTGCTATTCCCACACCATGATGTAACAATGTTAAGATGCACTAGCAGAATTCGGTGTCACTGTACTTAAGTAAGCAAACCCCACAGAGATCTCTCAACCTTTTGTGGATTAAACCATTTAATTTGTGTTAAAAGTTTATGAAGCATTAAGGGAAAAATGCCTTAATAATCTGAAGTCCTTCATTTCCCTCCTACTGAACGAATTATTGATTTATGCTATTGATTGAGTGACAGTGCTCTGATAAGCATTGATTTGATTCCTCATAAAACACACTGTATATCATCAGCACGTTATGGCAACAGCACAAAGCATAGCAACATGGCCTTAAATGGACAGGATAATAGCAAAAAATAAGTGTGGATCTGTGTGTGTACATGCACACAAGTTAGCAAGTGGAAAACAAAAACAATAAATGCAGTATTGTGTGCGAATGATAGGGAATCACAGAAACATTACATTTCTTCTAGCACTGAAGAAGGAACTTTGTTAGAACAAGGAAAACAGCATTATTCGTGACTTCACTTCAGCACTTCTGCATAGAACGTTCCCTAGTCTACACCAGAATGGCCTTCTGTTCTAGATGTAAAGACCAAGTACACACATTCTCACGCAAACCTTTGGTTACGCTCTGGTTTAACTTGCTCAGAAGGTTTAACACATTATACAGCTATTTATGTCCTTATGAACCAAATATTTAAAGGACAAAGGAAGAGCAGTGAGAGCCGTAACCACATAACTAATCCCATCCACCCAAGCTACTTTACATTTCCTTTATGTACCATTTATTTTAGACAAAAAATGCTGCTGAGAAATTTCTGCTGCTCAACTACCCAAGCCAATGCCCACAGGCCAGGTAAGTTTATTGAAGCACTGAACTCTGTTTTCACTGGGACCCTCATCACTTCTGCTGTTGCCATGACTCAGACTGGATGAGCCCTGCAGGTTTCAACCAGACAAGTTTATTTTTAGGACGAGCTGCCAGTTGAAATGACTTGGTTTAAAGAGTTGACTGAATATTAAGGCTATTTGTTCTTTTTGCAGTGTGCATGCAGCTCTAACACACCGGTAGTTGCACGACAGACAGACTCCAAAGAAACAGAACTGCCTTGGGACAACAATGAGAGAGAGCTACAGTTGAACTCACTTGTTTCCAGTCAACTAGATTTTGGAACCAATGGATCTAAAAATACTATCCAAGCAGGCTACATCATGACTTTGACTACATAGCCACAAAGAAACCATTGCCTTTGCACCCCTCCAGGGGCTGCCCAGATCTTGGCTTTGAGGGCAGAAGCATAAACACACACTCAGACCCAACCAGAAAGGTAAGGAGTATGCAAGGAGGGGCTGGGAATGGGTGGAAATTTGGCTCCGCCTCTTCAGTGCGACAACCAGTGCAGCTGAATCTGTGCAGTAGTCATTTGATGCTGGTACAGGCCAGCTGCAAAGCACTACCTGTCAGGGCAAGTAGGATGCAGGGAAGGAACTGTTCAGAGGGGCATCCCTTGGGAACAGTGCCTCTGATGGCTGCTCATTGATTGGTGAAACTTGGGCACCATGCTTTGTTCAGAGATGTGCCTCAATCAATGCTCAATTTAGCCCTGAGTTAGCAGGACTACATAATCTGTGCACATATATGTAGATCTATTGCATGCATATGTATATTCAGATCACACACACCATATGATATATATAGGCACACATATACATACACACAATATGATGTACGTATGACTCCCCACCTCAACAGATTCCAAAGAGTGCAATCCATCTGATACTTTTGCAAGTAGGTATTTCCCAGGAGGAACATTATATTGTATCCAGAACTACATCTTGGGTTGCCTCTATATACCCTAGAGTCAGGCATCATGTTTCTACTACCCAATAAAAATTAGCCTCGGTGAATGAGACTGTGTTCCCAGTTAAGAGTATATACATATGAACATATATTTAAAAAATTAGTTTCTTTGTAGACACAGGACATCAAGCAAGCTAGAGAAACACCTCCCTTAAAAACAATCAGCAAGCATATGATGATGGAATAAGGAAATACACCTTTCATAAACATTTTTTTTTTTGTTTCCCTCATTCCTTAGATTTAGCAATGTTTTGGCTGACCCTATAATGTGCAAAACACCCAAACTCCCATTGAAGTCTGTGGACATTCCAACATCATGCCCAGTACATTTGCACAAAATACTTAAGAGCAGGTTACATGGCTGATAGCAGTTGAATTCAAGACTCTAGATTACAAACAATGGGTAAGAAATTGATTTTCAGTGTTACACTCATAATCAATAAGGCATTGGCAGTATGAAAAATACAAATTGATATTCTGAGTCACTAACAGTGACATGAAGCAGATATTCCACCTGATGTATTGCCGGCTCATTTAAAATGTACTCTTCTGCAGTAAACACAATATGATGAGAACACAAATTATCATTAAGAAACAAAGCCAGGCAGAAAATCAGTCTGGAAGACTAGTCTGAACGTACCACTGAAGACAAAGGAATACTGTAGCTCTCCTTCACCATTTTAATATAGGGAGACATTGACACAGGAGATAAAGAAAAGCAGTGTTCTCAAAATAAAGAAAATAGCTAGACTCGGCGCCTGTGCACATAATAATAAATGGAGATATGTCTATCTCATAGAACTGGAAGGACCTTGAAAGGTCATTGAGTCCGGTCCCCTGTCTACACTAACAGGACCAAGTACTGTCCCTGACAGATTTTTTTGGGGTCCCAGATCCCTAAATGGCCCCCTCAAGGATTGAGCTCACAACCCTGGGTTTACCAGGCCAATGCTCAAACCACTGAGCTATCCCTCCCCCATAAGAGAGTATGTTTAAGGAGCAAGTTTTTAAGAGACCTTGATCCATCCCCTAAAGTCCCCAACCTGCAAACACAAATGTGAGTAGCACAACTGAATTCTATGGAACAACTGGATAGTGTAATGTTAGTCACGTGCATACAAGCTTGCAGGACTCATGTGTACAGCTGGAATGTTGAGTTCATTTGCATATGCAAAACACAGGTTTGCTTGCACTAATCATGTTCTAAGCATTCCATTTGTGCACTCCAATGGGCTCAGCATGCACCAATGAGCACATCCTCAGAAAGCTGCGGGTGTAGATTTAAAGGCATTGATTAAAACGTGGCTCAAAACACAAACTTGAAAATGATTAAAGGGAAAAAAAGCAAAGTCAAAAGCTCAGATTTCGCATTATTAACCAAATACACATACAAATAAAAATATTTGAAAGCAAGAAATTTGAAAATGTCTTTCACTGTCTAACTGTGAAGACTTGTGTTTGAGGTCTTGCCCTTATAGACTCATAGACTTTAAGGTCAGAAGGGACCATTATGATCATCTAGTCTGACCTCCTGCACAATGCAGGCCACAGAATCTCACCCACCCACTCCTGGAATAATCCTCTCACCTATGTCTCAGCTATTGAAGTCCTCAAATCATGGTTTAAAGACTTCAAGATGCAGAGAATCCTCCAGCAAGTGACCCGTGCCCCATGCTGCAGAGGAAGGCGAAAAACCTCCAGGGCCTCTGCCAATCTACCCTGGAGGAAAATTCCTTCCCGACCCCAAATATGGCGATCAGCTGAACCCTGAGCATGTGGGCAAGAATCACCAGAAGAGTTTTGTAGAATTTAATAGGAAACGAAAAGAAATTATTCTAGTATTTAATAGAAAATGGAAGAATCAATTTAATAGAGAATTATCTCCTTCCTGTAGCTACATAATTCTATAGCAAGGAGATAATTATCTATCAAATTCTATAAAATTACTAAAAGAACTTTTTTAAAATATCATCATTTTTCCATGAGGATGTGTTTCCCCTGTAACAATTGATGACATTACTAACTACATTGGGAGTTGAATGCACTCAGCAGTTCCCAGTAGCAAGCTGCTCAGCACCTTACAGACGGTGGCCCGGAAATGGAATAAGGAACCCCTTGCTCAGCATTGTCAGTAATTGTCATGAACGGAACACAGAGTTCTGGTGTTCCAGGGTCAAAGCTATGCAGTTTGGCTAAAACTTCCATATTTTGGTGCCTAAAGTCAGGCACCTAAATCTAGATTTAATGCTTAACGCAAGGAGTGCCTGTTTTTTTCCAGAGCTGCTGTGCTCCTGTAACTCCAAATTCCTCTAGGCCCAGCCCAGGGCTTTAATACAAAACTTGCTTGATGATAACACAATTGGGGCACTACCAGATTAAAAGACAATATCCCAACATGGCACCCTTATAGTATAGACTGGGCCTAGCTCAGCTCATGCTCATTATGTGCTCTGCTCACTCTACTTCTAGCTTAAATTGCACCAAATGTGTGTCCTGAGCAAACCTTGTACCGGTATTATAATTGAACAATCTAGAAAGCTAGAGAATTCAGTCTGTGCATTTTTTCCTGCAATAAAAAGCGACTCTCAAGGTCTGGTTTCTACTTTTCTTCCTTCCCTTGTCCATATCCCCTGGCAATACAGTCTAGTAAGATAGAAATTGTCACTTGAGCTTGAGCTAAATTTATATATATACACACACCAGAGAATATTTTCAATATTCACTTCAGTTACTTCACAGATTATTTTTTAAAAAGGATGCCAACTACAAGTGGAAATGGAAAACTATTAGGAAACAATTGTCCTTTGATGTTGCAGTTTGTAATGGGGTAAAGATCTTCTGAAGTTTAGGGGAACCTACACGCACACACAAACATTCAGCTCTATATATGGGACCTTAGTGCTAGCAGGGGACAAACCCCAAAATCTACAGACGTCAAGTTGAGAATGTACAAGATTCTGCAATTACTGCTGCTCACTTAAGCAGTATAACTTTCATCATCTCAATATATTATGTTTGTTTCTCCTACTCACATGTTATCTGCGTTATTTTGCCTTAGAAGCTAAATGCTATAGAGGTTCCAGTCCAGTTGCTGATTAGTATCCAGAACAGGAAACCCAGACCAAACAGGAAGCACAAGGGACAGTCACTCAGACCTAAATGCAAACAATTTGATTAGCTAATCCCTCATCCCACTAGAGAGTGAGCACTGGATTTATGCCTACAGTCCATGGATTGCCCCAGATTAACAACCCTTTCATATTGTACCTTAGAGCTGGCCAAATAATTGTTTTCAGTTCATCCAGCAATCTGAAAAAAACTAGGAAAATATTCCGTTCAGTTCTGAAAGTGTTCAGAATTTGTTAGCAAGTTGGAAAAGTCTGTTTCAGGCCCAGCAAACCAGGCTTGTTTGTGTCCATTCATCCCCCTTTATAACCTTTCATTCACAGGTTAGGGCATTCACCTGGAATGTGGGAGACCCAGCTTTGAATCAGGCAGAGAGAAGATTTGCATCCCTATCTCCCAGGTGAGTGTCTTAATTGCCATGATAGAATAGCACTCTCTCTCTGGCCCAATGAGTATTCAAGCATGGCTACAAAACAGCTTCACCAGGAGAGAGTAAGAGAGTCCAACCCCAGAATGATCTGTGGCCTTATGATTTGGCTGGTCACCTGCAAGACAGGAGTTCTGGGTTCAAGTCCCTGTCTCTGAGCAGAGATTTAAAGCCAGGTCTCATGTATCACAGGGAAGTGCCCTAACCACTGGGCTAAAGGCTTTAAAGGGGAACAGAGGGGTGGATGGACATGCACAAATACACATGCTTTGCTGGCCCTAAAAAATTTTTCCCTGACAGATACTATCGCATCAAATTCATGAATAATTTCAGGTTGATGAAAACTGCACTTTTCAATGAATAAGCTATTCATCCAAAAAAATGTGCCCAGCTCCACTGCACGGTTCCCAGCACTTCAGAGAAGTTAATTACGAACAAAATATGATGTACAAACTCAGGACCAGAGTCAAGCTAGCACTTAAGCATGTGCTTATATCCATCCCTACTCAGGATACCTTTTAAGCACAGGCTTAACTTTAAACATGTGCTTAAAGTCCTTTGATTCCAATATGACTTCAGCACATACTTAAAGTAACCATGTGTTTAATAAGTGTTGCCCTGAATAGGAATACTTTCCTGAATCAGGGCGAGGAAGAAACCAGAAGATTTTCTTCTCCCTCAACCCCACCCTCCCAAAACACCTATCCAAACTGATCAGGACAAAATCAGGAAACACAGAGGCACATGATTTTTAAGACTTCTGAAATGCTATAAACCTCATAAAAGATTTGGGTTCATACTCCGGTTTGGGTGAAAGTTCAGGACACATCTTATTGAATGCAAACATATCCACCCATCCTTAAATATAATGAATGGCTTGTGGAATATTTAGCCACAACAGAATTAGTTTCAGTCTGGAATTTCAGCCTTAATTTTGAATTTCTTAGTTTTCCTTCCTCACCCCCTCGATTTCCATTAACAATACTTCTTTGCACCTGCAGGGCTGTATATGGCACCTTCCAAAAGGACTTTACTTATTTTAAAAGGTCTCTCCAGATTAAAATCATGTGCATGATTCCCATTTGTGCTAAAGCCTCTGATCTAGGTATAGCAGCAGCCAGTCTGCAGATAGACAGCCTAGAATAAGGTAGGGAAAGCTGTGCCTCTCTGCCTTCAGGAGCAGCCTGCTTTGTCTCTGTTTTGGGGGTTTTGTATGTTACCATTTTGAATTCTAAGTGTTACATTGCAACCTTCCCGCAAAAGTATAGTATGTTCTTGTATAACTTTTCTCTGTGTGTCCCATGAACAAAGGAGACCTGGAACCCACATGTACCAGTGGGTTACACTAGGTCTGTGGAAATAGAATGGCCACTTTCAATGTTGTTTCTAGTTATTTTCACTTCCCAGTTCTCCTACACTATCAAACCAAATCGCATTATGGAGTCGAAGCAATGCAGGAGACCCAAACAAATACATTTTCTCATTGACATTTAAATGAAAAAAAAAATTCTAATATTAGAATTAGTTGTATTTACGTTATTTGTATAGACTTAAGGTGTTTGGCTTGTTTAGCCTAACAAAACAAAGGCCATGGGGAAATATGATTGCTTTCTTTAAATACATCAGAGGGCTTAATACCAGGAAGGGAGAGGAGTTGTTTAAGTTAAGCACCAATGTGGACACAAGAACAAATGGACATAAACTGGCCATCAACAAGTTTAGGCTTGAAATTAGACAAAGGTTTCTAACAATCAGAGTGAAGTTCTGGAATAGCCTTCCCAGGGGAGTAGTGGGGCAAAATTTCTGTTTTGAGACTAAGCGGGATACGTTTATGGAGAGGATGGTATGATGAGGTTGCCTACAGTTGCATCAGTGATTAGCAAATATCTCCAATGGGCAGAGACGGGACACTAGATGGAGAGGGCTCTGAGTTACTACAGAGAATTCTTTCCCAGGTGTCTGGCTGGTGGACCTCACCCACATGGTTAAATTTTGACTGGTTGTCATATTTGCGTTGGGAAACAATTCCCTCCCAGGTCAGATTGGCAGAGACCCTGGGGTTGTTTTGCCTTCCTCTACAGCATGGGGCCAAGGTCACTTGCTGGTTTGAACTAGAATAAATGGTGGATGCTCTGTAACTTGAAGTCTCTAAATCAAAATATGATAACTTCAGTAACTCAGACAGCGGTTATAGGCCTAATACTGGAGTGGGTGGCTGAGGTTCTATGGTGTGAGATGCACAGGAGGTCAAACTAGATGATCCATGACTGTCCCTTCTAGCCTTTAAGTCTATGAGACTAAATTTTGAGTCTGTCAATATCCTTTAAAGAATTCTTTAATTTCTGCTCTCTACTATTTATAAAGGAAATAGCATTAACAAACACAATAATTAAGATGTACACAATATAAATGCTAATCTTCTAACACGTCAAGAATTTTTATCCCTTTCTGAATCAATATGAATTATTAAAGCAGAGTCTTTAAGACCTTTAAAAATCAACTCTCAAAGCATGAACTAAACAATCATATCATTGGCATAAAAGTGCACCAACTGAAGAATTCATATGTTATATTGTTTCACACTCTCATTGTCTCAGGTGAAAAAATTGTGTTCAAAATGGCATAATTTATAAGGCTGATACATATAAGTTGAATAATTAAGTTGACTTTGTCTAGCAGGTTACATTCCATGATCTTTTTGAGGAAAGAATTTAGTAGACTGGAGGTGTTCCTTCCAAGTTAGCAGTAATCTTTCCATAGCAACACTATGTGACACCAACAAAAGCTCTCAAAATGATCAATTTCCATAGCTAATAAAAATCAAACAAGATGGAGTAATAATAATAAGAAGAGAAGTAAATTTTAGGTTTCTAATTTTTGAAAAATCACTGACAAAGTTGCTGTTGACACTAAAGAAAGTTGCATATGCATTTAGAAATAATTTTCTACAACATAACAATGTTGCAAATAAGCACTGTGATAAAAATGAAGGCTATTTCAATGTCAGTGTAAGCAAAGTAAAGAAAAGAGACATTACTTACTGAAATTCTACAAGACAAATAGGAGTACAAAATCATTAGATAGATACAACTTACCCCACAGCTGGTTTACTATGCTTTAACAGTCAGAGTTTGTGAAGTAATTTATATATCTGGAAACAGCCAACTGTTGGCATTAGAGAGCTTTTTCTTGGAAGGCCATTAAGAAAAGATGGCAGACTTTAAAACATTTTGTGGCAGACATAAAGTAAATGACATTTTGCATTGCATCAACAATGGGTTTCAAGCGCTCTAATGTTGGATTGCTCAATGTTCATGTTAACAGCTTGTTCTACTTGAACAGCCAGATAATAAGGCTGGCTGGATGTTAATAAGTATGGGGTTGCTCGTGCTTCTTTAAAATCTTGTCCTCCCATTAAATGAATTGATGGACATTTCTCAAATGGCCATAGAATTTATATAGCATCGGACTCAGACTTTCAATTGATGTAAATCAGCAAAGCTTCATTGAAGTTGATTGTGGCTACACCAGTTTACACAGCTGACAATTTATACCCACATTTTCTATGATATCCTGGCATGAACTAAAGTTCTGCACGGGTGATTCTCCATCTCGCTTAATGTGAGTTTCCTCCTTTTTGACAATAAAGGGAGGTTAAAATTTTACAAGTTTTATATACTCAGGAGATATTTATGAGGGTCTAAGTCTGATAGGAGATAAGAAGCACTCATGCACCTGCTTTTCCTAGCATGGAAAATTGGTCTTAAAAAAATAATTATTGACTGCCTCACATGTTTGTAGATGAGCATAGACTATAGTCAAAGGGCACCCAGAAGATGAGAGTTCCAAAGCTGGGTCTCTAGGAAGTCAAATACAATTCCCGACGTCTCTCTTGCCTTAGGGATGGGGAAAGTAAAGAGATATTTTAGTATTTAATGGACAAAATTTTCTGTCAACTATCAGTGTAATTGTATAGGTATATCTTATTTCATAATAGACAATGAAGCATGTACATACTCTGAAGAAAGTGACTGTGGTCTAGTGATTAGAACAGGGGGACTAGGAGCCTGGACTCCTGGGTCCTATTTCTATCTCAGCCACTGGCTCACTGGATTGCTTTGCAGAAATTACTTAAGAACTGACCCTGCACTTGTCAAAGTTGAGAGAATTTTACCATTAGCATCAAAGTGAGCAGTGTCAGGGCCCTAACCTAATTGTGTCCCATTTTACTCATCTCCAAAACAGGTACTTACCCCACTTACCCAGGTACCAAAACAGGTACCTACCACAACACCAAAGGTGTTTTGAAGCTTAAATCAGTTGAATTAATTAATATTTCTAAAACACTTTGCAATACTTGGATGGAGAGGGACAACATATTCTCTTGTAAAAAGAATTTAATTTGCAATACAGTGTTCACTCCAAGTAAAGAGTGAAATTAATCACTAGTTAAAACAGCACACACAGTATTATAATAGAGCTCAAAAGCAACACTGCTGCTAGGAGTCCCTATAATTTCCATTATAAATTCAGATAAAGTTTGGAGAAAGGTCTACAGGTGCTCAGAGTCAGAATCTATACCCTGAATCACTATACTGGGTGGTTGGTTTGAGAGGGCCAAGGACAATTAGAAGCTGTTATAAAGAGGTGGGAGCTGAAAATATTGCCAGTGGAAATTGGTTAGAACTCTTTTTTTATCTTATACTTTTGTACCTAAAAATGACATCCGATTTTTTTAAAGGTGTAAAAGATACAAATTGCTCCCAAAGTCAAGAACTTTGAAGGATAAATTTGATCCAAGAGCAAACACAATTACAATGCAATGAATTTTACAACATGCCGTTCAGACAGCTATTTCCCAATCCAAAGCAATTACCATGTAAACATTACACTAAGAAAGAGCAAGGGTAGGTAGGGAAAATAGATAAGGAGAGGCGTGAAACTAGGTGGCAAGAACAGAGAGCACTGTGGGGGAATTGATAGCTTACTGGTTCGGCTGGACAAAGTAGGTTTTGATCTTGTTTAGAGGCAGCAAAGGCAGATCTCCAAGACTGAAGAGGCGAGATCGGAGACTTTGAATGGTGGCAGGCCTGGACTGATAGGAGAAGCAAGTGCGGGTATATGGCGAGATGCTACAATGAAGGCACGTGAGTATACCCAGGAAGTGCTTTGAAGACAATGGTCAACTTTAGCCATGGCATAAGTGCGACCGCCTGGTGAGTGTGCATTATGGGCTTCCTCGGACGCTCACCTGGGGTTACATAAGCAAAGCTAAGTCAATAGAGATGCAACAGCCAGATTTGGCCAAAGGAGTGCAAGTATGTAGTGTACAGATGTAAACAGGGAGCCAATGAAGGACTTTTATGTTGGGACTTATGTGGTTACATTTGCATTCAGGAGTGGGGAGGAGTGCTGCAGAGATAGGAGAGGTCGGGAGGCCATAAATAAGAAGCTTGTAATCAACTGCAAGCCCTTGTGAAAATGGGACCCCTGAGAGACCCTTAGCTATAGAACTGATTGATATTTGGGAGTGGGGTTTACAACAAGTGCACAGGAGCAGGGATTGTCTTTTCATTCCACTTAGCTGGGGCTCTCGTCCAGCATTGGGGCTCCTAGGTGCTACCACCAAACAAAAACTAATAAATAATAACAACTATATGATATGCTACAATATTGTTTTATTTTGCCTAGGGGTATAAATGGACATACACTGTCCAGAACATGATAAAAGACAGGGTGACTGTGTGGAAGAGCTTAGAGTCTAAATTAGACAAATGAGATGTGAAGGACAAGAAGCTGAAGTACCAGAAGGTGAGTGGAAAGGTCAGTAAATCCAAAGTGTGTATCTTCAGTACCAAGAACTAGTCTTCATGTTCAATATCTCTAACATATCTAGCTAGGTATTTATAACATGGCTATCTCCATGGTATCTGTGCTCAGATTCAGTAACACAGTAAGGAGGATTCCTGGGAAACAACTCCAGAATTCATCGTGCATCTTACTGTCAGATGCTTGGACTATCTATTGAATTAGAAGAGGAATGGCTGGCAGTTTGTCATTTCTTCTAGAAAGGTACAGTGACTGACATCTCTATTAGAGCTGCAGACACGGTGAAGTATATGATATTTGCAATGACAAACTATCTGCTGAGAAGGAAAATCTCTTGCTTGTTGTGCACATGTGATCTGCTAATTACACACATGCTGGGGAAAAGGAAGGGGTGTTCCCCAACAGAGCATGCCTGCAGCAGGATTATACTTTGAAATCATAGAAATGTAGAGCTGGAAGGGACCTCAAGAGGTCATCTAGTCCATCCCCATGCTGAGGTAGTATCAAATAAACCTAGACCATCCCCAACAGGTGTTTGTCTAACCTGATCTTAAAAACCTCCAGTTGTGGCAATTCCACAACCTCCTTTGTTAACCTATTCCAATACTTAGTTATCCACGGAGTTAGAAAATTTCCCCCCCAATATTTAACCAAAATCTCCCTTGCTGCAGATTAAGCCCATTACTTCTTGTTCTACCTTTAGTGGATGCAGAGAACAATTGATCATTGTCATCATATTTAAAGACCATTATCAGGTCCCCCTCAGGCTTCTTTTCTCATACCCATTTTTTTAAACCTTTCCTCAAAGATCAAGTTTTTCTAAAACTTTTTATCATTTTTGTTGCTATCCTCTGGACTCTCTTCAATTTGTCCACACTTTTCTTAAAGTATGGTGACCAAAACTGAACACAATACTCCAGGTGGGGCCTACCCAGTGCTGAGTGGAGTGGGACAATTTCCTCCCATGCCTTATATATGACATTTCTGTTAATACACCCCTGAATGATATTAGAATTTTTCACAAATGCATCACACTACTGCCTGATATTCAGTTTGTGATCCACTATAAACCCCAAATCCTTTTCAACAGTACTACTGCCCAGATAGTTATTTCCCATGTTGTATTTGTGCATTTGATTTTTTTCTTCCTAAGTGTACGACATTGTACTTGTCTTAACTGAATTTCATCCTGTTGATTACAAACCAATTCTACAACTGATCACGGTCATTTTGATTCTAATCCTATCCACCAAAGTGCTTGTAACCTCTCCCAGATTCGTGTCGTCTGCAAATTTTAAAAGCGTACTCGCCACTCCATTATTCAAGTAATTAATGATAATATTGAATAGTACCAGACCCAGGACTCACCCCGGCAGAACCCCACTAGATACACCCTCCCTGTTTGACAGCAAACCACTGATAACTATTCTTTGGAGTATGGTTTTTTAATCAGTTGTGCATCCACTTTATAGTAATTTTATCTAGACCAAAAGTTTGACTAAAATCCCACTCCTACCCCTGTCTACCCCCCAACATCTAGTAGGCCAATCACCCTGTCAAAGAAGGAAATTAGGTTAGTTTGGCATGATTTGTTCTTGACAAATCCATGTTGGCCATTAGTTATTGCCCTATTATCAGCTAGGTGCTGACAAATTGATTAATACTTTTTTCCATTATGTTTCCAGGTATCAAAGTTAGGCTGACTGGTCTATAATTCCCTGGTCCCTCTTTAGGACAGGTACAATGTTTGCCCTTATCCGGTCCTCTGGGACCTCACCTCTCCTCCATGAGTTCTCAAAGATAATCAGTAATGGTTCCAAGATTGCTTCTGCTGGTTCCTTAAGTACCCGAGGGTGAATTTAATCAACTTCTGCCAACTTGATTACATCTATCTTATATAAATAGTCTTTAACAATTCTTTCCCTATTCTGCCTTGTGTTCCTGCCCCCTTGTTGTTAACATTAATTGTGTTAAGCATTGCACTGGTGCACAATACACTTGTCTCTGGTGCCAATGCCCACACATTTGTATGAATTCCCATTTAGAGCATGGATTCTTTTGAAGAACCAACATTTCTTTCTGTATTGACACTAGACATGGGTCTGAGCAGCCAAATTCAGATCAGATCTGGACTTCCAACTCTCCAAAGGTATCCAGGTCCAAGAGGTTGGTCCAGCTCACAGCAGTAGCGCAGCCAGGTCCGGAGCGCAGGGGGAGCGGCGCTATAAAAGGCGCCTCCCCCAGTACTCACCCGGCGGCGCTCCAGGTCTTCGGCGGCACTTCGGCGGCTCACTCCGGGTCTCTAGTGGTACCCTGCGCCAAAATGCCGCCGAAGACCCGGAGCACCGCCAGGTGACTGCAAGAAGCGGCGCTTAAAAAGAAGCGGCGCCTTTTTTTAGTGCTGCTAAAAAAAGGCGCCGCTTCCGCCGCTTCTGCTCAAGGGGGAGCGGCCGCTCCCCCTGCTCCCCCCCTGGCTACGCTACTGGCTCACAGCTATAGGGGCCAGTCACAAAATTCGGACCCTGGTTTGGAGTGGCTCCACTCTTCAGAGTTCATGTGTCTCAACGTTGGGTTTTGGATTGAGCCCATTATACAGATACTGGTAGCAGCCAGCTGGGCTTCAATTCCAATCCTCTTGCTTCAAAAAGTAGGGGATGTTTCCAGTCTGGGGTACTGGTTCAGGCACATGTCTAAAAGGAAACCAAGAACAGTCATTCTTCCTGCCAGACATACTCCCAACAGATGAAATAGGAGGGGCTTGTGCTGTAATAGAGAAACACTGGGCACAACTATTCTAGCAATTTGTAGCAGGTCATTCCAAGTCAGGAACTGCATTCATACGCTGTGTAGAGAAAAAAAGAAACAGCGAAATAAAGATTGGGTTGGCACATCACTGAACCTTCAGTTCCAGAGCAACAGCAAGGCCCTGCCAGGAGAGAAGGAAAAGATGGGACCATTCCTGCCTAACTCCAGACAGTTGGCCTGACCGTCAGGTTTTGTTGGGATTTCTCAGGTCAATCTCCCAAACTTCAGGACTTCCAGTGCTACAGCTGTGAAAATCACACTGGACAGAATAGAGGAGGCCTAGAGAGATGGCAGGTTGCAAAGAAGAGAGTTCTCATATCCCACTGTTGGCTGGAATCAGTAAAAGTCCGGGAAATATATTGTTCTCCTGACTGAAAAAAAATAAAGATACGTACTTTACTTTTTGCTGCTGCTTCTTCCCCCCCGCTGCATCTCACATAGAGAGACCTTAGGGGCAGGGCTGCCTGGAGCAGAGGTAGGTGGAAATCCCAGGTTTCTGAATTTCCCACACAGGTGCGGATGGCAGTTTCATAGAGTCCCAGCAGGCAGACTGGCAGCTCTAAGCTGGAAGAAATGTGTCACACTTGACACTCATATTCCTCCCGAGAGCAGGATTCTTTTATTCTATAGAAAACAGAGTGAAACAATGCTCATTGTGGGATCAGCAGGCATGGCAAGCAGACATAAAATGCCTCCCCCTGCTTCCCAGCAACACAGTCACTATGGCCAGGGATCATCTAAAAATTACAACACCCCACCCCCCAAAAAAAATATTTCACACATTTTCCATTTCTCAGATTGCCTTTGGATGCAACAGTGTTGCTTGAAGAAACAGAGCCCGGTTTAAACAATTTGTTCTGCTCTTAATGTGAAAAGGCTTCATTCAACTGTCTTGCTACCTTTCATGCAAGTTTTCCTGGTTGGCCTGTATCTAAACTCAAACAGTGAAGGTTAAACACAAACCTTACCATTAAGAATTAGCCCAAATCTAAGAATACAAAATTATTTGGTCTCTCCCTGACTTTTACCTTCTTCATAACGGGTCTCCCAGCACGGCTCAGTTCCCTTTCTATCTCCGCAGCATAATGGGCCTTACAGACACAGAATCTAACAACATAGCACCAACCCAGGAGAAACTCCAGATGCGAAAACAACCTTGGTTCAAATTTTTGTGTGTATGACTTTTTTAAATTGAAAATGTTTAGTACATTTTACCAATGTTTTTCATGTACTCTTTTCTGTTTTCAAAATGAGAAATATATATATATTTAGTCTCATAGTTTTCCCCCAAAAAATCATGTACAATTTCTTAAACCATTCATTTTTAAAAAAAAAAATCTAGTATTTTTATTGGCATTATCTATTGTTTTCAAAATAAATTACTTTTTTGGGAAAAGTTTTGATGGTGAAAAATGCATTTACACACACACACAAAATATTGAAATATGTAACTGATTCTATCCCTCCCATTACCTGTGTCTTTCTGATGAAGTTTAATTTTATTCCTCTCAATTTATGTGGTGGGTTAATCCCATCTCTTCCTCTTCTTCCAGTCTCCCCAGATTCTAACATTCATCTAGGCCTGGCCATTGACCTAACTGGGACGGAATGGGAACTGCTGCACCTGTCCTTCCAAATAAACAACTCACTTAAATCATGAACCAAACACGTTTTGAGGTTTAAAAAGCTGAGTTCACAACATGCTACCCTTCATTGTCATGTACTTAAGGATACTGGGGTTCTGGCCAGGATCAAAATGGAAATGATGATATATGAAGAGAGAGACTACTGCCATGTAGGCCAAAGGCTGAAATCCTAGTGGTAATCTGCCCTTGGTTACATAGGCAGAACTCCCATTGAAGTGAGAGGTTCTCAGAATTGGGCTGTCAGCTTTTACTCAGGCCTGACTCAGACAGAGTTCCCATTGACTGCAGGGTTTGGCCCAGTACTTCTGCCTGTCATGAAGGATGGACGATCCAATGGTTAGGGCACTAGCTTGGGGCTGGGGAGGACCTATGTCCAATTCCCTCCACCCTCATAGGATGCCAGAACTCGGGCTCCAGCCTGAGCCTGAATATTTACAGGGGGAAGGATAGCTCAGTGGTTTGAGCATTGGCCTGCTAAACCCAGGGTTGTGAGTTCAATCCTTGAGAGGGCCATTTAGGGATCTGGGGCAAAAATTGGGGATTGGTCCTGCTTTGAGCAGGGGGTTGGACTAGATGACCTCCTAAGGTCCCTTCCAACCCTGATATTCTATGATTTACACAGCAATTTCTCAGCTCCAGAACCCAACGCCTCAGGGGGATGTTGTGAGGATAAAACACCATAAAGATTGTGAGGGGCTGAGAAACTATGATAGGGGCCAAAGAAGTATCTTAGACAGGGAAGGTTAGAACAAACATTTCAAATCCTCAGAGTTCTCTAGAACGCTAAACCTTCTAAAATTCATACGCGGCTCTTGGCATCTCTCTACATTTGGAATTTCTGACTTTTTTTTCTCTTTTTTACTCTATTTGATTTCCTCTGCTGGTGTCCACTTCCCATGGCAGCTCCAGACGAAGACACAAATGCAGTTTTTATCTCCTTTTAAATGTTTATTTCCTCTCTCCCTCTTTTTATCATTCAGCTTAATGGTCAAAGAGTTGTAGGAAATCAACAACGGGAGAGAACGCTGGAGTGGAGGTTACTTTCTTTCGGAGCTGCTGCCTTTACCATGCATGGAGCAGAAAATGCTCACTCTGTCTTTATATTAACTCATATGGCTTCAATGATTTTTTGCAGTGGTTCTACACTATGTCTTGCCATCAGGGGCCTGAGTTCTTAGGAAAGAGGAGGAAGTCTCCTTTGATCATGCTGTCCTAGAAGACATTGATTTCAGAGACTCATGCAAAAATTGATTTCAGTGGTTCATGTTTGCTTTGATAACACCCAGAGGCCCTAGTTGAGAGTCAGGGCTCCATTGTGCTTGGTGTTGTACTAATACATATGAAGTCGCTTTCTGCCCTCCCTTGAAGAACTGTCTAAAATCCATGATTTAACAAGAACTGTCTTAAAAGTTGGTCACCTTAACCATATTCCATTTAACCACTGCCGGGCTAGATGCAAACCTGAATTTCAAAGTCAGGAATGCAAAAATTCATGCACAATCACCAATACTGTGCACACAATCAGGGTTTTTCAAGTGAAAATGGCTAGCAATATGCATAAATGGCTATTGGCATACACAAATGTTTGCACATGTTTTCCGCACCATGGAAATCTTACTTGCAAATCAGGAACTTACTTGCAGGCAGTTGTGCATCTTGCTTTTGAAAATCAGACCCAATCGGTCTTTGCTTTCTCTAACGTCTCTGGGTCAGATTCTGTCACCTTGCTCACATTACGTAGCACACTATTCCTCAAATACTGCTATTTTCTTCAGTGGAAATGCTTGCAGAGTACGGTACTTCTCAATGTGAGTATGGGTTTCAGACTCAGGCTCTATGGGTGTATTTTATTAGATGAGCTTTGCAGACTTGCCAGCAAGAAACTGAAGGAAATGAACATCTTGAACTTACCACAAATATGCCTTCTCATAACAGAGGAATCATTTGGCCTGGACACAGCAATAGTACACTGGATGCAGTCCTAGCACTTATAGAGGGGAGCTGTTTGAGCACCAAAACTGATTTTCAGCTCCTCTGAACCCAGTAGAGTATGGTCAACCCATCAGTCAGATCTCAGATCAGAAGGTTCCTTCTCTGTGTGTTTCATTGGGACTACCTCTTACTGCCCAAACAGAACATTCTGTTAAGAAATGTAGCGGAAGTGAGAATGGGAGGGGTGTAGGGAAGGCTTATCTGGCTCTAATCCCAATCACACAAAATTTGAACCTGATTCTGCCAGCTTCTATTCATGTGGAGTACTAACTTACTCTGAGAATAGTGCCAGTGAAGTGGTTTATGGGAGATGGCAGTTGAGTGGTTAAATTCCTGCCTATAGACTTGTGTTGGAAATAGAGTTTTGCTATTTTCCCCCCTTTATTTGTGGGGGGCCAGGGGTGAGGGGTCGGGGGAGAATTTGTTGCTGATCACCTTTAGTTGTATTGGTATTTGGGAGTGAGCTTTTCAGGAACACCAAACTAACTTAGGAATGCAACCCCATCAGACAAAATAAAGTCAAAAGGGACCAGAACAGCAAATGGACACCTTTTTACACACTGTTACAAATTACAATATGCACAACAAAATACTTTCAGAATAAATTGCTAATCTGTGTGGGAAGAAAAGCAGAACCAGGCCCTGGGAGGACAAGCTGTTAGAAGCGTTTAAAAGGAGCTGGTTTTTAAAGTTATTACAGTATTTGCATTACAGTAGCACTGACGGTGAGGTCCCATTGTGCCAACTGTTGGACAAATACAAAGTAAAAGAGAGTCTCTGTCCCAAACAGTCCCAAATAGGCAAACAGAGGCTGGGAGGGAGGAAAAAAGCAAATAGAGACAAAGCATTAGTATAAGTTCACACACAGCAGGAACAGAACCCACGTCTCCTGATTCTTATCCTTATCCACTAGACATCACTGCCACCCTGTTAAGGTAGAACAACTGGGCTACGCAGTTAGAACCTTTTAAGCTCAAAGCCCGGGGTTTCATTTTGTTTTATATATTCAATAAACCAGAGCATCATTCATCCTCTCTTCCATGACTTAATTTTGGTCCTTGGCTTTAATCTCTCTAGTGTATTGATATTATTCATTGTACTAGAGTCCAGCTCTGCAGAAAATGAATTCATCCCTGCAAGGATGCCCATTTCAAGTGGCAGAGTGTGAATGAAAGATCTTAGGAATAAGGACTGTACTTATTGTACCAAGGTTTTAGTATGTCATCCACTAGAGAAATAAATTATTGTAATGCACACTTATCCGCTGTGCCATCAAGGGATATACAGCTCCTTGAAAGAAGAGTTTGATGACCAGTGCCACTTATTTGTATGAAAAGGATGGCGTTGTTGATGTGAGCAAGCCCTGCAGAATTTATGCGAAGACTACGATGCATGGAGTAAAAAATCCCAGATGTTTTTCCCAAGGTAAATTGCATGCTACCCTCGATCCACATACTGCCATAAAGATTCTCTCTCTGCATTCTATTATAGAAGTACTTAGAGATCCTAAACAGGTCAGAGAGCATAGTACTGCACATTATACAGACTGATGCTTGATCTACACTACCAACTTATGTCAGTATGATTACGTCGATTGTCCACACCCCTGAGCAACATAGTTATACCGAAACTAACCTCTGTTGTAGATAGCTCTCTATGGTGGATCACCACCTCAAAATGAGTCAGCAAGGTGATGGTGTTGCAAAAAAAAAAGCAAATGCAATTTTAGGTTGCATTAACAGAGGCATAGCATGCTGGTTAGGCCTCAGCTGGAGTACTGTGTCCAGTTTTGGTCACCAATGTATAGAAAGGATGTAGAGAAACTGGAAAGGATCCAGAGGCGAGCAGCAAAGATGATCAAAGGGATGGAATGCAAGCCATACGAGCAAAGGCTGAAGGAACTGCATATGTTCAGTTTGGAAAAGAGGAGATTAAGGGGGAGTATGATTGCGGACTTCAGACACTTGAAAGGCTGCCAAAATAAAGATGGAGAAAAGTTGTTCTCTCTTGCCACAGAGGGCAGGACAAGAGGAAATGGGTTCAAACTACATAGCAGATTTAGGTTCAATCTCAGGAAAAACGTCCTAACTGTAAGAACAGTCGGACAATGGAACAGACGCCTCGGGAGGTTGTGGAAGCTCCTTCACTGGAGGTTTTCAAAAGGAGGCTGGACACCATTTGTCTTGGATGGTTTAGACACAACAACTCCTGCATCTTGGAAAGCAGGTTAGAACTAGATGACCCTTGCAGTCCTTTTTAACCCCATGATTCTATGTTGATGGGAGGGCTTCTCCTGTCGACATAGCTACCGCCTCTTGGGGAGGTGGAGTACCTACACCGACAGGAGAAGCTCTCCCATCAGCATAGACAGCATCTTCACTCAGTGCTGCAGTGGTGCTTTAAGTGTAGACAAGTCCATAGATAGTCGGCATCATCAAACACACATAGTCAACTCAGGACTGTGCTCCAGCCATGGTGACCACAGGTAATGGCATCACACCAGGCATCTTGCTGTGAGGTTCCCAGACCTGGCTCAATCCTGCGAATACACAAATCTCCAGGGCAGCCAGGTAAGGTCAGGGCATGTGCCCCTTCATGTGTTGATAGAGAGTTTGAGAGCGCACTGTGCTGGGTTGTTTTGATCCATCCTGGCAACATGGCCGAAGAGCGTGCAATGCCTTTTTGAATAAAATAAATGACTGAAGGAAGGCCTGTGTGATGTTTCATTCCAAATTTTTTATGAAAATATGCTTATGCTTATTCTTATGCTTATGATATGGATATGACATAACTGAGATATACTTTATGCAAGATGGCTCATGTGAGATATCATTGGAAAGGTTACGATTTACTGAATGTGATCCTATTTGTGATCCTATCCTATTTGTATGCCAACCACAATGGAAAAGCCAGACTGGGCTAATTGGCCATTAGCAGAGACAATGGACTGTGAAAGAGCTTGGTCTTCCTGTGGATGCTGGAGACAGGCTAAGAGCACTGGCTGACACAGCCCTGCAGAGACATGGGTCCGAGTCACCTGGCACTAGATTCCTCTCCTCCCCTTTTGGAATGCCAGTGATTTTCCACTACAAGCCAAAGGGTTCCCGCCTTACACAAGAGCTACATAAGGCAGGGGAGTGACATCATCATGATTCTCCTCTGCCTCCACACCCAAAGAGACACTGAAAACACAGCTGGAAGCAAGGACTGAACTGAGGGGAGAAGGATTGAGCCCAAGCTGGAAGGGTGTCTAGCTTGTGAGTACTAATACCTGAGGTCTCAAGAGGAAGACCAGTGCAGCTGCCTTTAAAGACTTTCTGTAATCTGCCTGCAACAATATCTAGGATGAGAAATACTATTTGTAACCAATTTCTTTAGTGAAACTAGCTTAGTTTGTGTGTTTGGTTTCTTTTGCTTAGTAATCTGCTTTGTTCTGTCTGTCTGATCGAGCAGGGGAGGCTCAGTGAAATCCCAGTACATCAGGTGGCATCCCAGAAAGGGGGCATCACCTGTCACAGCCTGATCTTTGCGAGGCTGCGACACTTCACACAAAGTCAAACCACTTTATGCTGATTCCAAGTCTGCCTGCAAGAGGGTCCAGGTTTCTGACCAGTGTAGCAATACAGTAGTACACAGATTTGACAGAGCTTGAAATGTGTCTAAGGGCAAAGACCTTTTTGTGTCCATAAGCAAGACTTGGACTTCATGAAGGAGGTGGCATGACCTATTTGTTGAAGGATGTCTGGTTTGCTGTGACCATTTCAACTCTGCCTGCAGCATAGGTAGGTGAACTTACCAAGACTCTTTAAGGTACTTTCTTGCCCCTACCTGCACGGGAGGTTCTGGTGGCACAGTTACGAGGTTCTGTACCTTGGTCTTCTGCCATGATATGTTCAACCCCATAGTGTGGGCGGTGTCTTGGAGACATAGGCAGGCAGGGCTGAAATCCTCTCACATAGCTTACAGTCCTAGGACCCAGTGCAAAGCCCATTGAAGTTAATGGGTGTCTTCCCACAGACATCAATGGAGTTTAGATTCGTCCCATAGTTCAGGACAAGACAGAACAGGTGGATGCACCAAATGGGAATGGGGTTGGGAGAAGGAGGAAAAGAAGAAGAGAGCATAGACTTCCCGTGGATGCAATTTGTAGGTGTAGCAGCGTGGATATACAGAGGAAGGGCGTTGGTTAATGGAGAACAATAAGCAGATTGATGATTAGGCAGCTGTTGTGCTCTGCCCACTGCTTATTACACTCATCCAAACTGTCTCATGGTTACTTTGTACTCAGCCTGGTTCCCACAGTCTATTTTCTCCACCTGTTGTCTCTTGTCTTGGACTGTAACAGCCTTGGAGTAGGGACTACAGTATTCCTTCCATCTGCGTGCACATGTGGCCCTGATCCTGATCCAAAACACAGAGAAATAACACTAGTCTCAACTGGCCACCTGCTTTGACAGCATCAGCGAATGATGTCCTATAAAATGAAAGACAATGACTGCTAGAATACATTTAACTCAAAAGTTTATCAGAGGATTTGGGGAAAGCATTATCTAGCAGGGCCACTTAAGAGTTAATGAAGTTAATGAAGTAATCTGCATTTGAGAGAAGGAAACTTTGGCTACATATTCCTTGGCAGCCACCCTTATATCTGTGTGTATTAAACTAACCTCATAAAATCACTTGTCAGAGAAGTCCTTTCTCTTCCTGTCTGAAACAGGCACAGCCTGGACCTTCTTAAGCCACCCCTAGATAATCTCACTCAGCAAAACTCCCTTTCAGTCCCATTTAAGATTCCTCAGTTCTTTTTCCTGCATGGTGTTTTAGACAGCGAGACAGAAATGTGGTGAGCTGCTGGCCAATTTTCATGCCAAGACTTGTGAGACAAGCTTTTAAAGTCTAAGGTTACTTGCAAAGCACCATGGGAGGTATATGAATGAGGCTCCTGAAACATCCTGTAGGTTTGAATGATTTTGAAGACTCTCTCATGCAAGAGCTGTGTGAACGTGTGCATGTGTGAGTGTGTGTGGTGAGAGAGAGAGAGAGTGTGTGTGAGGATTTTTGGCTACAAAAGCGGTCTTTGAAGTTGCTCTGTGCAGTGCTATTCCACCTCGGTGCATGTCACAGAAAATGAATTCACTGAAAAACTCTTGTGGTTTTTCTCCTTGACCTGGAACCTTTCAAAAGTGTTTGGGAAAGGCCATGAAAGAATGTGCCTGCCTGGAACTTTCCAAAAAGTGAAATGAGAGACGCTCCATACTCCCATATATGTGAAGAAAGCCTATTCTATCCACAGCAAGGGGGGAAAGCAATATATAATGCATAGCCCTCCTGGAGGAGATAAAATTCATTTTAATTAATGGAGACCTCAAAAATCAGAAGCAAAGGACATTAATCATCTAGCTGACTTTCCATGGTGTTGGCATTACCCACTAGCCCACGCTCCTTAATGACTCAATTTACAATGTGTAACATTTAACGGCAGTGACAGTTCTAGGACCCGAGTTATAAAACTGCTGCCAATAGAACATGCTGGGCTCTGTCATTAAATCAATGAATTTGTTCCCTTTCTATTACCTAAAGGTTGCTTACAGAATGCTTTTTTGACAGGGGAAAAAATGCTACAATTGCCTCTCTCCTTTCATTGTTGGTGTTAACTTGCGAAAGCACAATGGGACTGACGCAAACAGGACTGAAGCATTCCTCAAGCCACCGAATTCTGTAAAGGTGTGAGGTGACATCGGATAAAACTTGCCTGTCAAGCCAGGGCCATGGGACCAATTCATTCTTGGCATAACTCCATCTTCTTCAATGAAGCTAGCCCAGGAAAAAGGTTGACCTATTGTTATTACTATGAATAATGCTCCCTCCTACATCTCCAGTCTTAATTTTCATTCTGGGAGGTGTGTTCTGCATCACGGCTTAATTCCATCTTTGTTCCTTTCAACTATAATTCTCTTCCCATACTGCCTTGAATTCCTAGAATCTCCTCCATGATCCTGGTCACCACATACTCTCCTCCTTCAAATCCCTCCACAAAACAAACTTTTTCTTCAGCTCCTGCACCCTATACCCCTCCAAACCAACCTCCGCCTCACCCCTCAAAAATCACCATGAAAGAGATTTTTTTTAAAAGGACCTAATGTCACAAGCATCATCTTAGTCATCACCAGCCACTGAACTGAGGACCGTGAAACTAAAAGCACAAGCCTCTATAGTCAGGGATTCAAATATAGCTAGGGATGAGTAAGGCTCACCGAACAGCAAAATTATACTAACATGATGGAAGACACAAAATCTCATGTATTTATTTTGTATATCACTTCCTTCCCTCTCTTCCTACTCCACGTCATATCATACCCAACTTCAACTCCAAGTGTGCCTTCATTCTCTACACACCTTGCACAACTATGACACTGTATCTAAATGTTAATAATTAATATACATTTAATGCCTTTCACTCATTCAGCCCAAACATCATATATATATGGGAATTACTTAAACCTCCCTGAAACGCAGCCAGCTATGGAGTGGAACAACACGGCTATTTAACAGCTAACAGCAACACGACACATATGAAAGAGCATATTGTCACTGTGACACTTAGAATAGATGTGTCTTATCTTAACAGGATCCTAGCTCACAAAAATAAGCCATTGTGATGGTATATTCTAGTCTGATGAATATGGTAGCAAGTGTCTACAAATGATAGTAATGTTGCATTTAAACCGTTCATTCCAGTGGATTCCAACCTGCTGTATAAACTTACTAACTTAGATATCATACAGAAATCAGTCTTCCTAATACTGACATGCAGTCACCTCTGAGGTGTAAGGTAACCACTCCCACAGCACCTAGGTTTTCCTTGGAGGTTTCCCATCCAACCAGAGAACAGGCATTCCTCTGATTAAGATTAGCAATAGCATGAGCACACACACACAAACAAGCAAGGTCCCCAGCTTCAGAATTACTACCTTAAAGTTTCAAAGCATATCAAGAAGACTGAGAATTCTTCACCAGTCATTTGTGCAACACGCAGACGTTTTGAGACAGCCATATTTCTACTGCTGGGGGAAATAGTCCACTTAGTGCATTCTGTGCAATAGGAAAGGGAGAATTGGTGACGGTAATTCCTGCTGCAGAAGCTGTACACTAGCATTTCAGCCTTAAAGCTCCCTTTAAGCGTTTGTGCGGTGGACAAGCCTGAATTTACATTTCACTGCTGCTTAACAGCCGTTGTAACAGGACATCACCACAGTGTGTGGGGACAACCATTAAGAGGGGATGGTGCTGTTAAAGCCCCTGAAAGTTATTTCAGGCCCTCTAATGTCTTGCCAACCGGGCTTGAAGAACGTGAGATTACGCTCAAAACTGGGACAAGCCTGCTGTTGGAATGTGCCATTTCTCTGGGGGGTGGGAGGGAAAAGGGAGAAACAAAACAGGAGTTAAAGATACTTACCAGCTGGAAGAGAGGATGTCAGCACGCAGTAACCAGTTACAAAATGGTCACTTTAGGGCTGCAGCTGCTTGTCTCTGCCATTTTTTAAAGGGCCAGCTCTGGAAAGACAAGCAGGGGGAAATAATTCTTACAAGAAGGCTACTCTGCAGCGGAGGATACTTAGTAAGGATCAACTGTTACAAAGGTTGTCCTAAGGCAAGAGGTTGTATGTGCGTCTCTAGATCACATCTAGACCTAACATGCTGGGTAGAATCCCTGAAGTTTTGGTATTATAGAAACTAGATTTAGTCTCATATTTTCAGTTCCTATTTCAATGCAGCTCAAAATAACAACAACAGTTGAGTATAGAAAGTAAATGTACAGTTTAAGAATAATTTTATCAGTTGTATAATGCTTTAAAGTACTTGGTGCCCAACGTTCTTTTTTTTTTGGTGGTCTGGGTTATGATACTTTTGTACAACTCAGAAATGTTAACATTTGTCTCTTACCAACAATTCATTGCCTACTAGAAACAGTGATGCCAGGATGCCTGGTAAACGTGCCATCACTCTTTCCTGAGAGCCCCTGCAGACCTCATCTTACGTCCTGAAGTTTGAGATTTGGATATCTCTTCACATTTATATCTATAATATTAGGTCCTTCTCCACACAACACCTTGCATGTTTCATGAATGTATCTCAAAGGAGTACATTTCCCCATTTTACAGATGGGGAAACTGAGGCACAATGAGATGACACAAGTAACCCTAGGTTGCTCAGTAGGCCAGTGGAAGAGTCAAATCTAGAAGCTAGAGTCCCAGACCAGTACTCTATCCAACAGGCCAGACTGCAAAACTTCCCACTGATGTCAATGGGGCTTCTTGTGGAGTAAAGCTAAGCCCCTGCATAAGTGCTTGCAGGATTGGGACCTTATTGATCATACAATTATCCATCTCCAGCTACTGTACTAAATTCTTCCCTCTCCCGCAGTAGTCCATTTTACAGGCAGGATGCAGACTGCGTGAAGAATTACTTCCCTGTATTTTTTGCATAGTTGGGTATATTTGTCTAGAGAGAAAAAAAGAAAGACTGGTGGCGGCTTGTTAAAAGCAAATATCAATCTTTCAATAAACTAAAATAATCCTTCATGTGTAAAATATGCCACAGTGGGGCAAATCAAAACCCTTTATCTGGAGCAGTGGAAGTGTAGATCGTGAATTTTGCATCTCTCGCTAAACGTTATTAATAAGGCCCTGATCCTGCAAAGACTTAGGTACACACTTAGTTTTAGGACTAATTAGTCCAATGGGGCTAATCAGCTATGTAAAATTATGCGCGTGCATATGTGTTTGCAGGATTGAGGTCTAACACAGTATTATGATGGCGACACGAAGTGGGAGTCGAGGCAGCTTAGCCTCTTTGAAAGTCAGGCCCTATCCCATATGTGACGAAAGCTGAGAGCCTCAAATATGAGATGAGATGAAATCTGGGGGCTGAGTGGCTTACCCACACCTATTAACTGCGGCCATTCCAATACGGCACATGCTGCAATGTGATCATAGTCACGTATGTCGGTCTGACACACTTGCAAACAGCCAAATTGTCTCTGGTGCTGTCCATTTGCCTGCTACGTGTACGGTCCCACATCAAAGCCCAGAGCATAGTTTCCAAAAGCTTCCCATATGATAAAGCACATTGTGGACAATATGCCAATCATCCTTAGGAAGAAATTTCCATTTCTGTCCCATTATTTTTATTTTAATCCTTTTGCCTTGAAGCCTTTCATTTTCTTGGGAAGAGAGTGGGGGGGGGGGGGGGGAAGGATAATCTTTCTCAAGTTCCATTTCTGTTGTTGCAGTACCCTGATACCGATATCACATTTCTCAGGCTTTATTGACTTTGATAAAAGCCTTTGACTTGCTGAACTTGCTCTCACTTTGGGTACAGCTGCATAATTATGGATTTCCTGTCCAAATAATTAATCTCTATCTGTATCTCTCTCTTTCTCTTTTTTTTTTAAGTATGAGGGGGAACTGTTAAAAACTCATTCACAAAATGCAACTTCTCTCTAAAAATAACAACAGAATTTTGGTGACCGACATGACATGACTTTGTTGTTCCCAGTCTGCCTCCTAACAGACATGGGACCGTATCACAAATGCCATCATCACAACTCATACTAGTTGGCACCCTTGTCAGCAGGCTCTCAACACAGAGGTCAAGAATTGCATGTATTGTGCCTAACTGCTCCCTTCAACCACATTGATGGCAGACAGCCTTGGAGACTGAATGTCTAAGTACCATTCAAATCACTAATTTCACTTTTAAAACTTTTTAAAGAAAACTCAAAATATGGATCCAGTGATTTGGAAGCAGAACTGCATTTGCAGTCCAGGAGACCTCGGTTTTGGAAACATTGTGGCTCTATTGCTCCACCAGCTATTAATAGGCCATGATGTATTTGGAGAGCAGAAAGAAGGAAAATGCATAGTGTGCTTACCAGACTTCTTATCATTTGTATGATAGTAACACCTAGAGGTGCCAACAATGATCAGGACCATACTGTATTATGCCCTGGACACACACATCTTCAGAGGTACTCTCTGCCCCAAAGAGATTACAAGCTAAGAGACTAAGGGGGTGGATATGCTATTAGCCCCATTTTACAGATGGGGAGCTGAACCCAGACAAATTGTTCCAGATCACACAGGAAATCTGTGCTACCGCCAGGAATTGAACCCAGTCTAATACTTTAACCACAAGACAATCTTGCCTCCCTTATGCAAGCTACTACGGCTGGCTAATTTCAAAAGCAAGTATTGTCATTACCTCCACAAATAGGAATAGCACATCTTGACTGCTGCTATCTCAAGGCGCCAGAATGAAGGGGTAAGGATTTTCAGACTCCCATCTACAGTGGCATCCACAGCCTTAGGCAGATGAACTAGGGGAAAAAAGTATCAGAGGGGTAGCCGTGTTAGTCTGGATCTGCAGAAGCAACAAAGGGTCCTGTGGCACCTTATAGACTAACAGAGGTATTGAAGCATAAGCTTTCGTGGGTCAATACCCACTTCTTCGGATCTAAAGAAGTGGGTATTGACCCACGAAAGCTTATGCTTCAATACCTCTGTTAGTCTATAAGGTGCCACAGGACCTTTTGTCGCTTCTAGGGGAAAAAATACACCACCAAACTAGACCGGTGAGTCATCATTAGCGGGTTCTTTCCTCCCTCTTTCGTGTCGTGACTAAAGATTGTAAATAAGACCAAGGGAAATCCCCTTCCAAAACCAATGAGGCGAGACGGATTCTGCAGCATAGTTGCACATTGAGGCAATGACCCATGTCACAGGTGCTCATTTACACTCGTACACAGTGACTTCAAAAATGCTAATCAACCAAATTGACCCTCCCAGCACACCCGCTTTTCACAGATGTAAATGACTGCACCAACAGCAAAAAATGATGCATCAGGCCCAATATCTATTGGCATTAGTGGAGATGAGGAGCTACACTATGTGACATAGCTCATGTCATTACACACACACACACACACCAGACATTGATCGCCACTTCCCATTCACCCTCACACATCCATACACCATTTCCAGTTCACGCATGATCTACTTTGTTCACTCTGAAGTGCCACATTATGGTTGATTCGAGGAGATATAACGTCCCCGGCGGAATGGGTTTAGCATTTCTGAACTGAGTGCTGCAATAAGTCAGCAACATGCAGTAGGGTTCTTTTATGGAAGGTGCCTCTCCACCCCCCGCCCCAGATTGTCTTTCTATAGCAATTGGGAAGCTAAAAAAACCCAGTCACATTAGGTTGTTTTTAGTCTGTGTCCTGAGATGCCCCAGAAAGAAATCCAAGTGAATTCCCTTCTCTGTACTCTTCCTGTTTCCTTTTTCATCTATTTAATCAGCCATGGTAACACCTGTTTATTTCCCTCCCCAGCCCCATTGGAGACTTGAAGTTGATGATAATTGGTTTGAGGCAACAAGCTCTTACGTGGGGATGTTGGAGCAAACTTGATCTCGCTAAGAGTGTAAAAGCTCAGAACAAAACCAGTGGTGGAGGGAGTTCAGGACTGCTGTTGAAGTGAGGTTTGGGCTTTCCTTTTTTTATTCAGCTAGAAGGTTATAACAAGAAAAGAGAAGGGAATTAACAAATAAAAAAATTCTTAATGCATCATTTCAAGAGACTAAAAAACCCCAAGATCTGATATTTGTTTTGCAAGTGCTCTTCACATTTACAGTACAGCCCTAAATAAATAATAAAAGGGTATGCAAATTTTATGCAAATCCTACCTCAGCTTTGTGATGGTCCAAGATAGGCAGGTCTGGTAAGGCGATAGAAGTTAGCTGTCAGGTGTTTGCACAATAGCAAAGATACCAGATATCCAGGAATGACTGTGATCATGTGTTCCATGTGACAGGCAGCAGCTTCACATGTGTCCCATTTGCCACATATATCTCAAATTAATTATAGAATCATGGAAATGTAGGGCTGGAAGGGAACTTGAGAAGTCATCAAATCCAGCTCCCTGTGCTGTGGCAAGACCAAGTAAACCTAGATTTTCCCTGACAGGTGGTTGTCCACTCTAGTTTTAAAAATCTCCAATGATGGGGATTCCACAGTTTCCCTTGAAAGCCTATTCCTTATTGTTAGAAAGTTTTCCCTAATATCTAACCTAAAATCTCCCTTGCTGCAGATTAAGCCCGTCATTTCTTGTCCTATCTTCAGTGGGCTTGGAGAACAATTGATCACTGTCTTCTTTATAACAGCTCTTAACATATTGGAAGAATGTTATCAGGTTCCCACTCAGTCTTCTTTTCTCAAGACTAGACATGCCCATATGAACGTCTCTGAGTATTTCTGGGGCACATCAGCTCCTAGCATTATCATAGAGCAAGCAAGGTGGACCTGATTCAAAGTCCATTGAAGTCAATGAAAAGCTTTCCAATGACTTCAGAAGGCTTTGGACCAGGCCTAGAATGCTGAAAAAGGAAGCACTGAAGGATAGGTAAATACATCACACCCCTTACTTGAAGCCTAATGCAGAGATGCCAAGAAAGAGACAGAGGACTGTACACTGCAGAACTGTCCTGTAATTGCCACACTCGACTATAGAGCCTTTTTTAAAAAATACATTAGTTCTTCTCCAGTCATATGGTACAGAGGCTGATTTAAGTGATAGGGTACATGCCACAGTGAGTAGTTCTGCAAACTTATATTTGAGTTCATTCAGAACTCTTGGTTCTGGTGACTTATAACTATTTAATTCATCAATTAGTTCCAAAACCTCCTTCACTGACACTGCAATCTGGGACCGTTCCTCAGATTTGTCACCTAAAAAGAATGGCTTCGGTGTGGGGGACTCCCCTTTACACCACTGCAGTGAAGACTGATGCAAAGAATTCAGTTAGCTTTCCCACCACTGCCTTGTCTCATTAGCACCTGGATCATTGTTTGGCAGGCTTCCTCTTTCTGATGTGTTTTTTAAAAATCATAGTTAGCTTTTGTGGTTTTTGCTAGTTACTCTTCAAATTCTTCTCTGGCCTGACTATTTATACTTTCTCACTTGACTTGCCCAAGTTTATGTTCCTTTCTATTTTCCTTAATAGAATTTGACTTCCAATTTTTAAATCGTATTTTTTGTCAGTAACCACTTCTTATACTCTGTTGTTTAGCCATGGTGGCATTTTTTTTTTGGTCCCTTTACTGAGTTTTTTTTATTTTGTATATATATGTATTTTGAGCCCTGTTATGGGTTGTTTTTTTAAAAGTTTCTACGCAGCTTGCAGGCATTTCACTCTTGTGACTATTCCTTTTAATTTCCATTTAATTAGCTTCCTCATTTGTTTGTAGTTTCCCTTTTTGAAGTTAAATCCTACTGTGGTAGAGAGTTATTTGTTTTACCCCCCCTCCCTACACTTAAGGATGTAAAATTTAACTATATTATGGTCACTATTACTTCAGCTATATTCTCCTGTTGGACCAGATCCTGTGCGGAACAAATCAAGAATTGCCTTTACCCTTATGGGTTCCAGGACTAGCTGCTCCAAGAAACAGTCATTAATGAGGTCTCAACATTTTATCTCTGCATCCTGTCCTGAGGTGACATGTTCTGAGTCAATATGGGGATAGTTGAAATCCTCTGTCATCATTGGGTTTCTGTTTTTGTAGCCTCTCTAATTTCCCTGTGCATTTTACAATCACCATCACGGTTTGATAGTCGGTAATATATTCTTATTGCTTTACTCTTATTATTCAAGCACGAAATTTCTATCCATACTGAGTCTATCGTACAACCTGCTTCATTTAAGATTTATACTATATTTGACTCTATGCTTTCGTTAACATCAGTGCCACTCGCCCACCTGCACAACCTGCTCTGTTATTCCTATGTATTTTGTACCCTGACATTACTGTGTCCCATTGACTATCATCATCCCATCAAGTTTTTGCAACGTCTATCAGGTCAATATCCTCATTCAATACCAAGCACTCATATTCACCCAATTTAGTCTTTAGATTTCTAGCATTTGTATACACGCACTTAAAAAATTTGTCAGTATTTAGTTGTCTCCCTTCATGTGATGTAATTGAATGGAGTCTTTTCTGTTTTATTCTTTGTCTTCAGTTCCTACCTGTCCTTTATCAACTTCTACCCTCTCCTCTTTACTAGGATATGAAGAATCCCCTTTACTAATTCCTACCTTAAGGGGTGTCTCTGTCAAATCATGTGCTCCTCCACACGTCAGCTTTCCACCAGCCCTTAGTTCAAAAACTCTTCTATCTGCCTTTCCAAAAAGGATACCCAGTTCCTAATAAACTTAAATCCCTTCTCGAAACACCATTGTCTCATTTACGCATTGAGGCTCCATCATTCTGCCTGTCTAACTGGCCCTTTATGTGGAACTGGATGGATTTCAGAAAATGTTACCATGGAGGTCCCAGACTTTAATCTCTTACCTTACAGCCTAAATTTGTCCTCCAGGGCCTCTATTCTACCTTTCCCTATGTCACTGGTACCCACATGTACTACCACCACTGGCTCCTCCCTAACATTGCATATAAGCCTATCTAGATGTCCCAAGCGGTCCACAACCTTCACATCTGGCATGCAATTCACCAGGCATTTCTCCCAGCCATCAGAAACCCAACTATCTATATTTATAATAATCAAATTCCCTATTACTATAACCTGTCTCTTTCTAATAACTGGGGTCTCCTCCCCCAGAGGGGTATTCTCAGTGCAAGAGGATACCATGACATCATCTGGAAGGAGGGTCCCAACTATGCGATTGTTTTCCTCTGCTCCAGCTTGATGTTCTCCTTCCCCAAGACTTTCATCCTCCTCAACAGCACAGAGGCTGTCAGACTGGGCATGGGATCACTCTTCTGCATTCCAAAAAGTCTCTCTGAGGGCCATGACTCGCTTGTACTGAATGTGCACGTATGCCACCTGCCCACAAGGCAGGAAATCGTACATGCTGCATTCAGTGCTATGAACTAGATAGCCCCCACTCTGCTGCTGGACTACTTACTGCCTGCATTATTTTTATTCTTGAAGTGTTTTGTAGTTTTTGTTTGTGTTCTTTGTTTTGTTTTTTTAGGGAGAAGGTTAATTGGCCTAAGTTTAGAGAATATTTATTAGGTGATCTGGCTTTCACACTCCCTCTCTAAACTCTCTTCCCAAACTCCCCTGGGTGCATATAAGACAGATGCTATACCGGGGATTGACTTGAGGATCTCCAGAGATAAAAAGCATGAGCTGCTACAGCTTAATATGAACAGCCAAGGTTCTCTAGCTGTGGCTATAGCAGATTCATCTGCTCTGTGGATCGGATACACATTAACCAGTGGGTTACACCCAATGTTAAGCACTGAAATGAGTGGTCCATTTTTCACCCTGAACTATTTCCAAAGAAAAATCTTGAAGTCCTAATTCAGTCTTTACTCTGGCAAACTTCCACTATTGCTAATTGTCTGAGTAAGGACCAAGTCAAAACCATAGCTGACATTTTAAAATCTGAGTGCTTGAAGTTAGGCAAATAAATCTAATTAGTAGCCTAGTTTTCAAAAGAGCGGAGCCACCTGCTGCTTACAGTGACTTTGGGGACAGTTAAGGGTGAAAAACAGATAGGGTGACCAGACAGCAAGTGTGAAAAATCAGGACAGGAGGTGGGGGTAATAGGAGCCTATATAAGAAAAAAACCCAAATATCAAGACTATCCCTATAAAATCGGGACATCTGGTCACCCTAAAAACAGACCACTTATTTAGGTGCCTAACATTTTCAAAAGTCAGACAGTGAGATTTTGTGGACTAAATTTACCTATGATGGAAGCTCATTGAAATCAAGTAAGTTACCTCAGGGATGATTTGGCCCTGTGTTTTAAAGACATACGGGTATATTGTAGACATATGTGACAATCATTGTCATTATGCGTGTCAGTCTCTGTGTTTTCTTGATGTGCTCCCTAGATTAGTTGCATTTCAACCAATTAGCCTTCAGTATGCAAATAATTGAGGAGGAAGAAAAGCTGGGATTGGGAGAAGAGTAAGGATGAGATGGGTCTGATTTATCTCTGATGTTAAAAATGGGGCAGGTTGAAATTTTTCATACAAAACATTCTTTTTGTTGAATAATTTTTGTTTAAATGGACATTTCTTTGGGAAATGTCCCCATTTCAGTGACTTTTTTAGGCTTTGCCATTACAACTCAATTTTTGAAGAAAATGTTCAATTAAAATGAAAGAAGTGTTTTAATTTTTGTCAATTTTATTGCTGGAATCAAGAAACATTTCCAGCTCACGAAACATTTCGTAATCACGAGCCCACCACTCCCCGACATCTGAAGAAGTGGGTATTCACCCATGAACGCTTATGCTCCAATAGAGCTGTTAGTCTCTAAGGTGCCACAGGACACTTTGTTACTCCCCGACAAGCTGCTCAGTAGGACCATCAGATGTCAATAGAGGGAAAGAAAAAGGAGAAACATAGGAGAGAGAGGAGAAGGGGAATTAGGAGAGAACAAAGGTGAAGAGAAGGAAGAGGGTCTGTGATATCAAAATTTCACCAACTTGTGCATTTCTCATGGTTACAAGCAGGTTGTCATTGGTCCTTCAAGGCAGGGACTGTCTCTTACTGATTGTTTGTACAGCACCTAACACCATCGAGCCACAATCTCAGTTGTGCCCAGTGGGCTCTACTACAATAGAAATAAAACAGTCTGAATGATATATTCTTATTTCTCTTCTGCAACTGAACTATGTAAAGCATCCCCAGGACAAAACCTATATATTGATCAACTGGTACCCTTCCATGTGACCTTCATGAGTGGCCAGCAGACATATTCTGCCTTCTCTGATAGCTCAAACCAAATGAATAAACATTTGCAAAATTCTGCTTTCAGCTCATCCTCTGCCGAGAGTAGAAAGGACCATAAGCTCAAGATGTGTTTGCTTGAGAACATCTACAATGTCCACAGAAAGAAAGAAAAAGAAAATATGCAGTAACCAGAAGCAATCTCCCATTTATCTGTGCATCTTTGTCGATTAATTTGTCCCCATTTATCTGTGGACAGAAGCCCAAAACACACGGTTTCAAAGTGAGATTTTTATTTTCGAGGGCATACTTCGTATATCACAGCGCAGTAACTGCCACGAGGCCTCACTAGGATAGCATGGCACAACATACTGTACTTAATGTTGACACTGCTCAGTGAAACAATTATTACAATCAATTTGACTTCTAATGTGACTTCTCTTGTAAATCTCTGGGTCATTAACCTTAACAGCATCAGTGTGCTGCCAGGATCCAATTCCACCAAATTAGTGTCCGAGGTAATAGGAGAAGGAATGTATTAATGCATTATTGGTGACTAATAAAGACAGCAACTCTCTAATGTACTATGAGGAACAGCTGAGGCATGCAAGAGAAAGAGGAGAAAGACAAAGCTAAAGTAAGAGACACATATGGTGGTGTATTACAAATCACTGGATTAGACGTTACACAATTTAACCTCCAGCACTGGCTGAAGAGGACTGGGCAATGGAGGCAGACGAGCAGTTCATCCTATTTCCCACTCAAAAGGGAAGCCCTCTCAGAGATGTGTGCACCATTGCTCAAGAAGTAACACTTTGTACTATGGCAGAACTGTATGGCTGCTGGAATAGCTGGAAGGGTAAAATACTCCGGAGAATAAGGATGTTTCATTTTATTAGCCCCAGCCATGCTCCATAAACTAGCACCTCCCTTCATAGAACTTACATTATACAGGGCTGATATAAAAAGACTTTGGCACCAGTGTCAACTTCCAATTGGCAGGCTCTAAGCAACATCTTTTTATGTTGCTTGAGACGGCCTTTAACCAAGATGACAGGTGTTGGAGTTTGCCACGTCTACCATATCAAAAGGAACAGTGTGTGCTCACAATGTAGCAACAGGGGTGCACCGAGGGGCCTGAAGTAACCACTAACTAGATGCTAGATATCCTACTGACATCAAATAGTCGGAAGAGGAGCTGTGTTTGAAGTTGACTCCCATCCAAAGCAGTAGCTTGCATTGGATAAGAAAGGTACGGTGACTAAATTGGCATAATAAAAGCAGGATTAAGAAGCTCCTGTTCAATGCCTTACAACCTCAGCAACTTTAACAAATTAGGAACGTAGGACTGAAAGGGACCTCGTGGGTCATCAAGTCCAGCCCGTGCTATTGCAGGCAACCCATCATATAATCTGTCTCATGAATGTATCAAGCTTCACCTTAGCTAGTTAGGTTATAGGCCTTCACTACTCCCAAGGGAAGGATTTTCCAAAACCTAACTGTCCTGGTGGTTAGGAACCTTCTTCTAATTCCCTGCCTAATTTTATCCATGGCTAGTTTACTGAATAGCAACATCATCCCTGAAATACTATTCAAATGGTTGCAGTGGTCTAGCAGAATAATGGCTTCTACAGGCATCACTGAATAATAATGAAAAGTAAAAGTGACATTGTTTTCATGGGAACCTACCCCAAACTCTTTACAGTTTGTAAACCAGGATTAGTAAATTCACCACTGAACAAGCAACTGCTTAAAAGCAACACTTCAGAAGGAAAGGAAGAGAAATGAAGAGTAACGTACACAGCTGCTCATGTGGAGGAAATAGAGGACAAACAAAATGTAGTTACTTCACTTATAGTTTGCTCAGGATAACAGAGTTAATTCTGACCTCTTACAATAAGTCTACACGGCGATAAAACACCCACAGCTGGCCCAGGTCACCTGACTTGGGCTCATGGGGCTTGAGCTGCAGGGCTATAAAACTGTAGTGTAGATGGTCAGATTTGGGCTGGAGCCTGGGCTCTGGGACCCTGAGAGCAGGCTCCCACTCAAAACTGAACATCTACACTGCAGTTTTATAGCCTCACATCCCAACCCTGAATCAGCTGATATGGGTCAGCAGCAGATGTTTTATTGCCGTGGTCACATACTCTTAGAAAGCCTGATCCTACAACTGTCGAAGTCAATTGAATGATTCCCATTGACTTCAATGGGCTTTGGATCAGGTCCATAATACATACGTGGCTCTTTAATGGTCTTCTGCCACATACTGACCACCCCCATCCCTGATAAGTTTGAGAGATATGGGAGGATCACCCCAAAGGGTAGTAGGGCTTCAGGCATTGAAGATGAGTTTGTATCTCATTTCAAAAACCTATTACAACAGAAATCCATTCTGGTCACGAGGATGGTAATGAGTATAAAGGTGTCACACATCTAACCCATCTCATTACAATACTAGGATTATCATTTTAATGTGTGGTCTCCCTTAGATGCCAAAGCTGAATTGAGTTTACTTTAAAACAACAACAACAACACTACAAGAACATAGAGTTTGGCACTTGTATTGTTGTTTTGCCTTGGACTGCAGCTGCAAAAGAAAGTGGAGCCAACCATTCCACTTTCAACAACAGTAGCCTAAGATCTTACGTTATGCAGCAAGATCCGATGAGCCATGCAGCTTCTGTTTCTCCAGGCCATTTCCATGGCATGAATTATGAATATCATGGAAATGTGGCTATTAACACATTTAAGAACAGGCTCGTAAGTTCCACTATTTAAAAAAATTGTTATTTTTAAATGATGGGAACAAAAAGAGTGAACATGCAGCATAGGGGCAAAAATTTAGTGTGATTCACAATTACATTATTCAGACAGAGCCCATCTCTTTTGGCCCAAGAAAATATATGCAATTCTTACACGTGGGTAGAACAATATGTCAAATGTAATACGTATTTAAATACTTAGCACTTACATAACAGCACAACTCTATAAACACTGGGACAGATTCTCTTTTGACATCCAGCCCCTTTGCACCATTCAGGAGATGCAAAAGGACCAGAAACTGGTGCAAATGGCCAGTAGATAACACCTCTGGTTGGTGCTAATGGATTAGCTCAAAGCCCTGAACCTATAGGGTGTCAGAAAAGGGTCATGTTGGAGGAGGGTCATGCTATGCCTAGTCTCTACTGGTGTAGGGAAAAGTTTAGCTTTACCATAAGCCTAACAATATGCAACAAACAAAAGTATCTGAGTTTTGCGATTTGCATTCATTCGAACTCATGTGCCATTATTTTTGTTTCCTAATGGGATGCTGTAACTTATGGGTTCTTAAGCAGGAGGTTCACCAACAGCTGTCATGTCCACCCTTCCTCTCTCAGATCAGTAAAGGGTAGGGAGTTTCAGGGAGATCCTGGCGAGAAGGAAATGAGCGAATCCTTAAAAGAAAAAGGAGACTGTGTTATGGGAAAGTTTGAGAACCTCAGCACTAACCTTTACAAACTGCTTCTTCTTCCACCTAAAGAGAGTTTTGCTTAATCACAAAGCAAATTTCCCTCCAAAATTAAACAAATCAGAGGCCTGGCCTAAGATTCACATTTTGTCAATATGCATATATGATCCTCATGATAGCAGTAGGTAAAGAATACTGTTTACTCACAAACATTAGTGAACTTATCTTCCCAACACCCCTGTGAGAAAGGGAAGAGCTATTCTTGCTTTAGAGATGGGGAATTGAGGCAGAGCTAGATTAAGTGATTTGCCCAAGGTCACGCAGAAAGTAGGTGGCACAGCTGCTAGGTTTACTTGAATCCCTGTCCAGAGCCTTCGATCACAAAAATGTGTGAAAAAATAACCAAAGGGGGTGTCAAGATAGCTGATGCAAATTGTAGTTAGAAGTTGCCATAAATGTTTGCCAATGATTTTTCTCTCCATTCAACCAGGAAATACAGAACCAGTTTCCTAAGTAAAAAAAATGTGGGTACCCGGAATGCAAAAGAGAATAGCCATTCATGGAAGCAAATAGAAGGAGATTCTTGGCCCTCTTTAACACAGATCCTTTGTCACAGCTCAAGTGTGTTCTTCGGGTCTGTTACTGGCAGGGTTTTCTCACTTAGTCAGACACTGGCAGAGTTTCTATCTCCATCACTTTAATGGAGCCTGGCCATTATTCGATGAGTTAATTTCAGAAAGGGGGGGGCAAATTTGGAAGGATTAACTGCCAGTTAAGAAAACAAAGCGTTCATGACCTCCTCCATATCATACTCTGGGAGAAAAACTGACAGCAGCTCTCTGTGTGTGCGCTCATTTGAAAGCGCCTTTGTGTGACATGGCATGACAAAGGCTGCCAAGTGTTTAGCAGGATAAATGGAACCACATTGAAAACACACTAATGAAACCAGCCTTCTTTAAAGCCACCCCCTTTAGCACAACGCAGTAGAGGGATTGCAACAGAAAAGCAAAGGGAATCAAGGAATATATTTCTATGTAAACATGGGCCCAAGAGTGGAGAGGAAAATACAGGGGCATTAAGGTGATGTTTGAAAGGAAGGAGGGATGGAGTGAGACAGATATTGAGGGTAAGTGATCGCCACATCAACAGTATGGAAAGGTGTAACAGAATCCTTAAAATGGAGGTAGTGCACAAGAAGTGCAATTCTCGAGTAAAAACGCCCTGATGTGACTCAAGAGAGAGGTCCTGAATGTAGCCAGAGGCCTACACCACTATCTAACATTTGCAAGGTGTCCTTCTGTACCATGGAGCCCTGCTTTAAGATAGGGACAGCTACTGCCTATACAATCCTTGATAGATCAGCTCCCATGGACTTGTGCAGCCTAGGATAAAAAGGGAGCCCAGAGGGCTCAGGGCCAGTATAGCGGCACAAGTCCTCTGCGACCATGTCCTTAGCCCTCTGCAGATGTTCTAGGACCCAGAGGTCTTGGGAGCAGAAACACTGCCTGTATCCTTTAGAAAACTCTGTAGACACTGTGATGCTAATTCTGCATTTGGGGGGATATTTTGTGGCTGGTCAGCTTGTGGAAGGGGGGAGTGGAGCCTTTGCCCTGCATCCATCCCATTTGGGGTGCTGTTTACTGCCAAAGGACTAAGGTCAGAGCAGCCTCTGCACCCAGCTGAGGTCCATGAAAGAAAGGGGGGGGGGGCGAATCTCTTATACACTCTTCCTTCCCTGCATACCACTGTACGTGAAAGTCAGAATCTGGCCCCAAACTACTATGTCATTACAACGTAACTATGATATAACTCACTCTAGTGTTTAAATAAATACACGGATAACATACCAGACATCAGGGGTACTGACAAATAAATTAGCCCTCCTGAAGTTTACTTTCCAAGGCTAGGACATCAAGTGGGTGGTACAGTGTATTGATTGGAGTGACAATGATTAGTGGTTATGTGGCTATGGGGATTGGCTGAATACCTTTCTAAACTCTCTAATGTTTCAGGATTGTTGAGGTTATTTGGTCCCCACAGTGTACAAACTCAGGGAAAACCTCCAAAAATCCATAAAGCCACCATCTCATCCTCCTTCAAAACTCACCTGTTGGGTAATGCATACAGTAAGCTGTAATCTGGTAACAGCCAGGCAGGTAGCAAATTGTGATTATTGCCTCTGATTGGCTAGAAATTGTTCACATCTTAATATATTTCTCATTCCACTTCCCTCCCACCCCCCCGTTATGACTTGTCTTTTAAACTGAGAGCTATTTGAGGCAGCAACTGCCATTTATGTTTGTACCACACCTAACCCAGTGGGGCCCTGGCCTCTGCCCTGGTTGGTGTCGAAGTGCTATCACAATATAAATGTTAACTAAATAATGATAGCAATTGAGGAAGTGTGTTTTTAGGGCTGGGTTTTTTTTTTTAAGGTTTGCTAGATTCCATTGAAATATAATTGCAACCTTAACTCCTTTTAACAATGTTTTGGTTGTAGGAGGTTGGCCAAAAGTAACAATGCAGTTTTTAATGTCCTTTGCATGGTGAAGTGTGTTCCCACTGTTTAGTAGATCTCACCATAAAGCAGTCTTTCCTGGCCTGCATGCTACATTAAACTTTGCTTATGTTCCTCCCCATTACTCCTATATACGTCCCTTAGGCCACACTTTGGGCCAGATTCTCTAAAATATATCAGGGCAGGGTTGGAACTGGCATCAGGATTGGGAAGCCACAAACAGCCCCTTTCGCGACGGAGCCATGACCGGGCACAGGGGAGGACTGAGCCCATATTATGATAATAGCTGTGTGTAGGGTTTCTGAAGCAAACTACGCCAACTCACATGCTCTCGGCAGTTTCACCTCAGTGTTGGCCTGTGGGGTCTGGGAACAGAGAGGAAGGTTTGGCTGTGCTCTGGGGCTTACTTATCTCTTATTAGTCAAATCAAATTCAAGCCTATCCGATTCTTAACCAAAAGACACGATGATTTTTTTTTTTTTTTTGTGGTAACCTATTGGCCTGAGGGGAGGTATTATGGAGTTAGCTCTCCACCGCAGCCGAAGCCACATCAAAAAGTTCCCGGAGTGACAGTGAGTTCTCATCACATTTCCTTTAGCTTAGTGGAAATGACACATATTTTTGTTGTGGTAGCTTAAGCGTTCTTCTGTTCAGAGGGGCCAATTTTCCGGAAAGGAGCGGATTGAATATAAATCACTGTCCTGAAGCAGCCAGCACATTTTCCAAACATCTAGTCTGACACTTTCAGGTCCCGCCAGTGTCATCTCTGGGGGATGAAACTCACAGTAAAAGATGCCTGCAGTTTGTAAACAATGTCAAGAACATTCTGACAGGAGGTTTGAATACGTTCTTTTCCTTCCTTCCCTATTTACTTGCTGAACACCTAGAGATTTTCCCCAGTCCCTTTCCACAGCAAAGGGCTCTATCCCATACTCTTTAATCAGAGACAGCACTCATTATTCCACCGAGAGTCCTGCCTCCATCAGGAGTACAAGAACAGGCCTTTCATGACGCAGTCATGGCAGATTCTGTGACAAGCAGAAACTGTACCAGGCAAGATTCCCAGCTGGCATGAAATGGCAAAGCTCTGTTGACATCCCTGGACCTACACCCATTTACACCAGTTGATGATCTGGCCCATTATATTGCTGAGAACTGATTGGATGAGCTCATGATGCTTCTGAATCCATGATTTAGAGGAAGGCCATTGTGACCCACAGTGCCAGTGGATTGAGCAGTCTTCAGATGTGTGGAGGGCTGTTATAAAGAGAATGGTGATCAATTGGTCTCTTTGTCACCTGAAGATGGAACAAGAGGTAATGGACTTAATCTGCAGCAGGGCAGAATTAGGTTAGATATTAGGAAAACCTTTCTAACTGAAAGGGTAATTAAGCTCTGGAATAATCTTCCAGGGGAGGTTATGAATCCCCCCTCACTGGAAGATTTTAAAGACCGGTTGGGCAGACATCTGTCATGAATGCTCTAGGTTTACTTGGTCCTGTCGCAGCTCAGGGGGCTGGACTTGATGACTCCTCAAGGACCCTTCAAGCCCTATATTTCTATGATTAAACTTTGAGCACACAGACAATTTAACATAAAAAGAAACAAGACTGAGGCTTTTCCTTACCTCCGAGGCCATTTGCAGTTACCTAGTCTCTGAGTGACATCTCAACACCGTCTGCCGCTATATCATTTTGCCTTTGGGAGACAAGTGCAACATGCCACCCATAGCCTCCTTTGGAAAAATACGGGTACACAAAACCAATAACAGATACTTAAGAAATACGAACAATTGACGTAGCTTTTTTTTCATTTTCAGGGCATTGAGAAAAGATTTTCAGAGCAGACTTTATGTGGACAAAGGACGAAAGCTTTTCAGGCTTCAGCCACATGATCCATCCGCCTCTATGAGGAGGTAGGGTGTTTAAGAAGTATTCCCAGGACGGTTTTACTGAGTGAATGCAGGGCTTATGAAATCAGAGCCCAATACGACTAGATAAAGCCAGCTGTTATGCAAGCTTTTTCACATACCTTTCCCAGTGTGTCTCCATCCTCACATAAAATAGCTTGGCTGTAATAAGATCAGGCCTTGCATGAGCACAGATTAAGAACTATACGATCTTGGATGATGTGGGTGGTTTGTGAGGCACACAGATGCTACTTAGGATGAGAGCTTTAAAACCCATCCATCTTCTGAGGCAGTTATACTTACATGACTAGCTAGTGATGCGAAATGCTTACCATTTTGCACCAACATCATCTCTTTACATTCAGATGATTGGTTTGATTTATGAAAACCAACCACGTGCTCTTTCCCGAAGTTAAGTTACCCCATCGCCTGTGCATATGTTGTAAGTTGTTTTCAGTTAGATGAAGGTCACAGGCCGTAAATGAAGGTGACTGGGAGGGGTGAGGGGTTGTCTTACTTTTAATGATGTATAAAGGTTTTTCCCTCTCTCTCTCTTCCCGCCCTCCCCCCACCCCCAATTCCTGTTTGTTTTCAATATTACACATTCAGGTCCTGTCTATGCCTGAAGACTGTGATGATTCATAGATTTTAAGGGCAGAAGGAACCATTATATTCACATAGAGGACTATATTATGCAGCCTGGACTAAACTGGAAATCTAGTGAAATGCATCATCACAAAAAAGTGAAAGAATAAAAGTTTCGCAGTTAAAAGGGGAAGTGATTGTTAAATCAGATTAAGACTATATTTTTGTTAACTATTTAACTGCAATGATTAATTAATATCCTTCAATTAAGGAGTTAGCTAGCAATAAACATCCCTGAGACCTCCTTGAGGTTCCCCAGCAAAAGCTGAGAGAGTCACCTGTTTAGTTATGCGGAACTCAAATGATTAATACCACATCAGGGATTGGGGAATGATGTAGCTCAGGAACTGGTAAATTGTTACTGAACCTTTCGTCTCCAGACTGCTACCTCAAATCCAGTCCAGATTAGCAACACTCATGGTGATAGTCCATGAGTGCTGCTAATCTGGGCTGGATGGCTGCAGGGCAGCCTATATGAAATGAGCTTGGTTGTGTTAGTCCAATTCTTAATGGACAGATGTTCACATCAAGACACTTGCTACCAGTCTACAGAGAGGACAAGGAACGAATGAGCATGGAGACTGAGCTGTCCTCTCCCCACTCTGAGTACAAGTCAAAGTCAAGACACAAGGGCAGGCCACTGTTAGGGAAACTTGCCCCGCCACTGATTGTAGGGTATCTGTTCTCTAGATGAACACAAGACTTCAAAGTCCAGAGCCGTCAGTAAAACACAGACAAAATTCCACTAGCTTCTCTTCCCAGGTGCATCCAGATGAATTTCTGAAGCCTGCTGAAACTTTTATAAGCAGCCGCTTGCAGGATCCTGAAGCCAGTAGTGCATTTAATATCCAGTTCACACATAATGGACCAAATTCCCCACTGACGTAAATTGAAGTCAATGGAGCTGAGCCAATTTACGCCAGCAGGGGTTTTGGCTCTTTAGCCTCAGGGTCTTTTAAAGGATATATAGTTTTCTTTTAAAAAAAGGATAAAAATGAGCGAAAAGCAACATCAAAGTAAATGAAAGCTTCCAGATTTAGCACCGAGCGTACCCAGAACAGGGAGAAAGATTAAAAACCATTTATTTTAGGGCATATTTCTCCATAAACAATTCCAGCTCATTATCTAATGTGAGCAAAATATTTATTTTCCTCTGTGTAACAAAAAAATAAGACAAACAAATGAACAAACAGCTCAGTCATTTCTTTATACTCTGCTGCCCCGGTTTTATTGTAATACAGCAAAAACGGTACATTTCAGGGCAGTGGTTCTCTCACTATCTCAGCGGGAGGACAGGCTGGAAAGGAAAGGTTTTTGTTGTTGTTTTCTTTTATCCTCCTAGATGGAGCCTCATTTTGGCCCATCAGCGGGTGCAGCTCTTTCATTTCCCTCAGGATTTCATCTCCCGGCTTTGTACTCAAGTTGGGCTGTCTCTAACAAGGCTGTTTGCCCTCAGATTGCAACCCTAGCTTTTGGCCTTTTGAACTGCTGGGTCTGAAAAAAGCTGGATGGCTGAATTATTATTTTTTTTCCTTCCCAGAAGCAAAAGAAAAAGGACAATAAACATATTATTCTATTTAGGGGTGAAATCCTGGCTCAATTGAAGGCAACGAGAGTCTTTCCCTTTACTTCAATGAGGCCTAGATTCACCCTAGAGAATTAGAGCAGGACTTTTTACTTGGAGATGAAAAGTGAACCACACGTTAACAAAGCAAACTTCCTTCTATTTGCCCCTTTAAATCATTATTTCCCACGCCACCCCCCCCCCATTATCCTATTTAAAAGAAATATTTTGGGGGACTGGAAAGAAGTGGGGATTCTGCATGGGATTTAGAGCCATTCCCCTACAGCTTGCTGCTGTTGTTGTTCAAATCCAGCCCAGCTCAAGAGTGACTGAAACTGGATACCATCTAGTGACTGGTGGCCCCTGAGTGTAATAAGTTAATAGCATTTGTCCACTGAGAACTACAGTGAGACCTACACCTGAAAAGTAGGTACTAATTGATTCCTCAGAAGAGGAACAAAGGATTGATTGGGCCATGGGGAGCAAGTTACCCAGTTACTGCTAAAGGAAGGGTTGAAGCATATTAGCACAGCAACGTGGGGAAATGTGTACTGAGGCTTTTCAAACAGTACTTGGTGGGACAGATGCTTGTGAAACGCAAGTTGGCAAAGGTCTACTGAAGCCAAAATCCAGCTGAGGACCTGGCCTGCATATAGATAAATAAAAGACTTCAGTGTCCAAAGGTGTAGTCTGGCACTTTTCATTCATATAAAAATTGAAATACACAATTAAACTAGAGGTCAATGGGTACTGTATCTTAGCATAAGGCTACTTTTACTGGTGTACCTAAAAGAATTCTAAATTTTGCTCAAAATATCTGTTGGCATTTTAGTCCTATAGGATATCAATCCAAGTTTCTAAAGGTCGTGTAGTAGGGTGGAGAGACAAATAGTACAAACCAGATTAGTAAGTCCAAATGCCTCACTTGATTCAGCCTGTTTTCTGCACAGCAGGAGCTAACTTTAATGTCCCACCTTAACACAGAACACTCTCTCTTGTAAAGGCAATAGATACGCAGTCTCTGGGTGTAGTTGCAACTTCCCCATGGGAAACGATTCTGATCATTGGCGTTTTTATTTGAATTACTGAGAAATAAGACTTCACTTCTCAAGCCTTTCTGAAGCAAATGCACCTTTTTTCATTTCCGTTTTGAAACAACTCCCCATTGCTTTCCCACACCCACCTCAGAGACGGCTTACACACATTGCTGAATGAGCAAAATTAAAAACAATCAAACAAACAAAAACCCATCACCAAATCACCTGTATGTCAAAGCATCTCTTATAATACATGCAAAAGCAAACCAAACATTATGAACATGCCACATGTTGTGTGAAGCCAAGCACTCAACAAGAAATCCCAAATTTCAAAGCTTCTTCAGCCATGTGAACTTGTCCAGCAAGGAAAGGTGCTACAACAGTGCCCCACAAAGAAACTCTTAATTGAGAAAGTGAGGGGTAATCTAGTGCATCAGCAAGAGGACCCTGGATTAGCATTGGTTGGAAACAACTGCACTCGAGATCTCTGTCTAGCCGTTTCTCTGGGCCCCATCATGATACCATTTGAGTGCCTCATAGATGACCCGGGAGATCTTTCTCCATCCTCATCTTCTCCAAGAAACTCCAGCACTGTGAATTCCAGCTGCATCCTGACAGCTCTGTACGATGGTGATGATTATATCCTTTCAAGATGTTTTGAGTGCAGAAAAGAAACAGAAATATTACAGGAAATCACTCTTGGGAGCATGCGGCTGATCAATGTCACCAGAAATCGTCTGCAATTTTCATGCAGTGGGCGGCGTTTCATTACTTTTACCGATGGGAAAGCCCGCTGCTGCTAAAATTGTGAAGCGCCAGAGCAGACCGAGAATCTCATAGGAGGCATTGCTAGAAGGCAGCAGCATTGAAATGATGGGGGAGGAATACCAATGGGGGAAGGAGGAAGGGGAAACTGTTAAGGCAATTACTGTAAAAAACAAACTACATGCTAAATCCCTTACTACTGTCTTCTTTTTTTAAAAGTGTGAATTTAATGCTGCTGCAAGTGCTGGAGTAATAACTTTGGTGCTTGAAGGCCTCTAGCCCCAGAACAGGCATTGCATGGGAATCGGCAGCGCAAACTTCTTCCACATGGGTGTGCAAACCTGCCTCAGCCCTTAACTGGTGGCTTATGATGAGAGCGAAGTGTTTTCTATCCCTCTCATGAAATGCCTGCAAAAACACCTGTGTCCCACACAGCCACTCCAGTTTAGGGCTTGTGAGGTCAACACCAAACCTCAATGTCATTGTGGCTTCAGTTCAGTGGAGCATTTAAGCATGTGCTTAAGTCCATCCCTACTTGGCAAAGCAGTTAACCGTGTGCCTAAATGCTTTGCTGGATATGGATGGATGGTTGAATCAGGGCCTGTATTCAGATACCCAGGTTTTCTGGGACTGCTTCATTTTCAAGAAGTCCAGGTATAGCAACATGACTCACTAGTACCCCCGGGAGCCACTGTGTACATCTTGGTCTGTCTTTTTGTGGTTTTGTTTTAAATGACCTTGTTTCCTCAAGGCAAGTGCTACAGTGCACAGAAATCTTGCTCAAATCCAAGAAGAGCTCCCCATGTGTAGCTATGGTACAGCTTGGGATCCGTAGGCTGAGCATCACTGAACTTGAGCAAAAAATCTCAAGTCAGTGGCAAGCAAGTGGTTTGAACAAAATCAGTGTACTCTGCTTGAATTATTTGTATTAATGATTGTTTTTGAATAGACTTTGCGAGACGCTTTGATAATATCACAATGCATCAGATATTTTGCATGCATAATCTAAACTATATTATATTCATACTTCAGGCCATTTTCCAGCCCAGCTTTAATTGGGTTCCTGTTAACATCCATCTTACAGCGATAAAGTGGATGACGAAATATCTTTTATTGGACTAACTTCTATTGGTGAAAGAATGTTTTGAGTTTACACAGAGCTCTTCTTCAAGACTGGGTACTCAGTGTCACAGCTAAATGCAAGGTCGAGAAGAGTATTTAGCAAAAGGATGTAAGACATATTGTAAGAGATCAGTTAAGGGGAAGGGGGAAGTTAACACCTCAGTAGGACAAAGGATGGTTAGTGGGTTATAGATCGTTGTAATAAATCCAGCATCTTTATTCAGTCCCTGATTTTTAGTGTCTAAAAATTATGACTTTAAGATCGCAGGCTCATCTTTTGAAGATGTGCTGGTTTCTTCTGAGGATGAGGACTGAGAGGTCAGATATGGAGTGATCATTTCATGAAAAGTGTTCACCCCTGGGTGCTTCAGTGTTTTTGTCTTTTTGTCTTTTTGATAAGTTTATTAAGGGGATGGTATGATGGGACTGCCTATGATGGCATGCGGCCCCATCGGCAACTGCCAGTAGCAAAAACTCCCAAGGAGTTGTTGACAGGACACTAGATGGGGAGGGCTCTGAGTGACTACGGATAATTATTTCCCAGTAATCTGTCTGGTGGGTCTTGCCCACATTCTCTGGTTCTGACTGATCACCGTATTTGGGGTTGGGAAGGAATTTTCCTCAGAATCAGATTGGCAGAGACCCTCTGGGTTTTTCACCTTCCTCTGAAGCATGGGTCACTTGCTAGTTTAAACTAGTGTAAATGGTGGATTCTCTGTAACTTGAAGTCTTTAAACCGTGATTTGAGGACTTCAGTAACTCAGCCAGAGGTTATGGGTCTATTTCAGGAGAGGGTGGGTGAGGTTCTGTGGTCTGCAATGTTCAGGAGGTCAGACTAGATGATCATGATGGTCCCATCTGACCTTAAAGTCTATGAATCTATAACAAAAATGATAAAATGTTTCGAAAACCTGACCTATGAGGAAAGGTTACAAAAACTGCACATGTTCAGTATTGTGTATGTGTGTGTGCTGGGGGGTGGGGGGGTGGGGAGCTGATAACAGCCCTTAATGTAATTGAAGACTGTTATAAAGAAGACAGCAATTGTTTTCCATGTCCAATGAGGCTAGGACAAGAAGTAATGGGCTAAGCCAAAGCAAGGGAGATTTAGGTTAAATATTAGGGAAGATTTTCTAACTATAAGGGTAGTAAAGCTCTGGAATCGGCTTCCAAGGGATATTGTCTAACTATATTTACTTGGTCTTGCCTCAGCACAGGGGTGAGGGGGCCTGGACTCGATAGCTTCTTGAGGTCCCTTCTAGACCTACATTATTATGATTCAATAATTCCCAATTACCATTCACAGTTTTTCTGATTAAATTCTTCCTCCTACCTGATTTGGCTCATCTTTGTGAAATTGGCCCTATTAAAGCACCAAGTATATATATATTTTTACTGGTCTGGTCTGGTCTTTATTCTGCCTGCATTTACTATGGGATCAAGTCATGATCATCTGTACCTAAACGATCACCAGCAGAGTTAAGGATAAAAAGGAGGTTTTTTTTAAATACTGTATATTAGGAACAAAAAGAATCCTAACAGTGGTATTGGTCCATTATTGGATGGAAGTGGTAGAATCATCAATAGGGCAGAAAAGGTGGAAGTGTTCTATACATATTTTTGTTCAGTATGTGGGAAAAATCAGATGATGCAGTCATTTCATAACACTATTTCAATTCCACTAGTATCTCAGGAGGATGTTAAGCAGAAACTACTGGATTTAGACATTTTTAAAATCCATAGGTTCAGATAACTTACCTGCAAGAGTTTTAAAACAGCTGGCTGAGGAGCTCGCTGGACCATTAATGATTTTTAAGTCTGAATTTGTCTAGCTTCAGTTTACATTCATTGGATATTTTATGCCTTTGTCTGGTTGGAGGCCTTTAGACCAATGGTCAACCTGTGGGCCGCAGATCCCAGGGATGTGCAGACTATGTCTAAGATTTCCAGAGGGGCTTGCAACTGCATCTGAAAATTTGTAGGGGTCCTCAGATGAAAAAAGTTTGAAAACCTCTGCTTGAGACTATAGAATATTTTCCCAAGGGAAGTTGTGGAAGCCCCATCAGTAGCATAATTTAAAACTAGTCTAAACAAAGCAACGGAGGATACACTGAAGAGACAATGATCTTCTGCTGGCAGAAGGGCAGACTAACTGCATACTCTGATAGAACAGATTTTTTCCATCTCTCTAGTTTTTACTATGATGATCCCTAAAAAAACCACTTGCACCTAGTGATCATGTTTCTAATTGAAGCCAGAGCTGAAAAGTGGTAATAGCGGCAATTAATTATAAGGGCTTGCCTGGAACGTCCAGTTATTACATAAGAACACATAGTTCCATCAGGCCAAGCCTCTTACAAAACTACTTTTGTTGAGGGAACATAGTAAGACCATTTGTCAATGCTGAGATTGTTCATTGTAGTTGAAGCTAAATTACCTGGGGAGCTGATACATGATGAATTTGTGGATTACGGATGTCAAGGTTCATTGCCAGACCCTTTTTCCTGGCCTTTCCTATAAGGATACAACAATGTAGAATTGATACCTTATGCCTCCTTCTCCTCCTTTTCCTGATGCATCTAACAAATAACCAACATGCAAAATTAACGTAAGGCTGCTATAGCTAAATAAGCAGACAGCATGTGATTTTCAGTTTGGCATATGCGCCTTTGCCATGATAAATGCTTCTTTAAATAGCCAGTTCCACAAAGGATATAGATTGTTTATGTAAGATTAATTAAAAAATAATTATATCTGACCAGGAGAATGAGACACAATAAATGGATCATTAAATCTAAATAAACACAGAGGCTGCCACCTTTTGTTTAAATCACAGCTATGAATATTCATTGTTGTGGTTAGAGAAATGCTGAACCAGCCACAAAAAAAGTAGCCCAGGTAAGTTCTCCCCACACTAGCTCTATATGCAACATGTCATTTGTTGGCTGATACTTCTAGGTCTTGCACTGGTATTATAGGCAGAAGTAATTCAGACTGATAAGACCAACATCTACCAATACCTGCATCTTTCCCCAGTGGTGTCATCCTAGGAAGTTGATTATGTGGAATGTGACCAACTGATGGCCCTTGCTTAAGTCTGCAGAGGAAAGTTAAAAATACCCAGCCAATCTAATCTGTCTGTCCAGGCATTTAGACTGCACTCATCACCATTTGTATGTGTGCGCTCATATGCCAACGTGTCCTGCAAGACAATTTCTTCCAGTGCCCACACTTGGGATACATGCCTGCTCTCACTGAAATCAATGGACATTTTGTCTTTTACTTCAGTGGGTATCCATTTGATCCGGTGAATGTGAAAATGTTTCAACTCCTCACTTTTGAACAGCAATGAAACTCCCAATCATCTCTATCTATTTAAAAGAGCTCTCAGCACCACTCTGGGACCAGACCTTCTAATTCCTGGTCTATTTTGTGTTTGGATTGTATAGGCTCTCCTATCATGAAACGCTTTGAGGGCCATTTTCTGCATTTATACATACTAACATGGCTCAGTAAATAATAATGACACTAATAAATGGCCAGCGTTGTGGATTATGAAACAGAACATCACAAGTTAGCAGGAGGGATCACCAGAAAATCCATTAAACTCAATAGAAACACTGGGCAAAGCGGGGCTTGTGGAATAATGTTTCAATAGGCATCTCAGAAGTTAACATTCTCTTACATCTGAATGGATGGACATGAGATTATTTCTGTTACTCATTCTTTCCCAACAGCATCAAGTCAGCAGCTCAAAGACATACTGAAGAACCTGTTAATTCATAAAGAATCCAGGTGAGAAGTAGAATTACATGCCTTAATATTAAGTGGACATTTCCCTGGGACCAACTAGCCATCTGCTATAGTTACTTCCATTGGGTCAAAATGTTTGTTCCCTGGTGGTGGTCATCTTTATGCATCAATCCAATTTCAACATGGAGCACAGACCCCCTCCATCTCTCATGGCTTACCGCGGCTCACAGAATCATAGGAGTCCTCCCTTCAAAGCCACATGCATGATTATCTTGTGGCTGCCTGCCCCCTTTCTCTTACTAGGCTTGAAAGCTGTCCCCCCAAAATACTCACAACGTTTCTCTGGAAAACAGTGTGTGTGAGCAAATAACGAATAGGACTGCAGAAAATCTGCATGTGTCACTGCATCAATTTATATTGCATTTGGCCAAGGATACAATGTTGCTATTTTCTCCAGAAACCAGTGTCTGTGACCCCTCTTCAAAAAAATATCCATCAAGGCGCCCATCTACTGCTACCTCTCTCCAAGAGATTGTTCCAGGAGAGAACAGCTTTGATTAACAGCTGGCACTCTGCTGCTAGTGGCTGCCTGGGAAACGGTGCTGAATTTTCTGGGTCCTTTGCCCTTACCCCTGTCCAGGTGGACTCTTGCTTTCTGAGTTGCAGCCCCAGCTCCATTTTCCCCAGTACAGCTCAGACTACAGGCAACCTGCAGTGAGTCCAGCTCAGTGTATACTGGTTCTGTGAATAGCTGATTTCCCCTATTAATCTTGATTGGTGGGGTAGGCAGGCATGGTTTGCTCTGGATGAATCTCACAGAAAGCGGCACACTAGATTTTAGTTGTTTCAGTGTAAAGAATGACTCAGGAGCTTGCAAATCCAAGTACTGCATTGCACTCCATCACCTGGAGGGGGATCTTAAACTGCCCAAAGTGCTATGGAACTTTGACACGACACTCCAGAGTGACACTTGAAAAGGTGTGTCATGTCAAAGTTCCATAGCACTTTGTTTTATTTTTGAATGCAGTGTAACATTTTAGAGCCTGCAAGTCCAATCAGTCCTACTTCTTGTTCAGCCAATCGCTAAGACAAACAAATTTGTTTACATTTGCAGGAGCTAATGCTGCCCACTTCTTGTTTACACGGTCACCTGAAAGTGAGAACAGGTGTTCTCATGGCACTGTTGTAGCCGGAGTTGCAAGATATTTACGTGCCAGATGCGCTAAAGATTCATATGTCCCTTCATGCTTCAACCACCATTCTAGGGGACATCGTCCATGCTGCTGACGGGTTCTGCTCGATAACAATCCAAAGCAGTGCGGGCCATGTTACCTATCAGCTCTGTGTTCCTGGGGAACCAGGGCGCAGTACCCAGCCTGTCTGACTCACATAGGACCTTCTCCCCCGCAGCCTCTGCTTGAACCAAAGCCCATCAGAAGAAAGACTTACAAAAAGCAATGAAAAGGCAGTGAAAGACACACCTAAACCCCTCCGGACAAGGGTGACAGGATTAAGGAAACTCCCATAGCCTCATTTGCATTGAAGATGGGACAGGAAGGCATCTTCATTAGCATACAGAATGGAGAACAGAGTTTCCAAGGCAAGAACTGCACTGAACTCTGGGACCAGAAAAGCAGGGAAGCCGTGCATGATGGGGGATCTCTGCTCCAGATGTTCATGAACCCATGCCTGCATACACCCAGCTCAGTAGTTATCAGACCAATTCTAGTAATAAATCCTTTATGGGTATCCAAAACACTGAAGCTACCTAATTGCACTGTGAGCTCCCTCGAAGGAACCTCGCTCATTACCAGGAGTGATCAATTCCTATTGTCTAGCCTGAACAAAACAACTTTGGTACACTCCCTTGAGCCATCAGTTTACCCATAAACAAATCTAGTGTTCCTCCTTGAACCACTGTACTTTTCCTACAAAACCCCCTACTCACGCTCAAGTAAGTGCTTTGATGCCTGAATCCAAAATCTGCACTTGTTCCATTGGGACTTCATTTTCTCCTGACTGATCATGCTGGGGGCTCTGCCTGTTCCCAGCACTGTGGATCCTCAGCTACCACCACCAGCTGGGAACCCCGATCGAATCAAGCTTCACGGAGTGGTGAGAACCTAACTCTCTCTCTCTCTAGGTATCGCCTTCTGACCCTGACTTGTGTGATCAGTTATAGTTTTCTAAACCTGAATTTTGTAATCAAATTTAAGTTAGATTTCATATTATAACTGTCTGGTTTGCTTGGCTCCCTTTGTATGGTCATTACCTGGCAATAAATAACTTTCATGGGTAAGCTGGTTGCTTCTCTTTCTCTCTCTCTGCAGCAACGCTCCTCATACCTAAGCTAAAGATCCCTGCAGTGCCCAAAAATCCTGTGGGGTTTGCTCATCAATTGGGTTATTACCAGAACAACTGTAACGTGAGAGTGGGGATAGGGACGTGCGGAACCTGGGGCATATAAAGGTGCCAGTTTGGAAGTGCTGCTCGACCCAGCCTACTGAGTCCAAGGGCATAGAAGGGGTCAGCTTTTGAATGCTGAGTAACCTGGTCCTCTCAGACGCGCTCTGTTAATGTGTGTTGTGATACAGCATGGCCAGAAGGCAGCAGGAGAGTGATCTAGGATGAGGAGAAGCCTTATTCCCTGGAGATTAATTAAAAGCACCTGAAACCAATTACAGCACCTGAAGCCAGTCACCTGATAAAATCCCCCTGCTTCAATCAACCAGGGGAGGAGTTGGAGCAGAGTGAGGAGGAGTTAGAGCAGAGTGAGGAGGAGTGGAGCAGAGTGAGGAGGAGTTAGAGCAGTTTGGAGGAGCTAAAGGAGAGTGGTTTGGTGGTGGAGCAGAGAGCAGTTTGGAGGAGCTAAAGGAGAGTGGTTTGGTGGTGGAGCAGAGAGCAGTTTGGAGGAGTGAAGCAGAGCGGATTGGTGGTGGAACAAAGAGCAGTTTGGAGGAAAGCGGAGGAGAGTTTGCTGCGGTGGGCTAAGAAGACCAAGATCCTAGGTAAAGGGACACCCGGCTTGTGCAGAGGGAAGGCAGGAAGCCTCACAAGCTGAAGGTCAGGAGAGGGAAGTAGCCCAGGGGAAAGAATCACTGGTACAAGTGGTTCACCTGCTATCATAGGGCCCCTGGGCTGGGACCCAGAGTAGAGGGCGGGCCCGGGTCCCTCCCTCTCCACTCCCCTTCCCTGGGATACTAGTAGGATAGCTGTTACCCCAGTTCAGGTGCAAGAAATGGCACCCTGAAACCCCCCCACAAGAAGAGAAAGTGTGGGACCCATCATAGTAGTGCCGGCAATTTGCCACAGTGTGTGTTCGTCTGATTCCGGGGTTGGAAGAACCCAGCCCTGGGGAACCGAGGTCCTGCAGGATAGCTCCATTGGGAGGGAACTTGCAGAAAAGAGAAGTAGAGCTCAGTATGAGAACACAAGTGACACAAGCAGTACATTGATAGAATTACAGAAGCCCTTCCCCCCCTCCGCAAAGAGTAACCCTAATAAATGAGTGTACCCCAAAGGAACGGGCAAATCTGGTAACAACTGACACACATTCATTTTCATTATCTGAGTCAGATGCCACCAACAGAAGCTTGATTTTCTTTTTTTGGTGGTTCGGGTTCTGTAGTTTCCGCATCAGAGTGTTGTTCTTTTAAGGCTTCTGAAAGCATGCTCCACACCTCATCCCTCTCAGATTTTGGAAGGCACTTCAGATTCTTAAACCTTGGTCGAGTGCTATAGCTATCTTTAGAAATCTCACATTGGTACCTTCTTTGCGTTTTGTGAAATCTGCAGTGAAAGTGTTCTTAAAATGAACATGTGCTGGGTTATCATCCGAGACTGCTATACATGAAATATATGGCAGAATGCAGGTAAAACAGAGCAGGGGACATATAATACTCCCCCAAGGAGTTCAGTCACAAATTTGATTAACGCATTATTTTTTTAACGAGCGTCATCAGCATGGAAATATGTTCCGTGGAATAGTGGCCGAAGCATGAAGGGGCATACAAATGTTTAGCATATCTGGCACGTAAATAACTTGCAATGCCGGCTACAAAAGTGCCATTCAAATTCCTGTTCTCACTTTCTGGAGACATTTTAATAAGAAGAGGGTAGCATTATCATCTGTAAATGTAAACAAACGTGTTTGTTTTAGCGATTGGCTGAAGAAGAAGTAGGACTGAATGTACTTGTAGGCTCTGAAGTCTTACATCATTTTGTTTTTGAGTGCAGTTATGTAACAAAAAGAAATCCACATTTGTAAGTTGCACTTTCATGACAAAGAGATTGCACTACAACACTTGTATGAGGTGAACTGAAAAATACTATTTCTTCTGTTTATCTTTTACAGTGCTAATATTTGAAATAAAAATATACACTTTGATTTCAATTACAACACAATACATATGAAAATGTAGAAAAACATCCAAAACATATAATACATTTCAATTGGTATTCTATAGTTTAACAGTGCAATTAAAACTGATTAATTGATTAATTTTTAAATCATGATTAATTTGAGTTATTTGTGCGATTATGGACAGCCCTAGTTAATAACCAATAGCACATTGTCTGCCTCTCCCTTGGAGTGGGTTAGGTAGCCATTAACCCTGAAGGGATTTTCTGCATATTATTTTAATAGCTTTTTGGGGGGGGAAATAAGAACAAAATAACAGCTACTGAAGCTGAGACTAATTCAGTATATCAGAAAAGATGAAGTAAATAATCAAAGCCAGCAGTTCATAAAGAAAAGAAATCCCATTGCTTTCCACACCAAAAGAAAAAATAATCTGTTACTCCAGGCTATCTACAATGATAGAATACAATGTTCCTGGAAAAGGGAGAAGTATAGAAACAAGAGGATCTCCCATAATTCCAAGCAGCCTAGCATCATGCACACTTGCTCCCATGAAAAACCTCAACCCCAAACCATGCTATTACAATTGGTTTGATTTTAACCAGTGACAGCTAACGCCAGTGGGTCACAGTCTAACTCTTCATCTCTAACCTGTCTCGCCCAGCCTGTCTCTCTCCTACAACTTCTCTCATCTTGCTGTCAATATAAGCTTACCATGGTCAAAACTGAATTCTCCACACCAGTCTTTCTCCACCCAACAAATCATGTTCATCTATGTGTGTTACGTTCGTGGGAGGCTGCGGGCCTACCCAGGGTGCTCTGCAAGAACGAGGCTCACACACACAGTGTGTTATTGGCTTTATTAAAGGCAAAGTGACACATCCGCAACGGGGACTCCTGGCGTTGCTGTCACGGAGATGGGGAACCCAGCTCACCGAAGTTCGGGCCTGATAAGGAGTCCAAAGTGGGGCCGGGCTCATACAATTATATACAAACATCTCATACATAAGCAAGCAGGGGCCGCCTCCCGGCACCTCCTGGCTCAAGGCCATGCAAAGCAAAAGCAATTTTAATTAGCTCAAAACAGATTGCAGCTGGCCGGCCATGACCTACAGTGGCTGGCCGCTAAAAGAGTGTGAGAAAGCAAAAACACCCTGGCTAGCATGAGAAAGCGAAAACACCCTTGCTATGCCGTAACACAATCTTCCGTGGTACCCTACAATGTGTCTGATAGTTCTGTTCTTTACTATCGTTTCAACCAATTTGCCTGGTACTGAAGTTAGGCTTACTGGCCTGTAATTGTCGGGATCGCATCTGGAGCCTTTTTAAAAATGGAAGTTATATTAGCTATCCTCCAGTCATCTGGTACAGAAGCTGATTTAAATGATAGGTTATACTACCGCAATATGAGAGCATCTGCCCTTGGTGCCATGTCAAGTGCACAATGTTTAATGAAGGTCAGAGGGTTATACTCCATGTGGCTGCCTTACAGCTATGTGAGATCAGCAACAAAGTTGCCTTCACACTGGTGGCATGCACTTTGAAATTCAGAGGCAGATGCTCACCACCCAGCTGACGACAGGTGGCAATTCACTGTGCACTCCACTTGGAGAGTCTCTTTAAGGAGATCGGCTGGCCTATTGATACACCTGTTATGGCCACAAAGACCAGGGCTAAGAGTCAGACGGGCTAGTCAGTAGCGCAGCCAGGTCCGGAGCGCAGGGGGAGCGGCGCTATAAAAAGGCGCCTCCCTCTGTACTCACCCGGCGGCGCTCCGGGTCTTCGGCGGCACTTCGGCGGCTTACTCTGGGTCTTCAGTGGTACCCGCCGCCGAAATGCCGCCGAAGACCCGGAGCGCCACCAGGTGAGTGTAAGAAGCGGCACTTAAAAAGAAGCAGCTCCTTTTTTTAGTGCTGCTAAAAAAAGGCACCGCTTCTGCCGCTTCTGCTCAAGGGGGAGCGGCCGCTCCCCCTGCTCCCCCCCTGGCTACGCTACTGGGGCTAGTCCTGTCTAGGCAGTAGAATTGAGCTCTAGAAACAACCAAAGTGTGAAGTTTTGGTTTCTCCTGGAGAAGAGAGAAGTTTTTGGAAAGAAGCCCAGCCTGGTGACTGACTGATTCACGTGGAATTCTGAGACTAACTTGCGGGGTGGTCTCCAGTGCAGACATGTGTGTTACACTATTATAAGGCCAAAAAAGCTGGCTTTAGATAAATGAAAATGGGTGTAGAGCTTGTTCAGCTATGCATTGGAAACTATTCGTTTGACAAAGTCAGCCCTTTTTTCCCGTTCCGGTGTTCCCATCACAATTTTTCCAAATGTCTTCATGATTCGGAATGGCTTGATCAATAGTTTTTACAAACCTATTGAAGTTATCTACTGTTTGCAAACTACTTATAGAAAGCATACTCCATATTAGGAACATGCATTTTGATTTTTTGCAATAGGTCATTTAAGTCACATGGTGTTGTTTCTGTTTCCTGATTGGCTGAGCTCCCCATTCCTCATTGGAGGAATGGGGAGGGGCGACATCTAAGGCTGTGGAAGTTTCTCTAGCCCTCCTGTGCATCTTTTCCATAACCAGGTTGCTCGGACTGGCCACTGTGCTCTGGGTTGGGCCCCAAGGACCAAATCTTTTTGACGCGAATCCACGTTTTGCTACTGACTTTGGTAGGAATAGGATTTAGTCCTAACAACTGGTGATATTGTGCTACTTCCTGCAGATTGGAGGCGGAATGATCAGTGGTATTTACCACAATTCCTGCACATTTCTCTTTGTTCTGCACTTAGGGTGAACTTCAACCCTTTGTAGCCATCACAAGTCTTATGAAACCCAAGGGGTCAAGTTAGACATCAGAGGTTCAGAGGCCTTGTGTTGGCCTTCTCTCTGGGCCTCTTTATGAGATATCTCTCCAATGACACATTAAAATAGACATGCCCTGTAATTTCCTATGGCATTGCCCATAACGTTTCACTTTTCTCACCCATGGTTCTTATTTATAGACAAACAACTTAATACCTAAGGAAACTAAACAGTTGTTAAGGGGCAGGTCTGGTAAATTAACCCTAAAATGTTGCCCAATGTTGGAGGTTAAAAAAAAAGAAAATCCCAGCTGACTGAAACTTTAAAAATCTGTCCATCCTAGACAAATACAGAATAAGGGAATACCAAACCAGATTTATCCCTGCCTTTGGCCAATGATTTCCATATAAAGTGTGTGTCTGGAAGCTGTGACAACCCTAAGTAAAGGAATGAGTCACTTCTTTAAATTCCAGACAAGACATATGAAGTAACAGGAGCTCTTCCTATATGAGTTCAGCCTGAAGCTGTAGTCATAGGAGAAAGGGAACCAATTAGGAACCCAATATGAATTCGTGACATACAGTTTTATTGGAAAAGAATATTGGGTTTGGAAATCAGATACAATAGCTGCTCCTCCCTTGCTCCTATGGATGAGAATGGGTATTATGCCTACCAACTCGTTACTATTATTATATCCTTTTTTTGTCTGGGCAATAGACCTTTCTACCTATTTCTACCATAAGGATCTTCGTGCTACCTTATGACCCTTCAGAGTCTGTTGGATATTTTATTCAGGATGCTCATAAGTAAGGTTTAAGGCTGTATTGCCATGTAGCAAACTCATACAACGATTGGCCACATCCTCCCTTTCCAAATAAAGGGTGCAGTGCTATAAACCCAAAGGCCAGGGGCATTACTGATCAGTTTTCCCAAGGGAGTTTCTTCAAATTTCAAAATCGACTTTGGCCTTGTTGATCAGTCCATCCCAAAGTAATGCTGATGAAACAGTAATACCTCACCAGCATTTAGTCTGTATGTAATTTAGTACAATTTACAAAGTTGTATTCATGCTGGAAACCCTCATCTTAACCCATACACACAATAGCCTGCATGGGGGGTTAGGGAACGTGTAGCTGCCATGTTTGGGTCAGGAAGCTTACCCACATTTATGCAGGCCCTGGCTGCAGTAGGTCCTGCCCCAGAAAGGTCTGTGGAATGGTCTCTCTGTGGATTTGGGGGCAGAAACAGGTGTTAACATTTGATTCCCCGTCTGCAGACAGGGTTTTTCATCCTGAACCAAGCACTCTGGAAGTCAGAATTTAGCCCATAGTAAACTCATTAGGTGGAATTATGGGTAAAATTCAAGTAAATGAAGCTGGCTAGCGCTAGCTTTTCCTCTACACCCAAACAGAGGGATCAAAGAGCACTATCCCTCTAGATCTTCTAGCCCTGGGGCTTACATCAGAAAATTACTTTATGATAAAATATGCCACTAAAATAAGAGCTAGTGGGGACATAGCATGGCCTAGAGTCAGTAGACCTGGGTTCTAGGCTCAGCTATTCCCGCTGACCTGCTGAGTAACCTCTGCTAAGCCACTTCACCCCTCTCTCTCTCTGGCTGTTTCCCCTCACACCCTGGGCCCGTCTTGTCTATTTAGATTGTAAGCTTGTCTTGTGTTTGTATAATATACAGTGTATGGTATAATATATACTATACTATAATATATAATAAAATATAAGCCAGTGTCATTTTCCCAAGTGCCACCGTCAATACTTACAATTTTCATGGGCAAAATTGAGTCATCTATGAGGTACAGGATCTCAAGAACCATGTTTCTGATGGTGAAGAGTAGCAAGAGCTTGAAAATACTGGAGATGATTATTGTCCACCATCTTCTTCCATGTACAGTGGTTTACACCAATTGCGAAGTGATTTGATCCCCATAGTGATCTGATAGCATTTTGCATAAGGTGGCAAATCAGGCCCACCCTGCTAAGGAGAGGGAGTGTTTTTTCTTGTTCTGCCAGTTATTATTTCATTTCATGAGAAAAAACTTCCCATGCCTCGCCCAAACTGAAGTCTAGGTTTCTGCTCTTACAAACAGTGGGGTTGTCAGCTGGCCGTTAAACTGCTGGGTCTGGTTCCAGAACCCCCCTTCCCACCCGCCCCATTTAGGAAACTCTGGATGCTTATTCCAAATCATCACACCATATCATTTAACAATGTTTGGCAAGTTTTATTTATTAAATATTTTCCAACAAAAGCCTGTAAGGCAACAGAAGAGTAAAGCGTAAAATACATTTGACTTAATTGGCAGCAACAGACTGCATGCGTCAGAAGGAATTAACCTCCAATAAAGCGGGATGTGCAGGAAACACAATGTACTCTTTTGATATGGTATTTCAAAGCTACCATTTCCTGGAACAGAGGCAGATACACAGGTTGGCTGAGACTGGGAAATGCTATCAGTCTCCAAAGCTCTCACACACATACACTTTTAGGAGTCAAACGAGAAAATTGAACATTCTGTCACTGCATCACTGTCATTATGCGCAATGTACTTTGTAATGATTTTCTCAGCATCTGAATCTAAGTCAGACGGAACAAAGTTGGGGTTTCCCCCTCCTCTTCCTCTGCTTCAACCACAACATCCTTGCTCCATCTGTGCTCTGAATCTCAATGCCATTAAACCTGATGATCCCAGTGACAGGAATGTCACAAAGACATTCTCCTGGACCAATATAACTCCCACCCAAGAACTTATGGGTGGGAATTTTAAATGCACCTAAGGGAGACAGGAGCAAAGTCTCCTTGAAAATGGGACTTTCAAAACTCCCACCCCAGGGGAATGAATACCAATGTTTGAAACCTATTGAGAGGTAGTTTAGCAGAGAAAGGATTTCATTGCATGTTATTTTGGAGGCAATGCAGGATGGGGGTAGTGGCAGCATCTGGCGGCAATAAACGAAGGAAATAAAAAAATCTTATCCTGGTTTTAAGACTCATTTCACTATGCTGTGTACACTACACAGTCTAATTTTTCATGGTTAAAAAAACTAAGAACATTGCAAACCTAGACAGGATAAATATCCTGTTGTGAATGCCATAATAAAAATGAGCTCTTAGATAGCACCTTTGATACAAGGATTTCCCAACCCTTTACCAATGTTAATTGACACTCCTGCAGAGTCAGCAAGAATTACAAATGGTAAACCGAGGCAAGCAGAAAGACTAGGGCTCCGTGGAAGTCGTTGGGAGCAGAAATGGGCCAAATCACTCAGTGAGATTGCCATTTGGAAAACTGAACCTGTGTCTTGATGTGTCAGTTTGTTTTCATTTGAAATAAAAATGTGTAAGAATAAAATAATAAAGATGAGAAGGTGGCAACTCAAGCAGACCCCATAACACCAAACACCTGGAGGGTGGATCCTCAACTGATATAAGTTGTCCTGGCTCCCCCAGGGAAGATGCTCAGCTGCGGTAAATTGCCATAGCTCTGTTGATTTCAGTGGCGTTATGACAGTTCAAACCAGTAGAAGATGCGCCCGTTGTAGGCTCTGGCTGTAAGGAGGGTTCGCCACAATGGCAATCTTTGTTAGGAGGCTTACGTCATCATCACATGCTGATCATTGACCAGGATTCTGGGACACCAGTAAGTGTCAATACTTCAAATTGGAAAGATTAATTACTTTAAAAGAAATATAAATAAGCAGTTTAAAGAGAGATGGTTGTGGACTAATGATCATTAACTGCTCTACATTAAGGCTGCGGCTGTTTAATGAGAATAAATAATGGGTGATGTGTCAGCTTGGAAAGCAAGTGATAAAATCCTCATATGCGAGCAGGCTGCCTCCTCTTCTCGCTGATGCAACCCTCATTTTTTATGCTCTCTCCATGACCTACATCTTCATACCCTTCAGTCTCTCTCCCTCCCTCCCTCCGCCAAATGTCCTTTCGTGTCTCGGAGCTCATTTCTGCCAGTGCTTCCCTCCAAATGTGCTTTATTCGCTGCCTTCTTGAAAACAGAGTGCTTTTCTTTGTCATTATTTTCAGTGCCGCTCTGCCAGATCATCATCATTGGCTTCCTTCAGAGCTCACTTTTAATCCCTTTTCTAATTGCGTTCCTGCCATAATCACAAAACACTCCTCCACAAATGTTCTTCATTTGCGCGCACTCTCTCTCTCTCTCACCTACCTTTACCTTGTCAGCAGTCTGGGGTTTGTTCTTCATTTATCTTCTTGAAATAGGTCTAGTTTTGGTACATAAAGATCATAACAGGGAAAGGGAGAACTATAAGAGACATTTGAGTACACAAACAACAGTGCAGAAGGCTCCATTAAAAAGACATTGGGTGAAATCTTGGCCCCTGTGAAGTCAGGGGCAAGTCTCCCATTGTCTTCAATGGAGTCAGGATTTCAACCATTATATATAGCTAAACTTTAAAAGCCAGATTGGAATCGTCCATCACATGGATACATGTGGGGGCACATAAGAAGTCTTCTCTCTGACCCGCCACCAAATGATTGCATAGGTCACCTAAAGGCCAGTCAAAACAGCAGAGCAGGGATTGCTCTTCCCTTGTAGAGCAAATCACCTGTAAAGGGCCAGAAAGGCATCAGGGCCATCCTGCCATGCAATGGTCCACCGACCAAGGCCAGCACAATACAGGACAAACCCATGCTGGACAAGTGGCTGCTACAGAATTCACCTACCTTCTGAGCACCAAACAACCAAGGGAGTTGTGTTTCCTGGGGCGCAAATGGTATCCGAGTGTTAATGCGGTTCCCATGCTTCCCACCACATAGAGCTTTGTGCCATTTGCACAATCGCGCCCTCAAAATTTGTAAGACTCATAATAGGTTCCAGAACAATGAGCAAATGTCCTCAACACCTAATGTGCCTTTCATTCCCTCAGAACCTGCCTCCAGAGTTGCTTGTTAGAACCCTGCCACTCCCCAGGTGCCCAATTCTGATCTCATTTTAGTAGCCCCATTGACTTTCCTGGAGTAATGTGGTTTCGGAATGTATTATCTGTTGTCTGCTGTTTTCTAGCAAAACTCTCTATTCTTAAAATAGTAGGCTGTCTCTTACTGGCATCCAAGTGACAACAATACCTTGTACTTCTATAGCATAAGTCACCCGAGGATCTCAAAACATTTTCCAAATATCAGCGGCGTTATCCTTGTTTGACAAATGGGGGAAACAAAGCACAGAAAGTTTAAGGGGCTGCTCCTCAGTGGCTGCAAACTGGTATTGAAAGCAATGGAGGTTGCACAAGCTAAGGCTTTGGTCCTAAATGACAGAGTAGCTCAGTAATACAAGTGAGAACAAAGTCCTGGAGCGTAGTCCGGTCTCCATGGACGTCAATGTCAAAACTCCATGCAATCTTCATCTGTTGTGGGGAACATTGCCTAGTGGTCAGGGATTAGGCCCTATGGGAGCGTGGTAAGGGGAGCCCAGGACCTTGCACTACACTGGGCTCCGGCCCAGGGACTTGTGTGGCCTACCAAAGGGTCTGACACAAAGGAGAACCTTAAGACTGCCCTCCTTACGCCACTTCTTACAACTTCTCCAGTGTCCAAAGTTCACAGTCTGTAACTGGAAAATGTGGAAGGGGGTTAGTTCACCACTTGACACTTCTTCACGGCCAGGCATGGCATGGTGGCACTCTTCCTCTTGGAGCGGCAGTTGTTTCCTCTCATGCCAGGTCAGGTCAGTTCCAAGTCTCTCTCCTTCTGGGATAGTCCATAAACAAAACAAGGGCAATTAACACAAACAAATTGAGTCAGTATTTGAGAGGGGGAAATGCTTCCCTGTCACGGTGTATCAGAAGCAGGTCCCCCTTCCCTCTGGGAGGGACCTTCAGGCAGTTGTTAATAGGAGAGATTCTGCTTTCCCTCAGGAGCTGTAAGGTAAAGGTCCTTTCTTTTCCCTGCCCACAAATGAGCTGCTCTGCTCCCTTTTAACTCCTCCTCCAGTCTGAATCTCTTACAGGTGTGTGTGGTGGGGGAGGGCTGGCTGAGCCCAGAGCATCTCTTTAACCCTTTGTTGCCCAGTGTGGGGTTTGTATACCTTCTCACACTCCCACAGATTTCAGCAGGGCCAGCTTTTACCCTTAGTCCATTGACTACTCTAGTCTAATGGAGGAATTTGTAGAGCACCCATCTCTGTAATAGCTATAGATGGGCGGGAAATGGTTCCTCTCTCCATCAAATATTTTAGAGAATTCAAAAACGTTGACCATCCCAAATGGGGACAAAATCATTAATCTCAACAAAATTTGTGAATTAAAAAACGGAGGGGGGGGGGAAATCAGGTCAGGTCAAGCAAAATTTTTCATTTAGATTTCAACTTTTTCTTTCTTTCAGTACAATTAGCTTAATTTTTTTTTTAAAGTCACTTTGAACTGTAACATTGGAATTTTTCATATTGAACATTTTAAATTTTGTTAGACACTTTTTAAAAGAATCCCTCACTTTCAAATTAGGAGATTTGTCAAAACTGACCCTGTTCCCTATTTTGGAAATGGTTTCAGTTTTGAACGGGTATTTTTCAAGAAAAAATGATTAATCAAAAAATTCCCATCCAACCCTAGTGTTTCAAAGCATCACTCATATATTAACGCTTTCTATTATAAGCCTAAAAAATCAACCTCTTACATCTTGTGTTGTTTTGTCATACCAGTTATTCTCATAGGTCACATAAAAAAAAGATCTAGAGGTCATTTGGTACATCACTACCAAATCTTAGTTACGCAGATTCTCAGTTCTCCCCAAAGGGTTTTATTGTGTAATGGTTATTTTCACACCATGGTTTCTATACTTCCTTGTAATTAGTAGTTCCTGGCTTCAATTTTAGCTCTGTGTTGATGTAGTCCTCTAATTGTACATAGAGGGCCAAACATATATGTTTTTAACATGTAGCTGTTCTCTAGAAGTGCTAATCACTGCAATATCTTGGTACTCTGAAGGATCTCGTCCTTGTTTCCACTAAGGTCAATGGGCGTCTTGCCATTGATTCAATGACAGTGGGATTGGCCTTACATTGTGTGCATCTTTGCTTGCACACATCAAAAAAAGACATGGTCATGAGCCTCTAGTTATGCTGCTTATAGAACTTCCATTGACTCTAACAGAGAGCAACTTGTGATGCGGTGGAGGAATTGGAACCTCCTTTGTGCAGATGAGTCCAGCGCCACAGTGTCCCCTTGGAAAACCCACAGGCAGTTGCTTTGGGGGAAGGAATCTCTGTGGGGAACCCAACGTGAAGCTCTAAACACATTAGTCTATCGGGGGGATTGGATACATGGGATACATGCTACAGGAGTTCAGCCTGGTCATTGGGAGCCCTGAGGACACAAAGTGAGGCTCCAAGACCATATTATTTTTATCTCCAGATTTCCATGGGGCCAGAGTGGGAGGAGATGCATCCTTCTGCCACCACCCCTGTGCTACCCACTCCTCCCCCGATCTGAGTCCCCCTCTTCCTTCAGCAAAGCTCCTGGGCCACCAGGAGAGGACTCCATGGTTTCTAGAGCAAGGGATACCATGCTGTGAAGGTTGTTGATCCATGTTTCCATGTGGTAGGTGTGCAGAGACTCCTGCCCATGCATTTTTCTAGGGGGCATGATCTGGGGCAGTGGGTGTTTGTACCCCACTGGTCACAGGCCTAGCTTTCCAGACACAAACTCTGAAGTCACTTTGGAAAATGAGGCCCACAACATGCGACATTTTTCTTTCTTTCTTTCTCTTTCTTTCTTTTACACTTTTAAGGACGTTCTGAAAAAAAAAGAGAACCGAAGCATGTTTTTCTCCATTACCATAAAGAGGGCTTGTGAGTGCATGGTATTGGTATCCAAAAGCTATTAAACTCCTTAGTGATGTGAAACAGATGGAAAATAAGACAAAAGAATTCACAACTCATGTTAGACTGAATTGAATTCCTTTAATTTCACACAATGAATAACATATGAATAGGATTAACTTTTTTTTCTTTTCTTTTCTTTTTTTTTTCTTTTTTTTTCTTTTTTTTTTAGTTAAGTGCTCTACACTGTGCTAACCAGACTTGGTAGCCAAAAGACTGAGCTTTGTTTTAGAAAAAAATGTTTAAAAACCAACATCTAAGATCATGAAGGAGCATGACATTAAAGCATGCCAGATGTATCTAAGCCTCAAATAACACCAAGTCCATATCCATTTTTAAATGTACAAAAATGCTTCATGAATAAAAACTGTTACAAAAAGAACATTTCAAACAATGTACAAGGTTTTTTTCTCTTGCCTCTATATTCAATAAAATACAAATACATTTTTTTTGCTCTAAAATATGTTTACATACAATCAAAGTAGAACATGCAAATTACACTTTAAAAAAGGCTTTTAAAAACCACTTATGAATACAAACTAAAAATTAGCCAGCACGACTTATAGAACAATCTTGTGCCCCATTCGTTTGAATTTTTTTTTAATTTTTTGAAATACAGTATATACATATTTAACACTTCATGTGCATTTATTATTTAAGAAATAGCTTAAAGAAAAAGAAAAAAGTAAAACAAACCAACATGGGATTGAACTGCTTTCCCCATGTTGTCCAATTGGCAGCTTTTTTATGGTTTTACCATTTTGTTCTTTTTTTCCCCTTTTTTAGTGTTTTATACAACCTAGAGAGGCGTCTTTAGGTTTAGGTTTCTCTTGTTTAAATGTGCTTCTAATTGTCTCAGAACTGCTGCACCTCATATTTTGGATGATGCTAGAAGGAAGAAGTATCACAAAGGCATGATCGGGGTCACCCCAATTCAGAAAAAGCATCCCTTTAAGGAGGATAGTGCTTAAACACATGCTTAAGTGATTTCCTGAGTTGGGGGCTGTGAAAAGAAGAGTTAGGGAGATCCTTGTGTATAGAATAATAATCATTATTATATATTTGTATTACTGTAGCACCTACGACCCCTCTGTCTTGGATCAGGGCCCCATTGTGCCCAGCTTAGTACAACCAATACAAACACAATGAATAGTCCAAAACACTGATGGAAAATGGAGAATTATGGACCATGCTGTAGGATCCCCTAGTATTTATTATTATTAGTGTTGCTGTTGTTTATTTCTACAGTGCCCGAAAGCATGCAAGGTGCTTCACGCAACATTTAGTATTGGAAGGGCTCAAGAAACTGCTTCCCCTCCCCGCTCCCAACTGTCCCCTTTCCTTGCTTTATATAGTCAGTCCTTGGAAATATGTTCTGAGAATTTAGGCAGTTCCTCAGTAAATCTTAATAGTGGTAGGGAGAAAAAAAATCAAAAAGCTCATTACTGGAATAATGTTGGGTAATAAACTTCAGGAGTGGGATTTTAGCCTTAAGCCCTAAAACTAAATCCTTTATGACCTGCATGTAGTACATCACCTTATAATATTATTCTGTCAGCAACTTGCCTATCATCTTTATAGACTATGCAACATGCAGAACACAAATTCTGAGTGCCACCTAGCAACATTTTCTGCCTGCTTTCATACAAATTAGCATGCTAATCATCCACCAGCCAATATTGGTTGTGCGGTGCTGTTGTTTGGACAAACAGCCAATGCTGGATCAGAGCATCCTTGCTTCCTACCATGTTCCATTGCAAGCTCTTTGCGACGAAGAAACAAATCCTCAGTCATGCTAGTTAAAGATCACTTGACCTAGATGGTGTATTACTGTAAAGTCTTTGGAAGCTACTGTTTGGATACCTGCTGTTGATTCCTAATTGTGCCCTTATTCCTATGTGAAACACTGCAGGGAAGAGGGGGAAGGAGGCGGTAGTGGCGGAATGTAGGTGCTTGTAAGCATTCTGCCTGTGGGCAGCATACTGTATATTTCCTTCAGTTGTTAGCAAGCGTGTGATGGGGCAGGGTTCCGGTCACCCCCTCAACCCCCTAGTTCTGCCCTCTTGGGGGACATGAAGCACTGAGTTGGCTCCATAGTCTAGTGCTCAGGGAGAACTAGCGCTGCATTATGTCTGGATGTTGTGTGGGAGGTGTCTATGTGTATGGGGGACAGCTCACCAGCGCACCTCTGTAGGGACAGCCAAAATTCAGAACACAAATTCAGCCCTTGGAGATACATGGACAGCTCTGATGATCTTCAATGGGATCCACATGTGGCATCCAAGGATGGAATTTGGCCCTTTGAGACCTTTTCTCCACCCGCTACACATGCAACCCTCTGTTATGCTAATGGGGAAACAGAACATTTGAGTATGAATCTAGGATCCGTCAATGCTGGGATTAGTTTCCATTTACAGTCTACCTGGAAAACAAGAACACACTTTTCTTATGAATTTAAAGAGACACTGTCAACGTTTTAGGTCAAAGGGAGAGAAAAAAAATAGTTCCTTTAAAAACTAAATACCAATAAAGTTGCTTACTGGCGCAGGGGGGGAGGATTTAAACATTTCTCTGCAGTACCAAAACTTCAACCAGCAACACTGCGATAGTTCACGAGGACCAGAAAGCAAAACCGATGGTAACAGAATGAGAAACTGACCAGTCTTCTCCAAAACTGTGTGAATTGCAAAGGAAATAAGAATAATAATAATTAAAAAAACCCCACAAAAAAACCACAAAAAGCAAATTGGTAGAATAAATGGTGCAAAAACAAATTAGGAACAGAATCCTATGGTCCCTCTCATTGGTTTTAATGAGACTTTTAACTGAGTTAAGACCACAAAATTTGTCCCTAGATTTAAAAAAAAAATGCGTTCAGTTTGAGTAACCTAAGGTGCTATAACAGAAGTAAGAAAAGAAATCAATCTTTAAGAAGAATGAGCTTTATGTTTACAGTGTCCCTTTAACACCATAGTCTTGATATGATTTTGTAAATAAAGAACAGAAAAGAAACACTTTCTTTTTTTTTGGAGAACTAATATTTTTATTTCGTTATTTAGTGTCATGCGATTTGAAATTTCCTTGGCAACAAGCCACATCAAAGATTTCTCAAACAAGGGAATCATTTAATAATTCCACTTTCCACTCCCTCGCTGGAATTTCCCTCACTTCCTCTTTTAACATTAATCTTGCCATGCCAGGTGTTCAGAATCTTGGAGGAATTAAAATAAAATAAAATCAAGTTGAAAGTTCCTGTTTTAAAATTTCAACAACTGACTTTTAAAAAGTTTTATTACTGCAATGGACTAGCTTTCATCTTCAGTCTTAGTTTTGCTTACTGGTTTTAACTGGGCTATGGACATTGAGATCAGCTATTTTATCCAAACTAAAATCAATGGCTAAAGTACAACTCGAAGGAGAAATTTACAATTTAAACTGACCATTTAAAGAGACGATTTGTCACACACAGTTTGCATCCATGCAGACTGATAGCTTTGTAATTACATTATGTACAAAAAAAACTTTTTAGTTTATTAAGGCAACCACAACTTGGAGAACTTGTCCAAAGTGGCATTAATACAATTGCAGTGGTGCTACCCTTTGAACATTATTTTTATTTTTCAGATAAGAACACTTATTCCTTTTTTGTCTTACGAAGTAATTGCCGAGAAATAACCTACTTCTTCATATGGTTTTATTTTCTGTAATTTTTAAACAACCTACTTTTGCTATTTTCTTTTTAAACAACATACCAAGGCATTGCTACACAGTTCTGATCCAATCCCACAAACATTCTGCACCTGGGATTCCCACTGACTTCACTGGGAGTTCCTGGTGATGAGAATGAGCAGGATTGGGCCCTCCCCCGTTCCTCATTTTTGGTGATTTTATCCATATTGTACAGTATTTTCTATTCCCCAGAAGTTTCTTGCTGTTCTTTACTGCTATATACTGAGCATGAAAACAACTTGGTGACTGGTGACCCCTTTGTTAACATGCCACTGGGAATGACAAGTTGCTTAACAGAAAGGTGCTACCATTACTGAATATCCATGTACACCTTATTTTAAAACATGTTGCTATTCCATCATTCCTCAGGATAGCACTCGGAATGAGCATGTGTGTGCATGTAAGGCTGTATTTGTGTATTGCCTATATTGCAGCTAGTCCTTGTAAGTAGGCAAATAACTGAGAAAAAAATGTATAGTTAGAGTAAGATTCAGGCCATTTGGGATTATGATGTCCCCAAAGCCCAGCAGGTTTATAAAACTGAAAAAATTAAATGAATTCAAACAGATCATAACAGAGAGCACAGTTGAGGAATTTACATTTTTTTTTTACAGTGAGTTCTACTATGGCATAGCTATTCGTAGTTGTGCCTGACCCACCAAATAAAATCAAAGTCGAGTATGCAGCTCTAATGATGATTTTCAGTTGTGTACTGAGAAGACAGCCTTCCACTCGCAAGATATGAGAACAGCAATGCTGAGATGCTGATTTGTTTTGGACACTCTGCAAAATGGATGGTCGCGTTAACTTTGAAATTCCCCCACCCACACCCTGCTCCTTTCCCCCTTTTCCTACGGGCTAGTGCCAAAGATGACGATGATGATGATTATTGGTCCATCCTATCTGAACGGTTATGGCTGCCATGCTACTGAAAAGGAGAGTGACTCTGATGTTGCTTCGGGTGTCAAGCAGAACCTACACCCCTTACACACTTCAGTGTGTCGGTCATGAAGTGCTCAGCACACGATACTGGCGTTCCATGGGATGTCTCTGTACTAGGGAAAAATGTCACTTTCACTTCCTCTTGCTTTCCGGTGCCTTTTCACTTTCACTTCCTCCTCCTCCTCCTGATGCTGCTGCAGATGCGGTTTGTTTTTCCGCTTTCCAACTCGTGGTGTCCGGGACAGGGGTGGGGGTGGAGGAGGAGGCGGCGGGGGAGGAGGGGGAAGCGGTGATGTCTCTCGAGCCATGTTTATTACAGCCTCAATGGTGGCCATGACTGTATCGTGACTGGCTGTTTGCTCCAGTATTAAAGGGTTCAATGTGGGTCTCTGACCTCGTTTGCTGGGAAGGTCAACGCATTTTTCCAGCACTGGCATTTGGTCTCTGGAGTCTTCATCAAATGAGAAAGGTTGCTTCCGGGGACGCCCTCTCCTCTTCTTTACGAAGTTATTGCCCGTTTTTGATTGTCTCTGCAGCCGCTTGGCTTTCAGGATTTTGTTCACGTGATCCAAGTTCTTTTTGGTGGACAGGATCTTGGTGTAGTTGCACATCTTGCGCACCTCACACTGGATTGCTTCGATTTCCCGACGCTTGAATCTCTTTTTCAGTGGTGAGCTGGCTGTGGGGAGAAAGGGAGAGAAACATCCATTGTTAAAACCAAACGGAATGAAAACTGTCTCCCTCCTACCACCTTTAGGAAGGTGAAAAGCTGGTGTTTTTTGAACGTTTAATAGGGCAGAATGAAACCATTAATAGTAATAGATGATGATAAATAATGACAGAAAGATGGAAACCTACATAGAAAAAGCAATTAACAAAAAAAGAAGACGACAGGATTATTTCTTATAGTGGCAAAATCAGCCATGGAAGAACAATTGTTATAATCTTTATTGCCAGTTTAGATAAAAGACTTTAGGACCCCGACTACATAACAATCCTCAAAGATCTATCTATCTTCGTGTCCTCTCTGGAGCAACCTGTAGTTGCTAACCTGCTTTTCATTCCTTTTGCCTAATGACTTGTGAAACTCCAAAGCAATAAAGACTTCACTACAGCATGTTTTACAATGAGCTTGATTTAACCCCACTGTTGTATGGGACTGCCACAAAGGGGCCTGCTCTCTGTCCCTGCTCCGATGTCTTCCCGTGGTGTTGGAGGACATGGTAGTGAAGAGATGCCACACTGATTTAATGTACTAGCTGTCAACCTTGGTAGGACTGGTCACCAATCTGGCATACGTCACAAAATCTGCACACTTGATGGCTTCACCCTGCCCTTTAATGGTCACTGCAGTATCCATTGCAGTTGAGAAGTGACAGGAATCAGTTGTAATGACTATAAAAGAGACTCATTATTGAAGCCAGTGGACATAGACTCTGTGGTTCTCTCTAGCTCCCAGATTCACTAACACAGCTTGTGCTCCTTAAAACCACCACCTTAAGCACTGACCTGAACTAATCAGTCATAAAATTGATAGCTGTCTACACAACAGTCACACTGGAAAAGTCGGAGTCAACAACAGTTGCCACAATGCAGTATCAGTAAACGCCTACACTTAGAGAGAATATAACTAATCTCTCAGATACCAGAGCAGTAACGGTGAGTAAATACAGTCTCTTTAATGTGAATCACTGTAGATTTTTTGTAAGTTACATTCTGTAATATCTGGTGGATGGGAGAAACTCAAAAACCATTTATAAGTAAGTAAAATCAGAGAAGCATCCAAAACACCTCATTAAAACACCTTTTCTCAGAATGCTTCAGCACTAGTTTTCTGGGCAGAACAAAGACGTGAATGTGCATATGCAAAATTTATTCATTGCAAAAAAAACCAACCAACCTAAAACTTACCAGAATTTCTAATATTAGTACTCAGGTGCAAGACTGTCATTCAGTTCCCCTACTATACTTTTTTTTCTAGGACAGATTGAGAACTATATTGAAAGGAAAGGGGGAGGGATAGCTCATTGGTTTGAGCATTGGCCTGCTAAAGCCAGGGTTGTGAATTCAATCCTTGAGGGGGCCATTTAGGGATCTGGGGCAAAAATTGGGGATTGGTCCTGCTTTGAGCAGCAGGTTGGACTAGATGACCTACTAAGGTCCCTTCCACCCCTGATATTCTATGATTCTATGCTATGAACAATGATTCAGTGGTTGGGATTCTAGATTAGCACTCTAGAGACTTGAGCACAAGTATCTCCTGTGCTAAAGACCTTGGACAAATCACTTTGGGCCAACTTTCTAAAGGTTTTAGACAACTGAAGATGCAGATAGGTGCCTAATAGGATTTTCACAAGCACTAACTCCCATTAAAATCAATGAATGCCTAGGTGCTTTTGAAAATCCCTCTAGGCCCATATCTAGTAAAATGGGGGTAAAAGAACTTCCCCACCTAACCGGGGTGTTGTGAAGATATATACATTTAAAAGGTTGTGAGGTGCCCAAAGATTACCATAAGTACCTATGATGGAAGATATTGTTTTAATATTGAATTTCTATTGGATTGTACAGAATTTTGCCCTTACAAAATTAAGCATTTTTTTTAAACTGGCACAAATAATGTTAATTTCAAAATCAGGAAAATGTTGTTTGTAGACTTAAAAATATAGTAATAATAGTACCAATAATCCTAGGGCTAAATTCTGCGTTCACTTGAATGGGATTCTTGGCATTAGTAGGATTGCATGGGTCGCATATAACACCAGAATTTATGTAGTGACACTTTCTGTTTTGTAATGGTCTGTGCAAACATGAGCCAATTAGTCCAAATGACATCTTGGTGAACTAGGTAAGTATTATTAACTCAGTCTTGGGGAAGTTAAGACCCGCAGAGTCATAAGAACATAAGAACATAAGAAAGGCTGTACTGGGTCAGACCAAAGGTCCATCCAGCCCAGTATCCTGTCCACCGACAGTGGCCAATGCCAGGTGACCCGGAGTGAGTGGACCCAACAGGTAATGATCATGTGATCTCTCTCCTGCCATCCAGAGTCTGGTTCTGATCTCTCTAACACTGGTTTTATGATGACTTATCTCCATTGACTGCAAGGTTGTTAGGGCCTGATGCAAGGTTTATTGCAGGTAATGGAAAAATTCCCAAGCCCTTACTCTTAATTCAGACCACTGTAGCTTAGATCAGAATCTAAGACTGTAGTTAAATCACTTGCCCAAGATCACACAGTGAGTCATTGTCCGAGCTGGGAACAGAAGTCAGCAGTTCCTGGCTCCCAGTCCTTTGCTTAGGACGCTAGACCTTTGATGTCTTTCTTAAATTGTTTAATTGTTCTTCACTGGATGGGGGCTTCGGTTCACAGTTCATAACTTGCTCACAGGTTATGAGTAAGTGACTATCCTTTTGTGAATGAAACAGAATGTATTGATTAAACTACGGAAATAATGTGGATTTCCTATTACTCCTAACTATCTGTTCTGCACTAACAGAAAAGAAATGAGAGAATTCAGGATTTTGTAGTAAAGAATAAAATATATCCCTAAATTAACCTCGGTCCATTTCTACTTGCAAACTTAATTTACACCTGACTGTCAAGCAGTCACTTGGGTTTCAAATCCTGGAAGTTTCAAAAGCAGCCAAGATTTATAGAAAGGTTCACTTGGGGGTTATCACTCCCTTTGTGGATAACAGCCCAATCCTTCTAGCGGTAGTTTAAAATAAAGTTCTATTTTAACATTTTCTGTAGATAACCAGGAACAGTCAAGTGTCAGAAAACACTACTTGCTTGCTCTGGGATACACCAATTTCAGAGTAGAAAACTCATTCATTGTCTTTCCCCTTTGGTGAACATAAATTATTGGCTCATATAGCACCAGGTTGCTTGGATTCCACAAAGAGCTTGCATAAACAAACCCAAGTTACAATGCAAGAAGTAGGAGTGAGTCATAAACAAAACACAGACATATGCTCTCATATAAATAAAGACCTGGATGGCCAACTTCCCAAAGTCTGGTTTTCATTAATTACAAAACAAAATATATTTTCCATATGTAGCCCTCTCTCCTCTCCGACCCCGCCCCCCCCAAAAAAAAATCACTGACAGTTTGTGACTCACAGAGGAGGAAGAAAAAAGGAATGCAGTCATTTTGGTAACAAATACAGAAAGGCTGGAAATGAAATATCCAAACTGCTAGGGAAAATCCAATTAGTTGCACTAAATTCCCTGCAAGTATTTTGGTCACTCCTAAAAAGTGTAGATTAAGTGTTCTCAGGTTGTGTGCTGGTAAGAGACTGGTTTTTATTTCCTAGCCTGATCACATGGTCTGGGACATAGTCACATCCCTGTCACATGGCAAGAGTCACTGTCAAACCCTTTGTCAACTGTCAACTGACTCCCATGGCTATTGTTACATCTTCCAGTATTGCCAACCCCAAGCATTTAAAACTCATGAGATTGGCTTTAAAATCTTTTACAAAAAATAAATGTGGGGTTCTTTTTATTTGCTTTTTTTTAAAAAGAATTGTTTTCTGGATGCACTCAGGTCACATTTTCAAGCAATTCTCTGCAACCATGAGGGTAGAAACTTAAACTTCAAAAAGAAAAGAAAAGCTGAGATTCTCATGTAAGCAAGTAACCACAGAAGGTGTGGATTTAAAAACACACACCAGATATTGCAAAATTTGAGACAAAATTGCAAAGAGTTGGCCACACTCTCTTCCCTTTCTTTTCATAGACTCATAGACCTTAAGGTGAGAAAGGAACATCGTGATCATCCAAGTCTGACCTCCTGCACATTGCATGCCACAGAACCTCACTCACTCCTGAAATACACCCCCCAGCCCCTTGCTGAGTTACTGAAGTCCTCAAATCATGGTTTAAAGACTTTATGTTACAGAGAATTCACTATTTACTCTAGTGTAAACCTGCAAGTCACCCATGCCCCATGCTGCAGAGGAAGGTGAAAAAACCCCAAGATCTCAGCCAATCTGGACCTGGGGGAAAATTCCTTCCTGATCCCAAATATGGCAATCAGTTAGACCCTGAGCATGTGGGCAAGACACACCAGGCAGATACCTGAAAAAGAATTCTCTGTACCAATTCAGAGCCCTCCCCATCTAGTATCCTGACTCCAGTAGTTGGGGATTTTTGCCACTACCAGTCGCTGATGGGCCACATGACTTTGTAGCCAGTCCCATCATGCCATCCCCTCCATAAACTTAACAAGCTCAGTCTTGAAGCCAGTTAGGTATTTTTGCCCCCACTGCTCTCCTTGGAAGGCCGTTCCAGAACTTCAGTCCTCTGATGGTTAGAAACCCTTTGTCTAATTTTGAGCCTAAACTTGTTGATGGCCAGTTTATAGCCATTTGTTCTTGTGACCACATTGGCGTGTAACTTAAATAACTCCTCTTCCTCTCTAGTATTTATCCCTCTGATGTATTTATAGAGAGCAATCATATCTCCCCTCAGCCTTCTTTTGATTAGGCAAAACATGCCAAGCTCTTTGAGTCTCCTCTCATAACGTAGGTTTTCCATTCCTTGGATCATCCCAGTAGCCCTTCTCTGCACCTCTTCCAGTTTGAATCCCTGCTCCCCCAAAATCAAATTAAAATAAAACAGCAACCAAAGCTCTCTGAGGATTATAATGCTTCTTATCAGCTATCTGCCAATAACTGCTATTGCTGTGCCCCAGTGACTTTCTGATCATCCCACATTTATTTTTCTCAAAACAGTTGCTTTTGAAGTGGGCCGTTCTGCCACTGAGGTGAATTTTTCCCCCCTTAATGAGTGGGTGGACATGTGATATGGCTATTAACTCTTATCAGCAGCATTCTGGATATCCTCCAGAAGCTTAGATCTGGTGTCTTCCTTGGATTTGTTTAGATACCTTTTCTTCTTCCTCATGTATAACTAACTCCCAGGCAGTCTGACCTTGGAATGGACTGTTAAATTGGCAAGTTGCCAGCCGCTTTCTGTTGGATTCTACCATTTTTTCTCACTTCCAAGTGTTTGGCATGCCTGTTAGAGTACTGTACTCTTTTACTATTTCAGGAAGCCAGTCAGATGTTGACATGAATGTTTTTGCCCTTCTACTCTTGAAGCTTCTAAAGTGGTATTCCTAATAAAACACTTTGTGCAGGAGGTCAGACTAGATGAGCATGATGGTGCCTTCTGACCGTAAAGTCTATTAGTCTATGAGGTGTGCGGTGATATTTTATCAATTATAAGTAGGCATCTCTTGAATATACCAGGCCTATGAGGTAAATAGGATGGGTCTTTAACAAAACTTTTAAAAGCTTTAAAAAGGTTCAGCGCATAGGATGGTTGGCTTGTATTGAATCTGTACTGGTTCACCTAGCTGTAATCTTTGAGCCACATTGTTGGGGAGCATCAGGGCCATTTGATTGCACATAGGATTTAATGAGGTGTGCTTGTGCTGATATATCAAAGAGAATTGTCAAAAGGAGCCACTTATGGACTGAGGACCATTATGTGTTATTAAGTCATCTGGAAGCTCTCAGTGAGCAAACTGCCATGTACAATGTATTCTTATATTCCTACTTGACATGTTGTACCGTGGTTAAATGTAATAAGAGTTAAATCTTTATATTTATTATTATAATTTGTTATTTGTATTACTGTAGTGCCTAGGAGGCCCACTCATGGTCCAGAACCTCAAAGTGCCAGGTGCTGTACAAACAGAGAACAAAACAACAGTCCCTGCCCCAAAGAGCTGACAATCTACGTAAGAACTTTTCGTTGCGATTTGATTCACATAGATCAGCACTCAATTCTAGGGTGGTTAGAATACTTATTTGGATTCAGTAGTTCTTTTGCATCCTTTTTCCTGTATTTACTTTATCCTTCACCTTCAGGTCTCTTGTACCTAGAGGAACGTTCTCTTTTAGTACCACAAAAGGGATGAGGCAATAGCGCTACTCCAAAGGAGTGCTGGCCTTTGGAGCCAGCGGGGCCATCCAAAGGGATGGTGCAGCAGGACCATTGCCTATGTGTAACAGGGAGCAAGAGGAAAGATTGTGCTGCTTGAGGCACTGGCGGTATGGCTCTGCACTGCCCCTAATGAGGGTTGTGTCTATTTGGGACAATCTGGCTAGAGACTAGAGATGAGTCAAGTGTGGTGAACCAGAACAGATTCAATACAAGCCAACCTCAACCACCCATCCTATGCGCTGAACCTTTTCAAGCCTTTAAAAGATTTGTTAAAGACCCAACCTATTTACCTCATCTCATGGTCCATCCTACTAGCCTTCTGACACTCCCAACCAGCCCTGCTAGCCTCCCTATATACCTTCCTCTTTCTTGGATTGTTCTTCCAGGCCCACTCTGGGCAACCATGTCACTACTTCTCAAAGGCCATGCAACGTCAGATGGGCTGACAGAATGCAACCCAGAATGTAGGGAGTTTGATTACAGCACCAGTGAAGCTGCTGGTAGGAGTAGGAAGTCTTCTGACCTTCCCACAAAAGGAGCTGCCCCAATACTTGGAGGCAAGAAATGGAAGAGAACATATACTGAACTTCCCACACTGTGAAGAAGAGCTGTGGGAGAGGAACAGAAGGCTGGACTTAGGCATCAATCTCAAAGAAGAGATGTTAGGTGCACCTTCCTTCCACTCCACTCAGAGGAGCTGCTAGACAGGAGAAAGACCTTTTACTTCAAAAATAATGAAGGGCCACAAGGAAAGAGCCAGAGCGCATTGAGGGTTCCGTTATAGCAAAGGCCTCACAAGGTATGGATATTAATTCAGATAAGGACCTTCAGTTCTGGACGTCTATCTGACATCAACTGTGTGAGGTTTTCCCATGGCTAACAGAGACTAGCTCTTCACAAATGCTACTGTGCCCTGTACAAGTACCCTGGTTCAGGGGCAGCCTGTGAAAACACACCATAAAGTCTCAGACCAATGTCACACCCTTCTCAATGGGTCCTCTTTCCAACTGAGCCCTTATACACCTACTCCATTATTATCCCACCCTCCAGATACAAACAAACCTTCCTCCCCCTATGTGAGTCACAATAATTAAAAACAACAACAACAAAATCAATCGAATCCTTAAAAAGACATTTTTATGACTTGCAAGAAAACAAGAAACTATTTGGAAAGGGCTGGAGTCTATTTCTCTTCTCTCTTCATCTGCACAGATGCAACGTCGCTCTGTCTCACAAATAGAGACAAATTGAAACAGCTACAGGCCATGCGAGGAAGCTATAGAGTATTGATATGACACAGGAAATAGCTTCTGAGGCAAAGGGGGGAAGCTTTGCTTAAACTAGACATTTCCAGTGCTGGTTTAAAGCTGTCTGAATCACTGTGTTACATGAAGAGGTGAGCACAGGTTCATCATACTGTTGGGGAGTTCACCACTACCTCCCTAACTTTATTCCGGACAGCTTCAGTCTGTCTGTAGCACTAAAGATTATTCTTAATGACTGTCATTACCGATCCCTTTGGAGTTGCCGGAGGCCATTTACAACAGCATAGTACAGAGAACAGTGTTTGCTCAACAGCTGGGCTCAGTTTGTAGACTTGGTTTGAATCAAGAAGTTTTCAAAGAGCTCCCCATTAATTACAGGAAACCCACAGTACTGTCCTGTTTTCCCATTAACACAGTTTCTTTTGGTTTTCACTAAATTATTTCAACATCTGGGCTACAAATAAACCAACAATTTAATTAGACTTCTGACAATGGAAAGAGTGAACTATGCAGACAAGCGTACACTTTCATCTTGCAACTGATCATAAAATATTTGTGTGCTTTCATTCTCCTGCATTTAAAAAAAAATCTGCCCTTAGTTCAGCTCTTTAATACTTTCCTGTATATAAACAGAGACTCCTGAATATTTGATACAAAAAGGTTATCTTTACAGAAACCACTTTATGAATGGAGCCCTTGTTTTCATTATTTATCCAAGATGAAGGGATTCGTTTAGAAGCAAAGTACTTTTGCACTTATATGGTGCTTTACATTGGTCAATTAAATAACCAATTCTTGCAGAACTCTGCGACAATGGTAACTATTTATTATACACAATTTGCAAATGGGGAAATTGAGGCATATCAAGGTTAAGAAACTCTTGAGATGTAGGAAGATCTCAGTGAAGGGCTGTGCACTGTGGATTCCCTAATCCTGGAGACTGGGGTTAGCCTAAGGCCTGGACTAAACTAGAAAATTAGGTTGGTTTAATTAAGTTCGACAGGGGTGTGAAAAATCCACACCCCCTGAGCAGCATAAAGTTGATCTACGTGTAGACAATGCTAGGTCGACAGAAGAATCAGCCTCTCTGGGAGGTGGATTACCTATGCTGATCGGAGAATCCATCCTGTTGGCATAGGTAACGTCTACACTAAAGTGTCACAATGGCACAACTGCAGCATTTTAAGTGTAGACAAAGCCCCGAGTCTTTTCACATTCAAGTGATAATGCAAGACCTGTCTCTTTACGCAAGCTTCCCAGATTAACAAAGATGATGAGCATATGACCTAGCTACATTTCTAATTGAAGGAAATCATCACCAGGAATGATCTCATTTGGAACAGTAGCACAGAACATGGGTGGATTGGAAAACAATTTCAGAGAGAGGAATAGACCCAATGCTACTCTTGATTACTTATTTCTTTCCATTTACTTTTAAGGCCCTGTCCATTGCACCAGATGCAATATATAAAATCACACTAAAATAACCTGAGTATATGTGATGGCTGCCATCTTGGCCAACACACAAGGGACTCAATCAGGGCACTCCAGAGCTAAGGCTATTTAGCTATAGGCTGTAACAACTCATGTCCTCTATGGATCGGCATAGATGAGTGCTTGTGACACACATTCACCAGTGGATTATATATACAAAAGGCTACCTCAGCTGCTTCTTGGATATTCATTGTGCATTTGGCATGGTGGGGACATTAGATGAAAATTGCTAGCTAGCAAGCAACGAATGTCAGGGCTGGGAATAGAACCCAAGAATCCTGATTTCTAATCCACTGCCCTAACCACAAACGATGGCACTCCTTATCTCATTGTCACAGTGGTGCTGGTATCCTTTGATTAATACAGCTCTAAAGAGCTCAGATACCACAGTGATAAGAAAATGTTAGAAAAAACAAGGCCTGATTATCCCATCGATTACGCACCCCAGCAAGTGCTACTGAAGTCAGTAATAGTTGCACATGCACAAATTGTTCAGTTAATTGGACTCTGGTATTGAATAGATAGAAAATAGACAGGAGGGACAGAGGGGAGACACAGTTACCTGCATCAGATGTTGCTGATGATGAAGGTAGGAGCGATAACACTGGCGTTGGTGGCATTGCAACATTTTCAACAGCTGCTGGTTTCCTTCTGGTCATCATATTACAGGCAGAACTTTCTATTCGACTATGAAGTGAAGTCTGGTCTGCTTTTAAGTGGGGATTTGTTATTCCTGGGGATTGTAAAGAAAACCATATTTGGATGAATAAATATGAAGTATACAGGAGTGCTGTGCTAGGTATCTACCAAAAAGATTGAACTGTTACTGTCTTAGTGTCCCAGTATATTTCTATACTCTCCTACTAGTGTGTGTAATATGGCTTTGATATTAGCAAGGATCATGATTTTTATTTGTTTTTAATAATTTTGCCTCAGGATGTACCATCACAGTTAACTATAAACAATGCTCAGCTAACAGAATAATCCCAGAAGTCTATTTTTTGCACAAAATAAATATATATAAACACAGGCCTGACCCCATGGCTATTCAGTGGCATTTTCTATTTATCAGTTCCCCTACCTACTGTGTCCGCCACATTCACTTATAAACTGGATGTGGATAAATTGGAAAGAGTCCAACGGAGGGCAACAAAAATGATTAGGGGGCTGGAGCACATGACTTATGAGGAGAGGCTGAGGGAACTGGGATTGTTTAGCCTGCAGAAGAGAAGAGTGAGGGGGGATTTGATAGCTGCTTTCAACTACCTAAAAGGGGGTTCCAAAGAGGATGGATCTAGACTGTTCTGAGTGGTAGAAGATGACAGAACAAGGAGTAATGGTCTCAAGTTGCAGAGGGGGAGGTTTAGGTTGGATATTAGGAAAAACTTTTTCACTAGTAGGGTGGTGAAGCACTGGAATGGGTTACCTAGGGAGGTGGTGGAATCTCCTTCCTTAGAGGTTTTTAAGGTCAGGCTTGACAAAGCCCTGGCTGGGATGATCTAGTTGGGGTTGGTTCTGCTTTGAGCAGGGGGTTGGACTAGATGACCTCCTGAGGTCCCTTCCAACCCTGAGATTCTATGATTCTATGATTCTCTGTTATAATCACTTATTCATAGATCCCGAGGCCTGAAGAGACCATTGTGATATCTAGTCTGACCTCCTGTATTAGACAGATCATAAAACTTCCCAAAAATAAGTCCTAGATCAGATCTGTTAGAAAAAACATCCAATCTTGATTTAAAAATTGTCCGTGATGGAGAATACACACTTGACTCATGGGGTTTTTTGTCTGAGTACAGACTGAGAGCGGTCACAGAGCTGAGGGTATGTCGAGGGAATCATAAGCTTTGAGGTCCAAAATTCTGCCAACAAATCTTCAGACAGGATATTATACAAACAGGAAACAAATTAGAATGATACCAATTTTCCAAAGATGTAAAGTTTTCTAGAGACAATGAGTGTGTATTATAGATGGGGCTGATAACCTCACTTATTATTAAGGTTGCCCTACCCTTTTTACTGGAAAGATCCATCTTTCAATAGCTTATGACTATGTCAAAATTTAATTTTTTGGGATGGATTTTTTTGCACAGGACCCCACCCCATTCAGTGCTCTGGGGGTCGATCACGGCTGTGTAGTGAGAGAGAGAGAGAGAGAGAGAGAGAGAGAGAGAGAGAGAGTGAGTTGTCTGTAGGGCTCCTGACATCATCTGAAGTTAGAAGGAATGTATTGAATGGAGGGTTTCATGGTCAAGGCAGCTGAACGCTGCCCGGGAGCACTGGAGTCTATCCCTGGCCTCTGCCAGCATTCTTATATGATGCTAGGGAAGTCACTTGAACTAAACTTTTCATATGTGGCCACTAATTATGAAATGTGTATTCCTCATTTTCTAGGTGACTGACTTGAGACCCTGGCATCTGATTTGGAGACATGCTGAGCACTCTCAGCTGCAATAGAGGTCAAGGGGAGCTGTGATTTAAACATAGAGTGCTATATAATGCCAAGTACTTTGAAAAATCACTTCCAAGTGTCTCAAATTGGGCATTTTTGTCCTTAATTTCTCGGTGCCTCAGTTCCCTCTGTGTACAATGGGGATGATAGCACTTCCTCACCTTCCAGGTGTGTGCTGAAAACAAAATCATTAATGTTTGTGAGGCACTCTGATGCTATAGTGATTGGCACCAGAGCAAAGCCCATGAGATGGCCCTGAATAATGTGGAGTAAATAAGGACGGTTTGAATAACATGAGGTAAATAAGTAACAACAAGGGGAAAACAAAATGATGAATAGCTTCTCATTGAATGAGCACTGTCCATCCTGTGCACTAAATGAGGCAGGGGTCCTATGGAAAAAATAGTCTGTGATCATGTAATTACACACCACACCATAATGCATACACACAAGGGGGCTGAATTAAGGTTGCAGAGACAACCTTAATTCTGGCATTTCCTAACTTTTGAGTGCATGGCTTTGCCAACTTAATGTTTGTTTAATGTAGTTTTTGTATGTATATATATATATATATGTATATATATATAGTGTGAATGTGAGTCTATATATAAATGCACACAGTTATGTGTGCGTGTGTACATATACATAGTATATAATAATGCTAACAACCTCATGAAGCCAACATCTGGGTATAATTAAACCGAAGGGCCTATATAAAAAGCTGTATGAAAACATGCAGCTGTAACCTGTTGACCTCTATTGATAAAAAAAAAAAAAAAGTCTGTGAAACTGTGCTTCAGCATATCAAGGGACAGTCATTCATTTTTCAAAGGTAATCCCTCCCAAACCACTTATCCTCTCAAATCTCTACCTGCACACAGTGTTTGCATTAGGGACCTTGATTTATGGATTCCCACTCCTTGAATGTAGAGGCCTACTTCCTGTTGCCGTGGTTACTTGGATCTTGGTTCAAGGTTAAACTACTCCCAAATCAAAATCAGTGGCAAGCACAGCGTCTAACAGCCAGGTTATTGACTACCCTAGGATGCTTAAAGGTCAAAGACCAAAGTGCTGCTTACTGCCTTCAGGGTGAGTCAATATTTTCAATATTTTTATTCTGTTTCTTCTGAAGAAGAAGTTGCTGCTCAATTACCACCTAGGTGGGTTTAGCAAGGTCACACAAATCATTGAGGAAAATCCTCATCCCAAGGAAGAATTACACATTTAATGAATTACTTCAAAGACTACCCCCTCCAGTTGCAGCTTGTCACAAGTACACAAGAGGGTCACTGGTATTATTATTATTATTATTTTGCTTTGTAAGGTTTTATACACTTTGTTTTGTCTAATTTACCGGATGAAAATTAAGACTGAACCACAACATTGACCTAATTTGCTGATTTGGCTTTACACTGAGAGATATATGAGTGAAAATCATCCGATTGTCCCCTATAGATTTCAAAGTGGTTTGCAAAAGTGGGTCGACATTGTAATCTCAGTTTTTACAGTTAGGGAAACTGAGGCACGGAACAGTCCAATGACTTGCCCAAGGCAACATAGTGAGTCAATGGCAGGGTTTAGAGTAGAACCAAAATCTTGTGTCTTCCAGGTTGTCGTTGCAGGCTGCCCTACTGTCACGCCCTCTTCTTGAGGCTGTTTGGAAGGCCACACACAAGAAGACTGCCATTACTCTGTGGATGTTAATACATTTACTCCTGATTCAGAAGTGAGTAAATGAGATCAGATTCAACCCTTCAATTCCCAGAGCCCTGCTGACATTATATATAATAACGAATAAATGAACAAGTAAGCAAACCAGGTCAAAGCAGGGGGGAAATTAATAAATATTTGCCAAATGGAAAGAGCAGGACAAATCCAGAAGAGATAAATTGTTGTTTTCAACCTCTAAGGGGTTATTATGAACAATTGAGAACAGTAAAGGGCTGATTCACCTCTCATTTCTACCAATGTACATCAGGAAATAGCCCTATTCAAGTCAAAGTATTACTGATGTAAAACCTAAGCAAGAAGACAATCATGATGTAAAACTGGTGCTTTTTTTTAAAAGCTCTTTACAGTTTATAATGTGTCTTAATATTTTGGTACAAATTTGACTTTGTCATTCGTTGTCTAGCAGCGGATGTGCTTTGGCTGGTAGTTAATACATTAATTTTAAGTTACTACTATCATTTAGCATTCACACTGCAGTAGTGCCAAAAGGCCATAGCTAAGTTGGTCCCCCTTGTGAAAGGTGATGTACTAACCCAGGGGTCTCAAACTCAAATTACCACGAGGGCCACATGAGGACTAGTGCATTGGCCTGAGGGCCGCATCACTAACCCCGCCCCCTCGCTGACCCCGCCCCCGCTCCACCCCTTCCATTAGGCCCCGCCCCTTCTCCGCCTCTTCCCCATGGCGTGCGGAAACCGCGAAGCCGCCGGACAGCTGTTCTGGCAGCGGGAACTGCCTGAGGGTAAAAATAAAACCTTGAAGCAGCATGGAGGGAACGGGGATCTTAGCGGCCACAGAACGTAACTGGGGGCGGGGGGTGAGGGGAGTTGGCGGCCATAGGACGTAACTGGGAGGGGGGCGGGGGGAGCCCGGCGGCCCGCCTCTTCTCCCCCCCTCCTCCCCTGTGTGCGCGCTTCCGGCTCCTCCCCCTCCCTCCCAGAAACCGTGAAGCCGCCAGACAGCTGTTCTGGTGGCGGAACTTCAGAATGTAACTGGGCGGAGGTGGGGGGGGCGGGGTGCGGGGAGCCCGGCGGGCCGCAGGTAAGCGCTCCACGGGCCGCATGCGGCCCACGGGCCGCGTGTTTGAGACCCCTGTACTAACCTATATTAAATGACAATGCCTGCCTTATTGTTACCTTGTGCTCTCTCCACATATTGCAGCCACCTGCTTTCTCTCAGCTTCATACTTACATTGCAAACACTTTGGGTCAGGATCCATCTTTTTGTTATATATGTGTTTAGCTCCTGATTGGAGCCTCTAGGTGCTAGCTCAATACAAATAATAAATAATAACCGTGCCATTGCTAAAGCCATGCTAAAGAGGACATCAGCTAACACATAGCAGAGTTCTGTGAAGATGCTGCTGTGGAATAGTTTTCTCCCGAGGGACCATTACATTATATTTCACATAACCCACCGAATTGTGAGAATTCACTACTGTACTTCATCTGTTTATGCATCACACTGCTCTTACAGGAAGAGAGCTTTCTTCTCTCTCTTTCCATGGTTTAGTTATACAGTACATTTGCATGGTAATTCACATCTCAACATTAACTGGATCAAATTATTTGCATTTTGATTACTGTTTACTTTGAATAAAGAACCAGAAGAAGCCTAATATCTGGTAAATCTTTTTTTTTTTAAGTGGATTTTTCGTAGATCAGTCAAAAGCTTAGCATTGCATCATGCTCCAGAAGAGGGAACTGAATTACCGTGTGATAAATGTAGTTAAGGAAAGTAATTATTCTTCTTAAAGTAATATTATTTCCTATCTAACTTGTGGAATTCATCCCCATGGCTTCCATTTGACATGTATTATCATTTTAAAATAACTGTACTTATAATGTACAGTTCTGCTGCATGGCTTTTACTCTCCTGTTTCCTCTCCTCTTAGAGCCTTCAAAATCTACCTCTTCTGCAGGAGATTTTCTTCCATATACAATGAGTCCCATTCAATAGCACAGAATTCTGGTTAACATAAAAAAAAGGCCTGCACTGCCATCAGCAAGGTGGAATTTTAAGACACCAAGACTGTACTTTACTTCACCTCACCAATTTTCTTCCATTTTTTTTAAAGCAGAATAGCTCTAAACTTGGGAGAGAGAGAGAGAGAGAGAGAGAAAGCCATCATTAGATAGATCTCCCGATCTTTATCTGCAGTACTACACTCAGAAGAGCTAATGCCATGATGATAGCTTTGAAATCTCTTAGGAATTGGATAAAGAGACGCGATAGTGATGAACTCCCAGCTAATAAACACAAGAGTGCTTATTTCTGCAGAATGATCAATTTCTAGATGTCCTGAGGCTTGTCTGATACAGTTGATTTACTCATTCTCCCTCACCTCACTAATAAAGCTGAAGTCCAACATCAGATTAGAAAGGAGCCGGATTTCTTAAAGGGGCAGGGGGAGGACCGGCATGATGGCATGCAAATATTGGGAGACACACTAATCTCTCCTGCCTCTTCCTATAACCACCAAGCTGTCTCGAACAGCTGCCTTCCTCTGCTGAAAACATACACTTTATCCGCTTTGGGTTAGTACAGTAATACAGACAATTAATTTATCTTGTTAGTGGAAATTTAATGCAATGATCTAAAAGAACTCTTACGTATTGTGATAAACTTTAGTGCCTCCAGGGCGCTTCTTTTCCATAGGACTCATTTCACATCCCATCCATTATGTAAATGAGATGTGGAAATAGTTGAGTTCCTCTAATGTATCTGTACACTGATGGATTGCGCAGAGTCAGCCCTGCTGAAACTAATGAGGTTAAATGCATCTTGCCATTCCTGTCTACTTGGGTGAGTCTCTGTGCCTGAGTTCAAGAAATCTTATTCAAGTTTTTTTTCCCCTTAAAGCCACTATGCTAAGATAATCACATTTCTTGACAGACAGCATAGTAATAGCCCCAACACCCACTCTGGGCTCAGTCCTGCAAGGGTGACGACTGGGTGAAGCAGAGGCTCTTGTTATGTAGCAATGTGGGGATATGGCAGCAGAGGCCGAAGGTTCCCCTCTTACTTGAGACATGGGGTCCCGGACTGCAGAGAGTTGCAGTTGACAGCAGTCTCTAGTAATATGCAGTGATTAAATAAAAACAATTTAGTTGTTAAGTACAAGCTGTCTGTGCAAGGACACCCCATGGGTGAGAATCTGTAACAACCATCAGTTTGGTCATCACTGCGGACTTCCCAGGATCCTCCACATCTAAGAGGGTGAACTTCTACAGCTTGAACTAAAGGGACAAGTTCCCTAACCGGGAGCTGTAGCAGCCTGTGTGGATCAGGCACCCAAGGGGACAAATAACACACTAATCACTGGATTACTTTTTGATGCTCTAACCCTGCAGTATACCTGAAGAGGGACATACACAGTAGTGGGAGGAAAGGGGACAGATCCTACACTCTCCATCCTTTCCCCCAATCTAAGTACACTCCCTTCATGAAAACACAAGGGATATCTCTTTGATCTGAGTCCTTAGAATGGAGGCGTACAAGACGCGACCTTGGGGACAGGTGGACATGAAGTTTGGGAGGTAGGGTGCTGTGAGTCCAGAAGTGCAATTATTAACTTCAAGACAAATAGGAACCCACTGAAGCTGATGGAGGAAATTATTTTATCCTAGTTCTTCTAAAGCCCAACACTATTGTATTGGAGCAACTCAGTTCCAAGAGCAAAAGAACAGTCTGGCTGCAAAATTCTGGAGTCCCTGAAGTTTTGAAAGGTCAACAAAGAAAACATTGAAATAGTTTAGCCAGGATGTGATTAAAGCATGAACAAGGATTTCAAGTAAAGCAGGATCAAAATAAAAGCAGATTTTGGTAAAATTCTCAGGATAGTGATAGATGGAATTAATGATAAGAGAAATAGGGCAAGAAAGGGCTAATTCAGAGGAAGGATAGCTCCAAGATTCAAGGCCATGTGAACTAAGGGTTAAGGAGGATGTCAGTGGATTCAGAGACAGGACTAAAGAGATTTTTGACTAGGATCTTGAAGCAATTTGTTTAGTAGAAACTGTAGTTAGATGCTGACAGAGTCCAGACAGATGGAGAATACGGAGACATGATGAGTCAAGGGCAATGCAGAACTGATCTTGCATATATAAAAATGGGTCAAAGTTTGAAATTAGCAATGAATATCCCAGAGAATGAAGCTCTAATATATAGAAAAGAAAAGCTAGGCATAGAAGTGAAGAGCTCCACAGCAGAAGACACAAGCTGAAAAGAAATTTTTTGGAAGAAATGAAAAAAAAAATACAGTATTTTAGATGTAAAGGAGGATTCAACCCAGAAGTGCATACTGAAGATTCTTCTTAAAGGGATTTAAGAAGGACAGTGATAAAAAGCTACTAGGAAGGTTGAGAAAAGGGATATGTGGCCATGGACAAATCATTACCTGAGAAAAACAGTCTCAGTAAAATGGTCAAGTGCAGAAAAAGACCATGCTGGTAGAGGTAGTCGGAAAAGGGAGAGAAGACCTCTTTTTCCAGACCACTGCTGAGGAAAGGCAGGATGAAGGTGAGATCTTAGTTCTCAGATAACGAGGAAGGGTCAAGACAGGTATTTTTGTTCTTTTTTTTTTTCCAGATAGAGGTGATCATTTTTAAGTGTGGCAGAGAAAACGGGAATGCATGAGGCAACAGTTGAGATTGGAAGGGATCCATATTTCTCACAGATTAAATGGGACACAGACAGCTCCCATGGGTGAGCTGGTGACAAGTGAAGTAGGTTGTGTCAAGCTGCTGGTGATTTAAGGGTGAATGAGGCACAAGAGCTGGGCTTGAGGCAATGATGGAGTCAGACATATATTCCGATACATCCAGTGTAGAAAAGGATAGAGAGGAAAGTATTGGGGAATGTAATGAAGACATCAAAGTCCAGAGAAGACCGCAACATTTATTGGCCAGCTCATCAGTGAATCATGAGAGGTGATGTCTCTTTGTACTCCGACCCTCTCCACCTCTGCAAAAAAAAAAATCAAAACCAAACCTGCCAAAATACCCTGAAATTGTTAACTTTGGCATCTGGCTAATGGAAATCAATAAACATCTGTATATGTCACATTGACTTTACTACTGTTCTTTCAATTATCGATATTTATTATTTATAGTATAGTAGCTTCTGACCAAGACTGTGGCTCCATTATGCTAGGTACTGTACAAACACAGAGAGAGAGACAGTGTTTGTCCCCAGAAGCTGAAAATCTAAGTAGCCAAGATATACGAGGGTAGAGCTGAGACTAGAACCCACTTAAACTGAGTCCTAGGTCAATACACTAGCCACTGAACCACCCTGCCTTCCTACATTGTGATTTCGCTTCAATAAGCCAAGCCCCAGGTCACAGTTCACTCAACGAGCTATACTATGACTAGCTTCCCAGCAAATAGAATGGCAAAAAAAAAAATCTCTGCAATTGAAGGAACTCCCAGTATACATTGCAACCTATTAGATTGCAACCAAGGAGTTTTTATTTTTAGAAAGGCTCATGTTGGCTTTGTTTTAATAACTGAGTCCATTCAGCCCAGTTTAAGGCCGATTTATCACTACACAATGTTTGCCTTATCAGCACCAGAGAGGAAAAATAATATGCACTGGGATGTGTGTATCTCTCTCTCTCTCTCCCCCCATATTCTAGATAGTTAGATATGATTGTTTCCCCTTTTCTTCTGAAAATCACAGTAACTGACTGCAATATTAACATGAAAGTATGTTTAAACAGATGCATAGGTAAGAACAGCAATGTTATTGTAGATTAAACAAAGTGGCAAAAGTTTTAATAACTAGTCAGCACTTAAATATAATATACAATGCTTGGATTGCTGCTCTCTTCTATTTGTGCTCTAGAACCATCTAAAACATTGGACAGTATGGAATTATTGTACACATTTGATTTGTATTTCAATCATTGCTCAGATGTATTTCAATCATTGCTCTTTTCTATGGTACCTCTTTTGGAAACCTCAGTGAAAAACCATTGCTCTTGGTGAACTCCTGATGGAAAATATTGCAGGAAATACTTTATTCAGAGTGGTTTTCATTAAAATTGCTGCTGAAGATTCTTGTTAAGCTAAACAGTAGATGCGTAAGAGGGAGAATGGAAAGACTGAAAGGCTTCAAGGTCAGGAAAGACCTCCGAGGAACCAAAACACAAGAACAAATCTGAATGATGAAGAACAGGATAAAGAAGTGAATGGTGCAGAGAGGAATAAAGTGGGGCAGATAGTTAGGTATAGGAGATAAATGATAGATTGGGAAGAGAAGGCACAATGAATAAGGGAAATCACCTACCAGAACGAATCAAGTGAAAGGATGCCTGGTATGGGAAGAGTGGAACAAGAAAACTGAAAACAATGCTAACCATTAACAGCATTTGCAGTTATGCTTTCACCTTAAATAATCCTTCCCATCTAGATCTGCACTTTCCTAACATTTTGAGGTGCTCTGATCCAGGCCCTTCTCTCGCTTTCATGTTTACTGAGGTTCCATTGGGATGCTTTAGGTTCTTCACAGGATAAATTGCCTTCCCCATTGCAATATGCATATTTTATTGCACCAAGCAGTCAGAATAAGGAAACTTAGAAATATGTTCCCTTTAAATAGCCAAAAGGTAGCAGGAGAATATCACTCCCAAAACAAACACAATTATGAATAACCGAGAGTTTTTCTGATAATTCTGTTTGTTTCGTTGGGGCAACGGGGTGATAGTATCAAAAGGGGAAGGGTCAGAAGTGGCAGAATCGATTGAAATACTCATGCTGACTGAACGTTTGGTTAGGCCACAGAACTATGGGTGAAAAAACCATGAACTTCAGAGAGTTGCAAGGCACGGATTTTCAAACCTGCATGCCTGAAATAAGTTAGGCATTTTAATCTGTATTCAAACACCGAAATAGGATGCTTGATTTTCAGAGATGCTCAGTGCTTAAGACTCCCACAGAACTGAGGCCTAAATCTAGATTCGGGTGCCTAACTTCAGACACCCAAGTTTGAATGTGTTGGCTTGGGGGTAATTCAACAGAAACTGAATGCTGCAAAGAAAGTTTACCAGTTCAATTCTGGTTATCCATGTTCAAGGAAGATGAATTCAAATTGGAACAGGTACAGTGATGGGATACACGGATGATCAGGGAAATGGAGAGCCTGTCTTATGAGAGAAGACCAGAGTGGGGCTGATTTAGCCTAGCAAAATGAAGGCTGAGAAGAGATATGATTGCTTTCTATAAATACATCAGTAATTTTGGGTTCAAATTTCATATGGCCCTAGGTTTCTGCTGTTTGCAAAATCGGCTCCTATGTTTTAAGTTCACATATTTTGGATTTCCCTGTTAAAGAAGCTTGTTGGGCTGGATCGCTATCATACTGGTAGCATTCTTTGTTAGCATGCAGGAATCTCTGGGTTCAATTCATGGTTTCAATCTCTCATTTACTAGGCCGAAAGCCTCTTGCGGTGAGGAAACATCTCATTGTAGTGAATAGCTCCTGCCACCAATTAATGAGCAGCACTGATGACCCTTTTCTGAATGGCAAGTAAGTGGCTGCAGTACAGGGCATCAGGTCATATGGGTTATAAAGTGGGGAAGAAAGGTGAAGTTTTTCATGGCTCTTGTTGAATGCTGTGGACTTCCTACCCCAAGGAAAAAATAGAGAAAGTTTTGTTCCATTAATTCACAAATGCTTCCTGTTGGATATCATAAAGAAGAAAGTGCAATTTTATGCATATAACAGGCAGAGTATAACCAACTGCTATTCACAACTGCAGTTGAAAAAGACAAACAGCAACTTGTAGGAAGTCTTTGTAATTGTAAGCATACACAGTGCTCGTGATCAAGAGAGGGAATCAATGCAATAAAGGCAGGACTCCCAAGTACAAACCACCTCAAGTGTCTTTCACTGCACCTCCTTGTCCACAGGCGAAAGCTAAGACAAAGTAACATGGACAAAATGGCCAAGTGTGATTATTTACCTTACAAAACTAAATGTTTCCTCTCTACACTTACTTTTCCATCAGTAATTTCCTAATCTGCTCTCTTCGTTGTTCAGTCAATAATGGTAGAAGGCACTAGGAGTGCAATTGTGCACAGGGTTCCCACAAGCCCCATGCATCACTTGGAAGTCCAATTTAAGCCCTGAGCCGGTCCCGTGCACTAGGTGAATTTCACCCTGCAGTATTTTTTCTGATCAACAAAGTCTGTTTTCATTTAGAAATGAAAGAAGAAGTAAAATCCCGTCCAAAAAACATCATCTGCTGATGAAAGCATTGAATCACTGAATGAAGAAAAACATTGACTACTGTTGGTTATTCTTGGGGAATCATTTGGTATTTATGTTCATACATTTGACTGTCTCATCATTGCAAGGGTCCTGTGCTTTTTCAATGTTCTGGACTCACTTGACACACCATTTTTTGATGCGTTTAGCACAGCCTTACAAAAATTTACCAGCACAAATCTACTCGCCTGCCCGTTATCATCAGTCATCATGCTAATGGAAATACTAATGACATTTAGGGTGACCAGATGTCCCGATTGTATAGGGACAGTCCCGATTTTTGTGTCTTTTTCTTATATAGACTCCTATTACCCCCTCACTCCCTGTACACAAGGAATACTCAGGTAGCTGGATCTTCTGGCTTTACAACTGCTTTGAAGCACTAGAGCAGTGCAAAATACCTAGGACAGGCAGCACAGAACTGGTCTCAATGTCCTGTTTCCTGTTGCAGTAATAGTATCTCAGAGGTGAACAGCACTTTCTGAGCCAGGGGATCTCCAAACACTGTATGACAGGGGTTCTCAAACTGGGGGTCGGGACCCCTCAGGGGGTCACCAGGTTATTACATGGGGTGCTCAGCACCAATGGGACTAGCCGGGGCTGCTGCTCTGGCGGCTTTGGGGTTGGCTGCCAATCAGCTGTTCAGCAGCTGTGCTGCCCATCATTTGTTGAGCAAGGCTATCCCATGTATCAGCTATTGAGTGGGGCCGCCCCGCCACTCGCTCCTCTCTGCCCCCTCCCCTCCCACTGCCCTTAAAGCAGGAGAGGCCAGGAGTGAGCAGCAGCAGATGGGAGGTGCTCAGGGGAGGGGGCGGACCTGGGGTGGGAAGAGGTGGAGTGGGGGCGGGGTCCCTGGGCAGAATGGGGGCAGGGCCTCGGGGAGGGGACAGAGCCCACTGGCAAAACCAAAAGTCAGCGCCTATGGCTGCTCTCCTGGGAAATCTGTAAGAGTTCTCAGTACACACTGCCATTTATCTAGTTTTATGGGCTCCTCCCAGATGTCCTCTTTTGGTCTTTTGTATCTTAGAGGTGGCAACCCTACTATATGCATATATAGAAATCACACTTGCTGCGCCACTGAAATAATGTAGCAGCCGAGCAAACTACAGTGGGTGATATGGAAATTTTTGCCAACAGCCCAAGGTAAACCCCGCTCTCAGCAAAAGTGCCATGAGCACAGCTAGGTGAAAATGTTCAAATTCTGAAAATTTCAACCAAAAACGGGGACAATTTTTTCCGCCAAAACATGTTTCCATTTTCCTGCCAGATCTAGCCATGAGACTAGTGGAGGTAAACTCTAGTGCAGTGGCTCTCAACTTTTCCAGACTACTGTACCCCTTTCAGGAGTCTGATTTGTCTTGCAAACCCTCACGTTTCATCTCACTTAAAAACGACTTGCTTACAAAATCAGACATAAAAATACAAAAGTGCCACAGCCCGCTATGACTGAAAAATTCCGTACTTTCTCATTTTGTCTGTATGAAATTTTAGTTTGTACTGACTTCGCTAGTGCTTTTCATGTTGCCTGTTGTAAAACTAGGCAAATATCTTGATGAGTTGATGTACCCCCTGGAAGTCCTCTTCATATCCCCAGCGATACGTGTACCCCTGGTGGAGAGCCTTTGATCTAGGTATCCTCTGGGTAAACAGAGAAGACCCCCATTCCAGTTTTTAAGGTTCCATCATAAAGGACCCCGCAACACAAACACACACACAGAAAGCAATCTTTATGGAATTCAGTCGGCTTGACCCTCCGCTGCCTCCTCCGTTGGATCTATGCAAAATGACTGCAAACAGGAGCGGCGCCAGCTTTTTTGCCCTCCTAGGCGGCGGGAGAGGCTGCCGGCACCGCCGCCTAGGACTCCAGCGGCTGAAGAAGTGGCCACCGAAGTGCCGCCGAGGACCCCGGAGGCCAAAATGCTGCCCCCCAAATCCAGGCGCCCTAGGCGACTACCTAGGGTCACCTAATGGCAGCACCGGCCCTGACTGCAAAATCCATTCTGATTTGGTATTATCTGACACCCACGTTGCACAGGCGCAAAGGACTACTCCAGAGAGTGGAGAAGGCCAGGGTACCTCCAAAAGATAAAGAGCTAATTGAGCCCTGCCTGGCTTTAAACCTGCGGTTCCAGAGCATCTAATTATCCTCTCCAGCACTCCCACATTTACTTGCAGAAGAGCATTGTAACTGGCATCGCTTTGTAATTCATTGTTCTAGTAACAGGCTGCCCTATCACAGCAGGAGAGTCTGGATTGCTCTTCATTCCTGGGATCTCTATTAAATCACTGTGTACAAATACCCTCCCAACAAGACGGTTCAAAAAGCTTTGGGTGCCCATGACGCAGCTTTTGTTTACAGTATTTGTCAAATAAAAAGCCATAATTTGTGGCTCACTCGCTGCAAATAACCACTCCCCCGTCAAACAAACCCTCTCTTCCTCCCTGACATTAGTGAAATGTTATATTTCAGATTTTAAAAACATAAAAGTCAAAACGTTCATAATGATGGGTCCCACAGCAAATGTAACTTGGTCCCAAGTGCGCATAGGCAATGGTTGGCATTGCTGCGCACGGTATTAACTTTTATGTCTTCTTCTCTATGTGCAATGTCGTTCATTTACAGTGGCTCTGGGAACCACTATGTTTACATAAATTTTAATTTCCTGTCTTTTGTTTGTGCGCTTTGTCATCTTTCTAAAACACACCAGCAAATAAATAAATAAAAATCCCGGTGAATTTTAGTGCTTGCCAGTTTATCCCTAGAACAATGCCTGGCATAGTTAGCATGTCCGATTTTCCATGCTGTCCTAGACACGTGCCTTTCTCCCCCCTCCCTACTGCAACCCCTTCCCCCGCTCTGGACAGATCATTTCTGGGGGAGAAAGGTATTTTCATACCCGTTTCATCTGTGGCATCTCTCTGATGCTGCTGCCAGCAAAGGGTGACCCTTATCTCCACATGTGGTGGGGATTTTGTAGTCTGGACTCTTGTCTGCTGGGAACTGGTCTGAGACCACCAGCTCGGCTGACGTAGGCCATGGAATAGCAATGATCTAATAATGTTATCATAAAGAAATGCTTCACTTTGCACAACAGACTGACAGTTCATCTAGGTAACAGCTGGGAATTAAGAGTGCTACAAAGCCCTTGTCTTTATTCAGCACTTAGGGCTATATTCTAATACTCTTACTCATGATGGCTAGCACCTTGAGTAGTCCCAATGAAGTCAGTAAAGTTATCAAAAGCTGGTCCTTAATGTGTTATCCAGACAACATTTTGTTCCTCTTTATGTATTTCACTGATTAACTTGGCACAACTGAAAACCAGTTCTCTGTATACTTATATACAAGGCCCCGGCCTTGCTCCCAAACAACGCTACTCTCGTTTGTAATCATTAATGAATGCTTTTTTCTAAATTTTTGCTTGCAGGGCACATTAATCAGGCACTTGGGTTCAACTACATATAGCTACGTTTCTGAATGCAGTACCCTTACATTTGGTTGCTAGAATCCCCTTTTCCACTAGCTATGAAGTTCTGGTAATTAAAAAGAGATATTTGTTTAATGCTGTTTAAAAACCTCTCTTTTGATCAGGAATATCAGGTTCGCCAAACTACCGTGTCTCGACTGGTGGAGATCTGAATGTGCCCTTGCTAAGGAATATTACATAAACGGCTAAAATCACAAGGATGCTCATTGCACAGAAAAACACTGTGGTCCAGCTACAAATTAATGTAATGCTCCTCATCCACCAGTGATTAAAATTCAGTGTTGACAGGATGAAACCCAGTTATTATTTTTTTAGAGAAACAAAGAAAACCAGATGATAAAACTGAATAGGTTGGTGCAGCGAATCCAACAAAAATATGGCAGTTCTAGGCAGCTGCGATTGGAATCCTTCCTCTGCTTGAATAATAAAGGCTTTTGCTAATTTTAACCAGAGCCGAATCTGAAAAACCTGCAGTCTCATGTGACTCATGGAGCCCCTAGGGAATAGGAGGTGGCGGGAGGGGAGGGGGGGAGATATGTGTGTGTGTGTCTCTGTGTGTATAATCTAACAGTGCCCAGAGCTTTTGAGATCCTGGATTCCACTTCAATAGCACAGGCCAGATTCATTAAAAACCCTGGCTACATTCCAGCAGTTAAAATTGAAGCAGCATATTTATTGCATTTTGCTCAAATAAATCTGAAAACGTGTGAATCATATCCCTTGGAGAGAAGGGGAGGCGAAGTAAACAATCTCGGGTTAATACTTAGAAGTAGCGTATGTTGAAGAACAAAGATGTAGAAGGGTCATTGTTGCAGGGAATCTGCTGGGTGCTTGTCGAGTCGGAGGTTTTTGGAAAGCTAGACTTATCCGCCATTTTCTCCACTGCTGCTATTCTGGCCTCAAATGTTCTATGTACTGTTCTCTATTCATTTTTTTTTTTAAATCACTCCTTAGCTTCTGCAGCTTTACTGTGTGGTTCTCTGTGGTTTCCCAGATGCTGTTCATGACGCTGGCACCTCACCCCAATAGCAACTGCATTCAGCTGGGATTCAATTATAGCCTTTCTGGCACAGGCAGATTGGTTTTTCAAAGATAGCATATTTGGGGGAAGGATTTATTTTTCCCAAAAGCAATTTTGATTAAGAAAGCGAAGCGCGAATTTGTAGCTCAATCTTGCAAGGCACAGGATGCCTCGTGACAGCTCCTGAGCACTCTTTGGCTCCAGCACCACCTAGAAAGCACTCAGCACCTCACAGGATTAGCTCCTGAGGGAGTAAAACTGTGAGCTAAGGGTCTGATACGAAGCCCATTTAAGTGAATAGGAGCTTTTCTGTTCATTCCAGCGGGCTTTGGACCATGCCATAGAGTCTAAGCATGGGACTCAGGGACTGCCCCAAGTTCTAATCTTCTTTCACTGATGAGTCTAAGGCCTTGGGCAAGACAATTAGGCCAAAATTATGAAATGTGGGTACCAAATGTGAGACACCTAAATAAGGGGCCCTATTTTCAGAGACGTTGACTGCCTACAACCGCCAGTAAAGTCAATGGGATCTGCTGATGGACAGAACCTGTCCAGATCAGAGTATTAATGAGGTGGCCAACTTTGGGCACCCAAGTTTGAAAATGTTGATCACCCCCTGCCTCAATTTCCCTTATCTGTAATATTGACATAACCAGTTATCTAAGTCACCGGGATGGGATAAACACTAGGTATTATTATAGATGGGAAAAGTTGCTTGTTTAAATAAATGATGCTGAGGTTGTGCACTCTTTGAGGGTAGGAACTGTCTTTTTTTTGTTAATTACTTAAGTGGCCAGCACCTCCCCTTGATCCCTGACTGGGGCCTCTAGGAACTACTGCAATGCAAATAAATAAACGAACAACCGTAGCAATCCAACTAGCTACACTTTTCAGGGAGTTGCCGGTGTCGCACGGCATTATTATTAATTATCATTATTTATATTGCGGTAGTGCCATTGAGCCCTAGTTATGGACCAGAATCTGATTGTACAAGGCACGGTACAAACCCAAAAGAGAAGGATGGTCTCTGCTCCAAGGAGCTTACATGGCGAAGCGACACTAGTACCAAGGAACTAAAGTGACCTGCAAAGTAACGCAGCCTGGCTCCAATTCAAGACTGGGCTAGATTTTATTTAAATTAACAATATCAATAGATCGGAAGGCAAGAACAGCACTGAATTAAATACAGATATTGGGCCCAAGCCATCCATCTCAAACTTGATATGCAACCTCCTCATTCCCTTAAAGGGCTGAGGAAGAGTTACTATTTTGCAAATCTCTCTCTGGCAGTTTATGTATTTACCTGCAGTGGTGAAAGCTAACCGAGGCCACTGTGTTGCATTAAAAATGGAAGATATGCAAGAGTGACTTCCAGCTGAGATGAGCTCAGCACAGCTCCTAATAGCTTGGCCAGAGAGAGGGTCGCTTCTGGTTCGTCTCAGAGCTGCTGTTGACGGACCACCGGGGACCCCATTAGTGTGCAGTGAGGTGAACAAAAAGAGGGGTTGTTTTTGTTTTGCAAAACCTCATTGATCAGGGTTTTGTTCTGGGAAATAAAATCCAGTGGTGGTTCAGATCTGGGTCTCATTTTGTACTGAATCCCTGGAGTTTAAGAATAAAATTCTGCCTGTCTAGCATCACCCATATGAACAATGCAAAACGCGTTAGACTCATAAAAATTTTTAGCTTCACAGACCCACAGGAGGTGGGCAGTATTTCCCCATTTCAAAGACAGGGTAACTGAGCAATTTCATACTGTCACTGCAGTCAAATCTCAGTGAGGTTTCATGGATGCACAGTATAGGAAGGCAGAATTTGGCCCTTATGCATTACTCCACAAATATCTTTATTGGCATTTTAGATAAAGATTATCTATTCCCAGAATAGCTTCAATTCTGTTGGTTACTGGATCCACAAAGAGAGGATCCAGCATTTATTAAAGTCACTGGGGAATCTCTGCACTGACTTTAGTGGGAGTGGAACTGAGCCCAAAGTACAGATACAAAGTGCCATAATAATAAAAGAATTGCTCTGTTTGGCATTCTGAATGTCACAGCAGATCCTCAGCTACAGCAAGGCACCGATAGAGCCCTTTACTTCGCTACTATAACCGCAAGGGAAAAGTCCTCAGAAGCTCTCTTACCAGCTGATTCTTCATCACCTAGGTGATGCATGTTGTCATAATTAATCACTGCACCTTCTTTACCCAGCAAGGTCCAAAGAAGCCACAAACCCAGGCTCCTCATCCAATGTCACTTAAAAAGTGACCACAAAACCCACTCTGCATCACGAAAGGGACCAAAGAGGCAGTACAAATGGGGTGCTGAGATATTGGATCCACAAGGAAAAAAAAGCAGTGGTCCAAAGGGATATTTTGAGGGTTTTGCTGTTGGTTGTAATTCCCTTTCCCATACCAATTCCCTTTCCTGTACCTTTTCCCTCCTCTATTTACCTGGGAATCTACTGTGGGTTGCTCAGCCTTCTGTATGCATTCAGGCAATAGCCCGAGTAACTACCTAGCAGCTCATCTCTGAAACAAACAAACAAACAAACAAACAAACAAACAAACAAAAATTGGCAATGGAATCCCCTCGTGGGTCGATAGGGAAGATTTTACTTATAGAGGGTTGGGAGATCTTTTCCAAATATTGATCCATATGGATTTTGGAATGTGTCTCATAAAGCTGTAAAGCACTTCTAACGAAGGCATGATCCAAAGTCTGCTGAAGTCAATGGAAGGTCTCCTATTGACTTCAATGGGCTTTGGATTGGGCCCTAAGTGAACAAATAAAATAAACACATACATCATCAGCGTGAAGTGTGTAGATTAAGTCAAAGTGTTTCCATTGACTGTAGCGAGACTCATGTGGCTAAATCTCCATGCATGACATCAGAGATTTGGCTACAGAATTGTATGTATTAAGGCTAAGCAGGATTTGAGCAGAAGCATTTTAAAAATAAAAGCAAAAGGGTCTAAATTTAGTGCCAACTCCCTGCAGCCTCTCCCTCCCCCATGACATATATTTTCCTTTAGGGAAAAACAAAATCTCCCAGGCAACTTGTGTGGTACATTATACAGTCTGTGAATTAAAACAGGCATGTTACAGACCTCTAAGAAACATGGTGTATAATTGTAATGCCAACTGACCCTCAACTGCAGTGGCACTCAGTGGCCTCCTCTTTCAAACAATCAGCTATTGATTCCCAAACCCTCCAGTTTCAAACCAACTTTTGTTTTCAAGAGGAATCCAGTCTTTGGGATGATTCTGCCATTGCTAATTCTCCCTGCCCTGAGGCTAATTGGTATTTCTACTGCTTGCTTGAAGTGTTATCAAAATAAGGGCAACTGCAAAGCTGAATTGTTGAATGTTAGTTTTTCCCAGTTTGGGGCGTCTATGCAATGAACTCATTGTCATACAAATGGGCTTTTATTACAGCATTCTTAGCACGTTGACGGGAGGGAACACCAGGAAACAGAATTTATGGGAAATACTGCACCAATGGACTGGATGGCCTATTGTAGCAGGTCTTTCCCAATGCAAATTTATGAGATTCTACAGTTATTTAGGAAAGTTGTTTTATAATATCATTAAAATGTGCATCCCACAAAAGCACCCTGGATTGCTTTTTATTTGTTTATTATATATTGTTGAGGAAAAATCCTATCAAATGAGAATTGGGGGAAAAAAACCCTGAAGTGCTCTAAAGTTCTATCTCGGACCTCTCCAATATTAACAACAACAATTTTCATTGATACAGTACATTTTATCCTGAAGGATCCCAATGAACTCTGCAATGGTTACAAATACTGGGATCACTTCAGTGCCCCAATGAAAAGCAGCCATCCACAGGGAGAATGCAACCGCTGTTAGCGGTGCATAACGCCACCATACCAACCATTTGGAAGAGGAAGCAAATGTAACATACTGGCTCCGGGCGTGCAATTTGGTCTCCTACAAACAGGGATAGCTACTGTACGTAATACCAGCTGATGCCGTAACTCATCTAGCTCAAGTGCAAAGGATTTGTGCTTTTGTTACTGAATGTCTCTGGTTGTAGTATCTGAGTGTAGTATCTGCATGTGTATGCCACTCTAACTGGTGCCATGAAGAATCTCTTTCTAATGAAGTCGGAGGGGAAATTTGCAATGATGTGCCACGCAAAGGTTAGTTTAGCCAATACTCTAAGGTTAATACACAAAAAGTGCCACGGGATTTTTAATGACTATAATTGAACAAGACATTTAGCAACTCATCTTACAAAAAAAAAAGGTGCTCTGAGTGGTGGAATACTTCCTAATATCAAACTGAGGGTTTAGCACTGATACGGAGAATAAGATGTCACCCACTGAACTGCCAACAGCAAATTCTCATGGCATCCTGCTCACCTCAGTGGCATCTTTCCCAAGTACTAATGAGACTCAACCCTGCTTAGCCTGTGAGAACTCTGATAAGACCTGGGCTTAAACTTTGATAGACGAGCACTGAAGTAGAATAACCCATATCCCAGGAACTAGTAACTATGCATTAAGGGCCTGACCTTGCAAAGTTCTGAGCACCTCGGACAAGGACCCATCCAATCCCCATGGCAGATAATAGGAGTTGTGTATTGGGCTATGTCTTGGAGAAACCATCTAGCACCTTGAAATATTGGACCCTATATTTGGAACTGGAAACAATGGAGTCAAAACCAATGAATTGTGAATCATATACCCAGAAACCTTTATGACAGATTCTTTTGGGAAATCTCGCATTGCTAATAAAAGTGATTGAAGGTTTCAAGGGAAGTCCCTTTGACTGGACAGCCTGTTCTGATTAACACTTAGACAATATAGCCGTGCTTAGGTCCTAGGGACATGGAGGCTATAGAAACCAGCAATGCCAATTATCATAATTTTATCTCAAGTTTTGTGATATGTGATGTTATTCCTAAATCTCCCACTTCTGGACTCATTGATTATGGGAGTATTCCAGCTTTCTTTCTTTCTTTTTTTTAACAGGTAAGTTTCTGGTCCTCATGGTGGTGGAGAAAAGCTTAAAGATTCAAAAATGTGAAGGCAAATAAAAAGAAGAAAACATTTATCATGTATTAAAATAGCCAATCTAATAATTTTTGGGGGGAGGGGGGCTGACTTATGGTTTTTGAGCACTTGGGGTCAGCAATAGAGGAAATCCCTAAGAATATATAGATAAGAAGAAAAGCATGCTTCTCTCTACTGGTTTATGTTAAGGAGGTACTTCAGGAGGAAGAAGAGGGTTCAATGAATTTCTGGACTGAAAGGCAATGGAAGACAATGTTTTCTTACATTCCTGCAGCTAACCAGAAGGCATTTATGTAGGGGTCTGTGAATCTGTACCAGCAGTGACCTGACTGCCTCTGATATGGGGGAAAAAAACCAAACCCACACAATACAGACACTCTCCCGCAATGTACTTGTCTGGGCTCTGGTTGTTATCACGCAGCTGAGAAACTACGACAGTGAGATGTGGCTCCACAGGCCATGTGACATGTGTCAGTTAGCCTGACCCTCAGGAGAACTGCTAACCTCACATTCACCTGGGTTGCCATGGGGACCTCACAGCTAGCACCTGCTGCTGCAAAATGAGCCTGTTCTTGGCAAAAACGGAAAGTGCTTGCAAAGTTGTGGAAGGTGGGGAAGGGTAACCCGCGGCTCTTGATCTGGTTGTAGGATCCAAGAGGAGTTGGTATTCTTACAAGTGTTCTCCGATCGCAGTGAATATATCACATTATATAGACCCCCCCACACACATTTGTCAGTGACCCCTGCAACTGCAGGATGTGCATAGAGGCCCTGTTTGCATATTGTTGTTTTAAAAGAAGGCGGAGTGGGGAGGGGGGCTTTTACCAACTCTCCTCATAGTGAAATCTGCTTTCCACTTAATTGATTTCCTCTGAATTTATATAGCAGTTTTAAACCGGAAGGATCCCATGCCATTCCAAATGTTAAACTGAATCAAGTTGTACCAACATATTTATTTGATTATTAATGCACAATAATTATCAAACCTTCTAGGTGAATGTACAGTAAAAAAAAATCAGTACTTCTGCAATGATCCTGATTCATCTGCAAAATTAATGGAACTACAAAAACAACACAAACCAACCTTGGTTATATATAAGCCCTGAATATCTTGAACAATCGCCGCTGAGCTGAAAGGCAAGTTCTTTAATCAGACACCATCAAACATGTTAATGGGGGAGGGAAAAAAAAGGTTGTGTCTGAATTTTAATGTCCACAAATCCAACTTAATGTTTATTTTACTTATGGAAATGATCTTTGTCATTTATTTGAAACTTGTATTACAGTGTCTTACTGTACCAAGGCAGTTATTGATCTCCCGGTGCTTCTTGTACAGTGCCCTTTCCATTCTCTCTGGCTGTGTTTTCTCTGTTTTCTTTCTTTTCTCCTCCCAGATAAGAAGGCTTCAGTTCAGAAATGGGAGAACTGAGCCCTTGCAACCATTAGAGAGGGAAATATCTTAGCACAGAAGCTGGAGAGAAAAAGAGACAAAGCCACAATTGAACGTCCGGGGATCTTGTGGTTACAACTCGCCTGCCCACTAAAAATGCTGTTCCTCATTTTGCTGGTGTGTTCTTTGAAACCGTGTGTGTGTGTGTTGGTGGGTCTTGACATTCCAAGTTTAGATCACAGATATTAGAGATGGAAAAGACATATTAGGTCAGCTAATCCATCCCTATCAGCAGCAAGGTTTTTTAATACATTCAATTTTAAATGAATCAAATGATTGGGCTTCTATTACTCCCCTTGGGAGAGTGTTCCTAAGTCTAATAGATTCCCCTGTTATGAACCTTCCCTGGCTTTGGGTTAACTTGCTCCCCATGACTAAGAGGTTCAAAAATAACTTATTTGGGGTGCCTCCATTTCTAAATGCCCAATTTCAGAAGCCTGATTTCAAGGAACCGCTGAGTGCCTGCTTTCTGAAAATCAGACCCCTTTAAGGTGTCTCAAACGACGTCAGTCGGAGTTGTGGGGAAAAAACCATACACCTCCTAACTGATATAGCTATGGCAGTAAAAAAACCCAGTGCAGATGCAACTATGCTGACAGGAGAGTGCTTCTGTCAGCACAGCTAGTGTTGTGCGGAGGTGGGGTTACTATGACAGCAGAAAACTCCTTTTGTCAGTATATATTGCATCTGCACTGGAGGACTCTCCCAGCATAGCTGCACTGGTATAGCTGTATCAGAAAGCCTGTGTGGTGTAGACGAGCCCTACGTCTGAAGAGAACTTGAGCTGAAACGTCAGTATCTATGGGTAGGTCTATACTTACGCGTCCGGTCGGAGGCGCGCGATCGATGTTCTGGGTTCGATTTATCGCGTCTTGTCAAGACGCGATAAATCGAACCAGGAAGTGCTCCGTCGTCGACGCTGGTAATCCAGCTCGACGAACGGAGTAGGCGGAGTCGACGGGGAAGCCTGCGCGCCGCGTGTGGATCCCGGGTAAGTGCTTTTTCATTCGAACTAAGGTACTTCGACTTCAGCTACATTATTCACGTAGCTGAAGTTGCGTACCTTAGTTCGACAGGGGGGGGTAGTGTAGACCTAGCCTATGTGGCTCATGTCTGGGGTGACCAGATAGCAAGTGTGAAAAATCAGGACAGGGGGTGAGGGGTAATAGGAGCCCATATAAATAAAAGCCCCAAATATTGGGACTGTCCCTATAAAATCGGGATATCTGGTCACCCTACTCATGTCATGTTATCTCACCATGTAGCTTTGTGATGGACTTTTCCCCATGTACAGGTTTTATTATACGAGAATGAACATGGACATTTCATTATTCCCAGCAGCGTGCCAAACTCTAGGAAGAAAGGACCTCTTCAATATCATATGGGGATGGCATCCCACCATGTCCAAAGATTGCTGAAAAAATGTCAGACAACCAACTTCATGCAATGAAATGTCACACGGCGAGCCCTAGCTGTGACAATTAATACCCAAAGCTATGATGGGTTCTCTTCCGGATGCATATGCATGGATATGATCTGTACTATACAAATATTGGGCAATAGCTTTAAATACCATGGGAAAAATATTGTTCCCCAAACTGAACTTTGGTCATTGACATTGCCCTGTGCAGAGGGACTCCTTTACGGAGGTTATGTCTCCTCTCCCCAATGGGCTAATTGTGCTAATATTGTCCTCCTTCACCAGTGCCTAGTTTGTCCATCACCAGTCTCTTCTCTGTCTTCCTCATCTGGTTTCCAGAGCCAATTCTGTCATTCCCCTGCCCTGGTACCAAACCTGTTACTCACTGGTACCTTCTCAGGCTGCCCAGGCCAGTGCTAGGTCTGCCTTCAGCGCAGGCCAGGCTTCCTTTGAGGAACTTATCCCAGTTCCTCACCACCCACAAAGGTCCCAGCAGTAGCTCTGTCCATTCTCTGACTAGCATTCTCTGACTTAACAGACCAGCACTTGCAGAGAAGCTGGCTACTATGCTAGCTGGCTGGTAAGAGGCTAGTTTATGTCAGAATCATAGAATCGTGGAAGATTAGAGTTGGAAGGGACCTCAGGAGGCCATCTAGACCAACCCCCTGCTCACAACAGGACCAATCCCAACTAAATCATCCCAGTCAGGGCTTTATCAAGCCAGGCCTTAAAAGGATGGAGATTCCATTACTTCCTTAGGTAACTCATTCCAGTGCTTCACCACCCTCCTAGTGAAATAGTTTTTCCTAATATCCAACCTAGACCTCCCCCACTGCAACTTGGGACCATTGCTCCTTGTTGGTGGTCTGGTGGATGTGGATGTCCCCAACAACTGTTAATTCCCTCTGTTTGAAAGAAATGGGACTAAATTACAGATTTGGTGACAAATATTAATCATTGGGATTTTAAATAAAGATCTTACAGCTGTACAGTATATATTCTTATCCATATGTGCAGAGAGATAGGTGGGGGCGGGGGGAGACAGAGAAACATGAGCACTATATAGAGAGATACTTTACTGGGACTATGGGCTGTAGCCTATAATTTAAGTAGTGGAGTGTGGCAACTGGAACTGCTGAGTGAGGAGGTCCTGACACGTTTGCCGAAGACACAGTGCATGCAGTATTGTAGGTCATCACACTTGCCCTGCGCTGTTGGCACCTGGTTAATAGCAGGCCCAGCCTGTGTAAATCATATGAAGTACAGGCAGCCATTTTACATGGGTATTGCACTTCTCTTCTAATCCAAAGCCCTTTGTAGCCAATGGAAAGACTCCCACTGCGATCTCAGTGGGCTTTGGATCAAGCCCTTAATCAGGATCATTAATCTTTCCCAGCCATTCTCTCTACATTATTTTTCTTTGTTTTTATGTAAAACGGAGTGGTTTACATAACAAACAAACAAACTTGATTTGTAGATTGTTGAAACAAGTATAAGGGGGTGTCCCTGAGTGGTGTGGAGAAAGTGAATAAGGAAAAGTTATTTTCTTGTTCTCATAATATAAGAACTAGGGGCCACCCAATGAAATTAATGGCCATCAGGTTTAAAACAAATAAAAGGAAGTTCTTCTTCACAGTGCACAACCTGGAACTCCTTGCCTGAGGAGGTTGTGAAGGCTAGGAATATAACAGGATAAATTCATGGAGGTTAAGTCCATTAATGGCTATTAGCCACGATGGGTAAGGAATGGTGTCCCTAGCCTCTGTTTATCAGAGGGGGGTGATGGATGGCAGAAAAGAGATCACTTGATCATTACCTGTTAGGTTCACTCACTCTGGGGGACCTGGCATTGGCCACTGTCGGTAGACAGGATACTGGGCTGGATGGACCTTGGTCTGACCCAATACGGCCATTCTTATGTTCAGTGTATGGGTGTGCAGCAGAAAGTCCACTGAGCCTTTTACCCACTTGTGCTCCCTGTGCAGGGGCAAGGAAAATGGCTATTTCTGTATGAGGGGGTCCTCTTGTTATGCACCCCGAGGGCACAAGACACCCCAAAGGTGGAGGTGAGAAAGTGGGGCCATTGCCCTGCAGGGTGAATCAATGCAGAGCGGACAGCAGTCTACACCATCCCATGAGGCTTTTGTGTTAGAGAGCCCAGTCCCTCCCCAGGCATCTCCCTGGGTTGTGTGGGTCTGCAGTTGGGTCCCTGGGTTATGATAAAAGATCATGGTCCAAATGTAACAATTGGTTTAACTCCACTGAAGCCATACCATGGAGTTATACCAGTGATTGACTTGGCACAGTGTATTGTGCAGCTAGAACTGCCCTGGAACAACTTAAGTTGTTCCATCAAAGTGCACGGCCAGATAGCACGACATACAGAGGACAGATGATGTGTGTGCATGTGAGAAAGGATGGATGGACAGACAGACAGCCTGACGTGTTTTTACATTAAAAAAAGAAGAAGTAAAAAGCCTAAATTGAGAATTGAGAATTGTACGGCTTGAGGGGGCATTTTGGGGGGGAGGGAAGTTCAAGTGATTCCTTTCCTGGATTCCTGTTAGACACTTGATGGTGGCAGCGAAAAAAGCATTTCTCTCCTTCCCCTGAAGTTCATTTTGAGGAAAGGATCAGGTTAGTCATTTCCCATCAGGAACGTGTGGGAATCTTCAGTAACCAGTGGTTAGGCAACACCAGTTCTCTGGAAACTGTAAAATGCTGAACTCTTCTCTCTCAGTGCTGCAATTTCTGCTGAACAGAAAGTGATAAAGGAGAATGCGACTGCCAGAAGAAAACTTCAGGCTACTACAGGTGGCCAATTACCTCCGGAGCTCCTGTAGTTTAAAAGACTGGACCACCAGACAAGGTGCTGCACTCAAGAGTTCAAAGCCTGTATATTCCTGAACAGCACTGATCTTCATACTGACCGTGAATGCCCTCAAAACTTGGGAATAGCATCTTAAATCCAACCTATGCAACTCTCTATGAGAACTCAGTACCCATGTGTGCAGCAGACTCTCACTGCTCTCTGTGGTTGAACCAAGTTATTTCCTACTGCTAGAGGTGCAGCCAATCCAAACCCAATGAATATGAAGACTCCCAAACTTTTCATAAGGTTGAATGTGGGTCTAAACACTACAAGTGCCCCCTCTGTTAGTAATGGGCGGGACCAAAATCCAAGACCCTAATGTACCTGAATTTAGGGGAAGTTCACACCTGTATTCAAGCCCAATCCAAATGTAAATGGCATAGATGAAGGTGACATAGTCAAACAAAGAAACAAAACAAAACAAACAAAAAACCCCATATAATTTCTTTTCCAGCTGATCTCCTTTGGTCTGTAGGTATCATGTGAAACTTTCCAAATACTTTTGCTATCAGCTGAGGATTCATTTGTGTGTGTGTGTAAGATGTTAATGGGATTTGAAAGTGAACACGTAATGTAACCATCAGCACAAAAATCAAGGATCTTACTTCATCAAGAAAGATGCAATATACTACTGTAGAAGAGCTCAGTGAATGGAGAGGTTCCACTTGATACACATCTAAAAAGATTTGTAACACTTTTGATTCAGTATGCCCAGTCTGGCTCTTCATGGCTAATTAATTACAACATAAAAAGCTAAAGTTAAAATTACATGGATGGACTCTGAATCTACATGTAAAAGTCCAGATTGCATTTCTGTATTTCAAAGATTTATGAAGCAATGGGAGTTCAAATAATCTTGACATTCTCTTTTTACAGAGGAAAAGTGAGGAGAAAATAACTGAACAGAAGCCCATAACTCTGTGGATGACCGGTAGTCAGATTTTTTATCCTATCCATCGTTGGAAGCACCCTGGTTTAAATATAATACGATTGAGGAATGGATCAACAAATAAATCTGAATGTTTGTATTTCACAAAATACACGTTTGATTAATCCAACTCCTAGTTTGAGAGGTAAGCCGTTTCCCCCCTGAATAGTAGCAAAGGCAGATTCATTTTTTACTGGCAGACTTGCACAACTTTATTATGGCCCTTAACAGATAAAAAGTCTGCGTTCTTATCTTGTGAGAAGAAAGATATCTGGTGAAATAACCATGTAGCTGGATAGCTACCGTGTGCCCACAACACAGTGAACTCAAAGTTCAGAAACAAAGGCACTCAGCTAAGACACTTAAGGGAGCCATATAAAACTCAGATAGTTAGGAAGGTAGGTAGACAGATAATGCTAAGCTTTTATTCTGTCCCACTTCATTCAAATTCTGGGAAACTGCAAGTCATTTGCTATAAAGAATCACATTAAAAATGGCTAAATGTAAGGAGGGCTGTCTGCGTCTGCAAAAAGATGGCTCATTGTAGGGTGCTGGCCTAGAACTCGAGAGCTGGCTTCACTTCCCTGCCCTGCTACAGACTTCCCATGTTACTTTGAGCAAATCACTTAGGCCTGGTCTACATTGGCTGTGGCATGTAGGGTACTCCACAACGAAAGACAGGCTGCGTCCACACAGTGGAGTGTAGATACACGTGACAGTGAAAGGTTCTGGCAGGGAGGAGGTAGGAGGGAAAGGTTCTTTCCCCATGGTGGGGAGTCTTTCATTGCAGTGGAGAGCTGCCAGAGTCTGTCACTGAGGTGGGGAAAGACTCTGGAAACAGGGCGACACTAAACTGCTAAAAACAGCAGTGTAGATGTGGTAGGCACTGCTTGGGTGTGTAGAGAGCTGTGGAAGGTACATAGCCATATGCTGTGTCTTTACTCACCTCAGTAGTGCCTCACTGCCTACACTGCTTTTTATACCAATGCTAGGGGCATGTGCAGTGTATGTACTCTGCATGCTGCTGTGAGCGGGCAGTGTAGACACACCCTTAGATGCTCTGTGCCTCAGTTTCCCGTCTGTAAAAAGTGGAATAATAGTGCCACCTTACCTGACAGGGATTTTGTGAGTGTAAAAGCATTAAAGATTGTGACTTGCTCAAACAGTGTAGTAATGGGGGCCATATCAGTTAGATACTATATACTCGTACATGTATAAGTATGTGATTATCTAGCTAGATTAGATTAGAATGTAAACTTTTGTCAATAGTTACTATATGGTTAGAACAGTCATCTCCCTTTCTACATACCTGTCTATGGTAATTCTTACCACTCAGCTGATTTACTTTGATCCTATCCTCAAAACTGTCTCTAATTTCCTCTTCCCCAGAGGCCTACACAGCTGAATTAAAATCACTAAGGCAGTCAGGCTTTAAAAGCAGAGCGATACAGAGATGGCACCAATAAAAGATCTTAATACTCTCAAATATTTCTAAAATAGAGCTTTTCCCCCGCAGTAACATATGAGGTGCACACAAAATACATGATGGGGTGGAGTTGCATAAAGTTTTACTGGCACTTATTTGCTATGTTCTGTGTAAGTTACTCATGGGTTTGTCACCGGTGAGTAATGTAATTGCAGCCATATTCATGCCAATAAAATATATACATGCCACAGCAGAGAGCATACACATAGAATGGATACTTGTTTTAGCAGGATGGTAAGAACTGAAAATTAATACAAATAATATTAATTTCACACACGCACACATTATATATGTATATATATGACAGACATGATATGTTATTATTTGTATTACTTTAGCATCTAGACTCCCCAACCAGGTTCGAGGTCCTGTTGTGTTAAGCACTGAACATACACACAATAAGAGGTAGCCCCTGCCCCGAAGATCTTACAATCTAAACAGACAAAGGGCAGAAGAGACAGAAAGTGTTGTTATCCCCATTGTAAAGATGGAGAGCCATAGCACCGAAAGATTAAGGCGATAGCTTGGCCTCAAGTGAAGGCAAAACTCCCACCAGCTTCAATGGAGCCCGGGTTTCACCCTAAGGGTAGGTCTATACTTACCCGTCGCGTCGGAGGCGCGGGATCGATGTTCTGGGTTCGATTTATCGTGTCTTGTCAAGACGCGATAAATCGAACCAGGAAGTGCTCCCTCGTCGACGCTGGTAATCCAGCTCGACGAGCGGAGTAGGCGGAGTCGACGGGGGAGCCTGCGCGCTGCGTCTGGACCACAGGTAAGTTCGAACTAAGGTACTTCGACTTCAGCTACGTTATTAACGTAGCTGAAGTCGACTCCGCCTACTCCAGCTCGACTCCGCCTACTCCGCTCGTCGAGCTGGATTACCAGCGTCTACGAGGGAGCACTTCGTGGTTCGATTTATCGCGTCTTGACAAGACACGATAAATCGAACCCAGAACATCGATCCCACGCCTCCGACGTATCTTAGTTCGACAGGCGGGGTTAGTGTAGACCTGGGCTAAATGACTTGCCCAAGGTCTCACAGGAAGTCTGTGCGAGAGCTAGGACTTGAATTGAGATTGCCTGAGTTCCACTCTAGTGTCTTAGCCACATCACCATCCTCATCGTATATTGACTGGAGTTGAAATGGTATTGGGCAATAGAATATATTGTCATAGATCAGGAGCTACGATTGCTCACCAGAAGCTTTACCCTAGGAGCAATAGCTTCACTTATACAATAAAACTTCCAATGCAAATAAAGACGGGAGCTGACCATACCAGTTAGTTTACTAAAGAGCATGTTCTGGCGTAGGGTGATTTTATGTACCAAAAACTGCATGAAAATGGTGGAGCACAATTTAACCCCAAATGTGCCATTTCCAACTGCTCAAGAAATCAGTGGTTCTGTCTCTCACCACAGGATATGAGTAATGCATGGTGATTTTCTTGGGAGCTAGTCACTTTTCTCAGTGGGAGAGTAGGGTTTCAGGCACATAGCTGGGGCAGGCAATGTTGAAAAGATTGCATCATGGCTATAAGAAGGCATGGTATCACATGAAGACCATTGATGGTTCATGACAATGTCATCAGAAGCAAAGTGGATGATGCATCCGACAAGGAAGGTAAACAAAAAAACAACAACCAGGCATAAGAGGAGAAATCATCTCTGTCAATTAACAATGTAGATGAGAAATATATAGCATTATACTAGAGGACTGACTCTTGGCTCAGATGTCTGCCAATAATACCAAGAGAAACTGTATGCCCACGGACTAGAAGCACACAATGCATGTAATGTACCCAAGAAACAGGACTTTACTGCGAATTTTACAATATTTGATATTTTTCTCAAAGCTCTAGCTTCAGGATTCATGTTATTACATGAGAATCTTGGCTTCCATTAAAATTAACATTCGAGTCCTCTCGGTTGCAGAGAAAAGCTTGAGGTCAATCCTAAATGCTCAAAAACCAGACGGCAAATAAAAAGAACCCAACATGTATTTATTTGTTTAAATCTAATGATTTTTAAGCCAATCTCAAGAATTTTGGGGGCCTGACACATTGTTTTTGAATGCCTGGGGTTTGGCAGCGCTGTATGTATGCCCATCACACATGCACCAAACCCATGTTAAATTTCGAGACTATCCAAATGGCCCTCATGCAACAGGTCAGTATCTCAGAAAAATATTGATGCAGTAAGTTTGTGTAAAAAAATACAAAAATCTATTGAGACAACATGCAACACAAGTGGCAGTAAAAAGCTAACAGCACCGAAAACCCATGTGATGGCAGCACTCCACCCTGGGTTTGCAACCAGCCAGGACAAGCCTGTCCTGGAATGGACTTCACCTTGAGTCTTTAACAGAATACACCAAACACCATGTCTCTTTTTATAAAAGGCCGATCACTTTTCCTGTCAATGTGCTGCCACACCAACTTACGCAGACCTGTACTGAGATGCTTTGTCACCCAGATGACCTGGTGATTAGCTCTATGCACCCTGTGGTCACCCTCTGCCCCTTGCTTCCCTCACCTTCCTTGTCCCATAGCTTGGCTGTCCTGGGTGGTGTTCTTGGCTTTTGACTGTGCCTACATTAATGGGCATGGCGAGTGGTGGAGTTTACAGATGTCTGAGATGGCTTAGCTTTGCACTGAAATTGTCCATTCATCATATGCATTCATCAGAAGAAGCCAGTGACACGAAGGGCATCGTCACGACCATACCTCCTTTTACTTTGAAGAAGCTCATTTTCCATTGTGCATATAATGCACTTTTCCCTCATGCGCCTCAATTTAGTGCAGTCGGGGGGGGGGAGTGCAAAACTGTTTCCTTTATTCACTTCCTTCTCCCCCAGCACCAGTGATGAGCTGCCAAAATTGTAACAAGGGGTTCCCTCCTCTCCTCCCCTGCCCCACTCCAACTCCACCCCCGGCCCCGCCCCCATTCCACCCCTTCCCGAAATCCTCGACTCCTCCCCCGGGCGCGCTGCATTTCCCCTCTACCCACCCCCGCAGGCTTGCAAGCCTGGGAGGGAGGGGGGAGAAGCAGATCACCCACCAGCAGCTCCCTGTCGGCACCCCCCGAGGCGCCGCTGCTCCACTTTTCCTCCCTCCCAGGCTTGCCGCATGCCGTTTGAGCTGGGCGGCCCCGCCTCCGCCTCCTCCGAGGATCCGCCGCTCCACTTTTCCTCCCTCCCAGGCTTGCCCCGTGCCAAAGAGGTGGCGTGCAGGGCAAGCCTGAGAGGGAGGGGGGAAGCGGAGCAGAGGCGCCTCGGGGGACAGGGAGGGGGCGGAGGCGAGCTGGGCGACCCCGCCTCCTCCCCCTCCACCGAGGCGCCGCCGCTCCGCTTCTCCCCCCGCCCAGGCTTGCCCCACGCGCCAGCTGTTTGGCGCATGGCAAGCCTGGGGGGGGGGGGGGGGAAAGTGGGGCGAAGGCGTCTCGGGGCAGGGGGCGGAGGCAAGCTGGGTGGCCCCGCCTCCTCTCCCGAGGCTCCGCTTCCGCCCCTCCTGCCCAGGCTTGCCTGGGGCGGGGGGGGGGGGGGGGGGGACGGAGACGGTTAAATTTAGAAGCCCTTTTAGCACCGGATGTCCCACACGGAACAACTGGCTCTAAAATGGCTTCTAAATTTAACAACCGGTGAGAACCGGCTCCAGCTCACCGCTGCCCAGCACCTGTTGCAACCATTTGCCTCACACTCCTTCTATGCAACAAACAGCATGGCTGTGCCCAGAATATTTCACTGCAACCTTAAAGAACCTCTTTTGGCCCTTAATATACTTAGCAGAGAGGGAGGGCCTGATTCTAAGCTCAATGACAGGAGTAAACTAGGAGTAACTTCATCGCAGTCAGCTTAGTGTGAGATCAGAACACGACTCAGATACAGGAATGGCCAGCCTGCCTGATTGATTATGGCATAAACTGTATATTTCAAAGCTTTTCTTTTTCCATCCTTTTAGATCTACCTGCTAACAGGTATTTGCTTCAAACTAAAATAATCAGCATCATCATAAAAAGAATCAAGCTGCTTCCCTCTAAATGAGTTCATTTTTCTTGGATTCCTCCCTTTTGTTGTAGCAGGATGGAAGCAGGGCAGATAAAAGCTGGAGGCTGCAAATAGAGAGGGTAAAGCCACTCACACATTGTAATAACAACCAGTACTTAAAATCTGGCACCCCCTTTAGAAACGTTTACAGTCTTAAAAACGTAATTATAAAGATACAGAAAGGGGCAAAGAAAGAAAGACACAAACACACACATACACAAAGGGAAATGAATGAAACAACTGTTTAATTTTTTACTGTCATTAATACCGCAGTATTAAGTTATATCCCCCAGATTAATAAAAGGACTGTGTTGAGACAAAAACAAAATTCCACTGGATTGACCTTGAATTTTTTTTTTTTGAAAATAATAATGCATGTGTGCAAAGGAATTCCTTGTTCTTACAGATGTTTACAGCTAAATAATAATTGAAATCAGAAACCAATCCCTTCCACTAAAAAGGGCTTTTATTGTTCATAGATTCAAAAGGTAGGATTCTCTGCAAATCTTGGCAGGGTCCATCTCAGATCAAGACAAAGAACAAAGTTACCCTAGAGATGTGGCAGGGCTTTTCCCAACAATTTGAGCCAATATGGGCGTGCTTTCTGCCTAGGTTAATTAGGAAAGGACTGGGTGGGAATTCTTCTAATTTAATTGTTTTTTAGTGCTTTCCACTCTGGGATGGAAAGTGCTTTACAAATTGTATTAAACCTCCAAAAGTAGGAAAATATTATTATCCCCATCATGCAGATAAGGAAACTGAGGCTCACAGCAATGAAAGGATTGACTTAAGGCCATGCAGTGTCCTGAGTCCCACTGTTTTAACCACTAGACAATGTTCTTTCTCTCTCTGTCTCAGATCTAAGAATTCAAAATATTATTGGGTGAGTTTATTATTGGGTGAGTTAGTATTATTGTCATTGTATTATATGAACATTACTAAATGACTTCTGTTTGGAATATATAGAACAGATAGAGGAAATAGTCCTGACAAGGTGGGTGAGATAATATAGTTTTTTGTATTAACTTCTGTTGGTGACAGAGACAAGCTTTCAGGCCACGCAGGTCTATGCGGTCTTCTTCAGGTCTATGCGGCTTGAAAGCTTGTCTCTGTCATCAACAGAAGTTGGTCCAATAAAACATATTTCCTCACTCACCTTGTCTCTCTAATATCCTGGGACCGACCTGGCTACAACTACACTACATACAAAAATGGTCCTGGTGATTGAAAAGCTCTGTTAGCTGCAGAACATGACCTACCCATTCAAACTCCCCTTCATCCTACCAATGCACTTGGGTTTGGGCATTTCTAGGAGAGAGAAGGTACTTTGGCCTCCATGCCTATTCAGTCTTTGACCTCTCTCTCTTCAGGCTGCCATTGAGGGTGTTAATTAGCAGTGAAAGTGATGGTGGCTTTCTGATGTGGCTTCAGTGGAAGTTACTCTAGAGTCTAGCTAGACTCTCAGGACTAGATCTTTAGGCACCTAACTCTAGGGTGACCAGATGTCCCAATTTTATAGGGACAGTCCCGATTTTAGGGTCTTTTTCATATATAGGCTCCTATTACCCACCGCCCCCCGTCCCGATTTTTCACACTTGCTGTCTGGTCACCCTACCTAACTCCCATTCATTTAAATGAGACTTAGGTGCCTAAATACCTTTGGGGGTCCGTGCCTCAGGTCCTAGATTGAGTTTGCAGGGCTGGCAGTTCAAAAAATCATCTCTTGCAAACAGAGCACACATCTGATATGGAACTCACAGATGCCTTCCTTGCAGTCACTGTTAGGGGCACAAAAGCATTTTAATTAATGATTCTAAAGCACTTTGGGAACCTCAGCTGAGAAGGGGGAAAATGTAAATAGACAGTAGGATATGATTAGTTCCAATTCGGTTTGGTTTCAGGGCATCTGAGATTTCCCAATAAACTCAGCAACAGCAGTAAGATTCGTGTAAAGCCAGCGCTCATAAAACCATGGTAAATAATGCTGCTTATGATGAGCCAACATTGTAGCATGATATGCTGTAAAACTATAACCCTGTGGATTTTTTCACCTGTATTGAATCTGGTTCAATACTTCTCAAGTGCCTACATGTCATTTAGTGGGCATAGCACATGTGCGCACATGCGCACACACACACATCTTTAAGTGTCTATTAAACCCCATTGTAGCCATTTCGATCTATTAAACAGAGCTGGAATCTGTGGATTTGCGGCATACAGATTAGGTACCAATAGTTCTTGAAATGAAACAGTGCTAATAACAGGGATAGCACCAGTAGAAAATATATGCTGCCTTCTGAAATACTATGGACATAACCCCTGATAGTGATGGACAGAAATGACCTTTAGATATAACGACTGTATTTTAAACTACCCAGGTTTCTCCAGATGTTTTCTCCAAATAAAAACAGACATTAGGAAAGGGTCAGATTGGGGCAGGTTGAAAAAAATAATGCAATTTAATGTCTATTCCTTGGGCAGATGTGTGGCATTTCAGCTGTATCCAATAATGCCCACTGGCACCTGGCTGAGGTCTCGTCGTAGCCTCTAACAACTGTAAAAATCCCTATCTAATGTCCCTTTAGATACCATGTTCGCTGCTGAACAGCCTCTTACTGCCTTTAGAACATAGTGCTAATTAACACGAACCAAGTTACAATATGTGCTAAAGATTCCAGCTTTGTTACTTATTTAATGAGCTTCATGGGATTTGAACATGAGGCTCAAAGTAACAGGGGAAACCTCATAATTAGTTTCAATTAGAAGAAGTTCCTACGCATTACGACTATTTGATGAACTGCAGAGGGAGAAAGAACCACTGAACAGATACAAATCACTAGCTTTGTTTCATTTATTATTATACTTATTTTCTTCTTAATTAGTGCTGATTGGTTTATAATCCTAATTAATGCAAAGGAATTTGGAATGGTATACAATGGTATGGCTTAGAAGATGCCAGAGTGTACAACTGCTAAATTATTGTTAATTGTTATTTACAAGAGGACAGGAAGACTAAGTAATGTGATGCCTAATTAGCATTAAGGATATGGTTTCCATTTCCAAATTCAACTAAGGCAAATGGGATAAAATGACTGTGGTTTAAATTAATTTCTAGTCTCCGAAAGTCAAAAGTTACAATTCCAACATTAAAAACAAAAAAAGACCGCCAAGGAATAGCCAGGGAATCTAAAGTGGACACCATTAAAACCTTTGCATTTGCCATTTGCAAGTCCTTAATGTTATACTCACTACAGAGAATACCAGCAGTACTATGGTAATGTTAATTAGGCAAAACTGTAAAGATTTTAATGGTGACCACAGAATTGACAGGATCATAGCAATGTGTGATTGCGCTAGTATGCAGTGGTTAGATATCAGATAACATTTGCCCTATGGACTGCTCTTTTCACAGCTGTATTACTAGAGATGCATGATAAAGTTTCCTTTCAAAACTTGAAGCTATATCACCTCAGATAGAATTCTTGAGCTCTATTCTGACTGTCACTAACCCAGTCTGTGGCCTTGGGTGATCACTTAGCCTATGCTTCCTCTTCCTCTTCTGTAAAATGAGAACAACAATAGTCTGTCTAGTCAATCCACTGGCATTTTTATAGCGCTTATCACTATGGTAGGTTTATTTACCTATCTCAGAGGCCTTTTGTGAGGATTAATGATTTCCATACAACTCTCTGAATATGTAAAAGGGCCATATCAATGGCAAATGTAATTTTAATCACCTCATTGATTAGTCTCCTCAACTGATAGTAAAATAAAGTCTTAAAAGCAAACTTGATGCGTGATAGGGTATATCTAAACTCTGAGCTGGCGATGTCATTTCCAGCTCGAGGGGACAAGCTAACATGCCAAAAATAGCAATGGAGCTGCAGCGACATGAGCAGCTAGCCGCCCTGAGCATGATCCCTTCTGAAACGCTAGGTACATACTCAGGTGGCTAGCCCCTCCTACCGTTCATGCCACCATGGCTACACTGCTATTTTTAGCACACCAGCTCAATCAGAGCTAGCGTGGGTATGTCTACTTGAGCTGGAAATTATACAGCCAGCTTAAAGTTTAGATGTCCCACTAGAGAGAAGAAGCCCAGACATTATTTTAAGATTGCTCCCTTATTTTTTTCTCCATGTGGCTCAGTTTGGGTCTCTCTGAAGCATCATAAAATCAATGGGCGTTGGAGGACTTTGCACTCTGAGCTGGGCCCAAAATAGACATTTTATGGCAATAATGTTTTTTTCTGCACTCACAAACCTCAGTGGAAAGGGAATGGCCAAGATGATCTGTTGGGTCCTTTCCATCCCTAATTTCCACAATTCTATGAAAAGCCATATCCTGCATACTTTCCAGCGTCATAGATCATCATTACGCGTGGCTACCAGTCTGTTAAAAGCTGTCATTGAATTCACGGCTTTTATTTCACATATTTATTTTTTTTGCTATTTTTTTTTCCAGTGAGAGAGACAGTAGATATTTGATTTAATAAATAATAATAATATCTCAAGACACTGTCCATGCTTTACTGAGCTGCCTCATTCAAATTTGATTCAGGGCTTGGAGAGGTCTGTGCTTTTTGCGGCCAGCAAGTGGCCTTTCATTTACAAGATCAATTCAGATAAACTCAGTGCAGCAATGAGTTTTCCCGAGCACGGATGCAGGCCTGTGCATGAAAAACACACCATCTACTTTCCTGGAGAAAATAGCCCATCCAAAATATGAACAACCTGCACGTCATCTGTATGGATTGCACTCATTTAGGAGACTTCAGAGGTTTAGGCCCCAATTCAGCAACATATTAAGCACGAGTCACTGTAAGCACATGAATAGTTCCATTGGGCTTGATTCCCGTTTACACTAAGCTGCTTTCGTACCACTCTGGCCTGGTAAAGAGACCTTTAAGAGGGCATATCTAGCAGTGCTTACATGCTTAAAGTTAGGCACATGCTTAAATACCTTGCCGAATCGAGGCTTCATTGCCGTAAAGAAAACTGTACTAAAAAAACCAGGTAGATTAATAGGCTTCACAGTCCTTTGTTCTCACGAAATTCTAATCCATGTAATATCCACCTACATAAATTCCCCCTAGATACGGTGTTCTCCACTTCCTGTCTTAAATTGTCATGCAGTGGTACTGAACACTGCTAAGCAGCTGTTGCATTCCATTCCCAACGCGGCTGCATTTCAATGATTGGTAACATTTATCTCTCGTGTGTGTGTGTGTGTGTGTGTGTGTGTGTGTATTAATTATACAACCAATTAGTAAAGCTTTCAGATTAATTTGGTCTGAGGACACTATATTGTATTGTAAATATAAATTCATTATCATCATTATTAATATTTCATTCCTTAACCCTTTTAGCCTGATGCAAAACATGTCTTAAAGTGATAGATCAAGCTCCTTGAGTCTATTTAGCTTAATAAAGAGAAGTTAAGAGGTGACTTGATTACAGTGTATAAGTACCTATATGGGGAACACAGATTTAATAATGGGCTCTTCAGTCTAGCAGAGGAAGGTATAACATGATCCAATGGCTGGAAGTTGAAGCTAGACAATTTCAGATTGAAAATAAGGCATACTTTTTTTAACAGGGAGGGTAATGAACCTTGGAACAACTTACCAAGAGTCATGTGGATTCTCCATCACTGACAATTTTTAAATGACGATTGGCAGTTTTTCTAAAAGATCTGCTCTAGGAATTATTCCGGGGACATTTTATAGCCTGGGTTATACAGGAGGTCATAATACATGATCACAATGGCCTCTTCTGACCTGGGAATTTATGAACCATTTTAGTGGGGCAATAGAACGGCAAGGTGCCGGAACCCCTTATTAAAAGGGAACTGGCTGCTCTTAGCTCCTCCCACTTGGCTAGTTTCTCCTGTTTCCCTGGTACATTTGCCTGCTAACACACCCATTCTGCCCATATTATCTATCTTCATCTATCTCTTGCTTCTCTCTTCAGATGCTCCTGCTCCCTTTCTGCTATTCCCTGGCCACAAACCTCTCTAGCTATTTTAATTAAATGAATTAATGAATAATTATGATTATATCTTCTTTGGTATCCAGAGGCCCCAATCAGGACTGGGGCTCCATTGTGCTAGGTTTCCCAATACATAGGAAAACACAGACCTGTCCCAAAGAGCCATCAGTCATGTCTACACCATGGAGACCAGCATATATATATATATATCAGCACAACCCCGTAACACAGATGCAGCCAACACTGACAAAAGGGGTTGTAACACCTCTCCAAATGACGGTTGTTACGTTGACAGAAGCATTCTTCCATTGACATTCTTCCATTGTTTTCTCATACGCCTGACCAATGTAGTTATGTCAACTTACCTTTTTAGCAGAGACCAAGTCTTCGGTACTAATCCTGAAAGCTCTTCTCCCAGGACAGACCCCTGAACCTGCACAGAACCCCAGTGATTTCAGGGAGGTTCTCCATGGGGACAGGGGGCCAACCATCATGGACAGTTTGTAATATTTAGGTCCAAATGTCAACTAGGATTGGCACACAGATACTATCAACTCATTTCACAAAAGGCAGCAACCAGCTGATTAGATAGTGTCTTTCTACTAAACTTAGTCAATGTTTAAAATGGTGGAGAGGTGAAAGACTTTGCATCCTAGTACCCAGGAGCAATCTGAACCCTCCTATTGGTGCAACTGTATGTCAGACTGACCCATGGGGATGCGTTTGTGAAGTGTTCTAGTGATATAAACCTGTGTCCGATCTCTCATACATTTTGAATTGCAATTTGACTGCCATCATGGCCAGGTCACCATTGAAACTAACTTTTTCTGAATGGATTTTACCAAGTTAAACAAAGGTTCTGATTGACTGATCTAGGACTTAATCCTGCTCGGACTTAAGTCAGTGGGCATTCTATTATTAATTTCAGTGGGAGTGTAGCGGGGTGGAACCCCGCTCCTGCCCTGAGGGGCTTGAAACAGCTCTGAGAGAGGGCTGAGGCTCAGAAGCTGGGCTGATTGGCAAGGAAGCCACAGGTGTGGCCAGTTAATCAGGGCCCAGCTGGCCCTTATAAGAGGGCAGTGGGCCTGGAGCAAAGACTCTCTCTCTGTCTTTAGAGAGGGAAGGGCTTGGCTGCAGGGACCTGACCAGGTACCTAGGGTGGAGCAGGGCTGGGGAAGGCCAGAGGAGCTGGGGAGCTCCGGCCTGAGAAAACCCCAGGCTGTGGCCTAGGGTTAGGCCCCACTAGGTACTGGGGTTGCGGGGGCAACCCACGGGTAGGCTGAGGCAGCAGGTACAAACCCCCTTTGCCTGTGATGAGTGGCTTATACTGCAGTCTGCCCCAGGGCGCGGGGGCTAGCTGGTGACTGGCAGTAGCCTACAACTGAGGCAAGGTGGGGATAGTGGGTTGGGGGTTCCCTTGGGGAGGGGAGACCCAGATCTAGGGGTACTGCCAGGGGGCAGCACCCCAGTTAAAAGGGCACCGGGTCCTGGGAGGGACATGGGGCCAGAGTGGACAGGCAGATCACTGGCCTGCAGAGGACGCTCCAGAGGCTGGTGAGCTAATTCCCTGGAGAAACCAGCAGGAGGTGCCGCAGGGGTGAGTCCGACCCGGTCACAGGGAGCAAGAATATCTATCTAGGATCTGATACTAGTACTCATCACAGTAGCAACTGAGCACTTTAGAAATATCTGAGTCCTATGCACAGCAGTTATCTTTGGTTCCACTTATTGACTGAGGGAATGCCTATCAGTAGCAGAGCAAAAACACTGTATGTTCATTTACTGGCTTAAAAAAAGAGAGAGAGGGTCTTAAGAACAGAGTGGATTAGACATTAGAGAGACATAAGGAGACATTAGAAAATGAAAGACATTTCCTGAGCATTGCAAGGAATTTAGGTGAGATCACATTCAAGGTCTAAAATCCGCGACTCTTTATCTTTCTAAGCAATCATGCCTCTCAACTTTCATAGTGACAGTACGAATAAAAATCCGAGACTGTGACTCAAAATCAGAAGTTGCCTCAAACATTAAGAAACATTTCAGAAAGCTCCATATTCAAATAGCTTGAGGAACGTGATGCCTTAGTTCTAGATTTCACTTCTTTCTGAGGCTGGTGTATCATATAATCATAGATGATTAGGGTTGGAACAGATCTCAGGAGGTCATCTAGTCCAACTCCCTGCTCAAAGCAGGACCAACACCAACTAAATCATCCCAGCCAAGGCTTTGTCAAGCCGGGCCTTAAAAACCTCTAAGGAAAGAGATTTCACCACCACCTTAGGTAACCCATTCCAGTGCTTCACCTAGTGAAATAGTTTTTCCTAATATCCAGATGTGGCCTCACCAGTGCCGAACAGAGGGGAATAATCACTTATTATAGTAATTTTATAATAATGACCAGAGTTATTGTACAATTGTTACCATCTGATGGCTGTCCGGTGGCCTATGGAAAATGAAGGTGTTTCCCATTCCAGTTCCCAATTCACAGGTGACCACATCACAAAACCACCATCAAATATGCTCTAATTAGCACGCTTCTTGGCAAGGAAATTGCACTGTTCACTGAAGCCTGGAGGTAAGGATTGAGGCAGATTGGTGACACAGCATCGAGGAAGCTTGCATTGCCACAGACTTTGCTGTTCTTGCTGTACACCTCAGCTAACTTGTTCTCCAGCACTAAATTCAAATGCCCTTCAGTACACACATGGAAGCCTTTTTTATGTACCCTATTGTAATTGACAAAAACATTAGAAAATGTTAATAGGTTTTAGCTGAGCTTGTTGGTGGTAGCAAAACTTGACAATTCAATTTGCTCTCTTGTAGCTGTGTGACTATGTCACTTTTGGATTATTTTCCTAGTAAATAAAATGAAGATTTGAATTCAAGTCTTCAGTATCTATGAAAATACTTGACTGACACAGTTGCTTTTGTTTTTCACATTATCAACAGGCTACGGTGATTAGATGTAAATAAAAGACACAATAGCTTGAAGCTGAAGTTAGAAAAAAGGAAACTGCAAATAAAATGCAACTTTTTAACAGTGAAGGTAATTAACCTTTCGACCAGATTATCCATGAAAGTAGCAAATTCTCCATCATTCAGAGCCTTTAAATCTTCTGGAAGATATCCTCTAGTTCAGCCACAAATTAGTGGCAATGGCGGATTAGCCACTGGGCCAACGGGACCTGGGCCCAGGATCCCCGGCCAACTGGGCGCCCCTGCTCCATGATCCACTCTGCCCGTCGGGCACTCCTGCCAGGGAGCGGGGTCAGGGACTGGGGGCTTGCTCCGCTCTGCCCGGTGTTCAGGAGCACTGGGTGGAGCAGGACAAGCCCCTGTCCTGGACCCCACTCCCTGGCAGGAGCACTGGGAGGGTGGGCAGGTGGAGTGGGGCAAACCCCCGCGCCCTGATTTTACTCCCCGGCAGGATTGCCGGGCGGGTGGAGCGGGGAAAGCCCCTACGCCCCAACCCTGCTCCCTGGCATGAGCACTGGGAGGGGGACGGAGGGGAGACCGCAGGCAGAAGCGGTAGGGAGGGGCCCCCACTTGCTCTGGCCCAGGCCCCACAGAACCATAATCCGCCTCTGATTATTGGGCTTGATTGTCTTCACTTAAATAGGAGGGAAGAACAATTTCCACTATTGCAGTGAAATTCTCTTCCTTGTATTATGCAGGAGTTATGGTTAGATGATCATAGTGGCCCCTTTTGGCCTTAAAATTCACAGATCTATTTTGCAAAATCGCCATGGGACCTAATCCCATCAGTACAATTCCAGGAGGTTTTTTTCCTTCTATTGCATGCACATAACTGACATTAAGATTAACTGGAGTTACACAAGTCATCACCGAGAGAACAGAACTCAAACAGAGAAATAAACAAAAAAACCTGGCCTATGGTACCCAGGATCCTCTACATTAGTTATTGTTTATTATAGTATTAATTATTATTATTAACTATTTGTATGGCCATAGCGCCATCTCAGGGTCCCATTGTGCTAGACACTGTACAAACATATAACAAAAAAGACAGTCCCTGCCCCAAAGAGATTACAATATATGCATATGATAAGAGACAACAGGAAGATAGAGTAAACGGATGAGGCGTACCCAAGGTAAGAATGGGATGATTAACAGCTAAGGCCATTGCAGAACATCTGCCTAACCATTGTTTAGGCAAACTATGGGCCCAGTCCTGATCCCATTGAAGTCAAGACAAAAGGAGCTGAAGGTGGATTACTGAAATAAAGGAGACCTGAGATGTTAACTGAAAACAGCAGTGAACGTAATTCATGTATAATATTTATATATACACAGCCATGCCTACACACATACATATGGGTACTCAGATTTATAGAGAAAAGTACTTTTAAATTTGCAAAATACAGGAGACCCCCCCGCTAGAATGTGCGTCTACATAGCACAAATTCGGAAATAGTGGGGTCGCGACCATGGATCCCAAAATAAATTACTTTAATTGGAATACAGGGTAACACCCCCCCCACCCCGCAACTATAACGTGGTCTGACTCATAAATAATACTAAAGTGCTTTGAGATCTACCGGCGAAAAGTATACCACCACCTCTAACTGTCATTAATGTTATTATTGATTTGATAGTGAATAATACCCTCTGCATGGGACTGAATCTCACACTTGATGTTTTACTGTTATTGGCTTTCCATTAAGTCAGAAAACGATGGCTTTTTTGCAGCCTAGTAGCTAAATGTTGGCGTACAAAACAAATGGTATCAAATCATATCCTGAAAGATGACAAAAAGTAATCTTGCAGATGTTAAATACGGATTAAGCCCAGCTAGCGAGACATTTTAATATAGTTCTCCAGTATATTGCAGCTAAGTTCTGTTTATATTTTAAACAATTTGCTGTACAGTGCCTAGAAATATGGCCTTATATGAACTTCAGAATCCGCATTCACCAAGTGTTATCTTGTTGCGGTATCTGAGATGCCAGGCTATGATGATTCTTGGTAAACGCTCATATTTCTTTGGCCACCGCTGCATACCATTGACCTAATTCTCATTTACACAATCGTCCCTTTGTATGTCTCTAGCAGTATAACAGGGTTTGTAAATTACTCCCACTTTGAGGACATTTTACACAATGTTACAGCAGTGTAAAGGAGCCTACGTGTAAATGAGAATAAGCCCCAACATATGTAAAATAACAAACTATAGTACGTGCCTCTTGACTGTAATCCAGAACTCCCAGAAGAGTTTTATATAAATGAATGCAGTAAAGAATAATTTAAAAATGCTGTCTAGTATCTATGTTTGGTACATAGCCATGATTCTTTCCAGTGAACGTTAGAGATGGTGTTGAATTTCTGTATGTCCTTAAACTAGTAATTCTAGTATGGCTAAGTCTTCCTCATCAAATATAATTCTACCCACCTGTATAGCAGTGCAACAGAAAGGAATGCAATCGAGAACTATGGATGTAACTGACAGGAGAAGGGTGCCCTTTTCCTGTGCCTCAGATATCCAAATCCCAGGAGAACACAAATCCGTTTCCAACAACAGCATGGGGGTTGAATAATTGGGGTTCTATTGTATTTTCTAGAGTGTTTAAAGCACTTGAAGATCTTTGTTATAAATGTTAGCTATTCTTATTGTCTCCTCTTAATTTGGATTAAACAAATCCATGCACTCGGAAAACAATTACTCCTTCAGGGCATCATGTGGAGTCCCAAGATAAATGTATTGTAGGTTGGAACTTCCGTGGCTTAGTTTGGTAAATATTAACCTATTTTGCACTTCTTCCTCCCAGTGACTTGAAGGTGAACAGGATGCTTTGCAAGTTTTGAAATCTGATAACTCGATTATTTTTCTACCAGTTGATAAGGGAAATGTTACTTTGCATACGGGGAAAACTGATTACAAAGGTACCAATGTTTTGCCCTTATCTAGGATCAGTCCAAAGATGTCATATTGAAATATGATCCCTCTACAAAAGCCTGATAATATCAAAGCAAACAAGAAAGGTTCTGGGGAAAAAATTAGGTTTTGTTCGATAAACCCCCCTGACTATAGCAACGAATGAATCTCATATTCATGGCCGAGGAAAACTGTGCAAGCCTCAGGGAAGGTCTACACTAGAAGCGCTACATTGGCACAGCTGCACCCATGCAGACATGCTGCTGTAGTGCATCTGCTGAAGATGTTCTATGCCGATGGGCGAGCGCTCTCCCATTGGCATAATTACTCCACCTCCGTGAGAGGTGGAAGCTATGTCGGTAGGAGAGTGTCTCCTGCTGACATAGCGCTGGTATGGACTGCACTTAGGTCACTGTAACTTGCGTCACTCGGGGGGGGGGGGGTGTTTTTTTCACGCCCCGAGCTACATACGTTAGATTGACTTAAGCGGTGGTGTAGGACTGCCCTAAGAGTGAGCCTTATATTATGCGTCAAAGATACAATTCATTTGTCCTCTTCCTAGAACTTGGAAAGCAATAATGCTGAAGGATATCTACAGCTGATAATGGACACAAACTGGATCCAAGCTTATAATTCAATATCGAGGCACAAGCAAAAATAAAAGCCAGTGTGATTTGGGGCAGCATATACAAATTCATCGCCTCACGGAGCAAGGAGGTGATAGTCTCTCTCTACAGTCCACTGGTGGGATTGTACTCTTTTCAGCGCAGCAGATGACCTACCAATAAGATGTTGGCCAACTGGAAGATGATTAGTGAAAAGGAATCAAAAATGGTTATGAGAATGGAACATTAAATTTGAGAGGAAACTATGAAAAAATGACACCAGCCTAACCTCAAACATGACGGGGGGAGACATAACTATTTGCATGTGTTTGATGGAGATGTGCACACAGGAAGAAGAGAATCTGTTTAGGGCCATACAAAGAGCAATGATGGATAGAGAAGATAAATTAATAGGTCTTCTCCATCTCCAACATCTATGATTCTATTACACTTTAAATAGAGGAAAAACCAAAGTGAAATGCTGAATCCATTCTACGCTGGACTACACACTAAATAATACAGTCGATTGTGATTTCTTCTTTTGTCATCAAATATTAATTAGATCATTGGCAACTATCTGTATTTTCTTCTGAGTCAGCTAACAAGTGCATTAGCTATGTGAAATGATTTAAGTATGGCACTGAACTTTGGTATAAAGGATAACAATTTGGCTGAAGCAAAGACTAACCCTGATGATATACAAAACGTGCCAGCATTTGGTGACCCTTTTACATATGTCTCAGCACAAGCATATCACCATGTTGTCCAATTGAAGGTGAGATAACCCCCCCCCCCCCGCCACTATTAATCTCACCTCCCCCAAGGATTCAGTATTATTTAGCACTAAGGGAGAAGATTGGACGTCTTCTAGGTTCTTTTTCTGTCTGGTTGTGAGAAATGGAATGAGTCACTTAACTTCTCTGTAAAATGGGGAAAATAGAATTTCTCTCAGAAGCTTAATGTTTGTAAAATGTCCTTGGATGAGTATGCTATAGAAGCACAAATTACTATTTATTAATACTATAGTTAATTTTATCTTATTTCCTGGGGCTTCTCTCCTTGAACTTTAGAGATGCTCATGTCTGTTATATTTGAATTCCACCACAGCAGAGATGGGCAAATGTCGAAAAGTTCAGCACGTTTTGGATAGAACCAAACTACAAAAATTCAGCTGAGTCTTTTCAGCTAATCAATATGGTTTGGAATTCTCTTGGAAAAAATGGCTTTCTTGCAGTAGTTCTCTTTCTGATCTTCACTAAATTCAGAAATAAAGTTCATCAATAAAAAAAAAAACCAACCAAGTGCAACAGTCCATTAAATTTTTCTCAGCTGCAAATAAAATAGTAATGGTTGGTTGTAGATTTGGGTGAAGGTTCTTCTTTAATCTGAACTGATCTGAGCTTCTTGTTTATGCGCACACAGGCACAAATTTGAAATTTTAAAAGCAGTCTAGAGAATGGATTTTCCATAGATTCTAAATCCAGAGGTGACCTTGTGATCATACATAACATGGGCCATAAAACTTTCCTGAAATAAATCCTGTTTGAACTAGAGAATATATCTTAGAAAAACATTCAATCTTGATTTTAAAATGGCCAGTGATGGACAGTCCACCAAAACACTTGGTAAGTTGTTCCAATGATTAATTACCCTCACTGTTAAAAATTTACACCTTATTTCCACTCTGAATTTGTCTAGCTTCAAGTTCCAGCCATTGGATCGTGCTATATCTTTCTTTGCTAGACATATAATCTTCCAGTGAAATGAATAGAAGTTATATTCCTAAATACCATACATGGCTTTGAAAATCTCAACCTTTATTTTGAAAAGATTCTCTGTATTTACATAATAGACAGCTCCAGATGTAACTGAATTTAGGATGAATGATATACATATTAAAAACTGTGAGCATAACTTTTTTTAAAAGCCTCTCATTATGTGTTCATATACAACTGTAGTTGCAGATTATGGCAGTTAGATGACTCAATAGCACATTCAAAACAGGTAATTAGACATTCAGCTGCCATCATTTGCACCTTCACTTTACTTCGTCTGAACTTATGGAAGCAAACTGAAAGGCCAGTTTTAAAACTCAGTGCCTAAAAAATCCTTTGAAGGGTGAATAAAGTGCAGCAGTTACATTACTTTCTGTGTGTCCTGTTAAAATAATCAATTAGGCCAAAGGTATAGGGTGACCAGTTGTCCTGATTATTCCCGATATTCGAGGCTTTTTCTTATATAGGCACCTATTACCCACATCCTTTGTCCCGATTTTTCACACTTGCTATCTGGTCACCCTACAAAGGTCTGAAGAATAATCCTGCACTGAATGGTGCAGTGGATGGTGGATGGACTACATGACCTAATAATTCTTATGATTCTTACTTGTGAACTAATTGCCTGCCAAATATAATTTCTTCTTAAAATCAAATCTGGGTTTGTTTTATTAGATCAAAAAAAAGTGCCCAAAATGTGAAACTTATAAAAGAACCTTTAATTTTTTTCACTTTCTCCTTGTTTATATAATATAAATGCTGACACAACCTTCACTGTAGCAGGGCAAACACGCTGCTTCTATGATAACCTCATAAAGCTTTCCTGTTTGAAGGTTCTATTATTGTCAGAAAGATGAATGATAAAACAACTTTATATTGTGCAATCTGCAGATTTTATCGACAAAGGTGTCAAGAGCAGAAGAACGGGGAGTCTCTTGGCTTGTCAAGAGATAAATAAGCAGGATCTTTGACGCTCTTAGCTTTATTCAATTTGTTTAGAAACAAGTTGACTGTGAGCATTGATTCGATGCGAGACCAGTTATGGATTTTTAGGTAGGTACAGACACACAATGGGAGTAATGCATGGCTCTGAACGGAGTACAAGGCTGCAAGTCACTTGGGAGGCCTCACTGATGTCACAGATCAAGCGAGTGCTGTTGTAGGAGCATGGAAGATCAGGGGGCAGATGGCAAGATAGGAGGTGAAGTCTGATGCTCCAGTGGAAGTGATTTCTTCTCTCACTCCAGAAACAGAGCACTTTGTTTATTCCATTGTCCCTAGTGGTTTCAATATGACAAGTCAAATTTGTGGGGGGAGTGGGTGGGCTCCGTTAATTTCTCTTTTAAAGCTTAATTGCCTCCCTCCTCCTCTCCTCATATAGCGAAGTGTTAGCTATTGAGACTACCAAATAATCAAAACACTATAATAGTGACTAAGAAAGACACAACAACCCAGGAGACTAACCAGACAGACTGCTCTGCTCCAAAGCTTAACCACTACTCCTTTTGCCTCATTTGTATGTCATCTACCTAGACTGTTAGCGCCTGGGAGACAGAGCCCTGGTCTTCCCACCTGTCTGTAAAATGGCTGGTACACTGCAAGTGGTATGAACATTCAACAGAGATAATATGAATGCCATCTTACAAAATAGGATGTAAAATTTTTGAGGTCTAAACCCAGATATAGTTATTGGACCCTGGATCCTGCAAAGTGTTACTCACATGAATAAGGGTTACTCATGTGAGCTGCCTCATTAAAGGCTTAATCCTGCAAGGTGATGTGCATTGGGGCACCGAATCCAGCAAAGAACTTCACTTTAAGCATGTGAATGGCCTCATTAAAATCAGTGGGAAAACGGATTGCTTAAGTATAGCATGTGAGTATAAGTGGATAAGGCCCGTAGACTGGGACTCCGGAGACAAAAGTTCAATTCCCAGCTCTATCACTAGACTGTTCGATGACCTTGGGCAAGAAACTTCCCTCCCTGTGCCTCAATTTCCCCATCTACAAAAAAGGGGATAACTATACTGGCCCTCCTTTGTAAGTGTTTTGAGGTCTAAGGATGAAAAGTGCTATGTAAGAGCTAGGAGTTGTTATTATGACTATATTAGGTACTTTGATGGATTAGGGCCAGAGTGCTCAGTACCTAACAAGATCAAGCCCTGACCCATTACTCATACGGGTAAAAGATTTGGAGGCTCAGTCCCACGGCTTCTATCACTGTTTTTTAATGAAGTCCACTTGCCATGGAATAGCAGTACAAGCAATGGAGCATGGTTCCCTCCATTGGTCTGCCAATGTACTTTAACAGGGGGTTTATACCGAGTACCGCCCATGGCATTAGTGTAATTGAATTGCTCTCAATGCTGTGACTGTCAGTGAGGTAGCCTGATAGTGGATCTGTTATGTGGTCACCCGTCTGTTAAGATCTGGACAGAGAACACCAACTGTTTTCAAACCAAACACTCATCAGACGGTAACAACTTTCACAACCCGAGCTGGATTCAGACTGGAAGCCTGGAGATGAAAGACTCCTTGGCCAACCCCTGGAACCATCTACTCCCCTTGTATTATCCAGATTACTAGGCTTCAGAAAATGCAAGAATGACTTGTTTCAAATGACCATTTCACAGTTAAAGATCTTAAGGCCAGAAAGGGGCTGCCAGATAATCTAGCCTGACCTCCTGTACATCACAGGCCTCTAACCTCCATCAGGCACCTCTACACCAAGCCCAGCAACCAGAATTACATGAAACTACTGCAGCCTTAAGGAGCTTAACTATTGTGTGCCACGGGTAGAGAACAGGAGGGACTGAGGTACAGTAATGCCGGCGGTCGCCTCAGGAAATTGATTTGCTGAGATATATCTGATGAATCTAGCATTTGTATTTTTGCATGTAGCTGTAGCAATTTGAGGGGGGCAGGGATGCACCATTTTTTTCTATCAGTAACAGCAGTTTAAACACAGAGTAACTCCTTTATCTTCATTAAAACTCCTCTGGATTGACGCCAGTGTAAATTATTATTATTATTCTATGTTACTTGTTTAGCACAGCAGAATTCTTGCTCAGTACAAAATGCTGAAGAAATGAGAACGGAACTTGACCCAATGTGTAGTGATTTTTTTTTTCTTCAAAATTGTTCTCTTCAGCCAGATCTTGAGCTCATTTCAGCTCACAGAGCTGGTGAGAAACCTGGACTGTTTTGATCTTTTGGTCATACTTCCCCAAATACTCCAAGGTCCCTGTCTCACAGATAAGTCCATCCTTCTGTTTTATTATTTACATCTCAAGCTAAAACATTTAAACATTCTGTGGTTCTCACCACAATGGTAAACTGAAACGAAAAAGCAACCTGCAGCATGACACACAACTAGCATGAACTAGTTCATTAAAACAAGAAAATAAAATAAAGTCTTCAAAGTCTGGTAAATGGTAATTCACTGCTTACTTTCAACTGTCCTGGCCTTATTTAAAATCTTTGGCCAGATTAGTTTTTAAGTGATTGACTATCAAAATGAGAGCAAAAGAAATACTATTAGCTGATTGTTAAAGGAGTGGGAGTCAGGAGATCTGGTTTCTTTATTCCAGTCACTGGCTCAGACTTGGGCAAGTTATTTAACTTCCCTGAGCCTTTCTGATTTGCCACAAAACTGTGTTGTACAACTCAAAGCTGACCTAGCATCTATTCTATTCAGGTGCTTACAGGAGGCTTATTGCCATAGTATCTGAATATCAGTGCTCTGCTCTAGCCATTCGATTAGAATTGATTGACTTTAGAGATGGAAAATATTTCTTTATGGTATATATTTGGCACTAATAACATAATATTAAAACACAGATTCACTGATTTTTAAGGCCACAAAGGACCATTAGATCATGAAGCTGACCCCCTGCACAACAGAGGCCAAATAATCTCATCCAATTACATTGGTATTGAGCCCAATAACTTGTGTTTGGCTAAAGCTAATCCTCCAGGAAGGCACCCAGTCTTGATTTAAAGTCATCAAGAAATGGAGAATCCCCCATTTCCTTTGGGGTTAATAATAATACATAGGTGTCACAGGGCGAATCTCCCTGCCAATGAAGGATTAGCTTCCATAGTACATTTTAGAGCATTCTGTCCTGTCAAGTATTAAATGCTACACCGATTGAAACATTTGTCAGGAGGGTATTCCAGAGCCTGACAGAGGTGATGGTGCCTCTCCTAACAGCTGCTCTGGGGAGGTGGGCGAGCTTTTGAAAGACCTGCTTTTGGCTAGTAGTTTGGTGGGCTCCTGCAAGCCATTCCTTTTTTTCCCATGGCAACTCTAGCAGAGTTGCTGCTGGTACACTGACAACCTGGGCCAGCCTCCTACCTTCACCCTCCCACTGGGCAGTACCCACTGTCACAAAGGCAGAGCAGCATGCAGAGGGAAGATGCATGATTAACAATCCTAAGAGTGGAGTCACAGGCAGGATCAGGGTGATGAGGTGGTCTGGTCGATGGGACCTAGGACATCACTCACACTCCTGGGTCTTGTCCTGGGACTTACTAATCAAGGTTCTATGGTAATAATATACATTTATGTAGCAACTTCTATCCTTCCAAAGAACTTCGCAAATGATAACCCAAACAGTCACCTCCTTCTTGGGTGGAGGACAGTAATAACTTGGCACACAGTTTAAAAATATCACATAAGAACAGCCATAATGGGTCAGACCAATCTCCATCTAGCCCACTATACTGGGCTAGTGGCCAGTCCCAGATGCTTCAGAAGGAATGAACAGAACAGGGCAATTTTGAGTCATCCATCCACTGTCGTCCAGACCCAGCTTCAAGCAGTCATAGGTTTACAGACACCCAGAATATGTGGCTGAATCCTGACCATCTTGGCTAATAGCCATTGACGGACCTATCCTCCATAAATTTACCTAATTCTTTTTTAAACCCAGTTATACTTTTGGCCTTCACAACATCCCCTGTCAACGAGTTCTGCAGGTTGACTGTGTGTTGTGTGAAGAAGTAACTTCCTTATGTTTGTTTTAAACCTGCTGCCTATTAATTTTATTGGGTGACCCCTAGGTATTGTGCTATATGAAGGGGTAGATAACATTTCCTTATTTACTTTCTCCACACCAGTCATGATTTTATAGACCTCTATCATATTCTTCGAGTCGTCTCTTTTCCAAGCTAAACAGTCCCAGTCTTTTTAACCTCTCCCCATACGGAAGTTGTTCCATACCCCTAATATTTGCTGTTTCCCTTCTCTGCACCTTTTCCAATTCTTAGGTATCTTTTTCGAGATGAGGTGACCAGAACTAAACATGGGATTCAAGGCGTGGGTGTGTATCATGTATTTATATGGTGGCATTATGATATTTTCTATTTTATTCTCTGTCCCTTTCCTCATGGTTCCTAACATTCTGTTAGCTCTTCTGGTATGGCTGAACATTGCGCGGCTATTTTCAGGTAACTATCCATAATGACTCCAAGATCTATTTCTTAAGTGGTAATTGTTAATTTTGACCCCATAATTTTGTATGTATAGTTGGGATTATGTTTTTCAATGTGCATTACTTTGCACTTATCAACATGGAATTACATCACATAAACCTTTTTGTTGCTCAGTCACCCAGTTTTGTGAGGTCCCTTGGTAACTCTTCACATTCTGCTTTGGACTTAACTATCTGGAGTTATTTTGCATTGTTTGAAAATTTTGCCACCTCACTGTTTACTCCTTTTTCCAGATTGTTTATAAATATGATGAATGATACCGGTCCCAGTACAGATTCCTGGGACCCCACTATTCACCTCTTTCCACTGAAAACTAACCTTTTATGTTTCCTATCTTTTAACCAGTTACTGATCCATGAGAGGACCTTTTCTCTTGTTGCATGATTGCTTAGTTTGCTTAAGAGCCTTTGGTGAGGGACCTTGTCAAATGTTTTCTGAAAGTTGAAGCACACTATATCGACTGGATTGCCCAGCCATAGACACAAATATTGAACAATATAGTAGTCAGTGAAACTGCACAGATGTGTCACAGGTAATAAAAATTAGGGCCCTTGGTTACATGAATGCATTCCTCCACCACTAGAATTAAAAGAGAACCTCTGCTAGGTGCTGGTAGCAATAGGGTTCTATGATTTCTTTAGGACCCTAATAAGTCAGACAACTGCATATGCAATAATACATGCACAATCACATGACTAATTTGTGCAATTACTAGAATTTGCTTGTCTCCTCCATTTAAAAAAAAAAACACCTCACCTTTGATTCCACTTGCCCCTCTAACTACTGCTCCATCTACCTTTTATTTCTAAGCTCACTGAAAGCATGGTCTACAATCTCTGTCTGGAGTTCTTCTCTTCCAGTTCTATTATAGATCCTTTCCATTCCAGCTTCCGCTCTTTGGCACTCCATTGAAACTAGTCTTGCCAAAGTCTCTAATGACCTTTTCCTAGCCAAAATTCAGAACCAGTACTCCATCCTCATCCTCCTAAACCTGTCCAGCCACTTTTGACACTGTTAACCATTCTCTTGTTGAAACATTGTCCTCCTTTGACTTCTGTGACTCTGTCCTCTCCTTGGTCTCCTCCTTTTTTAGTCATTCCTGCAACATGTCTTTCAGAGGATTCTCTTCATCTCCCACTCCAACTTTCTGTGCCAGTTCCATAGGGCTCTGTCCGTGGTCCACTCTTCTTCCTCTACATTTTCTCTCTGGGCAATTTCATCCTCAAACACAAATCAGCTACCATTTCTATGCTGACAACGCACTTCCTCTCTATTTCATACCCATCTTCTTTGTCCAAACTAAAATCTTGTCCTGTCTCTCTGACATGTCCTCATGGATGTCTAGCCATCACCTCAAGCTCAATGTGGCTAACACAGAGTGTTTAATCTTTCCTCCCGTGTCCTCCCTGCTACCTTCTTTCTCTATTAATGTGGACAACATCATCATTTTACCCATCACTCAGGACTGTGAGCTGGGTCTCCTTTTCCACTAGGATGTCTCTAGTTACTCACATCCAGGGTATGGCTAAATCTTGCTTATTCTTTCTGCATCACGTCTCTAAGATAGCCCTTGCTATCCATCCACACAGCTAAAACTCTGGCTTTCATCATCTCACGTCTTGGTTACTCCAGCATCCTTGTTATCTGGCCTTCATAAATGCAATCTTGCCCTGCTCGTAGCTAGAATACTACTGCAAAGATAATTTTCTTAGCTTGTCACTTTGACCATATCATCTCTCTTTGAATCCTTGCACTGGCTCTCCTTCCTCTATTACCTCAAATACAAGCCGTCTGTAGTAGTAGGGCTTTTATGGTTTCTGTAGGCTACAGCCAGCCCCTAGAGGGATGCATTTCTTTCTCTGTTACACGTTTCATTATATTACAATAACAGAATGCACATCATGGTGGGGAGAGGGAAGGGACTTTTGGTCAAGGGCTCAATGGCAAACACCCCCTCTTGTAAAAATGCCACATGATTTTTAATATCCACAGGGCAGAAAATATCTAGTTTCCTAAGATCTCATTAAAAATAACCCCATCCTGCACCACAGGAAACTGCACAGGACTCAACTGATCTGCATTAGACGTCTGATCTGCTGAGCTGACCTTTCTGGGATTTGAATCTATGTTTCCAGTGAGTCTAGGCCAGTGGTCCCCAAAATGTGGGGCACGCCCCCTTGGAGGGCCTGGAGGAACATTCTGGGGGTTGGGGGGTGTCCAGGCCAGCCCCTATGTGAGGGTAAGGAGGGAGCGCCACCCAGTCTCACTCTACCCTCATCCGTGGCCCTGGTTCCTGGTCCCGGCCATAGCCCCATCCCTGACCCAGCTCCTCTCCTGGCCCCAGACACAGCCCCGGCCTCAGTCACTGGCTCCCGACATGGCTGCGGCCCAGCTCCAGCCTCGCCCCCAACTGTGGCCCCAGCCCCAGAGCCACCCCTAGCCGTGGTCCCAGCCTCGGCCCCAGCTCTCAGCCTGGCCACGGCTCTTGCCCCGATTGTGGCCCCGCACCCAGCCGTGGCTCCAGCCATAGCCCCAGCCTGGGCCCCGGCTCCCAACCGCAGTTCAGGAGTAAGAGGGGGCATGCCATACATTTTTTGGTGACCACTGGTCTAGGCCTATGGCTTAAGTCACTAAGCCGTCCCCCTCCAGCTTATGTTTTTCATGAAGTGCCAGTAACTTTTTAAGTCTGTGTCCTTGACTCATCCTTGAGCCTAATGCGAGGTTCCTCTAACAGTGAGTTACCTTACATAGCTTACCAGTTGTGATGCAATACTAAGTGAGGTGAAGATGGATTAACTCTGAATGCCTGGCTTTAGTGGAGTTAAGTCTGACCTGTCACATTTTTTTCGGCGTCGTTTTTTTGTGTGGTTTAATTATTTACCTGCTCCAGTCTGTTTGATTTGGATCTTCTTGAATGTCAAAGCTTCAGAACTCAAATACAAGCCAAGCTTTTTTTGTTGCTGTTGAAGCCCAAAGTTAATACAGGCAGCAAACAATGGTGCTTCCAGAACCTATCTACACTCTCGGTTTAGTTTTCGTTCCACTTTGCACCTGCTTCCAACACTAATTTTCGGTGCCTTTGGGGGAAAAAGAGTCCTCAGGAACAAATCTAGAAATTCCAAAGCTCGGCTAATTCCCTGGTAAAATTCTGAAAGCAAGGAACTTCTGCATGAAAATGCCAACAGGGCAGACAGCAGTAGGCAATACAGGACTGGCCATATACACACTGCTATAGTCCTGGTGTAAACAACAGGAACATTGGGTCTTATATCTGCTAAAGTGAGTTAAGAACAGGTGTAAATTCCAATGACACTGAGATGGGATGAAGTAAAATTTTGCCTTCCTTAGCCCTTGTTAATTTCCCTGGACGACTGGCACCGTACGTCATGCATGCCACTTAAGTTTGTGTCACATGGCTCCTAGCAGCTGCCTGTCCCTTTCCCCAATAGAACACACCCATGACTGACATACGTTTCACCGAGAAAAGTGCCAGTGTGGACAGCGCTATGTTGGTGGGAGACGCTTTCCTGCCGACATAGCTACCTCCACTTGCTGGGGGTGGTTTAATTATGCCAGCAGTAGAGTGGCTACACGGGAGATCTTACAGCAGCGTAGCTGTAGCAGTACAGCTGTGCCGCTGTAAGGTCTGTAGTATAGACATAGCCTAAGGAATAGAGAGACGCAACTCACCCCACCTTACTGTGGCTGGTTGCCTGCAAACCGACTGCTGCTAGGCCCAGATTGGACACTTCCCTACAGAGCCCCTTGCCTCCAAGCAGGACCAAGAAAACCCCGTAGGATTTTAAAGCGATAGATCACAATTTTTCAATACACCACATAAATAAATGTGTCTTGGAGCTATCTGGCAAGTGATGAGAACTCAAGGATTCCTGGTTTCTAGTCTCACTTGCTACTTCTTAGCTGGGGCAAGAGTGTTCTCACTCCACACTCATGCTGGTTCATTCTTGGATTCTTCCTCTTCAGGTTAACCTCAGATGCTGCTGTTTGGATGGGTCAGTGACTCTGAGGCATTTATAGTCTGAGCTCACCACAGGAGCAATTGCTTTGGCATAGCTACATAGTCAGTGACACTGGAGCAGCAGGGAGCCTGGCACAGAATCTCCTGACAATCACCACTGCAAATGATCCGTTCTTCTCTTTCTTGGAGCCTGCAGAAATGGCAGGGGCTGTAACTCCCACACACTGCATAGCTGCCCCCTGGCTAAACATCTTTAATCAGCACTGTTCAGCAAATCACTGTAGCCACTTATGCTAACTTCGCCCCTTATACAACTGACAGGCTCATGCAGATGTTGTTTGCAGAATAGTAGAAGTGATGCCAGCCCGACAGCCGGCACCACAGTACAATCTGGGGAACAAGAGTTTCCTAGGCTCATTCCTAACAATGGTTATTTTCTTATTTAATTAAAAAAAAATGTACTCAGCACATAAGGGAGATGGGTCAGTAAAGCTAGTCTGACAACCTAGAAAAAAAAAAAAGGTGATAAATAACGGTCAACATGGATTTGTCAAGAACAAATTATGTCAAACCAACCTAGTATCTTTCTTTGACAGGATAACAAGCCTTGTAGATACGGGGGAAGTGGTAGATGTGGTATATCTTGACTTTAGTAAGACTTTTGATATTGTCTCACAAGACCTTCTCTTTAACAAACTACAGAAATATAGCCTCAATGAATCTACTGTAAGGTGAGTGCACAACTGGTTGGAAAAGTGTACTCAGAGACTAATTATTAATGGTTCGCAATCTAGCTGGAAGGGCATACCAATTGGGGTCCTGCAGAGATCTGTCCTGGGTCCTGTTCTGCTTAATATCTTCATAAATGATGTTGGATAATGGCATAGAGAGTACACTTACAAAGTTTGTGGACGATATCAGGACAGAAGGGGTTGCAAGTGCTTTAGAGGACAAGATTAGAATTCAAAATGATTTGGACAAACTGGAAAAAAGGTTTGAAATAAATAGGATGAAAAGTACTACACTTAGGAAGGAATAATCAATTGTATAAATGCAAAATGGGAAATGACTGCCTAGGAAGGAGTACTGCAGAAAAGGATCTGGGGGTTACAGTGGATCACAACTAAATATGAGTCAACAATATAATAATGTTGCAAAAAACAGTCTGGGATGTATTAGCAGGAGTATTGTAAGCAAGACACGAGAAGCAATTCTTCCACTATACTCAGCACTAATAAGGCCTCAACCCATTCTGGGCACCACACTTCAGGAAAGATGTAGACAAATTGAAGAAAGTCCAGAGAAGAGCAGCAAAAATGATTAAAGGTCTAGAAAATATGACCTGTAAGGAAAGATTGAAAAAATTGAGTTTGTTTAGTCTAGAAAAGGGAAGACTGAGAGGGGACATGATAACTGTTTTCAAGTACATACAAGGTTGTTATAAAGAGAAGGGTGATACATTGTTCTCCTTAACGACTGTGAACAGGCAGGACAAGTAGTGATGGGTTTAAATTGCAGAAAAGGAGATTTAGGTTAAAAATTAGGAAAAAAATCCTAACTGTTAGGGTAGGTAAGCACTGGAACAAATTACCTAGGGAGGTTGTGGAATCTCCATCACTGAGGTTTTTAAGAACAGGTTAGACAAACACCTGTCAGGGATGGTCTAGATAATACTTAGTCCTGCCGTGAGTGCAGGGGATTGGATTAGATGACCTGTCCTATATTCCTATGATTGTATGAATCTATTAACGCAGAGAGCTGAATAGCATGACAATTAAATTTCTGCAACACCCACACACTTCCTGGAAACAACTTAGAAATGGGGTTATTCATCTGAAATTCATCTACCTTCTCTGCCCCACCACAGGGGCTGAGAGCAGCTGGAGGACTCAGTTGCTAGGTATGAACACTTTGAGGCCACTGATGAGTGTTTTCAAAGGATCCTCAAGTGTGAAACTCACTCTTTTCCACCAGCCAAAGATCAAGTGTAGCGACTCTCCAGACATGCTGTGACGAACTAGGACTGTTGTTAAGGTTTCCCCGAGTACTGTGTGAGTGCCTCAGTTTCCCCTAAGCGGTGCTTGAGTATCTAGGTGGTGGGACAACGGTGCATGATTGTTACAAAGCCCTAGAAGGCAGAGGCCTGGACACAGAGAATGGCTCTGTCTCCTGGCAACAGATGGCCCGGCCCCTTCCCCGGCAAAGGTGAGAGCTGAAGGTGTGGGAACAAAGGGATCAGGTGACCTCCTGGCCCGGGAAGCAGACAAAGGGGAAGGAGGGGCTGGGGAGTTGGGTTTTTGGAGCTGGCCGGAGAAGAGGGGAGAGAGGCAGACAGGGTCTGGCCTCCCTGCCCCGGTTGGAGCTGTGGGGCGAAATGCAGGGAGCCCCAGGCTGGGGTCTAAGCTCCCTGCCCCCCGGAAGGACCCGACTGAGGGGTCCTGGATGTACTGACAAGCTCTGGTTGGGCTGTGTTCCTGGCATCTCTAATAAACCTTCTGTTCTACTGGCTGGCTGAGACTCCCAGTGAATCCGGGGAAGAGGGGTGCAGGGCCGGACTCCCCTATACTCCGTGACACATGCTGCAAGACATGTTTATTTAACTGGGCATTTTCCTGGGTGAACATATGGGTGAGATCCATTTGTCAACGGTTGCAGTGATTAATGGTGTGGCCAGTTTTGTAATGGCACCCAGATATAAAGGCAATGGACACAAGAAATATTTGTTTGTAAATGACTACATAAAATAATCACTGATAGTGGGCAAGGGAAGTAGAGTGTGCAAATAATGGGGGTCAGCCTTTAGAACATTTGCTAAATAAAGAATGCCTACTAACACAGATTCCTGTATTGGATTGTTATGTCAATGACCAGGTGTCAGCTTCATCTAATGCTAGTGATGGAATCCCAGATTCATCTTCAATGTGTTCACTTTTTGTCCTCCATTCTTGCTTATATCGCTTGAGAGAAGGGAGGGGGGATATAGGCCAAGTTCTGTTCTTGGTTCAATCAATTCAAAAATCAGTGGAGAAACTCCAGGTTTACACCAGTGTCAATGAGACCAGAATTTGGCACTATGCCTCCAGCAGCATTGCGTATTAATGTATCTTTCCTTTAAGAGTATCTATGTACCACACCATGATCAGATTGTATGTATCAATGTTGGGCAAAGTCCTGATGCAATTACTCAATTCTTTACGAGGCAACATTTTCACAGGGCTCATTTTTGCTCTTCATTCCACTAGTATAAATATGGAATAAGTCCATTAACATCAATGGGAGTTCCGACAGAGTAAGGATGTCAGGCCTTGGGTCCAGTTTTGTTTTTTAATATCAATAAAAGTATTTTGGAGAGAAGCAGACGGAGAAATCTCACTTAGAATGCACGAAATACAGTTCTTTCCTGTGAAGTTGCCATATGGTAGAGTAGTAATGGGAGGAAGAAAAACGTTGACAGTGCAGGCATATCTCAATACAGAACATATGGGCCAAACTTTTCTCTCAGTTACACTAGTGAAAATGTAAAGTGAACAGTACTCTCCATTTGGAAAGCACAGATGAGTTAGTGGATACATAAAGCTAATCATGTGAGGGAAACAGAGGCAAACTTGAGCCATATTATAGTATAATAGGGAAAACATGTGGTTGGGTATCACAATAGTTAAGGACAGGAAGCATCGGAGCAAACACACTTACCACTCTCATGAAAAAATGTCATATAATCTTTATTAAGCACAAGCAGACAGTATCTTAGTTTTAGGTCTAAACTTTGGCAAATTGAATGAAAGCTGCCCAAAACATCTGTTCTGGGCTCTCAGCATTTATATAGCCCTTTGTTAGAGAAGCAAAGATGGTATCATATCAATAGAAAAAGAAACATTGCACAAGAAAAGAGCACAGAGAAGTTGGTGACAAAACCCCAAGATTAACACAAGATTTGCAAATGTTTTACGTGCCAGTAACTTTCAGTCATTCCACGCAAAAGAACATTTACTTGATTAAAGCTTCAAATCACATTCAACAGACAATCAAATCAAACTAGTTCTTGAAGAAAAGAGACCAACAAGGAGTGGTCCATTTCCATACCACTTAGAAATACACTAGTACTTACAAATTAACTCAGTGGCCCAAGCAGCAGTTGTGACTCTGTTTGGCTGTCCAATAATAACATGGCATTCCAAATGAAAAGAAGTAGTTTAAAAGACACTGGGCAATATGATGGAATGCATGACCATTCAACAGTTTTTTCCCACTATGGTCATACGGTAAAATTTATTCTTGTGTAGATGGCCAGCACAAGATCCATTCAACACTTAAGTCCCATTTTAGTCTTATTTTGAGAGTTTAAGTGGCTCATAGTCTTTGTGCTGGCCCTCTGAATACCACTCATATAGACTGTATCAGTAAAACAAAGCAGAGAAGTGCCATCAGCAAATTCCATATACAACATAGTTAAAATTGCAAACTGAATAAACCATGTATGTTTTTGTTTAGCAGCATAAAGATTGCAAATGAGTTCGAAGATGGTGTGGCCAGCCCGGTGTCCACAGTTTTTCTGGAAGGGGCAGAGAATGTTTGGCCAGTGGAAACAGAACCAACTTTCCAGTGCAAAGCCTGTGTTATAATTTGCAAAAACTTAAGGCTGTGATTTATACCTCTGAAGGAAAAAACAAACAAACCCTAACAGTACATTCTATATAGGGGTTATTATTTTGCCAGAAGTTTGTGGGCTGGATGATGAGGTGCATTCCTGAAGATTAGACACCACTGAACTTTTTTTTTTTTTTTTAAACAAACAAAAAAGCAAGAGAAGCAAAATACTCTCTCCTTTCCAGGGAGTCTTGTGAAAGTTCTGAATTAGTGTGACTTCCTTTTGGCTCTTCTTCTATGAGGAATACTCATCTACCAACAGGGTTAGTCAAGTTTGATTCAGAGACAAGATTTTTTGCTTGAAATTGAGGACAGTTAGAAGGACAGTGTCAACTCCATGGATATAAAATATTTTTATGACAATAAAGAAGTCCAGTGAAAAATGTTTTTACATTTAAACCCTACTCTCTGTTCTTCTGCTTTTAAACCCTACAGCATCATGACAGTGTGCAAGAACTAGAAAGTAATACGGAATATAAACGGAAAGTGAAACTGACTGGCGCAGCTCCTTTGACAAAGTCAAGTGACATTTAAAAACTAAACAGCATAAATGGTGAATTATTATTCTGATTTTAATATGTTAAAGGGTTTTTTTTAGTAACACGACTAAAGAACTGGGGGTTAGAACCTTGGCTGGTGCCAATCGGCATACCTCCACCAGTTGGGATTTAGCCCTTTATGTTTATTGCAACAATATTTTTGTAACAGCTTTCTCCTAAATTATTTCTTTCCCTAGCCTAAAGCTTCAGAAAAGCACAACCGTTGTTCTTTGTAGCTGACCCATAGCTGATTGTTTAAAAGAATATCAAGTACTTGGCCAAAATTTGGCCATGTCTAATGGGCAAAAATCCACTTTTTAAAGATGGGAATCTTTTTCATAGATCTGATTTGCTATAGCCACCAATGGGTCTACTCTAAGATTGATCATGCAAGAGGAAAAACAAAAATTCAAAAGAAATGTTTTTCATGAAGACACCCATCTTTGACCATTTCTTTTCTGGTATTTCCTGGTGGTCTGTGTCACATTTTCCCTTTAGTTTCCTGTAGAAGGATTTAACCACACCATTACAAGATGCCAGAAACTCTAGGAGATTTGGATTGAAGAAGATGAGAACATCCACAATTACATTAGTTGGGGGGGAGGAGGAGGGGAATCATCATGCTTCATGGCAAAAAACAACCTCTAAATGAGGTGGGTTAGGAAATCTCCCCTACGGTTTTGTTATTCCATAATGCCTATCGTCCTCTTGCACGTTTCTCTGAAGCATCTGATATTGGCCACGGTCAAAGACAAGATACTAGGCTATATGGATGCAATGTAACAATCACTGTGCATCAAATATACTAAACACAAAAGTGCATGTGTCATATACTCTAATACATCTGCTTAATTAAAAAAGCACATGTGCCTGATTAGATTTCATCGCCTCCATCTTTCTTAGAAACTGGGTTTTTTCCTTTTTGTGTGAATTACACAAGCCACCTTCTGCAAATCTCTCACTCTCCTTCTTTTACATTCTCTTCTAGTACCTTTTAAACCAATGTAATCCCTGACTGGCAAATTTCCTTGTAGGAGTGTGATATTCATCAAGAGAACAATGTCATTTGGATGAAACAAGACTCTCTAAAGAATTCCCTTGGAAGCTGGGAAAATCTATAAAGTTCCTACTGAAAGATAACCCAAGTTGCGATTTAGTCTTTTAAGGTAAAATATTAGGGACACATTGTGGATTTGGTGCATTTCTAGTTACAAGAAACTGGAAATCTGTGCTTTTTTTGGCTATTAATATAGATTTGTAAAGCCGCAATGATCCTTCTGATGAATTTCATATTCCTTTGAAGTGCCTTTACTCAATTTTAAACAAGGCAAGAATTACAAAATTATAGTACATTGGCAAAGTCAAAAGAATGTTGGTCTGACAGTTGTGTTAAAATGTATAACACTACTAGCTGCATATAAATAGGAGGTTTAATATTAGGAAACTATGTCCTAACAGTGAGGTCTGGCCAACTATGAACTGCCTCCCAGGAAAGTGGTGGGATCCACTTTATTTCAGTCATTCAAAGCTGATCTGGAAAAATATCTGAAGAACATAGTGCTGAGTACGATTCCTTATTGGTAGAGGTGTGGGCTAGATGACCATCAATATTGGTCTATTTCCATCTTCTGTGTCTACTCATACCTTTGTTGCCAGCATTGTAGTAAGAGCTACTGAGACAAACACAGCGGTACACTGTTGTCTTTGTAAAACGAAAATAAGAAAGAAAAACGTGTAGCACCTTAGAGACTAACAAATTTATTTCAGCATAAGCTTCGTGGGTTAGAACCCACTTCATCGGATGCATGGAATGAAACATACAGTAGACAGATATTTATACAGTCAGAGAAACATGATAAGGTGGAGGTGCATAGACCAACCTTAAGAGGCTAATTAATTGTTGTCTTTGTGTAGCCATTCACAATAAAGAGCCTACTGCAGAGCTGAGGTAAAATGAATGCAATTCCACTGGTTTCCGTTAAGTCAGCGGATTTGTGCTCCTGTGAGTTTCACTCCTGTCTGAACTTGAGCCGAACAGCTAATTTGCAGTGGGCACCATTACAAAATGGACAATTGATCACTCACAGTAGATACATTTACCTGGATCTTTACTGCATTTCCATTTCTAATAATGCGGTGTGTGTGTGAATGAATGAATGAATGGGGATCTTAAGTTAAACACCATCTGTAACGGGAGGCAGGGGTGGGAGAAACAGGGGTGATAGAAAAAGAATAAATGTTATTTCCTGGTCCCAGGAGTGGGCCAGCGTCACAAAGGTTTATACCCATCACATGGCAGGGATCAATGCCTGCTGACTTAAGCGGGTATTTTTACACCATCCATTGTTAACTGCACCCTCTCTGCTCTGTGTAATCCATTAGCTTCTAAACACGGAAGCGCAAACCTGGGATTACAAAGAGTTTTTCAGGCAGTGAAGGGGTAAGTGCTTGGCTAGGGAGTTTATGCACTCTGTGCTGATGTGTTTACTTACCAGAAACAATTAAACCTGAGTAGCTGCCTAATGAGCTGTTTTCTGATTTGATGAAACAGAGTAACCTAGAGACTGGATTCAATGAGTTTGTATGCTAAACCAACACCAACTCCATGGAGAGACTTTCTGGGAGACAGCAGTGTTCTCTTGGGTGTGTCTTGCCAGTCACTGAAGCTACATCACTATAATTAACATCAGTCACAATAAGAAAACAGAGGAATAAAAGAGAGTTAAGAGATAACAGTTTCAAGGGCTCAGGAGGAGTCCCTGTTCTATGTGGCATTGTCATTGGGGATTAATTAGGTCTTCTGTAAATCACAGGATGACTATCATATCTCCCTCTACCCTGTTGCACATCCTGTATAAACACTAAACACTGGGTAAGTGGGGATTTAGTAGGGCACTATATTAAGAAACTGAAGGAAGAGGACGCCACACGCACTTAAACTAGTGAGAAGTGATGTCTCCTCCCCTGCACATTTAGAACAGTATAAACATACTAATATCATTCACATTTTAATTAGGTTCGTGATTCACAAAAGCTTCTGAATGAGAGGATGCAGAAATGTTTGCTGCTGCCTGACTTTATGTTGAGGTCTGGCATGAAAACTGAAGCAGAAGGTGCAATAAAGTAACAATAATTCTTTGGGTCCTTTTAGCCCAGCATTCCAAAGCACTTGATCGGCATTCATTAATTTAAGTTGTGCAACACCCCTGAGAAGTAGGCAAGTATTATAATACCTTCCTCTCAAAGGGAAAACCAGGAGAGATGAAGTAACGTGCCGAAGTTCTGCAGCTAGGCAGTAGCAGATCTTGGAAGAGAACTCAGGAATCCTGAATCTGGGCCAGACTCGCACTGATTTTATATGATAGGGAATCTTGTGACTTCAATTAGAGTTAATCCTGATTTAAATGAGAGAAGAATCTGTACTACTGCCTCCTTCTCTAACCACACCCTAACACAAGAATCAGAGGGGTAGCCGTGTTAGTCTGTATCCACAAAAACAACGAGGAGTCCGGTGGCACCTTAAAGACTAACAGATTTCTTTGGGCATAAGCTTTCGTGGGTAAAAAACGTTGCATCTGAAGAAGTGGGTTTTTTACCCACAAAAGCTTATACGCAAATAAATCTGCTAGTCTTTAAGGTGCCACCGGAATCCTCATTGTTTTAAACACAAGAATGACTCTGTTAAATATTTCCAAGTTCGTCCTTTTATGAAAGAACCTGGGCAACTCACTTGGCTCACTTTAATGGGTACATTTTCAGTGTGGAAGGAAATCATTGTTACTTGGAACCACACACCCAGGGTTGCCTCACTGACCACATACCCCTCGCTGCTTTACTAACGAGCAGCTGCATTGCACAGTGTCATTAGGAAGATCTCTCTTACCACACATACCACTGTTATGGTGCACCGTGGGAGCTAGCGAGTGCTGTGTTTGCGAAATGCACACTCGGCTATATAATGCTGTGCATTAATTTTTAAGCAAAGATTAGCTCAGATTGTGCCGTATATTTTAATGCAACATAATCCCTCTTTTTTTAGGGAGATGCGGTCATTAAAACCAAATCAACTGATTGACAACAAATCCCAAAAGCAAGCTGGCAATTCCCAGTGTCTGCCCGGCATCTCACAGACACATCCTGTTGCAAATGTTTCAAATTTCTGATCCTACCTCATTTGTGTCATTCAGATCACGCCATGGAAAGAACAAGGTCTGTGTTCCAATGTACTGGGGTGATGCCGAGGTTACAGGGTTATTGCACGCACGTGCGCTGCCTGGAGACAATGTCTTTGGTGTACACTCTCGAGGGCCCGTTTGGGAAATGTGTGACTCCACCCACACTCTGGTATACACTTGAGGTTGGGGAACTTGTTCAAAGTGATTTTGAGGTTTTGTGTTAAGAACAAAAACAGGAAATTTGCACTAATCTGGCGTCTACCTTCCACCCCTCAAATCTGCAGGTTTCCTCTCCCAGGTTTTTATTTTAAAATGATGATTAAAACAATAAGGGATGTGAAGATACACATAAGCTCCAATTGTGAGCAGAGTCCAAGCTATGATCAACACAGACTGGGAAAAAGGATCCTAGGGTAGGCCAAGGGCTGATCCAGTCTCTGAAGCAAACTACAGCAGTTTAAAGGCTGCTCTAATTTACACCTGGCTGTCCACAGCCCTAAGGGGTTGTTCTGCCTCCTAAGAATAGTTGGAGTACAGAGGGACTTTTGTCTATGCCCCCTTCTCCCACTGTGCTAGGAGCCAGGAAGGGTGACAACAGAGAACCACAATGACGGCTCTATGCTGCCTGGAGATTCATCCTAAGCAAGGGATGGAGCTTGATCTGGTTTGCTGCTTGCTTTGTTCCAAATCAGGATCCACAATCTGTCCCATCAAATTTAACAAAGAGGGCAGAGAGACTTTGCTGGGGTGAAAGATGTTACAAGACTAAACTTCTGAGGGCACTTGTGTGGGTGAGGTGAGAGACACTGAGTGAATGTAATGGTCTTGGAACTATCTGAATGACAGAAGTCTCCTCTTTCTCCACAAAATATGTAGTGGCAGGACAAGCTTCCCTACCCACTTCCACCTCAAGGACAACCAAGTAAGAGCACCACTCCATGCACATTGTCATTCGTCTTTCTGCTGGGAACGCCAACTGGGAGGACAGGTGTGGTTGTCACTTTCATGAGGTGAACTCTCCCAATCCATGGCAGTTGGGGTAAAACTACGTGACTTGAGATAGACTACCAAACCACCACCAGATGGTAACAACTCTCCATCCTCAGCAACTCTGGGTGGAATTGAACTAGTGACCTAGAGTTGAAAACCTCAACAGTCCATTTCACAATTCCTGAGCCATTCTGCTTCCTATCTAGTTAGCATTCCATAGATGATTCATGTACCATGGTGTCCCCAGTAGCTTTCCAGTGCTGTCTAAGGGTGGGTGGTTTGGTCAGATTTTGATATCACTTACAGCGAAGTCAACCAGAAATAACTCCATTGAGGCCAGTGCAGTTACTCCAGTTACACTCAGTTTAATGGATATCAGACATGACAGATACTGCAGTTTATGAGTCATCTTGGCCAGGTCCCCAAGTAAAGCAAAACCGGCTCTATTTATTTAACTTGGTTATATAAAGGCTTTGTTTGACTGATCATGAAACTGCATCATTACAGTTGTATTCCAGCATCACTATGATGTCAGCACCCTTATTTGATTAAGATTTCTTCAGCCTTCTCAAATGCTTACTTACCCTTGATCTACACTGGGGGGGGGGGGGGAGAATTAGGGTGACCAGACGTCCCGTTTAATGCTTTGTCCTGCGTCCTGACCGATGCATGGTCAGGATGCCATTTGTCCCGATATCGGGGCTTCTGCCGTATTTTTTTGTTTTGCTCGGACAACTCCTGCCGTTTTTTTGTTTGCTCGGACAACTCCGCTCCGGCCAGGTTTTTTTTTTTTGCTTCCCCCATGTGTCCTGATTTTTTGTTGCTTTAATCTGGTCACCCTAGGGGGGATCGATCGAAGATACGCAACTTCAGCTACGAGAATAGCATAGCTAAAGTCGACGTACTTAGATCGACTTACCGCGGCGTCTTCACAGCGGTGATTCGACTGCTGCTGCTCCCCCGTCAACTCTGCTTGCGCCTCTCATGGCGGTGGAGTACGGGAGTCGACGGGAGAGCGCTCGGAGATCCATTTAGCACGTCTACACTAGACACGATAAATCGATCGCTACCCGCCGATCCGGCGGGTAGTGTAGGCATACCCTTAAATGTAAAGACTCACTTTGAAGATACAACAGAAATCCAAAACTTCTCCTCTAGGATCGCTCTCTTTTTACACCTACCTGGGAATTGTTCTAAGTTTGTCTTTCTCAGTCAAGTCAATTTGTGTCTGCTCTCTAAGAAGACTCATTTCTCTAAATTATTATTTAACATTAATGTTGCAGTAAATCAAGCTAAAGCTGTTAATTAAAATGCTCTTAACCCTCTGTGGCTGTGATGCCTACAAAAACTTCACACTGATAGGCAACTGAGCAGTGCTGAAGCTGCTGCCTTTTGGACTGATCCATATTGATTCACTGTTTCTTTGTATTCCTCCTGTCAGTCTATTATTTTCTCTCTTCATCCCTTTTACATAGGAAGTGCTAGACTAGAGCAGAGCAGTAGTCAGGCTAGTATGGCTTTCTGCTTCTGTAGTGGCATATAACTAACACTGCAGAAAGCAAACCAGACCAATGTATCCTAAAGGCCCAGGAGATCTTTTCTGAGGCCATGGACCCAATTAGTTTGTAGTTGCATTTTTAAGAGATCCCTAAGCATCTAGGGGCCTAGACAGACACTGTGATGCATGTGAATGAATACATAAAGAGTGGCCCTGGGTAAAGCTCCCATGCAAGCCCTGCTGAGTCATGACATATCAAACCTTCAACCTGTAACTGAATATTACCTGTTCTGTCCCTCAGATCCTATGGACAGAAGCAAACCTCCGACTTTATGGGTTGATTTTAAATGGCAGGTGTTTAAAGCTGCTCAGGGCTTTGAATGTGAGAAGCAGACACCATGGAGATGGATTTGTGGGCAGAGTGAAGGTAGTTAATATGCCAAAAGTGTATGGGAAATTAAATCGATCACCTGGATATCATGTTCGTATCGATCTCAGGGACTTTTCTGGCCCCATCCCTGAAGTATCTGAGCACCTAACAATCTTTAATGAACTTATCCGCACAATATTTGTGCAAGGTAGGAAGGTGTTACTACCCCCATTTTACAGAGAGGGCTCAGAGGGGCTAAGTAACTGGACTACATCTTATAAGAAGTCTGTGGCAGAGCAGGAAACACACACACACACACACACAATTTGGTCTGTGTTTATACACCACCTAGCACAATGTAGATTCATGACTGGGAGATCTTAGATGCTTTGATAATACAAAAATAAATAATAATACATATATACATATAAGATCTGATCAACATAGAGATACATATAGATATCTCAGAGCAGGTTGAATGAGAAAACATTCACCAGAAAGAAAGCATTCATCAAATATCTTTTTTGAAGAATGTTGCTGCTATTCACCCAATAACATAATCACTGCCGAGTATGCAATCAGATCTATAACTGTGAAACTACAAAAACCTATGCATGGAATGTGATATTCAGCAAGCCACAGGAATATTTGCTGAATAATGGGGTGGACTAATGCTATTTGGCTATCCCTAACATGGTATTCTCCGCACACACAGAAAGAGGAATCGCTTTACCCACTAGTGAAAAGTAGCTCTCTCCAGCTGCCCATTGAGAGTGTGCAGCGGCATCAGAGAACCGTGTAGGCTGTCCCTCAAAAAAACAAAACAGGTTTCGACTTTGCCAACAGTTTGCCACGCTTGTTTATGTGAAAATCAAGTCTTGTTTTAAATCAGGCAACACTAGTTGACTATTTGGTGAGGATTTCCAGAGATTTATTCTGTGCTGTGTAGATGGCCCATTCCTACAAACACTTAGGCATGAGGGTAACTTTAGTGATGGGAGAAGTCCTGTTGATTAAAATGGAACTACTCAAGCGAGTCAAGCTACTCACTTGTGTCTTTGCAGGATTGCCTCTAAAGCAGCATATACCGTATTAGCATTGGAATGGTTACACATCCATTTCACTGTATCACTTATTCTAGATCCTTAGCCCAATATTTCTCCTACTCTCCCTTTGTCATGTTTTTGGTTAACTGTTAAAAAGATAGACAGACAGACAGACAGATCTGTTGTATGTCCTAGCAGATACTGGCTGATGCCTAGAGCTTGGTCTGACCTCTTTGCTGGTTCTCTTAGCTTCATCTGTTTGTGCTTCCCATCCGTGATCTAAAGGAGATACTGATTCCACTGAACATTTGAGTTAAGCTGGTGCCATGTGGAGTGGTGGAGGATGGGACTACAGGATATTTTGTAGGTGAGTTAAGTATTAATTTATAATGCATGTTCATCATGCTAAATACCTGACACTTGGAGATTGATGATTACTACCTTTCTTAATAGCTGCATATGATTAATTTTATACTCATGTAAATTGACCGTGCATAGTACCTACAGTATATCTGATGAAAACCATGTCCTTGTTAGCTGATGTTTGAGCCAGGATGTTTGATATGCGTGCTAGATAATCTCTTCCTGTGTAATCTTCAGTTACAAAAACCTGCAGAGATAATCTAAGCATAAAATAACCCCTAGATCATGATCAGTCTCAGGAAAGGGATACACAGAAATACAGTACTGTACAGAGTAGCCTTTTGGTTATCAGTCTTTGCTTCAGTCTCCATTATACTCACAACCTATATTTAATCAGATAGCATCTATCTATGGTACTTATAGGACCTCCATGGCCAAAGTAGCTATGGACTTCATAAGCTTTAATGTATTTATCGTCACAGCACTTATGGGAAAGAGGGAAGTAACTGCTATTATACTTCCCTCATTATACCCCCCACGTGATACAAATCACTGAATTTCTCTATTTCTTATCTGTAAAATGGGGATCATGATTCTTTGATCCTTTTGTCTCTTCAGGACAGGGACTGTCTCTTGCTCTGTGCTTGACCGATTCCTAGGTTCTGATCTCTACTGGGGCCTTCAGGTACTACTGGAATACAAAGAGTGATTTTAAAAAAATGAAATGACACTGCCAGCAGCACATTACACTGCAAACTGTTAGGAGTCTATGGGCACTTGGTAGCATTAAATGGTTCTCTCCTGACTTTTATCACGGCTATCGCCTTGCACAGCATACTTTTAGTTGCATATCTTACCTCCAGTAATATATAGTAAAGAGGAACCTGGATATATAAATGGTGCACATATACTGCTGAAGACATATGGCTGAAACACCATGCAATAAAATTTACCAGGATAGGACAACACTGACCTGAAAGTCTGATGTGAATCTGCATTAAACCTTAGTCTGAATATTCAGGAAACCTTTCTTTATCATTGTTATATATTCTATGTAAATAGTGGGAGATTAAAACTGCCTGATGATGAGAACTATCACAGCTATGGAACAGCCTCCAGCTCGAGGACTACATGTTTCCCAGTGCATTCCTGGATCTCATTTCCATGAAATACAAGGTGAATTAGGAGAAAGGAGGTTAAGGTTATCGTGGAAAAGTTTAATCCGTCCTCAGTGGACACCAGTTAATAGCTGTGGACAATTTCAAAAGCAGCCTGCAACTGGGAATATCAGTGAAAGGGAAAGGCAAAAATATATTATAAAAAGGTTGCATTGAGATCTTAGAAAATCATAAGCAGACAGATGTTCTTGGACTTTAATGAGCAGTCTTGGCTCCAGCCCTTTCTTGGCAGAGCTCTTTAGGTTTAATATTTTTCCTCTTGTAGTGCAAGTTATGGCCCTGGTTAGCTGGCTCTGGTTACCTACATGTGGATGATTTTTCCATCTAAATAATACTTTGACAATGAAGAAAACAGTTCATAATCTGCAACTTGATGGATTAGGTCATGGGGGAACAACACCTATTAGCAATCATGAAAGTAAGAAATGTTTTAAAAGTTGGAACAGTGAGTCTAGTGAAGCAGAAACTGCAGGTCTAACCACTTCATCTTATTCTGTATTGACATCAATAATGCACCAAGGGAAAACAAAATGAATCAGGCTTTTTATTAACAAACAATTCTACCCTCAGCTGAACTAAAAGTCAGTTTGGTGGGAAATGTAGGGGGATTTTAGGGCTCAGTTTCAAAGTGTCCTTAATTATTTTAGTTTTTTTCCTCTTGAGAATGTTCTTTTCGTATATTAAATGGATTAGCTTGGGAAATTAAGATTCCGCAGTTCTTCCGGTTCATGAAAATGCCTACAAGTGCAATTGCTACCATATTGGGAAATCAGTAATGTCCAGGATGCACTCAGGATAAAAATGATGCTGTCTCTGAACCCTTATGCATTAGGACATAACTTCATCATTATAATAGAAGCTACTGCAGTCCATGGATAATGACCCCGCCCTATGACAGGGGTATTAACCTTTTGTAACGGACTCATCCATGTTGGTTGCCTATGACCAGGAAATAAATTCAGTCTCATTCCAGCATTTCTGTATGTCACACATTTGTTACAATTGGTCTGTTTCCATATGGCAAATTTTATGGATATATTTCCCATCTGCTGGTTGGTTTTCTGTTGACTAAAGATTACAGAGTGGTCAAACTATGACTATTTGCCTAGTTCACCAGGGGGAGGGCGGGAAGAATGTTAGATATATGTACTTTACCTAGTAACTCTCCCATTTAAAACTTTGCTGTTCTTTACTTAAGGCCAGATCCTAGTCACAGTGAAGGAAATGGAATAATCCAGTTAATTTAAACTTGAGCCGTAGTTGGCTCTTAATCAAAAGCCTAAGAATCTCATATGGGCAGACTGCATAAATTCTATATTCGCTCCCAGGGCCTTCCCCAACAGCGATTCTGCCTCTTCATTTTCGAGGCCAGGAATGACCCAAATTTGATGCGCCTCTCTAGCACATCAGAATCCAGCTCTGAATCTCCTCCAAACCTGGCCATCCCAATAAGGTGCACACTCCTCCGGAACCCAAGTGTGAAATGTGCTCTATGATAGAGCAATGGGATATCTGATGGCGCAGGCGCTCTGGCCTTGCTCCCAAGCCAAATTTGTTTACGCCGCAGTAAACCACCTGTCTCCGTGTCATTACCAGGAAGGCAACTTTATAATGCAAAGTCCAATTCTGTCTGCAGACAAGGTTCAGATCCCTTTCTTCTTCTGTGTGGGGAAGAGAAGACCTGAACCTCCAAATGGAGCTTCAAGTCTCCTCCTTCCTCCCAGTCCCACCTACCCACCTTATCTTCTAAGTCATAAGTGCTAAAAATCAATCAATTTTGCTCCTTAAGCATCTAGGGCTTATTGCTTCAGTGACACCAGGTTCGCCCCGCTACCACCCCTGTCTGAAGTGCATGACTCTGCATGACTCCTGCTGACCAGAAAGTAAGAGAATTAGACTAGGATTCTAACCAGGGTCTCTGCCTGTCTATCCATCCAAAACCAGCCTATCGCTGGGATACCTGGGTCTCCTGATTGGCACTACAACACACGACTAGTGGGGCTGGCTCAATGTCCCACAACTACCATTTAACTTCCATCATACCTAATGGGTCGAAAACTAGCGATCAACAGGCATCTTTTGTAGACTCTCCATGCCATAGGAGAGAATCTTTCTTTAGCATGACGGCTCTATTTCCAAGGGATGTGCAAGCAAAGACTCAATTCATGGCGGTCAGAAGCATTGGATTACATCAAGAGGAAAGTCTGCAGTGCTCCCCTTGCCAGCAGTTACCTCTAGCAGCGACTGCTGTAGAATCCAGTGCCCAGGAGATTTTCAAAGGAAAGGGAAGAAGCGAGGATAAGTAGGAGAGAAGCAGAGAAAATATTTATACAAATGCCATGCAATAACGAAATGTCTGTAAAACGTTTTGGCTTTAGATCCAGCCACCATTCTTAACAACCTCGCTCCTCCCGCCCAACAATCCAAAGTTTGGATAATCATGGGGGTTTAATAATCTAATGACAGAGAAATAAGTGACTAACTTTTAAAAAAGGAACAGAACCGTTGAGAATGCCAAGCTCCTTTTTGCTCAGGATAGAAATCCAGGGCTTACCTGAAGAGGCTGAAGAATCATAGGTACTTCTGTCCTTCCTATTCATCCTGAAGGATTGAATGTCCTTTTCCCTGTAAGTTCCAAACCCTTCAAAGCTTCTTCTTTTATTCCCACTTGCATCATTGTCCCGCTTTTCGCTGGAGGAACTGATTTCACCAAACATGTCCAGGGACTCTGACCTTGCACTAGTCTCAGTGTTACCCAAGTATCTCTTTGTGCAAGAGTCAATGGGATCGTTGCTCGAGTCACCTTTATCTTTGCTCTGTGTCCACTGCTGGGCATCAGAAAGCGATAACGTAGACAGTGTATCCACTTCAAAGTTACTCTTTGAGCCTTTGTGTCCCATTTCACAATGCTGGTGCTTCTGTTTCTCCTTATGCTTGCTTTTCTCATTGAGCAGGGAGAGGTCTTTATCTGAGCCACTTAGCCTTTCGCTCATCGCATGGCTGGAGAAGCCGGTGGACTTGCTAGCAAAAAGACCGCTCAGATCTTCATGCGCCCCCAATATCCGCTCATCTTTATGCTTGTGCTTATGTTTGTGTTTTCTTTTGTGAAGTCGGCCACTAGAAAGGCTTGTTCCTCCAACCTTTGGAGGTGCCAAGGAGGACTGCATATCTCCAAGGCTCATTCCCACAGGCGTCTGCAGGTGCACTCCGTGTTTGGCTTTATGCTTGGCAGTGGTGGACATCTTCATATGAGAGCTTGAATGGAACTGGGGTGGGGGCACTGCGGGCCTCATAAATGGGGAAGCTGCTCCAAGTGTGTGGGACAGGTACAAAGGAGCTGGATACTGACCATAGTAACCAAGATTCATCATAGGCATTGATGTGTAAGGCATTCCATAGGGTGCATAGTAACTCCCACTGGGAATAGGGTAACCGAACCCTTGTAAAAAAGGCACCTTTGTCATGGTGTCATTGGTTTTGGCAGGTCTACCACGCTTCTTCTTAGACTTCATGTCAGAGGTCCTGCGAAGATAGAGCAATGGGTCATACTGGATATATGGCACAGGGTAATAGTGATCAAAATTAATCCTGAAAATGCTAGGATATGGATTTTCATGGTAAAACGTGTAGCTTCTATGGGAAATCCTGAACACTTGAAACTTGTTGATGAGCTCCTCGAGGTCTGCAAGAAACTGGAGGTCATCTCTGTTCTGCAGGCTTTTCCTTTTCCTCTTGTGCTTTGGCTTTTTAATGCTCTCGTGAGCAAGAAAGTTATCGACAATGAGATGCTTCTGCCGGTGACCATGCCTGTTCTTTGTGCTGGTGTCAGATGGTATGGCCTCTGGATTGTCCAGGGTACAGAAATCAAAAGAGTACCTCCTGCGGGATTCTGAGCTTTTTTCTGCTTGGTCAGAAGTGCTGTTATTGTCTGTACCTATCCCACTGTCGCTTGGTATGGTTTCCTCGCTGTGAGACTCACTCACTGGTGACAGCGTGACTTCTTTCAGAGAACCTATTTCACACAGATGGGAAGGTGAGTTAGCCATTAACCTGGGTGGAGACAGCTTCCAAGTCCCACTGTGCATTCCTTTCTGAGTTTTTGTAGGAAGAGCACTGATGGGTTGAAGATTTGGCATAGTTTTTAACTCTGAAAAATTTGTTTCAGTGCTTGCAGGGCTAAGGTTGCCATTAGACCCCACTAACTGCGTTGAAAGCGGATGAATAGCTGCTGGTGACAATGCCACAAGTGACTGCAAGTTGGAAGGCACTGCTGGGTTTTCTGGCTGGCTCAAAACCGGCCTTGAGTGCTTGATGGCTGTCTTAGGTTCTTCTGGAGGGGGCTGCAGCTCGGCTCTTGGCTTCCTGCCCCGTTTTTTGCCAATGTAGATAGTCCCCCTCTTGCTGACGTTTATTTGCTTCCCTAGTCTGGCATCGATGGTCGCAGCCCCTGTGCTGGACGGAGGCTGGGCTTTTGTTTTCAAAGCTATGTCGCTGGAGCAGGACAAGATCTGATTCAGAATGTTCTTCCTTTTGAGGGTCTTCATCTTGTTGATGGTCTTGATGGTCTTCTTATCCAACACGCCCAGCTTGCCAACCTTTTTGTGAAACTTCAGTTCACTGATGGATTTGTCCTCCCCTGGGACCATCTGGGCCAGCTTAGCCAGGTTCCGTCTCCTCTTCCTTTTCTTTGTGCCTGGAAATTCTCGATTGATTGGACTGACCGGGCTGGTGGAGGTTCCCTCATGGATGGTTTCAACGGTGAGCAAAGGCTGTTTCTTTGGTCGTCCTCTTTTTTTCTTGATGGGCGTAATCACAGTAAGACTGTCTGTATTGGTATACAGAGGGCTAGATGGAGTGATGGGATAGGCTGAAGGAGGCTCCACCATCAGCTTCTCGGATGTAGCCACGGAGGTTTCCTGAAGCATGTTTTTAGGTTTGCTGCAGGTCCATCTCCGTTTCGCGGCAAGTTTTGGGTGCTGGACCTCTGCCAATTTGCTAGATGCGGGAAGATTGGTAGGAGCAGACATGGAAATTGCAGCTGCAGATTTTCTGAGCCTACTTGCACTGTTGGGGGGAGCTTTGTCAGTGACCCCACTGCTCTCAATAGCTGTCAATGGGGACTCGTTCTCAGGAGCTTTCCCTTGCTTTGTGGCTCGGAGATCTTTTTTGCCCCCCTCCAGTTGTGAACTAGTCCTGTTTGCTACTTCACTGCTCATGGGAAGTCCAGAAGATAGGCTTTTTTCCTGGATAGCTTTATCTACTGAAGATTTTGCAGATTGCCTTTTTTTCCTTTTGTGGCCCATCATATCTGCTGTCGGAGTCTTTATTGGGATAGTAATTCGTACGTGACTGGTGTCGCTCTCAGAACCATTGGCAGAACTCGGGTTCTGCCTCGAGGGCGATGCTTCTAGCAGTTTGTCCGTTGAATACGATTCCTTTTTCCCTTCCATGCTGTCATGGGTTTTGCTCTCAAATGCTTTTTGAGCATTTTTCACCCATTCTACATCTGTGTTTTGGATGGTTTGATTTATTAAGTCTTTTTTGCTGGATTTCTTCTTTGTGTTCCCAGTGGGTTGGTCAGGGATCTCCATTTGGCCTCCTCCCTCTTTATCCACTAGAGGCGAAAGCCCATTGCACTCAGATGGATTGCTAGGCTGGGATGCTGCAGTGATGTTATTTGGCGATGGAACTGCACTGCATACAGCCAGCTCTTTATTGTTGGCTGACAACTGACTCCATGTGCTTCCTGCACCAGATTTCTTTGTTTGAGACTTGCTGAAAGAAACTGGCTCTTGAGCAGAAACCTTGGTGGCACTAGCTGCTTCTCGGCTGGATTCTGTATTGAGGAAGCAACTTTGAGAAGCAGATCCAGTGTCAGAGCTCGCTGACCAGTCAAGATGGTGCTGGTTGCTGCTTTTTTGCTGGTGCTTTGATTTTAAGGTGTCACTGGTGAAGTCCTGTTGGAGGCCTGGGTCATAGTGCAGAGCAGGATGCTTTGGGGGTCGGTCATAAACCTGCAAAGCAGAAGGAAATGAAAAAAAAGTGAGTTTATTGGGCTCATCATAACATTAATGTAAAGATCTTATAAACTTGCATGTTGAAGGAAAACTATTCAATTATCTTCTCTTAAGTTCTAAGATACTTTGTAAAGTCTCCTTAAAAAGGACACAGGTGAAACTTGCCCTCAAATTTATGAGTTGTAAATGCAGCTTTTCGCAACCTTAAGACCAATAGAAATATATTTCCATACACTTTTAAATTACTAAGGATATATATAGGGTTTGTGTGTGTGTGTGTGTTTGCACATTTTTAACACAAGCAAAACCTTTCCTTGTAAATGGCCTGATTTTGCAACCTCTCATGTTAAGTAACTATTGCCTTTGTGGGCAGTGCCTCAGTGTAAGAGAGGGTTGCAGAATCAGATCCCGTGTTTGCAGCTCAAAAATTACAGCATGGTGCTAGTGCACAAGAAGTGGACAATGACATAGTCTAGAAAGTGAAAATGAAATTGACAGGTCTGCTTTTTTAAAAAACCTCAGAGAAAAGTGGTGAAAAGATATGGTCCTGAATCTTCAAAGACTTACTTACCTGCTTAGCTTTATATATGTGAGTAGACCCAACTGGACTACCCATGAGAATACAGTAAGGTAGGATCAGGACCCAAATTAGTTTTTAACATCTCTTTCCATTTTAATGAACTATAATTTGCAATGTAGGTAAGCAATATTTGCAATATGATTTTTAATCTGACAACATCCCTTCAAACTTCAGGGATAACATTAAAGGTACTGTTATGTAGAAGACTAGTGCAGAGCAAATGAAAGTCCACATTGATTCCCGGTGGACTTTCTTCAGATGAAGAAATTATGTATGTTTCAGACATAACATTTTCAAAAGACCCTTCAAACAAAACAAACCCACTTCACTTTCAGTTATTGACCACTTCTAGCCTCTTGCTCCCTTGTAATCATTTGTTGGTTTTATAATGATTTCCTATCCATTTTTGTGACGCTCCATGTCAAGCTGTGAAATGTGTTTCATACATGTAGTATTGCAAGCTACTCTTCAGTAGTAAACTGTGATTGTAATTAGACTATGAATACCAAATAAATGATGGAATACTATAATCAATGAGTAAGCAAGGGAAGAACAGTAGACAATAACACTAACTACATTTTACTGCCACAGTTTGGCTATTACAGCTAAGTTTATATCAGTGGTACTACCATAAATCTCTGTTTCTCGGGATTTATAACAGATATTTCGGGGAAAGAAGGTGCCATCCTAAGAGGTTTTAAGGTCTATGAGGCATGGTTGTCAGAGGTGCTGCATAATCCCTATCCTGATTGACCTCCACTGGAATTTTGTTCTTTGAGGGTGCCAACATGTGGAGAAGGGTGATCTAGTGGATACAGTGTTCTTGGACTTTCAGAAAGTTCTGGCAAGGTCCCTCACCAAAGGCTGATAAGCAAAGTCAGCATTCATGGGGAGGGAAGGTCTTCTCATGGATCAGTAACTGGTTTAAAGATAGGAAACAAAGAGCAGGGATAAAGGGCCAGTTTCAGAGTGGTGAGAGGGAAATAGCAGGGTCCCCTAAAGATCTGTACTGGGACCAGTGCTGTTCGACATGTTCATAAATGATCTGAAAAAAGGGGTAAACAGTGACACGGCAAAGTTTGCAGATGACACAAAATAATTCAAGATAGTTAAGTCCAAAGCTGACTGCAAAGAGTTACAAAGGAATCTCACAAAATGGGAGTGACTGGGCAACAAAATGGCAGATGAACTTCAGTGCTGATAAATGCAAAGTAATGCACATTGGAAAACATAACCCCAACTATACATATAAAATGATGGGGTCTAAATTAGCTGTTGCCACTCAAGAAAGAGATCTAGGAGTTTTCATGGATATTTCTAAAAACAAATCTGCTCGAAGTACAGCAGCAGTCAAAAAAGCTAACAGAACGGAACAGATCATAAGACAGAAAATACCATCATGCCATTATATAAATCCACGGTTAACCCACACCTTGAATACTGCATGCAGTTCCCCATCTCAAAAAAGATACATTAGAACTGGAAAAAGTACAGAGAAGGGCAACAAAAGTGATTAGGGGAATGGAACATCTTCCATATGAGGAGAGATTCAAAAGATTGGGACTGTTCAGCTTGGAAAAGAGACAACTAAGGTGGGGATATGATCAAGGTCTATACAATCATGAAAGGTGTGGCAAAAGTGAATAAGGAAGAGTTATTTACCCCTTCATATAGCTCAATAATTATGGGTCACCCAATAAAATTAATTGGCAGCAGGTTTAAAACAAAACACAAGGAAGTACTTCTTCACACAACACACAGTGAGATTGTGAAACTCATTATGAGGAGATGTTGTGAAGGCCAAAAGTAAAACCAGGTTCAAAAAAGAGTTAGATAAATTCATGGAGAACAGGTCCATCAATGCTTATTCGGCAAGGTCAGGGATACAACGCAATTCTTTGGGTGCCTCTAAGCCTCTGACTGCCACAGGGAATGGATCACTCGATAATTGCCCTTTTCTGTTATTTTCCTCTAAAGCATCTGTCTCCAGCCACTGTCGGAAGAGAGAATACTGGTCTAGATGGACCACTGGTCTAACCCAGCATGGCTATTCATATGTTCTTATGTTTAAAGGTGTTGAACCACCAGGTTCAGGGTTTATGTTTAGAGACCTGTAAACATGCATATTATTGGCAAGTGGATGGTGATAGATCTTTGGTGCATGTATGTAAAAGTCAGGCATGTGGCCTTGTTGGAATACACCATAATAATTAAGCTATTGTGGTGCACTGTCTCAAGGAGGAATTGGAGATTCTTCAATTCTGGGGATTGTTCAGCATTTGTGCACATGGGCTGAGCAGGCTTAGGAAAGGAAAAGATTCCCAGGAAAAATAAAGTGAGAAAACAGAGTGTGCAGCTGTTGTAAACTGCAGGTGTTTTGGTTTGTACGCCCTTCTTCTCAGCCTATTCCCAGAGCCCAAGCAGTAAACAGATCCCGAGGAATGAACTAGCCCCTCGTTCTACAAGCAGCTCCCTCTAGCTCAGTGTCGAATCACCTGGAGCAGACAGTAAAGGGAGAGCCTGCCTGGCTGCGACCTGGGCTGCATTTGCTCTGGGGGTTCTAGGATGACACCATCTGCTTGTTTACATGGAGGAGTTCAGTTTCCAGGGTTGTGAATTTGATATCCCCTTCTTCAGCCAGACCTATACAAATGTAGCCACCCGCCTCCATCCCCACTTTGGCCACTGAAAAAGGAAGGGAGTGAAATATTGTATTTAGCGTAACATTATTATTTTTTAAAAATAATCCCTCACGAGATGTATCTTCAAGGTTATTGTCCCCCTGCTGCTTCTGCCGGCTCTCAGCTTCCAGACCAGTTTGCGCCTGGTTCTTACGGTGTGCAGTGTGAAGAGCAAGGGGGCAAGATTGGTTCCAGAAGCTATCCCATACCTGGCCAGGCCTCAGTAACGATCCAGGCACAACTGCAGTCCCATCACTCCCTCCCTACGGCCTCCTTGGAGCACACAGGGGGGCGCAATCTTTCCTTCTTCTGGTGGGACTGTGGGACATGGAAGGGGAAGTACGTTGCACTTTATCAAGCAGTCTAGCAGCAGGCTTTCTTAGCAGAAGGTTGGCTATTGACTTCAGTCAGGCCAGGATTATACCTCTTGCTTTCACATCCGTCTGTAAGGCAGCTACCACACTGAGAGGGCTACTGGGTGCGATTCTCGTTTTTCATTAATATTTACATTGCAGCAGCAACCGGAAAGCTCCATGTCAGGGTCGTGCTGGGTGCTGTACAAACACAGGAGTACACAATCTATGCCCCACAGATCCCTAAATAATAATGATCTCTCACTTAAAAAACCCCCAAACCTAGAAACCCAGGGCTCTGATGTTGTAAAGCCAGCACTCTCTTCCATGAAGATGTAGGACTTTACTTCAGTGGAGCACCTAGCCTGATGGCTGTAATCAAAGTAACCCTAAAAGTGCCTCCCAAAAGGCTGAGTTGTGAAACTCAATGCCCTGAGAAATTTCATTTGAAAAGTAAGGGTTATAGCAGTCCGGAAAAAAAAATATCACATGCTGCTAATGCCCCCTCACCCTTGGCTTAAAAGAGGCAAAGGTATTTAGTTCAGGGCTAAAAATAGTAATAATAATTTGAGGGCCGACAACTTGGATGCCAAATGAATTTTTGTGACTCGGGGCTTGTCGACACTGAGCCGCAATATGGACAATTGCAGAGCACCTCAAAGTATTGCACTGTGTGGACACTGCTGGAGCAAACTAAAAGGTCTACATTAAAGCAAACTAGGTGCCTTTCTGCTCCTGCCAGCAGCGTCCATACAGGGCAGCTAGATAGCACCACTCTGGTGCACTCTGCAATTCATGCAGTGGTGTAGTTTAGACATAGCCAGTTACCCCTCCGCTCTGATCACCTTGTGTCCCAAAGCGGAGGATGACATTGAAGCTACCAACAGATCTCTAACTATAGCCCTGCTGTTGCTATAATACCACAGAGAAGCACAAGATTTATATTGCAAGGCATGAAAAGAGATACATGTGACACCTAAGGTGCCAGTCCCGCAACTGTTTAATCACATGCTCTACTTTAAGCACAAAGTAGTCACCCTGATGTCAACGGGGCTTCAAAAGTTCAACCCTTGTGGAAGAGTTTTGCAGGACTGTGCCATCCATGCAGTCTATCAAAACTATGTGTCCGCCCAAGCATGCAACAGCCCACTGGGTCTCTTAATGTAGCTTCTTCCAGTATCATTTTACTATGAACTCTCCCCCGTCAAACACACGCATGTCACTCTAAAAGAATTCTTCAGCATACGCTACTCCAGCATGGCAACCAGAGATCATGCGGCCTACAGCAGGTTGAATTGGACTTGCTGCAATTGATATGTGGGCACTGTTTGCTTAAAAGAACTGGCAAATCAGCTAGCTGAAAGTAATGCAGTTAAGTGTATTTTGTTCCCAATGTATCCATCTGGATCACCGCCTGATCCCATTGTCCCTAACGTTTCAGCTTCAATTTCCCCTGCTGGGTGAGCACCGCAATCAAAGGGCATTGTGAACAAAGATAGTGCAACAACAAAAAACAAACCAAAAAACCCTGCAACAACACCCCTCCGCCCCCGCAGTCAAGATAGCTGTGGGGACTGGAGCTTTCAGTGGGGGTGACTCTGAACAGGGCTCTTCAGACAACAGCTGATGGCCATTTCTCATTGCATTTTATAGAATCCATTTCTTTGTACAACGGCCAGTACATAACATACAGCCACTTGGCTAATCATTCCAATAGGTGGTTGGCTTCAGCAGAGTTAATTGTAGCTATATCAGTAGCACCGAGAGCAGAATCTGGCCCATTCATGGAATGGAAGATTTATTCTCATTTAGCTTATCTAGGTCTATCTGTATAATTTCATCACCAGGGCCTGCCCGTGTTTGCATTTTGCTCTTCGTGAGGCCCCAAATCACAGCAATATGGGAACTCCTTCCCTGTCCAGCGATTCTGAAACACCTTGCCTGCCATCCTTTCTCAAGGGGTTAGGAATTTACTCTCGCAGGGTTGCCAACTCCTGCGATTTGAGGACCAGTGTGGGGCTATTTGGCGACGCCCTAAAAGCCCTCGTGCCTGAAAATAAAATAAATAAATAAAATGGAGATATGCCAATCTCCTAGAACTGGAACGACCTTGAAAGGTCATTGAATCCAGTCCCCTGCCTTCACTAGCAGGACCAAGTACTGTTCCCTGACAGATTTTTGCCCCAGATCCCTAAATGGCCCCCTCAAGGATTGAACTCGCAACCCTGGGTTTAGCAGGCCAATGCTCAAATCACTGAGAAAACCTCTGTTTTCATTTTCAAAACAGTAAGTTCCTAGTCCTCACGGCTGCAGAGACAAGATGGGAAAATGGAGCGTAAGTGCCCCCCAAAAGCTTAGGATGCAGAGCCCCAAATGAACCCCAAAGTAGTCTATTTTTTTAAAAAATCTCCTGATCTGTAATCCAGTCTCATGATTTTTGAAGCCTGACTCGTGATTTTTTAAACACACAAGGTTGGCGACGCTGCACAGACCTGGGTCGGCAGCAAATGGCAACACGCCAGCTCAGCTGCCCTGCCCAGAGATAAGGGAGGCGGAGCACCCACTTCCAACTGGCTCCATGCATGCTGCCCATTTACCGCTGCATAGGCCTGTCACGGAGTGTGGGGGAGTCAGCGCCCTGCACCCCTCTTCCTGGGATTCACTGTGACTCTCAGCCAGCCAGTAAAATGGAAGCTTTCTTGAGCAATAGGAACACAGCCTAAACCAGAGCTTGTAGGTACAACCAGGACCCCTCGGTCAAGTCCTTCTAGGGGACAGGGAGCTTAGACCCCAGCCTTGGGGTTCCCTGTGTTCCACCACCCAGCTCCAAACTGAAACCAAACCCCTCTAGCAGGCTCTCTCCCTCCCCCCAGCTTCTCCTCTACGCTTTGTCCAGTTTCCCCAGGGCAAAGGTGTCACCTGGCCCCACCCCCTTCCTGGCTCAGGTTACAGCTCAGATATCTTTCAGTGTAGTAGCCGTGTTAGTCTGTGTCAGCAAAATGAAAATAAGAAAGAAAAACTTGTAGCACCTTAGAGACTAACAAATTTATAGTCTCTAAGGTGCTACAAGTTTTTCTTTCTTATTTTCATTCAGCTCAGATATCTGTCTCCCATCCCCACTATAGACAGCCCCAGTAAAACTAGAGGACACTCCCCGGTCAATCCACCCTGCTCCCTGGGCCGATCTGGGTAGCCTACACAGGTGCATATGGGAATTTATCACCCCCTTTTACGCCTTTATGCTGGCATGCAGTCCAAGCCACAAGCTAACTGCTTAAAAGAGAGGGCCGGATTCTGCCAGTCCATACTCTGTCTGCATGAAGGGTGATAGACTCTGGTCCACAGGAAACCTTCACATTTACAGTTAATTATTTATCACATACCTCACACTTGTTAATCATTCCCCTTTCAAAACCTCCCCCTTAAATCCATGCACCACTTACTGTCCCAGAGCAGGGACAATAAGAACAGGAGGAGATCCCAGGAACCGACTGATCAAAAGCAAGCCCGTAGTAAAGATAATCTAGGTTAAAAAAATCGATACAAGCTTAAAAAAAAACACTAAAAGAAAACTTGGCTGGTAATATGCAAGGAGCCCCCTTTTACAAATGCACCTTCTTCCAGAGGTAGCATGCATAAAGCTTGTCAAGACCCCGGCTCACAAATCAAAGTTAATACTATAACGCCCCCTCTTTAAATCATTCGCAGATCCATCTGTGTAATGGCTCCTCAAGTGTAATTCCCTATTAAGAGGCTTTATCTGGAGAGATAAGCAGCTGGTTCCCATGTCACTAATTGCTGTCTGCTGTGATTTTAAAACATCTGCACCATTGTGCTCTTCATTTTCATATTCTAATCACCCTGAAACTTGAAAAAGGTACATCATTGATTGTTTCTGCGGGTTAATTAGTACACAGTCTCCTTGTAGAGACAATTTAAAGGCAGTCAGAACCTCAATCAGCAAGTTTGTTTTAAAAATTAATAACATCGGGAGCGTCTGTGGGGACTGGCATCCACCGTGACATATCAGAGTTCGCTCTGGGGATATTCTGTCCTTTGTTACACTCCTCTTAGGATAGGGAGGGGGGGAAGCTTTTCATAAATGAATGATGTCATTTAGAATCAGGGTCTTGGAAAGTGCTTGCTGTTATCTTACAGCCATCCATGACTCCCCCTATAAAATTAGCCTAACGTGCCTAAGTCCCATTTTTAAAAGGGACTTCGGCACTCAGGAGCCAAAGTCTCTTTGAAAGTCAGTGGGATCCGACTCCAACGTGCCCAAGTCACTTTTGAAAATGGGGGACTTAGGTTCTTGGGAAAATGTTACCTTGAGGTGTTTAAAAGGGACCAGTGACTTTGGATGCCCTGAATTTTAGGTGCCCAATGTGAGGCATCAATACCTCTGTTAGTCTATAAGGTGCCACAGGACCCTCTGTCGCTTCTACAGATCCAGACTAACATGGCTACCCCTCTGATAAATGTGAGGCATGATTTTCACAACGTGCAGAGCAGCCACCTTCTGAAAATAAGGCCCTTTTGGGGTTTCTTAAATTGGGCATCCAAACATGGAGGCGCCCAAAATCACTAGTCACTTTCAAAAATCTTGGCCTGGGTTCCTGCATCATATAAAGCTAGTATATATGACAAAATATTATCGGGTGATGGCGGCTGGGTGGGGGGGGGGAGGGACTTCTAAAGAAAGAAAACTCAGATCTCCAGGATCAACAAAGGCATAAATAAACCTGGCTCCTACCAATTCTTAGCTCAAAGTTGCGATGGAGCAGTGTTGTCCTTTCTTCTCCCAAAGGGACAGCTGAAAATTGGCCACTTGAAGCACACAATCAAAGCAAAGTAAAATTTCCATCAGGCTCCTCTGAGAGTCTGGCAGGCTGGAATCACTCTCCTAAAGCCTATGTCATGATGGCTTTATGGCCTATCATATATCAATAAACAGGGGCTTGATGCACTCTGTTCAGTGGGAGGACTTCTCGGTGCACTGAACCTTAATAAAACATAGAGTGAGGCTGTAAACAAAAGGATTCAGGCTCCTGAAACGTACCATCAACTAACAAACAACTCAAAGCCACACGCTCAGCAGAGCTCACTTCAGGCAAATGTAGCCACAACGAAAAGGGTTCTATCAAGGCGGAAAGGAATATAGAACTGGCATGCTATATATGCTAGAATAGCAAACAACAAAAGGATCTCAAAAGTACAAATGAGACCCCGACACGCCTGTGGGGAGCCTCACAGAAGCCAGCATAGATCTGATTGCAGGAGTCTTTTTTTTAAGTTAGTTACGCCATATTAATAGACAAGTAGCTCATGCATTATTCCAAAGCAGAGGGATTTTCCAGAGCGATTGGAAAATGTGCTGTGTCTCCAGTCCCTTCCCTCCAAAAATCCTTATACTTTCAGTTATGTAAAAACAAATGAAAACGGCACTCTCAGGAGACAGGAGCTCTGATCTGTCACAGATTTTTTTTTTTTTTTTAAGAGAAATTAACATGAAGCTGCAGGGTGACCACTTGAGAGCCTGACACAACATGGGGTAGGAGTGGGCTAATTAAGGGCTGGTCCACACTAACCCCCCCCCGGGTCGAAATAAGATACGCAACTTCAGCTACATGAATAACGTAGCTGAAGTCGAAGTATCTTAGTTCGAACTAAAGGGTACTTACCGCGGGTCCACACACGGCAGGCAGGCTCCCCCGTCGACTCCGCGTACTCCTCTCGCGGAGCAGGAGTACCGGTGTCGACGGCGAGCACTTCCAGGATCGATTTATCGCGTCTAGACAAGATGCGATAAATCGATCCCAGAAGATCGATTGCTTCCCGCCGAACCAGGAAGTAAGTATAGACGTACCCTAAGAGTAACATCACCTGCATCTATTCACAGAACATGAACTGGTATAAATTGGGAAGATCTCCACCGAAGTCAATGGGCTCCTTCTGGATTTACACCTAATGTAACCAAAAAGACAATGTAGCTCCTAAGTCTTTTACGGCAATTACTCAGTTGTAATCATTTTGATACATAGAAAGTAGGGCCCTATCAAATTCAAGCCATGAAAAACACATCATGGACATGAAATCGGGTCTTTTTTATGCTTTTGCCCTATACTACACAGTATTTCACGGGGGAGACCAGCGTTTCTCAAATTGGGGGTCCTGACCCATAAGGTAGTTGTGGGGGTGGTGTCACAGGGTTATTTTAGGGGTCACTGTACTGCCACCCTTATTTCTGTGCTGGCTTCAGAGCTGAGCCGCCGGAGAGCGGTGGCTGTTGGCTGGATGCTCAGCTCTGAAGGCAGCGCCCTGCCAGCAGCAGCGCAGAACGAAGGGTGGCAATATCATATCATGCCACCCTTACTTCTGCGCTGCTGCCTTCAGAGCTGGGCAGCTGGAGAATGGCAGCTGCTGACTGAGGGCCCAGCTTTGCAGGCAGCAGCGCAGAAGTAAGGGCGGCAATACCGTACCAGGCCATCCTTCCTTCTGCGCTGCTGCTGGCAGCGGCTCTGCCTTCAGAGCTGGGCTCCTGGCCAGCAGCCGCCGCTCTCCAGCTGCCTCCCTACAATAACCTTGCAACCCTCCCCCATCCCAACTTCTTTTTCGGTCAGGACCCCACAATTACAACACTGACATTTCAGATGTAAACAGCTGAAATCAGGACATTTATGATTTTTAAAATACTATGACCGTGAAATTGACCAAAATGGACTGTGAATTTGGTAGGGCCATAATAGAACGTGAAGGATAGAGAGAAACTTGGTCCAGTTACTGTGCCATCATACTGTGGCACATATCCCTGTTTATGCCGCATATGTGGTCACGGTAAACGCCTATATTTCCCACTTCACGCTAGAAATATATATGGAGGAAAAAACCAGAAGAATTTCTGAGAACAAAGAATAAAATGGGGGCCTAAATAAAATATGTGATGTTGTAGCAGGCTATGCATTTTAGATTGCAATTGTTCTGGTAAAACCTGCACACACCATTTATTCTTTAAGAAAGGAGACAATAAACACTCTGGTCACATTGTTGCAAACTATTCTTTGGAGCCCTGTTATTTTATTGCTCTTTTAAATAAAGGTGACTAAGCCACTATAATACAGGTATCTAGATTTCATTCACTTCAGAGATACAAGTTTTGGGCTTCACGAGTTTGACTGAATCCAATGCATAGACAGGGGAGAGCTTTAACATTAGGAATCAGGTTTAGATTTTGGACACCCCATAAATGTGGGGTTGTTCGGATCCTTGCACATCACTGCGCATATTTCTTTATCACATGTGTAAACAGCCCGGCTCTTCTCAGAGCTTTGTATTAAAGCACCGAGTCTGGGAAAACTTTGAACAATGGGATTCTTCTGTCATCTCCAACAAAGAGCCCATCACCACTGACATAACAATGCCGTTTAAGTATCGTGTTTAAGCATAACACAGTTTGGCTGATCAGTTTAGCCAGCTGTGAGAGAACAATCAGGCCCCTAGCTAAGGTACAGCACAATGGTTCTAATATAGTTTTGCCATATTCACACTAGAAAGACAACACTTGTTAGAATACTGTTTGGCCTGAAGCCAGTTTCAAGATTCTTAAACAGATGTTACCCCAGTGAAGACAGGACTATCAGAGTAGAGCCCCCATATGTTGCTAATCTGAATGCTTCCATTTAACCTACAAACGGTGCTCTTGCCAGCTAAAATGTAACACAAGGAGAATTACTAAGGCTTCATTATTTGTATAAAATACACTACAATACAGTTAGAGGCAATATGGCCCTGTGGGTAGAGTACTGGACTGGGACTCAGAAGACCTGCTATCTATGCCTGGCTCTACTGTTGACAAGTCATGTCCCATCTCTGGGCTTCTTTCTCATAACACCCTTTGTTTGTCTTCTCCATATAGACTGAAAGGGCTTTTGGCCAGTGACTGTCTCTTACTATGTATTTGTACAGGGCCTCGCTCGAAATTAAATAGCCTTGACTCCAATCTAGGTGGGGCCTGAAGGCACTGAAGAAATGCAAGTCATAATGTGTATCTCCAGGTTTTGTGCTGGTGTCCACAACTGGGATATGGGAGCCCCTCCCAGGTTAATAGATTGGTAGTGAGGTTCCTGGTGGACCTTCTGGAGTTTTCTGCTCTTCTCCCTTCCATGCTTATAGGAAGTCTGCTTAGTGAGTTTCTGCTGTATTTCTGAAGAGCTGGGAGTATCTAATTTGTGCAGAAAGATGCTTTTATCCTTCATTTGTTATATCGGAAATGACAGTCTTGCCCTGAATACTTTTTGAGGGAGGTTATAAATGGCTTTTCTGGTGACGCCAATGTTTCTTGCCACTAAAGTTACATAACTTGATTATAAATGGAGTCCTTAAATGTCAAGGAGATGCTGAATTCACCTGAAACCTGGCATTTAGAGGTGCTCGTAAAAGATGTGAGCTACACTCACTTAGCTCATTGCTCTTTCGGCAAGCACTTCATTTAGCAGTTACTGACCACCAGATTAATTCTGTCAGAGCACCTTAAATGTACCTAGGACCTAATGCACTGTACATACAGCCGGTATGGAAGCTTTAATAAAAACATATTTATGTCAGAGAATCTATGTGGTACAATCGGGTCAAAGCTTGTCAAGACGCATGGTGGAGACCCACATGTGGGAAGAGCCTCTTTCCATCTCATTGCAGGAAGGGCTGGGTCCTTCATTTAAGTCAATGGGAGTTTTCCCATTGATTTTGTCTTGAGCAGGATCAAGCCCTAGAAGGACAGAAGAGATGGACCCAAATCTGAACAACGCTAAACTTTCAGCTAATCCAGATCTGAATTTTGTAGCTTAAACCCACTTTTAATTCCCTCACCAAATCCTTTCATTCCCTCTGGGAAGGATGGGTCTCAGTGCCAGTGGTACAGTAATGCCCTAGGCTCTCTCACTTCAAGAGACTTGAATTCATACTTAGTAGGGGTCACAAGGGTCAGGATTCTGGTTCAATTAAATGCCCAGTCAAAGCCACAAAGCCGGTGAATAATTCTGCAGGATTGGAAATCCATGCCCAGGAGAAGCCTCAGGCTAGAATAGCGAGTTGCATGTAATATAGATTTAAGGTACTTCAGGATTTTCACATTGAAAGGCACTGCATATGGGTAGGATGTGCATTTCAGGATTGAGAAGCGTTGGCAAAGCTGTACTGGGAAAGTTTGCACAACACCTTCTGTGCTATGACCCGCCATCACTATTAATTCATTACCATGCTCAAGAAAAAAAAATAAAGCCTGGAAATATGAGTTAACTAAACTACCAAGAATTACATTAAAACGAAAAATAGTTTCCTTTCTCTGGGTAATTTTTTGTCAAAGCATTCTATGTCACAGGGACTCTTTGCCATTGATGATGGAGGAGGATTGGACAAGGAGCCTGCATGCACTATGCATCGGCCAGCAAGGGGCATTAGAGAATGCTGTCGTCTTTTAAACACCTGCTGGCCCAAAGCAGATGCACTGGGTTTGATTCTCTCCACTGCCATGCACCTTGTACAGGCATCTGAACCTGTGTAAAGTGAGTAGCAAGCGCTCCTATTCTCAGGGTCTGATTCACTGTAACTCTGCCCCTTCTGTTGTCAATTACACCAGTTGCAGGTGTGCGTAAAATGCCGCCCTTCTAATTTGGACAGGTATACATGGCTAACGACTGGGCAACAAAGTGGAGAACATTCCATGTGTCAGTATCCCTGCACTGTGGTGTTTGCCATTGCACCAAGAAATTTGCTACCATACATTTGTCCAGGCTATCAATAACTTTTTTTTGTGGGGGGGAATCTGACAACATAAAATTACGCTGTATAGATGCCAAGCAGGGTGATTATGGGATTACACCACTTTCTTGGAGCATTGTTGCACCATTTCTGCACAACCTGTATCTCTGGTCTGATGCTCTTTCTGGCTCTCCCCACCCCGCGCTCTAGCAAAAGCACCTTTAATAATAAACCTCCTGCTTGAGTAGCAAGTTTTATTTAGTGCACTATAAAAACAGTCATTTCTCAGGTCATAAAAGAAACTCAACCAGACTGCATCATTTTGCTGCAGAGAATTTTCTGGTGAGCGATTCTCTGCTCTAAATGCCACTCCCCTGCCCTGAGTGTTTATGTACCAAAATAAAATGCAATTTTCTGTATTTTATTAAGTATGAATCTGCATTAAAAATCCATTTTGGAGCTGAAACTGAGATTTAATTGGCCCTCGATTTTACATGTATTGCCTTATGAGAATGTATCTGACTGCTTCACAACAGCGGTAAAAATTAAAGTAGGGATTTATTATGGAGTAATAGTGAATAACGTAGCTGGAATACGTGAATAACGTAGCTGGAGTCGAGGTACCTTAGGTCAAGTTAGGTACCTTAGGTCAAGTTACCGCGGGGTCTACACCATTGGGGGTCGATGGGAGAAACTCTCCCGGCGACTTACCTTACTCTTCTTGTCAGGGGTAGAGTACAGGGGTAAACTGGAGAGTGATCTGCAGTCGATTTTGTGGGTCTTCACTAGACCCCCTAAATCGATTGCCAGTGGATCGATCTGAGAGTGTCGATCCCAGCTGTAGTGTAGACCTGCCCTCAGTATAGACACGACAGGCAATGGGTGGGAGGGGAAAACAGAGGCAGAGAGAGAGATTAAGTGATGTGCCCATGTTCACACAGCAGATCAGAAGCAGAGAAAGGAATAGACCCCAACTCTCCCGGCTGCCAGTCCAGCGCCTGACCCATGGGACCACACTAAAACAGATATATAGATGAGAACTTGGGTTATTTCACTTAGATCCAGTCCTGGAATTGGAGTCCAGACCCGCACAAAGTTTGTGGCTGTTCAGGACCAAACATTCAAAATCCCCAAACTTCTCTGAAGCTTAGAACTGGACGGTATTAATAAGAGGCCACTGCTGCCATCCCCACCAGGTAACCTATAGCATCTTCTTATGCTAAGGTCCCGATCCTGCAAAGAGTTCGTGGGGGCAGCTTCCCTATGCCCATGCCAAACCCCATTGCCTTTTACACATGGGCAGGGGGCTACCTGAATGATCTCCTTGAAGTTTCAGGGCCTTAGAATGATACCATGGTGGTTCCATCAGTGCAGAGTTGCATTCTTAATTGCCCTTAGTGTATTATGATATTTAATACATTTCTTCTTTTGTTTGTCCCCACACACGTTGCCCATGCAGAATTCTTTCCCCATCCTATTACTAATATTATTTATTGAGTGCTGTCTGGGTATTTGATCCTGTACAACTATATAGGAAAACACTGATACAAAAGATACAATCCACGCTCCAAAGAGCTCAGCATGCAGTCTAAATCAGATACAAACAATAGACACCTAAACACATCTGACCCCTATTGAAGGAGTACGGCTATACCATCTTCTTACAAACGTAGCCTAGGCTGAAGGATTATCGTTACTAGACTTTGCAAGGAGTGGGTGTTTGGAGGAGGCATCTAAATAGATGCACAAGTAGAAAGGGGGAATTCCAAGCATCAGGGACACTCATCAAAGAACTTATGAAAGAGAAGGGTAAGGGGTGATTAGTCTATAAATACCACACGGGGAACAGAACAGATAACAGATGGCTCTTCAATCTAGCAGACAAAGGTACAAAAAGACCCAATGGCTGGAAGTCGAAGCTGGACAAATTCAGAGAAGAAATAAGATGCAAATTTGTAACAGTGAGGGTCATTGACTACTGGAACAATTTACCATGAGTTGTGGTGGATTCTCCCTCACTGGAAATGTTTAAATCAAGACTGGAAGTTTTTCTAAGAGATCTGCTGCTCTTGGTTCAACCACAGCTAGGTTGCCTTGGTCTTTTCTGGCTTTAATTTCTATGCTGCTACAAATGTGGCTGAAATGGCATCAAACCAAATCCCCAGATTCAAACACCCATTATGAGAAAGCTCAGATGGGCATCCAAACGTCACAGTTGACCCTCTATCTGTAGCAAAATCTGGGATTTGAACAATGCTGAGCTCTGGGGTTTCATTTATTGAAGCTTGGGACTATCTAGACTATTGGTAAAAAAAATCATGCCATGATTGCTTTTAACAGATGCATTGTGCAAGAAAAAAAGATTATTTTTTAAACTCATTTTAGATTTCTTTATTCGGGATTTTGGCATAGTACAAAATACATTAGAAAGTCAGGTATAAAGCCAGGTTTTCCATTATACTGTGCTTGTATTAATATACAGTCTCTTTCCAAGCTGCAGCAAGAATATATATTCACTGTCCAGACAGAAACACCTTCTAAAACCCAGTGAAAATTCATCATCCTCAGTACACACGACCTTATCAGCAGTTGCGACGGGCAGACCCTCTGGAGTACCGAGGAAAGGGCAAAGCTAGAAAATCTGCACTTCTAAGTGCCAAAACCTTTAGTTCAATGTGCAGCATTTGTAATTTTGCAGCTGCAGACTCCTTGGCTTGCTACAGATATCCAAGAGCTCAGGGTCCCCAAAACTTCCCCTGGCTACAGGTCTCTTTCTTTCACTGACTCTTTGTTTTGTTGTTGTTTGTTTTTCGTATGCAGGAAAATGGATGTGAGTAATAGGATGTGCTGTGGGAACAACTGCAATTATACAGAGCAACCAGGACTACAGCTTCCTGTGACTCCTTTCTCTACATCTGGCACACATTGCATTTACTCCTGTTGAAGAACTGAAAGTGTTGAAAAGCAGCTCATTTTATTTTCTTAGTGGCAGTGACTTACAGGAAGATGTGTCCTTTCTCCCTAAGGAATCACTGGTGCTGGTTACCTTTTGAAAAGATAGCAACCCAACTAATCATCATATGCAACTGGGCGGTATCTATAATAATACCTAGATTTCATATAGTGCTTCTCAACAGTAGATCTCAAAACACTTTACAACAGAGGTCAGTATCATTATCCCCACTATACAGATGGGAAACTGAGGCACAGAGAAGGGAAAGTGACTTGCCTAAGGTCCCCCAGCAGGAATAGACTCCAGATCTTCTAAGTCCCAGTCTAGTGCTCAATCCACTAGGCCACACTGATCCCTAGGTACCAGACACATCATAGGGCATTATGTCCTCTAGATAGAGCGTCCCACAAAGGACCAAATTGCTGTCTATCAAGCCAGAGGGATAGAACCATAGGGATTTCAGCTACAAAGGGCATGAGTGTACTGCATAAGATGTTATGTTAATTGCAGCCCGCAGAGCCAACTAAGCACCCATAGGTTTAAAGTGTGACTGTTTATTCTTTATGCTCAAATCAATGGCTAAAGGCTTTTTATGGTGAAAAGATTAAAAATTCTGCTGGGGGAACAAAATTATATATATAATATTTTCCCAGATGAATAATACGCCTCTTTGGCAAGGACGTTTTGCCGGTTTCAAAGTGACAACAAACGTTCACTGCAAAAATTATCTTTTTTTCTGCCGGTGGGGGACATGAAAACAACACCTTACCCAAACAACCCACCAAAAACCCCAACATTTTCCATGAACTGGCAACAAATAATGCATTTTCATCAGGAGTGAGACTTTTATTTTATTGCATCTCCAACTGGATCCACAGTTTTTCCAAGCACAACAAACTTGGGGCCTGTTCCAAAGCCCAGTCAAATCAATGGAAAAATCAGGCCCCAGTGAATTTTGTACCCATAAGAGGTGTCATTTTTATACAAAGCATATGAAAGGTCTGTGTGTACAATGCATCTATTGAATGGTCAGTGGCAGCTCACGATTCCTGCACACTGACTGCACCAAAATGCCTTAGCCTTGACCTGGATGGGCGGATAGCCCTTAGGCTGAGAGCATAGATCAGTGTCCAGGGTCTTTTGCTTGTTAATCTTCTGTGATTATCAGCAAATGTACCATTAGTGCCAGATTTGTGTGTTATAAACGCCGGTTGTGAGCCAGTTTCTTAAAGACCTTTTACTAGATAGATGTGGCAGGAATGTTAATACAGTGGTGGTTGCAGCAGATGTGGGTTGGTTCTCTGTCCATTTACACCATGGGTATTTAATTGTAGTGATATTTATTTATTTATTGTAAAGAAACAGAAACAGCCCGTCTGTTGAGTCTTCTGCTCTCAAGCCAATTACAGTGGAGAAAGCTGTTCAGCTGTTCCACTTCTCATCAACCAAAGGACACAGTCACTGGCAAGTGAGTGACCTAATGTGCCTGCTACTCAAACTTCCAGCAACCTACAGTAACTTAAATTAGAACATGTGCAATATAATTAGATTTCCTTCCCTTACAGACTTGTCATGCTTCTTCAGTTTGAAAAGAAGGGGACACTTCAGACACGGGCTATAGCTCAGCAATGCTGTCTGACTACTCACTGGGGTGTCACTTTGAGCTAGACAGGAAAAGGACTGTGATTAAAATGAAGCCTCTGTACGTTTAGCTACTGCCCAACAGAAACAGAGTTTTTAACTAGGAACCATGAAAGATAAATTCTAGCCTGGGTGGGGGAGAAGGGTCTGATCAGCATCCAAGTCCAAACTTCTCCAAATGTCTGGGTTGTTTGGAACCCAGTTGGCTGGTTTGAGTCCATCTCGGCTTAAAATTGGTGGTGGGGGGGAAGAGCGACACCATCTGAAAAATTACAAGAATCCATCCTCTAGCACCTTTCCCCGCACTCAGGACGGCAGAATCCCATGCACTGCTACTGGCTGGGGACCGACTGGCTAAGCAGCAGTTCTGTAGAAAAGGACCCGGGGATTACAGTGGATGAGAAGCTGGATATGAGTCAGCAGTGTGCCCTTGTTGCCAAGAAGGCTAACGGCATCTTGGGCTGCATTAGTAGGAGCATTGCCAACAGATCGAGGAAAGTGATTATTCCCCTCTATTCAGCACTGGTGAGGCCACATCTGGAGTATTGCATCCAGTTTTAGGTCCCTCACTACAGAAATGATGTGGACAAATTGGAGAGAGTTCAGCGGAGGGCAACGGAAATGATTAGGGGTCTGAGGAACATGACTTATGAGGAGAGGCTGAGGGAAGTGGGCTTGTTTAGTCTTCAGAAGAGAAGAGTGAGGGGGGATTTGATACCAGCCTTCAAGTACCTGAAAGGGGGTTCCAAAGAGGATGGAGCTAGGCTGTTCTCAGTGGTGGCAGATGACAGAACAAGGAGCAAATGTCTCAAGTTGCAGTGGGGGAGGTCTAGGTTGGATATTAGGAAAAACGATTTCACTAGGAGAGTGGTGAAGCGCTGAAATGGGTTACCCACGGAGGTGGTGGAATCTCCATCCTTACAGGTTTTTAAGGCCTGACTTGACAGAGCCCTGGCTGGGATGATTTAGTTGGGGTTGGTCCTGCTTTGAGCAGGGGGTTGGACTAGATGACCTCCTGAGGTCTCTTCTAACTCTAATCTTCTATGATTCTATGAAAAGTTTTGCTCATGTGTAGAATCAAACTGTGTGAACATTTGAAAATCTGTCTCCTCCTTGCCCAACTCTGCACATCCAGTTTCAATGCCGAGTGAGAAAGGCTCAAATACGCATCTCCAAAAGACTGTTCTGAAGCATTTCCACACTGTTTAATGACAGAGCCTCTGCTTGCCAGATTTCTAACCCTATTTTTCAGACAAGATATCTGGAGGAATCTCAGAACTCTCTGAGTGCATCTTTGAATGGGACCCAAAGTCTGAACATTTTGAGATTTGCCCATTGCCAGCTCTTCTCCTTACAAAGAGGATTTTCATACCTGCACACCAAATCCAAAGCACGACAAAGTCTCATACTAAAGTACCATTGCTTTTTGGGTAAGACACCACAGAGCAAACAAGAACCCAGAATATAAATCCTGGTGTCCTTAATCCATTCTTATTTTAGCAAACACGGTGAACAGACCACAACCCACAATTAAAATTGGAACCAAACCTTTTGTGAGGTTCAGAAACATGTGGTTAACCTTTATTCCAGGTTCCACAACTATGTGTTTGAAAAATATTTTCTATCTATTACACTAGCTGGCCAATATACCATAAATTAACAAACTGGAAGTGATTCTTCAGATGTTTCCACTGGATTGTATGCAAGCAGAAGGGAATGGAAGTCAGGTTAGAACATCTGTTTTCTGTGACTCAAGGAGGTCACATAGCTCTCAGATAAGCAGTCACACTTTTATCCAGTCTTTAACCCAGTTGTCTGATGTTCGCTCATCACTAAAACATACAGTCACATATATGTTGCAAACCACAAATTATGATAGCTGACCACTGGGAAAATCTAATTAAACCTGCCGTACGTTCACAACCAAATCACAGTGCCATCGATTGCCTCTGGGATTCTTTTGCTCCATCTTTTTCTGTAACTTATTTCTGCCAGAAGCACTACCGCATCAGTAAATGTACACCTGGAAGCTTTATCTCAGTACCCAGAAATCATGCCCCTGAATATGAGTGCCCTACTTAACATTCTCAGTCCAGTAACTTAAGCTGGGGGGCGGGGGGACGACAGTGGATAAGGCATGGGGTACTTTGATTAGATTTGGTTTGAAGCAGGCACACTTACTGCTCAATTTTTGGCTTTTGATCACAGTCCCTCCAGCTTGAAAGTTCAGTCCAGCAAAACGCTGGCATTACACACATTCCCAGGGAGTGTCCAAGTCAAGGCAAGATCCTTCTTTCGTGTTTCATCCCAAGCTGCTCATGCATCCATCCTTTTATTTTATACATTTTGAAAAGCATGCCTGGGATATGGGAGTAGGGTTCAGGAGATGTGAGTTCTATTCCTGACTCTACCATGCATTTGTTGTGTGACCTTGTATATGTGGTTTGTACACGTAGGGTTTCTCACTCTGCGTGTGTACAGTGCTTAATACAATCATGGTGCAGGCCTCTAGGCATTACTTTCCTAATAATTATAGGGAAGTTTTTCAATTGTACAGGAGGCAATTGGGAAGTAAGGGTGACTGTGTTGTTCCACATGAAGCAGAAACGGGGGCGGGGGGGGATGATTCAAGTAAGCACATTAAAGGAAAAGGCTGTGGACAAAACTGACCCTCTGTCCAGGTAAAGTGAATAGCTGCAACGTAAGAGCCTCTCTGCTGATGCTCTGACCTGGAGGCCTCGTATAATAATAAAACGTGCAGTTAACAAGAACGCACTTCCAACAGAATAAGGGAAGCTGGTGTCCTGCCGACATGGACATCTGATCTCAACCACATGAATGTAATCTCTGTTCCCATCAGGACAGCACCCACCAGAGCAGATCTTTCACTGGGCATCTCGGATTGTCCAGTCAACAGTCCCCCTTTGCCAGCAGACAAGCAGCAAGGTCTGGTGTAGAAGTAGCCGTCCCCTGTGGGCAAACAGCAAGGGCTAACGAAGCAGTGCTCTCCCTGGGTGGGCAGAAGTAGATTTGGTATGAGGCAGGGCATAATTTAGATTGTAGATTGTAGCAACATCTGTCCCCAGCAAAGCAGCAGTGCTCCCCCACCCCAGGGGACAAGTAGCAAGGCCTAGCACTGCAATAGCATTAGGACAACTAGGTCTGGCCGAACAGCAGTGCAGCAGGTAGGGTGACCAGATGTCCTGATTTTATAGGGGCAGTCCCGATTTTTGGGATCTCTTTCTTATATAGGCTCCTATTACCCCCCGTCCCGATTTTTCACATTTGCTGTCTGGTCACCCTAGCAGCAGGTAGTCACTCAGAGCAGCCCTGCGGGCAGGTGATTTGCTCAGTGCAGGCCACAGCAGAGAATGTGGGAGTGGCAGAAGAATAAACAAGAACTGTATAGACCCTTCCACAATAAACAAGAGGTCACAGGTTTCTGTTCACAACTTCTATCCAGGCTGCTTCAGCACTGCCAGTTTAATGCCTAACAACCTTGTGTTAGAACCAGCAGTGGCTCGGGGAATGTACCCGAAACACCATGACAGAATTCAAGAGAAAACCTGGAGGTTACTAAGGACACACGCACACTTGGGGAGTAATTAAACAAAACAACACACCCGCAAAACGCAGCCCTCGTTTAATCAAATCCCTGACAGCTGTTTATTGAGAGGAAGGTGTTGACGGTTCACTTGTCTTGGATGGATTTCTGCCGGAATAAACACTACCGCTTTTGAAATGTCGAATCCCATTTTCTTGTCAAAAATATGCTCTGAAACTATACACACAGAGGGTGTCATTACTGCTGGCATGCTGCGGAGTGGGGACTCCATGTATGGGAAAGACTGAGCTGCAAGAATGTTTTGGAAAATCAAGAGTTATTTTGCAACAGGGCATGACATCTCCCTTGGAGAAAACATGCCCAGATTCTGCAGATGGAAAAGAGATGATGTTGGATTTCAACACCCTCCGATGGATCTAATTTGATCTGGAAACGTTCCCCTTGTGGAGCAAACATTAGAAGTTTAAGGCTTCTGTTTTGCTCTCCCTTAAATCAGCCTGTATATTCAGATTGGAGGTGTAATTATTTGGTAAGACTTCTATAGTCTCAATCGTAAAACAGAGCCTCTTGAATTCAAAAGGGCTACGCTTGTGAAAAGGAAACAGGTCAAATCCTTGCTCCATTGGAGATCAGCAGAGCTCCATTGACTTCAAAAAGCTATGCCAGTTTATACCATCTGAGGATTTGGCTCATATTCCAATATAACTTGACATAATAATTTGGAGGTGGGATAGAATGTGTAGGAGCTGCTGGCAATGAATGCCACAAAAGTAGCCAAGTGCCAATACTTCCAGGAGTAGGAGCCGAGTCTGAGTCAACGGATTGTATTGTCAGCAATCGAAGAAGCTACCTGCTCTAACACAAGTAGGAGTAAAGGGATGAAACTAAAGGGGAAAATAGGCTTAATATCAGGAAAGATACCCTGACAGTGAACTGGATTAGGTCATAGAGAACTCTACAAAGGGAGGAGGAAACCCCTTGCTTTGGACACTGAAGACTAGACAAAACACTAGAATGTACTGTAGAGAACTCCTGCAGTGGCTGGGAGATAGACTACTGGATGATCTAATAGGTCTTTTTTCCATATTCTATTTCTGTGGACCTACAATAATCCCCGACTTTCTGCTGATTTCAGAAGTTTACTGCTCAGAAAGACAAGAAAACAAGGATGCTTAATGACCACCATTCGTGGATTGCAATAATACGTCGTATTGACTAGAGTTGCTGGGCCAGTCATTTTGGAATGGATTCGAGCCTGGCAGTGCCCATCTGAGCTGGACCAGCTATAGCTGTCCTGCTGTTCATGCTCATTGCAACACAGACATCATCAGAAAAGGTGTTTGAACTCAGGCTAATTGAAGTCTGTAGTAAGAACCTGAACCTGAACTCAACTTGTGCCCACCCCTGCTACCGTGGCATTTGTCTCTTAGATCTCCTCCTAGTCTCCTCTTCTTGGCTTGGCTTCTCGTTTAAACAAAACAAAACAAAAACCCTCCAATCTATGAGACAGTCCTTGAGGAGGTTGGTTTGAAAGGATGCTCCATTTGCAGGTCAATAAAAAATAGAATACCTTGCACTTCTATGGCACCCTACAAGTAAGGAGCGCAAAAGACTTCAGAACCATTACTTAAGGCACACAACACCCATGTGAAGTTTCCTGATTTCAGAATGGGGAAAACGACGACTCAGAAAGATGAAGTGATTTGCCCAAGGACACACAGCATGACAGTGACAGAGTTGGATTAAGAACCTGGATCTCCTAAATCCAAATCTTGTGCTTTAGCATCATAATTATGTATTATCTCCATTATGCTATGTGTTATCCCCATTGTGCTAGGTGTAGTACAAACACATAGCGAGAGACAGATCCTGACTCAAAAACTTTCACAAGACTGAAAAGAAAGGAAGGGAGAGGAAGCAGAAGTGAGTGAGCTGGCCACGGTCAGGGATAAAGTCCAGGGTGGAGCCCAGGTACACTGACTCCTAGTCCAGTGCTGTCTGAATTACACCATGATACCACCTGCTTTTGCTGCTAATTCATGCTTTCTCATAGACGTGTTAAAGCAAAAATTCCCACACATTTAAACAGACCCTCCCTGCTTGCTGGAGACATTCTCCAGGGGACCCTTAACTGCTGTATGGTACAGAGTGCAGTGCGCTTTTGCTGGTGTGAAATACAAGGTTGGTGCCACAGCAAAAGTTACAAAGCCAGAAAATGTGACTGTGTAAATATTTAAACGATGTGTGCTTAAAACGTAAGCCCTGAAAATGAACCTTTCTGACAAAGAGTAACTATAGGATTCACGTTAATATTGCATAAGTAAAACCTTCAAGTACTTGTTTTTTTCATGGTCACTTCACAACATTCTGTTTCCTTCTGAACCATGAGTTCTTACAGAAAGGCATTTTTGACTATCCCACTAGGACACGCTCCCTCTGTGTTCAGAGAGAGATTGAAAAAGATCACAAGGCAGGATTGTGACTATACTGATCCAAGGGATTAGCCTTTCTTCCAGGTGTCACAGGGCAATCCTTTGCACCCTTTGAAAACAGAGGAGGGTCTCTTCGCTGCCGGCCAATACAACCAAGCTCCCGGCAATTCTCCTCTCACTTCCATTTGTTCTACTCCCCATCACATGGCCACAACGCTTTAGATACCTAGAGTCTTCAAAGGTCAGTGTTTCTTTCTCCCTCCTTCCAGCCAACGAGACCTGAATGAGCCTCCACTCGGAGCCACTCAATGATTGTTCCTAATTGGAAAGGGCGTAATACTGTGAAACGCAAATGGGAGTTGACAGTACCCAACACATTGCAATATCAAGCCTAAAGGACAACGGTCATTGAGTGGAAAGATGACCTTGTGGGTTAAGGCACTGGACTGCAACTCAATTCCTGGCTCTGCCACAAACATCCTCTGTGACCTTGGGCAAGTCACTTGATCTCTATTGGCCAGAGTTGCATAAGAGCTCAGCTCCTATTTAGGCACGTCAATGAAATGGGCTGCTTTTCATAAGTCACCCAGCAATTCCCACTGAGAGCAATATTTTCAGGGGTCTCTGAGCTCTTTGGAAGATCTAGCCAGAAATGCCTCATTCCTCCATCTGTGAAATGGGGATAACAGCACTTCCTTTTCCCCACCCTTTGCCTGTCTTGTTGATGTACAGTGTAAACGCTTTGGGGCAGAGGCTGTCTCTTACTGTGACTATGTACCCTAGCACACAGGTTTTTGACTGGGGCCTCTAAGTTCTACAGTAAAACAGTGGAGGTACTCTCTCTCCTCGCAGTGCCTGAGTGAAGTACATCCTCCGTACTTTAACCTCTTACCAGACAGGGGGATTTAAGACAGAAAGAACAGCAAAGCACAGCAGAGCATAGAGTACACAGCACTGCACAGCATAGTGAAATTATAGTGCTGGTACAGTACCACAGATCAGTATCCATGAGCTACTGAGTATTTCCTGTCACGTGACACAATCATGACAGCAATTATTACGTGCATGTGACATTTTAAATAATCAGATTTGATTGAACAGTTGTATTATAAATAATTATGTATAATAAATTACACACCAAAAGACTACATTAAAAGAACGTTATTAAGGTCGCAAAATCAAGCACTCCAGTTAGGAAATGCCAGAAGGAAGGTCCCCTTCTGCATATGCAGGATAATGCAGTCTTTAATTACATCATCACATACTATTATTTCCACAAGACCCTTCCCGCACTGAGCAGATATTAAAGATTTCAGTGTCGTGAGTTTGGGACAGTCGCATTACTCGTGAATCATAGAATCATAGAATCATAGAATCTCAGGGTTGGAAGGGACCTCAGGAGGTCATCTAGTCCAACCCCCTGCTCAAAGCAGGACCAACCCCAATTAGATCATCCCAGCCAGGGCTTTGTCAAGCCTGACCTTAAAAACCTCTAAGGAAGGAGATTCCACCACCTCCCTAGGTAACCCATTCCAGTGCTTCACCACCCTACTAGTGAAAAAGTTTTTCCTAATATCCAACCTAAACCTCCCCCTCTGCAACTTGAGACCATTACTCCTTGTTCTGTCATCTTCTACCACTGAGAACAGTCTAGATCCATCCTCTTTGGAACCCCCTTTTAGGTAGTTGAAAGCAGCTATCAAATCCCCCCTCACTCTTCTCTTCTGCAGGCTAAACAATCCCAGTTCCCTCAGCCTCTCCTCATAAGTCATGTGCTCCAGCCCCCTAATCATTTTTGTTGCCCTCCGTTGGACTCTTTCCAATTTATCCACATCCTTTTTGTAGTGTGGGGCCCCAAACTGGACACAGTACTCCAAATGAGGCCTCACCAGTGCCGAATAGAGGGGAATAATCACGTCCCTCGATCTGCTGGAAATGCCCCTACTTATACAGCCCAAAATGCCGTTAGCCTTCTTGGCAACAAGGGCACACTGTTGACTCATATTCAGCTTTTCGTCCACTGTAACCCCTAGGTCCTTTTCTGCAGAACTGCTGCCCAGCCATTCGGTCCCTAGTCTGTAGCAGTGCATGGGATTCTTCCGTCCTAAGTGCAGGACTCTGGTGAATGGTGAAGCTTTGAATGAGGTATGCAGGACATCCCAAATACATGATGATGAAACATTTAAACCTTCACACAACAACATGTACTCTGAGCATGCCACATACGTTGCAGATGAACTATTTTTAGAAACAGGTTAGAGAGTTTTGAGAAGTTTTATTGCAACTCTTGGAGTGTGGTATCCTTTCCCCCTGTCAAACCAGGTGCCTTAGTTACCATGGGTCTCACCGAGCAGGGCTCAGAAGTGGAAAAAATAATTGAAACTAAATACAAAATGCCTCCAGAGATACCATACAGTATTTTTTTTTTTTTTTTGTAAATAAAAATGTCACAATATCTTTCAGGGCTCAACACAGATTCTGAAAGTCCTCCAATTGGGAAACCTTTCTCAAAGGTATAGTTCCTATTTCTAGACCCGGGAGCCATTTAATGCCTGTAGAACTGGCAACATTTTTTATCACTAGCCCAAGACAGAAACTGAGCCTTGGGCAAATAAAAAAAAAAAAAAAATCCAAATGTGGAGGAAATTTTCTCTTCTAATTACATCTGTTTGAAGCCACCCAGGGGGTTGGAATGCAGATGGATTCATGTGCAGAGGGCAGATGAACTGATCAAAGGGAGTGATAACTAGATGTATTACATTTCTTTCCTATTTATCACATGGAGTAATGTGTGGATGCCTTCGCAAGTCACTGGCTTTTCCTATATTGGTGTCATCCTCACTCATTAGTGTCTTGAAATCTGCCAGTCACCGAATCATAAATATTAGAGCTGGTAAAGACCTATCAGATCACCTGGTCCATCCTTATGCAATATGCATGACTGTCCTTACTGAATATTCAAGAGCTTAATTCAGTGTTACCACCAGTAGGATCATTTGCCTTCTAATTACTAAGGCTGGAATGCAATGGACCACTAGTTCTTCTCCATAACATCTGTATTAATGTCCAATATGTATTTAGCATGCACTGCATACATCTACTCAGCCCACCATAAAATGTGCCTGGTAGCATATAGAGTTTGTCTGGCAAACCCCAGAGCTCCCTATTGACCTGGAGTTTCCAGATAGAAAATTGCTCCCGAGTTTTAAAGTGCATAGGGGCTCCTCCACCATACCTTATCAATATTCAGAATTGTTCCCTTTGGAAGAATCCACTTAACTAGGATTCAAGCAGAATGTAAGACAACTCCGTGGGTGCCAGCAGCATCTCAGGGCATAAATCGGATACAGGGTCATATTCTGTAGCGATTTACATCCTGTGCAAGCCCATTAAATTTAACGGGAACGTAGAGAGTGTATGTCAACACGGAATTTGGCTCTTTAAGCTTAAGTATGGTGATTCATGGACAGGGTTACACTGGTCACTATGTTTGGGAGAAAGAAGGACATTGTCTCCTGGGACATATGGATATATATCTTGGTTTTCTCCCTCCCCACCCCTCACCTGTCCGGCCTTCTTAGGAGCATTCAGTGGGGATTATCCATTAGGGCTGGAAGATCATATCCCATGCATTGAATTCTCTGTGATTATAGTAGGGAGAGTAGTTGGACTGCAGCCCCTCACAGTCTTATGTTTTTACCTAGCACATTATTTTATTATTGATCATATAGAATGTCTAACACTCAAAAGAGAACAGCACTGATTGTGAATCCTTTGGGGCCTGTATGGCAGGTATCACTTACACACACACACACACACACACGCACGCACGCACACACACACACACACCTTCCCTTTTAAATCCTGTCCAAAGAGAAGGAAAACAGGTACACCTAGGATTACAATCTACTTTTAAAGGCTATCGGTAATACACATCATTTTATCATCTTTTTCAGCCAAAATGAAAAAAAAAATTGCTGGAGAGATCTTTGAAAATGTTTTTGCCATCACAAAAGCCATGGGTTGCACTCAGGCACTGGATATTTGTGAGGTGACAGAAGGCTGCATTGTGATCTCTTTAGCAGTCTTCCATGCTGGTTGCAATAGAATAAAATAATGAGTATCTTACAGTACAATACCCCCTTTCAGACAGAAGGGTTCCATAGCACTTCGCAGACTTCAAAAAGCACTCACCCACCACTGTAACATAGTCTTCTCTGGAGTGGGACATAATAGCTGTTAATTGGCATATAGAAACAGTTTAGAGGAGATAAGGAGCAATACTCTATCCAACTGAAATCACACAGTAGTTCAGAGTTCGGCCTGGGTACCAGGGCAAATGGCCCCATTTTTGTGAATATTGCCATTGGTTATTTAAGGATGATAAGTAGCAAGGAGGCCTTTCAATCTCGGTCTCATCTGAAACACAGCACACGGTGCAACGCCGGGGCATAGGTTCTGGGCTAACTCGGGAGGAAGGATACCATCCATCCAATCACTCACTGCACATTCTGCAGAACCTTGTGTGTCTGGATGGGAATGGGCTGTTACTCACTAAGGTACCGACCACACTCCAACCTGTTTTCTGGTGACAGTTGATCACATCACTGCCCATAGTGGAATGTTCCCCCGACACAAACCTGGAATATTTTCTGGGGCAAACCAAGTTCAAATCACACTGCAGCAGGAGTTTCTTTTTATACCGTACGGGCCAGAGGACCCAGCAGCTGCTGCATTCTTACCACAGGTGACTACACTATGTGGGAGGAATAGGGGGGTGGGGAGAGGGCATCTAATCTGGGAACATCAAAATTAGTCTTGATCATCACACACAAGCTGAAAGAATCAGAATGCTTGGTTGTGTGCTTCCCACTGTGGTCTTTTATCAGATTGTGTGTGTGTGTGTGGTCTTTTATCAGATAGTGTGTGTGTAATGTGCAGCCTTACCAAAGAAAATAAAAAAAAACAACCACCACCAAGATTCAAAGTTTGAAACTCTTACCCTCTTGGGGTTCCCGGCCACAACACATTACCCTGCAATTTGCTTCCAAGATGATACCTCTGAGAAGGTCCTTTAGGATTCTGATCCTTTCTTCCTTCTCATCTTTTCTTATCCCATGCAATACACACAAACCTCGTGGGGGCGGGAACGGAGAAGGCAGGGGGAAAGCGTTGGAAGGAGGATTTGATCAACTCCTTACGCTTTACTGACCACACCATGAAGCAAACAGTTGCACTAAAAGTTAAAGAAGGTCTGAGAACGGAAACAAATATATTCCGAAAGCTCAAGGTGGTTAAACACAACGCACGGCAACAGCAGCTGAGAGGGCGGGAGCTGGGAACCGGAGGAGACAACACTGATAATATGCCTAATGCATATGACACATTTTTCGGTACTCATATTAATAACAACCAGACCACAAAGTTTCATAAGTTGTCATTTAGTTAAAAAAAAAATAATCTCAGGCACGCCACAATAGAATTTGTTTAGCTACAGTTGATTGTCACTTCAAGCTACATGTGGTGTCCAGTCTAGTCTTTAGCTGTCACTTGTTTCCCTGCACACAACATGTGAACTAACCACAGAAGACAGCTTTCTGAGTTTGGTGCAGGAAGACATACAGACCAAGGAGTTTCTGTTTATACTGTTCCGGTCTTTATGTTAAAACAATGAACAGTATAATTAAAGGGGTACAGCTACATTTTTTTTAAAGAGTCAAACGTAGTTCAGGTAGTGCAGTATTATGTAGCCCTACTAATTTGTATGGTTTTACAATTAAATTTTCCTATTTAAAAATTAAAATAAAAATCTCGCTCTCGGTGGTGTGTGAAAGACCCACACGAGCAATAGGGAGAACTGGGACTAACTGATAATACAAGGGGAAACAGCGGAATTGATTATACATCAAGTACTGCCAAATACACAAAGTAAACAAACTGAAAAAGAGAACAGCATATATTCCCCTCTTTAATGATTATAATTTCCAGTCATGTTAGGGGTTGCTTGTAACAGTAGCAGACAATGTTTCAGACAAGTATGATTTTTCAGTTAACAACACCACCACCTCGCTTTTATGTAGTGCTAGTCATCAGTAGACAGCAAAGGGCTTTAGAAAGGAGGCCAATATCATTATCCCCATGTTACCGATGGAGAAACTGAGGCACAGAGATGGGAGGTGACCTGCCCATGGTCACCGAGAAGACCACTGGCTGAGTCGGAAATACAGCCCAGGTCACTCGAGTCTTAGTGCTCTATCCACTAGGCTAAATTGTCTCTCTTTGGTTCACATATTCCAAGGCCATTGTGATCCTCTTGTCTGACTTTCTACACCACACAGGCCAAAGAACTTCCCCAAAATAATTCCTAGAGTAGATCTTTTAATGAAACATCAACAGATACTTCAGGATATAAGCCAAACAGGAAGTGGTGGGGGTTAAGAAGAAACTTCTCTTATGGGCAAAATATTCTGGAATTGTCCATTAGGTAGCTTCTTGTACATTCCTCTGATACATCTGGTACTGGCCTCTGTCAGCAACAGGACGCTGATTGCATGGTCTGACGTGGTGTAGTAGTGCCCATGTTCCTATATTTAATAAATATCAAGGCTTGAAAAATCCATTAATTTGCTCCTCATTGGTGGGTAAGTGACAGTCCTTACAGATGAAAACGCTAACTTTCTGAATGTGAACCTAGACTGTGCTATCTTCTTGAGCTGAGTCTGCAGGCAGACAACCCTAGTGCCTCTGCTGCTGTCCATAACTTTCGCCAGCACTAACAGCATAGTTAAATTAGGACTCTGGTCAGTTGTAGGATTTGCTATTCAGAACCTTGTCGACACAAGTCAATCTGAGAAGACTCCTGATCCTTGATGTACTAAGCACCTCCTGGAACATGGAGTCGAGGGTGCCTATCACTTCCCAGGGTGAAGCTAGCAGCTCACAGGATCGGACCATCAACATTTACACCATAGCAGATAAATGCTCACATTCCTCATAACTTCAGTGAGTTATTTCAGCTGGGCATCAGCAAAGATGCACCTAATCACGCAAAGCAAGGCCCCAGTACGTTAGCTACAAGAAATGGTCATGGACATAAGCAATATCGAGGTATGGTTGTTCATATGCTGTGTCCCAGGCCATTCCAACATCCGAGGTACCAACTTCTTCAACAATTGTCACCGCCACACAGAAAAGCAAAAACTCAAGGGAATTTTCCCTTCATTCCCTTCTATTGCACAGAAAGAGAGGATGTGACTATGTCCTTAGAGAGCTGAGTGCTTTTGATACAATCATTGATCTCATTAGCTTTTTGACTTTTCTTTGAGTGGAAAGGTAGAGAGACATAGGGGGTGTGTGTGTGTGTGTGTGTGTGTGTGTGTGTGTGTGTGTGTGTGTGTGTGTGTGTGTGTGTGTGTGTGTGTGTGTGAGAGAGAGAGAGAGACTCCACGTTGTTTTTGCTGATACAGGCTAACACGGCTATCCCTCTTAAAATATTTGAGACCCTAATGAAGCAACAAACAAAGGAGTTATTTTGTTCAGGAACAGTGCTCCTGAAATATGCTGTTCAATGCAAATTATTATATCACGTGGACCTCTGGAAAAATGAGGGTTATAAGTGTCACATCAGAACCAAGATTTCACAGGTCAGTCTAACAACCTCAGTTCTTAATTTCCTGGTGAAGAGAACCCTTAAGGCTTATTCTGTACATGTGCCGCCAGTGAAGCTCCCATTGACGTCAGTGGGAATCCCTCATGCAGAATAAGCGTAGATTGTGCGTAATGAGGGCTAGATAAAATGGGACTATGGAGACAGGCTGTAACTTTAATAGTATAAGGGCCTGTAAGTATTTGGGGCCCAGACCAGCTGATCTGATCTCCATGCAGTTAATTTCCATGTGCATTTTTAATATCCCATGAACATAAATCTCAGAAGTGGCAGCATTATGTAGGTTTGAGTCTCCAGTGGGAAAACAACAGGTTACCATCCCAGTGAGGAACTGACACAGTCAAAAAAATTCATCTCTGGATGAAAATACACACCCGCCCGCCTAACAGCAACATCCGGAAAGGGCAAGCATATCATGTCGCCCGCAATTGGAGATGACCTGTTTTCTCTTTAGCAGGAAATGGGAACAGAGAGGCTTCTCTGCAGCCTGTGGTTACAGTATTCTGAGACTGCAATCTAAAGAGGCAAAAAGGACTATAGTAATGACAATACCACTCTTTCCTGTGCCATCTGGTTCCAACATTATTGCTCCATAGAGCAAGGTAGTGAATTTACTATGGTCTAGGCTACCTATCGTTATGTCCATGACGGCAGTGCATAGATCCAATCCATACATGAGTTCTATCACAATGCATATTTAGAGCACTCCAGAGTACTTTTGAAACTGAAAGGAACACAGGAATAATTTCACCACCACTTAAATGAAAAGCAGCAGCAGCTGCTGAATAGTTTATAGCAACACTGAGCCACTGTAGTCCTGGAGATCGGGCATTGAACAGTGACAGTGACCTGCTGTGTGATGAGAGACAAGTCAGCTCATCTCTATTCTGCCTCGGTAAAGTGGTACAATGATAATCATCCTCTTTTGCAGAGTTTTCCCTCAGCAGTCTCCTGTCCAAATACTCATGCAGCCCGATTTGGCTCATCTAGGGCCTGATCTAAAGCCCACTGAATGAGTCTTTCCATTGACTTGGATGGAGCTGGGTGAGGCCCCCAGTGAGATGAGAGGATCACATCAGAGTGGCATGGCTAGAAATGTATGGTTAAGTTTGGTTTGGACACACCAAACTCACACGGTGCATGGGTCTAAAGCAACCTGGTGACAAAGTGTATTGGGAGCAGCATGGGGAGGATTACAGGACATGAAGAAATGAAATAAGAAAGTGATTTTTAATACTTATGTGCAAGCATCATCACACATGACACAGGAGGTCAGACTACATAATCCTAATGGTCCCTTCTGGCCATGGAATCAACGAATCTCAAAGAGCTTTAACAACAGAGGTCAGTATCCTTACTTCCATTTTGCAGATGGGTAAACTGAGGCACAGAGTAGTGAAATGCTTTGTCTACAGTCACCCAGCAGACTAGCATCAGAGCCAGGAATATAAGATAGATCTCCTGAATCGCAGATCACCGTGCTGAACACTACGCCAAGTTAACGCACAAAATTGCATTGCTCTTTGATGTCATATGGCCTCACAAAATATTATAGTACTTTCTGGTTCCAACTCCGATTCTTCGCTCCTTTTTTTCCAGTTGCTTAACTTAACTTCCTCAGATAAATTACTTTGGGACTAAAATTGTCCACAACTACCTTGAGCCCAAAGGTGATTTTTCTGGGAAAATCTGAACAAAATTGTTTCAGGAACTTTTTGGTTGTTCAGTCCAAGGAAAGAAAAAAAAACCCAACCCAAACACATAGACGTTCTTTAAAGTTTATTTCCTGAAACATTTTCCAAAGAATGAATGGTAACTCATGCTGCATATTAAATTAGCAGTGGGCCCAAGCAACCCCTCCTAGGCTCTGAACACCTCTGAATTTTGAAGGGGCTATTTTCAGAATCTGAATCTAGATCCAGATTACAACATCACATACAACTGAAACTCCCTAAAGTTAATCAATCCCTATCCTGAATTCTGGAGTATCCAAAATCTCAATCCGTCTGAAATCTCAGAAGTCCTTCTGTTCCACAGAAATAACACCCACCTAGAAATTAGTCATGTGATTACCATTACGAATAGAAATGTATATAAAAACCTCAAGGATCTAACTATCCATCAGCATCTATCTGTCCCATCCCTATCTACATAGCTGCTCATCCATATCTACCACATCTGTTTGTGATTATAGACAGAGCAGTAGCAATGCCAGTAGTTAAGGTTCCCTATCAGTTTTTCCATTATAACCCACTGTTTTCAGGTGTTTTATGCCTTTGATAAATTTTAACCTCTCTCTATTCAGCCTCTCACTCAGCTTGGATTTTGGGGGGAGAAAATTTAAGGGAAAAAAAGGCCAGTTATGCTTCAGGAAATATACATCAAACTTTATCTATCTGTCTATCCATAGTTATGTATCAACACAGAGAGAGATGGGAATTGAATTGGGTACCATGCTCTATGATTCTTCTGGATGAAAGACAGGATCTAAATGTATAACTTATTATCCTTTTTACTTGCAGACATCTAACATAATTTCCACTTTGGGGAGTGCAACTCCCCCACCCCGCAGAAAAAAAAGAGTCAGAAACAGGAGACCAGTAAATCAATATCTTCTGACTTGTTTGGAAAGAAAATAACCTAGTAAATAAAAAATAAATAAAAGACTGATTCCCCTTTCTGCTGTTCTCTGCCAAGAATGTCTGTGCACAAGGTAAGTTTCAGGCTGGGCAATTAATGATTAATACAGAGTAGATATGGCTTGCTCTGGAGAGAGGGGAAAGTGCACACAAACATACACCACATTATGGCAATAAGAGGTTTAAAAGGTTTTAAAAAAGGCAAAACACCTTCCCTGAAAGTTTCAGTTTGCTGCATTTCCCCGTATTCTTTGAACTTCTGTCAGGACAGATGTCAAGCCTCATTTCTGTGGTGTCTGGTGGGCGGCCTTTGAGACAAAAGCTGACCCAGGCAATGACACTGTAAAAGGGCCCATTCGGTAAGGAAGGCATTCAGCAATTCCTCAAATCACTGAGTCATGTGGATCAGAGAGGACCCCGAAGCAGGCTACTTAGTCCAGCTCCCGAGCAGTGGTTGTAACAAGACTGATCCTCTATCAAGGGTGGTTCAAGGACATAAACAGAGTCAAGTCTGCCCTATCTCCAAGTGAAGGTGTCTACACAATCTCACCTGACAGCTGATATCACTGCCTGGACGATCTGAAGTGTTGCAAATGTTTAGCTAATATTTACCCTGCTGTAGCTAATGGGCTGGATTCTGCCTTTTCTAGCCAGCGGAGGGGCAGCACTGCAGGAGAAAGTCAGACTGACTCAGCCACAATTCTGCTTGGGTTCTTCCGCCAAGAGCACGTTGCAGTGACAGCTCACAGCTCTGCCACTCATGCTCCTGTGAAGGGGGACGGCCATGGTCACAGTTTTTAGATACCTAGCATCGACAAGAGCCCCTACGTACCTGCATTCCCCAACCAGATTCTTCCAAACCCCTTTATAGAGGCACAGGTATGACAGCCGTTCCCTGTGTCCTCTCCTCTCTTGCATATGTAATGACCACCATTCTAGTCATGAGGAAGGATTGAATCCAGGTCCTACAGGGGTAAGAGAAAGTGCTGAAGGACTGTCCCCCACCTTGCTGGGAGCTGCAGCAGACTCCTGTCTTCTGTGAATCAGGCATACTGGGCAGCGGGTTGCATGTGTGAACACAGGGCTGAACACAGTGCAGCCCTCAATCTCAAGGCAAGACCAAAGGAAGAAGAGAGGACTAATGGTTATAGCACAGGGCCCAGAAGCTGGGTTCTACTTCTAGCTCCGTTGCCCACTAGTTGTGTGACCCCACAGCTGTTACTTAGAGCTAACGTTCCCCACAAGGGGATAATATAATTCAACCTATGGCCCGTGGGCCGTACCAGGCCCACCAGAGCATTTCGTAAGGCTCACTGCCTGCTTCAACACACTATACTAACTGTCAATTCATTAGTGTTTTGTTGTCAGGTTTACATCATTTTAGTTTACACAAGGAAGCATCAGAAAATGCCATAAAAATGGATTTAATAAATAAAAGTGTTGTCATGTTTCATATAAGCGCAAGCCTGTAAATAATAACTCTCTGTATTCACAGCTCGGCTGTAGGCTAACCAGACCAATTAAACAGGTACTTCCTTACTGATTGTCGCTATAAAAAAAATAAGGAAAACGCCTTCGGACATGCTCAGATTAGGTGCAGTCAGTCCCAGATACAATACTTTTGTTTGTTTTTTTCCCCTTGTTTTCTATCATTCTGATACATATTTTATGCACTGATTTCTTTATTTGTTTTTAAATAGCTAATACTATACAGAGGAAAAAACCTGTGTAAATACATACAAAACAAGCTGAACTTAAAATATGAAACTTATTAAAATAGGTAGAGTCTGTTTGGCCCATACAAAGTTATGCTTAGGTTTATGGGGCCCTTCTCTGTAAGAAGGATGGGCACCACTGATATAATTCATTTACTTACCTGATAGATCAGTTGTAAAAAAATAACTAATGCCTAAGAGCTTTGAGCTCATTGGATGACAGAAGCTACAGAAGTGCAAAGCATTATTATGATTATTTAATTCATGCATATATATATATATATATATATAATCTTCTACACAGTTTCCCCACCTAAGTTCAAAATGAAAACAAAAAGCAAAAACAAACCGGAACGGAAATCAAAGAAAGTCTAGAAATTATTTTCTGATTCATAGCTGCTACGTCATATAGAAAAAAACCTTCACTCAGGGAAGTCAAAACTATATGAAAACATTAATTGCCCAGGAGCATGTGGGATTAAAGCATTTGAAACAAAGTTATTTGAATCACATCAAAACCTGAAATTGAAGTTCATTCTCTACCCTTCCCCCAAAAGAGTAAAACCCATCAATGCATGAAATGTAGCTAAGCTTCACTAAAGCCAAATGCAGGATTTAAGCACCTAGATTAAAGGACAAGTTGTTTGTGCAACTGATACGATATTATGAAACTTTAGACATTTCTTTCACAACTGACGAGGAACTGAATGCATTAGACAGGCCTGTTTCACATCAGAAAGCACAAAGACTCCAAAGTCCATATTCCACTGGATTTTTCTCTGAACTCCATTGTTTGTGATTAAAAAAAAAAAAGGTCAGAGCCATTTTTAAAGGAGGAAATCATATTTCTTAGGCTGCAAATGATACTTACTGCTTGCAAGAAAACAACTGGAGCTTAATCCTCCTGGAGCAAGGAAATTTACAAGGTCAAAATCACAATAGGTATAATCCCCCAAAGAAAGCAGAGAAGAAAATAAAATACATCAGGTCCTGGTTGGCGGTGCAGAACTGCGGCACATTGGCAATGATTACAAATGACTCTGTCAAATGCAACAGGTTTCCTCCTAACAATTAAAGCCATGAGATGTTTTTAGCGGAAGGTTTGCATTATTTGGGGGCGCCTGGTTAACAGAGTTGAATCTTTATTCTCAAAGGTCTTTTCCTCGGGTGGAAGACGTTATACAAAGTAACGAAAAAAAAATAATCCCTCTTCAAAGCTCTTTATAAACGTCACCTCATTAATCCTCAGCTCATCCTCCCAAAGAACCATTCTGCTTTTACTCAGTAACTAGTACCTGACCCTTGATTTCAGACACAGTGCCTGCAAAGGGTACTCAAAGACACCAAAGGGGTGGCCAGTCTGGCTGAAAGGGAGTCAGGGCTTGTCTCTCTTTACCAGGGGATCAACCCACGGCGATCGATCCACCGGGGGTCGATTTAGCAGGTCTAGTGAAGACCCGCTAAATCGACCGTCGATCGCTCTCCCGTCGACTCTGGTACACCACCGGAATGAGAGGCATAAGGCAAGTTGACGGTAGAGTTTCTCCCATCGCAGGGCAGTGTAGACACCGCAATAAGTTGACTTAAGCTACGTTGACTCCAGCTACATTATTCACGTAGCTGGAGTTGCGTAACTTAGGTCGACTTAGCCCCGTAGTGTAGACCTGCCCTCAGTGTTAGAACACTGGAGTTCCTGAAGCACAGTCCTGTGCTCAGATTGCTAGGGCACCCTTTGAGGTTTCAGCAATTCCTAATGCAGGGAGATTCACCCATGAGCCTGCCACCTGTCTGGGCAGGAATTTTGCTCCTACCGCTGATTGCTGAGGGAGGGAGATAGACCAAACCTCCTAATATCGCATTTGTGCTGCATATACTTTCCTTTGTTAATTTCCCCTTTCTTGGGGTTTTGCAGTGCAGATGGTCTCTAAGGAGCTGCTCCTGTTAACACTTACTACCAAACCTAGCATTTATTACCACGATTAGTCTCACTGGCTACAATGGAAGTGCTCATAGTAATATGCTACCTGTGCTTAGCAACCAGGGCATGTGGCACTGCTGCTCTGCACCTTGTTTGCATGAATGCAAAGGGAGGGTAAAAAAAAAATATTTTGATCTGGTATTTGTATTTTGCATTGGTATTAATGACTCCTGAAGGTGCTGGGCAATAGTGAGCCACGTTCGCAGAGTTTGCAAGACTGGGCTATACAGCTGCCAAGACAGCACCCCTCTGACACCTAGATTTTTGAAGCCAGAAGGAACCATTTAGATCAGGGATCTCAAACTCAAATCACCACGAGGGCCACATGAGAACTAGTAAATTGGCCCGAGGGCCGCATCACTGAAACCTTTTCATACGATGATACAAAAGTATAGTCAAAAATGAAAAAAAATGGAGTAATACAGTATTCTATTAAAAGTCAATGTATTAACTTTTTAAAAACTGTAATGTAAAGAGGGGTTTTAACAAAATATAAACACTCAGTAATGTTTGGAGCTTGGCTGCCAGTGGAGTCGGCGCCTATGGCGGGCTGCAGGAAATAACGCCGTGGGCCACAGGCCGCCTGTTTGAGACCCCTGATTTAGATCATCTAGTCTGACCGTTGCATAACACAGGCCAGAGAATATCACCCCATTTCCCCTGTATTGGGCCCAATAGCTTGTGTTTGGCTAAAGCATCTCTTCCAGAAAGGCATTCGGATTTGAAGACATCAAGAGATGGAGAATCCACCACTTGCCTTGGTAGTTTGTTGCATGGTTACTCCCCCTCACTGTCAATTATTTGTGCCTTATTTCCTATTTGAATTTGTCTGGCTTTAACTTCCAGCCATTGGTTCTTGTTCTGCCTTTTTCATTCCAATGGCTGCTTTCTGTGGGTAATTTCTTTGTATCTCAAAGCCCTGAACTTGCAATGTATTGAATAATTCTTCTGGGTTACCGGACAGGCTGGTCTATTTCAATGCCTTTTGTCTCAAAAGAGCAATCTGTCCAGGAGAAATTACAAAAGGGATGTGAAATCATGACATCCCAGCGAATTTCCTCCCCAACTACTTTACTGCAACATTAACAGCTTTGGATTAGGTTTGTCACGTACCTTCATGCAAAGAAGAAAACAAGCAAAACAGTTCAATATTTGCTCTCTGACGGCCTTTTTTTTTTCTTTGGCAAATGTATTTTTTGCGATGTCCTCCAAACTCATATGCCAAAGGAACTGCTATTTTGCAACATGATATTTGTTTAAGCAGGTTGGTGGAGTCAATGAAAAAATAAAATGGAAATAAATAATAAAAGAACAAACCCACACCTCATTTATTATTTCAATAACCACAATTGCAAGGCTAAAAACAACAACACGTAAGCTCATGTATTGTTCATCAACTTGCATGGTGGCCAGATCTGGGATTGTAACCAAAGACCATTTTGTATCTGTTCTGTTAACTTTCAACACCTATTGACTTTGCATGGCACTATGCAAAGCAGCCCTAGACTGCGGTTTTGCAAATGACAACATGCACAATCCATAGCCCCTGGTTTTTTAAAATAGTACACCCCGAGGGCCAGTTCAGCCTTCCATATGGACACGAGCTGTGATAGAGTGATAAACAAAAGGCCAACAGGAAATTGGCATGCTGGTGTGTGCAGTTGATTTAGCTTTCCTCCTCAAGGGATGAGAAGATGCACGCATTTGATTGGTCGATTTGGGGAAACAGGCCAAAAGGCAAAGCATGAGCTCAGTCATTGTCAACCATGAGTGCTTAAAATCAGACACTAAAGTCCAGATTGAGGCGCCAAAATAAAAATGACCGATTTATTCAAAACTCCCATTGCCTTCTGGATTTGGAGGTGTACGCACTAGACAACTCTGAAAAATCAGCTCCTGTTTATTCAAGTGCCTAAATATGAAATCAAGTGGATAGCTATGGTATGGACATCCAAAGTTCACAACTCTAGGCATGATAGGAACATAGGAATTATGAAGTCCTTACAATTTATGAATTGCCAGAGTGGATCACAGCCAAGATCCACCTAAATCTAGTATCCTGACTCTGACTGTGGCCAGAGGAAGGTGTAATAACCTCACTGTAGGCAGACATAGAGTAATCTGCCCCCACGTAGTAGGTCTCATCCTGATTTCCAGCAGTTAGAAATTGGCTTAAGCCCTGATAATTAGTGTCTGGAATTCATTGACAGAGTGTAAATGTATTTAAACAGCAGGTAAGATAAAACAGATCCTTAGTTGGAGTGAATTGGCATAGCTCCATTTATTTCAATTTGCATCAGTTGAGGATGTAGGTCAAACTTCCTAAAAACATGGCCAGTGTGCCAAGTGGACTCATAAAAAGAACCAAAGTGACTCACTAAATGCAACCTAGAAACACAGTTTGCTTTAGACACAACCAATGCAAGTGACTTATTGGGACTTTAATCTTTGGATGGCCCTACCCTAGGTACTTATAGAGTCCCCATTACCACAGAATCATAGAATCGTAGGACTGGAAGGGACCTTGTGAGGTCTTCTAGTCCACTCCCCTGCACTCAAGGCAGGACTAAGTATTATCTAGACCAGAGGTTCTCAAACTGGAGGGTGAGCCCCCCTGTGGGGGATGTGGAATGTATTCTGGGGAAGGGGGTGAGACGCGTTAGGGAAAAAAACTTACTGGGCACATTTTACCCACAGCAATGAATAACTAGCAAAGATGATTTCTCCAGGCATATCAGGTCATCAGATGGCGCTATGCATTTGACTCTAGATGGCGCTGGATATTTTGGTGGATTTCTGTTAAGCTTGCACAGCTTTATACAAAGTCGTTGCCATCTGTACGTTAATCCGTTTGCTACGATGCGATGGGCACATTTAATTGTAAGCATCGACCACAAGTTCAGTTTTGCTTTTGCTGTTATTACAATGGATGGTTGGTTCTGCTTGAATCAATGCCTTACTGTTTTTAATATTTAGTGAGAGTTGCATGTTGATTTTTGTATTGCTCTTCTCTGGACTTTCTCCAGTTTGTCCCCATCCCAGCTTGGTATCGTCCACAAACTTTAGAAGTGTGCTCTCTATGCCATTATCTAAATCATTGATGAAGATATTGAACAGAACTGGACCCAGAACTGACCCATGCGGGACTCCACTTGATATGCCCTTCCAGCTTTATTATGGACCACTGATAACTACTCTCCAGGAACGTTTTTCCAACCAGTTATGCACCCACCTTATAGTAGCTCCATCTAGATTGTATTTCCCTAGTTTATGAGAGAGTCATGTGAGACAGTATCAAAAGCCTTACTAAAGTCAAGATATACCACATCTACTGCTTCCCCCCATCCACAAGACTTGTTACCCTGTCAAAGAAAGCAATTAGATTTGTTTGGTATGATTTGTTCTTGGCCAATCCATGCTGACTGTTACTTATCACCTTGTTATCTTCTAGATGTTTGTCTGACTTCTTGAAATCCATTATCTGTACTGTGCTGATTTCCCTCCTACCATTCCTTAGAATCATGAACTCTATCATTTCATGATCACTTTCACCCAAATGCCTTCCAATTACAATTTTTCCACCAGTTTCTCCCTTCCTCCCTCCAACTTCTGAAATAAAAAAATGTCTCCAATACATTCCAAGAACTTGTTGGATAGTCTGTGACCTGCTATGTTATTTTCCCAACAGATGTCTGGGGTAGTTAAAGTCCTTCACCACCACCACCACCACCAAGTCCTGTGCTTTGGATGATTTTGTGAGTTGCTTATAAAAAGCATCATCAATAGTAACAGAGCACCTGACTCTTTAATGCAGTTATCTTCACAACACCTCTGTGAGGTAGGAATGTATTCTTACCCCCATTTTGCAGAAGAGAACCCGAGGCACAGAGAAACTGATTTGACCAAAGTCACACAGGAAGTCTGTGGAAGAATAGAGAATTGAACCCAGGTCCCAGGCTAACATCCAAGTTACTGGACCATCCTTCCTTCTTTGGCCTTGAGTTGATTCAGCCACTCACGGACCACTCTGATCTTCCTCTTAATCATCAAGACATGATGGGAAAAGCAATTCAGAGCCTAGTCGCCAGATGCCCATCAACGCCTGTTGCTGGGAGTCACACTTACTTTAAGGCCACCTCCTTGGTGAGTGTAAAGCATACAAGCATGACAGAGGCAGTCAAAGCTACTGAAACATTATTGATCCTAAGCTGCTCTTGGGTTGGAAGTACCAGACGGAAACATTCATTTTGGTTTTTGACCAAACTGAAAGAAAGACAAAAAAAAGGAAGGGGATCATCAAAAAAAACCCAAACTTTCCACTGGGGGGAGAAACCAACCCCATTTTCCAACCAGCTCTAGCATATCTTGACAGGGGCTAAACCGCAGGACACAAACTCATGCAGGACATAACTGAGCGTCCCTATAACACATAAGCAATGTCTATTCTCAATGTAGTTATAGGACCTTTCATCTGAAGATCTCAAAACACTGTACAAACATTAACTAACCTTCACACACCCTTGGGAGGATAAGAGTTAGCCTCAGTTCACAACAGAGGAGGCTGAGACAGGTGACATGACATGCTCATGGACACAGTAGGTCTTGAGCCAACCCAGGGACAGAACCTTAGGGCTACGATGTCCCCTCAGACAGGGGTGTCTGTCTTTTGAAGTCATTCACGTGCATGTAACTAACAGGAGAATCTGACTCCAGCCATCTCCGTAAGAAAGGAGTTGTCATAGTCTGCAGCAGGAGAGAAGGTGCACTGCAGTTCTTAACTCCCTCTGCCCGGCTCTACCCGCTGTACCATACTTCCTCCAATATGAACATCCGGAAAAGCAGACGCTAGCTCGGTGAGCTACCTTTTAGCCTCAAGAGACATGCATTTGGGAGAGTATTCCAAGCTGTGGAGAAGGCTGAAATAATGGGAAGGACACCAGAAAGATAAATATTACTGTTAGAGAAGTAAATACAAAACACGTTACATCCGATTTGGTAGGAGCTGGGTTACAAAGAGGAGGCCCAATATGCATTGTCTTAAAGACCTCATTACAGGAGCTGAACATCATCACCTCATCAGTTATAACGAAGCCTCTGAGGAAAGAGGGGCGGAGGAAAGTTTGACCTCTCTACACAGGAATTCTCCCTCCTCTGTTGTCTTTGTCCCACTCGGGGCACTGTACATAAATAAACAAAAACAAAAAACAAAAACCCCAAACCGTGGCAGCAAGTCTCAGAGTATGTCAACATAGCAAAGTAAAACCTGCAGGGCTCAAGCTGAGGGGCTGTTTCATTGCTGTGTCGACGTCTGAGCTCAGGCTGGGGCCTGGGCTTTAGGGCCTTGAGAGGTGCAAAGGTCCCCGAGCCCGGACGTCTACACAGCAATGAAATCGCCCCGCCCCATGAGCCTGAGTCCGCTGGCACGGGCCAGCTGCGGGTTTTTCTTTGCTGAGTAGACATACCCTCACAGCACAGGACAACTGACTTGGGTCAGCGGAGCTCAAGCTGCAGGGCTAACCATAGCAGGGTAGACCTTCAGGCTTTGACTGGCACCCAGGGTCTGAAACCCAGGGTGAGAGGGATCTTGGAGCCCGGGTTCCAGCCCACGCCCAAACATCTACACTGCTATTTTAGCCCCGCATGACTGAGTCAATTGACCCAGGTTCTGAGCCTCGCTGCTGCAGGGGTTTGTTTTGGGTTTTTTTTGCTGCGTAGACGTAGCCTCTCTCTTTCCTCTTTATCTCCCACAGTTTCTCTTCTTCCCCCCCTTTTTTCTTGTAAGAGAGCGAAGCACTACTCAGTTCCTAAACCAGCACTGGCTCATGAAATCAGGAGCATCTCTTCCCAGGAGGATCAGGAAACGGCCTGGCTGAGATTTCAACCCTCTGTGGAAAATCCCACATGTGAACCTCAAGGGCTTTGGTTTTTCAAATACAGCAAAGTTTCCCTGCTGGGAAACCCTCAGGCTTGCCCATCTGCTGTACAGTACAGTGCATGCTATTACAATGGCACTTTAGCAATAATTGTGTCCTTTTGAACCGCACCATTCAAGTCACTCCATTGATTACTTGGAAGAATGCAGACTCTCATGTTATTTGACCGGCACATATACTCTGAGAATTTAATCCCCTCAAATATTTTTCAATAACTTCCTCTAATTACAAGGAAAACACATCGAGTGATGCATGCATTGAAGAGCTTCCCCTCATGTCTCTCTTTTTCTGTTTAATGAAGAATTTGAATCACTTTTCAGCTTCTTAATCCTATAATCCTGTAAGGAATTTGCTCTCTTCCAAACCCGATGGGTGGGTGGCTTATGCTTAGTACAGTACGCCCTGGAGATCTTTCAGCAGGGTCTTTCCAGAGGAGTCCCAAATACCTGCATTCCTAAATTGTACTACCGGGTCTGGTGTCATGTGACTAATGAGCAACACAGCTCTAGGAGAAGCACATTGCTTGTGTCATTGAGGGCCAGATTTTCCTTTGTGCTAGACAAAGGCATAATAATGCCGTCACATGGTGATCAGAAAGTAAAGCATTCCCAGCAGAAATGGACCCAGTTTTGTAAAGCTTGATTAATTAAACCAGCACATTTATTTTTCAGGACAGTCAAACACACAAACCAATGCCCACATACCACTCTTACTCTTCCTCCACTGAGGCTTCTTTGTAACTCAGGAGACATCTGGGGCTAGAGGCTACCCATTACCTACTCCACGGCTTTTCAGGTCAGCACCTCCTGACCCGCGACATGGCCCTGTGTATTCAATGGAAGGTGCCATTCACCATCACAGTTGCGAGAAGCAGATTGCTACACGTCACTGAAATGCCTTTTGAAAAGTATATTGGGCAAACGTCATACCATGGGCCCAGCTCTTCATTGCTTTGCACTTGCTTTATATTAGGGTAAATGGTCGTGCAAGTGAAACAGTGTAAGTGGTTATACTACATGCAAAGCAATGGAGAGTCAGTCTTCCCCGTATTCATCAGCTCAACTACCAGCCATGCAAGCAAGAAAGAGAAAGAGACAATGAAGGGTGTCATTTTAGTGGTCCAACATAGGACTAGGTGCCAGGGAGGCTCAAGAAAGATGTTGATAAATTGGAGAAGGTTCAGAGAAGAGCCACGAGAATGTTTAAGGATTGGAGAATAAGACTTACAGCAATTGACCCAAAGTGCTCAATCTGTTTAGCTGAACAAATAGAAGGTTAAGAGGTAACTTGATTACAGACTACAAGTACCTACGTGGTGCAGAAAAAAATGATAGTGGGCTCTTCAGTCTAGCAGACAAAGCCCTGGTCTACACTATCGGGGGGGGGGGGTGTCAATCTAAGATACGCAACTTCCGCTACACAACTAGCGTAGCTGAAGTCGGCGTATCTTAGATCGACTTACCTGGCCGTCCTTACGCCAGGGAGTCGATCGCTGCCGCTCCCCCATTGACTCCGCTTGTGATTCTCGCAAGTTGGAGTACCAGAGTCGACGGGGAGCTCTTTCGGGGATCGATTTATCGCGTCTAGATGAGACACGATAAATCAATCCCTGGAAGATCGATCTCTGTCCTCCGATCTGGCGGGTAGTGAAGACCTAGCCAAAGATATAACAAGATCCAATGGTTGGAAGTTGAAGCTACAAAAAATTCAGACACAAATTTTAACAGTGAGGGTAACTAACCATTCGAACAACTTACCAACAATGTGGTAGATTTTCCAGCACTGGCAAATTATAAAACAATTATGGATGCTTTTCAAAAAGTTATGTTCTGGTTCAAACAGGAATTAATTCAGTGAAGTTCTGTGGCCTGTGTTCTACAGGAAATCAGACTAGATGGTCACAGTGGTCCCTTCTGGCCTTATAATGTTGCCTCCAAGCCAGCCACTTAACATCTCTGCCTCACCAGCCCTGCTTAGGAGCTTTGTCTCTAGTGCAAGGGAATGTGTGGCCATTGCCTTAGTTATTCCAAAATGCCTTACGCCTTCTATCATGAGTCTTTATTGCGGAAACTGTCAGTTTCACCCTCTTTAGAGGCCATTCAAGGTTTAACAGGCATAATAATAGCAAGTAAGGAAAAGATAATACTGAGAGAAAAAATGCATCATTAGGAATGACTCCCACCAGTGAGCTGTTCCATAGGTAGTAATAGCAATGGGTCAAATCCTCAAGTTTTCATTCAGGCCAAACTCGCATTAAAACAAACGGGGTTCAGGAGTTTTCTCCATACTTTGCACTGGAGACCCAGTAAGAATTTCGATTATAAACACCACTAAAGGTAGCAGGTGTACAGAGGGAGAAACTCACACACAGAAAAGTTACATCACTTGCTGAAAGTTACACAGCGAGTCCCTGTCAGAACTAGCCATAGGACCTAGGACTCCTGATTCCCAGGGCTGTGACCATTAATCAAAACTGCCTCTGCGCTTATCATAATTCCAAGATGAACTCAACACTCACCTAGTACTTCAAAGCACTGTACAAAACATTAACAATGCAGAGGCCCGTACAAGAATGTGAAATTCCCTTCAGAGAAGGATTTGAGAGATTCTGGAGGAAATCAAGGACCAAAACAAGCAGTCAGTAAAGAGTAGGTCTGAAATGGATCATCTCACAGAACACAATCCCGGGCACATCTATTTGCACAGGTCTTTCTTTAGCAGAAACCATGACCTACAGATATCCTTCCAACCCCAGAGAAAGACAACCTATGGAATGCAACCTGAAAGTGGAGAAGAGACTATACTCCTTCCAGGATGAAGTTGAAGCTTAAAATTCTTGAATATGGCGCCTAAATACCCTGGGGATTGGCACTAGATAGATTTATTTCAACTACGGAAATCACACTTGCGATTGCCATGGTTTTGTATATGGAAAAAGCCTCAGTTTACTTTATCCCAGATCTGTAAAGATCATTAAAAAAAAAAAAATCACAGCATTACCACCAAAGCAGATTTTTAGTGCACGCCGAGCCAAGTTCAAATCACATCCCTTCCCCCACACCTGGTGTACTCTGCTCAGTCTTAACCTTCTCTCCTTCATAGAGAGCAGGGTCTCTATAAGCGAAGGTGTCGGAGTGATGCTCTAGAGCTCTGGAGGGGTGCAGCAGTCACTGTGTAACTGTGATAATCTAGTTAAAGGAGGACGCCAGGGCATAATTAAATATCTTGGCCTGCAGTCCTAACAGAGCAGCTGGAAGACCTGATGCTCTCCCCATAATAAACTCTAGCTCATTTATTACTGCTTTGTATATATGTCTAGAAATGAATTCAGCCCCCAGCCCTAACTCTCCTCATGCTTTATTACTGCAGAGTCCAACTTGTCACGGTCACTTTATCCTTGTGTAATAACTGCAGCACCCACAAGCATTTGCACCTAGGAAGTCTCAAAACTTCGGTGTCCTCAGAAAACACAGGGCAACTCTCCTGGCTGTCCGCTGACACATTTGAAATATAGGACTCTTTGGCCAATTGACCATCTTTTTGTCTTCAGGAAGTTCAGGATACCGGCTCAAGGTTTGCACTTCTCCTCTGGAGTTGGAATGGGATGATCAACAAACTGGAAATGATTAATCATCATTATTATTATGTATTTGTATTACCGTAGCGCCTGGGAGCCCTAATCATTGACCAGGGCGCCATTGTGCTAGGCGCTGTACAAACACAAAACTAAAAGACACTCTTCTGCCCCAAGGGCCTTACAAACTAATTCAGTCTTTGCACAAGCCATGGACAGCCATGATAAACATGAGACTCTCTAAGTGTTTTAATGTAAGAACATTCAGAAAGAGCCATTTCACAAAATAGGTTGAATTGCAAGCTCTGTCTCTCTCCTGCTTAACACAAACAAGGGCACTTTTCCACTTTGTGTCGTATCTGGCCCTCCAATGTATGATGTTATTCTCTGTTTGCAGGGAAACAGGAGTGTAGAAATTGCCTCACAGGAGCAGAAAAACAGTGTGTCGAGTGGAGTACCCCATTTCGAACACTGGCCTAGGCCGGATGTTTCAGAAGGAGATATATAACCCCCGGAATGGACAGTTATGCAATGATACACGTGTGAAAGGAAGTTTCTCACTAACCTCAAGCAGATAGTGGTTGCCTGACTTCTTTCCTGACGCATGAATGTCAACATCCTTTGGAAAACTTTAACCTGGTCAGCGTAGCTGTGGGTATTCTTGTTTTCTATAAAGCGCTCTAGAAAATGCTTATTTTTAAACATGTGAGACGGCGCAGTGCCATTAAGCACATGTTTAAGCCTTTTATTGGATCAGGGCCAGCCCAATAAGCAGCTTGCGGGATGGAGTCCGTAAATGTCAACTCCTTTTTGTTCTTTGTTCCAGGACTATCTTTCGGCAGAGAGTCACGCAGGTTAATTGCCAATTTTTAAAATATTTTTAATTCATAAATTCTAAATTTACTGCTTTTGAATTTCCCTTGGGGATCTCCTTCTACTTGTATCAGGCCTGACAGACTTCTATTCTTTATTGTCTTCACCTCCAAGATGCCACTTTATCTCCTCTCTTCAATAAACAGCCGTAATCTTTGCAAATAGAAATGTTTTTTCTACAGTTAAAGAATAATTCAGTGGAAACATCATTTATTTGGAGTTAAATCTCCCCTCCAGGGCTGTGAACCTAAATACAATAGCACTGCGCTAAGGCAGGGGAACTGGGAAATGAAACTGACTAGAAATAAAAGTGAAAGAGGCAAAACCAACATGAATTAAACACATAAACGAGAGAGAGAGAGAAACAAAAAAAGAAAAGAAAAAGTAGATGAGATTGCCAATATCATTCCAGGGTTGTTAATCTCAGGGATTATTAGTACTGAAATATGTTAATGTTTTTTTTTTTATACAGTATCTCTTTAAAGGAAGAAGCTAAAATGTCCTTTTATACCATTCATCTGATCATTCTTCATTTTTTCTTAACATGTCCCTTCTAATACATTTCCTTACAGGTCTAAGGGTCTCATTTGGTCCTCTTCATCTGCTACTTTTAGACTCTCATGAGCCAGAATTTGACTGCATATCAGTGTAAATCAGGCAAAACTCAACTGAGGTAAATGGAGTTACACCAGTGTAAAAGTGGCATGGGATCAGAAACAGACCTTCAGGATGCTGAGTGCAGACAGGTTCACTATAGCTAGCCTTCGCTTTGATTTTCTCACCCCTTGCTCAGATTAATCAAAATGTGCCTGATTGCTCCATCCCTGGTGTTTCTGGAAACACCGCACACTATGACCTTTCGCAAGAAGCAGGAGGTTTTGATTTCACATGCCAACTATTCTTCAGTAAGTATGGGCAAATCTAATGGCTTCCTCCTGGAAGAATGTTATTTTGATATGGATAAAGAGAAAAAACAATCTAATAAAAGTACAGTATCCAGTCTGAGGGCTGGTCTACACTAACCCCATAATTCGAACTAAGATACGCAACTTGAGCTACGTGAATAACGTAGCTGAAGTCGAACTATCTTAGTTCGAATGAAAAAGCACTTACCCGGGGTCCACACGCGGCGCGCAGGCTCCCCCGTCGACTCCGCCTACTCCGTTCGTCGAGCTGGATTACCAGCGTCGACGGCGGAGCACTTCCTGGTTCGATTTATCGCGTCTAGACAAGACGCGATAAATCGAACCCAGAACATCGATCCCGCACCTCCGACCGGACGCGTAAGTATAGACGTACCCTCAGAGACTAGTCTTCCTTTTCCTGAAGAAATACATTTTTTTTTTGCTGTAACAGCAGATTAGGTACAATTTAAACTGAACAAAGCGGCTGCAAGGTAAATAAAGCATTAATTTTCCAGGGTTCGGGACAGGGAAGGGAGTGGACATTTTCAGAAAATCATCCTTAAGAAGAAATAGTGGAATGAAGCTTTAATGTTCACATGCCAAGCTGTCAACGCCTGACTTCAACACTGCCTTTATCTCTCCTCTTTTCTATTTATACATTACACAAAGCTATTTTTCCCCCAGCTTTAATTGTACATCAAAGAACCAACTGAATGGATCAGGTTTGGAAGCTGCTGATAGCAACACTGGGGAATCCTGCAAATGTAGTTCTAAAATTTCAGTTCTTTCCACTGGTGTGTGAGTTATTTTTTAGCAGACTCCTGAAATAAGAAATGTAAGAACATAAAAACGGCCACACTGAGTCAGACCAATGGTCCAGCTAGCCCAGTAGCCTGTCTTCTGACAGGTTTCAGAGTAGCAGCCGTGTTAGTCTGTGTCAGCAAAAAGAACGGGATTACTTGTGGCACCTTAGGGCTGGTCCACACTGGGGGGGGGGGGGGGGATCGATCTAAGCTACGCAACTTCAGCTACGTGAATAACGTAGCTGAAGTCGAATATCTTAGCTCGACTTTTAAAAGTACTTACCCTGGTCCACACCGCAGCAGGCAGGCTCCCCCGTCGACAGCGCTTCCTCCGCTCGCCAAGCTGGAGTTCCGGTGTCGACGGCGAGCGGTTCTGGGATTGATTTATCGCGTCTAGACGAGACGCAATAAATCGATCCCAGAACATCAATCACTACCCGCCGAATCAGGCGGGTAGTGTAGACTAGCCCTTAGAGACTAACACATTTATTTCAGCATAAGCTTTCATGGGTTAGAACCCACTTCATCAGATGCATGGAATGGAACATACAGCGAGCAGATATTTATACATTTAGAGAAACATGAAAAGGTGGAAGTGCCTATACCAACTTTAAGAGGCTAATTAATTAAGAGGAACTATATCAGCAGGGGGGGGCGGACTTTTGAAGTGATAATCAAGCTGGCCCATTGCAGACAGTTGACACAAAGGTGTGAGTGGGGATAGTTAACTTAAGGGAAATAGATTTAATTAATGTAATGGCCAAGCCATTCCCAGTCTCTGTTCAACCCTGAGTTGATGGTATCTAGTTTGCATATCAATTCAAGTTCAACAGCTTCTCGTTGAAGTCTGTTTTTGAAGTTTTTCTGTTGCAAAATTGCCACCTTTAAGTCTGTCACTGAGGGCTAGTCTACACTTACCCGCAGCGTCGGAGGCGTCAGATCGATCTTCTGGGTTCGATTTATCGCGTCTTGTCTAGACGTGATAAATTGAACCAGGAAGTGCTCCCCCGTCGACGCTTGTAATCCTGCTCGCCGCAAGGAGTAAGCACTGTCGACGGGGGAGCCTGCGCGCCGCTGTGTGGACCAGGGGTAAGTACTTTAAAGTTCGAAATAAGATACTTCGACTTCAGCTACGTTATTCACGTAGCTGAAGTTGCGTATCTTATTTCGAACTTGTGGGCTAGTGTAGACCAGCCCTAAGTGATTAGAGAGGTTGAAATGTTCTCCTACTGGTTTTTGAATGTTATGATTCCTGATGTCAGATTTGTGTCCGTTTACTCTTTTGCGTAGAGACTGTCCGGTTTGGCCAATGTACATGGCAGAGGGGCATTGCTGGCACATGACAGTTGCCAGGACTTGATGCTTCAGAGGGCATGAACAGAACAGGCAATTATTGAGAATGCCATGGCCCTTCATTCACTCCCCGCTTCTGGTCGTCAGAGGGTAGGGACACCCCAAGCATGAGTTTGCATCCATGGCCATCTTGCCTAATAGCCATCAATGGACCTATCCTCCATGAACCTACCTAATTCTTTTTTGAATTATAGTTATACTTTAGGCCATTGCAACATCCCCTGGCAACGAGTTCCACTGGCATCGTGTGAAGAAGCACTTTCTGATGTTTGTTTTAAATCTGCCACCTATTCATTTCATTGGGTGACTCCTGGTTCTTGCGTTATGTGAAATGACACGTTCTTATTAACTTTCTCTACACCATTAATGGTTTGATAGACCTGTATCACATGCCTCCCTCCTCAGTGGTCTCTTTTCTAAGCTGTATCAGAGGGGTAGCCATGTTTTCTCTTTTCTAAGCTGAACAGTCCCAGCCATTTTAATCCTCATATGGAAGCTGTTCCATACCCCTCATCATTTTTGTTGCCCTTCTCTGTACTTTTTCCAATTCTAATGTATCTTTTCTGAGATGGGGCGACCAGAACTGCATGCAGTATTCAAGGTGGGGACATTATGATATTTTCTGTGTTATTATCTATCCTTTTCCTAATGGCTCCTAACATCTTCTTAGATTTTTTGACTGCTGCTGTACATTGGGCAGATGTTTTCAGAGAACTATCCATGATGACTCCAAGATCTCTTTCCTGAGTGGTAACTGCTAATTTAGGCCCCATCATTTTGTATGCATAGTTGGGATTATGTTTTCCAGTGTGCACTACTTGGCATTTATCAACACTGAATTTCATCTGACATTTTGTTGCCCAGTCACCCATTTTTGTGAGGTCCCTTTGTAACTCTTTGCAGTCAGTTTTGGATTTAACTATCTTGAATTATTTTGTATCACCCACAAACTTTGCCACCTGATTGTTTACCCCTCTTTCCAGAACATTTTTGAACATGTTGAACAGCACTGGTCCCAGTACAGATCCTAGGAGGACTCTGCTATTCATCTCTCTCCACTGTGAAAACTGACCATTTATTCCTACCCTTTGTTCCCAATCTTTTAACCAGTTACTGATCCATGAGAGGACCTTCCCTCCTAAGAGTTTTTGGTGAGGGACCTTGTCAAAGGCTTTATGAAAGTACAGTACATCCTCTGGATCACCCTTGTCCACATATTTGCTGACCCCCTCCAAGAATTCTAATAGATTGGTGAGGCATGATTTCCCTTTACAAAAGCCATGTTGACTCTTCCCCAACATATCATGTTAATCTATGTGTCTGATAATGCTGTCCTTTACTATAGTTTCAGTCAATTTGCCTAATACTGAAGCTGGGCTTACTGGCCTGTAATTGCCAGGATCGCCTCTGGAGCCTTTTTAAAAAAATCGGCATTACATTAGCTATCCTGGAGTCATCTAGTACAGAGGCTGATTTAAGCAATAGGTTACATACCACAGACAGCAGTTCTGGTATTTCATATTTGAGTTCCTTCAGAACTCTTGGGTGAATACCAACTGGTCTTGGGGATTTATTACGGTTTAATTTATCAATTTGTTCCAAAATCTCCTGTAGTGGCACCTCAATAGTTAGTGAGCAAAGGCATCCCCACTGTGCTTCAATCTAGGTTCATTAGAAAAAGCTGGACCTGCAGAAGATTAAATAAGTTATTTATTATACTGAAAAAAACCCTAAAGCGACAGAGTACAATGTTCAAAAGTGCCTAAGTGATCTAGGACCCAGCATTTTAAAAAGGTATTTAGGTGACTAAAATGCAGGTAGGCACCTAGTGGGATTTTGAAAAACATCTATCCCCATGCCTTTAAAAATCTGGTGCTGAATCTGTTTTGAAAATGGGATTTGGGCTCTTAAGTCATTAGGCACTTTAGAAAATGTTATTCACTGTCAACTAGTTTTAGTTTTAGTCAAACCGATCCATCTTACAACTTACTTGCCATCCCATTGTGAAGGCATGTGCTAGAAACATAGCGATTGCCATCCTCACTCAGACCAGTGCTGGAGACATGATAATACTGGATTAGATGGACTGCCAGTCTGATTGAGTACGGCAATTCCTATATTCCTACCACATTCATTCACAATGTCAAGACAGGTCAATTTGACCAAAACAAAATGCCAGCTTTCCTCTAAATCAGATACTGAGAGCACTCAATATTACTGAGCTGAACAGTACCTGCGAGTGTAAACTAAGGGCTTGTCTACATGGTGCATTAGTCCACAGCAGTGCGGCGTAAATTCTAGTCCACAGCAGCGTGCCGTGCACTAACTGCCCCGTGCAGACCCTGCTGGTGCACACTAAACACACTATGTTAACACGCACTAGAGAACTTTCCGTGCATGCCAGCAGGGTTCACATGGCCTCGTTCGTGCTTGACATGCTGGTGCGGACTAGAATTTACATCCCACTGGCACAGACTCATGCCATGTGTAGACAAGCCCGAAAGCATTACGTGCATGGTGTACAACGGATCAGACTTCATTTAAAGTAAAACCCTGGCAAAAACCGGGCAATGAACTCCAGAGAGTTCCAAGATGTCCTCGCTGTCCTAATTGCGTTTGATACTTTCCCCACCGGAGGGAAGACAGCATCTTTAACATAACCTGTCTCTGGGTTTTATTCTGCTGTACAAACACTGGGTCCATAACTGGCCCTATGTTGCAGGGCTGCAGGGCACAGGTTTGCACTGTGGGTGAATACCACCCAGAGGACTCCATCCTGCCCTGTGCTGAGCAGATTGAGTGAGGAGAGGGAGTGTATGAAGCTTCCTCTGTCCATTATTGTCCCTGCATAGGAACAGGGGTAAGTCCCAATCTAACAGCCAACGGACCATTAGCAGAGAGACCCAGCTATGGCCATTGTTGCAATATAACTTGCTAGGGAGCGTGGCAGCATGAACTAGAAGAGGGGAAGCATGCTGGGGTGTTTTTTATTTGGGGGGGGGGGATGCAATAAGTTGTGCCCTGACACATGGTCCCCACAGCCACGCTGCCCTGCATGCGCCGATCCCATTAAACATGCCATGGGCTGACCCCATGCAGCACACCTGTTTGCAGGTAAGGATAGACTAATCATGTGAAGTGAAATTATCTTTACAATAATAGCCCTCTGTATTTCCCTAGTGTTGTCCCATCTGGGAATCACAAGGTGTTTCACGGACATGAATTCATTTAGCCTCGCGGCACTCTGTGAAGTGTGCCATTAAGCATGGCAACACTGAACCTGGTATCATCGCCAATGTGCCTTTTTAAGGTCGTAGACTGTAATGGCACATAAACCGATACGAATAGTTTATGTTACAAACCAATGTAGATGTATTAGATGGTTAAACTGACACACAGAAATATCTGCATGACAGTAACTGAGTTTAGAACTCTGGTCTCCTGCCCACCAGGCCTATGCACTAGCCAATAAGTCATGCTGCCTCCCATCCCATAAAACGGTATTGTCCTTCCTTTCCCTATTGCTCAAAACTATCCTGAATTGTTTTGGTTCGAGGAAAGGACAAGCAAATGCGTCCTAATTCTCCTAGGTTTGACATAACCAAAATCTTTGCAGAGCTCAAAAGCAGACCGGCATAGAATGGTTTCCCCTACCCTGCCAAAGACAATGTATCCAGATGAGAACTGAAGACCATTTAACACAGTAAGACAACAGTTAGTCTCCCTAATGAGGCCAATGGCAAACTTGTCTTTACTTCCTACGGTAAATGCCGTTATTGTTCAATGTATGACCCCAAAAAAGGATTAGAAATAGACAATGCGAAAACCACCTGCCAGGCAGACCATATGATGGTTGCCTTTAACTGTAGATGCGGGGCCACAAAATGATCAGACTCAGAGGGCTAATATTACAGTGTGAAAAGAAGACGGGCATGCTCTAAATATAAACACAGGAACAGTCCAACAAAGAATGCTCCAGCTTCGTAATCCCTCTGCCATCACAAAATGCAGGGTCAGTTATAATATTGACACATATAAACAAGAAAGTTGGACATGCTTTGACCTATCCCTCATTAGTGTTGAATAACAAGAGAGATGTTTTTCTGAAGAGACTAGTGATTTCGAGTTCCCAAGCTGAGATATGTTAAATGGGTTTGACTTCCAAAGGGCAAATGTTCAGAACTTCCTGACAATCAGATCCTATTTAAAGGTATTTCACCTTGGGCATCCACAAATCAATACAACTCTTGGATGATACCTACTGGTATTTTGTTGATTATGCCAACTTTATTCTCTGACTGTACCGAATCTATGTGTGGGAGTCAGTGTTGTCTAGCAGCTAGAACAGGAGATTGAGAGTCGGGGTTCCTCTGTTCTGCTTTTGGCTCTGCCCCTGAAACGGTGTGACCGTTCATAAATCACTTAACCCATTCCCGTGCCTCAGTTTGCCTCAAGGATTTTATTTGCACCGGTGCGAGAGTGAATGCCAACCAGGTGCAAAGGGTTACTAATGTCAGATGCAAGTGAAGAATTCTGTTCTAGTGTCACTTTGCACTGGCATAAATGACTATCCACGGTGCCAGGCAGTGGAGAATAAGGCCCTGTGGGGCGACACTAGCAGAAACAAAAACAATGAAGCCAACATACTCCACTTGTCCCCTCCTTCTTTCAAATCCCACCTATGTGGCCCCTTTAAGCTTCCTACTGCATCTCTGGTTGGAGCCATCAGCTGTTCTCCTGTGTCTCTTTGTGTATGGTACAAATTGCAGGAACTGACAACCAGTCCAGCAGATCTTTAACAATTCATGGTGACTAGGAGGTGAGCCAGATTCCAGAGGCAAAGAGGAGCCACCTACATATTCGTCATCCACAAGGTTGAAACTGAAATAGTAATGGTGCTATTTGATACTTCTCACGTTAACTCATGTTTCTGGGGTCTCCTCCTCTCCCCAAGGAACTGCACAGAGACAAGCCCCACTACACTCCTCTCAGAGAGCTGTTCACATTATCTGATCCCCTGCCTGAAGCAGAAAGGACAGAGTAAAATCAGGTGCATTGGCCTGAAGTGCCTCACAAAAAACCCCCATCCCTGCATGAATTCTCTGCTGTTCATCAGAGCTTCAACACTTGCAATGCTCCGCAGTTAGAAGCGCTGCTGATATGAACCCGACAGCCCTCCCCGTATGCCTCTTGCTGGAAACATGCACGGTCATTACTGGAGTCAGCTGTGCAGCCAGCCAGCAGCGTGAAAAGACCCAGGTGTGAAGGCTGGCATGGAGGTGGGAGCAGAGCATGTGCCCCCTCCTCCTGTGGACAGGCGAGCCAAAATGGGGAGAGAAGCTGGCAGGTGTGGGGTTTCCAATGGCTCCTACAGGAGATTGCCCTGGCACGTGTTCACAAGGGTAAAGGACATGCAAAGCCACCGCATGCAGAGGGCAAGAGGAGCAGAGAAGCGACCGCAGTCCGGCCCTCCACGGCCTTGTCCTGAAGTGGCTGAGGAACGGAAGGGAAATTAAATCAGCTTTTCAGATCCCTGCTAGCTGTCCCTGCAGTTTGCATTCAAGTTGTCAATCAGACAGATGCACTCCTTAAATGCTCCTGATTAGCTCTCTTCCCCAATTAGCAAGAGAAGAATCCCTGTTCTTGTACAAAGTGGCTGCAGACACACACCCGGGCAACCGAAATGTAAACAGGCAGGAGAGACTGCAGCTGAATTTCCACAGAGTGATTTTCTCCCAGTGTCTTGGCCATCTGGAAAGTCACACAAGGAGAGGGGGGGGGGGAATATTTACACCTCATCTCTCTGTCTCCCCTAGATCAACACACCAAGCACCCTGGCTACTGTCCTAACTGGGCAGGTTTTTGGACCCCAAGGAACCTTTGGCCCTCCATAACCTCCCTAGGATGCATGGCTGTGATTGCTCTTATATGGTGAGGAATCCACCTGTCAGTAATGGCCAGGATCCTTGGCTGGTGATCAGAATTATGTATTTGTGGTTAATCTATAGAGAGGATTTTTCTGGGACACCATCTCTGCATTCACACAGTACCAGGGAGCAACAGCAGCTGCGGCCCGCAAAGCTTTCAATCACCCCACAGAAAGCAGGAGACAAGGAGATTTGCTCAAAACAGCCCCCAGTGATAATCTGCCCAGGCTGGAAATGAGCAGAGAGAAAGGAGGAGGAATATTCTGAGCTTTAAACCTGGCACAGACAGAGAGGCGATGGGAGGGAGACGCACCGTGAGAGAAGCCCTGGAAATGAACATTCAGAGTAAACAAAGCCTATCAGCCCAGGCAAGAGTCCGAAACATGATTGAGCTAAACAATTCGTGGCGGAATCAGCAACTGGCAAAGTAATTGGCATTATTACAGCTGATGGAAAATTTCTGATGCCGCCCATGTTCCCCTTTGAAATAGTACTCAGCCGCTTAATTTGCTCAGCCCTCATTCAGCTGATTGCTCTTTGCTGCCGGAGTTTACCCGGAAGAAATGGACTGTCTCCATATAGACAGAGACTTTGGAATGACTGTTTCCCTTCCCATGCCCTGTGAAGACACAGCATGAGTTGCTTCTGTTTAAGTGAGGGGGTGAATACAGCCTGTGTGGCAATTCGTCACTTAAAAGCCATGCTTTCCCTCCCATCCTAACTGACCTCTGCTGAATTCAGCTCAAGGGATGCTGTGGGTGTGCTCTGCAGACTGCAGGTGTCCTAACAGGACGCTGAAATCCCAGGTTTGGAGGGGCACTGTAACACCTCAAATGGGCAGCTGTAGCTGATCTAAAAATGCAGGATTTAGGTGCCCCCAGTGTGGAAATTGCACCCAGAGCATCTCTTTTTTTTTTTTTTTTTTTAGAATCTCAGGGTTGGAAGGGACCTTAGGAGGTCATCTAGTCCAACCCCCTGCTCAAAGCAGGACCAAGCCCCAATTTTTGCCCCAGATCCCCAAATGGCCCCCTCAAGGATTGAACTCACAACCCTGGGTTTAGCAGGCCAATGCTCAAACCACTGAGCTATCCCTCCCCCCAGAAAAAAAAAAAATATAATTTAAAATAAATGGAGATATGCCAGTCTCCTGGAACTGGAAGGATGTTGAAAGGTCATTGAGTCCAGTCCCCTGCCTTCACCAGCAGGACCAAGTACTGTCCCCTGACAGTTTTTTTTTTTTTTTTTGCCCCAGATCCCTAAGTGGCCCCCTCAAGGATTGAACTCACAACCCTGGGTTTAGCAGGCCAATGCTCAAACCACTGAGCTATCCCCAGGTTGATTAGAATGGCTTGAAAACTGGGCTCCTGTCACGTTCCTCTTGGTATGAGAGAAAAAAAGTTAGTGATGGAGAAACTTCAAAGTTGGTCTCTTCAGCAGATGCTGAACTTTTCCCACTCTCTGAACATCACACCCTGCTGAAACACAGTCATCACTGCAGTGAGGGAGACAGCCAACTGGCACAGGAAAGTGAGAGGAGGGAAAACTTGGGCCAAAAACACCAGAGCCATCCCCGAGCTCTTACAAAAGTACCACAGAATCATTAGCTTGCAAAGAGCAGTCAGGACCTTGGTTTTCAAGATCTGCTCTGAAAGAGAGGTTGGGTATAAGTTCATGCCTATTCTTATTTCCTTCCAACTAGATGGTTCTGGACTCAACCTGCCAGTCTGAATTGTGGGGAAGTTCAGATCCCTATCCAGATGAAAACCTCCCTGCTAATCTTATCTCTGCAACAGGCTGGATCAAAGCTCTGGGTCTGAACGCGCTCAAACTTTGGTGTCAAGTATCAGAGGGGTAGCCGAGTTAGTCTGTATCCACAAAAAGAACGAGGAGTCCGGTGGCACCTTAAAGACTAATAGATTTATTTGGGCATAAGCTTTCATGGGTAAAAAAAAACAACACTTCTTCAGATGCATGCCCCAAACTTTGGGGCACTTTGGATAGATCCAAACCTGGCAGCTGGCTGCCAGATCTATATTGAGCCCATTCAAAGACCCAAAATGGTGTCGGACTGCAGTGAAGTTCAGATCAGAAGTGAAGTTTGCAGCCTGGGTCCAGCTCATAATTCTGACGAGTTTATCCCGTCACAATAAGGGGTGACCAAATGCTGTTTTCTGAGTAAACACTCCTTGACTGGTACCACTTCTGGTTGGGATACAAACACAACCTTGAAAACCACCCTCTACCAACTGATAGAGTTTTAATATAGTACAGCAAGGATTCCAAAATGTAACCTAATCCAAACTATAAAAAGTCTTTCAGCACAGCAATACTTCAGCAAATCTTATGCAGCAAACCACAATGCAAATCTTATGTCACTGCTGATTTTCATGGGCAAAACATTCCTGGAGTGTGCCAGTCTCTCACATGTATGCCAAGAATAAGAGAGGCAAAGTCCAAACAACTCAGAATAATATTTTCCAAGGGGAGACAGGTAGTTGTTCATCAAATGAAACCAGTGGTTAAACATTCTAAATTGGATTATTATGCCTTTGGAGGTCATTCTAACCATGTTCTGTTCATTCTTGTCATGCACAGTGTATAGCTCTGTAGAAGGCCTTGTGAAGGGAAGGAAAATTTCTAGCTAGATTGTTGGAATGGTCTCCAACAGGGTCAACTGGCGCGCGCGCGTGTGTGTGCACCCATTCTCTCAAGCCGCTATATGAAGGAAGAGTTAGAAGGGGAAAAGATACCCAACATTGCTCATTTCTCAGCTATGCAAAGGGATTTTAGGATAGACATCCCCAGGCTGCATTGTAATCCTCCTGGGATCCCACCAGAAGAAAATGTATCAGATGCCTCTCCCCGGCACCAACTGTTTGCTGCATGGGGGCTGGATGATCTGCAGTGGAGTTGAGAGTCACAGCAATGTAGGACGGGAAGGGACCCTGAAAAGTCATTAAGTCCAGCTCCCTGCACTCAGGCAGTTTTAATTCCAGTTGCTCTGGATCCCTCAATCAGAAGGAACTCTACCCAAGTGCAGCTTCTGCAAGTTTTACTCTGTTAAATGAAGTCAAAGGAAGGATGCTATTGCCCATTTCCTTCATCTTCTCCTCTAGCTTGTCAGGGGCTGTGTCGCTCCCTTAATGGGCAAAATAGCATTTGCCGTAAATCTGAGGCCATGTGGAGGGAACATAAGTCTTCTCAATCATCAGGGAGTCATTTTACGGCATGACATCTCCCTGGAACCAGAGGGAACGTTTCTGAGCCTGACTGACTGATTCACTCATTGGCAGATTTCACTGGGTTAGAAGCCATTTAGATTTACAGCTCATTTCCTAGAGGGGGAGGGATCCTACTGGAGACCATAGAGCAACATCAGGCATACGCTCAGTCACTACAAATCAAAGACAGTTCCAGTCAGAGAGAATCCCAACACCGGACAGATCTGAAAGATTTCCAGAGCTGCAGGGAGCCCATCAGATCACCTAAACAGGCTGAGTGTGTTTACACAAAAGGCCTATACTCCATGGTAAGATTTAGGGGGAAGTGAAGGGGTGGTTCAGGGAAGGAAAGTTGACCCTTTGATGGCCTACATTTAAAGGCATGACCAAAGTGTGGTCCATCAAACTCCACAGCAAGGCTTGCCAACATGCCCCTCTTTAATGCAGAGATGCAGTGCGGGAACACCAGCGGTTCCTGATTCTGAGGCAGGTAGGATGGCCTTGTGTTTAACATGCTACACTAAAGGTACATCTATACTCACGCGTCCTGTCGGAGGAGTCCAATCGATCTTCTGGGTTCGATTTATCGCGTCTTGTCTAGACGCGATAAATCGAACCAGGAAGTGCTCCCCTGTCGACGCTGGTAATCCAGCTCCACGAACGGAGTAAGCGGAGTCGACGGGGGAGCCTGCGCGCCACGTGTGGACCCCGGGTAAGTACCTTTCAAGTCGAACTAAGATAGTTCGACTTCAGCTACGTTATTCACGTAGCTGAAGTTGCGTATCTTAGTTCGAATTGGGGGGGTAGTGTAGACCAGCCCTTTGACTCTGGAGATCTGGTTTAATTCCAGGCTCTGGCACAGACACTCAGTGTGACCGAGGCCAAATGAATTAACCTCTCTGTGTCCCAGTTCCCCATCTGTGAAATGGAAGTAATAATACTTTGTCATCTTTGCTATTTAGTTTATAAACACTGCCTCTTACTATATGTACACCTACTCAATGGCATTTTGATCTCTGCTGGGGTCTGCAAGTGCCCTGTAACACATGTAGTCATAACATGGGAAACATTTAACATTAGACAAGCCAAGCCAGCGACAGCATTAGATCTATGCCGAGTGTGCAGCTTCTTTAGGGATGGCCTTTCCAGAAGGCTTCATGTTCCTACCCTTGGCTCTCTAGTATGATGAATAGAGTGGAGAAATCGGATCACATTTCAGGAGAGACATACTAATACTCCAGGCCCAGGGGTAGATTTTGAAGAGGGGTTAAAGACAAACAGCAGAGCCTCAGCATGCCTCTCGATAGGCTTAATAAACTGCCAAAGCTTGCAGCATTATTTATTTCTAATGAAACAGTCTCACCAGTTATGGCAACACAGGTGGGAAGAGACCTGGGTGGGATCACCCATGTCATCCTTTGCATAGGGCCCCACAAAAGCAGGCCCATCTTTGGATCAAGCACCAGGGTCTCAGGGAATCACCACCTCTCAGATTGTGAATTGGGAGGCGACATCCTGCTTAGACTGCGGCTAAATGGATGCATGCCCCAGTGTGGAAAAAGTGGGTTGCTGGTATGTAGAATGCCTGCACGAAAGAGTATAATGTAGCAAGTAATCCTACAAAGGTGAAAGGACTAGAAAGGAAGCACTGTTCCAAATGTATAAAATCCAGCTTGCATTTATATAGCACCTTTCATTTGGAGGACTTTGGAAGTACTTTAAAATAGACCGAGATTTGAATCGTGTGTGGCTCCACTGGAACGCAGCCATCTCTGGGGTGGAATGTCACAGCCAACAGCGGTGCACAAAAACTATAAAAAAAACAGCCACCGACAGGAAGGGACCGCCTCTGTTTGACACTGTAGCGAGAATTTAGAGAGGCAAAATGTAATTGTGTTGCTAACACTGATGTTTAGGTACCAGGAGCTTGATTCTAGAACTGAGGAAAGACAGGTGAATTCATCTCTCCTCTGGGCCCTTTTGTGTTGGCACAAAGGGACCGGGAACTAGACATGAACCCAAGCCCAGAGGAATACCCTCAGGGGAGTAGCCCCTCTGCGAGATCTGCCAAGTCAACGAAGTGGGCATTGGGGGCTCGATTGGAGGCAATGGGATGCTAGGTATTTAGGAATGCTGCAAGGCGCACAGGGGCCCTGAGGAGCCAGGGGACAGCTAGTACACCTCGGAGGGCAGTAACTAGGACCAGGGGCAAATCCATTCCCAGTGTGACCCAGAGTATGTGAAGCACAAGCTGCCTTCCCGGGGTCCCTATCCCTGGGCTCTGCTGGGGATGAATCTGGCCCCAGGATGACAGACACCTTGAAAAGCTAGAATATGTCAGGAAACCCAACACACTGCATAGCATCAGCATGGGTTCATGGATGGCAAGTGACCTGGGATGTCTCATCCGAATATCTGTGATTCTGCACTGAAAGGCAGCTATGCTGCCTGTGTGCACCTCAGTTTCCCAGCAACACCTTTCACAACCAATCACACCGCTAACGAAAGGGCTCAAATGGGAGAGGATGTCCAAATCTTTCCCAGGTAAGAGGAAAAAACCCAACATGCAGCTGCCATCCTCCTTAAGAGCTATTATTGTATATCGTCCCGGGGGCAAACAATGATCCAGAATTCTTGCTGCTGACTGTATCTGTTCATTTCATTCCTTTTTACTAGGTTCGGAGCCCATCAAGGCTCGTTTCGGGGGGAAGAAAGATAAACAACAACAACAAAAGCCCCTTGTTATATCTCACAACTGTGTTTTCTAATTAACTAGAGGGCAGGACCTGAATCAAAAAATAAGCAATCTGATCCCTGGGGCCCAGCAGGGCACCTTTCATATACAGACTGAAATCTCAACAATACCACGACAAGGCAATAAGGAGACACCGCACCCCTGACAGTCATGGATACAGCTCCTAAATCAAGACGCAACCGCTATAAATCACAGAACACCTGGGTGCTCAATCAGGCTGTGGGAGATGTAATCACAAGACACTGGCTTTCTCCGGCAGCAAGAAACGCACTGTACCTTGCTCCCATCTCTCCCTGCTGCAATATAAAACCGTCATTGCATTCAAATGCAAACTCTGCTTCCAGAAATCAATGGCACCACAGGGTTGGGAGCGAGGGAAGGAGGAAAGGTGTCTTCGTAGCCTCCGGCATCATCCTCAGAAAGTGTCTGGCTTTCTTCTCCTTTACGTTTTCCACCTAAAATGATTCAATAATTGTATAAGACCAAAGTGTCATAATTTGCTTTCCCAGGGGATTACAATATTGCCCTTGTGCTTCTGTTCCTCCTGAGTGACTGCTGGAACCAGACAGGAGAGATAAGTCTCATAACGCTTCAAAAGAAGAAGACTGAACTCGAGACGGTTTGGAAGCTTGTCTAATGAGCCAATTTGAGCACCAAAAAACAACTAACAGCCAAGTTCAGCTGTGGCGGGGTCAGCTCTCCCCTTCTCCATGCTAATACAGGAGCAAGCTATTATTTTTTTCTTCCTCCAGCAACAGCCAATAGACGACAAGATGTTGATGAAAAAGGGGACTGAAAACACACAGCCTCAAGTTATTCACTTGTTTTCCAAATAGGAGTTTATATAATGGGATTTCCTTCTCACATGTTTAGTTCCTACAGATGCTTGGTGTGACCATTACGGCTCAGAAGAAGAGAAGGGTCAGTGACACTGATTTGGGGCATTGAAGTCACTGGAAAGACTCCCATTTGACTAACTCAAATACATGTGGTACCACCACACCCAGCTGTAACTCTCTTCAAAGATGTAGCATGTGCCAGCAGATAGGGCTCTTGAGTGGGTGTCAAGATGAGTTGGCTTCTTTTCCTGGCCCTGCCTATGACCTTGGCTAAGTGACTTCGCCTCTCTCTGTGCCTCTTTCCCCCCAGCCTCGAAAACGGGAATCATGATTCTTACCTTCCTTTGTGAAAAGCACTATAAAGATGTTGTCATATAGAATGAGATGCAGCTATGAAATAAACCCAAGGTGGCACGGGTATCATTAAAAATCTTGACCTTGAATGCTAAGGGTAGGTCTATACTTACGCGTCCGGTCGGAGGCGTGCGATCGATGTTCTGGGTTCGATTTATCGCGTCTTGTCAAGACGCGATAAATCGAACCAGGAAGTGCTCCGTCGTCGACGCTGGTAATCCAGCTCGACGAACGGAGTAGGCGGAGTCGACGGGGGAGCCTGCGCGCCGCGTGTGGACCCCGGGTAAGTGCTTTTTCATTCGAACTAAGGTACTTCGACTTCAGCTACGTTATTCACGTAGCTGAAGTTGCGTACCTTAGTTCGACAGGGGGGAGTAGTGTAGACCTGGCCTAAGAGTATTTTAAATCCACTGCAGTATTTGCGATATTGCCTGTTCTTAGCAGAGATGAAATACTGTGATGTGGCAAGTGTCCAGTTTTAATGACTCCCATTGTAACTGATCAAAATGTACCTTTCATTGGCTTATGAAGGGCTTCTTCACTTTTTTTTAATTATAAAAAGAATGTTTTCTCTGAATAATTGCCAAGTACAGAGTAAACAACTGATGCTAACACACCTTCATGCTTTTTCCCCACATAGTGCCTCACGCATGGGAAGAGCTCCCTGTAAAAATCCACCTCATTATCCTCTTTGAAATCTCTCCTTAAAACTCTCCTTTGCTGCGATGCCTACAAAAAAAATGGACAATGGTTAAACTGCTGATGTGCCTAGACCATGGCTTGTCATATTGACCAATGTGGTCTTGTTTCCTTTCACTCCCCCAATCTCTCTGTTTTATCCATCTATTGTCTCTTGTCTTACACTTGGATTGTAAACTCTTTGGGGCACGGAGTACCTTATTGCTCTATATTTGTAGAGTACCTAGCATAATAGGATACTGGTCTATGACTGGTCTCCTAGGCAATGCCACAGTATACATAATAATTAAAAAGTTATTTTATTGCTGGTTAAAGGTATCAGATCAAAAGCTATGGAGCCTGAAGTATCTCTCACTTTATCCACTAAGAAAATACAGCACATTTCACTGTAATGCTTCAGTCCCCATCACCTCTAAGGGTACGTCTACACTACCCGCCGGATCGGCGGGTAGCGATCGATCTATAGGGGGGTTGATTTATCGTTCTAGTCTAGACGCGATAAATCGATCCCCGAGCGCTCTCCCGTCGACTCCGGAATTCCACCACCGCAAGAGGCTCAACCAGAATCGACGGTGGAGCGGGGGCAGTCGACCCCGCGCTGTGAAGACGCCGAGGTAAGTCGACCTAACATATGTCGACTTCAGCTACACTATTCCCATAGCTGAAGTTTCAGTGTAGTAGCTGTGTTAGTCTGTGTCAGCAAAACGAAAATAAGAAAGAAAAACTATAGCTGAAGTTGCGTATCTTAGGTCGATCCCTCCCCCCCAGTGTAGACCAGGGCTAAGAATGAAAGGGAATTTAGTTCCTACGGCCAATTCAGTCATCAATCTCTCTGCTGATGTCATCAACAGGAGTATGAATTAGGGACAACTGTGATGGTTACTTTATTAGGTGGGATAAAACTGAGACCAATGACCCATTTCCTGGATGGAAACTCCATTTTAGCTCAGCTAGTTATGCCATGTAAATACATGAATGTTTGCTGATTTTTAATGATGGTCTTTGTCCTGTCTCTGTCTTAGTTATTATTATGAAGGGGTGAGGAAAAAGCGTTTTGTGGTCCCAGACCAATTAAAAAGTTAAAGAAGAATCACACAACTGTCGTCTCAGCACCATGAACCCCTGCTGACAGCATGATTGCAAAATAGGTCATTCTCGAGGCTGCATGGGAATGTGCATGAAAAAAACCCTCTGTGTTATCAAGCAAATATCTGAAGACTGTGGTTGAGGGTGTTTTTCAGACTTTTAAAAGCATCACATCCTTAAGTACAAGCAAGCAGATGGCTGCAAGAAACTGCTCTGAGAACAGCAAGCTGTTAGGATTTGACAGATCATTTTGTTGTCTCGGCCTCTTGACACATTCATGTGTGTGTGGTTGGGGGCGGGTTATGGCATTCAGGGCAGTTGGGAGAGAAGTTGGAAGTGGCAAGAAACCTCTGTTCTTTGATTACCATATTTTGGGATTGTTCATCTTAAAGCGTTAATAGAGGTGGAAATGATCACTCACCACTGCTTGCAAAAGATCAGGAGGTAGATTCTGGTCCCCATTGCCCCTGGAGTAACTTTGCAGAACCTGAGCAAGACGAAGGTGATGCTAGTGGTTGAAGGTACACACCCACCGCTGGTTAATTCAGTTCATAGCTTAGGATTGTTCCTGGATTCCTCACTGATGCTAAGCAATCACATAGCACCATCCTTGAGTAACCCTTTTCCACCATCTTTGGTTGGCCTGGCTAGGAGACTCCATCTCATCCTGGTGAATGATGACTTGGCTTCAGTTATTCATGCATTCCTCAGTGCTTGGCTGGACTACAGCAACATGATATATGTGCATTTGAAGCTTCAGCGCTTAAGAAACTCCAGCTGGTACAGAGCACTGCAGTGCTGCTCCTCAGCAACAAAAGGCCCGGGCAAAGTTGAAGACAGTTTTGGAGGAAGTGCAAGAATCGTGTAGCAAGGAAAACTTTTTCCTCAGATCTCCCTTTTCCTAACCCCTCCATCAGGAAACTCCGGTGCCACCCCACCAAGATCGCCCACAAATCCCTCCTATCCAACTGAGGCTCCTGCTTTCACCCTTCCATTATCATCCTACCACCTCTCCCAGACACAGCACTGTGGGTGAGGTGGCTCTCCAGGGCACTGTATGTGATTGCACTGCTCACATGGCCTTAGACTTGGTTCTGGCTACGAGCAGCTCTTGAAGCTGTTAGCCGATGTATCTTGGGAGCCAGGCCTCGCTGGGCTCATGCCATTTAAAAGCTGGACATCTTCCTACTCTCCTTCAAAAACCCAACCTCTTCCTCTCTGTGTTTGTTGTGTCTAAGACTGTACTCTACTGCTCAAGCCCATGTCATCAGATTGCTAGCCCTCCAGGGCTGGGGCTTTGTTATTCCTTGGATAGATTCCTTAGTCACGTATCTAAAAAAAGTACTACCAGGAATGGTCCAAAACACTACCGCTGACAATTACAATTACTGCAACATATGGGACCGGTACTGTAGTAGTCTTTCATAAATGGTGCCAAGTATACTTACTGTAGTGCTATATAAATAAAAGCAGTAATGTAATTTAATTTATCATTTACCAACACTATCCAGAACTAGTGAAACCTGCATAGAGCTTACAGGAAACGCTGCCTATGTCATACTTAGTGAAATCATGGGCTTCCTCTGGGAAGACTGATGATTGTAAAAACAAATCTCCTAAATTTTCATTCTGGATTCTGCTGAGACCGCCAAACTGATTGAAATGTGTGTACACAGGCAACTGAAAAGCAGAGCATTTTGTTTCCCTCTTCAGTTTGACCAAATGACACAGTCACAGGGAACCAAGCAAACAAGCTGGGAGCAGTACAAAGAAAAGCCACCTTTTTACAATCCATGTATATATATATATATATATTGGTGGGGATTTCTTCTGTCTTATTAGCAAGCCTGAACTCATTTCTACAAGCCATTCATCTACAATAGCTTGTTGTTAATAATGTTGGCTTTATTAATAATGTTTTCTCATGCTGCTGGGAGGAGGCTACTACAAGGGACAAATCATGTGATTCATACTAGTCTTCCCGTATGCCGTTCCCATCTCACTCTACCAATGACAATCAAGGGATACCTGGATGTATCTTTGTTCTCCTGGCCTACATACTACATTCCACTGAGAGGAAGGATTCTCCAGAGGTTAGTGCACCTATCTGAGACTCTGGGAACCTGTGTGTGTTCTGGGCAATTTCTTGTGTGACCGTGGGCAAGCCTCTCTGGGCCTCAGTTTTCTCCTGTATACCTGGGATAATAGCACTACCCTACCCCATGGAGGTGTTGTGGGGATAAATGCATTAAAGATCATGAGGTGCTCAGATACTCCAGTAATGGGGGGGGGGGTCAGATAATCAACTCAGAGAGATAGATTGCACTGCATATTGGACCATTACTGCTGACTATTCCTTTGTTTTTACTATATTGCTTCATTATGGAGGAGCAAATAATTTTCTACCAGTAACCACTAGAAACATTATGGGAGAGGAAAGGAAAGAGAATGAGTGGTTTAACTCTCTTCGAAGAATCCTAGACAAGCCACAGTCAGTGACAGGATAGTAGACTAAATGTACCACTAATCTACTCTGGGGCAACAATTGTTCTGTTGCTATCTGCACCCAGTAAGCACAGTAGGGAGAAACCATCCTACATCTACCACAATCAATGGGTGACATGTATACTAATAGGTATATGTGCCATGGGTGTATATGGGCCACGGGTGTACCAAGACATCAGCCCTGGGAAACATATCTTTTACAATTTACGAGCAGAAACCAGGGTGCTAGCAAATAACAACTGTGAAATTTGATGGCTTTGTTTCAGCTGTGTAGATCGATATTAACAGCAATACTTATATTTCCAGGGCATACTCAGGCCAACAGAGATATTGATTATTTGGTATGTAGCAGTGCATTGATACTTGATAGCAAACTGAGTCACTGGAACAATAATATAATGCTGTTAACAAGCAATGCTACGTTTCAAGTTTCAACGGTTCAACTGCGCTATCCATTCCTTTATGCAAAACCGATCATCTGGAACATGACTAAAGAGAACTGACCTACCTCCCTCACAGGGTGATATCAGGATTCATGAGTTAATGTTTGTAAAGTACTTCGAGGATGAAAAGTGTTTTATAAATGCATAATTAATAATTATAATCGACACAAGTACATCGTGTCAGAAACATTATCACAGAGTAACAGATTTTAAGGCCAGAAGGATCATCTACATGGAGCCATGACCTGTTCAGGTCTCACAGTTATTAAAGTGTATTCTTATACAACAACAAACCAGGCCTGATCCTCAAGAACCCTCTGGCCACTTTGTCCTATTCCAGCAGCACCATCAGTCATAAACCTAGTAGATCCACCCTGTGCCAGGTCGTGGGAATGGGCTAACATTGGTGCTGCTATGGCTTCTCTACACATGAGGATTTCCTGTGAATCCTTCAGTGCTGTACAGTTGCTACAGAGGTTCCAACATCAACCCTTTTTTCAGACCCTGGCACAAGCGGAGTTGACAGGGCAAAGGGGATGTAGCCACGGCCCGGGTCAGCCACCTTTGCATCCCCCTTTCCTGACATCCTCCAAACATAGAATCATAGAATCTCAGGGTTGGAAGGGACCTCAGGAGGTCATCTAGTCCAACCCCCTGCTCAAAGCAGAACCAACCCCAATTAGATCATCCCAGCCAGGGCTTTGTCAAGCCTGACCTTAAAAACCTCTAAGGAAGGAGATTCCACCACCTCCCTAGGTAACCCATTCCAGTGCTTCACCACCCTACTAGTGAAAAAGTTTTTCCTAATATCCAACCTAAACCTCCCCCTCTGCAACTTGAGACCATTACGCCTTGTTCTGTCATCTTCTACCACTGAGAACAGTCTAGATCCATCCTCTTTGGAACCCCCTTTCAGGTAGTTGAAAGCAGCTATCAAATCCCCCCTCACTCTTCTCTTCTGCAGGCTAAACAATCCCAGTTCCCTCAGCCTCTCCTCATAAGTCATGTGCTCCAGTCCCCTAATCATTTTTGTTGCCCTCCGTTGGACTCTTTCCAATTTATCCACATCCTTCTTGTAGTGTGGGGCCCAAAACTGGACACAGTACTCCAAATGAGGCCTCACCAGTGCCGAATAGAGGGGAGTAATCACATCCCTCAATCTGCTGGAAATGCCCCTACTTATACAGCCCAAAATGCCGTTAGCCTTCTTGGCAACAAGGGCACACTGTTGACTCATATTCAGCTTTTCGTCCACTGTAACCCCTAGGTCCTTTTCTGCAGAACTGCTGCCCAGCCATTCGGTCCTAGTCTGTAGCAGTGCATGGGATTCTTCCGTCCTAAGTGCAGGACTCTGCACTTGTCCTTGTTGAACCTCATCAGATTTCTTTTGGCCCAATCCTCTAATTTGTCTAGGTCCCTCTGTATCCTGCCCCTACCCTCCAGCGTATCAACCACTCCTCCCAGTTTAGTGTCATCTGCAAACTTGCTAAGGGTGCAGTCCACACCATCCTCCAGATCGTTGATGAAGATATTGAACAAAACCGGCCCCAGCACCGACCCTTGGGGCACTCCACTTGATACCGGCTGCCAACTAGACAGGGAGCCATTCATCACTACCCGTTGAGCACGACCATCCAGCCAGTTTTCTATCCACCTTACCGTCCATTCATCCAGCCCATACTTCTTTAACTTGCTGGCAAGAACACTGTGGGAGACTGTATCAAAAGCTTTGCTAAAGTCAAGAAATAGCACGTCCACTGCTTTCCCCTCATCCACAGAGCCAGTTATTTCATCATAGAAGGCAATTAGGTTAGTCAGGCATGACTTGCCCTTGGTGAATCCATGCTGACTGTTCCTGATCACTTTCCCCTCCTTTAAGTGGTTCAGAATTGATTCCTTGAGGACCTGTTCCATGATTTTTCCAGGGACTGAGGTGAGACTGACTGGCCTGTAGTTCCCCGGATCTTCCTTCTTCCCTTTTTTAAAGATGGGCACTACATTAGCTTTTTTCCAGTCATCCGGGACCTCCCTCGATTGCCATGATTTGTCAAAGATAATGGCCAATGGCTAAGACAAAGCCCAAGATTGGGGCCGATGTTTGTAAGGATGCCCATGTGTAGCATGTTCAGCATTTTTTGCTGAGAAATGTAGTGGCAAAGTGGAAGAGGTTTTCACAGAAGTAGGGCTCTGAACAGGGTAACACCCAGACTCTTTTCACCATCAAACAGGATGCATGATGTCAAGTGAGAGACTGGAGATTATGGCTGTCTGAAATCTAAGAATAACTGCAAAGAACCAGATGCCGTAGCTTTATGAATTACAAAGGCATTATGCATAGGCAGCTGTACTTTATAAACAAACCACTATTATTTTTTTCCCCATACTGCAGTCTTCTGCACAGGATTTTACATTTCCAGCATCTGGGACATCCCGTTATAATCAAGAAGGTCATCTTGCTTTGTGTCCTGAGCCAGAATAGTTACCACATTCTCTTCTTGTGCTACGTTTCAGGAAACATGTGTCCCTGTCATCTGAGAACTTCTTATCTAGTGCTTTCTCAAAGCGGTGTGGCTTTTTCCTCAAGTCTCTCCTTTGAGCTATATGGGTGTGCACGCTGGTGGGTTCTTGAAACAATAAAAAGCACTGGGGTGGGGAATTTCGGACACAAGGCACGACAATGTGACATCAGCCCCTTGCAGAGATGGAATCTAGCCTACAGCCAAGTCTAAGGTGACCTTATACACACGTCACAGGGGTTCCAGCATTATAAGGCAGTTTGAAGTGAGTTATACCCCTGCATATTCTTCACCACATACACCACAAAGCATTCTCAGCGGAAAGCTTTCAAAGTTCAGCTTTAGAAGTTGTTACTCTTGAGCGCATTTCAGAGGCACTAGTTTCTCTGAACAGTTTTGCTTACGAAGCTCTGGAGAAGCCATCCACGGGCACTGCCTGCTTTGCACCTGGTCAGCCGTTTGCAAAGATGACCTGACTGGGAGAATCCTTGCACAGTGGACCACCTTCAGCAGAGCCAGGGCAGTTCCATAATAGAGACAAGGCAGCAGAGTTGTAAAGACTCCCAAGCAACCCATCCTTTGCTTTTCCCGGTTCTACCAGAAAAATGGCACACTTAGAAGGGAGCAAACTGAACTAAGCCCGTGTTTCTTTACTATTCCCATCCAAAATGCTCCACACCTACAGCAGTAACAGTTAAATGGAGCATGTGGGCTTGCTGTGTCTACCCTTCATCATGGTTCCCCAATCCGGGGACCTGAACTGGCAGGAGGATGGACTAGATGACTTAATATCAGGAGGTCATTTTCCATCTCTAAATGTCGTATGATCCTATGATCCAGTGCAAAGGCAGGAGGAGTGGGAAGCCCAGCAGGCATCTGATTGAAGAGGCTGGGTGAGATAACAGGACACAGTCTCCTGCTGTGCATTTCTTCCACCTCCATAACCTTCTCATTTTCAAAGTGTTTCTCAGGCTGCTGCAGCTATTGTTCTCTGGGCTGCCCAGTGCATCGATATCCCCACTCATGGTGCTAGGACCCCCTCTCTAGCCCCTTCAGGAAAACAGCCAGCTCACTCCAACTCTCCAGTACACAACATTTTACAAAACTCAACACTCCAGCACTGGACTGCACAATCAGGTCGAACACTCAATAATCAGTGATGGACTGCACACGCTTATCCCAAGTGCACGTGACAGCATCAGCAGTGGACTTCACAAACTTAGGCTGTGCACGTCCACACCAACAGCGGACCAAGCAACCAGATTTACAATGCAGTGTCAGCAAAGATGCTACCAAAGATTAGGCTTTGGTGAAACCACCTCAGTAAGATGGTACATACAGACTGGGGAAGGGTCTACAAGGGAAGGGCGGGAATATTCATTTGCTTAAGTTAAGGTTAAAACAAAATACTGGTGAATACAAAGAATAATCACACTAGTGTACACGATGTTGGTGACCAAGATCATTTCAGAAGCCTTTGTCATTCCTAATTGCTCTGATTCTATGCTATGGTAATATTGTGGGAGGGGGAGGGGGGACACTTTTGTGATGTACCATCCATAGATTTCTTTCTTAGCTTTTATATTTATTTTCTGAGATGCTGCTGTCATTTAATATTTACACTGCAGTAGCACCCAAAGCTGATGTGCAGAGCTAAAGACATGATTGTGTAGCATTAGAGTTTGACACTCTAATCTACAGTGTTCAGATGCATTAAGCAAACTCAAATGGGTTTGGGTTGCCTGAACCCATATTCCCCATACCCTCCCCGGAATCATTCTTCCAACCCTATTGATTAGACAGCTTATTATGCCAAAGAAACAGCTATATCATGATTGATATTAATAAGAAGCATCCCCTGAAGAAGAGGCTATTTCTGTCTCTCTTTCAATCTCATATAATCTGTCCCCTAAATTGGCTCAAGATCTCAACTGATCAGAAGGTCGTAAGATGCTACTGTTAAGTGCCTTTCAGTAGAGGGCTCTGTGCTCAACCACTGGCATTTTCACACCTTAGAATAGTCAAGGGTTAGGAAAATATATGCCATAAAGTCTTAGAATCTATTTGTACATTAGATGACATCTCTGGTATATGACATTTATCTTCATTCAGGGGGTGACACCTGTTAAATAACTCTCGTTCTCAGTGCATTTAAATAAAGCAAAGGCAAATCATATCCCTACACAGAATAAATCTAATCCACAGTTGTGAAGAACACTAGAAATTCTGGCCTCCTCCCTTCATCTCTTTTAGAAAACCTAACTTAAGGCTAGACACTGACCATCCTCGGCTACTATGGAAATCAATGGGAGATGAGGATATTCAGCACCTCACAAGTTCCTGCCCATAACACAAGACAGATCGAAAGACTTCAGACGTTGCTTGTCCAGACAATGATGAACGATTGAGTTATGAGATCTGTTTAAAAGTTAGTAAGGGGTGTGGAAACCCTGGGGAAAAGGGAATTATTTAGGGTGTAACTACCAGTAGTGGGATGAAAATGGACAAAGAAAAATGTGGCTGAATTTTCCAAAAGGGAGATTTACTAAACTATGGAATGTGTCTCCAGTGGGGAGTGGGAGAAGTCCCATGGCTGGATCATTTACAACTGCATAGTGCTGGATAAAACAATGGCGATTTCATTGTAGCAAATAATCCCACGCTGCTCAAGCCTGATGATGATTTAACGGGCCTCTACTGTACCTCTTTCCTATGATTTATTGATTTGTCCAACGCTGCACTTCCCATCACCTCTGGTCATTCAAGTGGTTGTCACAAGCTAATTAAAATAATCATCATCACTCTTTGCACTGTATGCCCTTCCCTCTTCAGAAAGAAGCACATACACCAGGACAAACAGATGTGTCATCCCTTTATCCAGGACTGGCAACAATTTTGATGTTCTTGACACTTTCAAAGCTGGGAGCCATCAACAATTAGCAGAGAAATCAGAACGATTCCCCCTAAGAAGCAGCACTGGTAACAGGCTTCAGGAAAAATCCTCCTAAATGCAAGTGATAAGCATAGACTGTGCGAAGGCTGACAGGTCCGATTATAGTTATCGCTACGAGGGGGCTAGAACTCACCTCCCTTCTGAAAAACAATGACAGTGGAAGGGAATGTGCAAGTGAATGATCATAAACAACATCAGAGTGTGTGGAACGGATTTTCACTGGGAAACAAAAGAAGTACCCAATTTGGGAAAACACTTCAGCATTCAAGGCAGCACTTAACCAAACACATAAGTCCCATTGACTTCAAGAGTGATATGGCTCGGAGTAATGGGATCAAGTTAGGCAATTCAATGGGATTTAAGCATATGCTTAAGTACTATCCTCAATAAGGATGCTTTCCTGAATCAAGACCGGAGAAAAGATATCAATATACATTTTCGGTCCACAAAATATAATAATTGGAGAAGGTCTGTGGTCAGCTCAGATCTGCAACTCAGAAGCTTCTCACCAAGATGGTCCTGACCCCAAACCCCCAGATCTGAACAATCACAAACATAACAGCTCAGGCCTATCTCTAGTTTATCCATGATTGGAATCTCATGAAACTAGGTCTCTTAATAAGATTTTCAGGCCTCCCAGATTTTCCCCAGGTCACAATTACCAGAGATCACCCTTTCTAATCATCTTACTCACGTTCTTATACCAAACTCATCACAACGTTATCCAAATGTCTCTGTACGTTGGCATTTCCATTCCCATCCGAAACCAGGAAGTAGAGATTCATGCAAGCAGGAATATGATTAGCACTGCCCTGAATTGCTCTTTTTAAACAAGAAACCAAAGATGTGTGTGTCAAGTGGGATTGCTCTACATTGGTGGGGAAGATGAGGGATTTAGAGCAGAGGAGGGTTCTGGGAGCTTAAATTGCATTATCTCTTAATGGAGCCTATGAAAAGAAGTTGCATAAAGAGACATAAGCAAAGTTGTTCGACAACTGGCCCATACAAGGCCCTTTCTTTCTACAGGATCACGGTGTCAATGAATGTGTAACATACATACATACAGGTTTCAGAGTGGCAGCCGTGTTAGTCTGTATCAGCAAAAACAACAAGGAGTCCTTGTGGCACCTTAGAGACTAACAAATGTATTTGGGCATAGGTTTTCATGGGCTAGAACCCACTTCATCAGATGCATGGAGTGGAAAATACAGGAGCAGGTATAAATACATGAAAAGATGGGAGTTGCCTTACCAAGTGTGAGGTCAGTCTAACGAGACAATTCAATTAACAGTAGGATACCAAGGGAGGAAAAATAACTTTTGAAGTGGTAATGAGTGTGACCCATTTCAAACAGTTGACAAGAAGGTGTGAGTAACAGTAGGGGGAAATTAGTACGGGGGAAATTAAGTTTAGGTTTTGTAATGACCCAACCACTCCCAGTCTTTATTTTGGCCTAATGTGATGGTGTCCAGTTTGCAAATTAATTCCAGTTCTGCAGTTTCATATTGGAGTCTGTTTCTGACATTTTTTTGTTGAAGAATTGCCACTTTTAGGTATGTTATTGAGTGACCAGGGAGATTGAAGTGTTCTCCTACTGGTTTTTTAATGTTATAATTCCTGATGTCAGATTTGTGTCCATTTATTCTTTTGTGTAGAGACTGTCTGGTTTGGCAAATGTACATGGCCAATGTGATATGTGACATCATGTGCCAGCAATGCCCCTCTGCCATGTTGGACTGCCATGTTAGACTGACCTCACACTTGGTAAGGCAACTCCCATCTTTTCATGTATTTATACCTGCTCCTGTATTTTCCACACCATGCATCTGATGAAGTGGGTTCTAGCCCACGAAAACTTATGCCCAAATAAATATGTTAGTCTCTAAGGTGCCACAAGGACTTCTCGTTGTTTTTACATACATACATACATACATAGATAATATGAATCCAATAGAGACTGTTCTAAAAAACAAAAATCTCAGTTGCATGCACTGAAAAGAAGCCTGTTTAGCGGGATACCTTTGGAATCCAACTCGGCAGGATTTTCCCACCTCATGAGACTTTTTGAGATTTCATTAAAAAAATCCCATTCCGAATTGGGACAAAGTCAAAATGTCAAAAAAAAAAAATTGCAAACAAAAAATTTGGATCAAAAATAAATCTAGATCAGGTAAATCAAAACATGTTGTTTAGATAATTATGAAATATTTCATTTTGTTTTCAAATGTTGGTTTTTGTTTTTTTTTACCATTTTAACCTAAAATTAAGGAAGTAACAATTTAAACATACTTACTTTCAAAACAAAAGTTTGTTTTGATGGAAAACATAACTTTTTCATTTCAAAGATTTCAAAATGCGGCATTTCAACAATTTTCTGAACTACTGTTAAAAAAAAATTAAACGTGGGAAATTTATTGAAACCAGTCCTTTCCTGCAAACAGTTTCACTTTCCGTGAAATCGGCATTTTTCACCAAAAACACTGAGGAAAAATTCCCAACCCACTCTACTTTAGACCCTTTTGCTTAGCTGGAGACATCCTGACTTGTTATATGCAGTCCAAACTGTGCCTCTAATGATTGACCATAGGATTACAATAATAGATTTGCAGGGGAGAGAAAAAGGATGGACTCCTGAAGAGGTATAATTCCCATTTCTTACCTTATTTATAGGTTTAGTCACTAGATTCTGTGTGAGAAATTCAGACAGTCTCTTCCCAAATTCTCCTTCTAACTCCCTGGTATTTTCCAGAGCATTTAAATTAACACAGTTGCAAAATGGTCATAGGCACATGCAGCTTTGTGCTGCCTTTTTCTGTTTCATTTGCTCTTCTCTCTAGCCACCATTTCCCATCAGCAGGGCTCTCACCAGCTACTGTACCCTTCAAATTTTGGGCGTGATGTGTCCCTCAGAAACATCCACCTGGGGTCCTTTTATTTTTGGAAGTATCCATAAGCTTCTGCTCAGTTCCTGTGGCTAGGAGTTTCTTTTCCGAAGCACCATGGAAAGGCATAGCGGCAAACAACGAGTTGTCATGGTCTCCCCTCGGCAGTCACGTTGGCTGTTCGGCGCCACAAAGGTCTATAGGTGCCAGACAGCAAGGAGTTTCTGTCACGGATTCCTGTGGCAACCACTTTCGGAAAGGCGTGAGGTGAGGAGGAAGATGTTGCGCGATGCCAAGCGGTCTGTTTTGTTTAAGAGTTAAAGCAGGGATCCTTGTAGCCAAGGATTACAACATTGCCAAACCATTTAAAAAAGGATAAGTGGCAGGGATTCAACATTGAGACCGCGGCAAACCCACTGTCCCCTTTGCTTCATCACCTCAAGAAAGAAGACAGTCTCTTTCTCGCTCTTGTTCCTTCTCTGTTTTTCAAGCCTTCCACTCACCAGGGTGAAATATTTTACATTGTCACCTGTGGTAACACAGATCACAGAATGTTTTCTTTTCCTTGCTTTTTGCTGGCTTTGCCTAAGGCGTCCTTTTAAGCAGAAGCCTGTGAAAGATAATAGGTGGCCCTATTCTCCATAACTGGAATCAGCAACAAATCAACCATCTGCCACTACAGGGGGCTGAGATTAACCCAGCCACTGGACCGTGACTGCAAAGCATTTGCACATTTAGATTACAGAAATTTGAATCTACCAATCCAAAAAAAAAAGGGGGGGGGAGGGGGAAGATAACCCTCCAAGACTCTTATGGGTTAACCCTTCCAGAGACAGGTCACGTCACCACAGCTCCAAACGTGTGGCATTTCTCATTACAAAAGAACTAAACAGGAGACCGGAATGAAGGAAGCAAGATGAATTTCATTAATTATCGTGTGTCAGGGAAATATGCTGAGAGCTGCCCATTCAGTACAAGGATGTGCAGAGCAAAGGTAAGCAGAGATGCCAGAGACAGCAACTGTACTGCAGGGCTACATAATTATGGACAAGCTGCCCAAATGGCTCGCTTGCCCAGCCCACCAACTGCAGAAGAAACTTTTTTTTCCCGTGGATGATTGGATCTTTTCAATGACTGGAACCAAAGTGCTGTACTCTGTGCATTACAGAATATATTAAAAGGAACAAAAAAACAAGACAAGATTTTTAGTTTGTAATATTACAGCTCTGGGCAAGTCATGAAACCGCTCCATGCCTCGGTTTACCCTTCTGTATAATGCACAGCGTAATACTAACTTCACGTGACCCACAGGGACGTTGCAACTCTTTAATATGTGCAGGTCCCCTTCAGAGCCTTGCTATACAAAGTGTAAAGTTGTATTTTTTGGTCCAAGGAAATGTGGGGCCATTTAAAATGCCCCAAAATAGAGGTGGTGGTGTGAGAGAAAGGGAAGGATGTGTAGGCTGTGCAAGATTCTGCCTTGCTCTGTGCAGGTGCATGAAGGAAAGAGAGAATCTGCAAAGGACCCCCACATGCTTTGAGCCCTCGTGCAGGATTTGGAAACTATCCGACTCCTGGCATACAGGGCATAAGGCTGTTCCAAGTTGGCACTAAAGAGGACAGAAAGCGGAGGGGTAAGAGAGGTGGTTCCACAAAGAGGAACATGCGCAGCAGCCATTCTACAGCACTCCCCCACGGCTTCCCAGAGAAGGCTTCTGGGAGATTAAGCGGGAGCCTCCACCCTGCCCTTTAGCAGTAGCGCAGCCAGGTCCGGAGCGCAGGGGGAGCGGCACTATAAAAGGCACCTCCCCCTGTACTCAACCGGCAGCGCTCCGGGTCTTCGGCGGCACTTCGGCGGCTCACTCCGGGTCTTTGGTGGTACCCGCCGCCAAAATGCCGCCGAAGACCCGGAGCGCCGCCGGGTGAGTGCGAGAAGCGGCGCTTAAAAAGAAGCGGCGCCTTTTTTTAGTGCTGCTAAAAAAAGGCGCCGCTTCTGCTCAAGGGGGAGCGGCCACTCCTCCTGCTCCCCCCCCGGCTACGCTACTGCCCCTTAGTGAGGACTGGCACTGAACATCACAACTGGGCCCCTCAGTTCCAGGAACGAAACTGCTAGATTGTGAAGCAAACAAAAAATGACTTTTCTGCCACGTCTGGTAAGAAAGGATGGGTTTTGGTGGGGGGATATGGGAACATGTGGGCAGAATCAAACTACTTGGCCCGTCGTATTGCTGGCATTCTGAGTACTCTTCTGGTCATGTGGTCAGGGATGAGGCATGTGAGACAATGGAGCTAGGGCAGCACCATCCAGGGGTACTATATGCCCTTCTATATCAAAATATTTCCATGAGGCTTTGTAAGAGGTGAGTAGTGCTCCCAGAATAAAACAAATCAAACCCAGTCCCAACCCTCCATGAGAACTGAAGAATTTTGGACGCAGGGTGTGATGTGTGGAACTGTAAAAAGGTGGTCAGGTTTCAGGATGGACTTAGTTTAATGTGGCACCAAGAGCTCAGGAATGCAAACTGGACCAGACTACTAGCTTACCATCTCTAGGGTCCCACCATACAACAGTGGCCTCTCAGATTCTCAGTTAAGATCTTCTCCCTACAACTCTGTCTGCCTACTGCATCACCTATTGCTTACAGACCCCGATCTGGAACTGTGTCCCAAGCCAAAGCCATACTTTGCTTGTTTCCCCCTTAACTCGATGTATGGCCATACTCAAACTCCAGATCAAAACCTCAGGATGATCCAGATGTGGCTAGCATCCTTTCATTCAGCTTTGAATGTCACGCCTTTCAGAGGCATCTGTGCCATTCACAACCTTAAAAACGACAACCCAAAAATCACCAGGTTGGCATCATTCTCGTTCGTTTGTCCCTCCATAAAAGGGAGGGAAATTTTAAAAAAACCAAAACCCCTAAAACTCAGTTGAATGATTTTTCAGACCAAAAAAAAAAAAAAAAAAGGAATAAAAAAACAATCTACACCAGCTCCTGAGAATTGACCAGCCCCTGTGTGTTACTGTCAGTTTCATCCTGGAGTGATTTTTTGTTTTTGTTTTTTTTTACAGTCAGGCTTTAAAAGAAAGGAATTTTTCAGGAGAAACACTGACGCCACATTAACCAGACGCTCAGTCGTGGACAGCGTAAGTAAAACACACTGCCTGTAAGTTGACTCGTCCCCTAGCAAATGAGAAGTGAAGGGGAACACTGATGCAGGCAACGCTACACCTTGCAGAGACGGCTGTGTCCTACAAGTAACCTTGCATCATGATACAGAGCGGGGAAAGTAGCCTTATGGGAACCGGAGGGGGGCGGGGGAGGAGGAGGAGTGGCAATAGGAAAACAATCAGAAAACTCCCAGAGAATCAAGCTTTCTTCTCCCCTAGAGAAAAGAAAAACGAGGCTGACAGATTTGCAGACAGGTGAGGATCAAGGAACAATTCCCCCCTTCACCGCAGAAAGTCTCTTTTTACCTATTTCCAATCCTTTTATAAACAATCTTTATAACACACACGATCCAGCCTTGGAACCAGCTAGCAGCTCCGTGTTTCTGTCAGTCATTCCGATATTATGACCAGCCACCCTGGATATTACTGCAGTGGGCATATAGGGGCTAGAATCATTAGGCAGAGAAAAGGCAAAGCAAAGGGAAAAAAGAAACCTCAGCCGACTTCACCCCCGGGGGAGATCAAGCTTTGAAATAAGCTTTAGCTGTGTAAAATATAAGTTGGGGTGGGTGGGTGGGCAAGGGGGAGGGAAATTAAAGGAGTCGGGATGATCTTCGGATTTCAATCTGCCTATAAAGTTCATGAAAAGGATCCAGGCTCTTTCCCAGAATCTCTCCATATCTAAGGGAGGGGAAAGGAGGCGGCGAATTACATTTAAAAGGCAAAGGAAAAGCAGGAGTGGAGAGGAAATTCTTTAATCTGGCTTGTGAACCCCAGCAGTACTCGCGGCCCCACGTCCATAGCCATTCTCATTCCTGGCACGTTTCACTGCTCTCCAGAACAGGCCTGATTCAAAATATGAGTGCGGCACAGAATTCCATTTTCGAGTCGCTGCAGCTCCTTCTTGGCACAGGTTCAGCTTTTTGTCTTTTCTTCTCCTCCAAGCACCGAGCAGAGGGAGGAGGGGGGGAAAAATCTCTCTCTTTGCTTCAATACCATGGACGTGATCCTTGTCTTCCTCCTCACACACATCCTCCCCCGCCCCCCGGTTTCCCCCCAACTACCAACAAAAACCACACAGCAAGCATAAATCTATTCCCACCTCCACAGCAGCCAGTTGAGAGCCTCTTTTCCATCGCTCTATCTTTTCAACCATCTTTTGTACTCCTCTAAATTTTTCCAGCCAAGCGTTACCTTCTACTCCCCCACGCTTCAAAAAAAAAACAACAACCCAAAACCCCAACCCTTCCACCTTCTCCCCTCTCAGCTCAAACAAAAAGCGTGCCACGCTTGCCAATGCCCTGGCATCTCCACCCACAGAGGGTAACTGCTGCTTCTGCGTAATTCCACAATACCACCGGCAGATCAAATTCAGCTCACATATGTGCCAGCGAATGCGGCGTGTGCATGTGAACTGCGGCGAACACGGATGTGCCAAAGTGCTGGTGTGCGCATAGATGTGTCAACACACACACACACACACACACACACACACACACACACACACACACACACACACACACACACACACACAGTGACAGGACCTATTCTATTGCATTCCCATATGATTTCTTTAAACAAGGGCTTCCCATGACGCCCGCGCTTGGCAACTGAAATTCCCTTTCATGCCTGCAGGTCGAGCCCCCCCCCCCCCCCAAAAAAAAAGGAACAAAAACAAACCTCCACCCCTCCAAAATTAAACAAAGATGGCACAGAGAGCTTCATCCAACTTCTCCTCAGTCTCGTCTGCTGCAACTGGCAACCAGCCGCCGATAGAAGCCTGGCACCAGTTCTTTTCTTTTATTTCCCTCCCCTTTTTTCTATTTTTTTGTTTTTTTGCCTCTTACCTTGTCCACAGGAGGGGGCCCCTCCCAAACCCGCCCCCCCCAATCCAAAGCAGCACGTGTGGAAACTGCAGAACCTCTGGCAAAGGGAGCAAAGCATGATGTAACAGTCAACGGACCAAGAGGAAAACCAGCACCACCACATACAGACACACAACATACGCACGCTCTCCCCTCGCAGAGAGAGAGAGAGAGAGATGCACAGAAAGCAGACAGTGTTACCCTTGTGCGCATGCCAAGAGATGAACCCTTCAGCCCCTATAATGAGGGAGGGAGGAAAGGGTGTGTGTGAAGGGGGTGGGAGGGTGGGGAGAGAAAAGGCTGAGGAGGAATGTGGATTCACCACATGAAAGGGCCCAAGAGATCCAACTTTCAGTGAGCGACATGACTCCCATTAAACCACCGATTGAAATGCTGAAGTTTGAATGAAGGAGATGAAACGGAGCTAAAACGCTCTTCCTGTCGCTAGGAGGAAATATAGATTGACAGAAATGATGCCAGGGAGTGGCGAGAGGGCAAACCCACCTGGGATTCCAGAACCATGAACGTTTCAGAGATGCAAACCCAGCTGAAAAATCAAGGTGGCTGAAGGAACGCCAGGCTGGGCTGGTGGCGTAGGGCAGTGCAAGTTGGGTGCAGAATAATAGGGTATTTACAAATCTACGGGTGTTGGGTATCCACGGGCATTCTGCTTTCGTTTGCACCAGTGCAAAGAGGAGCAACTCCCCTCGGCCATCAACCAAGTTGAGGGGTGTAAAACTGATATGAATGAGATCTGTACCAGGCCAGCTGAATCCGCTCCTAACAGCGGAGAGTCCCCTGAGTGAACATGTGAGCTCAAGAGAGCAAGTCAGCTTTTTAAAGAGCTTAGCTGCTGCCTGAAAGTGTCCTAGAGCAGAAGCAGGAAAGGTTAGGGAAAGACAGACACACAGTGTGCTCTGGGTGGTACAGACAAAACATCAGTGTCCTGAAGCAGCTGCCTAATATGTATCTTGGCAAAATCTTGTCTGGGCTGCATGAAGCAGAATTACGGGTTGGGATCATAAAGCTGTCAGTGGACAGAATCCTGCTTCCCTGTTCACTTTGGCCCAACTGTATAATGCAATAGGAAACTGGAGCGCAGGATGACACCCTGTTTCATGTCTGCCAGAAGCCACATGTAGGAGTTGATCTCTCATTCGTTGCCAGCAGTTGTGCCTGCCAGCTGTTAGCCAGACACCGAAGAGGATTTAAAATAAGATGACTCCCACAGTGATTGGACTCACTAAGAGGAGATGTGTGGATCTTGCAAATCAAGCCTTGAACCCGGGGCCTTGTGGTGCAGAGGCAGCAGCCCTGCAAAGTGAGCCAAAAGGGATCCTCCACTGTCTAGCTCATGAGGCGTCCTGTTAACCTTGTCTCAGCTGGAAACTGAGCGGCCTGCATATTTTACTCCTTGTGCTCTCTCCAAGGTGACCCATGCTGGGAGGCGCTGTCGATGCTAGAAGTTCATCATTAGGCAGGAGCGATAGGCAAGTGCGGTGACAGAACTTGCATATTTTACTTCTGAGCCTGATCATTTTCTGAGCCACCTTGCACAAGAATATCATCCAGCGCTGATAACAGTCAGCCCCATGGTACTTTGCTTCCACCACACGGCCCTAAAGACTCTCCGATTAACCATCACACGTGTGAAGAAACCAGTAGGCCCTTCTTCTCTCTGATGATTTAATTGCCTCTTCTTCAATAGATGGCCTGGCCCACCTTTTGCCCATCCTGTATCATCTGGCAAAGCAGACTATTTCCCTCCCAGTATGTCTACTGCTCACCAAGACCTGGAAAGCCGGTCATGGGTCCCTGCCCAGAACTGGCTCCTGCCCCTATGTTAACTGCATTTCAGTGAAGTGATTCCTGGATAGAAGGTGCTTTCAGAACCTTCAGGTTGAAAGGAACTATAAATAAAAGATATTACAGACTAACAAGTTCTCAGCTGCAAGCTGCAGTGGGGAAGAATATTTTAGCATCCTCTTTCTAAGTACATTAACTCTCAGCAGAAACAGCCAGTGAACTCCACAGCTCTTGCAGTTTCACATAGCATGTTAAGTCCACCTTCTTACTCCTCACTTCACTAACTGCGAAATCCCGGCCCTCACAGTTTCCATATCCCGTGTTATTGGCAGTGCATGTAGCATCTAAACATCATGCTCTGGTAAGGCTGCGTCCATCAGCGTGACTAAGCAGCGATCTTTTGCAGGGAGAAATTTGGTCCTTTTACCAGGGCAAACTGAAGCTCACTAGATCAGTGCCTAAGAGTTCACTGGGGAGTTTCCGAGGCTTCCTTTTCCCAGAGCGAGCGAGCACTTTGTATTAATCGGGTTCGCTTTAGTGCAGTGACCCAGCTCTGCGCTCTGCTGTTGAAAGTTCAGGTCCCAGCTGCAGGCCAAACTCTTGCTGACACGGTGTTGATTTTCTTTTGCCAAGGCCACGAGGGTGGGAGGTTTCTTTTTTTCCAGTTGAAAGAAAAAGGAGCCCCATAAACCAGAGACAATTTGGTGGGGAGAAGTGGGGATTAGAATGATCTTGCTGATAGGTTCCAATCCAGAAATGCAAGAACTGCAGGCAGTAGACAACTAAGGTGGGTGGCAGATTGTTGTTTGTTGACATTTTCCTGCCAATGAAATAGACTTGCCAAGTGGTCTTGGAGAACTAAAAGGAGTGCATCTCTCTTTCAGATACCTCAGAGGACTTGTGTGTGTGTGCATAAGAACCTAGGGAGAAAGGCACACAAGGAAATTACTGTTAGTGATGGGGGAACTACAAAAGGTTCAGTGGTTTGTTTTGGATAGGATGCCTCTCCAGAGAAATGCTTATCTAAAACTCAGTCTTCGGAACTGGGCTGGAAATATTTTAAGACCTGCTTTCTTGCATGATTTCCAGTATCTTTAGCTACTGCTCATGCCAAAAACACCACAAGGCCAGGTTTTCTTACAGTGTTTTGGCTCTACTACTTCTGGGCCCAGCTGCAACCAACAATTGCAAGGGCTTTGGCTTAAGGTTTGAGAATATGCTTATTTGATCCCCAGCACTGACCACTGCACACCTGCAAAAAAAGAGGGAAATCTTAACCAGAAAAACAGGGGGAACCCGCTAAAAATGTGCGTTAAAATAAGCAGGCCTGCAAATCAGATGAATCAAAGCCTTCAAGCCCTTTTCCTTAACTGGGATACGTACTTATGAGCTGGCTGTTATTAGCAAATATAACATGCAAGCTTATAGAGCCCCTACTTCAAATTAGCCCTGGGTGTTTATCACCCGGCAGAAGATATACAGTCAATAAACCAAATAAGTGCTTTGAAGAGAAATTGTTTCTTTGAAACTGATCAGATCTCCAGTGGCCACCATTCTGGTGGGTGAGAGAGAGAGAGAGAGAGAGAGAGAGAGAAACTTCAACCAAAATTGGCCTGTGTTCTTCTATCAGAATTTCACTGAGACGGAATAGCCTGAAGATGCTCCCATGTGATGAGTGTTATATGTCTCCAGTTTGTCTGTAAGCCTCGCTGGCGCATCCAGGTACTGGACTCTGGGGGTCTGATTCTGACTTCACACTAGATTTACATCAGTGTAGCCTGACTGGGGGTACCCGGATCGGCGGGTAGTGATCGATCTTTCGGGGATCGATTGTTCACGTCTAGTGTAGACCCAATAAATCGATCCCCGATTGCTCTGCTGTCAACTCTGGTAATCCACCGCGGCAAGAGGCGGAAGCAGAGTCGACAGGGGAGCGGTCGCAGTCAACCCTGCGGCGTCCTTACGGCGCGGTAAGACGATTGAGGTGCGTCGACTTCGGCTACGTTATTCACGTAGCTGAAGTTGCGTACCTTACATCGATCCCCACAGTGTAGATCAGGGCTAAGAATCACAGGAGTTACTCCTGATTTACACCTCTTTGAAATCAGACTCTTGCCTGGGTTACTTTAAGGATGTCTGAAGCCTGCAGCAAAGGCCATGCCTCCAAGCCTTTATAAAACAAAGGGTCTTAATTGGCTTCTCCAACCACACATTGCACAAGCTGCACTGGAGCAAGAGTAATTGCGTTCTAAAGGCTTTTGTTGCACATACCGGAGAGAAACGGATGCTCTTTATTGATACGGAAATGCCTAAGAGGTGTTCTCCCCTGTCTGTGCCACTTAATTTCTTTCTCCCTCTGTTACTATTTATTAGTCAGCTGCGGTACTGAGCTCAGCAAAGTGGTTTGGGAAAAAGGAGTCAGGTCCTTAGCCGGTGTAGATCAGTGAAGCTCCACTTGAGTTAATGAGGATCTGGCCTGCAGATGATATGAAAGACACTAAAAAAGCCAAGGCTGCAGTCCTGAAAACATCATCTGGATGTGGTCAGCGATACTGACAGGAGTCATCCCATTCAAGCTGATGGTCTTATTTGTGTGCTTAAAATTAAGCACGTGCTTAAATGTTTGCGGGATTTGGTGCTACAGCTGTATGCGACCTGATGCTTCTCTTACACTGGTGTACATCAGTAGAACTCCATTGCACACTGGGTGCTGAGGTTGTTGGGTTTTTTTTAATCTGGCCCTAAACACCACCATCACCCGAAACATCTGAAAACCCGGCTGTTATTTAGCTGCCTTAGTGGGAGCAGAGCGGTTTTGAAAATCCAGCCTGATTGTGGGTGAAGAGTATGTGAAAATTTTGCCTTGTGCTCTTTTGAAAATCTGGCCCAGTCAATCCAGTTATTACACATTCTCTGGCTATGACTAGCATATGGAGCAATATTTCCAGGCAGGAAATGTTGAAGAGGGATTGGGGCTCCATTCATTTGTGCTATTTGCCATTCTCCTGAGATCATATTCTACAACTACAGTTTAGCTTTAGCTAAACACTTCACAGGTGCACAGTTTATATGCCAAAATGGACTGTAAATCGGTCCAGGGGAGGAAAGGTTGTAATACTGCTTGTTTATAGAAGCAGCCATTGAAAAAGAATGTCAGCCCTGTTCATTTTACAGGTCTGATATATCCTTGCTCACACAGCACCTGAGGGATTGGGTCCAGATTCCGAAACCTAAGGAGCAATTAGTGGTTCGCCAGAGATTATGCCGGGGATGAACTCGTTTCTGATCTCCATTATTGGTTTTCACAAAGAGGAATTCTCATACCCCTTTGGACAGATGGCCGGGCCTATTACTTCTTCCGTTAGACTTCCCATTGAGGCTGAAAGCAAATCCACATTCAAGCTGAAGGTAAACAACCTTCCAATTCAAAAGGCATTAATTCTAGCTGCCAAAGCAGTTGGTGTGTACCATTGCAGATGTCAAATAGTTTCCCACCACACCGAGCCTCGCCACATAACTAAGTTACACATTGTAAACTTCCACTCCAACCCCGACAACTTATCCTATGTGAAAGTCTCTCTCCCGGGTCGAGTGTTAAGGCCAGATCCTCCTCTGGTGTAAATCAGTGCAGCTATGCTGACTTGAATAGAGCTTTGCCAATTTATACCACCTGAGTATCTGGCCCTGAGATGTCTGATGGAAACTACAAACATTTCCTTCCTTAGCTTTAAGACTTTAAAGTGATTTTTTCTTAATTTAAGATCAGAGAGATTTTTATCTCGAAGGACTTTGATATTTCGTTGGGGCCTCAAATTCAGATTTTGTAAAAGCATATATAAAGGTCGGGGGGGGGGGGTGATGTTACACTGTGTAATAGAAACACACATGATTTCCTGATGTCCCTTAAAATGTCAAGGAAAACAGGACTGGAAACTCAAGCACAATATCATTGTAGCAGTGCTGGGGAATCGGAAAGTGGAAAGGATTAAATAAATCAGTCTGTCTTTCACGGTCATAACTGAATGATTATTTTCTTTTTTTTAAAAAACCCAAAACATACATTTTTTAAAGACGTACTTTTATAACAGTGCTCCGAGAGGTAATAATCTAGTGTGCTATCCAGTGATAAAGGCCTTGCTTCTCTCTCGGGCTAATCAGAAGACACACCCATTTCAGTCAATGGTGTAAATCAGGAGTAACTCCATTCAAGGCACTGGGGATACAATGGTTTGAAATCAGTGTGAATCGCAGCAATTATTTCTAATATACAAGGCCTGATTCTCAGATACCCAACACCAAGTAGGGTGTAATCATTCACATCCATGCAGTCATGTAGTCATTTACACCCATGGGGGTAAAATATTACCTCCAATGGAAGTGACTGGAGAATTCTGATACAAGGGTGAAAGGCAGTGGAGTATCAGGCTCTTAAACTATTTAGCTTGAAAGAGGCAGATTTGGCCTCAAATGGAGAATGTGGCGCAAACCTCCTATTTGCTTCAGTTGTCCCAATTTCTGCATAAGATGCAATTAGTGATACTTTGCCTATCCACAGAGTCTTCCACCTAAGGGTCTTGATACATTTCGCAAACATTAATGAATTAAGCCTCATTGCACCCTCTGCGAGACAGATGCTACTATCTCAGTTTTACGAATGGGAAAATGAAGCACAGGGAGGCTAAATGGCTTGTATAAGGTGACACCGAAGTGAGTGGCAGTGCTGGAAAATAGATTCCAGATCTCCTTAATCCCAGCTTTGTGATTTAACCAACTAGCCTGTGCTTCCACTCCTGTTAAAATCACGTTTGCTATTACTGATGTGAATCTCACATGTGTCAAAGGTTTAGCCTGGTCAAGACATGTATCCAGCATGATCCTAAACTAACCATTCTCATAGCATTTCCAGACAGGTCAGAAACAGAGAGGGTGAATTTCAGCCCATACACAGAACTTGCACTTAAGTCCCATTTAAGCCCTGTTGAGGCTTAACAGCATCCTCTACCTCCAAGTTAAAGAATAGGTGGAGGGCCTGATTCTCCTCTGCCTTTCCATGCAGTATCTAACGAGCTCTTAACTGGTGCATGGGCCTCATGGGTCTTGCATTGGTCCTCTTCACATGGTGAATTTCAACAAAGGGGGGAAAAGTCTTAAGTTATCAACAATTCTGGTCCCGGACAAAACCTGGATGTATAGAGACATGGAACACTGATCAGGACCAAAAAAGGAAAAGTTTCCGACAACATCTTCAACTTCCAAAAAAGAGTGAATCACGCCTTGGGTAAAGGTTCATATGGGTTGCTTTTCTTTTAAAAAGACCCATTTTCTTGCCTTTGCCTAAAGTAACTGAAGGATAGAACTTTGAACTCTTCTTGGCAAAATCATAGTGACACAGGGGACTTAAGCCGTAAAGAAGAAAATGAAGGCTACCAACACTAGTGATTGTTTAGATTCTGGACTACAATTGAACTAAACATTGACCAGACAAGACTTTCTAAAATAGCCCGTGACAATTTTTCACTGATTTAGGAGTAGGGCTAGCTGGTGTCTTGTTTCTATTTGATCCAATTTTCTAGATATCTCTGCTCCAAAGGCATGGCCTATGTACAGCTTCCAAGGGAATTATTCTGCACACAAAAAAACCCTTCTCTTCCTTTTTCTTTTCCAATTTACCATTGAAACAGTTTGTCTGTTTATTCCTGAAGCTCTGCCCATGTAATAGCACACTTAGGAAGCTTAACACAAACATTGACCAATTCACCATTGTCATGAAAATAAAAGCATTAGAAATTGTCCTTCCAAGTAGGAGTCACAAGGGTGAGAGTCTCTTATTTGGAGATAAGTCAATAAAGAGCAGTGTTATGAAAGCTATTTTAAGCAGTTCAGATCACAAAACATGTTTATTCCCAGCAAGGAGAAATTAAGATCTGATTCTAGGAAAGAACTTTTTTACTTTCAAATGTTGTTTTGGTGAATTTAATTCTCATAAAAGGTGCCCGTGGATATGGGACAATAATTCATATCAAGTAATTGGCTGAATTTAACTTTTTGGTTTGGTGTTCATTAGTAGAAATGAGCTTGCTTAAAATAATTATGTCTAACTTTTATGTAGTGCTTTTTATCCAAAGATCTCAAAGTGCTTTACAAAATGTGGAAGTATTCTCCTCACACATTCTGCAAACCATTGTTTATCTGTAACTGGCTCACAAACAGTTATCCATGTCACATGAGATGTGTCTGTCCCTTGAATGAATGGACATAAAATTGGTAGAAGCAGGCTTCCAGTGGGAATATTAAATAGGCTCTTCAGGAATATTCTCCAATATTCACTTTAAATGACTTCCCTCTGTAAACATTTCTGGTAGCAAACTCATTTGTTAGAACATTTGCAGGAAGGGGTATGTACGAAGTCAAACCAAATTACATAACTATTCCTCCCAAACAACTAATGCATATTTGTGAAAAATGTTTTGCAATATTTACTCAGCAATAGATGCCAGTTTGACAGGCCTATAAATAAAGTTTCTTTTTATCCCCACCTCAGTTTTGTGCTCAAGGACCAAAACTATTTATTTAGGCTTTTATACCACACTCGTCATCATGTATCTGCTATGTACCACAATGGAAGGCCTGTCTGCAATATTGGTGGTTTCTTTTGTGACGTGCATTGTGTCACTCACTAGTAACTGGACTGAGACCAACAAACTAATTTCACATTAGTCCCTGAACAGATAGCTATAACTTTTGATGACTGTAGATTTGGCCAGATGTAAATACTGATCTAAGTACTCCATATCCTATTACTAAACCCTCAAACCATCCAGGACATACTCCATATCCTATTACTAAACCCTCAAACCATCCAGGACATATATGATTCTATTGTTTTTGTTCAGGATGATTTCTGCAATGACAGGGGAGTGACAGGATGGCTTAAGAAATCTTTTCCATCTTTTTTGTCTATCATTCTATACACATCCCGAACGCAAACCCAAAGAAACGCAAGCTCAGTTTACTGTAGGAAACTGATTCAAAACAAGAAGGCCATATAAGAAAAGGGAATTTCTACAGAAGTCTCTGGAAAACTGAAAACGTCAGTTGAACATGTCTGGAAACTTGGTGGTGGTGAGTTACTTCCAGTGGGACAGGCCAATGGCAACTAACTGAACTGTGTGTGCCCAACATAAAGTTATCTCACATTGAGACAGTGCTGTCCAACAGGCAGAAAACTGAGAACGAGCTCTGTCTCCTACGAAGGACCTCAGCAAGCAGCTGCAAATGGTAATGGTGTTGAGGTACAGCAGAAGGATGGAAAGGTCTCAATTCTAAAAACCCAGCTTGCTGTGGAGAGGCTACAGTTCTGCTTCTCTTCTTCTAGGAGCCACGGTCTACATTTTCCAAACTCTGGGCCAAATCCTGGTCCCTTTGAGATTGAAGGGAGTTTGCCATTGATTTCACAGGGAACAGGATTCAAATCCAGCCTTGCTACAACACTACTGAAGATCATTCAACTCCTTGCTGCAAGACAACCATGGTGCACCTGTTTATGCCCTGGTGGAATTTGTCCCCAGGGCTCACAAAATAATCTGTAAGCATCTGGGCTCATAAGAGCTCTCACAGCTCATCAAAGAATCTGTTTTTCGATAACACTTCCTGCTTTCATTTTCATTTGCCCAGATCTGAGGCCCTGTGTGTGACTTCTGAGTGGGAGTTTACTGAAAATGCTCTTTGTGGTTTTGCTGTCCCATACTTGGGGTCAGCTCACATAGTAACCAGAGAAAGTCATTTTCCTTCCTTAAAAAAACCAAACAGTCTACTACTGTCAAGTTTTTATTTCTTCTATTCCACCCATTAGCCCAATGCATCATTCCTTATTTTTTCTCCCCAGGAAAGTAAGGAAAAGTGGTAGGACCGTCCAGAATTTGTATACACACGCCCGTTCAGTCACGCTTTGTTAGAGACTGTACTGTATAATGACTTACCTGCAAAGACATTGTGGGAGTAATGAAATAAGCAGATGCTCTGTCAGCGGGGTTTTAAAACATTGGCACCGCAATCTGAGATGCAGTCAGCCATTACATGCATATGCCCTTTACTTATGGTGCTGATGAAGACTCTGTATCACTCAAGCTTTCTCCTCCCCTGCTATATTTTCTCACATTACGGAAACCTGCCTGTAATTGCTTGAAGTTAATACTTTCACTTGAAGTAGTGCTCTGAGAGGAAGCAACTAGAGTTCTCCCTGATACTCAAACACAATCACAGACAGCAATAGTTCTGAAAATTCCATGGGACTCCATTTTACTTTCACTTTTCTGTTTAACCATGTATATGGATATTTTGGATAACTTTATAACGGCATTTTTGTTAGAGATGAGCCCAAACCAAAATCCTGGATACAAATATCTCCAAATGTCACTTCCAGGTGGGACACATGGATAAAGGGAGACCTTTGACACAGATATAGGGGGAAGAACAACATGAGAGTCAATATCCACCATGTGAGCCTAAGAGCAGAATTTTGCTATAATTCTAAACTAACCCTCAGCTATATTGTGAGCTAAATTCTGAAGCCAATCATGCTGCAAAGGGGCAGCTCAAGGGAGAATGTTGATCCATGCTCAACTCGGCATTTAACAATTGCCTCTTTTTGCCTAAGAGTCCACAAGCAAAATAAACCAGCCCATGGCTAGATATTGAAGGTTTTTCCTAAAAGCAATGCATTTTTCCAGGGGAAATGGAGTTTGGCACTTCCTTTTTGACAGTTCCCCAGCCTGCACATGTAGAAATCATCATCAAGCGGGTGTGTTTCCAGTGGGATCCTGCAGGGATCGCTTTTTGGCCCTAGGCTGTTTAACATTTTTATCAATGACCTGGAAGAAAACAAAATTATTGCTGATAATTTTTGCACAAAAATTAGGGGAGTGGTAAATAACAAAAAGGCCTGTCACTGTTTCAGAGCAATCTGGTTTGCTTGGTAAGCAAATGATATGTGTTTTAATATGGTTACATGTAAATGTATACACCTAGGAACAAAGAATGTAGGCCATACTGACAGGCTGGGGATCCTGTCCTGGGAAACAGTGACTCTGAAAAAGATTTGGGGGTCATGGTGGATAATCAGCTGAACATGAGATCCCAAGTGATGCTGTGGTCAAAAGAGCTAATGCAATCCTGGGATGCATAAAAAGGGGAATCTCGAGTAGGAGTAGACAGGTTATTTTACCCCTGTGTTTGGCATCGTTGCGACTACTGCTGGAATGGTGTGTCCAGTTCTGGTGCTCGCAAATCAAGAGGGACGTTGATACACTGGAAAGGGTTCAGAGAAGAGCTACGGGAATGATTAAATGATTAGGAAACAATTTTGAGCTTGCTGTTGCTCAAAAGCTTGTCTCTTTCCACCACCAGAAGTTGGTCCAATAAAAGATACAACCTCAGCCAACTTGTCTCTCTAATATTCTGGGATCAACACGGCTACAACAACTCTGCAGAACAGCTAGAGATAGGAACAATTGTAGGAAGAGGCTTATAGGGTGTAATAGTGTTCTCCTGTCTAAATCTAGCTATCTTGATGGGAAATTGTTTGAGGAAGCAGAGGAAAGCTTGGAAGTGGGAAGAAACCAGAAAGTTTTGTTGTTGTTGCTGTTTGAGTATGGACAGCGAAAAATCAGAGTTGAGAAGAAAGGCTGGAGACCAGTTCTTTATATATCCTCTTGAACCTATGGGCTTACCAGATGAGGGCAGGTGACAATGACAGTTTTGCCAGTGGAAAGACATCCTAAATCTTTAGTGCTGGAAACCACTGAAACCTAGCAGTATTCTGCAAAAGTTGCATTTGGAAATTGGTGACACAAGCAATTGTCACTTGGCAGGGAAAATGCTTTCCACTCCTTCAGCGGACCACAATTTCAGTTTAATTTGTAACAGGATGCAAGTGTAAACGAACTGACAACAGAGCTATCAGCTATTCTGTTGGTAACACTTGGAGCAACAGTACTTCGATTTGACTAGACACAGCTGTCCACTGTATGTAATGACCTTTAGCCCCATCCTTGGCAAAATGCAATTCTCTTCATGTCTGACTCTGTCCATGGGGACTTGAGCAGCATGACTGCCAGAATAATCAGAACATTGCTTAACGACAGACACTCAAACAAGCAAAGCGATTATGCATTGTCAGAAATGGAGTCTAACACTGGGGAGAAGAAAGGGGGGAGGTTGTGTTACTATTCTAAAGGAAATAAAGCAGTTATATATGTGTAAATTCATGTGAACATAGATGTGTTTATCTACTGGGTGTTGATATGCTCAGCTCTGCGTATATGTATGTAAAAATATAGCTACTGTGTGTGTGTGTGTGATTATGCTTTGTACAGCACCAAGATTCAGCCTCTCTTTATAGATGCAAATTGCACTCGCAAAATGAACTGCAAGTGCAAATGCTGGTTTAGATACACACGCATACACACCTTGTGTGTGTATATATATACATGCACACCAGTGTTTATATAGTATACAATATGTGTGTATATACATATACATACTAAATATTCCGTATGCCTAACACTTTTCTTTTAATGTAGGGGGCAGGGTTTGGGGGTGTGTGTGTGTACACACACACAAAATACACACACATACCTCCCCTCCCCCACAAAAAAACCCCAACCACCCTACATTAAAAGAAAAGTATTTAGGCTGCAAGTCAAATACTAAACAATTAGGCAATGACAGATTTACAGTTGCCCATGCAACCTCAATTCTTCTCCATCATGTGTCTAACCTGTGCACTGAATGAGGCAGGTGTCTCGTGGGGAAAAAAGTAGTATGTGACCATGTAATTAAAGACAGTATCATAATGAATACACACAAAGGGGCCTCATTAAGGTTGCACGGGCAGACATAAATCTGTTGTTTCCTAACTTTCCAGTGCTTGACTTTTCAACCTAAACAATTTTCTTTTAACATAAAATAAAACTAGGAAATAACCTTCCCCTTTAAAAATAAAATTAGAGGTTAACAACAAATGACATTGTGCACAACATCCCCACCGGGCCTCATCATTGAGGTCTGAACTGAGCCTTAAGCACCAAAAAACAGATTTCCACGACATGAGCTACAGGACTTCCTAAAATAACTGACAACGGCAGAAGGTTATCTCAGAGCAGAAGCACTGGCCGCTGGAGCTATGTTCTGGCTACTGGGGGATTGTTGTGGGGAGCAGAGCATAGCCCATTTCTCTTTCTCCCCTCTCCAACTGGGAATAGGGGTCTCCAGTCCCATATTTGTGTCTCCAGAGAGGAGGGGCAGGATGCTAAGGTTATAGTGCTAGCTCTTATATGGGCAATGGTCAGGCCAGGCCTGGATCTCTCCTCCCCAAAGTGTACATCTGCTCTGGCAACTCCCAGGAGTTCCTAGTGCAAAGTGTCCTGCTGCTCTGTTGTCTCTGTGGCCCTGGCGCCTTAGAACGTTCATGTTCAGTTATTGTGCTGGCATTCTGCCCAAGTTTTCCTGAGGAACATCAGCCAACGTGGGGAAATGGCAATTGTTAACAGTTCATAACTCAGCCAAACCCGGGGGGAATTTCATGGGACAGGCCTCGAGCCACAGGGCCTGCCAAAATTCAAAGGCCTGCTGCAAACAATGGAGGTGTCAGAGCTCCTCGGAAAAAAAAGGTTACGAGGATCTTTAATAATGGAAAATCATAGGCAGCTTAAATATACCAGTCCCGCTACAATACGAACTATGGATGCACTAGACTTTAAAACAAACAAAAACCTAAATAGAGGGGTCACTGCCACTCCTCCTATAACACAGAAACTAATAGCTGCAATTTATTCAAAAGCAAATACAGCACCTGTACATCTATGATACACCAAATATACACAAAAACCTTTTACAGGCAGATAATTTGCACCTGCAAACCGCGCATGCGTTTTTGCAAGTGCAGTTGGGCTGTGGACACAAAAGGATCCTACTACTTGCATCTCTATCTAGCACCTCAACTCCTTTGTGCTCTTCTCCATTCAATCAAATATGTCATTTACAAACACAGCCTGCAACTGCTCTTCTCCAACTCCACAACGGTCAGCACATCCCTTGGCCCACGCCACTTCCCGCAGCCCCCATTGGCCTGGAACGGCGAACCGCAGCCAACAGGAGGTGCGATTGGCCGAACCTGCGGACAATACAGGTAAACAAACCGTCCCGTCCCGCCAGCAGATTTCCCTGATGGTCTGCGTGCCAAAGGTTGCCGATCCCTGGTCTAGTTAGTAGCTGACAGACACAAAGGACTAAAATATATATTTTTCTCCCCCTCTCTGTGAAGTTTTACCCTTCTGGTATTGCAAACATATCATCCCCCTCTTCTCACACTGCCAAATTGGGGAAAAAATAGTTATACAACAATATATTAAGGTGAAAGGAACTTTAATCCAACATCTTATCATGCACTCTGTTCCTCTTTGTGCACCACAGTCAATCCATAGATGGGGTTCAAACATTGTGTTTCTACTAAATCCTGCTAAGATCACACAAAATCAATTGCAGTTTAAAAATAAAACAACCTACAACCACCCTAGATCCAGAAAACTTTCTATGATTTTAAGGAATGGTAGCTCCATGTAAATGTGTACAATACTGTCCCTGCTTAGATGACTGTGTCCCCCTTAGAACTTGCCTTTGGAGAAGCAAGGTAAACATATTCACAATAGGTTTCAGTGTAGTAGCCGTGTTAGTCTGTGTCAGCAAAACGAAAATAAGAAAGAAAAACTTGTAGCACCTTAGAGACTAACAAATGTATTTCAGCATAAGCTTTCGTGGGTTAGAACCCACTTCATCGGATGCACATATTCACAATAGGGATCAGAGAGTGAGAATTGGCTGGAAATCTCAACAAATTGGGGATTTCTAGTCAGGTGAGGATTACTATCATCACAGCCTCTTTTATGGTATTTCACCAAAATTAACTTTTTGTTTTGTTTGAAGGCTCTGGTTAGTTATTGTTGCCTCCTTTATGGTAGAGGAGAGATGGGACTCAGCTGCAGTGAATGCAAAGTCAGAGTCATTATTACCCAGGTGGCTGGATACAGATGGTACATTCTAATTTTCCCTGGCTCTCTATCTCCAAGGCTGCGTTGCCCCATGTCACCACACAGGATTTTCCCTAAATTCTGGCCCGGACTCTACAGTGATGGAACAGCATGATAACTGCATTATAGTTATTTCATCAGAGAGTTGATGCATCTCTGCTTTTCGCGTTCTCTAAAGCACTCATCCAGAACTAGTTTCATTCAGAAATGTCAGCCCCGTGATCTCAGCGCATGAACTACACGCTGAGCTCTTTAGAAAGCAGGAAACCTGCACTCGTTTACTCACAAACAGGGAACTCTGCCAGCAGCCTCACAACCTGCAGATTTTGATTGCATTACTTTGTTCTGAAGCGGGTTTTCCTCTTGAGCCTGGAGTAGAAGGCAATTCATTAAGACCCATTTCCCCCCCCTATTGGATTAAAATAAATGAAATGGCAGTAGGACAGCCTTGTCTGGAATAGGGGATTTCTGGAGAAACAGTACTCTCTCCTTTAATCATATAGGGAGCTGATCCTCCATACATCACCCTGCTGCACTTGAACCATGTCTAAAGAGCAGCCTATGAATTCTAGAGCTGTATTCCCCATCTGCTAGTCAGCAGGACTGGAAAAGCCTCATCGATATTTCCCAGGAGCGGAAGCCCGGCTGTAAAACAACACGAAGGAGCACATTTTCTGCTCAACGTGTGGGGAGTTAGCTCAACAACTTCCATTACCGTTAATGAACGTCGTGGTGGGAATTCACTGAAAAACACACCACATAATGAACAGCTCCTCCTTAACTGTTGTGACTGTTGCTTTAAATAGCTGAGAGCAAGCAGTGTTAGTCAGAGATCACTCTCTTATTTGAGGGTGAGGGAAATTAGGTCAGATGGGTGGTGGTTGGACTTTGGAGGGAGTTACAAGATGGCTCTTTGAGATACTACCTCCTGTTATATATAGGGCCCAGCAAACAACAGGTTAAGTGCCACTGTCTGAAATGAAACTTGTCCAGTGAGAAACAGCCATATCTAAATGGCGGTCGATTGGTTAGTCTGATTTAAAACTAACCCAACATTACCTCAAACTTAACCTGAACTTTCACTGAGGATCTAAAATAAATAAATGTATAAAGATCAGACAACTTTACAGCAAGCCTTTCTTAACAGCGAGAGTAATGAACCATTAGAACAATGTAGCAAGGCTTTTGGTGGGATTTCCATCACTGGCAATTTTTAAATCAAGATTGGATGGGTTTTTTTCCTAAAAGATCTGCTCTTTTGGGGGGAAGTTCTACAGCCTGTTTTCTACAGGAGGTCTGACTAGATGAGCACAGAAGGTGCTCCCTTCTGGCCTTGGAATTTAAGAATCTATTTTTCATTTTCACAGTGGTCATCACATTTCCTAGTTCCAGCTCAGACATGAACCTTGCTCTCCGGACTCCACATCCTAACCACTGGGTCATACTGCCTTAATCGACGAGTGGAAAATATATCTATGAAATGCCAAATTCCCTCTGAACCCTAACCTGGTATCTAACGTTTCGCTCAACTCACCTGAATACAATGGGAGAGTCTGTTCTGTTTTAACTGGAAACGGGGAAAAAATCTTATGAGAACATTTAGTTTTCCAAACCCAAGAAGTTAAGCTAAGCAACTCATTTTCAGATTCCCCCCATCACTGTCTGAACTAGAATCCTTTATCCCCGTCACTTAGAATCTAAGGGTGAATGGCAGAGCATGGAGGAGGAGATCATCACAACCCTACATTTTGGACATCACTGTAGAGCCTAGGAACCTCAGTGAAGAATCAGGACCCCCAATGTGCTAGGTGCTGTACAAACAGAAAACGAACAGACAGTCCCTGCCCCAAAGAACTTACAATCTAAGTCTGAGACAACAGGTACCTGCAGATAGATGGACAGAGGAGTACAAGGAAACAATGAGGCAATAATTGGTCATCGTGATAGCCAGTTGTCTCTGCACAACAGCAGCCTAATTGTCCTCGTGCTCATGGTACACTCGTGTTGTATTTTCAAGAAGGGTTTAAAGTGCAGTGTATATTGAAAGTGAAAATGAGAAAGATTCTCCTTCTGACTGAAAACACAGCAATAGTTCAATGGTCTTTGAAGAGTGCGTGAGAGAGAGAGAGAGAGAGAGAGAGGTGAATGGAACTGTTACCAACAACACTCCAAAGGCCTATAAATCAAACAGCACACAGCTGTTGGTATCAAATATAACTCCTTTTGCACTACATCAAAAATGCTTTAATTAACAAGTAATTTATTCAAGTAAAAAATCTGCTCGAACTAAATAATTGAATTATAATTTAGGGCCTAGACACCCTCTCTAAAGCATGGCAAGAGTGGGAATTAAGCCTTTAGAGATTGGCTAAGTTGAAAAATGGATCAGAGATTTAGCCCAGGGCTACACTAGGGGGGAGGTGTCGATCTACGATACGCAACTTTAGCTACGTGAATACCGTAGCTGAAGTCGGCGTATCGTTGATCGACTTACCTGGCCGTGAGGACGGCGGCGAGTCGATCGCTGCCACTCCCACGTCGACTCCGCTTCCGCCTTTCACGGAGGTGGATTTCCGGAGTCGACGAGGAGCGCTTTCAGGGATCGATTAATCGCGTCTAAACGAGACGCGAAAAATCGATCCCTGATAGATCGATTGTTACCCGCCGATCCGGGTAGCAATCCCTTAGTGAAGTTGTTGACTGGCTCTTAAAGTCAGCAGAGACCAAATCATGAAAAGCCACATCCAAGAGTCTCTTTTCTCTAGGACCTACTTTTAAATAAAAATGTTCAAGAAGATGAATGGCATTAGGTAAGCCAAGCAGGTGCTGTGCGAGGTTCCCTACCCAGCACTGTCCAGACTACTGAATACCCCTGCTATTCCTTGGACCCATCCTGAGCAATGCTTGCCAGACGTGCTTTTGACTATGCAGTGATTTTTGTGAAGCAGCCAAATGTCTGCAAGGCAGCAAACTGAGATCTCCAAACATGCTTGCTTGGGACCTAAAACATACTCGAACCCCAAATGCAAAAGGCTAGTGCATAAACCCATTGCACCCTAACCTGGGAAATGTGCTAGAATGAATAAAAGCTTGAATGCACAGAATGTTCCTGCTGCTTTTAAGGAAGAGTAGCCAGTCTGACAAAACCCAGTCACAGGAATGCCTCCTACCATCTTACAGGTGATGAAAGTGAAACACAGAGTAGTTCAGTGGTTGTCCAATTTTAGGGCCCAACCCTGCAAACATGTTTTACTGTACTATTGAGAGTAATGCAGTCACCCATGACATTAATTTCAAGATAAAAGTCCTTGGGACAGGGACTGTAATTTCCTCTCTGATTGCTTAATGCAAAAAATGCTCCCTTTTAATTATTTTAGATCTGTCTGCCCAGATATTAGACAATGCTTAAGTACTACAATGATGGGCACTATAGAAAATTCTATAGGTAAAATATGGGTCCTAAACACGTTGAGATACTGTCTTTCTTCAGTTGCATAGGGTCAAAATTTGTCAACACACATACAAAATGCACCCAACATCACGGCATATAAGTACTATCCAACTCTGAAGACAATGATGTTGATGATAATGATGAGTTGATTTAAACTGGTGATCTTTCTTAGCTGGCAAAATTAAATAATTGTGTACTGTCTTCTGTTTTCATATGTATGATGTCTGACTGTATATTGTATTGTTGTACCCTTCTAAAGACAAAAGGGATTTATCTTGCATGACTTTGAGATATATATTTCACATGTTGGTGCTCAAAAATAATAATAGTTCTTAGTTTCAATAAATTACTATTGTTAATAAAGAAAATGTAAACAGGCTAAAAAAGGCTTCAACCAATGATCACCATTTATCTTTTCATTTTATTTCAACATCACCATATGTTTGCATATGCTGAAATGTTTTTGCTCTATGCTGCTACTACTTTGGAAAGCAACGTTAACTGCTGGTGTCAGTAAAATCTATTGTGTGATAATCTGCTCCAGGGCATACATGCAACTTTTTTGGTAGCTTAGGATGTTGATGGCCAACTCCATATGGAAATAAACGCAAGAACTGGGAAGGCACAAGAACCAGGATAAAGTTAAACCATGTCATTGTGATACCCACATAGTTATATGCTTCTGAAACATGGCAAATGCTAGAATCCCACTACAGGAAACTTAACACATTCCATCAGAGATACTTGTGGAGAATACTTGGTGTGTGTGCTGGTGGGATAAAATAACTTATGCTGGTGTGCTACAAAAGCCTAGCTAACAGACTGTGGAGACAATAATTTGAGAAACAAGGTTAAAGTGGTTAGGGCATGTGGTGCGGATGTCAAAAACCTGTGTTCCTCCACAAGCTTTTCACTGAATATCACTTGGTGGAAAACGGTATAGAGAAGGACAACAGATGATATCTAAGAAACCATTGAGAAAGATATTGCTGTCATGGAAACAGATGACAATGGAGCAAAAAAATGTGGCATTGGTTAAATTTAGGAAACATTGGGTTGTCTTACATGTCACAAGGCACAGGATCAGGTAGGTACTGTAAGACAACATCCTGGCTAATCCACTTAGATGCCCCAATCTTTATACACAGCTCATTTCGGCATACATGAGAGGGGGCATGACATGGCCCTCGAAATATAAAGCTAAACATCCCTATCTGTGCCCACCTGCAACAGAAACATATCATAGGATTTCAGAAAATTGGTCCATCACATCCAATATCCTGACTTTTGCATTGGCCAACACCTGTTGCTTCAGAGGAACGAAATACTGATAATACAATAAAGTGCAGATACAGAAAGAATGGACAGGTCATTGGACTGGGAGTCAAGAGACTTGGGTTCTATTCCCGGATCTGCCAGTGACTACTGGCATAACAATTGTCAGGTCACTTAAGATTTCTGAGTCTGAACTTGATGGGGGGCGGGTGGGAGGTGTAATAATATCTGGGTGAAATTTAGTAGTATGCAGAAACTCATACTAGATAAAGATGCCGTCTAGCCTTAAATCTATGAAAAACAATACAATTGTCCAAAGGAGACAAATCTTCCTTCTCCTGTCCCCTGTGATGATCAATTTACATCTTAACGCATCAGATCCAACAATCTCTACTTTTGAGCTTAAGTATGTATTATTATTAGTCATAAAGGATCTCCCCTCCCACTCCCCAGTACATCCAGTTACAGAATATAATTATGTCCTACAAATGCCCCCTGGAAGTTAAACAAGGGAATAGGACAGAAAGCTCCAAGTTCAGAGAAAACTTGCTGGCATATGGAAGACTTTTGGGAAACTAAGCACTCAGTTCCTGTTCACCTCTGACCTAGAGAATCTGGTTCATTTCCAGCCAGTATGTCAAAAAGCAGAGTAAGTAAACTCCCTGAAAAATGGGTCCAGTTGGAAATCATGTAAATCAGCAGTGTCCAATACGTTCGCCACTAGCCGCATGTGGCTAATAGGCTATTGAATTGTGGCTAATGCATGTGGCTTTTTTTTATAATGTGGCTAATAAGAAAAATTCAAAACCGCAAGTGTGGCTAGCAGTGTGACTAGCATCGAATTTCTATTGGACACCGCTAATGTAAATTTGTTTGGGAAGGGTTGCGGGGGGAGGGGGTCGCTCTTCTCTATGCAACTGTTTAAGGAAACAGGGTCTGCCACTCTTAGCATGAGGCTGGCTGGGCTCATGAATGACCCATTGATGTGACCCTGCCATATGCTTCTGCAAAACTGCCGCTGTTTCCAATAGCAATCGATAACAATAGCACACGCCTCCAAAGAAGCGGTTCCCCTTATTGGCAGCAGGTTGGAGTAGGGCAAATAAGCTGTAGGGCTTTCCTGTTCCGATAAAATCCATATTTTATTGTAATTTGGGCATGATTTAATAATGCTTTTAAAAGAGGAAGTAAATGCCTCATAAGCCCACAGACCTTTTCACTGCTGTGTGCTTTATCATGCTCTCAGAGTTGTTACACTGCAGTGGTTTCTTCACATGCTCGCTCACCCGCTTGGGGCAAATGGCAGAGATTAACCTTGCCTGATGCCCAGAAAAGAGGAAGGGAGGGGAGTGGGTGATTCAGATGCGTTGACTAGAGAAGCTCTAAATAGAGCAATACCCTTTATTTCTCAAAGGTTATTTCTCATGTTTTGCTCTCTCTTTCTATTTCCCATTTTCTATCATTCCTTTTCTTTCCTTTCCCCTTGAACCATAAAAGTTGAATGGCAATGCAAATGCAGCTCTCCACTTAAAATTGTAGCTGCGACGGCGGTGTGTCACCCATATTTATGAGCTTTAAATGGCTTTTATCAAAGTGAGGTCGCACTAAATCACCCCCAAGCTGTCATAAATACAAATGGCTCGACATAGTCTGCAACAAGCCTTCGGGGAAAATTATATGATCTGCTGTTGCAGTTATGGTATATCACACACTGAGCTCATATATTTCTACTGGCAAGGTAACCTGATCTTTCAAAGGACACTAATAGGTGAAAGGGGGAGGAGAGAGAGAGTGAATAAAACAGCGTGTGTATGTGTGTGCACAACAGTAAACACCTGACCCTGGTTCAGATCACAAACAAAAGAGATTCTTGTGGCCAGGCTGATGAGAATTCAGAGGCTGTTTGAATGGAGGAGATAAGCCACAAGCCAAGAGAAAAGGACTCTGGACATCAGCAGGGTATTGCTCGTTTTAAACATTCATAGGAAGGCCTGGTAATTACTAAGGTCTGAGGTAGGACTATCCAGATTCCAAAAGTTGGACCCCTTCCAAGCAAATTAAAGTAGAAAATCCCTCCATCTCATCTGGTAAAACCTGGGATTAGGACAAAATCTAGCATGGGATGAAACGTAATCTCAATAAAAGACTTATGGTCTGGGCAATGGAAAAACAGCATGAGTTGCTGAGATAACAGGCACTAATTAATCATTTCCAATGTATTTATTAAAACAAGAGTCCTGATCAGAAACCATGAGATCTGTAGACAATGGGAGAACTTTGGAAGAACCTCTACGAGATGTAGTTTTCGGACAGTTCAGTTAATTCACTTTATCTGTTCAGCTATTTATTGATAGCTCTCCAATGTATGAGAGTAGCTTAGATTGCATTCAACAACCCATCCATTACATTAGTACACGTACAAAATAAGTGAATTTAAATGAACATGAGTTTATTCATGAGATTCGGGATGGGGACAGTTCTTTCACCCTTTTGGCAAGCCATTAAAAATTATAAATCAGTTCAGCTTCACTATCTGTAAAATATCAGAAGCTGTATGTGCCATCGCAGTAATTCTCAATTTATCCATACTGGGACCCTCCACCTCCATCCAGACAAGATCTCCTCTCCCATTTAGCAACATTCCTCAGGTTAAGAACCCCTTCTCTAGGGTGGTCTGTCCCCAGCATTAATGACACTTAGCTCTTATATACTGTTTTTTCATCAGAAGATCAAAAAGCGCGTCACAAGGGAGGTCAATATCATGATCCCCATGTTACAGATGGGGAAACTGAGGCCCATAAACCTGCCCAAAGTCATGAGGCAGCAGAGCGAGAAATAGACCCCAGAACTCCCAGTCCAGTGTTCTATTTGTTACCCAACACTACCTCCTGCTATAGAAAGCCAGGAACTCTTGTGTTCTTATCCTGGCTCTGTCATTGTGTGACCTTCAGTTACTTAACCTCAGTGGCTATTAATTACCCATTTCATAGGGCGGGTAAGGAAGTGAGGAGTAATTAGTATTTGCACTGTTTTAAATATCTAAAATTTAACATTAGACTCTATACTTTGTTCTCTATCTTAGAGCCAGTTGGAAAATGCCAATTGTTTTCCACAGGAAATTTCACAGGAGATTTTAAAAAAGAAAAATCAAAAATGTGTTGTGAGGAACATTTGGCATTTCTTGATTTCAGGGTGGAAGAGGGGAAGAACGGAACAATTTTCTTTTTCCAAAAATTGAAAATTTTTACTCAACCACAACCATTTGAACTGAATCTAAACATTTTTCTGTTTCAATAAACAACAACAAGAACAACAAAAGAGTGGTTTTCAGTTTTTTGTCAAAAAGCTGAAGAATTTCAATAGGAACATTTTTTTTTCTTTCTTGATTTTCAGATCCTGACAAAACTCCCATTGACTTCAATAGAGCCACGGCTTCATCGCTAGTAACTGTCCCTTGATGTAGTTGGTAGGGTTCAATCCGGCATTCCTTGCCCACCCAGGAAAACCTGCTGAAGTCAACAAATAGTCACATTTTCGGTGTGTAAAGAATACAAAATCATTTTCATATAGATGCTCATTCTATGGGTCAAATTCTGCTTGCTTACATTTATGTAACCTCATGAAACAATACAGATGTAATGGAGAGCAGAATTTGGCACTACATATTTGAAGTGTCACTTTCAGTATCCAAAAGCGGGATTTGGACATTCTCTGTAGTGCCCACATTTGAAAACAGGACCCTTAAATGTTAAGTATATATTTTGATTAAAAGCTAGGCATACAGGTGCTGACTTGGGACAGACCTAAACGTGGTGTGACTATTTACAGCTGTGCAGGGAGTGTCAAGGGAGTGTGAAATGCTTCCCTTCTAATTTAGGAGGTTTTTTACACCCACTTTGCCCAGGCGCAAAGCAGTGGAGAGTCAGGCCCGCAGTTTGAGCCCAGAGAGAACCCAATGTGATGAGTATTTTAATCACCTATTGAAAAGATCTTGAAAATGATTATGGTAACTAAATGACCAGAAAATCTCATGCGATTTTCTTTTCATATCTTACTCCTCCCCCACATGGGACATCATATGCAGGCTTCAGAGATAAGACAAACTCATTTGAATGTGGGGTGAAAGGTTATCAGCTGTATAAAAACAGGAATTCCCAGACTGCTAAGAGGTCTGTCTGGCTTAGGAAGAAGCTCAAGGGAAAACATGGTAAACAAGCTAAGACGCTTTCTGAAGCGGTCAGTACTGTTTCAAGCCAGGACTTCACCAGCTTCCATGGCTAGTCCCTTGGCACTAACTAGCCCTGCTCAGCTTCACTGCTAGAAAAATTACACCAGGCACTCTTTCAGAACAATGAGCTGGTGGCAAGCTGACCCAGCACGGGCGGGTCAAGCATAAGGCTCACAATCTGAGAAAGAGCACCTGGAATCTTTCCAGCCATCTGTCTGATGTGATTAAAAACAAAATATGAAATGCTTCAGAAGAGGGAGAAATGGGATAGCAGGTCTGACTTGCATAATATCATGCATTTGTGTAACCAGTCTAAACAGAGCGTGTGAGTCGACCAGATGTTTTTCATTTCCACGTACAGCACTGCACAGCAAATCAAAAACCAACAAGAGCCAAACACAACTGCTGCCTGGCCAACACTGCTGTAATTCGAGCTCGACGAAGGACCCTGTCAACCCCAGTCCCTGGGTTGGCAGGTCGACCTCCTGGCTTGTTAAAAAGGCTGTTTGGTTCTCTAAGCTAAACACCTTGGTACCTAGTTAAACAGAGGGTTGGGGCTCCATCATTAAGTCTGCAATGGTCCAATGAGCAGCCAGCAGGAGGAAAGCATTGGAACCAATCTATTCTGGGAAGTAGTCATGAAGTAATTCATATTTCTTTAGACAGTCAGTTGCACATCAGCGGCACCAAACAAAACATCACCATGCAAAAGAGGGCCAGGTAAGTCAGTGCGGCCTGTGTACTCCCATTTGCAGATACAACATCAATTGGCTTTGGAAGAATAAGCATCTACGCTATTGCAGGAACCATCATTCATATATATAGACTTGGGAACCATTCATTTTTCGTCACTGTTCTTTAGCTAACTATATTAGGGCTAGTCTGCATACACAAGTTATACTACTTTAACTATACTAGTATAGTTATAGTGGGTGGGGCCCTTTATATCATGGTCCATTTTGACCGATTTCACGGCCAGAGAGTTTTAAAATTGGTCAATTTTACATTTTCAGTTGTTTACATCTGAAGTGTCACGGTGTTGTCACAGTGGGGGGTCCCAACCCAAAAGGTACCCAGAAATGGGTCTGATAACCGCCCCAGAGCTGCCATACAAGGAAGGACAAGTCTTGCACCTCCCCAACCGAGTAGGGACTTACAGGTAGGAGTCCCCTGGCTGGGTTGCTTTCAGGAACAGGCAGATCGGACCCACCTCCACAAGTGTTCTCCAGCTGCGGAAACCTCCGGTGCTGGGCAGGGAGCTTCCTGCCGCAAGGGGAGGTACTCCGAGGCGGGTCTGATCTCCCCCCGAGAGTGAGAGTGGCCGTGCAGGGGAAGGACAAGTCCTGTCCTGCCCCAGCCCAGTAGGGACTTGCACCTAAGAGCCCCGAGTCTGGGGTGCTCCTAGGCGCAAGGGGGAAATCAGATTTCATGGGGAAGGGCTTATTTAATGGTCCGTGACACGTTTTTCCCGGCCGTGACATTGGTAGGGCCCTAGTTTAGGGTGACCAGATGTCCCGATTTTATAGGGACAGTCCCGATTTTTGGGTCTTTTTCTTACATAGGCTCCTATTACCCCCCACCCCCATCCCAGTTTTTCACACTTGCTGCCTGGTCACCCTAACCTAGTTGTACGGGTATAAATGTGCTTATACTATGATAACGGTTGCTGTATAGGAGAGGAAATAAGCTCTGCTCCTAAAAGCCACCTTTATACCAGTATAAGTGAGTCCCCCCCTAGGGGCTGTACTGGTATACCTATATCCGTGAAAATGAAAATCACACCCCTAACCAACGTAGTTATATCAGTACAAAAACTGCATGCACACCGGGCTTTGGAGAATGTGGTATTTGTGGGGGGGAAATGGCAAATTATGAGCCATAGAAATTGAAATCCTCAGTTCATCCACAGAGCAAGTTCTACTCAGGCATCCCCAGTGGAGGACTCCACATGATACCTCACCTGTGATCAATGAGGATCATTCCTAGTACTGAAACGGCAGCTCAGTTTCCGTGGCCCATTTTGAATCAGTGGCCTTTTACACCCAGTTTTGCACAGGGATAAATAGCAATGGAAGAATCAGGGCCACAGACTTAGATAAAAAAACAAACCAACAAGAATTCTTGGCCTTTTTGTTGAGGCTGCCAAGTAGTACCTGTTGTGGTGGCAATTTTGCAGCATAGACCACAAACACCACTAGCTAATGTCTTTTAGGCCTCCAAAGAGCCTGCAGAGGGGTGGAAATTTGAACCAGTAACCTAGGATTAAACAGAATCTATCACCCATTCCCACCTCTTTTTTTTATAGGCAACATTTACTGACTGTCCAGTAAATGGTTTGATTCATTGTCAGTAATAAAGGAATTTGCTAGACTGTTTTCAGCTAGATCAAAACATCTTTTTTGGCTCCCTAAAGTATCACCACATGGAACTTCCAGGGCCCTTCTGATGTGTTATGTCAATAGTTTGCCCAGACATCAGGGGTGAAAGGGCGAGTAAAAGGGGCAGCTTCCCTGGGGCCTGGCAATTTAAAAGGGCCCGGGGCTCCTGGCCGCCACCACCTCTACCGTGACAGCGGCCGGAGTCCCAGGCCCTTTTAAATCGCCTCTGGAGCCCTGAGCGGTGCGGGCCAGGCAGCGCAGATGGGCTGGCTGGGGGAGGCTGACCCGAGGCCCTGCCCCTTCCATCCAAGGCCCCACCCCTTCCGGGGCCCGGAGCCAGGCCCCCGTACCAGTAAGTCTTCTGTATTAATTTCACCCCTGCCGGACATGTTCTTCATCAGATCTTTGACAGGATGTGATGCAATGGCATTTCACTGCCAACCCACATTTTCAGCTGTGGGAATCCATCTTTGACATGCTCTCTCATGTGTATCCCGGCAGGGTGACATTATGATGGTTTAGATGGGTGTATGAAAACGAAGTCAGTGATGATAAGCACTATGAGATTTTAAAGATTAGTAACTTTTTCTAAATACCCAATTTGCCCATTCTTAAGTTAAATATAACGCTTAGCTGAGCATAGTGAAAGAGTTGTGGATGGCACAGGACTGGAAGCCCTAGAGACAAAAGGCCTCTGTTAGATCCATGTAGGTGGGTATATCACAGCTTCCGTGCAGTGTCCTGCCAGCCCTCATCTTGAGCAACCGTAGCAGCGAGGGAGGAATTATTTCCTCCTGCCCACTCACATCAGTGCCAAGACTGCCACAAAAAGATGCAACTGTTTCTCATTTGTGGTTGATTGTTTGTGGTGTGAGGGCAGGAGGAAGTAGACTCTGAGCACTATCTTTCACCCAGACCACGCAGCAATGGCCATTAACCACAGCCTTGCTTGTATCGGTGACCTCGCTGTGAAAATCTGTGTTCTATTGCCTGTCATACCCAGCCAAATGTGTTTAAAAAAACATTATGAATAGCAATAGAACCTCCCAAACCAGATAAAATCCTTTTCAACACCCTTCCTGAACTGATAGGTTAGGCCATTAACCTTCCCCCACCCCAAATCTTTCGTCATGGCCCACCTCTTCCATGTTCATAGAATCATAGAAAATTAGGGTTGGAAGAGACCTCAGGAGGTCATCTAGTCCAACCCCTGCTCAAAGCAGGCTCAACCCCAACTAAATCATCCCAGCCAGGGCTTTGTCAAGCCGGACCTTAAAAACCACTAAGGATGGAGATTCCACCACCTCCTAGGTAATCCATTCCAGTGCTTCACCACCCTCCTAGTGAAATAGTGTTTCCTAATATCCAACCTAGACCTCTCCCACTGCAACTTGAGAACATTGCTACCTGTTCTGTCATCTGCCACCACTGAGAACCGCCGAGCTCCATCCTCTTTGGAACCCCCCTTCAGGTAGTTGAAGGCTGCTATCAAATCGCCCCCTCACTCTTCTCTTCTGCAGACTAAACAAGCCCAGTTCCCTCAGCCTCTCCTCGTAAGTCATGTGCCCCAGCCCCTTGATGGCTGTAAGAAATCAGGGGCAAATGGGGCTAGTTGGCACTTACATTATATGGCTGGGAATTACAATGGGATTTGGGTCCTTTTCAAAACCCCAGCCTTTATGTACATAAATATTTTGTATATTGGTTTGAATTATTCTTTTCCCACCCTTCGTATGTTACTTGCCTTCTTCGTCTGTAAACTCTTTGAGGCTAAGACTATGTCTTCATATCTGTACATTCAGCACCTAGCAAGAAAGGGCCTCAGTCCTAATGCAATCAAAACACAAATATTCAATAAAATATCAGCAACATCTTTAATTACAAAAAGCTTCCCCCACCCCAGACACATTATTAGACTGAAGTTATAACCTATTTGTTAATATGGAGTAATTCTATATAAAATCACACCCACCATCCCAACCTTGGAACTAAGGTATAAATATGCATGAAAACCCTCCAGCCTAGCTTCCTTTCTAGCCTTTGGACTGGAGTAGCAACTATATGCCCCACTGAAATGGAAAGGCCAGTTCCTGGAACTATCAATGTCCATCAGCTGAAGAGCGGGTGCAGTTTTTGAGACCTCCAGGACTAACCTTTTCCCTTTGGCCAATCATGGCCTAACTGTCTATGTGAATTTTCTTGGGGTAGGTTCTCAATTGCCCAACAGCTGTAGTTCACTTCCTATTTTAAGCTTTGATTTTGCAGCTCAACTGCATTTCATTTGTGCATAACCTGAATTAATTTGAAAGCCTAATTGGATCTTTTGTTAGTAGGCAAAGGTTGTTAGGCTGAAGATAAATGAAATAACTGAATTAGCCCACCTGTACAATCCTACACAAAGGCTAAATACAGTCAAAATGTGAGGATTGTCTTTTTTCTCATCTTTTTAAGCACCTGCACCCCTACATCAAATAATGGTAATCATAATTTCAAAGCTGATCCTCGCTCCTCTCTCAAGTACAGTTTCTAAATGGTTGGAGTGGTTGACACCAGGAAAAAAATAAACCAATGTTTGTTCTCCAGAGATGATCAAAATATTATATCACCGCATTTTAAACTGTTCTGTGAATGCTTTTCTTTCTGGTTTCCTCTATTTTCATCAAGTCAGTCTGGCATAATTATGATTTATTATAACATTTTTTTTTAAAGTTATAGTCACTGGATGAATAAAATGATGACAACTGGAACAAATGGTCTCTTCCTCGCTAAATGGGTCTCTTCCTTGCAAAATGCTCAGAGATAGAAAAATCCTACATTAAACTGCATTATAGTCATCACTGATTCTCTTATCAAAAATAATCTCAGACTCAAAAGCAACACTTAGAAGCAGAGGACTTAAGGAATATTCAGGCCAAAACAGGGCAGAGCAGGATGAATATAAAAGAGATGAAATCCTGTGTATAGTCAACGAAGCAAGATCAAACTTAAGAAATGGGATATGGCCAAAATCAACTTTCAGTTAATTTGATTTTCAACGAGTTAATCAGCTAGTGGTTTTGCTAAAAACTTATCATTTAAGAAACGTCAGTGCTTCGCTGGAATAAATGAATCCCATTATTATTCTGCAAAATGAATGTGATGCTATCAAGAATACGACTGGATTTATTTGGGAACTGGAAAGTCCCTGTGACCCATGTGGATTCCCCATGCACTTCAGTAAATCTAAACTCCGGACCTTCCAAGATTTGTTCTGTAGAACTAAAACTGCTGCATAAGCATGTGGCAATAGCAGTGCTGTGTGAGTAGTGGCCCAATCCTGAAACTCTTACTCAGGTTAGGAGTCCCATAGACTCCCTTAGGGCTGCTGGCATAATAATGGTTTATAGGATCATGCCCTGAGGTAGGAGGTTGCTTCTCCCCATCTGACTTCACTTTATTAATGAACTAGCTTCAGGACACTACTGCTGTTTTGTCCTTATACTGCACCTTACAAATGAAGCTTTCAATGGGTTTACAAACATTGCCTGTGTTGTAGGAAATCTTTCCAGGTGGATATTCTGAGAAAGGTTAAGGAACTTCCCCAAAGTCACACAGCAAAACGGTAGCTTAACCAGAATCCTGACACTCAGCCCTGTGATTTACCCAAGACCTTACTTCCAAAGCACTTGATCATGCTTCCTCTTGAGATAACATTCAAACACTTCAGACATGTAACCAAGAATTATAGGACCCTTTTTGGTTTGCTAAGCCTGCAAATCAAAACACTCTCACGTGATCGTCAATAGCTTCCTGATTCAGGCTGGATTGGAACCATTCTAAAAAACAGCTATTTTCAAAGTATTTTGTCATGGTAATTCCACTTCCACATCCAAAGTGCAGAGGCATGCAAGGATGAGAATAAGCCAATTCATAAAGCATTTGGATCGCTTAACAAAACTTTTGCTTGTGGTGAAGCCGAGTCCAAGTTCAAGTCTGTTCTCACCCTATGGACTGATGGTGAACGTTCAGCTGTATCGCTTAGTTGTGATTAGCGAGACAAGGCGGGTGAGGTTAATATCTTTTATTAGACCAACTGCCGTAGATGAAAGACACAAGCTTTTGAGCTACGCAGAGTTCTTCTTCCGGTTAGTTGTGATTAGTCAGAGAAGTCAAATGCTATCATTTCTCTTCCTTCACCGGATAACTCACAAGCACTTCCATATACAAATGTATAACATTCAATCCTCAGGCATGTGACACTGAAATATGCTTAGGGTGACATTCACCCCATGCTATGAGACCTTTGCACCACTAAATCCTATTCCAAGTAGGTTTAAGCAATGCATAGGGCTTGTTCTGGCTCTCTCTGCAAAGGCATTTCAACCTTATATCAAACATTTGTGTGTGTTTAAGTTCAATTGCTCCAATGTTCACAGAAAGCAAATACAAAGGGGGAATGGGAAGATGGAGGGATAAAGCAATTTCATTTAAAAATATGACTGGATTTTCTCCTTGGTTTATTTTTGCATTATTTGCCCTTCTTTACAAAGTATTTGCTAGTCTAAGTACAGAGAAGAAGCATGGTATAACAGATACCACTATGTAGCTATGCAAATTTAAGAATGTAATGGAGTCTAAACATATGATCATTTGGCATGAGAGTTAGGAAATCATAAAGTAAACGGACATAACATTTACTTTACAGGATCATTCTACTGGCCTTTCCAGTTCTGTATCCTGACTCCAGCACTGGCCAACAACCAGAAGAAGACAAACAAAATGAATTAGGTAATGTTGTAGAGAGTGGAAAAACTTTCTTCCCTATCCCTGACAGGTGATCATCGTATGCCCTGGACCATGAGACTTGCTCACTAATGGAAACTGTCTTTTAATGATCTCTTTTGACTCAAAAAATCCTCCAAATACTAGTGTTTCGCTCTTCAGAACCATGTTTTCTTATGCAAAACTGAAATTGTTTCAACTACATATCTGTATGGCCTAAGAGAAAGAGCACTCAGTCTTCGAGTTAATTTTGCTGCTCTCTATTGAGCTAACAGTTTTACTAAGAAACTCTTTGCATTTCCATTGAGACATAGGTGTACTACACAGCAGCACTGTGGTTGCAGTTTTATCTAATATACCTGGGCCCTTAGCTATCACTAAAGCAGCTACATCAGGAGTTATTTGTAAAAATTCAAATAAAAAAACTTAACCCTCACCCAGTCCTCGGTAAATCCAGAAATTAGCCACCGCTTTGGAACTGAGGGTTGGTCTACACTAACCCCCCAATTCGAACTAAGATACGCAACTTCAGCTACGTGAATAACGTAGCTGAAGTCGAACTATCTTAGTTCGAATGAAAAGGTACTTACCCGGGGTCCACACGCGGCGCGCAGGCTCCCCCGTCGACTCCGCCTACTCCGTTCGTCGAGCAGGATTACAAGTGTCGACGGGGGAGCACTTCCTGGCTCGATTTATCGCGTCTAGACAAGACGCGATAAATCGAACCCAGAAGATCGATCCAGCGCCTCCGACAGGACGCGTGAGTATAGACGTACCCTGAGAATGGGGTCAAACCACAACATTTGGCTCCCGATTCTAAATACCGTAAATTGCAGGTGTGTTTGGAACCAGAGGTTTGGCTCACTCCATTATAACGATAAAGACCATTGGCAAAACTGAGTCCAGACTTTGAATACCTCTCGAAGTCTGGTGGTGTTCAGATCCGGAGTTCTGGTTCAGGGCCCTTGTTTCTTTCAACCCACATTCCCGACAGACAGCATCTGACACACAGTCCCTGGGATTTCCGCCAGCTCCGTCCTCTTTGGGATGCACAGCAGAGGGCAAGGAGAGACGGGTTTTCCAAGAGGCTAAAATTACTTCTTCACCAAACAATATTTAATCTTTTTTTCTTTTAAAAAATATCATTTCATTTGAATGCAAATTTTAGCAATTTACAGAGGTGCTTCTTAGTCATTGAGGTGGGAGCTAGCACAGGTTCTCAGATAGGCTCCTTAGCACTTGCTATGATTTATTCATAGATTTATAGAGTTTAAGGCCAAGCGGGACCATTAGATCATCTCGTTGACCTCCTGTATAACATAGCCATAAATTTCATCCAGTTATTCCTGTACCGAGCCCACAAAAGGATTTAGGCACCTTGAAGTGCGTAAATTCCAGAATTGGGCCTTCCAGGGATTCTCAAAACCCCCACTCAGCTGGCACCAAACACTGCAGGCACCTAAACTCACTCGGTGCCTACAGTTTTGCAGCAAAAATTCCCTAGGAGCCTATGTTTCTGCCCCTGAGACTGTGCACTACAGTCGCATTCCAAGTGTCCCGACGCCTGGCCCGAGAGCAATGCACTAACAGGGGGCGGGGGGGGGGGGGGGGGGGATAGGTAATCCTCCGCCTAGCTTGCCTGTGGGGCCCGATCCTGTAAGTGGGACCAGAGCTTGCCAACTAGATCGGGCCCACATCAGTGAGTGTATACAAAACGGCTGGGGAGGAGGGGGAACGAGACGCACCCTAGCCAGGGCTTCTTGCAAAAACGGCGTAGGCGACTAGCCCCAAGAGAAGGTTTGTGGCTGAGAATCCCAAGCAGAAGGAGGTGCTTCCTTCCTGCCTGGGCTTAGGTGCCAAACTCCCTGAGAGGGGTAGAGCATAGGACACACTCATCTCCTCGCGAGCCCCGTTGGCTAGCCTAAGCAGGGAGCCAAATTGCCTGAGAGGGGTGAGGCTTAGAAACCTCCCCTGCCCTCAGTATCTCCTATTGGCTAGAATAAGCAGGGAGCCGCCTAACTTGCTGGGTTTTGTTAATGCCATTCTGAGGCGCCTTTCATTGTAGAGGGAGCCAAGGTGGCAAACTCAGGCTCTGTGAAACCAGTGATTCTCTAGGTACCTAAAAGTTAGAGATGGTGATGTTCAGCGTTACCATGCCTAAGCTCCTCTGTGAATCTAGCCCGCAGCGTCTGACTAAAGCAAATCTTCCAGAAAGGCCTCCAAGTTTTGATCCGAAGGCATCGAGAGATGGAGAACCCACCACTTCCCTTAGTAGTTTGCTCCCATGGTTAATCACCCTCACTGTTAAAAGACAAGAGTGTGCCTTATTTCTAATTTGAATTTGCCTGGCTTTCAATTCCAGCCATTGGCTTTTGTTATGCCTTTCGCTGCTAGATAATATTAAGATAGATTCTGAAAATAGCAAGATTTCATCAGAGTGCAGCGGAGGGGTCTCAGCACTGCAGGATAACTTCCTGCGCAAACTGGTGCTTGAAACCAACAGGGAAAAGAGACACTACAGTTGTCATATTTTCCTACAGGCCTTCTTTGTCTGGATAGCTGCAATTATTCCTCATAGCCCTGGATTCTTTCTGTATTCCCCCCTCCCCTCGCTCCCAATTCATTCTTCTAGAATTTATCCCGCTTCTTTAACTCGGCATGTGTCTGGGCAGATGTCCAAAAAAGCTCCCTTCAACAATGGGGGGAAAAAATTCCTCCACTTCAATTTAGTTCCCTTTCTCCGCCTCTCACTTTCCCTCTCTTTCTTGCGCCCCCTTCTCTTTTAACATTGTGAATGATTGATAACACTCCCCTTGCCTCACTGCTGGCTGTTACAGGCCTTTCTGTCAGGCATCTACTCGCCCAGACGAGGGTGGGAACCCCCTTTGGTTCTTTTGAATGACCAACTAACTAACTAAATAAATAAAAGGGGGGGGGGCTGAAAAGCCCTTGATTAGGACAAACCCAACAGGTCCAAAGCAAACAAACAAATGAAGAGCAATGTACCTTTGTGCCACTAGTTTCCCTCTGCCTCAGTTTGCCAGTTGTCAGGGACGGAAAACAAAACGAAACGATAAGCAAAAGGAGGGAGAGTAAAAGGAATTGCTTCTTTCTGTTGCTTCCTCTCTTTTTGTGTATCACAGGATGAGGTATTTGCAATATTCCCCGCCTCTTGTTATTATATCACCAGTCGCACAATAGTTGGGGGATGGTGTTTTGTCTTAATCTCCAGCTTCAGGAGTTATGTCAGAACCCGAGAATTTTAGCCTTCATTTAAATAATCTATATATTTCTAGCCCCTATGGCTGTGGAGAAATGCTGGAAAACATGAGCCCTACATGCTCAAACACCAGAAGGCAAATAAAAAGAAACAAAATGTTATTTTTTAAAAAATCATGATTTCCTGGGACCTGACTCATTAGAACCCAAGGACACCCATATATGGCAACAAGCTCATCATACCTCTTTATCCGTATTTATATGAACAGTGGGTCTATTAAAGACGTTTCCAACCATTTGCAAGGTTTTATTATTACTTTTATTATTTGCATTACAAGTAGCATCTTGCGGACCCAGCTGGGATCGAGAGTTCATTGTACGCACTCATGATAAGAGATAGCGGAGCCCAAGAGAGTCTACAGAAAACAGACAAAAGATGGGGGGAAAGGAAGAATTATTATCCCCATTTTACAGATGAATAATTCAGGCACAGAAAGGCTAAGTGATGTACCCAAGGCCACACAGGAACTGTGTAGCAGAGCAAGGACTTTAAGCCAGCTATCCTGAGTCCCAGTCCAATATCTTAGCCACAACCACATTCTTTCTGGTTTACCAACATCACTAGTATCCTCAATGATAGGTATAGGAAATACCACTCAAACTTTCAAACCCATAGAAACACATAAGCCTGGACTACACTAAAAAGTTAAGTTGACCCAGCTACATCTCTCAGGCATGTGAAAAATCCACACCCCCGAGCAACGTAGTTAAGCCAACCCAACCCCTGGTGTAGACAGCGCTAGGTCAACAGAAGAATTCTTCTGTCAATCTAGCTAAAAGAAACACATCACTCAAGTTTTTAAAAGGAGCTACATTGAAACCTTACTGTGATGAGAACAAAAATCAGCAAGCTGATTTTTTTACATTGAGGCATGAGCCCAGGGATGTCACTGGTACCTGGGAAAACTGCACGTTGAATATTTATTCCTTGTTAGCTCAGTAAGCTCTTAGAGGCCTTGCAGTAACTAATCTCCCACTCTAGGATCTAAAGGATACTTGATGTTTTTGTGTAGTTAGCAATCTATTCTACGGCAAGAGGCTGGCTACCTCATAAGGAGCAGGGGAAAATAAATCCTCATTTGTTTATATGCCTTACATGAAAATGAGTGTAAAGTACTGTTGGAGAATTCAGTTATATTTCCACATGCATGTACCAATCAAGGTCTCCTCATGTAAAGCTGGAAATCACCATAGGTAGAATAGCTGAAATTAATATCCATTCCCACCAATCCACCACTCTCCTGACACCTGGCTGACACGTACCATGAACGAAATCCACGCTGATTTTTCTAACAACTCGAAGTGCTTGTTTCTCTTATTCCGATCCTTGATGGGCAGGTGCCCATGTCACTATCACAAAACCCACCACTATCGTTGTTATTCATTCATAGCCCACTGATCATTTGAGCCTGATCCTGCTAGACTTCACTGGGTTGGTGAAGACATCATCTTTCAGGTGAGCAATATAGCCAATTTTCAGGCGCTGGTGTTCTGAGTACATCCCAACTGGACTAATTACCTCCAACCCATCTAAAATACACACACACACACACACACACACACCCCTCTTTAGTTGAATCTGGATATGGTATCTTTCACTTTGTGTCCTAAAAATGTTGCAGAGCGTTGCTTGTCAACGGTGGTGTTTCTGCCCGGTTGCAGCTCCATCGATGTGGCGGCTGAATGGTCCGGGATCCTTGGGATGAGAGGCAAGATACCTTTAATATTTTATCAGCAATGTCATCACTGCTGATTAAAAGAGACTGGTGCATTCACTGTACCTGGATCTTTTTGTTTCCAAGAATCCTGGAAGAAGCAGCTCTCGACCCTGCAGCTACAGCACAGTGCAGATCTACTAGAGCCCAGTGCGTACTTGCTGTACTGTTTGAGCAGGCACACACTCAACAAGGAGGGATTTGAGCTCCCAACCGAGTGTCAATGTGAGGAATACGTCCCTGCTGTGACTTGGGTGGAGGGACTTCTAAGTAGCAGCTCTGCACCTTGTACCGAGACAGAGAATCTCCATGAGCTGTCAGTGGTACCAGTGCTCATACAGTATCCTCTTTCCAGGCCTCCGTTCAGTCTGGAGTGTGAGGCCATTACAAGCAATTGCAACCCACATATTTGGAAGTAATGTGGTTTCTAGTTTCCACAGATGTCTCTATTTTACTCTATCACTGTCTATTTAAGTACCTAGCAAAGTGGTTTTGTACATGCACTGACAGAAACACTGCTTCAGAAACCTAGTCAGGCAACCTCCACATTATGGATCGGCCAATTGACCTCTCCTCTCAAATATCCTCTGCCAGATTTTACCACTTCAAAGTAATGTGGCTGGAACCATGATGATACAAACGCTCCCAAAGTTTAGAGGCCGGTAAGATCCAAAGTTTCTGTTTAGTTGGGCACAGTGGTAAACCCCAGAAGCGAAAAGAGCATCTAATCTAGATACAAATGCGAACTTTGAAAAGGGATCGGATCCTATGTTCTAACTTAGACATGTCTTTCCTACATAAGGTGCACTGCTCTATCATGAAGAGCGTATAAGGCAGTCAACCACTAGAAAGTTCAGTGGTGCTGATGCTGCTGTCTTCCCCTTGGAAAAGAGACGACTAAGGGGGGATATGATAGAAGTCTATAAAATCATGACTGGTGTGGAGAAAGTAAATAAGAAAGTGTTATTTATTCCTCATGACACAAGAACTAGGAGTCACCATATGAAATTAATAGGCAGCAGGTGTAAAACAAATACAATGAAGTATTTCTTCACACAACGTGTGGAACTCCTTGACAAAGGATGTTGCGAAGGCCAAGACTGTAACAGGGTTCAAAAAAGAACTAGATATGTTCATGGAGGATAGATCCATCAATGGCTATTAGACAGGTTGGGCAGGGATGGTGTGCCTAGCCTCTGCTTGCCAGAAGCTGGGAATGAGCGACAGGGAATGTATCACTTGGTGATTACCTGTTCTGTTCATTCCCTCTGGGACACCTGGCATTGGCCACCGTTGGAAGACAGGACACTGGGCTTCATGGACCTTTGGTCTGACCCAGTATGGCCGTTCTTATATTTCTTCTGGACTTTTCATCTCCTCCCTTTGGGGTCAGGATTTAAGTGAATCATTGTTTGGAGGCAAGTTCAGAAACTATTGTTTATGGGTGGGGCTAAAAAGTGAATAAGTGTTTAAGGGAGTGGTCCGTATACAAAGGCAAAGATGTGACTGGGCCTGATTCCCCTTTCACTTACACTAGTGGAAATTCACTGTACTTATCCCTGATTTTCACCTCGCAATGCACTTCCTATCATCACAATCAGCCGTGGACTTTTTTGTTTTCCTGAGGGCCCCTCTGCCAGAGTCTATTGTAGGGCACAGCTAAATAGAGCCTGAAGATTTTAAAGCTCTTCACAAACATTAATAAATGAAGACTCACCCTGCCAATGTTAGCTATTGACATTTTTATACCTCTTTGACACATGGGGTTGGTGGGGTGGGGGGAAGAAACAGAAGGTACCCATGACTTGCTCAAGATGCCACAGTGAAACAGCAATAGCTAAGGAGAGAACTGGTGGTCTTGACTCCCAGTCCCCTGCTGCATTTAATTGTTCAACATTTGTATATGGCACCAGAGCTGTAAACCGAATACAACACAGGAGACTCCCTCCCAGAAGTGCTTACATTTTAAAGGGAATAGAACAAGGCAGGACAATGGAGAAGATAACAGGCCAGGGAGATGGAGGAAGCAATCCACAGAGAAAGCCAATTGTTAATATTTATATTATGGTAAAACTCAGAGGCCCAACCAAGATTGAGCCCTAATCACGGTCGGCGCTGTATGAACACACAGAGAGAGACAGTCCCTGCCCTGATAACCTTACAGTCTAAATACACAAAACAGACAAAGGGTCAGAGGAAAAGTAGAGGCACAGAAAGATGAAGTGACTTGTCCAAGGTCACGTAAGAGTTTAGTGGCAGAGTCAAGACTAAAACGCAGGTCAACTAACTGCCAACCCAGTGCCCTATTCGCTAGACCATGGCTTTGGTTGCTTAGGAAGTACAGAACATGTCACATTTTTTTAACTGGTTTAAAGGGTCTTAGCAGACTACTCACTGGGGGGGTTGTAGCAAAAGGTGGGGTTTAGAGGCGAGATATGAAGGAAAAGAGAGAGGATGCAGCTAAAGATTCAGCATCACTGCTTCGCCCTATTCAAGACCAGTTTGTAAATGATTGTTTATGACCAAAGTCACCCAGGGCCTGTTTCCCACTGGCTCAGAGTGCACCGAATGATCCTGGTTTTCCCAACCCAACGTCAGAATTTAACCCAAGGGGCAAAATTATCATTTGACCTATGAGAGAGCAGGACCTGAAGATCATCAATTCCCTTAAATTGGTGGCCGCGCCATTCATTTAATGCATTCTCGTCAGTGTGAAATAAGACTTACAGTACGACAGGTCAAAGTGAAAAGGGGGGGGGGGGGGGCGGCAGAAAAAAAGTGACAGGCTGCTGGAAAGGCTATTAAAAAAAAAAAGAGGAAGAGCTTTTCAGTGAGAGCAATGACGAAAGAAAGACAGAAAGACAGAAAGACAGAAAGAAAGAAAGAAGAGGGAGGGGTAACTTTATAACCTCCTGCAGCCTACTCATCCCACGGTATTGCCTTTCAGTGTGTACCCAGGAACAGGCTGCCAAGCGGTTGTAAAAACACCATTTATTATCCTTGGTGAACAAGGAGTCATTTGCAGGGAATCTTCCACTAACATCTTATGTTTCCAGACACTTTCTATTCGCTGTGCTGTCGAAATGGAACAAGTGCCGGACTCCTGGGCCTGCAGTGACCTTATGCTCAAATAGTCTAATAAAGCAGGAGGGTGCGTGGTCTACTTAAAGGTGGCCCTCCCACTACCACTAAGCATGTCTGACCAAGTTACCCACTCACCCCCTCCCTACACATCCCACTCAATCTCTTGCTCCTCATCCCCTCCCCCCCAGCCCCCACCAGCTGCTGTCCCCTTCTCTCTGCGGAGCCAGGAGAATATTGGCAGGCCCCTCTGCTTCCTTGAGCTGTTGCTGCCTGGCTGCCTGTGCACCTGCTCACTGACTCCAACAATGGCTTTGCCCTAACTGCCCCATTAGCGATGCACACAGGTTTCCAGGCAGATGATGCTTTCAGATGTAAAGTGCATCACAGCTTTCTCTCACCCCGCAGCCCCTAGTCTCTAAGCCCCACTGTCTTTGGTAGCACTCTTTCCAACAGACAGATTTGTTTTGTTGCTCACCCCGTTTATCTCACTGCCGCTCAGTCTCTGATTGTCCTTCTGATTTGTTTTCTTAATTCTCCGTGCTGAGATCCCCGGTCTGCTCCCATGATGGACTTACGCTTTCTGCTCTGTTCTATAGTGCCTGACAGCAATAACTGGGGCAAGGGAAACGATTTGCTTACCAACCAGGGGAAGAAACTCTTTGAGACTATAAGACCAATCAGCTCTGTTAAGATGACACAATAATCAACTAGGAGACCTGTTGTGGTCCACAACCAAACAGAGGAAGTCAGAAGGAATCTCTAGCCCATGATCTAGCCACTCTGAAAACCAAAAAGCATTAAACAACAACAAATAATAGTTTCGCTTGCAAAGATCCTTTTCAGTTAACAATCTCAAGGCATCTTTACAAACAATTTTAACCTCAACCCTTCAGTGAGGGGAGGGAGTTTCACCCTTGGGATCTGGAAAAAATCCAAGCTCACCAGGGTAATTTCTGAAGTCCCCATGGAAGAAAGCCCATTGGGGCCAATCCTGCTAGGACTGAGTGCCGTCTAAGGGGCCCCACGAGCCCCCAGTGCTCAGGAAAGTCAGTGGGAATTGAGAGTGCTTGGCATTCTTAGCTCTCCCGTCATCTGAGAGGTGCCTCGTGCAGTTTTGGTTCTCTAAGTAGGGAAGTGGTTCTCAAACTTTTGTACTGGGGACCCCTTTCACACAGCAAGCCTCTGAGTGCGACCCCCCCCCCCTTATAAATTAAAAACACTTTTTTATATATGTAACACCATTATAAATGCTGGAGGCAAAGCAGGGTTTGGGGTGGAGGCTAACAGCTCACGACCCCCCATGTAATAATCTCGTGACCCCCTGAGGGGTCCTGACACCCAGTTTGAGAACCCCTGAAGTAGGGTGACCAGATGTTCCGATTTTATAGGGACAGTCCCGATTTTTGGGTCTTTTTCTTATATAGGCTCCTATTACCTCCCCACCCGCCCCACCACCTGTCCCGATTTTTCACACTTGCTGTCTGGTCACCCTATCTCTAAGCCACCTGAGCTGTGGAGTGGACTAAGCGGAGCGAACTGCCAACTTGGATCCGAGGTGGAGGGAGAGGAGTAAAACCCTCCTTGCAATCCCTGTTTACACGGTAATGAATACCTCTTAGCCATATCTATTGTAGTAAGTATTACATTATCAAGCAGGACCTAGGCATTCAAGTGTGACTAAGTATCCAGCCTCCTGCTAGAGGAGATGGGTAAAATTTATAGCCTGTCTTCCCCAGGCCAGAACACAGGCCCCCAAGGGCCTTTAGAGAAAAAGGAAGCTTTTCCGCTCCCTCCACCCCCCACTATCCAGCCAGAGGCAATGGGACCAATTTATTATCTGGCCTGATAAACAGCCGTGAGTCTCTGGACAGAACAAAGCCAAACGCAGCCTCTTGAGCAACATCTCAGCCACACACAAAGTATATGACCAGAGAGAGATCTGAGACCCGGAGAAACAGTGGGCTGGGAGTGGGGAGGGAGGGAGAGGAGGCCGCAGAGTGGAAGGGGGGAAGGAGCAGGCAGGGGTAACAGAGAGAGACATTCCATCCACATTCCAGTTCTGCAATCCTGACTTCTTTTCTTCCGCAGCATCAGCGCTCATGTCAGCTTATTACCGATTCGTCGCCACCCCTCCAGTCTGGGAGCAAAAGGGTGTGAGCCTCACGGTCTCACCCACACCATCTCCCACACATATTTTCCAAACACTGGTTCATATTTCACCCTTGAGCCACGGCTTTACTGCCCACTGAACGCTGAGAAACACTTGAGAAATCCCAAGGGAGTTACCCGCAGTCCTAATTCTATACACAATAATAGGCGCTTTCATGGAAACCTTTTATCCAGAGATCACAAAGCACTTTACAAATGTGAATTAATCCTCAACAACAACCACTATGAGTTTGGTAGGTATTATTATCTGGATGGACAAACTAAGGCACAGACAAGTTAGGTGACTTTCCTAAGGTCATCCAGTGAGTCAATACCAGAGTCAGAAATAGAGCCCAGGAGTCCTGACTTCCACCCTGCTGTTCCAACTGCCAGGTGGAGAAAACAAATCAATGAACCAAACTGTTCTTCTACAAAAGCATCAATATCTGGAAAACAACAATGCTGTGGGATGCAATGGAAAAGGCACTGATTTCTGTTGTTGTTTTACTTGTAAATGACCTGCTATAGAATAATGGAAAATCAGGGTTGGAAGAGACCTCAGGAGGTCACCTAGTCCCACTCCCTGCTCAAAGCAGGACCATCTCAAAGGTATTTGTAGGGGTCTGCTAGGACTGCATGAGCAAGAAGGAATTCCTACCAGGTTCATTAAACATTAGACTGGATTGCTCCTTGGGAAATATGGCAGAGGGAACAATTCTGCACCAGCAAGGGGTGGAAGAAATGACCTAATGCCCTTCCCCCTCTCTTTACAAGGATGAATCTTACACAGTTTTCAGAATAGTCAACACGGTCTGGGCAGAAACACTCCTGTGACTCTGAACTTGATCAATAGGAGTTGCTGCTTAATTTATTTGCATGAGCGGCAACTTGGGCTTGTTGTTGTTCAAAGGACACTGCCTTTCCTGGCACTTTCTTTTTTGCTATTGTATCCTAAATGTCCTCTCTCCTGCCACTCATTCCTTTCTCATTTATGGGTACTCAACACAAATCACTAAACAGTTCTAGATATAATTACTCTCAATAGCCCATCAGGACTTCAATGTGGGTAGGGGCAGGAACATACTCCCAGCATGAGTGACATTTACTCTTGCCTGCATATGAATACAGGTGTTCACTCAAAGAACAGCCATTTCTTAATAGTCATGGGGGGAGGGATAGCTCAGTGGTTTGGACATTGGGCTGCTAAACCCAGGGTTGTGAGTTCAATCTTTGAGGGGGCCATGTAGGCATCTGGGGCAAAAAATGGGGATGGGTCCTGCTTTGAGCAGGGGGTTGGACTAGATGACCTCCTAAGGTCCCTTCCAACCCTGATATTCTATGATTCTATGTGAACAAAAACCCATCCACAAAGTTTCCAAGGGGCAGAGGCTCATGGCTGAACTGAAATTCAGAATTCACAAAAATGTCTGAGAATAATTTCCTCCCCCTCACCTCCCGGCCCCCACTATTTGCCCTGGTCTATTTGGGGATGGAGAGTGGGAACTGTTCCCAGGAGCCGAAACAAAATGAACAAAACAAATGACCTGGGACAGTTTGAGCACAGTTTAACTAGTCTGAGGGAACACTTGCTGTTCCCTTAAAGAATTAAATCACGAGGGACATAAGTCCTTTCTGCTGTAATTTCTCATCTTGAGGTCCAGTGAGTGAAGGGAAGGGGAACAGTCAAATGAATAAGCCCTACATATCCAAAGAATGTGACAAGACACAATTAAGCGTACACCCGTGAACGCTGAATAAAACCCCAACATCATCTTCATAGGGATGATTTAAGTGCCTCGTGCAACTGGAAAGGCGGGATATTGCCTGCCCAATCACCTGCCTAACTAACGAGTCAACTAAGTGTCCAGCAATGCATGCAGAATATCAGACTTTCAAACAATCCAGAGTAACTGGCCACTAATCAACGTGCGGCTGGTTATTAACGTGCACCAGACTGTATGACCTTTCCTAGGTGTGGCACTTGTTAAACAGCTCGGAAAAGAACCTTTCCCCCTTTGTTCAAAACAACACAATTTGTAACCCACAAATGTGGAATAATAACAGGCATGCATCATTCATGTGAACAACAAAAAGCCATCTGATTTACATATTGAACATGCAACTCATATGAAGTAATATGAAAGTGGTCCCTCCCCCCTATGGATAACACTCCACATGTGATATTTGGTAGTCTTCACAGGTAATATGACAATACTATCACCTCTATAACACCTGTGCCCTTTCCCATCATGGGCAAAATCACAATGAGTAACAGTCAAGAGCCTGTGTTTACTAATGATGTGACTCTGGATACAGCATGTGCAGCTGGATAGGAACATTGTGGCTGGCTCCTCTTTCTGTAAAGGGTCAGACCAAAGCCAGAGATCCAAACAACTACAAATCTGGAAAAAGTACAGCGTGAGAATGAAATAAAATTTGGGTTTGGGCCCATTTTAGGTAAGGTTAGGTGTTAAGTACTGTATCAGATTATGTTTAATGCATAATTGAAGGTTCATCAACATAGCATCTGTTCATCAGTTATGCCAACAGTTTCAAAAGTGGCCTCTGATTTCAGGTGGAACACACACCTTAAGATGTATCATTTTGGTTGCCTCAAATCAATGACCGCTTTTGAGAATGTTTAGCCTGAATGACTGCAGTGCTCACTCAAAGGGAGGAGTGAATCATCAGAACAGTGACTCCTAGCTCCTGGGTCCTCTGCAGGAATGGAACTTGGGCTCCTCTAGTTGCTAGGCATCCCTTAGAGAGCTTCCATGGAGATACTCAGCCAGGTGAGCTAACAGCCTGAGGTGACGTGGCTGCAGGCCACATGTGCATTTCGGAGGGAAATGGCGGCAACGTTCAAATATTTGGAACATTCTCTGGATTGCTTGGGACAACAAAGACAACACAGTTTACTCAGAAGGAGCCACACAACTCAGAACACCCTATTCCACTTTATCCCCCTTGAAATACAAAGCTATACGTTTTCAGAATCAGACTGGTGGAAGATCACACACGCTCTCTTCCATTTCAGCGAATGGAGTGACAGAAAAGCCTCCAGTTCCTACCGGAGGGCATTCAGCTTAGAAAACATTAACGTGTAAAAATGTCTGTAGGCCAGAATAACTGAGTGCCAATATACATTTTTAATTTGAATAATATGCAGCATTTACCATAATTAGACAGCACATTACCACGATTAAGCCAGCACTCGGGATCAGAGTGGCAAGGAATATCACTCAATTCTAACGTCGGTATCGCTAAGAGACATATGTTGTCCTTGCCCATCAAGCGACTTCTTGCCCTGCCCCTTTGCAGCCAGAGTTTGAATTTGTCGGGGCGGGGGGAAGTGGGAGGGGGAGGGGGCCGGGATTTTCTTTGACAAGCAAACAAATCCATTAACGTATTAAAAGGTTTGGAGTATACATGTGGTAAACATTAAACACACTAGTAAAGTAGCACTGTAAGAGGGACACAGTTACACTAGATAACAAGATGCTCACATCATAGTATGCTAGGGTACTCTGCGTGCCTTTCATTAATATCTTTTAACTCAGGGGAGGCAGTTGCTTCCATTTGTCACTAGAGCTAGGGAATGGGAGTCAGGAGAAATGGTTTGTATTTGTAGCCATTACACTGGTGTGCAACTTTGGACAAGTCTCTTTATCGCTCCATCCCTCACCTTGTTTATCTGTAAAATGGTCACAATCATACTGGCATTTCTAAACTCAAAATTGCCTGTGTATAGATTCCATTACTCACTTCTTGGGTGAAATCCTGGCCAGTGGGACATCTGCCATTGGCTTCAATAAGGCTAGGATTTCACCCACGGTTTCTGCAAGCATTCCTGCCAGGAAACCCTTTGGCTGGGAGACTGGTGAAAAATAAGCACACAGGAAATCCTAACACAGCCCCAGAGAATTCATCTGAAAATGGGAACACGGAAAAGGGGGTATTTTTTGCAGTATATTTGTATAAAGGCAGTGCCTTGGCCAAGACAATTGTTTGAACATTATTAAAAGAACAGAATGAAGTAGGAAATAATAAAATCAGATGCAAAGCTCCTTTGTGTTCATACTTTCACTCGCATGACTTTGTTTCTCTTCAGACATTATACACACCGATCTTTTTCTTCGTGCTGTTATTCTGCAAGGGCTATTCCAAAACGGAACAGCTGCGGAATACTAACAAGGGTGGAATAAATGTGGTCATCTGAACCTCCTAGAAAACAGTGATCACACCAGCTTTCAGGCAGCAGGAATCCCTAATAGGGCAGGCACACTTTAATTCATCCCAGCTTTGGAGATATTACCTGTTCAAGCAATGTGTCCTATACTTAAAAGGGGAAACGCACTCAAGAACCATTAATCTCTGTAGCAGGGACTGTATTTTTTCCCCCTCTGTGTTTGTCCTGCACCGAGTACAATGGAATCCAAAGCTTATGCTGAAATCAATTTGTTAGTCTCTAAGGTGCCGCAAGTATTCCTTTTCTTATTTTCTTTTTGTAGACCAGGGGCAGGGCTCTTATGTGCTATGGTAATACAAATACTAAATAATCATAAGAGAACTGCAGTGAACTTCTTAAGCAAGTACACTGTATGTTAAATAAACAAATGTATTCAGAATGGTAAGATGTTAACTGCATTAGTATGAATGGTGTTTATTACCACAATGCCTAATGGAGAACAGGGTCCCAGTGTGCTCGGTACTGTACAAATATGAGGGCTCATCACTGCCCCAAAGAGTGTATAGCCTAATTAGGCAAGACAGACAAAGGAAGGGGAAAGGGATAGAACGTACAAAGCAGAGTTAATGCAATGGCTGCAAATTTCATGTTAGCGCTGCAATTTTTATTTATATTTATTTATTTATTTGGGCTTTTCATTTAACATAACCCTACTGGAAGAGTTTATCAGGGGATTAGCGAGATGGAAAGACAAAGGAGAAGATGGGGTGAGAGGGGGTTGGAGCAAACAGCCAATCAGCACAGGGGAGCAAACGAATGTTCAGAGTTAAATCTGCAGAAACAGGCGGATGACATCATCAGCGTCCCTGGGTCTCTGCTGCAACTGCTTTCTGCAGCTGCTCCTCAGGCTTCAGCCAGAGGCTGGCTCCTCCCTGAAGTTTCTTTCCCAAAGGCCACGGGATTGCAGGGAACATGTGTGTGATGGGAAGAAGGGAAAGGTCGGTGTACCTATGAGGTTATATATATCATCATCATGGTAGTGGAGAGGGTTGGTCAGAGTTAAAGAGACACCATCAAATAATTTAGCCCAAGTGTGAGATTAGGGGAAGGGGGGTGCCGGGAGGGTGGAATTTTCCACGGTATTCACATTGGCCTAATTCTGCTACCAACGAAGCCAGTGGGAGCTTTACCACGGCCTTTAATGGGAGCTTGAGCACTTCTGAAAACCCCATGTACTGTGTATAGAAATGTTTCAGGTGAATTTTTTTCACGTATATAGACAACAGTTTGTTTCAACTTAAACCTTCTCCTGTACTTTTAGAAACTCAAATGCAATATTTTCATGGAAATTCAGTGGGATATGGGGAATTTAACTCTCCGATGTCTCCTTTGAAAATCCCAGTCTTTGATAACAAAGTAAAGGGTGCAGTGGCAGATGGACAGACATACAGAAAGAATATGTATAAGATTCAGGAAATGACACTGACCAGTTTACTTAAAATTGAATGCAAAATAAGGAGGAGAGCGATCAACTGTTGAGATGTAAATAGCACTTACAATATTCATTCAGTTTTAATAACCTAAGGTGCTAATAGTAACACAGGAAGGGAGCTCTTGAGTAAACATGTGGTTGAAATTTTCAAAGCAGCCTAGGGGATTTAGACAGCAGAATCTGTATGAGAGGATTTAGAGGCACACGTGCTTCTAAACTCCCTAGCTTGCTTTGAAAATTTCAACCATGATTGTTATACATGCGTGCTTCCATAGCAATACGACTCTGCAGAGAGCTCACTCAATTAGCCATGTCTCAGAACAGCCCTGAGAAACCTTGCTAACTTGGGTCAGCAATGATTTTCCACGGGCTTCAAGGAAAATGACAACAGTGAGCAAAAATCTCAGTCATCAGCCGAAGAATCCAAATTCTTCACCTACTGGTTTCTTGGTAACCTGCCTAATCTTACGCTCCAATTCTATCCAGGTCTTCCCCACCCCATGGGAGAAAAAGAATCCCACACAATTCAAAGATGACCAGAGCCATCAAAACATAATTCCTCTCTTTGGCTGTTATTAATATTTAGGGCCTGATCCAGGAGAGCACCCGCAATTCCCAACTGACTTCAATGAGAGCAGAAGTGGCTTGACACCTTGCAGGAGCACTCCTCACTGTACACATCAAGCCCTTTAAGCCTAACTCAGATAAAACTGCACAACTCCCCTGGACCATCAATGGGAGTGGGTCTCCGAGATCACAAGTGGGCCCAAAGGCAGGAGAAAATCGCAAATGTGTTCCCAGGGCACGTGAGCCTCCCCCGCGTGCTGGGTTCCACTCCCGTTGCTGCCTACGTGCCGTGGCCCGTTTCTCAGCAGCAGCGGGACTTGAAGGGAACTTGCAAGTGCACCGCCGGGTTAGTTCTCTCCCTGCAGTCAGAACTTCAGAGTCACAGCAGGGGCTCCCAGCAGTCCAACTTTAGCTCTCGGAGGAAGAAGAGCGGATTTTGCCTCTGAGAGTTTGAGCCCTTCCAGTTCATTCTCCCGGTGGGGAAAAGCAAGGGGCTCACTACAACTGACTGGCTACCTATAAAAATCAGGGGAGAGAGAACCAGCCTCCTTGCTGACATGCAGCTGGGGATCCAACCAACACTCTATGCGGAGCTGACTGCAATGTTTCACGGGAGCAATGGTGAAGGAAGGCCACTACAAGGCATAGTGGACGGAGTTCATGCACTTTCTCCTATTCTGTAATCCCAGTAGCACGAACCATTGATCGTACTGGTGTGACGGCGGTGCTCATAAATCAGAGATCAGGTCTCTCTAATCTAGTAAAACTCAAGGGTCAGATGCCCGAGACGCAATCAGCTGTGGCACTCGGGAACCCCAGTCTCCTGACGTGTGTGGAATATTAGGTAATGCAGCCCGGCCCATTGTCAGAGACAGCATTCTTCTTTATAACATGTTATCTAGCGCTCTGTGTAATGACCCACTGAAGCTTCCACCCAGTTCTCAGCCCACTATGTGGTTTGAGACACATTCAAATAGCTATTTCAGGTCCATTCTCAGATCCCCACATAATAGATCACTTTTAGAGTAACTAAAGGTTGTGGCCCATACTCCAGGGCTGTAAATCTAAAGGGATGAAAAATATCAGGACTGGGTGTCTTTCTAAGTGATGCATTCTTGCTCAGCCACAAGCTACTGGGCTGGATATGAGAGTCACTGGGTGAAATTCAGTGGTCTGTGTTATTTAGGAGGTCAGACGAGGGGATCATAATGATTCCTTCTGGCTCTATAATCTAAGAATCACTAGGAACGTAATGCAAGCCCCTTCACTAAACATCAAAGACAGTAGACTTTAAACCCACAGAGACTGTATGAAAATGTCATGAAGAGGGGGCGTATACCTTCCCCTCTCCCAGCGGGTAACAAAGCTGGCGCGTTTGGGTTATCAAGACTGCTTCACTTCGGACTGTCACTTTCTATGACAGATGTGCCCGGGGTTTTACTTTCGGGGGGGGGGGGGGGGGGAATAAAAGGCTGGCTGAGCTTCTGGGCACCTTGGGCATTGCCTTGGGCATCCTCGTGGCTTGGCAAGTCTTCAGAGCTCCTTCGCGTCTCTGCTCAGAGATGAACCGCGGCACGGCTAGGCTCTCAGATACAGCTATTCACACACTGTCAGGGCTCGAGCGCTCCTTCCAACGCTGGTGCTCCGTTAAAAATAATAGTCAGTCCAAAAAACAAAAACAAAATTAATTCGTCTCCAATTGCCTTGGAGAGTTTTGTCCTTATTCACGGTCAAAAACCATGGGCTCAGTCCTCAATGAGGCTCTCACGCTTCTGGTGTCTCTCCTACAGCAGAGGGACTGGCAAGAGCAATGTCTCAGATGACCTTTCTTCCTCCATAAGGGGGACATTGTGATAAGCCCTTTCAAAAGGGCCTATCACAGGGGTGGCCAACCTGAGCAGGAGCCAGAATTTACCAGTGTACATTGCCAAAGAGCCACAGTAATACGTCAGCAGCTCCCCATCAGCGCCCACAACCCACTCCCAGCACCTCCAGCCCACCGGCAGCCCCACGGATCAGCATCCCCCCCTCCCTCCCCTCACCTCCCAATCAGCTGTTTCCTGGCATGCAGGAGGCTGGGCGGGGGGAGGAGCGAGGGCACGGCAGGCTCAGGGGAGGGGGTGGGTAGAGGTGGAGTGGGGGTAGGGCCTATGGCAGAGCCAGGGGTTGAGCAGTGAGCATTGGAAAGTTGGAGCCTGTAGCTCCAGCCCCGGAGTCGGTGCCTATACAAGGGGCCGCATATTAACTTCTGAAGAGTCACAGGTTGGCCACCGCTGGCCTATCAAAAATGCAGCTCCGATGTCTGAGGGAATGCAGAGACTGCCCCCCCCCTCCACACACACCCCACTTTTGGGGCAGAGAGGCGGTGTAGCCTACAGGATCGTGCAAGGGAGAGAGTCTCTCCATTTGCATCGCCAGGTTTATCAAGGGATTACATAATCGTGCTAAAAGAGCGAGGCGTACTTGTGGCACCTTAGAGCAGGCCTGCACAACTCGTAAAGCGGTGAGGGCCATATTACTCCAAAGAAAACAGCCGAGGGCCGAAACTCCTCTCCCTCTCCCACCACCGAAGTTGTTGAGCAAAAAAAGTTGTTTGCTCTACCCCCCGCCGCGGGCCGCACAGTGAGCCTCTGTGGGCCGTATGTTGTGCAGGCCTGCCTTAGAGACTAACAAATTTATTCGGGTGTAAGCTTTCGTGGGCTAAAACCCACTTCATCGGATGCATAGAGTGGAACATACAGTAGGAAGATATATATATATACAGAGAACATGAAAAATGGAGATTGCCATACCAACTCTAAGAGACTAATAAATTAATGCGGGCTATTATCAGCAAAAGAAAAAAAAAACTTTTATAGTGATAATCGGGATGGCCCTGTGAGCGCTCCATAGGGCACTGCAACTGCCACGGCACTCCCCCCCGCCTCCCCCCGGCTTGGGTTTGCAGCTAAAAAGGCCATTCTTAGGCCCTCTCTTTCAGGAAAGAGAATCAGGTCTCCCTGGCCCAATACAGTCACCAGCAGATTTCTATCCTGTCAGATCTTTTTCTCTAACTGGATGACTGATTTGGTAGCAGGCCACTAAGGGCAGCAACTGTGCTATTGTCACAGCGTATCACATCTTTCCCCATCACCAAACTGTAACCAGTGTAAAAAAAAATAATAATAATAGTAAGTGTAGCTGAGAACCCACTAGTCTTGACAGCAGCAAGAAAATGATGGATTTAAATAACGCTAGCGAGTTTAATTATTCACCCGAAAAAGAACCCAAAGCTACGTCTAAGCCAGATACTACCTGGATCAGATCCTCAGCTGGTGTAAAGTGATATACCTCCATTGACTTGTGTGGATCTACACTGATTTATGTTAGCTGAAGACCTGGGACACCTGATCTCAGGAAGGTCTATCAGAGTAGTTATAAATCCCCTTTTTAGGGCCTGATCCAAAGCTCATTGAGGTCAACCGAAAGACTGCGACGGATATCAATAGGCTTCGGACCAGGTCTTCAATGCACAATCTTAGCAAAAGAGAGAGCAAGTGCTCATGAATCTAAAATGAGCATCTGTGCAGAAACAATGTAAGAAATCTGTCCCGCCGAACAGCACATTCCGTCCTGGTTATTAGATGCAATCCTGTGTACATTACTCCACAATCTATATTTAGCCCCTGATGTAACTAAAGTCAATAGTATTCCATTAGAGCAGCTGCTACTAACTCCTGAATAGGCTTTACTACCCAAACTCCACCTACTCATGTCAAAAGTCTGGACATATACAGCTACAAAACCTTCATGTGTTTATATACAAAGGGGCACAGTTTTGAATAGAAAATATATGACTGTTAACGTAGTTTAATGGTCTGTTATATAACAGGGCGGCATTTTAAAAAGATACGTTGATTCTTCTTGTCTAGGGGGGCTTGTTTAAATGCCTTAGGTTTCACCACAAATAAATTTTGGCCTTTTCCTTTTTAGGGTATGTTCTTGCACTGAAGCATTCCTTATCTCTCTAGCTTTTTCATTGATTCTGTAGAGCATTTTATAGTATTCTCCCAGGAGGAAACTATATGTGAAAAAGAATGATGTATGCACAATAAGAAAGGCTTGCAAGAAGTTTAGGTCTTGTAAGTGTGGTTTTTTTTAAAGAGGCTTCGACTAAATGCAATATGAATATTGATTTTTATTTTTAAAAAAAATCCAGTGAAAACAGTTTGGGTGTTATTTAAACTTTCCCATGAAGCATTAGAAATCCTAGTGCAATAGTAAAATGCTGGAGAAATTGGTCATCTTAGTTTTACTGCCAGAAGTGAGGGAAGTGCAGAAATTGTTTAAAAAAATGCAATTGTGGTGAAAAAGTTAAGGGCACAATCCCACAAAATCTTACACATGGGAGTAATTGTAACACACACAAGACATCATATTAGCTTCATTCAGACCTATAATTCTATCCCTCTGTCCATACCTCTGTCTGTACTGCACTCATCATTTCAGTATGTGAGCTTCTTACAAAAATTGCATTAAGACAAACAAATAATCTAAGTATAAACAAATCTCAAGAAGTGCTCAGGGTCAGACCCTAGGTTAGTATCAACTATATTTAGCCCTTATAACCACACTTAGGCATGGCAGAGTGTCTGGCTGATTGCTGGCTCATATTAACACTTCGGAATAATACAAAATTATCTTCCAAAAATAGTTTATATTCAGAAGCACAAAATGATGACTCAAAGGTGTTGTCAGACACCTTCCCCTCTAGATTACTGGTTTAAATCTAACTCCAGTCAGTAACCAGAGTTTATCATCATCTGACAGGTATTTAATGGTGTCTGTAGAATGAGTAGATGGTTCCTAATGTCTATGTAAAAATAAAAAGCCGGCACAGTTAACGAATACTAATTGGGATTCTTATTGGCAATCTCAGGGAGGTCATGGATTGAATCCAAAGGCTTCAGTAAGTCTACAGCAGGGCCGGCTCTAGGCACCAGCAAAACAAGCAGGTGCTTGGGGCGGCACATTTCTAGGGGCGGCATTCTGGCACCTGACATGCTGCCCCTAGATATGTGCCCCCACCGCCCCAGCTCACCTCCGCTCTGTGCCGCTGCCTCTCGGCTTCTCACCCTCCCTCCCAGGTCTACAGCCCTGGAAAGGTCACAAGCAGTGCTAGATGCACTGGTAGATGATGATCTCCTTAAGGGCTATTGACAGTCCGGCCCCCCCGGGTCTCTTCAGTGCCTTTGAAGTAGGCCTGTCTGTGAAATTCACTGGGCGCTGGTGCAACCATGCTCCAATAGTTCCACTTACTCCTTTCAGACAGATCTCAGAGGGTCATCTTGGGTAGCTGCCGCTCCTCACCAAAAGCCCTAACCTGGAGTCACTCCCAGGGCTCAATATTTGAGTCTCTAACCACCAGTGGATATTATGAGACACTTTTGTGTTCTAAGAGCAGCAATACCATGCATGGCACATGGCTATTCATATACATCATTCTCACCTGAAGCGGGCAATGCTAGTATCCCACTTTCCTGATGCAATAGCAAGGTCAGCTTCATTTCAGAGAAGACGGTGAACAGTATTTACAAGTCCTACTAGGACCCGGACCTGTTCTTCTCTCAGTTGAGGGCATTTGCTTGACCATCTGAGAAGAGTGTAGGCTGGGAGTCAGACTCAAATCTGCTCTATTCCTGAATATCCAAGGTCACAAGGCCAGAAATCCACCTTCTAGTGGCAAAAGTGCCTGCTCTCCACAAAGAGCTGGAGACACTCTCCTCTCACTCTCCTTTCTCACGCTCCACCTAGAGCTGACCATGGAAGCCACACATGAGCTCCAGCTCATCTGGAACAATTGAATAACCAGTATAGGATTGAGAAGATGAAAACACCACACACATTTGCTCTGCACTGGCCCTCTCTTGACTATTAAATCCAACTGGAGGTCCTCAACTTTCCTTTCAAAGTTCTCAGCATGCTATGGCCCCGGCTACCTGAAGTCCCGCCTCTCCCTTCACGCCTCGATTAGTGCGGTCAACAGGAATGCTACAGCTGATGACATCCAGCATGGGAATTTCCAGAGACAACACATTCTTAGTGATGGGCTCCTGGCTGTGGACTTCAGGAGCTCAGGCTGACCAAAATGCCTTACCCTTCTTCAGAGCACAAGGCAAGGCTCATCTGTTTGCACAAGATATTTTCTCAACAGCCATCTGGCCGGTAAACTCTGTTATCGCTCTAATGGTGGTGCGCGACTCCGTCAAGAACAACCCCCATGAGGTGGAGCAGAGATTATGAGACTATAGTCAAGTAGGACCAAAAGGGGCTAAAACACCCTTGGATTTGCCATCTAGAGATGAAGGTGATTTGTGCACAATATAAATGGGACTAGATCAGGAAGAAGAAAACTGAACTCCCTTTTTACCTCTACAAGTTGTCCCTCCAGAACAGGGCTGAAATTCACTGATATGGGGAAGCTCACACTGCTGGACCTGCTGTTTCCTAGATAGAGGACTTCAGTCTCCAAGCCTGCAATTTTTTACCAGCACTAAATTCACTCCAAAGAAAAGGCAAGGGGGTGGGAGAGTTATGGGTGGAAAAAATCTGTAGAATGGCTCCCATTGACTGGTTGTGCCCCCGAATAGATTATGGTGGTTTTAGACGTGAAAAACTGCCCAGGATAGCAATTCAGGGTCAACGCACGTGCTTAGATACCAGGGTGAGTCGTGCAATGGAAGAGCCTGATCAAAAGAGAAGAAAAATCTTACTTGTATTACTTGAGATGAAAAGCCTCATTAAAAGTAAACGGGCCTAATTCATCCCTGATGACACTCTGCAGAAGTCTGCGGAGTTACCCCAGGAATAAGCCAAGTAACATATAAACATATTGAACAAGTAACATATCTTAGGGCTGCCCTTAGACGCTACTACATAGAAAGTACTATCTTGGCACCTGATCCTTCCGGGGCAAAAGAGAGTGTCAGTTGAGGGCACCAGACAGGACTGCGGCCCTCGAAGTATCCACAAATACTGTTCATGCTGAACAAATGTTTTATAGCCTGTCATGTGTCATCATGAATCAACATTGTTTTCTCCCATTTTACGAACAGCAAGGTCAATAAAAAGGTCAATTTATTTATTTAAAAGGAACAAGAAAAATACTCCAGCCCTTGTTGACACTGGCAAAAGTGAGTCATCCTGACCTACTGCGAACCTTGCAAGAAGATGTTTTTTTCCAGTCTTGGGAAATCAGCATTCCCCTTGCAAGAAGCTGTCCTTGTGAAATAACTGAGAGTACTAAAGAGCTGGGCTTCACTGAGAATATGTGGCAGTGAATTAGTGGCCCTCAGGTGTCAGTGTACAGGCCAGCGAATTAAATTAAGCTCTTTGCCTCTGGTCTGATGTAGCAGAACTAATGCAGTCACGCCTCAGTTCTGCAGCTTCCTAAACGTGGGCATAGCTGCCACAGCAAAGGGAACCTGGTTTTCGTTCCACTGGGACATTGGCTGGAGTTAGCAAGTAACTCTCAGAATCATGACATAATGTCTAAAACAATGGCAAGGAGGAGGAATAGGCTGCCCAGGCATCTCCAGTTCCAATCTTCAAGCCATTAGAGGGGTAATCAAGCACGATGGAGTTTAAATGCCATCTGAGGATGCACCCCACTAGCAGACAAAATTAACCAATGCAGCAACAGTAACCCTTTCTCAAAACTGGAAGCAGTGTAAATATTAACCATGATAGGGAATGATTAGTGAATTATCATTTTCAATCGAGTTGCATAATGCAAAGTGTCTGTGGCTTAGGAAAAGTACTGGCTGTTGTATCGTTGTGTTGTAAAAAGCAAACCAGAAAAAGGAGGGCAAAGGGGACATTGTTTGATGGAGCAAGGAACCAGCATGCAACCTAGACTTCTGTAATGCCAGAGGTGCATCCTAACATGCACTTGTATGTGCCTGTAATTTACCGCATTAATCTTCAGAGATTTGGGGATCTATTTGCATGCACAAGAGCGCATGCAAAACTGTGTGCTTAATTTGTGTCTGCAATTAGCAGGACTGTGCATGCAAATTTGGACTGCTGTACATTCAGATGGATTGTTATACGATCATTGTAACTGCCCACACAAATTCAGTATACAGTACAATTACACACCTGCTGCTTCTCCTTTAGCTTAACCAGCAGGGGACTGGGCTTCGGAGCAGGCGGATGTGAGTTCTATTCCCACTAATACCATGCACTCCCAATCAGCGAATAAATACTTGGAACTTGTCTATAGCATCTTTTACAGAAGGCTCTCAAGACACTTTAAAATATTAAACCTCCCAACACACCTGTGAGGGGGATGAAAAGTTTCTTACCGAGTATATAAAAGGGCAAACGAAGACACAGTACAACGTAAGACCAACATTTTTAAACCTGGGTGCCAGAAATTACCACTGAAGTCAATGATAGCTCAGGGTGTCCAACACGTCTGAAAATTCACCCACGAATTCGGATGGCTAAATATGGATGCATGTATTAATTTAGAGACTCATGTTTCAAAACGTTGGCCTTCTTGACTTGACTAAGGTCAGAAAGTAGGTCAGAGGCAGACTTGAGAAGTCCCATGAGCAATGGTTTCCAGCTTCTATGCTAACCACTAAACAACACTATAGGAAGAATCAGGAACAACTGAAAACCAAACGTGGGCACCAAGAACTGGCACAGCCATCTCCTTGAAAGAAGGATGGTTGGTGGGAAAGGGCTGTGATTGACACTAATATCCATCAGGACAACGGGGAAGTAGTCATCTGTGGTGGAAGTATTTTCACGGACCACAACGCCTGCACATTGGACCTCATTTGTTTCATCTTTTTCATTCGTTTCGGAAACACAAGCACTAGCCGCTTAGCAACTGACTTCTTTTACATTCAGACAAGGATGAAACTACCTGTAACTGCTCCTGCTTTTCTAGTTAAGCATTAACGTTTAACGAGATCAGCCTGCAACTGCTCGTTGGTGTACAATGCTCCAGCTAATTAATCCATCGCCAGGAGAGCCCGCCCGAAAAAGGAGATTGAGCAAGTGCATTCCAGAGGCATTTCTCAGCCCTTCAGTAAATCAAAAATAAAAATGTGTGTGTGTGTCTCTGTATGTGTCTATCTGTTGAAAAATGCTTAGCCTACACCATGCAAACATGCTCCTTTAACCTGGAAAACTCCGGAAGAAATGCAGCTCATAATGGGAGGAGTCTGATAGAGACAGACGTTGATGCAAGCATTGTGCAAACACCTGTGGGCACATATCCACAGCCACACGTATATACAGCACTTAGCATTTTCCAAGCATATGAGAAGCATTAACTAATTTATCCTCATGGGTCTCCCATGCAGTAGGGGCCTGATCTAGCCATTGATGTTAACAGCAAAACTTTCTTTGATGTTAATGGTGCACGATCAAGCTCTAGATCAGGGATTCTCAAACTTCATTGCACCAGGACCGAAGCCTGAACCCACCCAAGCCCTACTGCCCTGGACGGGCGGGCCAAAGCCTGAGCCCCACCACTCCGGGCAGTGGGGCCAAAGCTGAAGCTCAAGGGCTTCAGCCCCAGGCAGGGGGCCTGCAACCCGAGCCCCACCGCCCTGGCCTGAAGCCCTCAGGCTTTGGTTTTGGCCCTGGGTAGTGGGTCTCAGGCTTCAGCCCTGGGCCCCAGCAAGTCTAAGCCAGCCCTGGTGACCCCATTCAAACAGTTTGAGAACCACTGCTCTAGATAATCATTATAACCTCCATTTTACAGATGGAGAACAGAGAAACATAGCAATGGCCATACGGGTCAGACCAGTTGTTCATGTCGCCCAGTATCCTGTCTTCTGACAGTGGCCGGTACCAGATTCTTCAGGGGAACAAACAGAACAGGGCAAATTTATCGAGTGATCCATCCCCAGCTTTACTGACAGCTGCCAAAGAGATCGGTGACAAACATGAGGGGTGTATGCAGTCAGGGCTGGCGCTACCATTAGGTGACCCTAGGCGGTCGCCTAGGGCGCCAGGATTTGGGGGGGGAGGGCGGCATTTCCGGTCCCTCGGCGGCATTTCAGCAGCAGCCTCTCCCGCCGCCGCTGGCTACGGCGGCAAAAAAGCTGGTGCCGCTCCTGTATGCAATACAACTGCCTCATTGCACATCAAAATGTGAGATTTCTGAGCACAAGTTAAGTGCCAGTTTTTCTTCTGAGTAGTTCTATGCCCAGCTTAGCCGTATTTCGAGTCTGTTCAAACCTGTGCCTTGGGACAACTGGCTAGTTTCACCCTATGATAATGGACAGATAGGAATTGCATTGTTTTGGGGAAACTATCAGCTGTTTATCTACTTTTTGTTCTCTAACAGATCAAAATGCAATGAAGGAAAACTCAGACCATGCAAACTGTTCACCATTCCATTCCCGCAACCAGCTCAGCACGAGGAGGTAACATGGGTGGGAAATGTTACACTGTTTCTTACTGAAATGAATCAACACAGTTAGCAACTTCATTGCTGCAAGAATGAAAGATTTCCATTGCTGCTTATTGAGTCTGCAGAGATCAAACCAAAACTGTTCTCCACTGCTTTTCTTTGCTGTTTAAGTGACAGCAGATATAGGATGACACTTTGTTAGCATAAGACAGTGGAGGTGGGCTTGGGGAAGGAAGTGACAAAGAGAGGAAAGCACATTGTGTGACATGGAAGAGCTCAGAGAAATGCTTCAGAGGTGAATGAGATTCAGTGCAAGGCATAATCTTTACAATCTACCCTGTAAGCAGCATCTTTTATGGCAGTGACTGTGTGAGGAAAAATAAAGTTATAATATGTGGAGAAACAGGAAGAAAATGATTTAAAAATTCAAGTGCAATTAATTAAATTATATAATAAAATAATACCTTTGATAAAATGCAACTTTATATATAAAAATCATTATCTATTTCAGGTGCTTCATAGCACTAGTATCTGTTCATCACACAGTCTTTGATTTATCCCCACAACACCCCTGATAACTGCTATTATCCCCATTTTACAGATAGAAACTGAGGCACAGAGACAAGCTAAGTGACTTGCCCATGGTCCCACAGGAAATCTGTGGCAGCTCAGGAAATTCAACCAGCGTCTTCTATGGCCCTGGCTAACACCCTAACCACGGGACTGCCCTTCCTCACTCACATAAACACACAAATCCATGATTGTATGTCTCAAAAACCTTGATGCAGGCTATATTAATAGTATGCAATATTACATACTGTAAAATGAATGTACATATAAATAGAACTGATATAAATTGACATAGTACCATTTATGTCAATGGAGCAACACCGACTTATTCAAGTTCAGGATTCTGACCCACAATTCTTGGAGAAAGATGGAAAGTGGGAATGAGCATGAAATAATTCAATCATTAATACTGTAATTGCCCCCAGAGGTCCCAGTCAGACTTGAGAACCTATTATGCTAGGCTCACTCAAGAGCTTATGCTCAATCGTATAAATATAAAGTCCCTGAAAACTAGACATAATAAGTCCCCATTTCAGACCATCTTGGGCAAGAAGTTGCTTGATCCCTTTACAGGGGATCACAGGTACAATATAAACTACCACTAATAAAATACTTAGTAATGATAAGATTGGCTACTGCACCCTGATCAATGGCTAACTAGCCATTAAACCTTTCTGCATCGCCTTGCCTTCTGATACGACTAGTGATTTGTTCTTTTGCCAGTTACACAGCATGCAAAAAGAAAAATAAAGGTTTTCTAAGCATTCCTATATGCCTATGAAAAACCAGGGGATACAAGAAAATCCTTTCCCCCATCCCCTCAACGATTTAGTTACCCCAGAACCTGTTCTATCCACAGCCCCTGTAAGCGTCGGAGGAAAGAAAACGAAAGTGCACATGTCAATACTGAACTTGGGCATGGGCATTAACACAGGAAATATTATGCCGCCTAACTACATAATACTTGGATGTCAAGCTTGCAGCTCCACTCCAATCCCCATATAGCAACAACTTCCTGCCTCCCATCCTCCCGCATCGCTGCTTTAAAGAACATTTTTTTTTTACTGATTCCCAAGGATAAGTGTTTCTTTAGAAAAGTGGCTACACGCGTAGTGAAGCCCTGGGGGAAACTCCTGTTAAGTAGCATCTCCAGATAACTCCCTGGGTGGTTTCAGCATAAATCCTACACCCCAGGGTTTTCAACCGTGTTTGAGGTCTCATCTGCATATTGTTATGCCCCGAGTAATTAGGGTGTATTTGGGGGTTTAAAAAAAGGGGGCACGGAAACAACTTTTACAAAACCCTCACCCTAATAGATGTAGTTGCTGATGCTTTCCAAAAAGATTCAGCCTGAGGCAGACACCTGGCGTGGGAATTTTCAGCCCAAATGGCTAATGTTTGGCAAAATTATAAGCAACTGAAAACAGGGTCTGATAATGGGAAGTGGCAGGCAACCTTAACTATCTACTAGCTTTGCTTATAACAGATGTGCACCTTCTCTGTAATATATCTGCAGGGGGACAAAAACAGGGTGGTACGTGTTTTAAGACTAAATATCCCCAAAATACCCTGTAGGCAACACTGCATTACTGTTTGCATTCTTCTTCTGACTCCAGGGCCACCACAGAGAAATCAGGAAGCAGCTTCTGTTTCAGCTCTCTGCTCAATTCCCCTCAAGAGAACCGACTTTTTAACCGTATTGTTTATTTATATTACCATTGAGTCTAGAGGCCCCAACAAGCTAGGCATTGTACAAACACTTAAGAGGGAGAGCCCCTGCCCCAAAGAGTTTATAATCTTAACAGATAAGACAAAGAGTGAGAGGGAAAATAGAGACACTGAAGGTAAAGTGACTTGTCCAAGCAGACTCTGGAATAGAATTCAGGTCTCCTGCGTCTCAATCTACTTCCCCTTTGCACTAGACCAGTCGTGCTTTGTATCTTATTGCTCCTGCTGAGTGAGAGCACGCACACGTGTGTATGTAGCAACCTAATAAAATGCTACCATGGTTTTGTTACATCTATTCTGCACAGCGCCTCAGGACACCTACATGCACCCTACTTGCTGGAAACATTCAGACCAGGTGCAGGTTTCTTTATGATGGGTCTAATCCTGGATGACGCTGAGCAGTCCAACTCTTGCCACACTTAGGCCCTCCAAAAGTTAGATCTTTCCAGGGGTTCAAATGAGGAGCAAGAGAACCAGTCTGGAGATAAACACCGTACCACACTCTGACCCAAAACTTGAACGGAATCTAACAATAAACATTTTGGAGATTAGAAAAGACTGTTTCCTCATTAGCATTTCATTTTCAGGTGCTTTGCTGGGTGTGCCCAAATGGTGACAGAGAGGTTATTTTTTCTGGCTCAACTAAGTATTGGAAATTTCCTTGTTCTTGCAAAATTTCCACCCCACTTCCTCAGAGCCGAGGGAGCATTCAGGTAAGAAAGTGTCTGTAGATTTGAGGTTCAGATAAGCCTTGATGATTCAAAGCTCACCTGAACCTTTTAAATGTCTTAGGTTTCCTGTCACTCATATATAAAAAACAAAACAACAACAACAAAGGCTGAAATAATGAGAAAACAGAAAGAGCTAAAACAAGCATAGCAGTTCTTCCAGCCTGACAGGTTCAACAACCACACACATACACACACAAATGCTCACAGACCCTTACCTGGTTCGGTAACCACAAACACACACCCTTACCGTGTTCACAAGTCAGTCCCTGCATTGGAATGTGTAACATTAGCACACCAGCTGCGTACATCACTAATTTGAGGGAAAGGTCACAGAAAAGTATGTATCCGGCATTCACTTCGAAATACCCTATAAGGAGGAGTTTGTTTTTTGATCTCTTCCTCTCACCTCCTCCTCCTCCCTTTCTTGCATTCGCACCTTCAAGAGTTTCAAAAATATTCAGCTGTGATGAAGCATAAATCCCATTCCCTTGGTGATTAGGCTACAGACAGAATATGCCTACTTTGGTTTGGCTTTTGAGCCAGGGAGGTATAGATAATGATGACCGCTGTCTTGGCCACAGGGTGTCTATACCGGAGTGATGCTAAGCAGGGAGTTGTGGCTGCAGCTGTTAGTTAGCAAAGAAACATGGATGAGTAAGGAAAAGATAGGCCTCTCTTCATTCTTGAGACTCAAGCAGCAGCATTGCTACCAGCTACTGAAGCATCTACCAGTGATCAGCAAAACTCAAAAAGTTCTGAAATTGGTTTCAAGGGGCAGGAAAAGGTTTGGATTATACAACATAGAATCCGTTCAAGCCCCACTCTGGGAAAATTAAACACCACTCCGGAGTGCCTCTACGAGGCAATACTTCCCCTCTCGCAAGCACTGAGTCTGAGTGTAGAAAAGAAACTTTTCATTAAAAGGAGGAAAGTAACTGAGCATTCACTTAGGAAAATGCCACAAGCAGGATTCATAACCATGATCAAAACCCATCCCAGAGTACACTGGGCCCTGTCTTTTGCCTCAGGTTCTTAAGTCCAACAACCAAAAGTTCCTTGGCTATAGGCTCCTATTGCCCCCCACCCCCTGTCCCGATTTTTCACACTTGCTGTCTGGTCACCCTATTTGTAACCCCTCACCAGCCAAAATTGACCTTTGGCAACACAACTCTGTCTGCTGGACACCTAGGCAGAATAGGTGTGTTCATGTAAATACAGTCTGCTCCTGAAGCCTTCCCCTCCCCACCTCAGCTCATCACTAGCTGTCAAGAGAGAGCATTCAGACCTTGCTTGCAAACAGGATTAACATTACTCTCTTGGCTCCTGCATAGATGGATGAGTTCACCTTGCCACAAGCTGTTTCAGCTGGAACAAATAAGGAAACCGCCTCAAATCCTTAAAGTTAAGAAATGTCTCTTGATGGGTTACTTTCTTCTATAAATAGAAACATTCTCACCAGGATTTCTCAAGACAGAATCTTGCTTGGAAAAGGTTACAGTAATTAAGCCACAAATTAAATGATTTGGACATGCTCAGCAGTCCACCTATTTCCCACCCACACACACTTACAAAACCCACACTCAGTATTAAAGACTAAATATGTCGTTTGCAGTAATATTGTTTCCAGGATATTACAGAGACGAGTTGGACCAACTTGTGTTGGTGAGAGAGACAAGATTTTGAGCTATAGAGAGTTTTTCAGGTCCGATATTACCTCACCCACCTTGTCTCGAAGACTAAATGAACAGTGGCTGAAGTACCCTTTTACCTGTCACACAAAATAAAGTAGTCCTAAAACGGTTAAGCATATTGCTGTATTCTGACCAACCATCTACCCTGAAGGCAGTTGCATTTCAGTGCCAAGTGAAATGAAATGAGATCCTTCAGGATGAATGGTGTTATAAAAAAAGCAAATGACTATTTCATCAGGTTAAACTGCAGCCCTCAGACTAAAGAAGAAGGCTGTTTGCATGTCATTTTGGCTTGCCAGGAGACCTGCCTCTATTGTTCTTAAGTCCCTGCCATCTATTTGTAGATGAGCTTGGTTCTGAAGAGGAGAATCTAAATTACACTCAAAAGCAGTATTGCTCCTTGACATTGGGATATGCAGTCAGAATAACACTGGCAGTGCTTTGAAGTCTGTAAACTGATTCCTAGGTAACTGCTCTGAGTTCTCCATACCCCCAAACAGCGTTTGATTTGATGTTCTGGCACAGAGCTAATCTGAGAGGAGGATCAGAAACTCAAGGCTATTGACAGCAGTGACAGGAGTGTCTCAGTGTGACAGCTGATTGAGCCGATCACGTTTCACTGACAAACTCAATTGCCCCAGTAAATTGAGTGAAAGTCAATACAGACAGTTCCTCCTCAGGCCCTGCCGAGGTGGGGGTGGATGGTTCCTCCCAACCTTGTGCCGCTCCATAAGCCCCGATGGGATCTTCTGACTGCAACAACCAATGGTGGCCAACTAGCTGCGGCCCACACAGCTGCGAGCCGCGGAAAAAGGATGTTCATAACTATGATAGGCACTGAGGTGAGCCATCATTAAAGAGCAGCTGATACCTTCAAGAGGACATGGAAACACATTCTATTTAGAGTCCATTCGGCCTATAAATAACGTGCTTTCTCTCTCGCTCTCTTTTTAACTCAGGAACTTTTTCACAAGACCAGGATCTTTTTACTTCCCCCCTAAAGATTTCATCCCTCTCTTGTGCTCTAACCACTAGCCGGCGCTCCCAGTGCTATAGTCGCACACTCTACTGATTTCAAGCAATGGTCACGTGGCGAAGCAGTAGGGGAAAAAACAAATACTGAGCTTGATTCTCCTCCGACATTCCCTGATGTAAATCAAGAGGAAGTATACTGAAATGAACAAAACTGCACCGGTGCAAAACTGATGTGAGAGGAGAATCAGGCTCACTGTATAGGACAATCCGCTATTGGCCATGGGCAAGGAGAAGATTAATTCAACGACATCTCTAATTTCTAAGCACCTTTTGGTATCTGACAGCCCAAAGTATTCCTAGGTTGGATCAACACCAACAAAACACAACATACTAACAGAGGACTAAGCAACAGACATGGGGAATTTGAAGTTGTGATGAAACGGTTCAGGGATAAGGATGTATGGTCAGGAACATGTGGGGGCTACCATTTGCAAGTGGAAATCATATGGGTTACCACTACCAATGCTGAAGTGTGAGGTTGGCATGGTTTCCGTCGCTTGGATTCCAACAGTTTATTTTTATAGAGACAGCATCCTCGTGCGAAGTATTGGCAAACGCACCGCCATGGGGGAGGGGGGCAGTGAGAGGGGACGTCTTACAGAGGGCACGGAAACCCTCCCACACGCGGGATTGGAGAGACGAGTGACAGCAATGGAGCTCTGGGAAAGAAAAGCGATATGCACATAGTGACAGATGGGCATGTCATTAATCTCACTGGCTAGAGGGGAAAGGAAGATGCAGGAGTGGAGGGAGGGGAAAGGTGTTTAGTAGGTAACAGGTAGTGTTGGGGCTAGAGTTAAAGATAGAAAGTGGCTGGAGATGAAGGCCCATACCCAGAAGACAGGGCAGCACAAATAAAACAGGTACCCTCAACTGCAGGGAGCCATGACAAGGGAACAGAGAAATCAGAGACACCATCATCTATGTTCCCCCCACCACCTCAAACCCTCAGTGCATGCAACTGGAAAGCATCATCTCCCCTAATCTGTACAGCAAATGGCTGGGGTCACAGAAGCTACACTGTCCAGCCTGTTTTAAAGGAGATTCACTTGATTATTACCACCTTCCTCCTCCCCGAAAAAAAAGTAATGCTATGATCCCAGGATCAACATGTATATTAGCTGTCAATTCTGCTCCCAATGCTACTCGCTGACAGCTCAATATCTTTGAGCTAAGCAACCTGAAGGCTTCCTGTCCCTCCAACGTGTGTGTTTCAGACCATCTGATCTCATCTAGACCAGCCTGAGTGCGCTAAAACAAAATTAATCCAGCCCATTTTAATTGGCAGCTATTTTCCAAAGTTTAAATTGGGCTCATCTCAATTTCCACTCTGCACTTTATACATTTTGTCTGCTACAAAAGCTAAGTGTTTTATATTCCATTCCAATTCATATTTTATTAACTTTCAGGAAAGCTACCTCCTACACAGTTAACGTTTTTGGTCCAAAGTTAGCTGCTTAAAAGCTATTAATAGATCGGGCATGGAAAAAAAACAGGTGGGAAATGCTGGGGGAGGGAAAAGCAAAGGTTAGAATAACTCCATAGCCAAGAGAGCAAACCTTGTCTTTCTCTTGCTGCCACCCAGTATAGCTAGACCTAAAACTCTTTACAGCAATGTAATTCAGACCGAGTCCAGAGGTGAGCTGAAAAGTAATAACTGAGTTTAATAAGAACTTAACTCCATTGCAAACTGATGAGAGAAAGCACTGGACTCCCAGCCAACTCCACTCCCAAACTCAGCAGCAGGGCATCATGTGACAGCAAACCCAGCCAATGAAACACCAGGCTACTTGCATGACATTACGGGAACAAACTCTCATTGGCTGGGCATGCCCAGAAGGCACTTTCATCCTTCAGCTGCACAAATTAACCATTTTGTGGTAGTTGAGAGACCAGTAAAGTGCTTACCAATATGTTCTGCACTTAAAAAACCAAACAAAAATCCAGTCACGTATATGGAGGCCGCCCACTAGAATGCTAACACCAGTATAGGCAAGCCCCCAGGAAACATCACCGTCTCTTAAGAAGAATACTTAATTAGTTCAAGCATTCATGCATGCATCTGAAGAAGTGGGTATTCACCACGAAAGCTTATGCTCCAATACGTCTGTTAGTCTATAAGGTGCCACAGAACTCTTTGTCGCTTCTACAGATCCAGACTAACACGGCTACTCCTCTGATACATAATTAGTTCAATGTGCCGAATCTCCAAATCTCTCGTTAAAAGTTCCACTGAGCTGGCTAAGACAAGTCGGTGCTGTTCATCAGAAGGAGGATGGATAGCTCAGTGGTTTGAGGATTGGCCTGCTAAACCCAGGGTTGTGAGTACAATCCTTGAGGGGGCCATTTAGGGATCTGGGGCAAAAATTGGGGACTGGTCCTGCTTTTTGAGCAGCGGGTTGGACTAGATGACCTCCTAAGGTCCCTTCCAACCCTGATATTCTATGATTCTATGATCACCAGGTGAGGAAGGGGAAATCCTTCGATCTAAGGTACTTCTATAGTTCCCATCATCACAGCATCTGAGGACCTCACAATCTTTAATGGATTTACCCTCATAGCACCCCCGTGAGGTAGGGTACTGCTATTATCCCCATTTTAGGGATGGGAACTGAGGCATAGGGTATGTCTACACTGCATCTGGGAGTGACCCTCCTAGGCCAGGTCCACAGACTGGTGACAGTGGGGCTCGCGCTAGTGTGCTACAAATACATTTTATTTTAAAGTCAGTAGCCCAAGCCCCACTACCACAAGTGTGTGGACCCAGGCTGGTAAGCTTAATTTCACATGCAGTGTAGACATATCCTACATGACTTGCCTATGGTGACACAGGGAGTCTGTGGGAGAGCAGGGATTTGACCCCAGGTCTTCCATGACTCAGGCTAGCACATAAACCACTGGGCCATTCTTCCTTGTTGAGCTGTAAGGTCTATTTTTTTGATGTTGAATAATGGGCTAAAACAAGCTAGCGAAAGGCAGCAGAACAAGAAGTCCAGAAATCAGGCTAAATCCTGAAAAGCTAGGGAAGGAGAAAACCCATTCGATCACACCACTCATTCTAATGCAGCATTCTTCCTTACAGTTTTCTACTGTTTGGTCCCGCTATCTTGGTCAGAAAAGCCGGGCATCACATTTAGCTCTGGCATCTCTGAGGCCAATGGATCTGTAACATGTAGAGTTGGGCTTTATTACCATTCTTTAACACTGGGATTATGTTGTTTGTATTCCAGCTTCTAGGAAGGAAGCAGAATGATTTATAATAGCAGGGGGAAATGGGGGAGGGGGAAGGGGAAAGAGGCGGAAGACAGCAAAATCCAGTGCCCACCATGAAACATTTAAGCCATAAACTTCTACAGGGATACAGTCCTTCCCTGGAGTGTTGTTCTTTTTTGCTGTAGAATTCAAAGGAAGGACTTTTTCTGGTGTCACTGAAGGCCATGGATGATAAACCCAAATGACAGAGCTTAAATTATGAATATGGGGCATTAGAGATGAAGAGTAAAGCGGCTTATACTGCCTCTTCTATTTGCTGTTTGGTGTACTAGCTTCAGTACAAGATCTGAAAGGCCCTTTCCTAGTCCCCAGCAACTTCTAAAAGGCAAAATGGTATTGAGAGTTTCTTAACCTAACAGCCTCTGCAAATCCTTCCAGAAGATAAAAATAAAGATATTGCAGGTTCTTATTAACAGAATATTACACTGCTTTCTCAAGTGTAACCAGTGCACACAAAGTACCTGCCTCTCCATGGCCTTGGGCCATGTATCAACATTCACACCTGTGCAAAGTGTGTGTAAAACGACTATTCTGATTTGGTAGCATGTTAGAGCCCAGAGTCCAGGGAATTACCTGTGTGTAGTTGCCTTTCTCCTTACGTATCTGCAGAGCCTAGGGCCTCTTATTCAGGCTGGATTCAAGCCACTGCGCAATCAAAGTGGGATTTTTGCACAACACAAGTGGCTATGCGGTTGCATGTGCATATTCCATGGCAGGCAGCAGGTGATGTAATACAGAGGTTAAAGCAAGGGCCAGGGAGTTCGGAGACTTGAGTTCTACTCCCATTGCCTACAGAGACTGTCAATTAGTCACCCTCAGCATGGTGATACTTTGCAAAGCACCTGGAGATGCTAGGATAAAAAAGCCTCAAAGGGTAAATAACAATAGAGCAAACTATTCGTTACCTTAGCTGCCCATGTCTGAAAGGTCGGTCCTATGTAAAAGAAAACTAATATTTGTAAAGCCATTTGAGGACAGGAAGTCCTTTCAAAATGCAAAGCATTACTAAGCATGGTTATTTTTGTTTGTATTCACCTCTCTCAGCTGGGGCCCCACTGTGCTAAGTCCTGTACAAACATGCAGTGAGATCCCCTGTCCTGAAGAGCTTACATTCTTAAACAGACGTTATTAACGTAGCTGAAGTTGCGTATCTTAGTTCGACAGGGGGGGTTAGTGTAGACCAGCCCCATAGGAGAAACAGAGACAGGTGAAGTGACTTGCCCAAGTTCACATACTAAGTCAGTAGCAGAGCCAGGAAGAGAACCCAGGTCTCCTGACTTCAGTCCAGTGCCCTACCCGCTATTCCATGCTGCCATCCCCCCAAAAATTATTTTCTCTCTGTCAGGAGGGCTGGTGCATTTATTTTCTATACATCGTTCCCAAACAACACTGTTAATATTAGATCATATTTGCACCTAAATCGCGGATGCTATAGCCGTTTTGTTCTAAACAGCCTCCAGTTGTCGAACTAACTGACGCCACTTAGGTTTCTGTCTAGGAGCCGCAGCAGAACGATCTCATTATAGCAGTGCCTATTAGCGTTGCTTTCGTTAAGACTGCGTTGACTCGTTTTCGAGGGTTTATAACCCTGCTGTAAACATTTTCTCCAGGCTGAAACCAGTGACAGAAAGGTTTTAATCCAGGAGCAAGCCATATGGCAATTCTTTCTGGCTTTAAATCTTTGTTCTTTTCTTCTTATGGAATCTCCATCACTTAAGACATTTGAGAGCAGGTTAGACAAACACCTGTCAGGGATGGTCTAGATAATACTTAGTCCTGCCATGAGTGCAGGGGACTGGACTAGGTCCCTTCCAGTCCTCCGATTCTATGAGTCTTCTTTAAGCCATAAAAGCAAATAAGAATAGAAAATAGAATAACGTACCCCACCGTTGGGATGCTTGGAGGGAATACATTATATTTCAATGCAGCGTTTGTCTGTCTTATCTTAGTTCCTTATATGGCCCCATTTTCAGTAATATTTGAGCACCTCACAAGCTTTGTAATGTATTTATCCTTGTAGCACCCGTCTGAGGTAAGGAAGTGCTATTATTCCCATTTTACAGATGGGGAACTGAGGCACAAAGAAATTAAGTGACTTACCCAAGGTCACAAAGAAAGTTTGGGGCAGAGCAATTACTTGATTCGGGGCCTCCCAAGTCCCAGGCTAGCGCCCTAACCAATGAACCATCCATCCTTTCCCAGTTCTTAAAAGTGCAATCCCCTCATGCATACAGAGCTTCAGATTAGGATGTAAGGGGTGAACAGAGACTTGGGCTGGCCCCTCTGCACTGGGGTAAATCTCACCCACAGAGAGAGATCACAGAATCCTTTCGTGCGGATTCCAAGTATAAATGTATTCAAAATGGTTTTACCTAAAAAGGAATTTTAAACCAAAATAAAATACCTCTATATCTTAGAAGGTTACCATCACTAACATCCCAGACATGCATACTTGACTATAAAGTCCACCAAGTAGAGTATAACGACAAGGATGGAATTAAGCAAAGGAAATTTCAGACCGAATATCAAGAAAATTTGCCTAATGCTGAGGTTTATTAGACAGCAGAACAGCCTCCCGGGGGAACTACTGAAAGGGTCATCATCTGAGTCATTTAAAACTAAGCTGAATAAAGGGGTAGAATGCAATATGTACTGTTGGAAATAATTCTGCACTGGCCGGGTGGATGATCTAATAGGGCCTTTTCCCTTTCTAAGCACAGTGATTTTATGATTGGATATTCTGTGCATGCCAATTGATGTTGGTTATATAGGTTACAATTCCAGGTGGGTGAACTGGGGAGATGTAGGGCCCGATTCTCCGCTGAATTCCATCGTGTGTTGTCACTGACCCCATGCACAAAGTGCGTGCAACATGGGTGTAAAATGCTACCAGTCTGATGGGGTAGCAATGTCTTTCACAGGTATAAATGATGACACAGGGTGCAAGGCGGTGGAATTTGGATGCTTATCCAGACTTTGAGCCTCCTCCCTGTTATCTGCAATCCCTCAACAGGTTCTCAATCCTCCAACTGTCTCTGAACAGACTGCTCAGTTCAAATGCACCTTGAAGCACAGGAGAATTGAATTAATGAGGCAGCTGCAGTCCAGAAGAGAGGCCACCAGAACTATTGACCCTACCATGACATTTTTAAACATATGAGGAGGGGGAAGGGGAGGGGTGGGCTATTGCCATAGTTAGAAAGGAAGAAGGCTGTGGCCACAATGGGAATGGTGGAAAGGGATGAAGAAACTTATACAAAGAATTTCAGGTCTGGAAATGGCCCATGTTTGGGGGAAAGATTCTAGGGCCTCCTAGGAGGTCTTTCTTGCGTGTCGTTCATAGCAAAATATTTGCTTTTCAAAAAGGAGGAGCAGCATTGTTAAGTAGGACCACAACAAAAAAAATCAACCAAAATCTTCCAACTCCCTTTTCTCATTTATGCTGTTCCCATATATGGCGCCAAGTTCAAATGTGTTGTGATTGGCTGGCTTATCCTCCCTAGCAACTTGTTAATTGTTCCGGGAGTAAAACTGCTCCAAGAGTTGCTCAGAAGCAGAGCCTTTCACCTCTGATTTACAACCACTTCATCAGTGCAGAGAGACCAACGAAGACAACAAAATAGTTATTAATACTCACTTGGATTCCAGAGACTAATAATGAGACAGGACTTTTTTCTGCTGCTGATGTTCTTATGGTACCATTCTTATGGGGGTTTGCATTTGAGAGGTATAAGTAATCATTTGAGATTCAAAATCTGATGGTGGTGATGATAATAATTATTCTTTTTTTTTTTAATTTAAGAAGTGCCTTTCATTCAGATGGATCCCAACTCACTTTACCAACAATGCTGAAGTCATTTCATCCACCAGTGAAATTAAACTATCTCTGGGATGGAACAAAGCAGCTATCAATGAAAAGCGACAGTACACAGCAATCGAGGATAGGAAGTGAAGACTAACATATCACTGCTAAATCTTTGGGGGCATCTAAAGTAGGCAGAATAAAATTTCCCAAATTAGAATTTAGAGAAGATACTGTGATGGATTAAAACTCCTACTCTAGAGAAAAATGCCATGGTATCTTCAGTCCCTACAAATGGTCAGGACTGTAAGTTTTACTTCCTATCTCAAGCAGGACATCTCCCCAGAACACAATGTTGGAGCATCAGTTCAGAACTGACTTGTACGTCTATACTTACGCGTCGCGTCGGAGGAGTCCAATCGATCTTCTGGGTTCGATTTATCGCGTCTTGTCTAGACGCGATAAATCGAACCAGGAAGTGCTCCCCCGTCGACGCTTGTAATCCTGCTCCACGAACGGAGTAGGCGGAGTCGACAGGGGAGCCTGCGGGCCGCGTGTGGACCCCGGGTAAGTACCTTTTCATTCGAACTAAGATACTTCGACTTCAGCTACGTTATTCACGTAGCTGAAGTTGCGTATTTTAGTTCGAATTGGGGGGTTAGTGTAGACCAGCCCTTGGAAGAAAAAAGTGACATTAACCAAGTGCTATTTGTGGATGAGCTTCTGATCCTTTTTCTCCCCCACGAGGATGAGACATTGTGAGGTATTTTCTTTTCCTGTAGAAAGAAAAACCATGGTCTACTACACTATAAGGCACTTCATTGCCATCTGCTCTGTACTAATTTTACAGAAAACGCAACCCAGCCTGAAATGAGTAGCAATTAATAGAAGAACCAAGGCCTTTGTGGGGAACTCCTGAACTGAGTTTATGTAGAAGACCACTCCCATATACTGAGCAATAAGAGGGAATAGGTGAGTGTAATGGCCAATGGCCTTGCATGAACAGAGATAGATCCTCAATGTTGTACAAACCAATGCAGCTGAACTAGTACACAACGTCCAAATAATTCAGCAACACTTTTCTTTTCTTTGGTGACGGAAGCCTGGAAAATCTCTCCCATAATATTGCCCCTCAAAAAGTCTTTAGGCCTGAAGAACGAGGAATAATCCAAGCAGCTTCAATGTCACCACTACACCAAAAAACAGATTCTTAGCAGGTTAGGATTCTGGAGATGATTTTGGGAGACGCTGTTAGCAAATCTTGTCATTCATGCTGTAAGATTATCTTGTCCCAAAGTCAAAAGCACTGAGGATTATGGGAGCCTCCTCTGCTGTTTCAAACTCTCTCCCAGATACACCTTCCTAAATTATGTTGGCTTTGTGGATCCCAGCTTTCTCCCTGTCCCACACCATGTGGTTGGTTCTCAGTAGCATTAGCCAAAACATCATGCCAAGTAAATAGAAAAGCACCGATGCCCAACATACTGTACTTAAAATGGGCTTTTGAATTACTAGCACCAATTAATGGAAAGAATCGTTTAGTGTCAGGAACAATTTTTAAAAGATATTTTGGAGAGCTGGTATTCTGATATCTAAAGACGGACGATGGGATCAGCACATTGACGGAGTTACTAGAGTTTCTTTGCATAGACTTTAACTCCAGAAGGGACCATTATGATCATCAAGCTGGTTCCCATTTATAACACAAGATTTTTTTATGTGTGGTGCCTTACTGCATGGACTCTTGAAATAATTCCCTCTCTCTCCTTTGGTTTTTATACCCATCATTCTGCATGTTGGTTTAGTCCTTTTCCTTCCATGTTTTGAAAGTACTAATAAAAAAATAGATTTAAAAAAAAAAAGCAGGGAGGAGGGCGATGAGGGTCAGCAGCTCCAGATCTCCCAGCACGCGCCTGAAATTTCCACAGCCCCTTTGTTAACTTCAGGATCTCAGAGCCAGAACACCAGGAATGCTGATCCCCACCATCTCTGAACAAGCAGTGCTTGAAGCTCTGCCATAACCTCCAGTCAGAAGAAGACAGCTAACGGCACGTTTACCTCAGCCCATTCCTAGTCTGTGTACATCTAACATTCCTAGTCTGTGTACTTCTAACATTTAAAAGAGGAGTGAAATGTCAAGTGCGGGGGCTCGATCCAGATTTGTTCCGATGGATTCCAACTGTGCGATCCCTTGAACTTTTTGTGCTTTAGTGCTTCGCTTACTGACAAGCGGAAGAATGCAACCGAGAACCAGCCAAGGCAGAGTCCCCGACCCTCTGCCTGAACCCTGTGATGCACCTTTGCTAGATATGAGAACACTGGCTGCCAGGGAACACAGAGGTTCCAACACACTTCAGAGTAGGCCAGTTAGCTATTTAAAGAGGTGGATTTATTTATACACTTCTTACCCATTCCCTCTTCCCCCCCACACACACACCTTTTTTAAGACGGGAAATCACCAGTAGCCCAGAGCACGTAAAACTTGACAGCAGTTTACCAGATAATTTGTATTGGCCCTATGTCTCTGCTGTTACTTTTATTCTTCAATAAACTCCTTCAACCATTAAACAATGTGACCCTCACAACAACTTTTGCAAAGATCAAAAGAGCAAGCAGGTTTCCTCCAAATTTCTACTGCTCCCCTTCAGCTACTAAAGAGGTAGATGGAAACAAAGGAGGTTTTTTTCTCTCATTCTTTTGCCTTTTTACTCTATGGGTTTTTCTCCACGATTTCCATACGGGGAAGGAAAGCTTTTTAAAAAGTAATTAAGAGTTTTCTTTTTTGTGTTATTTCAACTCAGTATGTAAGTCACTGGCTTTTTGATTGAACAATTAGAACATGAAGCCATTAGTTGCAGTGTCACATCTTCTGAAAAGGAACCTGTAGTACTAGAAAACCTCAGTAAATATTAACTAAGTTGTTGTCTGCTCTCAACAGATCCCTGATGTGGCAACAGGGTAAACACAGTAGCATGCAACTAAAGCACCATTAAACTGTAGATGTTGAGGAAAGAGCCTGGGGAAAAATAACACCTTCTCGGAACATACTAATCTCAGGTACAAAATTGGTTAGTTTCTAACTTTACTAGATGCCCCAAAAGCCACAATCCCACAACTGAGGAAGAAAGCCATGCTGGTTAAAAACCCAACCTGGTTTAGAGGCGAAGTGAAGACAGTAAAAAATAATAATAATAAAATACAAAAGGAAAGGGAAGTTGATAGTAATGAATAAAAATTAGAAGTTAGGAATCGTAGAAAACTGATACAGAAAACCAAGGGACACAATAAGAAATCTATTGCCAGCAGAGTTAAGGACAACAACAAGGAACAAATTAGAAACACAACATAATAGCAACAAAAAGAATCCTGGCAATGGTACTGGGCCATTATTAGATATAAATGGTAGAGTTATCAATAATAATGCAAAAAAGACATAAGTGTGCAATAAATATTTCTGTTCTGTATTTGAGGAAAAAACAGATGATATAGTTTCACCACATGGTGATAACACTCTTTCCATTCCACTAGTATTTCTGGAGGACATTAAACAGCACCTACTAAGAGCAAACATTTTAAAATCAGCAGGTCCAGATAACTTGCATCCAAGAGTTTTAAAAGAGCTGGCTGAGGAGTTCACTGGACCGTTAATGTTGATTTTCAAAAAGTAAAGTCTTAGAGCACTGGGAAAGTTCTGGAAGAAAGATAATGTTGTGCCGATTATTTAAAAGGGTAAACAAGATGACCTGGGTAATTATAGGTCTGTCAGCCTCACATCAATCCCATGCAAGATAATACAGCAGCTGATATGGGACTCGATTAATAAAGAACTAAAGAAGGGTAATGTAATTAATGCAAATTAACCCAATTTCTCACAAACAAACAGACTCTGTCAAACTAACTTGATATCTTCTTTGGATGAGGTTACCGGTTTGGCTGATAAAGATAACATGTAATATACTTAGACTTCTGTGAGGCATTTGAGTTGGCACCGCATGACATTTTAATTGAAAAACTAGAACAATATAACATTAACATGGCACACAGTAAATTAATTAAAAACTGGCTGATATATGTCCAAATGTAACTGTAAACAGGGAATCGTTATCAAGTGGGTCTGTTTTCCACAGGATCCCATAGCAATCACTTCTTTGCCCTAGGCTATTTAACATTTTAATCCATGACCTGGAAGAAAACAAAGTAATCATTAATAAAGTTTTCAGATGACACAAAAATTGGGGGAAATGGTAAATAGTGAAGAGGACAGGTCACTGATTCAGAGTGATCTAGATGGCTTGGTAAACTGGGTACAAGCCAACAATGTGTGTTTTAATATGGCTAAATGTAAATATATACATCTGGGAACAAAGAAAGCAGGTAATACTTACAGGATGGGGGGGACTATCCTGGGAAGCAGTGACTCTGAAAAAGATTTGGGGGTCGTGGTAGATAATCAGCTGAACATGTATGATTCGGTGACCAAAAAAGCTAAAGCAATCCTGGGATGCATAGACAGGGGAATCTCAAGTAGGAACAGACAGGCTATTCTATCTCTGTATTTGGCAATGGTACAACTGCTGCTAGAATACTGTGTCCAGTTCTGGGGCTCACAAATCAAGAAGGATGTTGATAAATTGAAGACGGTTCAGATAAGAGCCATGAGAATGATTACAGAATTAGAAAACATGCCTTATAGCAGGGGTCTCAAACACGCGGTCTGCGGACCACATGCAGCCCGCGGAGTTATTTCCTGTGGCCCGTCATAGGCACCGACTCCACTGGCAGCCAAGCTCCAAACATTACTGAGTGTTTATATTTTATTAAAACCCCTCTTTGCATTACAGTTTTTAAAAAGTGAATACATTGACTTTTAATAGAATACTGTATTACTCATTTTTTTCATTTTTGACTATACTTTTGTATCATTGTATGAAAAGGTTTCAGTGATGCGGCCCTCGGGCCTATTTACTAGTTCTCATGTGGCCCTCGTGGTGATTTGAGTTTGAGATCCCTGCCTTATAGTGATACGCTAACTAGACTGAACTCCTTGAGTCTAACAAAGAAAAGGTTCAGGAGAGACTTGATTACCTATGTGCGGAACAAATATTAATAAATGGGCTCTTCAATCTAGCAAAGGTATAACATGATCCAGTGTCAGGAAGTTGAAACTAAATAAATTCAGACTGGATATAAGGCATACATTTTTGACAGTGAAGGTAATTAACCACTGGAACAATTCACCAAGGGTCATGGTGGAGTCTCCATAACTGACAATTTTTAAATCAAGATTGGATTTTTTTTTCCCTAAAAGATCTGCTCTAGGAATTATTTTGGGGACGTTCTACGGCCTGTGTTATACAGGAGGCCAGACTAGATGATCACAGTGGTCCCTTCTGGGCTTCGAATCCATGAATCCACAGGTCCTGGTAATGTTGACTGATGATGAATCATCAACATTGGCAATGCTGGAGAGTCGAGATCCTGCTCTCCGTAGTTTTGCCAAGTGTAGACAACACAGGTGTGCCAGATTAGATGCTTCAATCCCATTGAACAGCGAAACACCAGTCTCATCACCTCTTGCAATATAAGCAGGGCTGAGGGAGCCCTCCAAGGAGAATCCAGGATGCTTCATGAAGTATTTTTTATTGATGATTTAGTAGGTACCATTTTTCCAGCTGTGATGCATTCCTCAAGCATAATGTTAAGAGGCACTGAGGTGCTTTCTTTTGGATGAAGCATGAAACCCATGCCTTGACCACAGGTGGCCATTAAATATCCCACGGACATTTCCACAAGAGTGATTTCTTGGCTCAGTTCCAATGCAGGCGATCAGACCCTGCCTATCCCCCTACAAAGCTTTCATGGGATACAGTCTTCTTCTAAGGGTTTAAAGTGAACCTAAAGAAGTACCAGATCTGCTATTGCCTAACGATGGAATTTCATTGGTTTATAACCAAATTACAGCATGTGGACAGATTTATAATGCCCCCAAACCAGTCACTGGCCTCACATCAGAGGTCCCTTTTTTTAGGCAGAGTCTGTGACTCCAGGCACACCCAGCCTTCACTTCCTGCCCAACTGTGCGGTGTAGTGTTTGCTGTGTGCCATAGCTGCCTAGCTTCCAGATTATAGGAGAGTTCACAGGCTCTCTGAACTGCATTCAAAACCACAGGCCTTGTCGTGTTACCACAGCTGTGGGTGCTGTAGGTGTTGCAGTCGCACAGCCATGAAAGTGAGCCTGAATTGTATAGAGGAGGAATATATGGAGCTTGTCCTACAAGGATCCAAAGACAACGGGTTTTGAATTTGTAAGCCTTGGTCATTGCATGAATTTGCTTAAAGTAACATCCTTTCATATGGCAGAGACATCCCAGCATTAAGAGTGTATCATGCAAAAGAAAATTTGCAGGCCACTCACTTTCCAGTTGTAGGTAGGAATGGTGTGTGCTGTTAAACAGCTGCTACATTTTGCTTCAGAGGTGGCTGCATTTCAGTGGTAGGTGAATGCCCTTGCAGTCTTGAAGCAGGTACAACTCTCTTGAAGTCAACAGGAATTTTACCTTGTAAGATTGCAGGAATCAGGCAAGTAGTTTGTAAATAGCTCTGGGTATTTAAAGTATTATTTCACAGTGTGCATGAGCATCCAACTCTTAATTCACTCCTTTGAGGAAGTAAAACTCCCAAGAGACACTACCTAAAAGGAAGACACTTAGAGGAGATAGAAAAAACCCACAAGGGAAGCAAGTCTGCTTCGTTTCTGGAATGCGTACCATGTGCGTTTATTTTTAATTTTGACCTGAGTTCCTCCGCCTCCTGCCAGGAGTCCTGAGACCACATTGACAGTGTAACCAGAGCAGTAGCCCAACCATTCCCTAATTGCTATTACTTCTTAATAAAGAGCAGCACTTAGCCAAGGGATGAGGTTACTGTCGGAGGGGTCATGATTAATAATGATTAATCTGATCCTTGCCAACATGAACTGGATCTACCACTCACTAAATAATTACTTTGCAGCCTGGATACTGTTTCCAGAGGAGCAGAGGAGGTGCACATTTATCATATTAAAACAAAAAAAACCCAAACAAACAGAGGGAAAGGAGAACCTCAGCTCTCAGCAGCGCGCACGCCAACAGAAAAGCCAGGAAAGTCAAAGGAAGAGGAGCTTCAAGCTTTGTTGAGCTCCCACTGAGTCGAGAGAGGGGAATAAACAAACAAACAAAAAAAGGCAGAGCTGCCTGCACTGGGAACACAACATCCGTCTTGCTAGCTTTGCTTTATCGGTTTCTCTGGGATTTTCTTTACATTTAATTCAACTATCCTGTTTTTTTCAACGTTGTGCTTTTCTCAAAACGTTTACCTATGTTGGTTGCTGGAGCAGCTGTCCTAAAGACTATGGCCTGGATCCTCAACTTGTGTCAATTGTCATAGTTCAACTGAAGCTAACAGAGCGATGGCAATTTCCATCTTCTGAGGATCTGGCTCCAGATTGTAAATTCTTTGGAGACTGGGACCATCTATTGGTTCTGTGTTCATTCGCACCTAGTGCAACAGGGGTCTGGTCCATGCCTCGGGCAGCTACACACTACCACCATACAAATGATACATAATAATTACTTCGGGTGAAATTCACCCCTTTGTAGAGAGCCAGTAAAAACCTTAGCGCTTAAGTGGGACTTAATATTCTTTAAGCCTAGCTTTTGTACATAAATATGTTGAGTTTTAGCCTCTCTGGTCATTCCTACGTCCTTAAATATGCAATAATATATATTCACGCACAGTACTGTAGCATCTATGAACATGGGAACAAATTAAAGTAACATTTTGACTAAGGGGTCAAGGGAAAAGATACAGTAAAGATAAATCTATAAGATTAAAAAACAAACAAGCAGAAGAATGTTTTAGCTTTCACCAAAAGAAACAAGATGGACACGTATAAAGCCCTCTCCGTTTTCCAGGAGCTAGTGTTTTGAATGACTAGCCTACAATCATTAGCCAGTGTTTGGCTTTCCAAGCCCATGTCACCATAGAAGCCTGTGTTTACCTACAAGTCCCAGGGGATCATTTATAAACGAGGCTGAGGTTCCATTCACAGGCAAATGTTCTCCTCTCTGCCACCTTACTCTCATGCACTAACTTCCTCTCCATCTATGTCCTGCCTCCTGATAAACTGACGGGGTCCTGTCGAGGTGTGATGGATGCTCTGTGCAGCCCCTAGACCAAGCAGCAGCAAGACGATGTGAGCGGATCCATTAGAAAGGGATACTTGGATGATCAACAAATCACAAGGCACCATAAATTAGGTTTCTGAAACAAAGGCAATGAAGGGAACAGAAGAGTTTGTTATGGTCCCAGAAAACATTAAAGGGAATAGGACTGCTCCAAAAACTAGTGTCTACTCCATAATTCAAGTCTTGCTAAGCAGTGAGGTTTGTGCCCAACACTGAGTTTTGGTTATAAGTGGCATTTTACAAAGACTAACCGAAAAAATGTTTCCTTTTTGTTTGTAATCTCAATTGAAAGAGCTTTGTTGCCCGACTAGCCCATTGAAGTAAAGTTAGTTGTACAGGTAAATAACTGGTGGAAGTGGAACTGGTGTTTTCCTCTGTTTGGTTTAAATATTGCCTAGCTGTGTGACTGTGCCGAGTCCTGAGACTCAGAAAGCTATACTAATTGGATGATAAAGAAAAGTGAAAATGACTCGTTTAGTTGCAGTTGTACACGAGGAACAAAGTGCCAAAATAAACAGATAACATCGGTCAGAATGAAAGATTCTATATTTCAAATGTTGATTTTTAAGACTAATTGAAAGGCTTGATCCTGCAAGCACTTAAGCAATGAGTAACCTTACAAACATGAGACGCTTTAGTGAGCAGAATGGCTCTATTCACATAAGTGAAGTCATATATCTTCTCATATCTTTATAGGATCGGACTCAGAAGTGTCATTAGTATCTAGATCTGGTGAAAGTATTAGTTGCAAACCTTTTTTTCCCTAGGAATTCAGCCCTTTTTCAGTTTGCAAACGGTGCAGAGTTTTCCAATCTTGGACATTGTTTGAATAGTCATCAGGAACATGCCTGATTCGACTGGCTGTTCCCAGGCTGTTTTTAGACAGCAAGCAAGTCAGTTATTTGATATTTGAAATTCACTATTTGACTATGCAGTCATTAACCTAAGTGGCATGGCTCAGTGTTTATAAACTACTTCCACCCAAACACATTTTGTTTCATCTCTGAAATGGATTGGATTAAGCACCTCCTGGTTACAAAGCCAAAAAAAAAAATGCTTAGGAACATTTACATTAAACAAACTCAGTTGTGCAATTAAATTAAAAGCAATGTGAAAAGATCAAATCAAAGCCTGGGTTCTCACTCAGAGCCAGAGGGTGATCCCCTTACTCACATTGCTGGAACACCCCATGGGGTCCCATTGAAGTCAATAGGACCCATTTTAGAGTGAGGTGTTACTCAGTAATGGTGTCAGAACCTGGCTGGCTGTGAACAAGTTTTGACACGAGGCAACCAGCTTCATTAATAGTAACACAGATAAAGAATTTTGTTTTCAACACGGTTTCTATTTTGATGGTGTCCATTTAATGCAAGAACACGTAACTAATAATGCATCTCTGTCCTATCATGTACCCAGAAAGGTATTGTCAGAGACCAAAGGTTGCATGCATTTAACCAACACTGAAATCCGATGTTCTTTAAGTTAGGCAATGCCCTGATTGTATTTTTGCTATTGGAAAACAGAAGCCGTAAATAAATATAACAGATGGAAATCAATCAGGCCAGTGCATTCACAGTGCCTAGCACAATGAAGCTCTGATCCTGCTTGGAGACGTCAACAAATGATAAATTAACATTAACATAGCATTACTGGCAATCATTTGAAAGACCCCCATTTGTGTTCAATAGGGAAACAGAACTTTAAAAAATAATGAAATGTTCCCATGTTTTCCCCCCACTGACTACTCCTGTGGGAATTCTGCACCACTGTGCAATGCAGAATGTATGAAGAATTATTGTTCCGTGCAGAATTTCCTTTTTCCCTGCAGAACTGCTGGCTACCACTAGGGGAGCGCTAGACCCGACAGAGCCCAGCTCCCCAGCTCACAAATAGAAGACACTTCTGGGGGACGCAGGTCAGAGCTGGAGGGTTTCTGGTAACTGCAGTTCCCAGCATGCCCTGAAGGAAGGAGGGGGTGTTCAAGAAATTCCATACAAACCCAGGACCCAGAATCAGGATGTTTCTCCCTCTAGATCCCTGGGCTCTGGTGGGGGAAAGGTGCGAGTATCTGGGTTTGGGGGGAGAGGGTGCGGGCATCTGAGCCGGGGCGGGGCCCATAGCTGGGCTCTGGGGGAAGGCGGATACGGTTGTTTGGGCCTGCGACTGGGCTCGGGGGCAGAAGGGATGGGGCAGAGAAATAGGAACTGGGTTGTCATAGAGGGTTCTTTAACTGTCTATTCCAGGGGGAATCTTTTTTGTTGTCTGTATTGTTACAGACATAGTTGCTGACAGGTATTTTGAAATAAATTACCAAAATAATTGACATTATATTGTGTTATTTTGACAAATCAAATATGCAGAATTTTAAAATATTGTGCACAGAATTTTTTAATTTTTTTTGGTGCGGAATTCCCCCAGGAGTAATTAACCAAGTGAATGTGCATATTGACAGGTGTTTCTGATTTGCTTATGCAATTTGCCTCTTCTGCAATCAGAACTCCTGATCAGTTTTTCATCTCCAGTGACCTTCCCCTATGAAAGATAACTCCATAAAGATATCAGCCCAATCCAAAACATCAGAAACCTGAACTCTTTCATTTGTGATAAGGGGGCCAGTACTCATGCCGACAGACTCAATCCTGCAGTCCTTATTTGTGAGAGCAGCCCCAAGGGATAAGGCCCAGTGAAGCCAGGCAGAAAGGGAAGGAGAGTATATGCACCCAAACCCTTCAGTTCTCACCACAGCCTCATATGTGCCTCCTCTGAAGAAAGAATTCCCATGCTCCAAAGTGCCAGACAAAGACAGAAAAGGTAGATTTCTTTACACATTTAATCATGTTAACAGGAGCAAGCCTATCACGTCAGTGAGTCCAGTTTTCAAACCTGAGTACCTCAAGTTAGGCACTTACGGGTATGCCAGTACTGGAGCTGGGATGCATAATTTCCAGCTCGAATAAACGTACCTATGCTAGCTCGGATCGAGCTAGTACGCTAACAACAGAGTGTAGCCACTGCAGCGAGAGCAGTGGGACAGGCTAGCCGCACCCAAGTACAGTCCCATCCATGAGCATAGATACATACTGGGATGGCCAGCCCCTCCCACAGCCCATGCAGCACTTCTATTTTTAGCATGCTACCTAAATCAGTGCCAGCATGGGTATGTCTGCTCTAGCTGGAAATTACATCAGAAGTTCCAGGGTAGTCGTACACTAAGTCTGTATTTAGCTGCTTAATCTAAATCAGCGGCACTTAGTTGTCAACGGAATGTAATTCATTGCTAAATACAGATGTCGGAGTTGACTGTAGGCATCCAAGTTTGAAAACTGGGCCCAGGATAAAGGGTGATAATTCCTTGACGGGGATTCTATCTCCCACATGCACTGAAGCACTGGTATCCACTATCTGATCAGAATCTCAGGTGTTTTAAATACATGTTTCTGCTTTGGACTAGCTTAAAAAAATGCTGGTCCAAAACCAAAGGTCAAAGCAAGAGGATTTCCATGGGGAAGACACACACACAGCCGCCAGCACTCAACGCTTCTGGGAAAACCATGCTTTGATAAATGGGCGGCTTGACATACTCCCCTTCCTTGACATTAGTTTAGGATGCCGCTGCAATGAATTCACAAAATCCAAGCAGCCAGAGCCCTCACGTTGACCTGATTTGATTCTGAAAATCATCTGGATCCCTTTGGACCTTATCCAAAGCCCGTTTTTAGCTTACCAAATTAGACCTATTGATAAATTACCGTGGCAGCAAAGGCCTTAATCTTGGCTAGAATGCTCCTTGAGATCAATTAGTGGCAAAACAGCTCACCACCCCACAACCCTTTCGCGTTCTCTCCCTCTCTCATATTCACAGACAGGCACCTCCTTTTCTGGCTTTGGCTCTCTCTAGCAGAGTGATAAACACTTCCAGCGCTTGCTGAATGACAGAGCGGGAATCAGCCTGCATGAATCTTGGGAGAGACATTTTAGCATTGTGGGTTTATATGGGAAAAGGATATTGCAGCATTAAAGAGGTTAATGAGTTTAGCAAGACGGAAACCCAATGCCCTAAGTGATGGGGAGGGGCGAGGGCACAATTAAAAGGAATTGCATCCATTCCTCAATGTCAGGCCATGGCAGAGAGGTGATCCCTTGGTGGTGATAATTACAAACAGGAAGATAAACTTCTGATCACCTCCTAAGCTTCTGGAACCCATCTGCTGCAGCTAGGACACATGGCTCTGACCTTATTCTGCAGTTCCAAATTACTGATCAATTTGATCTGATTCCAGGATCTCAAAAATTCCATGCGAGTCTGCAAGTGGCTCTTCCTGGTGCCTTTCCAAACTCACCTGAAGTCAGGCCCCTAGCAATGGAATGGCAGCACTTACCTGATTTCCTGTACTGAGAGTTTCCAAACATCTGGGTGCCATTCTGAACCCACTCACTCAAATGCTGAGGTTCACACATCACTACTTACAGCTGGTTCTTTCATGCCCATGGCTTCTCTCTATCTAAGCTATTTAAACGGCCCGGACACCACTGTAAGTGAGTTGTACAATCTTTGTTATATTTAGCCTCACAACACCCTGTGAAGTAGGGAGGTGCCATTATCCCCATTTTACAGATGGGAACTAAGGCACAGAGCAGCTAAGTGACCTGTCCACGAAGTCTGCGGTGGAGCAGGGACTTGAAGCTTCTTTTCTGAGGTCCTAATGTCCTGACCACTAGAACATCCTTCCTCTCTTCTACTTCATGCTTGTAGCCTGCCCCTGAGGCAGTTTAAGCTAATTTGCCACAGTGAGCCACTGCATTGCAATAGGTAGTCCAGTTCCCCGCGCCACAATCAATCTTTCACCCAGCACGTTGTGGCACCAGTTCCATTTTAGATACGGATACGAAAGTATCTAAGCACCTCCCCAATGCTGAACGGTTTCTCCTGTGATGTAGGGAAGTATTATTAGCCCCATTTAACAGAGAGCAATTAAGTGACTTGTTCAAGGTCACACAGGAAGACAGTAGCAGAACCAGGAACTGAGCCCACATGTCATCAGATTTCTTCCTCCTCCCCACCCACCCCCAGTACTAGAGCACTACAGCATTTCCCTCACACTCCAAAGGAAACAAGAGCTACCTACCTAAAATGAGCTCAACCCCATCTCCCTCTAACGTTCGGCACCTAACCCCATCTCCCTCTCCAACTACTGATCCATCTCATGGACGTTAAGGTCAGAAGGGACCATCATGATCATTTAGTCTGAGCTCCAGCACATTGCAAGCCACAGAACCTCACCCGCCCACTCCTGTATTAGACCCCTAACCTCTGGCTGAGTTACTGAAGTCCTCAAATCATGGTTTAAAGACTTCAAGTTACAGAGAATCCACCATTGACACCAGTTTAAGCCTGCATGTGACCCATGCCCCACGCTACAGAAGAAGGTGAACCCCGCCCCAGGGTCTCAGCCAATCTAACCTGGGGGAAAATTCCTTCCTGACCACAAATATGGCAATCAGTTAGGCCCCGAGCATGTGGGCAAGACTCACCAACCAGACACCTGGGAAAGAATTCTCTGTAGTAACTCAGAGCCCTCTCCATCTAGTGTCCCGTCTCCAGCCGTTGGGGATTTTTGTTACCGGCCATTGCCGATGGGCCACATGCCATTGTAGGAAGTCCCATCATACCATCCCCTCCATAAACTTAACAAGCTCAGTCTTGAAGCCAGGTAGGTTTTTTGCCCCTCCCCCCATCCCTCGGAAGGCTGCTCCCTTCTCCTCTAAACCCATTGAAAGCACAATCTACAATCATCACCTTGAGTCCCGATCCTTCCGTTCTGCACGTCATCCCCCTTTCCGGGAATTAGGGGTGCTTTTATCATCACATATCTAACTTGGGGTTAGGTGCCGAACGTTAGGCAGCTACGTATGGGGGGGAAAAAAAGGGTCCATCTTTTTAATGAGCTTTAACTCCCCTTTAAGACCAGGGGGAGAGCCTTTCCGATTGAGGGCTGTCTCAGATTCATAAGGTACTAAAGCTGGGAACCCAGAAACACAGAAAACAGCTGCTGTTTGGATTCGCCTACCTGGAACCCGATCAGAAGAAAACATGCCTTAAGCAGCGCAGGCGGATGCCTCGTGTTCCATTAAACATGCATGTGCAACTTCAGCTTATTCAAAGATCTGAAACAGAGCTCACTCGGGTGCCCAGGGTCAGTAGGTGTTGGTTTGTTTATTTGTATATTATTTTACAGTGTCCCCTTCCTAACACGCCGGAGTTTAAGAAATGAAATCCTCTCCGTGGGGATTTGTTGCTATTGTTCACTGCCTTCTATTATTTCCCTCCTTCTTCTGGCCAGAGGTGCATCCCTGGGCTCTGGACAATATTAGGGTGGAAGGGGAACCTTCCCTGGGAGGAACCTTCTCTGGGAGGATCCAGTATTAATGCATAGAGCGTTGTCATGTTCCACTGCCCTTTAAAAATAACAGGATTGTAGCAGAAAGAGCGTGTGGCCTCTGAGATGTGATCTTCAAGGCCACAGCTGTAGCCTTCCCAGACACACCTGGGCAGTTTACATTTGACTCTGAGTTTTAGAGGCAGGTGGTCATGATCCTTAACTGGCACTGAGTTGAAAGTAAAATAAAAGGAAGAGCTTTATTCAGCCCCTGGTAGCTAACCCGCTTCTGCTTGGCCTCCACAAATCTACACACAGCCAACAAGACAGCTTCTCGGTGGACAGGGAGCAGTGAGTGTCCCTGGGGAAATAATTGCCTACCCATCTCCAGCACCTTTCTCCCCTCCACAACCTGGGCTCCTCCAACCCGGCCAATTTTACAGACTAAATAACAGGCTCAATTATCCAGACCGTGCTGGGGACAGCAGCTTATCGGTGGCCAATTTCAACATGCAGGCCCTGTGGTCAAGGAACACCCAACTGCTTAGAGTAGAATTTAAATGAGAACCAGTTACAATCCACTTCACCCGAACAGCTTTGGCGAGCAGCGCGCATGCACGGACAAATTGCCATCACTAGGGCAGCCCCAAAGGCTGCCCAGAGCCTCGTCATTGTCATTCTTTTCAGAATGATCCTGCTTAGAGCTGCCAGGCCCTGTTTAGAATAGTCAGACCTTACCCACGTGCTATGCTATCAATGGGACTTTGCAAAGCTGTGTGTCTTTGTGTCCCTGGAGGTTGGGTCAGGATTAAAGCAGACCCAGGAGCCTCGTAATAAAAAACAAGAAGGATCTAAATTGCATCACTGTGACTTGTCAAATTTTACTTCAGTGATCTGCTGTGTATTCACCATCCCAGGCTTAAAAACCCTCAGATTTTCTCTCTCTCTCACACACACATACACACACACACACACCCCGGTTCCTGCAAACCCTGATCTCTAAACTGCAACACGAGTAAAAATAAATAAATAAAAATCCCCCTCTCTCTGCCCAGAGAACAGTGCTCATTTTATGAGTATTGGTTCACATCAAGGGCCTCTCTTCTACTTCAAGGTCTTACAGCCTTATAGCTGCAGCTGAATACTCAATTTCTTTCTGTGACAAACCCGCAGCAGGATCGTCCTTTCAGAATGCACCCTTTCCCCCCCCACCCACCCCAGGGTGGATTTCAGAAGCACTCCAATCCGCCCAAGTTGTGTAACAGACACGCTAAACAAAAACAACTCAGGACCAGTGCTGAGAGCTGCTAGAAAAGAGCTCAGCACACATGCCCCTCGCCTCTCCAGTATGTTCTTCAACACCCACATGACACCAACAGTCAAGCGGATACTTCCTGCAGTGGCCCAAATCAGCATCTTTCACATCCACATGGTCAAGTTATTAGCATTAGGGTCTTTCTTAAGCTTACTCAAGCCTGGAATGACTATAAGTAGAGATATCCCTGAGCCAGATACATAGTGCAAGCATCCTATAACCTTGACGAAGTTCAGCTGTGGACCTGACCTGCTTGAATCAAGTCACCGAGCAATGCACATCTTAGCTACTAGGAGTAAATGTGTCCCTATATAGCTGGTACATTCCCTCCCTCCCCCACAGCTGCCCCCCGCGAACTAGACAAACCTCTGAGTAGCAAAGTTAAAATTCCTGCTCCAAGTGTAATTACAGCTGTAGCTATCATCCACCCACAGGCTATGTGGCATTTCCTTTAATCTAACAGATGCTGCTGCCTCAGTCTTAAGGAAAGAGTTTCTGTCTAATAGAAGCATCACACAAAACACATCACATTTCACTTCCTGCATACTCATATACAAAACATGATAACTTGGGCAAGCACTCGAGTATTTCACCTGGGGAGAAACTTTAGATTTCCACTGGAAACACTTAACACTGGCTTTCCCCTGGTGCCGTTGGCCAAAACTCCATCCTCTACACCAGCCATCTTCTTCAAAAAACTTCACCCTTAAAAACCTCTGCATGGTTGCCCCTAAGAATTTTCCCTCTCTTCTCTACTTCTCCCTCACCCAAAGAAAGAAAATTGCCCTCTGCTCGGGTGAAACGCCTTTCCTGGAGCAACTTGCCGGTGTTTCTGCCTACAAAAATACACTGGTCGTTTTCACTCAGAAATTGGAAGCGTGTGTGAAAACTATTCAGTTTTTTTGGTGACTCCACAAGTATGTGACTCCCCCCGCATCAGATAGTCATAGATTATAAGGCCAGAAGGGACCAGTAAATGATCTAATCTGAGCTCCTGGGAATAGAATTTCACCCAGTTACCCCAATATTGAGACCAACAGGGGAATTTTTATGCACACCTTTAGGGTAGTAGATGAAGGAAAAAGGACACAAGTAGTGCAACCACAATATCAAGCGAAACAAACTCCATATATATTAGCCTGCTAATACACTCTAAGCAACCACAAAGCTGCATACACAGTGTTTAGAACAATGAGATGCCGTCTTCCTTCGGTGCTTATATTTTTGTCTTGTTTTGCCAATATGATCAACCCCGTCCTGAGAGAACTGTGCCCGAGTGTCTCGAGTGAGACTCGGTGAGGTGGGGTGGGGGCTCGGAAGGGGAACAAGGAGTGAATCCAAGGTGGAGGCAAGCAGCAGTACAACAGACAGCTGGTGTTTGGGTGGTGGTAAATCACCCTGAAATGAGCCTCTTCCCTCAGCTCAATGAGGCCTAAACAACAAAGGAAGGCACAGCTTGCAGCCGGACAGCCCGCTAGCCAACCACAGACACACATGACAGCTTCATTCAGGAGCCTGGAGTCAATACAAAAGCTTCGAAATCAATCCGACATCCTGCAACCTCAAACAATGCACCAAATCTTCTCAGAATTGGAGCCCCAAATGAGGGGACAGCATTCAAGGGAGATCAAACCGCAGGGCTGGCATTGAAAGGGACTGAAAAAAAAAGGAGAAGAATGTTCCCAGTTTATTAATGGTGTGGTCTGGCCTGCTGCATCCCAGCCGCGATAGGCTACATTCATGAAAGGGCAGCGCTTTGCACATTTTATGTGGCGCACATGGACTCTTGGGGGAGGGGGGGAGGAGGCGGGGGGCTTACATCTTCTAAATCAGGATGTGCCTTCCTGCTTAGCACCCTTGTCTTAATCAGAAATTCCCCTTGTGTGAACCTGAAAGGCCGTTTTTTCCCACTTGATCTACTATACACACACACACACACACACACACACACTCATCCCTCCCCAAACCTTGGCATTAAAGGGGAAAAACATCCTTCACATCGAAAGCAGACAGGGACCTTCCAAGGGAATGCCCAACATTTCAAACTGATCATTCCCCCTAGGCCATTCTTACCTTCCAAAAAATCTATTACAAAAGGCAGAAGCCTGGTTGCGTTGTGTGATTTTTGTTGGCGGGGGTGGTGTCGTTGATTATACCATACACACTTGCCTGCACCTGCACAATACAGAGCGCCTAGGCACACAAAATAGTGAAACCACACACAGTAAACGTGGAATAGACTCTATTAAGGCCTCTAACTTGCCCCCTCCGGACTGCGCCCTACTGTGTGCCTTCACCCCCAGCAACTGTCTCTCAACTGTGAGCAATCCATAGAGTATCCAGCACACAGAGTGGTGGTGGCAACAAAAAGGCCATGCAAATCCTCTTTGGCAGCTTTCCTCTAAAGGCAGGCGTGGAAACAGAATATATTAAAAAAAAAAAGATAAATATCATTTCCCAGGACTCCTGTCTGGGCATGGGGATAGACAGTGTGGAATTATTATTTTTGCAGTCATCTACTTGATAGAATCACCCTTTAAACAAAGTTAGAGCTTGGGTTGTACATGCAGTGGTTGCATTTCTTCCATTTTGAAATGTCTGCGAGAAAAGGGCAGAGATTTTCAAAGCAGACTTCAGGATTTAGACACACATTTTCCACTCATTTTTTTATTGCTGGTGTATCTAAATCCAGTTTGCTGTTGGAAATTTCATCCATCTCTTATACTTAAAATGGGCAATGCTACTGGAAGCAATAGCTCTCAAAACGAAAGAAGTGTAAGCACTGGTGTTGCATAGAAACCAGAAACAACACCAAAATGCGCCTCAGAACATCGGAGTCTCAAACTTTACTTTTGAAAGTCAGAAAATTCAGTGTTAGGGTTCCACAAAACACCTTAATCCCCATCTACCCTTCACCTCATGAGGAAAAGTGTTTACTGAAAATATTACAATGACTTTAGAAACTCTTTGACACCATGGACAATGATGTCTCCAATCTCTCTTTTGTGGAGGAGGAAGCTCTAGCTTTCAATAAATATGTGCCTCTGAGGTCGGCAGGCAATGGAGCCATCAAGAGAAGATGCATGAGGGGTTACTAGTGTGTATGTGGAAGGTGGATGAAGTAGACTGGGTTCTTTAGCTCTAGCAGAATGGAAAAATCAACCCTACATGGAAGGTAAGATTCAAGATGAGGTGGTCTCTGAACCATAATAGGAAAAGTCGGGATTCTTATCCTGAATATCAAGACATAAGTGTAGTATTTAAGGTCCACAGTGGGTGGACGGACTGTCGTAGCCTTGGGTCTGTGGCCATTCTCTCCTACAGGAGGGAATGGGATTCTATAGCCCATATTGGAAATTCAGAGGAGGCAGGACAGGCAGGCAGAGGAGGTTGGTAGGTACAAGGCTAAGCTTAAATTTCTTTGTGGAATAATAATGCTCAATCCTTTAATTTCACATATTTTCTTTCGTCAAACGACAATGGTGCTTTCTATTTAACATGTCTACTTTATAATTCCAAACTTCACTCCATCTTAACTAATTCTTTGTGTGGGGGGAGGGAGGAGGGAAATCTTCCTTAGTGTTTTGTTTTAAATTTTGTTAAATCATTTAAATGGCAATCCGTCTTAAATATTTTACCAATAGATCATGGGCATGTGTTTCTATTTCATGTTACAACTAATCAGTGATGGAATGTCTGAGCTGAAAGTTAAAATTCTACTCTACAGAGTCTGTGCTGCATAATCATTTCTCTACAGACTCTCTGGTGTATAAAAAGTTCTCTACAGAATTAATGGTTTATAAGAAGTTCTTTGTGTAGTCTCTCTGCTGCACAGAAAGCTACTGCAGTCCAGGAGCTTATATATTCTGCCAACAGCGCTTGAGATTTCCAAAGCTAATTGGTTTGTGGACTTTCCCCACTCTGCCAGGTGAGTGTATGGAGTTCACAGCTGAATCACAGCTATTGACTAATTGAGACTGTAACTTCCACATGGTCAATCAAGGGGCTTACAACATTCACTGAGCATTCTGAGTGGCCCAAACCTGCAAGTGACCAATATTTCTGCAGCCAACCTCATTAAAATTCACCCTATGCCCTAATTCTCATCAAGACTAACAACAGAAAACTGAAGTTTCTCAACATAGGGTGGAATTTTGAAAAGTACCTCAGTGACTACGGAGCCAAAGTCCCGTTTTCAAAACAGACCGAGGAGGCTGAGTCTCACTCAAAATCAATAAGATGTAGGCTCTGAAATGCCTAACTTGCAGAGAAGCGACAAAGGGTCCTGTGGCACCTTATAGACTAACAGAGGTATTGGAGCATAAAAGTGCCACAGGACCCTTTGTCGCTTCTACAGAGCCAGACTAACATGGCTACCCCTCTGATAACTCACATAGGCACTTTTGAAAATGTTATCCCCAACTCCATTTAGAGACACTTTCCAATGGAGTAGACTCATTTTGAAAAGCGTTTTTTAACGTTTTTCTTTCTCAAAGTCCTGTTGCTCAAAAAAAAACAATGCCACCCCCCCAAAAAAAAATATCACAGTCTGATCCAGTTGACCTTAATGACTCTCAAAAATTGTTTTCTCAGTACAGACCAGATGAAACACACATAAGGGAAGATTGTCCTTTGTCTTCTTCAGAGAATTCCAAGGGCATAAATTAAACTGATAGGTAGCAAGAAGGTTAAAGCTGAAAATGTGAAGCCACACAGGAAAAAAGGAGAAAGAGAGGAAAAAGAAAGGAGAGAGGTCTTTGTTAATCTCATTTTAAGATCAGATGCAAAGTGAATAATGAAGTAAGAGAAACTTGGAGTTGTTTTTATAGGTGGCACCAAAACATCAGATTTTTTTCTTGAAAGAAATCTAGGGCATTAGGACGCTCTCGCTCCCAAACACACAGAGGAAAGTTCTCAAGCAACAGCATTCCATGCATGCAGTTGTGTCCACCTAGAAGTGTCCCACATCAGTCACCACTGCAAGGCTTGGGGGAGGCAAGGTGAAGGTGGAAATTGGAGCCACATCCTCCTCCTCGTTTTAGGACAGACATCTCCATCTTTACTCTCCCTATGCAGCTGACACGACTTCCTACACTGACTGACATGAAAACAGTCAGCTAATTTACTGCTTTGTGTTAGGAATGCAGCCAGGGCCTGAGTCCCCCACCCCACTCCACTCTCTGGCTTGGCCATCAGCTTCACGTCATGGCTTTCAGCAACAGTTAAAGCCAGTGGAAAGGCGGGGTGGGGAGAGAGACCTGTAGTAGAAAGGGAAGGAGGAGAGGAGAAACTTTCCACTTAAGATTCACTTTGCACTGAAAGGGCTTCCACTGGCCAACACCAGTCAATTGAATCCAATTTCCAACAACAAGGGTCTTCCCCCCTTCCCTTCCCATCCCCTCCCCTTCTCGGCTTTTGTAACTTACCTCCCTCCAATCTACTTCCCAACAGGAGTCGAAATTAAACAGGCTGCCCATATGCCATGCCTCACTTGTTGTCTGTTCCTCTCACTACCATCTGGCCTATTTGCTCAGCCAAAAAAAGAGAAGAAGAAGAAGAAGAAGAAGGGTAAAGCTAGACACAATGAGGAGGAGGGAGGCGATGACGTTGTCTCTCCCATCTGCTCCTTGGCCAGACTCCCGGATAGATCAGTAATGGAGAGCAGCAGAACCATTGACAATTAACCCAAACACAGTCCTGTTTGTTTAACCTGTTCAGATAGATCAGTTCATGTGCTGCTCCTCTGGCAAGGAGGCAAAGCACTCTAGCAAAGAGAAGCCGCTGCCTAAGACGGGGAGGGGAAAGGGGATGCCTGTTTCCAAAACAGTGCAGGAGTAAACCCAGTGGAACTGTGAGGTCAGGGAAGGAAATGTACCCCGCCCCCCTTTAGGTCTCTCCAGTTCTTTTGCTGCCACTGGCAGTCTGTGTGGTGCTGCAACACAGATAGTGTCGCTGTGGAGTCTACCAAGAGGCAAACACTCCCAAATGTGTCTTGGGCATGCATGTCTGGAGCTTGGTTTTGAGCCGGGTAGGTTTAGCTGATACTTGGAAACTTGTCAGGAGTCTCCCAAGTCTGCAAAACTGGGCTAGAAACCATGAGGGAAAATGAACGATCATGAAATTTCTGGTATCTTCAAAATGCTTCACAAACACGAATGAGTCCTGAATGTACCCTGGCAGGTGCTGTGGGTAGGTAAGTATTATTCTGATTTAAACAAAGAGGGAAATTGACTTGCCTAAAGCCACAATAAAATTCTGTATCAGAACGGGTGTTAGCACTTGGGAATTCCTTGAACACATTCTGGGGTTCAACCCACTACTACTAACTTGCATGTAAAGAGCACTTTTTATCTGCAGACCTCAGAACACATCACAGAGGCGGGTAACCGTTATTATCCCTCCATTTTGCATCTGGGGAAACTGAGGCACCGAAACTTAGTCTAGGTGACAGCCAGTCAACAGAATGGCTGGGCATAGAAATCGGGTCTTCTGCCACACTGGAGCATGTCATTCTCAGAAAAAATAACTGGTAATATGAAATAAGGAAATGATACCAGGATGTTTGTATTGATAACACAGAGATGAATTGATTACAATAATGGCCATGAGCCAATACAGCAAGTGTTTTAAAGTGGCAACACTTTAAAATCAAATAACTAACTCTAAATAAACAGCGTCGAGGTTTACATGAAAACGTAAAAAATACTTCACGATAGCTATTGAAAAGTGTCCCCAGCTGAACCTAATTTCCAAATCTCCCTCCCACCCCTTCCAGATCCCTTCCTAATGGCTTCTGACTTCTCCCATTCTCAATGGGCTAGGTTGCCTTGGCAATGAATAGAGTTATCTTTTATAGATCAGTTTAAAAAAAGGAATGTGAATGATAATCAAGTTATCTTACACAGCATGGACTAGAGGATGCTGCAGTCTGAAACTGAACACACACACCCTGCAAAACTCTGCGGATAACTTCATTGTAACATCAATAATTACTAGTCTCCAGCTAAAGGGGTGGGACAAACTAACTCTATGCCTGTAACTGTGAATTGAATGAGCCATTTTATCTCCTAAAATGGAAAATTGGCCTATCCTCTTCACAGTAATGGGTCTTCGAGCTCTCTCTTTCTCTCTCTATAAAGCCCCATCTCTCTAATGGGGCAAGGGTTGCATCACTGTGTGTTTGCCTGTAAACACCGTGCATGCCTATGGTATTGTAGAAACAAGCATGTGCATGAACGTGTGTATGTAACTGAAATAGGCATCAAACCAACACACGCTTGGTTCATCTCAACACAGATGCCGCTGAGTCACAAAACAATGAGAATTACCATTAAGTAAGAGCTCCATGAGATCATGGTGTGGGAACCCCCTCCTGTGAGAGACAGCCTGGAATGGAGAACAGACCCTGCTCATCCTCTGTGCAGCCGCAGCGAGGGATCACAGGTGCTGTTTCTTTGCGGGAGGAAAACAGTCTCTGCTGCATGTACCATTACAGAGACAGTTCTTCCACTAGCTCTGTACATACAGCTGGGACCAGAAGCCCTGATAAATCAGTCACGAAGCCTAGGAGATGTTCCCAAATAAAGAGGGTACAGTCACTCTCTTCTGCATCCTAGATATGCCTTCACACATATAGCCTGACTTATTAGCAGGCCCGAATTAAGCAGGGTGCACGTGTTGGGTGTATTTCCCATCTTCCAGCCCCCTGAGAAGTGCACCAGCATGTTAACAGAGGAGACAGTCCAAAGAACTAAGTACAGTTTACTTGGCAGAGAAAAGCAAACGGAGCCAATTCTGCAAGGTGCTCAGAAATCCATGAGCGCTGAAGCCCCTTTCAGCCAGGCACTCAACACCTCGAAAGAATCAGGGGCCAAAAGGAATCCAGAGGAAGAAAAATAAACTTGGAGAAGGAAAATATTGGTCAAGCGGCACCACTCCATGAGGCCCTCCCTCTTCCCAAAACTACCATGTGATTGTCAACATCCACACAAAGCAGAGAGGATAGTCCATGATTCAATCCTACCCTTCCCTCCCACTCCCCACACACAATTACAGAAAAACCGTCAGTCAGTTACTTGAATCGTCCTTAACTTAGATGCCTGGAACGAAAGGCTGAGTTGACTGTTCCTTCCAGATATGCACTGGTGGTTCCAAGCAGCACAAACTGATTCTCTCCATATAGCTTATTTGGAATGTCTGGACAGGAAAAATGCTTTATAAATGCAAAGTATTTACTATGTATTCAGTATTAATTATTATTATTAATAGTAACAGACACCAGAAAGTCTGATAAAACCAAGTCACGGAGACATCACATTATTTAAGCTCGTGTAGTCGTTCCACAGCATTTTTGGAAATGGATCAATATATTATTTTTAAAAACCAGTTTTAAAAAAGCCCCATAAAAGTTGGGCTATAGTCATTTAAGGGGATGAATTCCATCAAGGGCTTCTGCTGACATCATAAAGCACTGCAAACTCTGCTCTTGTGGTTTTATGATCTCACCAGAAAGCCCCCTTTATGGAATTATTTCCTCATATCTCACTACAGGCCATCCATTATTCTCTCTATAATTGCTTCCACAGCACTGTTGCAATGAAGATATTTCCAACAGTTGAACATTTGTATTCCCAACAGCGGTCACCTGTCAGGTCAAGTTCTTCAATCTTTACATTCTATGTTACTACAATGGGAAGATGTTTCCAGTGAATGGAAAGTGTTTAAAACCTAGCAATCAATTGCATTCCTCGGTTTTGCGTTTTCGAAACAAAAGCGAACTCGCCAAAAATCATATTACATCATTCCAGGTGGAGTAGGATAGAGGGAAACGTTGTCAGATACAGCCCGACCATTAAGTCATAATTTCCCTGTCGCCGTGACGACAATAAGTTGAAATGCACTTCATGGGAAGGCACTGCTCAGAGCAGAATGGGTAACTGGAAGGAGTGTTGAAATCAGCTGTGAGCAAGGAGAAATGGGGAAACACCAAAGACTGGCTGAGCAAGTCCACGTAGTTTCCTAAATATTACAGATAAGTTCCACAAAAAAGCTTATCAACCTACCTCTTCACAAATATCAATGATTTCTCTGTGTGAGGCAGGGAATTGTGATTATACCTATTTTACAGAAGAGAACTGAGGCTAGAGAGATCAGGTGACATGCCCAAAGTCACATACAAAGTCTGTGGCAGAGTATCAGAATGAAGATCTCCAGCAGCCCAGGCTAGACCCACAAGGCCACCCTTCTTGATAAGCAAATGTCTTCTAAGATCTACTCTCTCTTCCTCCCCTATTTTTACACTCCCAGCTGTCCTCTTTCCTAGCTCCTGTACTCTTCTCCCCAACCAGCACCTCCCCAGGATCTCCCCAGTTGTAAATGAGGGAAAGAGACTGAAAGAGATCATGGGAGAAGAAAAAAAAAAACCATATGGAACTGGCAAGACAATTGCCAGTAGCAGCATCACTGCTCAGTCACTTGCTTTGGTTACATTCCATTTCTCACCTTTCATCTGTACTGCAGGGCTAGACTGCACCTAGCCCTGTGCATTGTTATATTATTACAGAAGTGAGGCTAACTAAGGAAACTAGTAATACGGTGCATAACACCTCGGGGCTTTATGAGTCCAAGAAATGTACCCGCATTTCCTCCCACGATAAGAGATGGGTCTTAAAATATCATCTCCGTCAGCCTTTTCACAGATAAATGTTTCAAGTGATTTCTCAGAACCTGCAGATGAATTATTCACTTATCAAAGGTCCTTCTGAGAGGAAGAAAAAGGAAAGAACATCGTAGTTATGTATGGCTGAACTGCCAGAGAAGGAGCAAGGGAATGCACGGACCATTTCAAGTGCTTTTTTGTTTTTCATACGGATAGAAAAAGAGCTGTCATCTTGTCCATCCCAGCCAGCGCAAATAAAAAACAGCTTGAAGAGCATGCAATATAATAGATTTCGCCTGCTGTTATTCAACTTTGAATTTCCTTTGCCCAGTTCTATCCCATTACTTCTACAAATGGGAACGTGACAATAATTATTATTTGTTTGTATATTTATTAGCTCCTAGCACATTCAGGGCGCTACTGCCAAACCAGCCCTAATTATAATACTGCTGAATGCTGCAGTGGCAGTTTGGATAAGGAACCATCCCCCTTGAGCTAGCCCCTGGATCATCACTGCATAGGCGCCGACTTCCTGTTGCGCCGGTGGGGGCTGACGCCGGGCCCCGCCCCCGACGCTGGGCGACGTGGCGGGGCCCCGCCCCCAACGCCGACGCAACGTCGCCCAGCGTCGGGAGCGGGGCCCCGCAACATCTCCCGGTGCTGAGGTAAGGTCCCGGGACTGGCGGGGAGCTGTGCGCGGGCCCCAGGAATGGTGGGGAGAATTGTTCCCCGTGGGTGCTCCAGCCCCGGAGCACCCACGGAGTCGGCGCCTATGCATCACTGCCGCCTTGCAAAGGTGTAAAGCCAGGGCTGACGTCACCGCAGCCCAAAGCCTTGAGAACACATCAGCCCAGAGAGTCCTGTACTTCACAGCTCAGGAAGTGGAGGGGTGTTTACACACAGCAGTGACAGTGCTTGTCTACAGTGACAGTTTGAAAGCTGTCACATACCCTTGTTTGATGGCTGTTTTCTTTCCTCCTGTCTGCCAGTGAGAAATAACAAAGCCTGCCCAGGTTTTGGAAAGACAAAGGAACAGGGTGTGAGTCACACTCAGAATTTAAGAGGGACTCAGTCTCTGACTCACTTGGAGGGAAGGAAAAAAGGCCCCGCAGGGGCAGGGTTCCTTTACTAGTTGAGGAGCTGGTATTAAATTGCGGGAGCCATAGAAGTAATATGCAAAACAGGGACTGGGTGGCTAGCAGAAACACAAAGTAAACAGTATCCTGAACTGCATATTTTTGAACATAAGAACGGCCATACTGGGTCAGACCCAAGGTCCATCCAGCCCAGTATCCTGTCTTCCAACAATGGCCAATGCCAGGTGCCCCAGAGGGAATGAACAGAACAGGTAATAATCAAGTGATCCATCCCTTGTTGCCCATTCACAGCTTCTGGCAAACAGAGGCTAGGGACACCATCTCTGCCCATCCTGGCTAATAGCCATTGGTGGATCTATCCTCCATGAATTTATCTAGTTCTTTTTGAACCCTATTATAGTCTTGGACTTCACAACATCCTCTGGCAAGGAGTTCCACAGGTTGAATGAGCATTGCGTAAAAAAATATTTGCTGCCTATTAATTTCATTTGGTGGCCCCTAGTTCTTGTGTCCACACCAGTCATGATTTTATAGACCTCTATCATATCCCGTCTTAGTCATCTCTTATCTAAGCTGAAAAGTCCCAGTCTTATTAATCTCTCCTCATATGGCAGCCTTTCCATACCCCTAATCATTTTTCTTGCCTTTTTCTGAACCTTTTACAATTCCAATACACCTTTTTTGAGATGGGGCGACCACATCTGTACGCAGTATTCAAGATGTGGGCGTACCATGGATTTATACAGAGGCAATTTGATATTTTCTGTCTTATTATCTATCCCTTTCTTAATGATTCCCAACATTCTGTTTGCTTTTTTGACTGACACTGCACAGAGTGGATGTTTTCAGAGAACTATCCACAATGACTCCAAGATCCCTTTCTTGAGTGGTAATAGCTCATTTAGACCCCATCATTTTATATGTATAGTGGGGATTGTTTTCCAATGTGGATTACTTTGCATTTACCAACATTGAATTTCATTTGCCATTTTGTTGCCCAGTCACCCAGTTTTGAGAGATCCTTTTGTAGCTCTTCACAGTCTGCCTGGACTTAACTACCTTAAGTAGTTTAGTATTTTGTATTTTGGGGGGAAGGAAACAAAGCATCTCTTTTCTTCAGGTCCCCTTCAGGAAACTGGGTAGAGCCCAGCATGGGGTCCTCAAATGTGTGCACAGTGTGACCTCTTAAGCCATAGCCCCTCCCCTCAAGCCCTTACCTCACTGGTTTTCTGCAGCAGTTTCAAAGGCCTGATCCAAACCCCATTGCAGTCAGTGGAAGGACTCCCTCTCTGGATCCAAATCTGAATGCCCTCTGCAATTTGGCATATCTAGGGGTTTTGGTGTGGATCTTTCTTAGCTTAACACTAGTGATGGTTGGAAAGGAATCTTCCCCACCCACCCACCCTCCGCAGTGGAAAACATCAACAAAAATAAAACACATTTTTGTTTTCAGCTACATTTTCTATGGGAATTTAGATTTTTTTTAGGAAATTCTAATGCTGAAAAATGTTGTGATTTCGTGAAAAAAAGGGATTGGGCATTTCATTTGTTTTGCGGTTTTTTGATGAAAAATTGAAATTTTCTGGGGAAAGTGGACATGTTTTGCAAACTATATATGAAGAGAGAGTCAAAAAAACCAAATGTTCTGTTAAAAAATAGTTTTAATGAGAAATTTTTGACCAACCCTCGTTAGCACCTACTTCTTCTGCAGGTCCTATACTGATCCTGTCACCCCTTTCTTGTGCTTGAAGTACACACATGGGGCTTGTCTGCACTTAAAATGCTACAGTGGCACAACTGCAGCACTTCAGTGTAGATCAGGCCTGCACAACATGCGGCCCGGGGGCCGCATGCGGCCCGCGTGGGCTCACTGTGCGGCCCGCGGGGGGGTGAGTAGGCAAGCGGCGGGGTGGGGCAAGCCAACGGCCAGCCGGTGGGTGGGTGGGCTGGTGAAGAGGCCAGTGGCAGGCTGGGCAGTGAGGGTGAGCCAGCGGTAGGGGGCAGCGGCAGAAGGTAAGAGGCCAGCAGCGGGCAGGCAGGTGAGCTGGCGGCAAATCTCCCAGATTCAAAATCTGGGACTGTGTCCGTTGGTCTTTTTTGCTGCTTGCCTCTGGGCTGGGGGTTGTCCCAATGCTGCAAAGAGGGTGTTCCCAAAGGAAGGTGCTTGCTTCTAACCCCTGAGGCTGTCAGTATGTCTGCTCTTTTCTAGTCAGCCCACTTGACAAGTTTGATTGTCCTTGGTCTGGTTCCCATCCCCTGTCCAAGGGTTGCAGCTGTCTGGAGGTGCCTGCCTTCCACGCCTTCCTCATCCACACCTCCGGGTGGGGCTGAGCGGGGAGGGGGCGGGTCCTATTTTACTGCTGTGATCTGGTCACCCTATGCGTGCTGTTTCTTTCCCCCTCTACAGGCTTCCACACCCCAGTGCTGGGGAAGGAGGGGTTGTTTCCGCGGGGCGGGCGGTGGGGGCGGTGTTTCTGTGGGGCCAGGGGGTTTCGGCCCTCAGCTGTTTTCTTTGGAGTAATATGGCCCTCGCCGCTTTACGAGATGTGCAGGCCTGGTGTAGACACTACCTATGCTGACGGGAGGGGCTCTCCTATCGGCGCAGATAATCCACCTCCCCAAGAGGCAGTAGCTAGGTCAAGGGAATAATTCTTCCGTCACCTAGCGCTGTATACACTGGGAGTTAGGCTGGCTTAACTACATCACTCAGAGCTGTGGATTTTTCACACCCCTGAGCAAAGTAGCTATACCAGCTATAGTGTATACCAGCCCTTATTCCCTTGTGCTTGAAATACTCGCTTACCCCATCATTGTACATCATATTTGGCGGAGTGGAGTTGGGAACACATCCTGGTGAGGACCAGGCATTCGTATGCATTTTGTAAAGTGTGCACTTATCGTGTCCTTTAGACAATCAGAATGAATCCTTTAGTACCAACCATACTACTCAGTGCACTACTGCAGTGTTTGGGTGATTACTGTAGAATACAATCACTCTGTTCAGCTTCAGAAGCTAGAAATTGCTTTGCTTTGAACTCTCCTCACCTGTTCCTTCCACCTACTCATTCGAAATTTAAAAAAAGATAAAATAAGGGTCTGTGCTGCTGAGTCAAGTCTGTAGAAGCCCAAACAAGACACACTCGCTGGTCACTTCTTTAGAAACTGTGCATCACCCGGGGAAGGCGTGGGTGGAGGGGATGTTATTCTAACCTCTTCCTGAGAAGAGAACCACTGAGAATCAGCCCACCCAAAACCACACAGCAAACTGGTGGCAGCTCCCACCAGGCAAACAATAACACTTCCAGCTAGAAATTGGTTCCTCCAGACATAACCCCCGAGGGAGGAGCTTTGGAAAAGATTATTTCGGAAGTAGCATGGTCTAGTGGCTAGAGCAATGGACTGGGACCCAGTAGATATGGGTTTTAGTCCCAGTTCCACCACTGGCCTGCTGGGAGGACTTTGGGATAGTCATGTGACCACCTTGTGCCTCAGTTTCCCCATCTGTAAACTGGGGATAATGATAGCGGCCTCTTTTGTAAAGCACGTTGAGATCTAGTGATGAAAAGATCTATGTAATAGCTCAGTGCTATTATCATCTCGGGAATTAAAAGTCTTCTAGGTGGGCAGAATCAGCATTCCCTTGCAGGAAGTTGGACTGTTGTCTCATATTTGTCATGTCAACACGCGCACACACACACACACACACACACACACACACACACACACACACACGGTATAATAATGACTTAGTCAGTCACTGTTTACCAGATATGGACAAAACTCATTAGGCTTAATCTGACAGCAGTTTCTTTACACTTTCTTCTTAGGTGTTAATTTGTGTATCCCCCATTTCTGATTTTCAGGTTCAGCTGAACCTCAAAAACTGAAAGCACCATTCAGTCAAAACTGCTGCATTTCATCTGGGTTTGATCAGAGATTGGAATGGACCAAATAACAATTTATATCATCTCCACGTTCCATATGGTTTGTAGACGTTAAGAAGCCATGGAGAAGAGCTCGGTGTAAACATGAAATCTTGTCTCTCTTACCAACAGGTGGTCCAATAAAAGATATTACCTCACCCATCTTGTCTCTCTTATAGAGATTAACTAATTTATTAATCCCCACAGTGAAGCGATAGGATCAAGCCCATGTCAGAAAGGGGGAAACTGAGGCAGAGACTTTAAGTGACTTGCCCATGGTCACCCAGTTAAAGAATACAACCTAAGTTTTCCAACATCATGCCACCTAGAACTGTAGGGATCCATCCCCACCCGTTTATGCAAACTTCCAGAGCTCTTAAACCTGGATCTCTAGGTCGTGACCTGAAACCGGACATGAAAAAGAAATATATCCTAGAGAATCTTCAGCTTGAGCTCGGCTCTAGAAATGAGCAGTGGCTCATTCCTGGGGCCCACGGACTGGGTTGTGGGAGGTGGTTTCTTATTCATTTCAGACCTGTTAGACCGTTGCTGTCTCCAAACCAAATGAACATGCGCGTTCTAAAATCTGATTGGACATCGACTCCTGATCCTCTCTCTTGGTCTTTGTTTCTGGCAGGGTTATAGGCAAACTCCCTGACTGGTCCACAGTCCTTCCCCTCACCCATCCTCCTACCTAAAGATGAGCAAAGGGAACCTCTCCTGCATTTCCTAAGGAGATCTGGTAACGGCATCCCATCAGTAATTACTCCCGACCTCCCTGAATTCTTCTCTCCTTTCCCCCCAGTCTTAATTTTCCTCGTGAAAACAGAAGCACACATGCACAAAATCCGAAGTGCTCCCACTTATGGCGCAAGACGGCACTTTGACACCTTCTGATGGGGCCAAGACAGCCTCCTGCTTGGCCATTGTATAGCAAGCCTGAGCTCCCTGTACAAAGCAGACAAGCATCCCTTTGCTTTCATACTAGCAAGCCAGGCATTTATTGGGCCAGGGGTGGTAGAGTCATTCAGTGGTAGGGTTAGCAAGGAGGGGTCTCTTCGCAGCTATTACTGTCCTGCTGTGGGACCCTGAGGGAGGCTTCAGTTTCTCCCCCTGGAAGAAAAGACTCTGGCTGGATACTTGCCTTTGTAAAGCACTTTAAGATGGATGGCTGATAAGTGCTATGTATCTAACAAGTATGGCGAGGCTCAACCTCCTTCTATGGCAGCAGAATCATACCAGAGAGCAACTGACCAGGCATCTCCTCCTCCCCCCAGCCAATTACCTCATCTCCCCTATTACTAGGAGCTGGAATACAACACCTAATTTAGGGCCCATAACTGTATGGCCAGCCCCAGTACAAGGGAATCCTAATAGATTTCATTGATAATCCCATCATGCTACCCCTTAGGGAGGATCATAAAATGACTCAGGCTCTCTTGCTTTGCTTAACAACAATAATAATTTTTTGACCCACTGATGAATGTTGACTGCTTTAACGAAGCCCCATGTCGACTATAAAAGCTTCTCAGCTTCTCTGGGGTGTCTTCAAGGTGCAAAGGCCTTTGAGGCCCCAGAAACAACGTAAATGCTGGCCAGAAATAGGACACACTCCGGCCAAAACGTTCCCCTGCTGCTGCTTTTATTGGCAGACATGGCAGTCTCCAGAACATGTTTTATAACCTAGACTCGGGGTTTTATGAGAGGAACATATAGAAGCAAATATAAACTGTGCTGATCCCTTCTCCCTTTCCTTTCGGGCTGCTTGTTGGCTCAGAGAACCAATTCCTTTTTCATCTTTCTTCCCCTTCTCCTAGGCCCTTTACTAACCACAGATTTCTAAGCAAGAATGAAATTACATTAAACGAAATCCTCTCTCTGTCCAGTATAGGCTTTTGCAGGAGGGTTTGGGGGAAGAGAGAGGAGTTGGAGTGGGGGTGGAGGGGATGGGTGTTTGAGTCATTTCTTCCTGGAAGATGTCAGGGTGGGGAGGGGAGAGCAATCAGTGCTGGGTAAGATCAGTATAAAGCACACAAACCTGAATGGAATTCCTCCTCCTCGGTGTCATAGTAACCCCCGAAGATGTCAGAAAGCAAGTGAGCGTAGGGACAGGCTGAAGGAGGAAACCGTTCAGCTGATTTAGTGACGCACCGGACAAACAGCTTTACTCTCTGTTCTCTTCAGCTCAATTTCCTGCTGTGAATGGTGATTCTGGTCTCACCACAGTTCCACAAGGACTGGAATGGCGTGTGGGGGAGGAGATGTCCTTTATACTAGTGGTGCCACAAGACTCTTTGCAGTTAGTTTCAAAACACATATGAGCTCAATTTAGGGTGACCAGATGTCCCAATTTTATAGGGACAGTCCTGATTTTGGGGTCTTTTTCTCCTATTACCCCCCACCCAGGTCCCGATTTTTCACACTCGCTGTCTAGTCACCCTAGCTCAATTCTATTCATAGTTATGCTGGGGTAACTCTGACTTTACACAGGTGTGACTGAGAACAGAAGCTGACCCTATATTTCCCCAGAGAGAGAGAGATGCATTTCAGATATAGGAATCCAGTGCAAAGCCATCCCCCCAACAAAAATGCTGTGAACATCCTTCAATTCTGTTCTTCCCACCGACATGCACTCTGGGCTAAGACAGGTATTAAGGAACATGCCCTTTAAATACAGCTCCAACTAAACTGGTATCTGAATTACTGAAGGGACACATTCGGGGATTTAGCCCAGTTCTGGTCATGTGGAAGGGTTGTCAGACAATCAGATCCCAGCCATGTTACCAATTCTAACCACCCTTCATTTGAATCAGGAACAATCCAATTATAACTGGGTCACCAGAGTCAGCTGGGCTTTTAGTGAAGACAGCCTCTAAGTTCGTTTAGCCAGACAGTATGGAGAGGGCCAAACTGTGTAAGAAACTTGTCTTATAGACCTGTGTTTTAAGCTATGTTTTAAACATGCCTGCACCAGACCTGGACTCCCACCCACAGGCAATGGTTGAGAAACAGGCCAGATTCTCCTAAGAACATAAGAATCCCCTGTCGCCCATTCACAGCTTCTGGCAAACAGAGGCTAGGGATGCCATCCCTGCCCATCACTAATAGCTAGTGATGGACCTATCCTCCATTAATTTATCTAGTTCTTTTTTGAACCCTCTTATAGTCTTGTCCTTCACAACATCCTCTGGCAAGGAGTTCCACAGATTGACTCTGCGTTGTGTGAAAAAATATTTCCTTTTGTTTGTTTTAAACTTGCTGCCTATTAATTTCATTTGGTGGCCCCTAGTTCTTGTGTTATAAGAAGCAGCAAATAACACTTCCCTATTTACTTTCTCGACACTAGTCATGATTGTATAGACAGACCTCTAACATAGCTCATCTTATCCAAGCTGAAAAGTCCCAGTCTTATTAATCTCACCCCATATGGCAGCCGTTCCATACCCCTAATCATTTTTCTTGACCTTTTCTGAACCTTTTACAATTCCAATATATCTTTTTTGAGATGGAGCGACCACATCTGCAGGCAGTATTCAAGATGTGGGCGTACCATGGATTTATACAGAGGCAATTTGATATTTTCTGTCTTATTATCTATCCCTTTCTTAATGATTCCCAACATTCTGTTTGCGTTTTTGACTGCCACTGCACATTGAGTGGATATTTTCAGAGAACTATCTACAATGACTCCAAGATCCCTTTCTTGAATGGTAACAGCGAATGTAGACCCCATCATTTTATATGTATAGTTGGGATTATGTTTTCTAATGTGCATTACTTTGCATTTACCAACACTGAATTTCATCTGCCATTTTGTTGCCCGGTCACCCAATTTTGAGAGATCCTTTTGTAGCTCTTCGCAGTCTGCCTGGGACTTAACTATCTTGAGTAGTTTTCTATCATCTGCAAATTTTGCCACTTCATTGTTTACCCCTTTTTCCAGATCATTTATGAATATGTTAAATAAGACTGGGCCTAGTACAGACCCCTGGGGGACACCACTATTTACCTCTCTCCATTCTGAAAACTGACCATTTATTCCTACCCTTTGTTTCCTATCTTTTAACCAATTACCAACCCATGAGAGAACCTTCTCTCTTATCCCATGACTGCTTACTTTGCTTAAGAGCCTTCAGTGAGGGACCTTGTCAAAAGCTTTCTGAAAATCTAAGTACACTATATCCACTGGATCCCCCTTGTCCACATGCTTGTTGACCCCCCCTCAAAGAATTCTAGTAGACTGATGAGGCATGATTTCCCTTTACAAAAACCATGTTGACTATTCCCTATCCAATTATGTTCATCTATGTGTCTGACAATTTTGCTCTTTACTATAGTTTCAACCAGTTTGCCTGGTATTGAAGTCAAGCTTACCGGCCTCTAATTCCCAGGGTCACCTCTGGAGCCCTTTTTAAAAACTGGCATCACATTAGCTATCCTCCAGTCATTTGGTACAGAAGTTGATTGAAATGATAGGTCACAGACTACAGTTAGTAGTCCTGCAATTTCACATATGAATTCCTTCAGAACTCTTGGGTGAATACCATCTGGTCCTGGTGACTTATTACTGTTTAGTTTATCAATTTATTCCAAAACCTCCTCTAATGACACCTCAATCTGGGACAATTCCACAGATCTGTTAACTTAAAAAAAAAAAAAGCTCAGGTTTGGGAATCTCCTTCACATCCTCAACCGTGAAGACCGATGCAAAGAATGCATTTAGTTTCTCTGTAACAGGGCCGGCTCCAGGCACCAGCCAAGGAAGCAGGTGCCTGGGGCGGCAAATCTTAAGGGGCAGCACTTCGACCGTTCTTGGGGCGGCACTTCGGCCCCTTTGATCTTCGGCGACTCTCAGCTTCCTTCGTTCTTCGGCGGCACTTCAGCAGCAGGACTTGGGGTTTTCTTTCTTTTTTTTGCTTCGCCGCTTGGGGCAGCAAAAAAGCTGGAGCCGGCCCTGCTCTGTAATGGCCTTATCGTCCTTGAGTGCTCCTTTAGCATCTCGATCGTCCAGTGCACCCACTGGTTGTTTACCAGGCTTCCTGCTGTTGATGTACTTAAAAAAAAAATTTGCTGTTACCTTTTGGGTCTTTGGCTAGCTGTACTTCAATTTTTATTTTTGGCCTTCCTAATTATATTTTTACACCTCATTTGCCAGAGTTTATGCTTCTTTCTATTTTCTTCACTAGGATTTAACGTCCACTTAAGGATGCCTTTTTTCCTCTCACTGCTTCTTTTACTTTGTTGCTTAGCCACGGTTGCTCGTTTGGTTCTCTTACTATGCTTTTTAATTTGGGGAAGACATTTAAGTTGAGCCTCTATTATGGGGTCTTTAAAAAGTTTCCATGCAGTTGCAAGGATTTTACTTTTGGTGTTGTACCTTTTAATTTCTGTTTAACTAACCTCATTTTTGTGTAGTTCCCCTTTCTTAAATTAAATGCTACAGTGTTGGGCTCCTGTGGTGTTTTCCCCACCAAAGGGATGCTAAATTTTACTATATTATGGTTACTATTACCAAGAGGTCCAGCTATATTCACCTCTTGGACCTGATCCTGGGCTCCACTTAGGACTAAATCAAGAATTGCCTGTCCTCTTGTGGGTTCCAGGACTAGCTGCTCCAAGAAGCAGTCATTTCTCCTCTCGTTCACACTGAGGTAAACTAGGAGTAACAGATTTTCACTGCCTCATCCTGGTATCCTCAGTTAGATCAGAATGGCAGGGGGGTTGATCCCCACTGTGCCCAGTTATCAATGACCACCCAAGGCATAAGCATCAGGCCCAGTGGATTTACACTGGGGTGAGAAGAGAATCAGGGCTAATGATCTGGAAACAGGTTTAGCTGCTACAGTGTTTCAACATGATTCTCTCACTCATTTCCTACCTCAGAATGGCCTGACTCTCTCTTTCAGACTCATTTTGCAGTTAAACTGAATACCACTCTGCATATTTTCTCAATTAGGGGAGAAAACAGGAATTTGCCACTTGTCTGCCTCTATTCTGTTGCCTGTCAGCATTCAGCAAATATTTCAATCATAGCCCTTTGCATGCTTCTAACCCCTGTCATTTAACCTTTGACCCTCCCCTACTCTAATCCATTGGTCTTTCCCTTCCAATCTTTACAGCGGAGAACTGACTACAGAGTGGGCTGGGGGGGGGGAGGTGGGGCAGTGAAGGACAGCCTCCAGTATTTCAATATTTACAGAGAAAACAAATCTTTGACCACACTCGGAATCATAATTTAATTAGAGTCACAAAGAGGCGGCTGGGATTCGCTTCCACGGCAAAAGATGATTAAGAAAAGTTAACACATTAAACAGGGAAGAAAGGCAGCCTTTATCTTGGCTCTCCTCAGTATGGCCTGCAGCATCTCCAGGCAGGTATCTAATTGTCTCTGGAGACTTCCTCTCCCCCACTCCCTGCCACAACCACCCTCTCGCAATCTCACATGTCATCAAGATTAGTAGCTAACAATTCTGCTGTCAAAAGCACGTGTGATGAAAATAATGCCCAGAGCGCAGTTCGTCAGTCTCAGGAGCTCCTGCTCAACTTGCACAGCGCAAGGCGCATACGGCCCCGGAGGTCTCGATTCCCCTGTCATTCAGCCCGCCAAAAGCATCCAGAGTGGGTTTCCGGAGGCCACATCCAGCCTCCCATTGCATGAGAAATAGCTGAGTCCTCAGTCATGTGGACATTTTAATTGTTAACATCGGTATTTTGTTTCCCTCTACTGTAGACAGTTTGCTGTCTGTTAGCTGTCCTTCATACGTAATTAATTGTGCTGTCTCTTGCCTCATTAGAAATGAGCCCCCTTCCCCCAACCAATCAAGTCACATTGTGCATTATTTAGGTTAAATCATGTTTAAGTAACTACATAAATAGTAGGTCACTTTTGCCTTTTGTCTAGGCTGAGACTGTTGCTTGGCTTGTTTCTCAACGTGCCAGACCAGGAAAGCCTCTAACACTGGCGTCTCTCAAAGGGAAGCTTTCCCCAGGCACTGTCAATACACCATAAGGCAGGCCTGTGGGTTTGTTGTTTTTTGTAAGCAGTTCTCTCTTCTGGTTCACGCAGTATATGAAAGAAGAAGGTGCCAAACTTTAATAAGACAGGGGTAAAAGTTAATGCAGCAGAGCAAAATCCTGCTAAGCGGATGTTAATTGCTTCTTGCTCAACAATGACAAGGGAAGACATGCGGGTTGTTTTGTTTATTTTTTTCTTAGTGTATTCAGTGAAACCATCATTTCACCTCAACACAAACATTATTCACCTCAACACAAACATTCAGTGAAACCATCATTTCACCTCAACACAAACACCTCAACAACATACCCCAATTTCAGCAGAGGTTTCGCTGTAGCTAGGATTGAAATCTGCAAGCTACAGTAGAACTGAAAGACTTCCATTTATTCTGAGATGAGAGAATTTCTGAAGTGGGCTCCTGTATATATTGGTTAAAAAATAATCAAGGAACTGGGTGGACAGATTCAAGCAACGTAAAAACCAACATGAATCAGGATCTTAAACTCAAACCAAACCTAAACCAAAAGCTTTCTTTGAGAGTCAGAATCGTTCAGTTAGATTTTAAGACTCATTTACTCACATCTCTGCAGTTCCTGGGCCAAATCCCAAGGTTCTTATGTAGATCAGACTCATGCAAAACCCCCAGTGACATCAACTAATTTAAGGTCTTGAAGATTCAGTTATCTGCTGCCAGATGGGACCAATATGCTAACAGAGTGTGAATGGCTGAGCTCCTACCTGAATACAGGTAGGAAGCACTGGGAAATACATGGGAAAGTATCCTCCTACTGTATGTTCCATTCTATGCATCTGACTAAGTGGATTGTAGTCCACGAAAGCTTATGCTGAAATAAATGTGTTAGTCTGTAAGGTGCCACAAGTATTCCTTTTCTTTTTGCTGACACAGACTAACACGGCTACTACTCTGAAACATGGGAAAGCCTGTTCTCTTGAGATTTCCAGCCCAGCTTTAGCATTTAAAGAGATCTGGATCATTTGGATAAGCTTCAGGGGAATCACATAACTTTTGCATATTTATCTAACCAAGATCAACTATCCTCTTTGGCTTTGGCCATCATCAGTTATGCAACTTGAGTAGTCAACTGTTTCAACTAATCAGATCGAACCCAAGGTGCTATATGTTATGTACAAAGGTTCTGAAATGCTTTAGGAGGACTTCAGGATGAAAAATGCTGGATACATTTTAAGTATTGTTATATTGAACTCAATTATTGCTCATGAAAGTGTCATATTGACAGCCCGCAAAGATTAAGTTCTCTCTCTCTCCAGAACAATCTCAGCACAGATGATGGAGCAAGATCCTTCCATCCCACCTGAAACCAACAAATCTAAGCTCTGACATGGGAAGACCACCCTAAGGAACGATGCTGGCAGTTCTGTCTCCATGCCCATCTAGTCCTTGACCTTTCAACTGAAGCTGCTAAACAGGATACCAACTAGGATAGTGGTTTGGGGGGAAATCGAGCTAAACTGAAGTCACTAGCACATATCACCATCGGGCACTGAACAGTAGTTATTCGTTTGTGTCTTTCACTCACTACTGACCTACGCCAGATTCAAACCCATGACCCACAAGTGAAAGGCACTGTTATAAAGTTACCAAGGCAGTCAACTATTCAGTCTTCTTATTACCACTTTCTTGTGTGCAAGAACAGCCATTAGCATATCAAAATGGCAATCTTGCCTCCCATCTCCACCCGTTTCATCTTCATGATCAAGGAGAGGCATCTTTGGGAATAAATGTTCAATTAGCCCCTTACAAAGCTTTCCCACTTACAGGCAGACGACAATGAAATGTCCACAGCTTGGTTAGCCAGACTACATGGACTGCTTCACTGTGACACTATAAAAAAAGAAGGGAGAAAGGCAGGAAGAAAGAAAAACATGCAAGAGTGGGGGGTGGGGAAGACAACAATCAGAGATGTTCAATGGGAATGTCCAAAAATAACACAAACAGGATCTCCCTGCCATCTGCTCCGATCCTCTCTGAATGGCTTTCAAAGCAAAAGCCTAGCCAACCCCTGACAAACAAAGCACTGTGCATCAGTTTTAATGGAATCCCAATACTGTCCCCCCCTTTCCCTTACACACACACACACACACACACACACACACACACACACCCCTTCCATACCCCTCCAGTTGCCAAATAAATGACACCGTGCAAAGAATTTGCTTCGGTTTGGAGGCTGAATAAACAGGGAATAATTTTGCAAGTGCTCCCATATGTCTCTGCGTCTCTGCTTCCAATGGACACTAATAAGATTTGCCATAGCTAATTCATTCTTTCACACCAATACCCTATTTTCCACCTTTTTAAAAAAAAATTCAAATTCTTTCTTCTATCACACAACTAGCTTTTCCTTTACTTCCACACAGTAGAAGCACAGATGTTTCAACAACAAAGCCCACCCATAACAAAACAGAATTTTCAACTTAGTTTAGACTCCAGACTTAGGTTTAATAATTGCTTTTACTGAAGCTAGAGGGACTGAAAAGCTTCCGTATTTATTCTTTTGATTTTTTAATCCCAGTAAAAATGACAGGAGAGTGGGGTAAAGGATGAGGAGTTGGTGGTAAAGGGAGAACTGCAAATTCAAACCCAAAAGCATTGCATTAGTGCATGTAAACCAGAAAGCGAAACTGACTCAATACAAAGGAAAATAACACCCAGGTGTTTTACATTGTCCCACAAGGCAAACAACCAGTAGAAACAGTGAACAAATAAACACAACGTTTAAACTGTGATTGAATATAATTGATGGGGATTTTAGTAATCCAAGCAGATACTAGATACTGTATAATATGCTTGGTCATCTATAAATACATAAGTAGGTACAAAGGGGATGGGAGCCACAGAAGTAGAATTTTTATTTTTGACAAATCTATAGAAAAACATTTAAATCCCCAACTTTTTTTTTCTTTTTCACGGAGTTGTTTTTAAAACGCCATAAGCACATTGCTATCAGAGATGATGAAACCCTTTTTGAAATCTGAGGACTAAATGACTTGAACAAACAAACAATCTCCCCCCCCCCTTTTCTTTCTCCTTTTCCCACCCCCAGCGAGTGCAGTTCTTGCCCCTCCCGCAAAAGCGCACAAACGGCCTACACATCAGAAAGGGGGATGGGTAAAGAAGGGCCAACAATTATTCCTCTATCTGCACAAGAGGAACATGGTGGAGGAGCAATGGGGGTGGCTGGGAGGGGAAGAAGGATCCCGCTTCCCAGAAAGAGGACAGAGATTGCGAGGAATCTGGCACAGGAGTTAATTTGCAAAACCTCAGAATTGGGAGCAAAGGTCACACGCAATCCAAAGGAAAGATATTTGGTCATCGGGAAGGTCAACACTTCACAGAGTCTGGCAGCAGCTGGTCCCTCAAGCCAGCAGCCCCATGCCCACTACCGAGCCACCTGTAAAGCTAGCAATGGGGCCAGTTAAAAGCGCAGCATCAGCAAGAGGTCTAAAGAGGCCAGAGCTGCTCTGAAAGATCTGTGAGACGCCAAAGGCTAAAAAATGGATTGTGCTCCACAATGCCACCCCCCAACATACACACGCCCTGTCCAAATCCTCAGTAGTTGTCTTTGTCTGGGTCCCCCACTGAGCGCAGCCATAATGAGGAATACCTGACAATCCCGGTTACTATTGTTCTGCCTCTCATGGTCCCTTTTATAGCACTGGGCTTGAGAAAACATCCTCTCCATGCCTCTCTGCTCATCTTTCATGCAACAATGCCCTTCGCCAATGTCACTCTGCCCCCTGCCCTAGAAACCGTCCTCCTCCACAAAGCGAAAAACCCGCCTGTCTGTAGCTGGGGGTGGTGCCGCTTAAACGTCCTTATTCCCCTTGACCTCAGGGCAGCCTTTGACCCCAGGCAACTTCCTACCCTCATGGACCTGCCTTCTCAGCAATATAGGGAAGGAAGCATGGGCCTGTGGTTGAGACACTCAACGGGGACTCAGGGTACATGGCTTCCGTTTCCACCTCTGTCATAGAGTCAGATCACCTAATCTCTTTGTGCCCGTAAAGGGGGGATAACAACATTTCCCTACCTCCCAGGGGTGTTGGAAGGATTCATTCTTTAATGGTACTGAAATACTACAGTGATTTGGGGGTGAAAGGGGAGCCACATAACAGTAAAAAGACTAGACCAGAAGAGGCATCTCTTGCACCTCTTCTTGTTCTGCTTTTTCCTCCCATCTAACTGCTCTCTCCCTGTCTCTGGGGGCATTTCCTCTTTTGCTCCTCTATGGAGAAAGCAAAAGGGGCCGCCTAAAACACAAGTCTGTCTTCTCCTTTTCCATTCTCAACTCAGCACTCCCTTTGAACCCCCTATCCATAAGCTTGGTGTTATTCTCGACCATTAACTTTCATTTCCCCGCCCATGGCTCTGAGCCCATGTTGTCTACACTTAAACCGCTCCAGCAGCAGCTCCAGCGCTGCGGCTGCCTTGCCGTAACCCTTCCGTGTAGACACTCACTCCGGCCTTGGGAGGGATTCTCCCATCACTGTGGTTGATCCACCTCCCCAAGAGGCAGTGGCTAGGTTGACAGAAGAATTCTTCCGTTGACTGAGCGTTCTCTACACCAGGGGTTAGGTCGATGTAATGATGTCGCTCAGGGGTGTGGATTTTTCACACCTTTGAGCAACATAGCTGGGTTGACCTGCTGTTTTCGTGTAGACCTGGCCTTCGTCCCACAGATCTGCCTCTCAGCACCTCCGCCACGCAACGCACGGACCCCTCTGCCTCCAGCAATGCTGTGAATTTCCCAGAGCTCCCGCACCTTCAGACTGTGCAGAGTGCAGCTGCCTGACTTCTCGCCTGAACAAAGAAGAACTCCACTCACTCCTCCTCCACTTCAAGATCCATATCAAAACTGCTTTCCTTGCTTTGAAAGCCTTCCATCGATGTACTGCAGGCTACTCCAGGCACCTGTGACTTTCCAACTCCTTTCTCATGCCCATCCAAACCCTAAATTCCTTTTGGCATAAGCTTCGGCTCTGTTTGTCCAAGAGCCTTCTCCCTTGCTGCTCCCACCCTCTGTATCTTGCTGCGTCATCCACTAACTATCTATTTTCATATCCTATTTAACAGCCCATCTCTATACAGTGCATCATCCCTTTTCTGACCCATGCCCACTTGTTCTTTTCATTCTGTAATTTAGCTAATTGTGACTCTATTATTGAACTCTGTGATGCAATCTGTACTGTATATAATGGAAGTGAACTGTTATCAGCTATTTGGTCAAAGATGCTCATTATTCTTAGAAGACATAGTGCCTAAAATGTGTCAGTACCCAAAATAACATAGCGAGGACTTTCATCAGCCAATAGGGCTTCAGAAGAGTGGAATGGGAGGTGGGGGAGTAGTTGGAGAGGGATTACGTTTCTACTTTTGCTACCCAGGGATTAACACATGGGTTTCAAACAAGAGGACTCCCTTCCCCATCTGACAGCAGCAGCTGCAGCTTCAGACTCGCTCACACAGTGGCAGGGAATCGAATCAAAGAGAAAAGAAGAAAGAGGACAACCTTTCCTTGGGGAGTAGGAAACACAATACGAGCCCTTCTGAAGCCCCTGCAAATATGGGCTTGATTTTAGTTTTTCTTTGGGAACAAAGGGAAATTGGTATTTTTTTCAAAATTCTTCTGAAAGCCAATGCAGCAGATGGTTTATTCCATACATGGAGAAAGAAGGGAAAAAAACCACCCTGCCAGGATACAGATCAGAGAGATGTGACAAAGATGGGCACAGTGGAATGGCCTCTGACCCGGGGATTTCACAAAGAGTTATGAAACCATGTGGACAAGATGCACTGTGTTGCCTGGTACATCTAACATGCAGCTGCTGTTTACCATGATAACATCTTGGGCTTTATTAAAACAGAACAGGAGAAAGGAGAGATAGCTAGGTAGCTAGGTAGCATTTCCCTCTCATCTGTTTAGCAGCTCACAACAATCCTACACCGTAATGTTTTAGCAGGGTGAAGTAAAGAAATCTTCCAGCTGACTCGACAGCATCGCAGGGAACAATTTTTTTTTTTTTGCACTGCCACAATTTGGACATTAATCAGCATCCGCCCCACTTTCATGGGGTTTTTGCTGACACAAAAAGATTCGTCTTTGTCTTTTGATTCTGGATGAGTCATTTTGTAAACTGAAACAAGGAGAATCAAGAGCTTTTATGCTGGCTGCAAATACACGTTAGCAAGTGAATTGCTGTAGAGAAACCCAGGTAGTGCAGAGCTTTAGAGCCACTAAGGGTGAGCTGTTGGGATTCACACTCCAGCGTCCAAATCCCTCAGTCTAGGCCTTTGACCTTCCCCACCCCCACTCCCAGCTTTTACATCCTTTCTGAGAGATTGATGCGCCTCCAATTGAAGTCAATGTCAAAATTCCCATTGATCTCTATGTTACCGTGATCAGACCTGAAGACTTCATGTTGCAGCCATCTATGCCTCCCGTGTGACAATAATTACTGGAGTCAGTGAACACTGATCCCCGTCAAGTCCAGTAAGGAAGAGAAATGGATCCATCCAGAGCACATTAATAACATTCGGTGAATCTACCAGGGAAGGCACATAGAGCAACAATACGGGAGCTCCCCTCCCATAGGACAGGTGTAGAACATCCTGAGGCCCCTCCCACTGAAGTCAATGGCAAAACTCCCCTTGATTTCAGTGGGTGCACATTAGGACCCATCACTCCTAGACAGCTAATAGCCGCTCTTGCCAGCCCCAGGACCCGATCACCTGAACTCAGGTCCCTCGCATCATGCTGTCACCAATTCCAATTCTCCAGATCCACAGACTGGAACCCCTTTTTTAAAATCAAGCCAAGCACAAGGGAATATAATTACGAATAGTTGGATGAAATTAAGATAGGAAAAAAAATGAGGCTGAATAACCGAGGGAGGGGAGGAACAGAGGGAGTGATGGAGAGGGGGTGGTTCTTTCTAATGATTAAATCTATTACTCTAGAATAGTCTCCCAAGGAGAGTGATGGAAGCTCTGTTGAGAGAGTTATTTAAAACTGTATTCAACTATATAAATTCTCTGATATAGATTACCATATAGATCTCCTGCAATGGCAGGAGAGGGGCCGATGAACTCATCAGTTATTTTCATCTAACTTCTTTGACTGTGGTTCTAAGAAGTAAAATGTCTCCCTTCTTTGGCTAGTGTTTGTTGTAGCCTTACAATAATTGTCTCGTCTGGGAAAAGCTTCTAGTAATCTATGCTCTGCGACCTGTTTGGGTTAAGAGACCCACCACGGGGAAAGCCCTTCTAGCTGGAGGCAGGAGGATTGCTGGATGCGAGGCTAAGAGATGATCAGAGGTCACTCAGAGCTTTTCCCCAAGGGAACGTCATGACCCTGCTTTGCTTAGCCCTAGTGGGCAGCTTCCAACAAAGAACATACCGGGAAATAAGGCATGTCTGACAATACAAGCCCCTCTGAGAAGCTGTCATGCTCGCCCAGCACAAAAGGACTATTTTGTCATATATAGTGAAATCAAATTTACTGAGAGAAAAGACATTTAATAAGCTGCCTATCAAGGTAGATTCTACCTTGAAGGAGCAAAGAAGCAATTTCCCTCCATATACTGCCCTGGACAACTAGCTAATTGCATTACAGGAGTGTTGGCTTTTCCTGAAGCTTTAGGTACCGGCTGATGTGGGAGGTGGGAACCAACACGAGGTGGACCAATGGTCTGATTTGTGGTGTCATATTCCATGCTCCACTGCTCAGACCTGAACCTCCTGAGAGAAAACAGAGTAGTCAACAAGAGCAGATAGGCCACTTCCTTTGACACTGCCACCCTATCACCACATTCAATCAGATATCACTGGGCGAGTGAATATCACATGCCAACTCCCTAAAGGACGATACTTATCTTTTCACGGGTGTGGATCAGGAGTGACCCTCACAATCATCTAGTCTACTCCTCACCCAATGCTGAGACAGGATTAAGTATATTTAGGCCATACTTGACAGGTGTTCGTCTAATCCTTCCAGGACAGGGTTTCCACAACCTCCCAAGGTAACTTGCTCCAGTGCTTAACTATCCTTACAGTTAGGAAAACTCTCTAATATTTAATCTAAATATACCCTGCTGCAAACTAAGCCAATTAATTCTTCTTCTCCTCCTACCCTTGGTGGTCATTTACAGATTCCAAGGCCAGAAGGGACCATTGTGATCATCTAGTCTGACCTCCTGTATAACACAGGCCATAGAACTTCCCTGAAATAATTCCTAGAGCAGATCTCTTAGAAAACCAGCCAATTTTGATTTAAAAATTGTTCGTGATGGAGAATCCACCACGAGCTTTGGTCAGTTCCAACAATTAGTTACATGAACAATTTCCACCTTAGTTCCAATCTAAATTTGTCTGGATTCAACTTCCAGCCTTTGGATCATGTTATACCTTTGTCTGCTAGACTGAAGAGCCCGTTATTAAATATTTGTTGTTCATGTAGATACTTATAGGTTGTAATCAAGTCACTCCTTAACCTTCTCTTTGTTAAGCTAAATAGATTGAGTTCTTTGAGTCTATCACCATAAGGCATGTTTTCTAATCCTTTAAACATTCTTGTGACTCTTAGATCATAGAATCAAAGGGTTGGAAGGGACCTTAGGAGGTCATCTAGTCCAACCCCCTGCTCAAAGCAGGACCAATCCCCAATTTTTTGCCCCATATCCCCAAATGGCCCCCTCAAGGATTGAACTCACAACCCTGGGTTTAGCAGGCCAATGCTCAAACCACTGAGCTATCCCTCCCCAATTTATCAACATGTACATAGCGAACAATTGAGCACCATCCTCTTTATAACAACCTTTTACATATTTGAAGATTTCTGTCCCCCTCAGCTGAAATCAGAGGCACTTCAACAATATAAAGCTAGGACAGTGGGAGAATAAAGCCCTTAAACATCTCCAGGAACTACCCACGATGACAGAAGAGTCTGAGAAGAGGATGAGAATGCGTATTTCTCATTTGCTATTAATAATAGACTCAAAGATTTAAGGCCAGACGGGACCATTCTGATCAACTGGTCTGACCTGCAGCATGCAGCAACCTCACCCATCATTTCTGAATCAACCCCATAAGTCCTCTTTGAGCGACAGCCTATTTTTTAAGCAACAGATTGATATGCACAGCCAAGGTTTCCGAAAGAAACTAGCGATTTGGGGTGGCCAACGTGCAGCATCTTTAAAGAGGACTGGTTTCAGAAACATGGTCTACCTGCCTCCTAAAAATCAGGCCTCTTAAAGGGGGTCTCACATTGGGTACCCCAACATTGAATCACCCCAAATCACTAGTCATTTCTAAAATGCTGTGTATGGATTTTATTATGCATTTCCTCCCCTCCCCCATCACATTTCTTACCTGTAACTTGCACATATGACCTGGATTTGTCATTATGTCAGGAAGTTATAGACCTGCTATATTGCTCACAATGGCCACAGGCTGCATTCACAAAGGACAAAAGACTCTGGATGTGGAGGGGCCCGGAAGCGCTGCTGGAGTTGCAGGCCTGTCTGAACTTCCATAAGAAACTTCTGTTTTCAGAGGTCTTGTAACACCCAGCCATAAAAACTTGCTCCAGGCTAACGCGCACAAGACAAGATCTCAACCGAGAAGTATTTTTAAATCTTTTTTCTTTAAATACCACTGCGGGGGGAGGGCGCAGAAGAATTCAAACTATAAAACAAGCACTGAATGCCGGAATAGGACACCCACAAGAGCAAAGGAGTTCAGAGGAAAGGCAAAAAGCTGCTTTCTCCAGCTTGTTCCTCCTCTCCATTGCACAGGCCTGATCTCTTACCTACCAATCGGTGGCAAACACATAAAGCTAGTAGGCCCTGCTCTCAAAGATGGATGATCTTGTGGTTAAGGAATTGGGCTGGGGTGAAGGAGGGCTAGGTTCAACCCCTGGCTCTGTCACAGGATTCTTGCGGGACCATAGTCAAGTCACTTAAATTGATCTGTGCCTCAATTTCCCCCTCTGTACATTGAGGGTAACCCTATTTCCTTTCTCCCGCTTTTTTTTGCTAGTTAGGCAGTAAGCTTGGCGGGGTAGGGTAGGAGCGGTTTCTTACTCGGTGATTGCACAGGGTCTTTAGGGTACATCTACGCGACCTGTGGCCGCGAGCCTCCCTGCCTGGCTCAACAGAGTGGGGCTAGCAGGGCTTGCTACCACACTAAAAATAACCGTGTCGACATTATGGCTTGGGCTGGAGCATGAGCTCGGACGCCTAGGGAAGAGGTGGGCTTCAGAGCCTGAGCCACACCTTCAAAGCGCTGTCCACACAGCTGTCTTTAGCGCGCTAGAGAGAGTCCTACTGACCCGAGTCTGCCGTGGCCTCCAAAACGCTGTGTCGACATAGCCTTTAGGCACTGCTCTAATACAAATAATAATGCTTTTGGTTTCCAGGCGGGCCCTGTCAGATTCCCACTCACCCAGGCTGCCTCATATTAACTGAACATAGCAGAGGGTTTCAATGTCAATAGAAGCTAGAGATAACGATTCCCATACTGAGATGCCGGAGTCAGACTCCACAGTCTAGGGATCGTGTTAAGGAAGGAAGGAAAACACAGTGAATTCAGGCTGTATTTGAGGGCCACTTATCAAACTGACTACTTTTAAGCATCCAAAGTGGGAAAAGTCTAAACATTTATTTTTAAATAACTACAGAGGCTTTGACAGTCTATCGGGAGTATTTTCCTTAGATGAAGGGGAAGCTGAGGGGACAACTCCTAAATAGGCGTTTATATGAGGGAAGTAAAGCAAAGTCTGCCGGAGCAACCGCTCTCTGTGGCTCCTTGGTGAAACTCTGGCACCGTTTTATCGCACAGGGCACGTTCTGTGCGCCAAGAGAGCCCAAGCAGGTTCCTTGACTATACCGTTGAATGTGCACAAGTGCCTGAGTGTGAGGGAGAAGAGGCTGTGTGTGCACTAGGGTGCGTGAGAGGCTACCTCTGCACTACAAGCGCTACAGTGGCGGAAGGTGTTTTTCCCGTCGCTTTAGTAAACCCACCCCTTTGAGAGGCGGAATAATTCTTCCATCAACCTAGCAGTGTCTCTACCAGGCCTTAGGTCAGTTTAACTACATCTCTCAGGGGCAGGGAGGTGATATTTCACATCCCTGAACGACACAGCTAGGGTCAATCTACGTTTGAGGTGCAGACCAGGCCTGAGTGAGACCGGGCGTGAGACTGAATAGGAGGGCAAGTGTGAGTGTAGAAGGGGCCGGGAGTGTGAATATGTGTGCAAATATAAGTGAGAGCAAGAGGTAAATGTACATATGAGCTAGGTAAATGTAAACCTGTGCGTTTGAAGGTGTCCATGCAAGGGGGTGGGGGGGCCAGGTGTGCACATGAGAGAGAGACGCTGGAGGTTTGTCTCAAGGTGTCTGAGAGTTTGAGTGAACGTGTGTAAATTGGAGGGTGGGGGAGCCCCGGGTTTGAGACCGTGAAAATGTCTGAAGGAGAAGGGGAGGGGGGAGGGCGCGCGTGAGCGGGTGTGTTCAAATGTGTGCAGTAGCGAAAGGAAGACAAGGCTGACCATTTGTAACCGGGTGTGCATACCCAATAGCTAGCAGGGCTGCACTGATCTGGAGGACTCAGCGGCAGTAGAAGCAGTGCTTTCAAAATGCTGCCAGCATATCCTGACCTGGCTGAGCTTTTACAAGACGGGACCTGAAAAAAAAAACCCATCTCCTGTCCCCCTCTCCTCACCACGCTCTTGTCACATGATTCTGCAGTGAAAAGCGTGACGGCCGGAATCAGCTCCAGGACTCAGGTATCTGTGAGCAGCAGGTCTGAGTTCCTCGCCACTCTGCCCCCAGCTGCCCAGGACTGATTCCAAGTACTTCCTGACCAAAGCCACTCGGCGTCCAATAAACACACAAGCCAGCACGCGGGATATTTTGTTTGGTCGTGTTTTCAACAGAGGAGGCTTGTGTTTAAAGGCACAGGACCCGGAGCGTCAAATAAACGAGGAAACAGAAGGGAAGACCAGCTGAAAACATTCAGAGGGAGGCTGAAAAACAGCCTCCACATGGATGAGCGGAAGTGAGTGGAGCAAATCCTGGCTGCGTAACCACTAACTTATTCAAATACAGCACAGTCCTTCTCATTCAGCAGTTTGCTCGGGTGAATAAAATCTGTATCATTCTCCCCTCACCCCATGATACTTGTTCCTTTAACAGATAACTGACCACATGCAAAAACGCCAAGCATCCTTTAGGGATGGATCTCTGCTGGCTAGTGCAAGTTGTGAAAGTGCGGGCGAAAGCCCCATTTTTCTCCTGCATAGGAGACCCCCCCCATAACGTGGATTAAGGCGGACACTACTCCCTGCTAACAGCAGCACTGGTAAAACTCAAAGGAAGGGCCAGGCTGAGTGGATTTTAATCATCGTCATCATAAATAATCCTTCCCTTCCCACGTTTGTTTACTTTTACTGCATTCGGCTCAGCTCCATATAGTGAAACAGGACTGGTCGCTTTCACTTTGTTTATAGATCATTTCACTTTTTGTTTTGTTCACGCGCCAACCCGAGGCATTCTAATTGGTGTTTCCAACACTGCGGGACAGAAAAAATAATAATTTAAATTTACAAAAACATTTCAGAAATATTGGAGGCTTGAGTCTCCAGGTCCTTGCATATTTAGGTCCATGCAGGCCTCTTAGGGCAGCGTTGTGCTGGTCTCCCAGTGCAAAGCTGCACAGAAGTCAGTTTATCCAGCCAGTGGAAGATTCCCCTCATGTTAGGTGCTCTGCTGGCACACAGCTGCTGCAACACACCTCTCCCATCCCCTGGTATAAAGGGTAGGTCCTATACCACCATATACCACCACCCTTCCTATATCCTAGTCCTCCCCCACTGCCAAAATGACACCTGGTGTAGGCAGTATAGTTTAGAGCAGCCTCGAGGCTGCTCTGATCTACTCTGGGGACCAAGCCAGCACAGAACCATCCTCAAGATCAAGGGCCCATTATAGGCTTCTTCGTGCCATGATTCCTTAGCTGGGCCCAGCATCTGGTGGGGGCAGCTGAAAATCTAACCTTACCATTCTGTGCCAGTAGCATTTCAGACCCACTTTGAACTGATGTAAATGACAATACCAGGCAGTGGAGAATTAGGCCTTGGAGTTGAAATTATTTTGACTCTGCCCCTTTACATTTGCCCTTAATTTTGGGGGTTGGATCAATACCCTTTTCATGCACTGTCCCCCACTCCTCCTCCAATCGTTTGCTCTTTAAAGGTAGGGAACTGGGGGTGACCATCTAGCCATTAAAAATAAATAAATAAATAAATAAATAAAAAGAAGGGGAGAAAAGAGCAGGGAGGGAGGGAGAGAAGGAGAAGTCCTTCACATAATTCCACCTTTTAAAAAAAACAAACAAACACCAGAACCTTCTTGAAAGACAAGGGCTTATGCCAACTACATCCAAGTTCAAATCCCAAAAGGAGCTGATCAAACACACAAGGGGATCCCGAAATGATATGCCCTTTTCAAAGAGAAATAAATATGCACAGTGAGCAATTTGAGGATCCTGCATGCAAATCAGAAGGGAAAGGAATACAGCACAGGGGTAATTTGACAGGCGAGAGAGAGAGAGAGAAAGAGATACTGTGGAGGCACATGAGAACCTGCAGGGAAAGGGAAGTGTGCAGGCCGCGAGCCAAGAGGGAAAGGGGAAATGTGTATGATGTGCGTGCTGCTCCAAAGGGAAAAGGATATGAACAAGGGAATCCTTGGGGAGAGAGACAGAAGCACGTAGGAATTCAAGGAGAAAGTGCCTGCGTGTGGGGTATACAAAGCGAAAGGAAAGCAAGCAAATGGAAACTCAGGAGAACGGGGAGCTGGATAGGATCTTCCTGATAAAGACAATTGTGCTGGTCTCCCAAAATCAAGATGTATATAGGAGAGAATCCAGGAACAGAGCTTCCTATGAATGTACAAGACAATTTTACTTCCACTGCTTCTATCTCACGGATAAATTTAGTCACCCTTCCTAAGCATGAAAAAAAAAAAGAGTTTTCATGCCCTGAGGCAGTGAATTATGCATAAAGGGGAACTCGAATGAAAGTTTGGCACACTAAGTAACACAACAATAACAAAAACCAAGTGTTTACAGCAATAGGAAAATACAGAGGGCGGCAAAGGAAGGGAAAACACAGAACTACTTCTCATCTGGGGCTTGTTAAACCCTGCGAGACAGGCCTGGAATGTTGATGGATTGCTTCTTAGCATGTGGTGCCATGTTTTGAGTGCCCATCAAAGCTGACAGTTTGTTTGCCCACTTCCAAAGGGAAATACGCTCGTATTGACTGAAAGATGCAGACTTGTGCTGGCCCCGCCACAGGCGTGGAAGTGACGGCATGTGCAGCAAATTAGGCGCTTGCAAGGTAGTGGCGTTGTGGCTTATGTTGTGTTTTCTTAATCAGAATATACCTTGGAGTCACAAGTGGGCTGAGACCCAGCTCCCTTTCAAACGGTCTGGTGGCTAGCTAGTCCATTAAAGGGAGATCGTTCTCCGCCACCTGTGAGCGTTAGGAAGCCCTCTGCAGATACAGAACAGTGGGTGTTGTAAACACCAACGGCTCAGCCCACTCGAAACGAGTGCGGAGAACAGCTGAAATACTACTGGGCATTTACAGAGCAATTTTAAAAATTGCTTTAAAAATACTAACCAACATGGAATCTGTCTTTGCAGGAGCCCGGCAAAATGAGAAAGCAAGTACCATGAGCCTCCTTTTACAGAGGGGGAAACTAAGGCAAAAAACTTGGCAGAGCTAGGACTGAAAGCCAGAAATTCCTGGATTACAGCCTAAATCTCAAACCATTAGGCCCAGGATTTGCAAATTCTTTTTCATAATGGGGACCACACCCAATAAAATCGTCTCCTGGATTCCCTCCACTCTCATTCATGATCACATAACATCCCCGAGGCAACTGCAGCGATTGTTCACATGGAAAATCAACAGGAGGAAAGTAGTAAGTATATGTCTAGCTTCTTTTAATACAATGTAGCTGCTGGGAACAAAGACTGGAGCACTCCTCTCCCTCCCGCGGTGAACAGACAGCTCTCCACAGACCCCACTCCACCAAGCACCAGTGGCCCATGGACCACAGTCTGAGAACCGATGCATTAGCCCATACTGCCTTATAAACAGAAGAACACTATACAACTAAGAAATAGGCATAACACCCTCCCTAAATTCCCAGCCCTTCTGCATTACTGGCATCATCACTCCTTTGTGTACCCACATGCTGTTACTTAAATTGCTTCCATGTTTTCATTACTTGCCCTCTGTGCTATGTGTATTGAAACTCCTGCAAGCATGCTGAAGAGGTATTTGTAAGCACTGGGGACTAACTGTAGCTGTGGTTTAAATTATTATGCAACAAACCTAAGTGATTTTTCAAGTCCTAATAGAGTTAGCTCCTCCTTGGGGGGAAAAACAAATCCGAGCACTAGTTCTCTAGATGTAAAACAGCCCTTTACACTGCTGTCGTTCACATTAAGGGCAATGGATAACCTTAGAAGGGTTTGATTTTTATCGGTAGATATAGATACACGTCAATGACACCATACACGTACAAACCAACAAAAAAAAAATTATTTCCATCGACAGTAATCGAAATTCCCAGGTAGGTAAAGTAAGACAAACGCTGCTTGAGAACCTAGTAGAGTGCTGCCTTAAACCGTACAGCACGTGTTGTAATGCTGGCGTTAAATAATTTCCCACAACTGTGAACATTTCAGTAGATCAAAATGGAAAAAATGCTGATAAATAAACTTTGATATTATCCGTCAAAATAATAAACATTGAATTCCACCAAGCCTAGCTATGTACAGCCGTTGAACCCACGAACATGCCTCGCTAGGAGTTCAAAACAGTGTGTAGCCCTGAATACAGAAGTGGGTGGTCACTGGAATAGTGTCACTGCTCTCATTTGTTTGCCCAAGGGAAAAAAATTTAGTGGGCCACCATCTCCGCTGAGACCAATGGAGTTATGCCTGCAGAAAATCTGGCCCACAGGCTTCACTGTATTGTTCCTGATTGCTACTGTTCTCCCCAGCTGGTGATCTCTTGAGTTTGCTTTTGCTAAAGTAACAAGAGATGAAGCCAGTATAACTGTGTAGGAATAAATACCACATAAGCACCACAGATCCCTGGCTGGTTTAAATAGTACAGTCTCTTTCTCATACATAAACAAAGCTGGCAGTACTTCTCTAAGCCAGTGCAAAAACTCCCTATCTGAGATGCACACTCCTCTACATGGGAAAAACCCACAGAAGGGCAAGAAAGCCTCAGCTCCGCTTCAAGTCAAGTTTCAACTTGCAGTTTCCTCCTAACCTCAAATTAACTGTATCTTCACACACAAAAAAATTCTGTGTAACCCTCATGATGCGCACATCAGCCACCAGATCATTTTACTATTGCACCCTTTGACCTCCCTTCTCCTTATCTATCGCCGGCAAGGTCTGTCATCATCTCCTGTTAGAACTTGTCTTCATTTAGGGCCTAATTTTGCAAGCTGAATGGTGAGCAGCACTTACTCACATGAGTAATTCTATTGGCTTTAGGGTTTCAAGATCAAGTCCTGTCGCCTGCTAGCTCTTCTGGGGCAGGGACATTTGGCTGTGAAAAATCATCAAAGCGATCACATTGTCCTCCTTTAAATCCCTCTCCACGCTTCTTCTTTGTGGAAACTCCAACTGGACAACAGTTAGGCAGCTGGTGCACTGTGAGCCCCGTTTATTATGCTAATCCTAATCACCTCACACTTATCTTGTGCTCCCCATCTGTGGATTGTATCCACCTGTTGTCTCTTGCCATATATTTAGATGACCTCGCCCCAAAGAGTTTACAGTATTTTTGTTATATGGGTGTGCAGTGCCTAGCACAAGGGGGCTCTGATCCCTGATGGAAGTGTCTATGTGCTACAGAAATGCTTGGTGTCACGGACTTAAAAGTCATGTGCTCTGCCCACACACCAGCACAGAGCTGCTGAGATCCATCTCTTTGCTCGCGTGAGTCAAATCTCATCCTTAATGTTGCAGTGCTGTAGGCGTTTTGCATGTCACTTCCACGACTATTGTTTGTTGACTTTAAAAAAAAACCAACAACCACTTTAGTTGGATGGCCAGGCAGGCAACTAAACACACTGTGATGCTAGTTCCTTTAATTTGGCCCTGATTTCCAAGAACAACCCTGGAAGTTCTCCTTGATCCATACACATAACTACAGCCAGTGGGTGTTCTTATCAGTATGGTTCCACAATCATATGATTCTACAACAGTTTGTTTGGACACACAGTCATTAACAGCCAGATTGTGATACCATTATTAATGTTGGATTCTATTTCACACAACAAGCACGCCCATTGAAATCAACAGGACTGCTTGTGGAGCAGGCTGTTACTCAGTGTGAGTAAGGATATTAGTATCTGGGCCTAAGCATTTATTTACTTTAGTGGATATCCAGATATTCGCATCATAGTGGATAAATGGCCCAAAGAAATCACTTCACTGAGTTAAAAGTAACGTATTCTACCCACATGCAGTATGTTATTCACTGGGATTCAGAGAAAAATTCTCCTTGCTTTCAGTCCTCATGAGTTCACACTCCTTAAGGTTCACTTTGGCTAAACCAACACAGGATCATGCATTTCCACCCAATGTAAAGAATAGGAAATCTCAGCCCAAAGGGTATTTCAAGACTATGATAAGGACCTGGAAGAAAATGGGGCTAATAATGGAGGTATCTTCTCAACCAGAACTTTAGTGTAGCCAGCACAATGCCGTAATCGAGAGTAATGGAGCCATTAGCCCCGTCTATAGGTACAAGCGCATTTGTTCTCTGCACACATACCTGTATTTGACAATGCAACCAAAAGCTTACAAAACAAAGGGATTGAGCAGTTATGCTCAGATGCACAGCAGTTAGAAATGGGGGACATCGTTTATCAGTCATTTAATTAATCCTCTTCATTCTCAACTACCTACAAAACAGAAAAGGCCACTGAAGGTCAGAGACCTTTTGACCTCCTCAGCACTGGCTATTATAAAGGACAATTCAAGATCATCTTCATATTGTACATGGGAATGCTGGACTGTCCCTGGTTTCTATCGGCTCCGTGTTAACCAAGCAGAGCTTGGCAAATTGGATGGAGGTTATTTCTTGTGCACACACACAGCAGACACCTTTTGGTCTCAGCTGATTAGTCTAGCCCCTCCGTGACCTTCAGAAGCACAACTGGTTCCGGGCTGCGTGAACTCAGGCAACCCACCACAGCACAGAGGTGCAGGTTCCCCCAGGTTAGTCCCACTCCCAGGAGTTCCCAGCAAGGCAGATGGTCCCCCACCTACAGCGAGCAGGAACAGGAAAAAAGCCATCGTGTTCCAAATCTGTTTTGGTAACCGGGCTGGTTCTTATTATTTCTGCAAAAGCAGAGTCCAATACCCAGGGCCAAATCCTGCCCTCAGAGGCAGGCAGCTGGCTCCCAAACCCTTCCCAAGAGGGCTGGGGGCATGGCCTAGTGGGAGTTGCATGCATGCACCCGTGGGCAGAATTTGGCCCTCATTGTTCAGAATGTCTGATCAGATTATCTCACTCAGTCCATGCAGCACAGTCTTGTGTACAAACAGGCAAAGGGGACAGGGGAGAGGAGGGAAACAGCTCAGTTCATCAGCTGTGAACAGCTATGAAAGAGGAAAAATAAATAAGAGGCCACTTGAAAGCACTGGTGTCCTTACCTTCTTTTTGGAGTGCCCTCTGTCCTCCTCTTTCACTGCTTTGCTATTTTTCCCACCTCGGGAGAGTTTCTGCTCCCCAGACTGCTTGATGGTGATTTTGATCTCAGGTGGGCAGATATAGTTCTCCAGGTTTTTAGGGGGCTTCTTGGCTCTCTTGGTGGTCTGGATTTTCAGCTTCAGGCTCCCCTCTGTAAAGTTAGCCTCCTTGATTGAAAACTCCTGCTCCTCCAGGCCATCGCCTGCCACCCATTTCTCGCTGTCCGCATTGGAAGTGGAATCCACGTCTCTCCCAGAACCCAGTTCATCCTCTTCTTCAGGCTCCAGTCGTTCTCCGCTCACCGGGATCCCTTTCCCGGAGCCTGAAGCAGGCAACATGGTCTCCCCCGTGCAGCTAGAAGCAGGTGGAGGCTTCGCAGAGGCAGCCGTGGCCGGCAGGAAATCCGCCTCGCCTCCCCTTTGCCGGGAGCTGCCTAGGGTCTCCCTTGCCTCCATGGCAATCCCACAATGCACTGGAGTTTTATAAGAGGGGAAAGGGGAAGGGGAAGGTGATGAGGAGAAAACAAGGGAGAGCAGAGAACCCCAGAACTTAATGGCAACTGTCTGTAAAATTTAAAGTCCCAATAGTCCGGAGACTGGAAGGAGCTCAGAAGTGATCAAAGCCGCAACTGTGGAAAGAAGAGAGAAAAACAAGGAAGTCAGCACTCACGCATGTGTTATAGTGCCACCGTAGGACTGACTGAAACAGAGCACTGCTGGGCTTCCCCAAGATAGGTCCAACCCAGCACAGCGCTGCGCACCTGCTGTAAGGCCCTGAGCACCTTCAGTGACGCACATGGGATTTGACAGCACTCAGAACCAGCCAGAACTTGGGCCTAAAATACTAGGGGACAGCCAACCAACAAACAATGACAACGTGCACCCCAATGAGATCGACTGGATAATGAAACACACACACACACACACACACACACACAGATAAACATGCGTACATCTACACACTACTTAAGATGCTTGGATTTGGGATTCATTTGCACCAGATCAAGCTGGAAATGCATTGAAGGTGAAGTTCCACCACTGCTTAGGGCTCCGGAGGAAACCTGGCGGCCAACATTTTCAAAAGTGACTCGTCGTTTCACATACCTCTGTTGTCGGATGCCCAACCTGAGAGGGCTGATTTTCAGAAAGCCCCCACCCTTTGAAAATCCGGCCCCCTATAAGGTGCCTCAAGTTGCAAACCCCCAAAATGGAAGCACCTATTATCTAATCCCTTTTGAACATCTCAACCGGATGGACAGGAGAAGCTATAGAATCATAGAATCTCAGGGTTGGAAGGGACCTCAGGAGGTCATCTAGTCCAACCCCCTGCTCAAAGCAGGACCAACCCCAACTAAATCATCCCAGCCAGGGCTTTGTCAAGCCTCACCTTAAAAACCTCTAAGGAAGGAGATTCCACCACCTCCCTAGGTAACCCATTCCAGTGCTTCACCAGCCTACTAGTGAAAAAGTTTTTCCTAATATCCAACCTAAACCTCCCCCTCTGCAACTTGAGACCATTACTCCTTGTTCTGTCATCTCCTACCACTGAGAACAGTCTAGATCCATCCTCTTTGGAACCCCCTTTCAGGGAGCTGAAAGCAGCTATCGAGTTTCAATAGAGATAAAGAAAAAAAATAGGCATGTTTCATGCAGTTACATAAAGACCAAGGCAAACACCAAGCATCCAGTGAACAATATTCTAGGGAACTACATACAAAATCTTAAAATAAATAAGGATTTCCCAACCCATCCCTTGTAGAAACAAACTGTAGAGGCAACCTGGGGAAATAACAGTTTGGCCAGTCATCAGTACAACATGTCTCCTTGTATGTTTCACTGTAACACCTCGTCATTCTAGAACACAGCTCGGCACAAGAAATCAGATAAGCTCTCCTGTGGGGACTGCAGTTTGCATGGCTTTCTACTTCCCACTTTTTAAAGTTCTTCTGGTGACCTTAAATTTCAAGGGAAACAATCCTGCGCATGAACCCTTTTCTCAGATTTCCACTGGCGTACAGCCAGAGGTCACTGATCTAGCCTTGGCCTGAGAGGGTAGTGGTGAAAAATCCTTACCGTCCCACAGCTAAATGATGTGGTGACCTGAGCACAGTTTCTAGTAGAGCGATATCCACATGAAAGCACCATCAACAACACTAGCTGGCTTCCTTTTTGGCAGAGGAACTAAGAATTGTGCAACTCGCAGAGACGGAACTATCAGTGGTTTCTCTGGCTCGTGATAGAGGTACATTGGCAGAGCATATGGAGACGTTTGTGCTCAAGCTGCAGCTCTTCCGTGGATAAAGATGGGACCATCAGTGTCCAGAGCAATTGAGCCCACCCCTCCCATAAGCACAAAGTTGAAAGGTATCCCACCTATGCAAAGGAGATAACAGCCCCTCACTCAAAGGGGTTTTGGAAGGATTAAGTAGTTAATGCCTGTACATTGCTTTGAACAGGGGAAGGTTTCGCTTAATGCTAGCTAGTATAATTATTAGTTTAAATAGGGGACACATCACACCTGCCTGACCGTTTTGATTATGCAGATGTAACCCACTCTTGGAGTTTGCCAGCTCCTAGAATGCTGGACTGAGCCTTTAGGGGGTTCCTACCCTCTGGACCATGACAATAATCGCTACCAGAATGCTCTGACACCATTTCCCAACATGCTTGGTGACTGGGGCAGGGAGACAGGAATTAGAAACTCCTCCTGAGGCCAATAGGCTTCTCCATGTCGTCGGGGGGAAATATGGACAAGAAGACCCTGTCCCACCTAGGAGAAGATGCTGTTAGAGGACCCCTATTCTTTTTGTTTAAGCCAGCCAACATTCACAGCACTCGCCTCCGGACTCAGCCTCCGGGTACCATCCACCTGGGGAGGTGCCAGGGTGGGAGCTGGGGGTGTTGGGAGGTAGGAAATGTGTTGATGTTTAGTATTATTAGTTAACTCTAACCTTTTCCTTCCCCAGATCCCATTTTCCTGCTCCCAATTAAGTCCCTCTTTGTTATGTTATTATTTTGGGGTGTGTCATTTCTTTGCTGGGTTTGTGTTGAGGTACCTTACTCTTGCCAGTGTGCTGTGTTTTATACTCCTTGCCAGCAGGGGTCGCAATATTGTGACTTGAGCACAGTGAGGAATCACCTTGGGTGGAGGCACCAGGCGTCACAAAAACAATTGCCTCCAGGACCCAATCCCCGCGAAGAGACGGGAGCAGCCCCTGCAGGTGGCAAGCACCAGGGAGGAGGTTTGAGCACTACCTCGGGGGAAAGGCTACACATGTAACTGCTCCACCCAGTCAACTGACCTGGCCCCTTGCCACGCTTTGTGCCCAAATAGATGATGGCATCAGGGTCAGGGATACCTTCCATTTCCATACATGCCAATCACATAACGCTCCTTATTTATCTGACATTTTGCATTGTTGATTTCCTTACAGAGGAACACACCGTACGCACACAGAGTACTGCAATAAACATGAGATGGTAACGTTCACGTTCTGCTGTGCCACATTCCTGCAAGTTACTGCTTTGGTATGCATGCATGTACAATGGGCACTCTGTACCAGACCTCCGCCCACAGGACATTAACCCCTTCCCCGCTGGTAGAAAGAACAAGCAATTTCTTGCAGAGAATGTCTATTCAGACAAGCAGGGCACCCGGAGGTGCCACTTCCATTGGGCGGCAATGGAGGCGCCTTCCGTCTGCAGAGAAGCAGCTACTGCAGCCAACCCATCAACAAAAAATGAACTAGATTTGAACATCATTTCAAAACAGGGCCCAGAACAAAACCTTGAACCCAAACTCTGGGAAGTTCATATAGGGATTGGAATTTTTCTCTACGCGGCTAGAGGCTGACCAAAACCTAGGCTCCTAACCCAAACTTTGGATCTGGATCCCATCTACGTGCCTGACTCTGATCTAAATTACATCAACGTAAATCAGGAGTAGCTGAATAAAGTCATCTGTGCTGCATTCACATCAGATGGGTGTAAATTGGGCCAGATTAGGTCCTAAGAATCTTGGCGTCATCTTGTGTTAGAATCTGCAAACCGTATCAACAGATCTGCAGCAATAAACAACCAGTGATGCACTATATCTCTGTACAGAAACTAAATGGGTCATTGTTTAAGGTAGCTCATTATTCTGCTTCAGGGTTCATAGTTAAATGACTTGGGCAATGGGACATAATACTTGTCTTTCTTGTTTGGGCAGACTACACATGCTTTGACTAGTTAAGAAACCTCAGTTCAACCTCCTGAATAAGCAGTCTCCTGGGTAGTTCCCTACCTCTATTCCTGTCCCCAGCTTCAGGCATGCCAGTGCTGTGAGAACTATTTCAAACTTTAAAGCACTAGGCATGAAGACAACACTAGACATGCTAATGGGAGATACCACAGGAGTAAGTCACTCAATAGGAGCAATGTTATTTCTACCAACGTGACAATACCCTTTTGTTAGTGTATCCCTAAAGCCTCACCCACAAAGATACGAGGGTATGGGCATCTGCAGAGTGGAAGAAAATGAAATTAGTGATCAGTAAGAAAAGCTTTAGACAACTTCTCTTTTCTTCATAGTTATAAAGTCAAATGCCAAACCAAATCCTGGATCCAAAAATTGGGAAAGTTTGGTCCCTGATTCAGATATCGTGGCTTGGGTCTGTCTCTATCATTTTGCATTGTCACCTGGCTCTGCTGTTCCACGTTTCATCTGGGGCTGCAAGTGAAAGTGCCAAAATAAAGAAAGAAAGGTTCTTCTCTGGCCCGACTGGCTGTGTGGAATTCTAGCGGGAAAGCTTATTTACCTATTTTACAGGTCCCAAGGGCTGGGCTACTTTTAAATGTTTACCCAAACTCACTCTCCAGATCTTATGAGGTTCACAGTGTTATGTGATGGTCAATAACCTACTACAGGTGCATCACATTCTCTTAAATAAATTCCCAGCAGAAAGTGTAACCACTAGAAGGCTTGATTTTGACGAAGGATAATTCACAGGTGAATGAGATGAATTTCAGAGAATTTAGCATTGGTTCTAATTAGGGAGTTTTTTCATGCTTCAGCTGATAAATGCAGATGAAGGAACAAATTCTATGTGCTAAATTCTGCTTATGGATGTTCTCACATCCGTTTCAATGGGATTCACATGTACATATCTAAGAGCAGGATTTGACCCTAAGAGTTGTGAGTTCAAGATCTTGATCTGGATCATGGCCATCCTAGACCTCTACAACAATAGGATACGAGTTTGTTTCCTTCTGTTGCTTCAAGCAGCAAGCTACACAAACTCTCCAGTGTCGAAATGCCAGAACGGTAAACTGATTAAACAGAACATTTGCTAATGACTGAAACAGCATCCACGCACTAGATGCTTGTGGGGCAGAAGTGCTACAGAATGTTGGATTCTACCTGTAAGGAGGTGCCAACTCTGTGCTCTCTTTGCTCTTTACACAATAATAACTATATAAAGAAACCAGACAGGAACAGCCACGTCCCAAATACTTGTCTTAGAAAAGATACACAAACATGCACCATACAAACTGCTACTCTGGCTGATTTCTTGCAGCTTTTAAAACACAGTGAGCACCTCTAGATGGCTCACAAACTATTTAAAGGGATACTTCTCTAAGCCTAAACACTATAATACACAAATTGAAGTCACTACTGCAACTACTAAAGCTTCTCTATTTTCATTCATATAGCTCAAAGTGCCTTACAAAGAAAGTAAATACATTTAACCCTATTTACATATGGGGAAACTGAGGCACGGACAGGGGACGTGTCTTGCCCGAGGTCAGCAGTGGAGTCAAACTAAAGCCCAAATCTGACTCCCACTCTGGTGCCATAGCCACTGGACCACTCTTTCCCCATGTGAGATACACTTGCTATTTAACAGTGAAATCCCTATCCACCGATAAAACAACAAAAACCCAGGAAGCATCTTCACTTCATCCATTTAAAATTGCACAACGCACTGGGGAACATACAAGAGTATTTGACATTCATGTGTCACCTTTCATTCCAAATGATCCCAAGCTACTTCACCAATTATATACCACCACTGAAATGCAGTTACCTCTGGGGCAGAGGCCACCAGACAACATACAGTACACACAGGGGAAAGTTTTGGCCAAAGATACGTGAAAAGATACGTGAAGGGGCCATTTAGGGATCTGGGGCAAAAATCTGTCAGGGGACAGTACTTGGTCCTGCTAGTGAAGGCAGGGGACTGGACTCGATGACCTTTCAAGGTCCTTCCAGTTCTAGGAGATAGGCAAAAGTTTCAATTAATCTTCAATGTCCCCACGGGGCAGCAGGAGCTTGGGTTTTAAAGTCTCATCCAAAAAAACTGAGGTCTGGTCTACGCTTAAAAGTTCTGCTGGCTACGTTTTGAGTGAGAAACAAAACAACACCCCTAACACAGAAAAAACCCTAGTGTAGATGCAGGGATACTGACAAAACAGTCCTTTCTTTCCGCAAGTATAGCTTATCTCGACTATGGAGCTGGGATAGGCTATACTGCCAAAGGAATTCTTAGACTCATAGACTCATAGACTTTAAGGTCAGAAGGGACCATTATGATCATCTAGTCTGACCTCCTGCACAATGCAGGCCACAGAATCTCACCCACCCACTCCTGGAATAATCCTCTCACCTATGTCTCAGCTACTGAAGTCCTCAAATCATGGTTTAAAGACTTCAAGATGCAGAGAATCCTCCAGCAAGTGACCCGTGACCCGTGCTGCAGAGGAAGGCAAAAAACCTCCAGGGCCTTTGCCAATCTACCCTGGAGGAAAATTCCTTCCCGACCCCAAATATGGCGATCAGCTGAACCCCGAGCATGTGGGCAAGACTCACCAGCCAGACACCCAGGAAAAAGTTCTGTGTAGTAACTTCTAACATCCCACCATTCTTCTATAAATTGCATTGACTCAGGATCAGTTTGCCAGTATAGCTATACCAGCAAACCCTCCCTAATGTAGGCAAGGCCTGACCTACAGGAAGCAGCGAGGCACTCAGTTTATCTACTTTGGGAAAACAAAGCAGCCTCCCCTAATTCCACTAGTTTCAAAATGTCTGGGAATTTCATACATGATGTTCAGACCACTAAGGGTATGTCTACACAGGGATAAAAACCTATGACCGGCCTGGGTCAGTGGACTGGAGCTCAAGCTCCAGAGCTGAAAAATGGCTGAGGCGACGTTTGCGCATGAGCTGGAGCCCAGGCTCTGGGACCTCATGAGGGTGGAGTCACAGGCGCTGACTTCCTGTGGCGCCGGTGGGAGCTCACGCCCAGCGTCGGGGGCGGGGCCCCGCTCCCGATGCTGGGCCCCGCTCCCGATGCCGGGCCCCGCCCCCGACGCCGGGTGACATTGCGGGCCCCCGACGCTGGGCCCCGCCCCCGACGCCGGGTGACGTTGCGGGGCCCCGCCCCCGACGCCGACGCAACGTCGCCCAGCGTCGGGGGCGGGGCCCCGCAACGTCTCCCGGTGCTAAGGTAAGATGGCGGCAGGCCCCGGGGTTGGCAGGGAGCTGGCCGCGGGTCCCGGGGCGGGCGGGGAGCTGCCGGTGGGTGCGGAGCACCCACCAATTTTTCCCCGTGGGTGCTCCAGCCCCGGAGCACCCACGAAGTCAGCGCCTATGGGTGGAGGGACCCAGAGCTCGGTCTCCAGTCCGAGCCTGAACACAGCAATGTTTAACCCAGCAGCCCGGGTCAACTGAGCTGGGCCAGCTGCGGCCGTGCCACAGGGCTTTTATCCCCATGTAGACGTACCCTGAGTTACTTCATCTGACAACAATACTCTAAAGAGAACTACCAGGTATTGGCAGGGCACTGGAAAAGTCACCATGACAGCTCTCTCCCATCTCTGCGACGGGTTCTACAATAAACATCCTTCACCTGTATTGGGCCTATCACCTCCATCACAGGAACAAGGGGGAGGAAGACGTCCCTTTCGAGCTAAACCAACCCACAGAATCAATAAATAAGGGACTGCAGATGTCTTGGTGATGTACTTTTGATACAACTCTTCAAAGTTTGACACTTAATCTGGTTGGTTGTTTTAAGATAGAACAAAAGTTCCTCCGTGCCTATGGAGGCACTTTTAAATATTTTGCATATCTAAACAAACACAGATGAAGGGTCAAATCCTCAGGAGATATAAATAAAGCATAGCTCCAGGGAAGTCAGTGGAGCTCTGTTGGTTTACTAGTGCCAAGCATTTGGTCAACAAACAATAAATGTAACCTTCACTCATTTTCACTAGTCTACAATCTAAAAATCTAACTCTGTTCCAAACCTTTCACCATTTTACTAGTGCTCAATAAAGTGCAAGGCAAGTATGAATCAGGACGTCCCATGAAGCGATGTTCAACGGTCAAAGGTCAGCGAGGCTGGGGATGGAGTAGGTAACCCGCTGTCTAGAAGTATCTTGCAACCATGTGATTCTGCAGATAGCTGTGTACACACACACACACACACACACACACACAGATAAAGAGACAAACATAAATGAAGGCCCATGCGCATCCATAATTATGCAGGCATGTATGTTATTACACACATACGTAGCTGTCTCTTCAACATAGAGACATTAAATGGCAGATTAGGGAATCAGATTGGATTCCATAATTAGGTTTGAGACTCCATAATTCGATCAGATAGGTACCTTTCTATGTAAGTCCCTATCAGAGGAGCACTGAAGGGAGGGCCAACTGAACGATCTGACACCACCACAAGTCACAAAGCCCATAAAAGACATACTGCCCAAGGTGCTGCTGCTGCAACAGCAGAAACCACAGACAAGTGCTGGGCAGTGAATGTCAGGGTAGATGCCATCCAAGGACAACCCCTGATGCCCATACCCACCATGGGGTTCTGAGCCTGCACAGCAGCTGGCATGCAGGAGTTCCCCGTTTGCACGTGCACATTGAAGACTGGTTGTGTCTAAGTGGGATGCACTTAAAATTACACACATATTTGTTCATGCACACAAGTGAAACCTAGTGAATCCTTCCCTTCTCCCACACACTCACCACTCAGCTCAGAGTGATGTGTCTCACCACCACTAGCAAGCCGTCAAGCGCTATCTCTCCCATCCCCAGTGCCTGTCACAAAGGGGCAAATTCTTCACTGACTTATACTCTCTGGGCCAACGCTGCTGTTAAAACTGGTGTAAATGAACTTTCGTTAGATTTACACCGGTGCATCGAAGAGCAGAATTTGACCCACATCTCCCCAGTGAAGTCAGAGGGTTGCACGGTCCTCTGATCTGTATTACAGTCACACCTGGCGGGCCAGACTGAGATCACAGCAAGGCACAGTGGGAAATAATCCCTGCCCCAAACGGCTTACACACTAGACAAGTCGAGAGGTGAACTGATTTGCCCAAGTTCACACAGCAAGTCAGCAGCAAAGCTGGGAACAGAACGCAGCTCTCCTGACTCCTAGACCACGGACGTCTCCCCTAGACCGCGCTGCACAGAGTATAATCCACTGTAGCAATAGACATGGTGATCCAATGTAGAGCATAATGCCGTCTATAGTAGTGTGGGCCACCACAGGAAACAAACTATTTCTATAATAACAGCAGCAAGCTATTTGGGGGACAGCAGTAACCTGACCTGAGGAGGGTACTCTGGATACCCGCTTAGCCTAGATGACCACAATGGTCTCTTCTGGCCTTGGAATCTGTACTGGAAGTATTCACAGCTACTACAAATGGAAAGTTTATAGGTATTTAGGAAAAGGGTACAGAAGTAGTGGCCAACGACGGAAAGCAAACTCCATGCAATTCCATCAGTTCTGTCTTACCAAACTTCCCTAGTCTGACCCAGCTCTTGGAAGTCTGCCATCCGACACAGTAGCCTGATTCTAGCACAGACGTGGTAGCGCTCTAATTTCTCTCTCTCCCTCTGATCAAACATTCCCGGCTGCACCCAGAAGCTTGCTGAAAATGATTCCTCTGCATCAATCATTAACGAGGGCTTTGGTTTTATTTATAGCTGCTGCTTTTTTTTTTCTTTTTTTTTTTTGAGGGGGAGGGCAGAGTGGATTGTGCGGGTTTGGTTTTGTTTTTTTCTGATGCAAATGCCAGGGAGGCCAGTACTCCCTCTTTCAGGGCAAAAAAAGTGCATTTGATAGAGGATACACAATGACTGGGCTAGGCATTCCTGCCACGACCCCGAAGCGACAGCACAAGGATGCACAACAAGAAGACTACAATCCAGTGTCCGTCCTTCACCTTGGTTACATGCTATCCAAAGTGTCTCATGTGACCAAACTTTGTTTTTTTCAAATGAGATCATGCCTATGAAAGGTTGGATTTGGGGGGTTTGGATTTGCTTATCACAATGGCTTTTTGTTATTAAAGCCCTGACAATGACCCAGATTCTCAAAGATCTTTAAGCACTTAGCGCCCGCTGATTTCAACAAGAGTTAGGCACCTGGATACCTTGGAGGATCAAAGTATTTGGTACTGTACAACACAGATATAAGGACTGTCTTGCACCAAAGAGCCTACAGCGTCAAGGAGTGTCTGAGATATGCTGGGACAACAAGAAGCAAGTGTTAATTTGCAATGTAGATGGCAGTAGTTTAGTTTTGCTTCCTTTCGTTATCCTCTTCTAAAGAGCTGGAGCAGAGAGGGCCTTTGATTGACATTGGTTAGAGTTGAGAGGAGCGAACCTGGTGCATTGGAACTGGGAGGTCACAGCTTGGAGGTGTGATTCCTAGTGGGGGTAGATAACTCGGGCTGGTGCGCGAAAAATAGCAGTGCTGATGTTGCAGCCCAGCAGTGGCTTGCATTAGCCACCCAAACTCAGACCTAGAGGGCTGGGTGGGCTTGGACTCAACCAGTCGCTGCACCACTACTCCTCAAAGGCTGCTATTTCCCTGCTGAATTGCATCTCCAGACGAGTCCACCGGGGATGAAGGCAAGGCAGACATAGGCTCAACATTACCATAGTTAAAGACCAAATGCTGCCCTCATTTACTCCCCTGTAATCCCATTGTCTTCAGTGAAGTTTGACAGACGAAGCTAGGGGAAGAATTTGGCTACATATATAGTATACATGCAAGAGGGCAAAGTTAAGATTACCCATTCATCTTTAATATACAGATTTCCTGACATTTGTGTGCTTAGCTGTGCTAACTTTCAGTTGCATCACTGCCATTTCTTGCATATAATTTCCTGAGTTTTTTAATTAAAAAAAAGCTCCCGGGTCTGTAACTAACACTATCCATGCGCGGAGGCACAATAGAACCTGCAAATATCATTAAGGCCACACTTTAAAACTTACAAGGCGCTAGTTAGCCTGGGGGAGGCTATAGTCCGTTGATACTGCAGTCCAAGTACAAATATGGTACAAAGTTGCTAAAATCTACCCTTAGAATGGCCTAATCCAATCCCAAATCATAGATTCATAGACTTAAAGGTCAGAAGGGACCATTATGATCATCTAGTCTGACCTCCTGCACAATGCAGGCCACAGAATCTCACCCACCCACTCCTGGAATAATCCTCTCACCTATGTCTCAGCTATTGAAGTCCTCAAATCATGGTTTAAAGACTTCAAGATGCAGAGAATCCTCCAGCAAGTGACCCATGCCCCACGCTGCAAAGGAAGGCGAAAAATCTCCAGGGCCTCTGCCAATCTATCCTGGAGGAAAATTTCTTCCCGACCCCAAATATGGCGATCAGCTAAACCCTGAGCATGTGGGCAAGACTCACCAGCCAGACACCCAGGAAAAAGTTCTGTGTAGTAACTTCTAACATCCCACCATTGGGCCTATTTACCACTGATAGTGAAAAGTCAATTAATTGCCAAGATCATGATATCCCATCAAACCATCCCCTCAATAAACTTATCTAGCTTAATCTTGAAGCCAGATAGGTATTTTGCTCCCACTGCTTCCCTTGGAAGCCTGTTCCAGAACTTCACTCCTCTGATGGTTAGAAACCTTCGTCTAATTTCAAGCCTATCAGCAGAAAGACTCCCATTAACCTCAATAAGTATTTTATTAGACCCTAAATGCATATGGACTAAGATAGTTCCAGAGATTGCAGATTGAAACATCCATAGGTATTAAGTGTGACTATCTGTGTTAATTGGTAGCACAGCAGGGCCCCAATTAAGAATAAACCAACTTTCTTCAAACTTATCTTGATTTTTAGGACCCAGTGAGATCTGCTAGCCATGCTCAGTTGGAAGAAAATAAGTGCAGTAGTCTTAAAAGTTATGAACATTTAAATTAGGCAAGCTTTCAGTGACTACCACTTATCCAGCTGAACCCTTCTGCACAGTACATCTCTAAGGGCATATCAACAGACAAAGTTTTCTATTGGCCATGCTTGGTATGCAATTTTCAAATGGTCATAACTTTCGTGACTCAAAACTTTTCTCTCTCATACCAGGCAAAGGCAGAAGTTCTCAACAAGCACTACATTCCTACTAACTTATCTGTTCAAATTCCGGCTGTTGCCCAGTGTAAAAGCGTGAGGTTAGAAATAATTCAAAAGGCAAAGGTGATTTCCCCCTACTCCCACACCTTTTCTGAATCAATTACGTGGCAACTGACAAGGGGAGGGAATTTGCTCAACCTTTCCCTCCCTCCACACCCCGAAAAACTCCATCAACCAAACAACACTTGAAATTGTTCAATGCAAAATGGGAAAGTTACATATGTAAACACGGGTTGATAACTGAAACCAGTTAAGACTAATAGGTGCCCACAATAATACTTTGCATGTAAACAGCCTTATTCATCTGAGGACCTCAAAGCATTTATAAAATGTACTTAATTAAGCCTCACAACTTCTCTGATCCCTTATGGAAAAGCACTAAAGAATTGAATAGAACATTATAGCCTTGGTATTCAATGCTGTTACATTCCAGCTATAGAATTCTACAGGAAAAAGTATACAGAAAAGATTTCATTCTCTAGCAAATTAATAGGATTCCAGATTAATTTCTATAGAAGTCTGTTAAATTCATTGAGGCCCAGAAGTTCAGGCATTTGATATAGTTCTCTCCATTTGATATAGATAGAAGATAACAAAATCATAAATAAATTAATAGTAGCAGGTTGGTTTTAACATCCAACTATTAATTTACCACAACTTGCCACAATAGCAAAAAAAAAAAATTGTGGTTTATACCACTATCCTCCCCTGTGCTGGTTGGATGGCCTGGGATACGAAACAAACCCAGCGCCAGTCCAAAAGGGGAAATGGTCTCTTTTCCCCACATTCTAGATGATAAACAGAATCCCCTTCTCCCAACTCCTTGCCATACTTCCACAATTTGTGGAAGACATGCTGGATTGTCCCCAGGCTTTTGACCAATTTAACTAATGTTGTTGCTTGCTCCATTCTCCACGTCCAATTAAATGAGATTGCAGAATCCAGACAGCGTGTTGGGGAGCTCTGCTTCTTCACAGCATCCTGTAGATTTCTAAGCAGGTAAGAATATGCAACAAACTTTTCAAGCAATGTCAAGAGACAGGTTCATTCTTAAAAAAAAAAGAAGAGCTTTGAGCCTGGCTTATGTGCAGTTGTGTTAACAAAGCACATCTGCAATTTGGTCATTTGTCTGAATAAAACTGGGAAATGGGCCCAACCCATAAAATCTGGATCAGACAGCATCTCAAAGCTAAGAGACCTGGATCCAGAGTTCTGACTCAGGACCATCTCTAAATATGATACAATTACTCTTTTAGAAAGTTGCTATGTCCTACATGGTATTTTAGGGGAAGAACAACCTGTTGACTTTTTAAGGTGGAAAGAAGAAAGTGACCGTACTAGAACGAGAAAGCCAGCAGCAAGGCATTGTGGGTGCTTGCCCCCAAATTTTTTCCTTATGCATTAATCCACACACACCTGATATTCCATTGATGGGCTTTTCCAGACTCCAATTTGAGATTTATTTTAACTCATGTCTCCAGACAGAGACTGCTGATACGCTAACAGTCCTTAGGTTCCTAGTGAGCAATGTGTAAAACTAGATTCTTAGGTGACTTTCACCTAGCCTTTAACAGTGTGGGTGGAGATTTGCATGAGCACCTATTTGCATTATCCTCCATGTGTGTGTCTAATTGATGGATCTGCATGCACCATAATGTTGCATGCGTACAGTATAGACAAAGAAAGGCCACATTGCAAAAATCTGGCCATAAATCTTATTATTTTACCCTGGTGCACATCACTGATTTTAAAGTGTAGCACACTTTTGTGCAACTTTTTGCCTTGCCTTCAAAACAAACCCAGATGCAAAAGTCTTTGAAACTCCTCTCCTTACAAAGATCAGCTAAACTCTAGTGACATGTAGTTATTCTAAGGGGAACTGAGGGAGATCATCTGGGCATACCGATAATAATCACTCATCAATTCATCGGGAGAGATATCAGTTCCACTACAGTAATCCTTTGGACTCCAGAACTGTGTTATGTGGTTCATTAGACAATAGCATCTCTTGCTATTGGTTGGGTCAAAAGTCAAAACTGCAGCATAATTGCAAGTCTCCAAGCACAAGGCAACAGTTTTTCAGTCCTGGAGGGTGTTGTCCAAAGGGGAAAGAAAACAGAAGGGAAAGATTAAGTATGAGCAATTGAGCCCTACTGAGAGGGCAGAAAAGTCACTGGAATTGGGATTAGCCAAAATCTTGTAATGAAAAACAAAAGTCCTGTTGGTAGGCTGGTATATATACCTGGGGGGGGGGGGGGGGTTGGGGAGGCTGGAGGGCAGGGGAGGGAAAAGGGAGCTAAGAGGGTGGGAGGAAATAGACTATAAAAAGAGATTATAATATATAATAAATGAAGGCAAAAATGATGTTCTTACATTGTAAAGAATTTATGGTCAATATATGCTCAGTATTATTTTTAGTTAATTGGAAATACCAATTTGATTAATTTGGGATCGGGTTCATTCTAAGTGTTTTAATTGAAATTATACTGAATAACAGACCTTAACAAAGAAACCCTATAAATATCAAATAGAACTAAATGGCTCAACTATTACTATTAATAATCAAAGCCTTTATTTCTTTTGTTGTTTTTTGTTTCTACTATACTTTATGGCTTTGCACAAACCTAACACACCATTTCACTATATTTCAGATAGCTCATCCTCTTCAAATGATAATGTGTTAATCTAGGCTGGTTTTTTTTGGCAGGAACCAAAGAGCTCAACCAACTTGAAATAACATCAGCAAAATATTATTTATTCCCCAGCCCTAGTTGCAGAGAAAACAGAGGTTTTCTTGGCTCCCTTACTTCTCAATAGATTTCTGGTTTCAATTAAAATGTTGGTCTGAGAAGTTTAAAAAAAAAAAGTCAAAGAAAAGAGAGGATGGAAGAGAAATCTCCAGTCCCTGGGTGTTTTTTTCTCTCTTTACATAACCATTCCAATCACAGCAGAGATTAAAGTACAACTACATTGTTTGCAGAACTTGTTTTTAACCATGTTTCTCACTCTACTGCCACATAGCTACTGATTGGGGGCATCAACATAACGGGGGGCTAAGGTAACAGAATGTGGTTACACAGAAGGAGATCCACTTGTATATTTGTTTCCATTTAAATACAAACTGCCCTGTCTCTTCTATAAGGTCACAGACACTCATTTCCCTAGATGTGTAGCATCATTGCCTAGTGCTAGGACAATTGTACCATTGCTGTTGACTGCAGCAAGTTAGTCCTGTCTGCAGGGGCTGTTTAATCAGTTGTTACCATTTGGGTCCATAATATTAAACACAGGATTGATTTTGCCCGCAATTCTTTACCCCTGAAATCCTCGTGTCAATATGAAAGGAATCAAATGACTTCCCCTGACAGCAGAGGACTAGCAGGATCAACATTTTACTTGCCTAGAACATACTTTTAATTTGACAGATGTACATATAAGGCAACACACTGTTTACCCAGTGCCATATCGCAGCCTGGACAGACTACTGCAGAACCACTGCTCTCCAAGCTGACCCAGTCCACTGGCTTGTTTACTCCTGCAGGTAATGAAACACCTTCATTTGCAGTATTAAAAAGAGAAATCTTGTTTCCCCTGGTATGTCCCCCTAGTACATTTGTTTGCCACCTCCTCCTCCCGGGGCTCAGCTCAGATTACAGTGTTACCACTAACGGCAACAACTGCGCCGCTGACACCCGCAAAACCTCCCAGACCAGAGGGAGAGAAGTGCACTAACTAGGAGCAACGCAAACGGAATCGATTTTTATGCGAACTTTTCCCAGCGCTCAAATCTAGCCCTTGCGCCGCTCGTCTCCTTCCTCCAGCCCCCTGCCAGCGCTCAGGCTTGGGAGCGGGCAGCCCCGTTAGCAGCGATCTTAAGACACATATAAAAAACACGCGCAGGCCCCGACGCAATCGACCCCCGAGGCATGCGGAGAGATAAACGTGTCTGGGTGATTGTGCCCTGAACTGTCACCGCCGCCGCGATGGAAATTGACCTGCGGCCTTTTAAAGACAGCATCTGAATCGGCTCTCTCCCTGCGAGCACATCGCCCTCCATTCCCCCACCCCATTCATCCCCTTTCTCCCCTCCCACCCCAGCCCGCAGCATCCCTTACATCTGAACTGAAGACAGGGGCTGCTCCCTCTCCCTCGCCCCTGCTTCGGAGACGCGGTTGTTGTTTTTTTTCCAGCAAAGAGGATCAAACCTTCCCGCCCAGCTGGGGAAGGGGAAGCTTTGGGGTAGGCGGGTGGGATCCGTCACGGGGGCAGATCCAATGTCTGCAGCTCAAAGTCCCAGATCCAGGGCGAGGGTGTCCGCGGGAACTGAAACTGACAAGCGGCGGCGCGTCTGTTCCCTTTGCAGGTTCTTTTTGGGTAGGGTGACCAGACAGCAACTGTGAAAAATCAGGACAGGGCCCAGTGATTCCCTAGGGGGGGCGTGTACACCCCCCAGAATTCCCCCCCCCCCGTTTTGTGAACTAGTTACATGCCAATTTAGTGACACCCCCCTGTAAATTTGAACACACACACATCCATTTCAATTCCTGGGGAAATCACTGGGACAGGTCGTGGGGGGGGGGGGGGGATAGGAGCCTATATAAGAAAAAAATCCCCCAAATCAGGATGGTCCCTATAAAATCGGGACATCTGGTCACCCTACTTTTGGGGGCGATCATGCCCCCCCACACACACACACAAATCCAGTTCGACTTTCCATGCACACGGGCAGGGTCCCACGTTTGGCCGCAGAGAAACTTTAGGGGCGCGGGGGGGGGGGCGTCGGAGGCGCAATTGCTTGCACCGAGAAGAAGCTGCTCCTTTCGGGGAAGCGTTTCTTACGGCAGATTGCCCTTTTCGCGTTAGACGTCAGCCATGCGATTATCAGTGCCGTTTATTTGAAGCGGAAACGAATCGGAAATCCTTCTCTCAACTGCCTTTTTAGACATCAATACACACACACGCTGGCGGACGAGACAACAGGCTGTCCCGCCGTGGCCTGTTTACTCCGTGTGTGGGGCATGCGACGCACACACATGTCCACGTACATCACACACACACACGATCATCACAACGTGAGGGGCCATCAGCCCAGCTTCGGACTCCAGAAGTCTTATCTCCCCCTGCCAGGCAAGGAAACGTGTCCCCTGCCTCCGGTTCAAACCAGGGCGCTGCTCGGGGCGGGGAGGGGGAATGAATTTCACCATGCCTTGATTTGACAATAGCTGCTGTAACCTGCAGATTGATTTTACAAGCCAGCGTCCTTTCCTACCCCACCATCACCTGGCTTTTCACATGTGCCAGCCCCTACATGCTTCAACCCCAGTCATGCCCTGGTTTGATTTCAGGGAGGTGGCGAGGAATAATCAGGGGAGGGGGGATTATTAACAACGCGGTTTACTTCCGAAACAGAAAGGGGGGGGGGGGTCCTGCGTTGTTAATTACCCACCCCCTGGCTCCCTGCACGCGCACACACACACACACACTTGTTTGTTACTGGAAATCGCCGCTTTTGTGGAGTGCGCGTCCTTTTCAATGTCAAAATAAACCGCAGATCCATTCAATGGGCTGGTGGGAAGGGAACACAAACACACAAGGGCTTTAAGTCCTGACGTGAACTGTATTGGATTTTTCTTACACACACACACCCCCATCCCATCCACAGCTATTACACAATTCGGATACACTAAGAAAGGGGGCTGGGGGGGAATCCCCAGCAAGGTTACAATGTTGCTCTCTAGCTCCACTTAACCGGCAATTTACAAAGCTGGGGGGGGGGGGAGAAGCTGCCCCCCACACACACACACACACTCCTGCCACCTACCCCACACCACCACCAGAAAGGCTCAGCCAGACTAGGGAAGGGAGCTGCGCGTGCAGGGGGGGGGGGGGGGGGGATAAAATACATTATACAAACTCCTCCAAAATGCCCCCACCCCGGGGGCACGAGCCAGCCGAAGGGGGGGGGGGAGAAATCACACACACACACACACACGGATTATAAATGCGCAAAAATAAAGACCTTCCCGCGCCATTGCAAAGTCACCAAAGTGGGGGTGGAGGCAAGCGACCGACATTAACTTTTGCATGCAGCCCAAAGACAACAAACCCGCCCGGGCAACCCGGAGCGAGATTTCCCCGGCGGCGGCGGCGGGCGCGTACTAACCCATAGCACCCCACACTGGAGCGGGGGCTTCTCCGGCTTCGTCTCTCGGCTTCCCCGCCCCCCCTCCTCCCTCTCCTCGGCCCCGCCCGCGGCTGGGGTCTCCTCTCGGTTTAGATCCCGGTGCCGATCCCGCGCCGGAGCCCCCGGAGGTGTTCTCGCCTGTGCTGCGGCAAAGCCATGGCGGTGCTCATCTGTCAGATCAGGGGCGCACACGGGCGTGCGAGACGCGCAGAGGAGAGGGAGGGAGGGAGGCGGGGGAGCGATCGGGGCCGGGAGGAGGAGGAGGAGGAAGGGGAGGGGGCTGGCGGGCGGGGGGGGGGGGGGGAAGGAGCGGAGGGAGATGATAGAGAGATAAATAGCGAGGGAGAGCCCGAGCAGGGGGGGAAAATGGCGCCTGGCAAGCCGGAGTCAATCGCATCCACAGCCCCGGCTCATTGGAGCAGGATCCGAAATAAACATGAAGAGGAGAAAGGGGGAAGGGAGGGAGGAGAAAGGCAAGAGGAGGGGGGAGGAGGAAAAAGGGGGGGGGGGAGGAGAGAAATCAATGCACCGGATAAAATCCTGGCTCCGGAATGGATGGAGCTGCTCCCGCGCTCGCCCCTGCCTTTTTTTTAAAGGGCGGCTGCGGGGTCCGGAGCGGGGCGGCTGCTGGAGAGTCGCTGGGTGGGGGAAAGGTTTTGCTGATCACGGCAGTTTAATCAGGGCTGACGCTCTGTGATTGCTGCTGCTGGCGGCGGCTTGCTCCAGGGCTCCCCCTACGCTCCTCGGGTTCCTTCAGCGGCTCTGGTCCCGGAGCAGAGTAAGGGGAAAGGGGCGGGGGGGATCCAGATATGGTGTTACTGGGGGGGGCACTGCTCCGGCTGCCCAGCCGAATCGCTCCTGGAGAGGCAAGCGGCGATTCCACGCAGGGGTTAGGGGCTGGGGGCTGCGTTGTGCTCCCTTGTGGGCTGCATTGTTGATTTTTTTTTCCTTAAAGGAGGTAGGGGCGGTGATGAGTTGTCCACGCCGATCACTGGGCTGGTGGGCTTCTTCTCTCCGTGTCGCGTCTGGTTTTCTCTCTCCCGGAGACTTGCAGCAGCAGTAGTAGGTTTGTTGTTGTTGTTTTTTGTTTTAAAGGAAGGATCAAACACACACACACACAAGGGCTGTAATGCTCAGCGCTAGGTTAATGGACTCAATACTGCCACTACCTGACACAACAGCAGCAGTGTTGGGGGCAGGGGAGAAAAGTCAGAGAAAAGAAATAGACAGGGGGGGGGGGGAGAGAGAAAATCAGATTGGTTCTGTCTGCCCCACCACACAGACACAGAGATTTCACATTTCAGCCCCAGAGGTTTATTTTAAATAATGCCATGCATGAATTTTCCTCCAGGGGAGATTGGCAGAGGCCCTGGAGGTTTTTCGCCTTCCTCTGCAGCGTGGGGCACGGGGGTCACTTGCTGGAGGATTCTCTGCATCTTGAAGTCTTTAAACCATGATTTGAGGACTTCAATAGCTGAGACATAGGTGAGAGGATTATTCCAGGAGTGGGTGGGTGAGATTCTGTGGCCTGCATTGTGCAGGTCAGACTAGATGATCATAATGGTCCCTTCTGACCTTAAAGTCTATGAGTCTATAGGCCACCTGCAAAGGGCCAGGGTGTATAAAGGGAGCAATGATACAAGGAACTTCTCCCTTTGAGCCAGCATGCAGGCACCAGCCCCAAGGACAGCCCTTACAGTCACCTGAGTGCCAGGACTAGCTGAGGCTAGCTTAGCTACCTGAAATGGGGTGATCCATCCCCATGGGGCACAAGGGTGTGTGTATGCAATACACCTCCTTCAGAGTGTAGCAGCCCAGGGGCTTTCCTAGAAGTCTCTCCCTCTGAGATCTGCAGCTGGATGGTGAGGTTTTACATGTCCTGTAAGGCACAATCGAGCCTAGAATCATTTTCAATCCAGTGTACACGTAATCAATGATCTACAGGCCAGATTGTAAGCAGCTTGGGGCAGGGAGTGTCTTTTTTTGTACGGAGCCTGTACAGCACCTAGGACAGTGGGGTCCTGGTGTAAGACACGGGCCCTAGGAGCTATGGTAATACAAATAATAACAATAGACCAGTCAATACCTCTCTGCTGTCTCTCATGCTTCTCCTTATGCATGAGGAAAAGCTCCCAGATAAAGTCTGAACAGCCGCTACTTGATGTGCTTTCAAGTCCTTCCTAAAGCCTCACCTCTGCCGTGATGTCTACAAAACCCCAGCCAGATGACAAACTGTCACTATCTTTTTTCCCTTCTGTTCTTTTCCGACTTCTTTTCCTCCCACCTCTAACTAATACAAAACAAACAATCCAAAAAGGGTCGAGTTGGAAATATCAAAATGAAAAAACACTTGACATTTTATCTCTCATGAAACACAACTTGTTTTAGCATTTCTTGACAGAAAATTGAAATCTTTCATGGCGTGGACATTTTCCCACTGACGTGGGTTTTGAGAACTTTTGGAAGGTAAACTTCCTGCGTAAAAACAGTCAACCAGCTCTATTAATCATCATCATCCCCATTTTACAGACAGGAAAACTGAGACACAGAGAGATGAAGTGACTTGTCCAGACTGGTTCAGTGAGTCAGCAGTAGAGCTGGTTGGAAATTTTTGGACGAAACATAAATGTGATCCTAGGGTGCTTCAGGCAAGGTTATTTCCAGGAGATATAGAGAAGCATTGATGTCATACAAAGCTCCGGTGAGACCTCCTCTGGAATACTGTGTACAATTCTGGTGACCCATCTTCAAGAAAGATTAATTCAAACTAGAACAGGTGAAGAGAAGGGCCACTAGGATGATCAGGGGAATGAGGGCCTATCTTACCCAAGGAAACTCAAAGAGCTTGGCTTGTTTCGCCTACCAAAATGAAGGCTGAGAGAGCATCAAATTTCAGTTTATAAATACATGGGCAGGGGGGAACACCAGGGAGGAAGGAGAGCTATTTAAGCTAAAGAACAATGTTGGCACAAGAACTAATGGGTATAAACTAGACACGAAGGCTATGCCTATACCTTGTTGCCATAAAAACACAAGAATGGCCATATTAGCTCAGACCAAAGGTCCATCTAGTCCAATATCCTGTCTTCCGACAGTGGCCAATGCCAGGTGCCCCAGAGGGAATGAACAGAACAGGTAATCATCAAGTGATCCATCCCCTGTCGCCCATTCCCAGCTTCTGGCAAACAGAGGCTCGGGACACTATCCCTGCCCATCCTGGCTAATAGCCATTGATAGACCTATCCTCCACGAATTTATGTAATTTTTTTTTGAACCCTGGATAGTCTTGGCCTTCACAACACAGGTTGTGCATTGTGTGAAATAAATACTTCCTTTTGTTTGTTTTAAACCTGCTGCCTATTAATTTCACTTGGTGACCCCTGGTTCTTCTATTATGAGAAGGAGTAAATAACACTTCCTTATTTACTTTCTCCACACCATGATTTTATAGACCTCTATCATATCCCACCTTAGTCATGTCTTTTCCAAGTTGATAAGTCCCAGTCTTATTAATCTCTCCTCATATGGCAGCCATTCCATATCCCTAATCATTTTTGTCACCCTTTTCTGACCCTTTTCCAATTCCAATATATTTTTTTGAGATAGGGCAACCACATCTGCATGCCATATTCAAGATGTGGGCGTACCATGGATTTATATAGAGGCAATACGATATTTTCTGTCTTATCTATCCCTTTCTTAATGATTCACAACATTCTGTTTGCTTTTTTGACTGCGGCTGCACATTGAGTGGATGTTTTCAGAGAAAAGTTCCTAACTGTCAGGGTGGCTAACCACTGGAATAAACTGCCCAGGGAGGTTGTGGAATCTCCATCTCTGGAGATATTTAAGAGTAGGTTAGATAAATGTCTATCAGGGATGGTCTAGACAGTATTTGGTCCTGCCATGAGGGCAGGGGGCTGGACTCGATGACCTCTCGAGGTCCCTTCCAGCCCTAGAATCTATGAATCTATGAAAACTATCCACAATGACTCCAAGATCTCTTTCATGAGTGGTAACAGCTATGGGATGCCAGTGGATGTTTTGAAGGCCAAAACTATAGAGTACAAAAAGGAACTAGATAAGTTCATGGAGGATAGATCCATCAATGGCTATTAGCAAAGATGGTCAGAGATGCAAACCCCATGTTTGGAGTGTCCCTGGCCTCTGATTGCTAGAAGCTGGGAGTGGATGACAGGAGATGGATCGTTTGATGATTGGCTGTTCTGTTCTTTCCCTCTGAAGCACCTGATGTTGGCTGTCGAAAGGTTACTGGGCTAGATGGTCCATTGGTCTGACCCAGTGTGGCCGTTATGTTCTTATGAATAAGTTTAGGCTGGAAATGACAAGAAGGTTTCTAATTATCAGAGAAGTAAAGTTCTGGAAGAGCCTCCTGATAGGAGTAGCGGGGGCAAACAACCCAACTAGTTTGAAGATGGAGTTTGATGACTTTATACACAGGATTATATGATGGAACTGCTTGGGCTGGCAGGGGACTGGACCCAATGACCCAAGAGGTTCATTCCAGACCTATGTCCCTTCTTGATATTCCCCTTTTTATGCATCCAAGGATGACATTAGCCCTATTATTAGCTACAGCATTGCATTCAGAGCTCACGTCGAGGCTTTCCAAGGCAGAGTTTCCCATCTTGTAGATATAGCCTACACTTTTGTTCCTGTATGTATTACCTTGCCTTTGTCTGTACTGGATTGTGACCATTTAGCCAGGTGATTCAGACCACTCTAACAATAACCAGTTGTCCCCCTTATACATCGCTCCACCACACTTTGTCATCTGCAGACTTAGCCAGCAAAGATTTTATATGATCATCTAGAGAGATTAAAAAAAAAAAAGAATCGCATTGGACCAAGAACTGATCGCTGTGGGACCCTGCCATTAATCATAGAAATGTAGGTCTGGAAGGGACCACGAGAAGTCACCAAGTCCAGCCCCCTGTGCTGTGACAAGACCAAGTAAACCTAAACTTTCCCTGACAATGGTTGGTCCTCAAATGATGGGGATTCTAAAATCTCCCTTGGAAGCCTATGCCAGAGCTTCACGACCCTTACAGTTAGAAAGTTTTTCCTAATATTTAACTTCAATCTCCTTTGCTGCAGATTTAGCCCGTTACTTCTTGTCTTGCCTTCGGTGGACATGGAGAGCAATCAATCACCGTCCTCTTTACAACAATCCTTAACATATTTAAAGACTGTTATCAGATGCCCCCCTCAGTCTTCTTTGTTGCATTGTGTAATTCACTTAGGCCCAACATAGATGCCCCCCCACCCCCTTTTTAACTTTTCCTCATTGGTCAGGTTTTCTAAGCCTTTTATCGGTTTGTTGCTCTCCTCTGAACTCCCTCCAATTTGTCCACATCTTTCCTAAACTGTGGTGCCCAGAATTGGACACAGTGCTCCTGCCGAAGCCTCACTGTTGCCCGTACAGTGGAACAATTGCCTCCCCCATCTTATGTACGACACGCCAGTTAATACACTCCAGACTGATATTAGCCTTTTTTCCAACCGCATCTTATTGTTGACTCATATTCACTTTGTGATTCACTATAACCCCCAGATCCTTTTCAGCAGTAATGCCACTAGACAATTATTCCCCATTCTGTAACTCTGCATTTGATTGTTCCTTCCTAAGTGAAGTACTTTGCACTTGTCTTTATTAATGGCTTTTCTCACTGATGTCTCCCCATTAACAGCTATATTTTGAGATATGTAGGTGAGTCTTTATCCCTCTAATGTGTGCTCTGTTAATTTATAATGCAAGTTTTTTCAGTCAAGATGTCATATGGTACTAGGTCAAATGCCTTGGAGCAGGGGTGGGCAAACTTTTTGGCTCCAGGGCCACATCGGGGTGCGAAACTGTATGGAGGGCCGGGTAGGGAAGGCTGTGCCTCCCCAAACAACCTGGCCCCCGCCCTCTATCTGTCCCCTCCCACTTCCCGCCCCCTGACTGCCCCCCTCAGAACCACCAACCCATCCAACCCTCCCTGATCCTTGTCCCTTGACAGCCCCCTCCCAGGACCCCCTGCCCCAAACCGCCCTCCCAGGACCCCCCCCACTCCTCCAACCTCCCCCCCCCGTCCCCTGACTGCCCCAACCCTTATCCACACCCCCACACCCTGACAGGCCTCCCGGGACTCCCACGCCCTATTCAACCCCCGCTGTTCCCCATTCCCTGACCGCCCCCCTCCCCAGAACCTCCACCCCATCCAACTGCTCCCTGTCCCTTGACTGCCCCCCTGGGCCCCCCACCACCACCCCCTTACCATGCCACTCAGAGCGGCAGGACTGGAAGCCACACCACCTGGACGGAGCCAGCCGTGCTGCCTGCATGGCAGCATAACTGCCGGGGAGGAGGGACAGCAGGGGAGGGGCCGGGGGCTTGCCTCCCCATCCAGGAGCTCAAGGGCAGGGCAGGATGGTCCCGCAGGCTGGATGTGGCCCACAGGCCATAGTTTGCCCTCCTCTGCCTTGGAGAAATCAAGTATACTATATCCACATCGTTGCCTTTATCAACCAAACCTATAATCTTGTCCAAAAAACAAAAACAAAACAAAAAAACCAGGTGTGACAGGGCCTATTTTCCATGAAACCATGTGGACTGGCATTAATTATATTTTTAGCCTCCTTTGCAACCTACCCCCAAGATGTACAGGAAGTCAGACTAGATGATTTAACGGCAATGACACCAGTTAGGGGAAGCTGTGCAGGTCAAACGCACTCCCCGACCCAAGTTTTTAGCACTTGCTCAAAGTTCCATAGGCCGCAGAACCAGGGGGGCCATGGGCCGGCCAGTTTTAAGCAGCAGTCCTGTACTAAGTCAGAACAGCTGCTGCCAGCACAGTCCGGAACTTCACTCCCGCTTCGCGGTCGCAATGCCACTGAAATTTGAACCAGCTGCCGCTCCATAGACACAGAGGGGCACCCAGGCCAAATTTCAGTGAGTGGCATAATGATCTGGTCAGAGGGACGCAACCGCCTTGAATTTGTACCTGCTACCCATCTGTCCAGATGGAGGAGGGGCTGGGCAAATGGTGGTGTGACCTGGCACACGGTGCAAACAGTGTTGCAACCTGGGAGTCTGTTCTTTTATGGCAGAGCGCAGGGGTGTCTGCCGAGAACTCGACTCCTAGTGACACTGGTGTGTGTGTGTGAGAGAGAGGGGAGAATCCGCAGCCAAGCAAGACCTGGAGTCCCTGTGGGAGGAGGTAGGGGGACGAGTGGGGACCAAAACATGGGTTCTGCCAGGAGACCGGAATTCGCTCTTCACCTCCCAAGAAATATCTGTTTAAGGATCCTTTCTGGCCTAAAAATCTATGAATATGAATCTATAAATCTGTAGAAGAAATTTAGGCAGAATCACATAAGTACCTATGTAGAAATATGGCGGAGACAATAGGATCAATATACCTAAACTTGTGAACAGTGCCATGAGATAATTACTGATCATATTTGATACATTTATATTTAAAATTTGTAGTGATCCTATTATAACATTAACAATGCCATGTGACTTAGTTGGATCAATCACACACTATGAAAAATGATAGGTTTCAGTGTAGTAGCCGTGTTAGTCTGTGTCAGCAAAATGAAAATAAGAAAGAAAAACTTGTAGCACCTTAGAGACTAACAAATTTATTTCAGCATGAGCTTTCGTGGGTTAGTACCCACGATGCATCCGATGAAGTGGGTACTAACCCACGAAAGCTCATGCTGAAATAAATTTGTTAGTCTCTAAGGTGCTACAAGTTTTTCTTTCTTATTTTCATTATGAAAAATGAATTGCCAATAGTTAAAGTGAATGGTTCACTGGCAAACCAGAGACTGAAGTTTGGTTACATACATTACTTGGGAAAACTACTTTGGAACAACAATTTTTAGGGTTGGCTCATGAATGATTTACCAAAGGAAGAAATGGTGCCCGTATACTCCACCGATGTGCAATATTACAAAACCTTAACATGGAAAATGAGAAATTTGGCAATGAATATTATTTGCACTGAATAATTTGACTCTGTCTCTATCTTTAAGCAAGTATCAGAGGGGTAGCCGTGTTAGTCTGTATCCACAAAAACAACCAGGAGTTTGGGGGCACCTTAAAGACTAACAGGGCATAAGCTTTCGTGGGTAAAAATCCCACTTCTTCACATCTGAAGAAGTGAGGTTTTTACCCATGAAAGCTTATACCCAAATAAATGTTAGTCTTTAAGGTGCCACCAGACTCCTTGTTACCTTTAAGCAAGGTCATCTCAACCATTTATTTCTCCACAACTACTCTGGGTGCTAGCCAAATTATACTAATTAATAATAAATATTCACCTCTGTAGAGTAGATGATTGAAAGTTTCAAAATGGGATCATGACAAGTAGAGAACAATACACCTCAGGATGAATGTCCAGGTGACTAACCATTGCTAAAATGTGTAAACCTTTTGGATTTTCACGAATAGATTCATAGTAGCCCAAATACTCACGAACAACTACTAATATGATCTCACAAACATTTTACAGAGGTGCCTACTCAATAATTATCCAAGAATCCCACGTTATTACTCCCCCAGCTCCAGGTTTAAGTCCCATCTGAGAGATGGCATCATTAGCAGCACCCTGGACAACTATGCAGGGACATTGGATTAGTATTGATTCAAAGAGAAGAGTGCCACCTACTGAATTGTCACCATCATTTCCTGGAACATCTGGGTTTGCCATCCAGGAACTGGGCAGGCCCAGTGCTGGTTAATTTAGGAGTGTTGACAATGGGGTATAGCTGCAGAATATAGGGGTGAGAATTACGTCTACCCGCTATAGTTTAATATAGGAGGGGGAGGGATAGCTCAGTGGTTTGAGCATTGGCCTGCTAAACCCAGGGTTGTGAGTTCAGTCCTTGAGGGGGCCATTTAGGGATCTGGGGCAAAAATTGGGGATTGGTCCTGCTTTGAGCAGGGGGTTGGACTAGATGACCTCCTAAGGTCCCTTCCAACCCTGATATTCTAGGATATTAGAGAGGCACTCAAGCAGGCAGATAGATGTTGAATATATAGGACTGGACAGATTAAGAATTCCCAGGGTTATGAATATTTCCCTAATAATGCAGCCTGGAGGGTGGCAGGAATCAGCCCCCTTCATCTACTGCTCTACTGATGCAGTGTTGCCATTTTGTACACCTGCTCACACTCCCCACCCCAGAGCTAGGGAGGGGGAGGGAATTGGCAAAATCCTGGTTCCAGATCTCCAAAACACTAGCCAGCACAGCTGAGCTGGCATGATAGCAGAGCAATTTGCTGCTGGTACAGACCAGGAACAAATTAATACAACCCAGAGCAAGGGGGACAGAGAAAGACAATTGCATCTCTAAGGCACAGTGCCTTCTAGGTAGTCTAGGTTCAATCTAGCGAGAATAGGTATTAGAGACATCTCATTTGGCAATAGAATGCCCATTGTCAGGCTAACACAGTCTAGACTGATCAGTGTCTGGATGCAGTACACTCTAAGGTTAACAAATTCTGCATGACCTCAGCTGTCTGTTAACCATAGGCTGGCTATGCATCTCTCGCCAAATTCAGCCCTGGCACATGAAGGTGCAACAGCCATTGAAGTCAGTATCAGCTGCACCAAACTTGAGCCAGGGCTAACCCTGCTCCTGCCCTGGGAATGAGAATGCCATTTGGCCAGCAATGCTGACTGTGATTTGTTCACTAAACTCTGGGGTTGGAGATCTGCAGTGCAGCTTTTTGACCAGCGACTCTCTTGTCTGGGGCCGGGTAGACAAAGCTTCTTTAGCAGCACTCTGGCTTTCAGAACTCAAAGGGTAGTCTGTTCAGTGCCTTGCAGTTGGCTTCCCCATGACCTGAACCCCTGTTTAAACCCAAGTGTATCCCCCCAAGACCTTTGGATAAAGAGGATGCACAGTCAGCGACTTGAGTATTCTGCATTGGCTATCCATGTCTAATACTGCTTTGGAATGTGCCTAGATCTCTCTAAGTTAGTATAACATGCCTCTCTCCTCCTTTCTCACCCCATCTTTCCCCCGTCTCCTCCACACCTGTAATTTTTCTCTTGGACTGCACTGTGGCTTAATGTATATGATCCGCTGCCCTCACCTGGATAGGTTGCAGACCACATGTCTCCGTCCACATAATCCTCTAGTAACTGGCCTATACAGAGGATTAAAGCCTTAACGAGTTGCTGTCATGAAGTTAGGCTCAACATTTCAGTTTTGAAAAAAGACAAAGAGGGTTATTCAAAACCTAACAACAAAAGAGATGTTTTCCTGTAATTTAACCCCCCCCCCCACCCAAAAGGATTTTTGTTTGAGATTTAAAATGTTACTCCCTACAGTGTTTATAGATCAAGCACTACAACACTGTGCTAATAAATGAGCACCAGGAAGTGAAACTGACCGTCTAGCTTCATTGTCCAAGCTGAGAGAAATGCAAAATGTAAATCAAACAGCATCAATGGAAAAAGTATTTGACAGGGAACAGGAGTTTCAGAATGAATCTATCTGAAGAACTTACATGGTCCCCATTACCAAAGTATCTGATGGCCTCACACATTTGTAATGTATTTGTTCTTGCAATACCCCCGAGAGATAGGGAAATGCTGTTATCCCCATTTTTCAGATGGAGAAAATGAGGCACAGAGGATTGGGCCTAAGTGAATTACACAATGCCACATAGGGAGTCTGTGGTAGAGCAAGGAGTTGAACCTATGTTTCCCAAGGTCTAGACTACTGCACTAACCACTGGGCCATCTTTCCTCTCTATGATGCATATACTTGGAATGAAATAAACACCACGTATATTTTAAACTCCAGAAACTTGAAGTAAGAAAGATACATTTTTAACTTTCTTTTTCTTTCGTTTTAAGAAGATCTGCATCTCAGCTGCATTACATAATATTAACACAGCAGAAAACTTTTACTGAGAGACAAGCTAAAAATACAGGGAATTTTTTTTCTGTCAGATCTCGTTCCCAAATTATACTTGCCTTAGATCAAACCCTAGAAAGCTGGCATAGAACAAATTGTCCTATGGAAATTACAAGTTTTCTTCCTGAATGACAGCAGTCCACAAATATGGGCTAATTCCAAAGGAAGACAAGCAAAAATTGGGTCATAACCAGTAACCTGACTTTGATAAGTTTAAATTGCTGTTGAGTTGTGACTCGGTATTTTATAGATCTACCAATATGTCTCCATAATACCATACAAAGAAATAATACCTAAATAGGGTGTGTGACTGTGAGTAAAGTTGGGTGAAATTTTAAAACAGAACTATATTTTGTAAAAAATGCAGATTTGCTGACACAAACATTTCTTGAAGTTGTGTCAGTTTCACCAAATTGTTTTGGTTTAAAAATAAATAAATACATAAGTCTGCGAAATATTTAACCATTTTGTTTTGACATTTTCAAAATGAAATGTTTTGATTTTTCAGTTTGAAATGTATGTTGGGTTTGAAATTTTCCTTTCATTTTATTAAAAATTCTCAAAAATATTTTAATAAAGACAATCAAATAAAGACATTTTGTTGTTGTCAGAACAAAACGTTCTGTTTGTGCCAAAATTAACTTTAAAAAAACAACAACTTTGATTTGCTGAAAAAAAGTCACTTTCTGTTCAACCTGAAATCAGGATTTTTTTTTTTTTTAAAAATTGGAATTGCCAGCAAACTGAAAAATCTGCTATTCAACCAGCTCTACTGGTGACCCCTTCATTGTCTGTCCACTGCACTTTTATATTGAGAGGACTTGTTCCTGTGTGCAGAGACTGCAAGTGGAGCCATTTTGTTCTCCTGGCTGCTGTAGCCTGTAGTGAGGAGACACACACACAGTGCTCTCTCATAAAGATATTATTTTTGTGCTTTTTGGATACTGTTTTTTCTTAAATCAAAGTAAATAATGGAGCCAGAAAGCACAATAATTGTTGGTCTTTGTGGATGAGAAAGAGAGAGAATGAATGTGAATTGGTGTGAATGGCTATAAAATTTGCATTGCCACAGGTTTGAGATGATCACATCACTCCTGAATGACAGAACCAGGGCTGAGTTTATGGAGGTCTCCTCTAACAACTGCCAATAAACTTTTATAGCTCCCTGCAGCTTCATATTTTTTTTCTTGCACTACATATGTTCAGTTTTTGTCCTGAAATTTGTTTTCAGTCCCCATCTGTTATTTCCCATTTGTAGTAATTTAGTTACCATGGAAATGATGACATCATTCATGGGGTGGAGCTTAGTGCAATGTAAAGTCAGTTTCCTATATAGAGTGGTTTGCAAAGTATAAAACTGGTTGGAGGAATGTAGCAGTTTATGTGATAGCTTTTCATGTTCATGTATGTAATAAAATAGTTGTGTGTGCACATATCTGCGAGTCGGGCTGTGTGCATTACATGCATGTTGAATGTATGCATTTGTTACAGATTTGTATGAGTTGCACCCCTGATTTATGGCACAAAGAGTCTTTTCCTTGAATCTGGATTTGTCTGGACAGGTCCTACTGCGAGGAACTTTGGAACCATCTGATTCTCAAATGGGTCAGTGAGGGTGGAGAGCTTGTTCCCAGGAGATGTTAATCTTACAGCATTATTGCTATTAAGAATAATGAGAGGTGTTAATGTTAGGGCAGAGCTGGTCATGTGGCTTTGTCGTCAGGTTACATCTAATGTCACTTTCCCTGTGCTCTGGGTGGTGGCTTTTGCCTTAGAACTATGCCACAGAACAAATTACAGGCAAGTCTCATTTTACGCGGGGGTTCCGTTCCGCAGTTCACGCGTAAAGCGAAAACCGCGTATCGTGAAACACCATTGAGTTGAATGGCGGATGGAATCGCCTGCAGTACCGATGCCGTTTTATAATTGTTTGTTTTTCTTTTTTTTCTGGTTTTGCTGACCGCGCAAAGCTGAATCCGTGCATGTTAAATGTGCCTAAGATGCGACTCGCCTGTACTCACTATCAATGATGGTCCGGAATAACAACAACATAGAAACAAATGTACATGTGCACAACACTTTTCATCCCAACAAACCATACAAATTAGGGCCGTCCTTGCTCACAGTGAGTAGTAACTTAATCCAGGATAACTTTATGGAGCTTTAATGGCAATACTCCTAGAGCAAGCTACTACCCAGGGTTAGCAAATGTGGTGGAAGCTGGCAGTATATAATACATGCTGTATATGTATATAATACAGTATATGCTGTACAGTATATAATACACCACCACTGACATGGAGCCACATCTAGAGGGCTATTGGATTTTGTCAGACACTAGGATAAACCTTATTCTTGCAGCAAATGCCCTGGGATCTTTCAGATGTACATTCAAAGCAGATATGAACTTGGAAGCAAGGTCTTGTATAATAATGAAATCACCCAAATGCTTATATGCCTGAAGACAGTTTGCATATTCAGTGGGTGCCTGCCTGTTAAACAAAGAATGTTGCCACTCCTGAAATTCTTCACCATGTTGTGTTTATTTAATCAGGTGTGTGTGTCTAACTCCTTCGCTGTTGCAGAGCAGTGTATAAGGGCTTGTCTTCACTACCCGCCGGATCAGCAGGTAGCAATCGATCTTTCGGGGATCGATTTTTCGCGTCTCATTTAGACATGATTAATCGATCCCCAAAAGCACTCCCCGTCGGCTCCGGAAATCCACCTCATCGAAAGGTGGAAGCGGAGTCGACGGGGGAGCGGCAGCGATCGACTCACCGCCGTCCTCATGGCCAGGTAAGTCGATTACGATACGCTGACTTCAGCTACGTTATTCACGTAGCTGAAGCTGCGTATCGGACCCCGCCCCCGCCCCCAGTGTAGCCCTGGGCTAAGTCATGAGAATGGGTTTAATGCAGTCTTGTAGCCCTGTCCATGTTGGACCCAGGATAGTAGAGAGACAAGGTGGGGGAGGTAATATCTTGTATTGAACCAACTTCTGTTGGTGAAAGAGGCAAGCGTTTGAGCTACACAGAGCTTTTCTTCAGGCCTGGGAAAAGTCACAGCTAAATACAAAGTGGAACAGATTATTTAGCATAGGTAGTTAGCACATATTCTAAGAGACATGGTGGAGTGCCAAACAGATTCCTGAATACATGATGCCCATTTCCCTCATACTTTGGAATAAGTTATTTCACATCTGTGAGACAGGGCCTGCTTCTATTAATCTGTATTCAGGTTTGATACTGTTACCCATCACTATAATATGGGAGCCTTCCACATAAAATTGATAGCAATAACGAAGTCCCCAATGAACATCATGGAGTCTGGCTCCTCTCCCATTTTGGGATATAAACTGTGCTTGTTTGGGTTTTTAGGTCGGTTGGTTGATTTGTTTGTTTGAGGGAGGTTTTAGTTTCAAAGGGGATGTCAATGTTGTGAGTGTCAGTCTTATGATGGAAAGGCTTTTTCAAAGAGGAAGGGTTTTGCAACATTTCCTAAAGATGGGAAGACTCTGAGTCACCTGGTACCCTCTGGAAGTTCATTTAATATCCCCTGACCTGACCTTCCTTTGTCTCCTCTCATGCACTTTATGAACTGCATTGTCCCAGAGGAGAACCTATCTTCTAGATGTCCTTTATGGTCCCTGATGCCACCAAAGGACATGATGCTGGAATCCGCGTGGCATAACAAGTGGTCAGCTATGACAGTTGTTAATCACTCTTGTCGTCGACCCAACCATCTGCCCACCAGGTTTTGACTTGCCAAGGCACCTGTGGCCATCCCTGAACCGGTTTCAAACAGGAGAGGGTAATTGTGTGGCCAGTCTTTTCAAATGGGGTTTCTCTAACAACCCATGATGTAGGTGCAGTCAACTTCAGATTACGCTGCATATTCTTGACGAGTGCCCGCTGACCTACTTCGATGGCAGACTACTGGCTCTTCCCCTGGCTGCCGACGATGCTATAAAATGGCCGGGCACAATGCGCATATGCTTATGACAGTGGTAAAAAAATAACTGTCTGATATTAAATTGTGTTCTGTGAAGAACGTGTGTGTTTATATAATCACAGACCTCACATTTTCACCATACACACAAAGGGGCAAAATTAAGGTTGCATGGGCATTTCCTGACTTTTATGTGTTTAATTGGATAACCTTGATGTACTCTGACCGTATTGTTGTATGATATATCCATGAATAGGAATTGGCTGGTATATATGTTCTGTGCCTGCCTTCTGCTAGCTAGAATCAGAACTGTTCAACAACACGGCATGGACCTTATTGTAAGAGCTAAAGGAGAATTTGAAGCAGAAGCTGCTAAGTTCTCGCTGGGTAGCATGCGTAGCAGAGCGGCACGTAGGGTAAGGTGGCTATGGATTTGTTACTATGTATCTGTCTGCGAACACATGCACACATGCTGATCCACATCTGTTTAGCTATTGGGCTTAAAGTCACCGGGGAACAACACTGCTGAATCTGTTATGCCCAACAATTTAACGTTGCTAGTTTATCGCTCGATGCATCATACTTAATATGGTCCCCATTACCAGAGTATCTGAGAGCCTCACAATCCTTAATGCATTTATCCTCACAACACTCCTGAGAGGTAGGGATGACAGAGTGTTGGTGTTTTGGACATCTCCGTTCAACGCATTGGTAATGCTATGGGTTCTTTGAGGAGCATGCGAAGTGTTGAGTGTGTATTACATAGCAGAGTATTTTGCGTGGATTGCAGCCTTCAGTAGCCAGCCATCTGTGCAGCGGCATCAGTTCATCCCCTAATGTAGAAGGCAAAGCTGCTACTTGCACTGGCAACACTTACCCCAGGTTCAAGCAGGGTCGAGGCTCCAGCAGGGCACAGAAGGAGCTACATTAGGTGTATACAAAGGCGTGACCTTCACAACCCCTTGGAGAGTCCTTGAATTCTGGACAGCCTTTCCTTTCCGCTGACTGGTTGTTTGCCCCAATGTCTTTCCACCCTTTCCCCTCAAACGCCCACTCTCCTTCAGAGTTCTTCACCCAACCCTTCACCCCCTCTTACGTGTTTCTGAAATCTATATCCCCTCCCATCTTTCACCATCCCTTGCTTCCTATTTCAGTTCTCTTGCTCCTACAACTCATTCCTGCTTTCCTCCTCACATTACCCTAGCTGCTGTAACGTATTAAAACCACACAAAACACACTTCCAACTAGTGTGATATTTGCCCACTGGCACCCTAACTCCTGCTCTCGTCTGAGGTAACCCGCTTCCCATGCCTATCACTTGCTTCATATTTAGTAGAGCTGGTTGAAAAATGGATTTTCTGCTCCGTTGCAAAATCAGACCTTTCAAAACATGTTTTCATTCCAAATCAGAATAAAAGGACAAAATTGCTCGCCGAATAGAAACTCTGAAATAGGTTGATTTGGAAAATATCAAACATTGAGTTTTGATACTGTTGAAACATTATGATGTAAAATAGTAAATGTAATATATATATATGTAATATTAAAATTCATATTATAAAATAAAAGTCAAAATGAAATTAATCAAAGTGATAAAATGGAAACACTTATTCTTCCTTATTGAACCAATTTGTTTGACATTTTACTGGTGAACCTTTTCTCAGAATTGACACGGTCCCACAAAACATTTCAATTTTGCTGAAGCTGCATTTTCTGACAGAAAACTTTACCACCCATTTTTTTTTGACTCGGTCTAACATGTAGATTGGAAGCACTTTAGGACAGGGACTGTCTCTTCTTGTTTGTGGGTACAGCATCCAGGACAATGGGGCCCCGATCCTGAAGGGAACCATCAAGGCACTGCTGTAATACAAATAATAAATACACGCATAAGGGAATGGATGGTATTGCCATTTCAGGAGGGCCATGCAACTTCATCTGCCCATTTAAGGCCAGAATTTCAAGAGCACTCAGGCTCATTTTTAAGTAACAAAGTGTGGGGCTTGATTATCAAAACAGCTCAGAATGTTGCGTGCAAAACACCTTTAAACATTTGGCCATTTGCATCACAGTTAGAGCTGCTGGGTGAGGAGAACTTAATGGGAGCTGAACTCCTTTGAAAATCTAGCTCCAAATGTGCATGCTGAGCTCTTTTGAAAATTCTGTCATTAAAGGCCCAGGCATCACTATTTTATTAGCATTATTATTTGCATTTCCATTGTGTCTGCAGGTCTCAACCAGCATTGTGGCTCCACTGTGCTTGGTGCTGTACAAACACATAGTGAGAGAGAATTCCAGCAACGAAGAGTTTGCAATCTGAATGCACAAGACAGGCAAAGAATAGGAAAAGGGAAGCAGTTTCCAAGTGGGGGACTGAGGCACAGAGAAATGAAGTGACTGCCACAAGGGCACATAGGAAGTCTGTGGCAGAGCTACGAATTGAACTCAGAACCATAGCCATAATCCTAGACCATCCTTCCTCTCACCTTTGTGCGACATCATGCCCCCTGATGGTACTGCCAGCACCAAGAACTCAAATGTCAGAGCAGACAAACCCACATCAACCTATCGGATTTATTCCCAGCTACTTGCAAAATCCATTCCCCATGGACATTCCCCCATGCCATGCACTGTTCCCTCTAAGCTGTGCGCGTGTGCGCGCGCACACAGATCCTAAACCCTGTTCACACGGTGAAACACCGCACACACAAAAAATGAGCCAGGCCAAAATATCATTTACAGGGGAGTTTTGACATTGTTCACCCGCCATCTATCAACACAGCCAGATTCCACCAGCTGGCAAGGGGAGGGAAAGGAGGGCAATGAATCATACCCCTCCGGGCCAGCATTCTGAATATGGAACATTGATCACATGTGGGACGGGTCGGGACCCACACATCTCCTTGTATAAGCATTTTACTCACTTGGGCGCATTTGCCTCATGGCACACAAATTTGAATTCTGCTTCAAAAATTTGCACAGAAGAAATTTTTTGCGCACACGGCCTGCCAAAAATTAGAGGGAACATTGATGCCATATATATACATTATGGCACTGTTGCTTGTAGGCAGAGAAGAGCACGCATATAAAAAACTACCCTGACAGTAACTGGCCCAGGATGCCCTCTTTAATCGTGTTCAGGCTCATACAACATCATCACCTCTGTCAGTGTTCAAATCTCTTCTGACTTTTCTCCATGCCCTTCCCCGTCCTTTCCCTCCCCTCCTCCCAGCCAAATCTGTGACCTTGGGTGACCCAGCTCACTTTACACCTTGGCCCAATGACAAGCAGAGGAGTGGAGGGTGGAATATGATAACCTTCTACATGGATATCACAAGTGAAAACAGGGAGGGTGGACCAAGAGGGGAAAGCACCTGGGGAAATGAGATGGAACAGTGCAAAGGAAAGTTTAGACTGACTATCAAGATAGAATTACTCACAGGGCATTCTCTTAGACAGCAAGATGCATTAGGTCTCAATTACTGACAATGCAAGTGATTGAACTATACAGTTACTGACAGCAATACAGCTACTGGACTGTCAAATCGTCTCCCAAAGAAAGTGGTGGAAGTCTGATCCCAGGAGACATTTAAAACCGAACAGGACAAATCACTTTGAAACATACTATCGGGGCTAATCCTGTGCAGGCAGTTGGGGGATACACAAGATGGGTAACTTCCAAGTTGGCATTGCACCGGACTGTTATATGCAATAAGCCCTACATTGTTGCAAGATCCTGGGCAAAATCTTCAAAAGCGCCTAATTGACTTAGCGGCTGTCATCTTCCTGTACCTGGTACGGACTAGCTACAGAACTTGCTTACACACACCACGTGTTCATCATAAGATCCTTTAAAGCTTTTCCAGATATACCTGAAGTTCATTCAACTAAAGTATTTTACACACAGTACTACCTAGTTGCTCAATAATTAGATTAGCATCCTGTTACAGCTCCTCATTTAAGTTCTACATTCCTTCATTCCATCTACAATATTTACACTATCACACTGTCTTTGAGTTTCACTACATATCAGTCTGTTAAGTGTCTCTGAACCGTACTGTTTTTCACAACCTGAATGCCTAACAAATTGGTCATTTGGCTGTCCAGTAGTTGCAACAACTGGCTGTGGTCAGTCGTCTTCTTATTCTGCATCTGCCATCTGTAGAGTTTGCTCTGTTGATTGTTCTTTCTGAGGAACAAACTGTAGATGTCAACAGTTGCTGTTTCAGTCTGCACTTTTGGTCTCGATCACACATGATCTGGGCGCTGAATTATTTTGCTTTATGACAACTGGAGTTGTGGATCCTTTTTCTCCATCCAATTTGACAGGAACATGGTCACCAGGTTCTAGATGTGGCAGTTCTCTGAGGGTATGTCTACTCTAGCTGCTGGATTGGCGAGCAGTGATCGATCCAGCGGGGGTCGATTTATCGCATCTAGTCTAGACGCGATAAATGGACCCCCCGAGTGATCTCCCATTAACTCCTGTACTCCACCGCCACGAGAGGCACAGGCGGAGTCGACGAGGGAGCGACAGCAGTCAACTTACCACAGTGAAGACACCACGGTAAGTGGATCTAAGTACGTCGACTTCAGCTACGTTATTTACATAGCTGAAGTTGCGTAACTTAGATCGATAGTCCCGCCCCCACAGTGTAGACCAGGCCTGCCATCTGTTGTAAAAGAGTTCATAATCTCTTTTAGCCTTTTTATCTGATTTGGCTACTCTCTTCGTGTCTGTTGACTTTGGAGACAGACGCTTTTCCAAAGTTGGAACAGTGCTTCTGAGTTATTGTCCCATCAGGAGTTTTGCTGACTATATGCAGTGGCCACTATTGGTGTTGATCTGTAACTCTGAAGAGCAAGGAATGGATCATCCTGCTGTAGGATTTACTTGGCTTCTGTATAGCTCTATCAGCCTCTCCATTGGCTTGTGAGTAATGTGGGCTGCTATTAATATGATCAAAATCATATTTTGCTCAGAATGCCTTAAATCACGGTGCAGTGAATTGTGATCCGTTGTCCATCATTAGTCGATCTGGAATACCAAAGCAAGTAAACGTGCATTTCAGTTTCTTTGATAACACTGTGACATGTTTTGTTTTTTCAAGTACGTTACTAGTATATACCTGGAAAAATAATCCACAACGACCAGGTAATATGTCCTCTGAATTCACATAAATCTGCAGCTGGCCTTTTCCAAGGTCTGTCTGGTAAAGATGTTCTGATTAAAGGTTCTTTGTGTTGTGTTGGTCTGTTCATTCTGCAATGTTCACATGCAGATACTTTATTCTTTATGTCTTTGCTGATGCTCGGCCACCACATTGACTGGTTGGTCCATTCATGGCATTTAGTTAATTCCTGAAGTCCTTCATGGAAGAAGTTTAGGATTTCTCCTCTCATTTTGTTTGAAATTATAATGCAATTGCCTTTAATCATGAGTCCATCTGACTCATTGTTCATGCACCACAAAGTAGTGTCTTGCAACTTCCTTAGTGTCCGTTAGATACTTTGGCCAGCCATCCCCAATATAATTTAGAATGTCCTGAAGTTGTGTGTCTGTTGAGAATGTCTTTTGTAGCTGGAGTAATCTTTTTCCTGACACTGGTCTGTATGTATTCACAGCATCTATGTATGCCTTTATGTCATCTTTGGGCTCATGGGTAATTGAGTGCAATGCTACGCTCCATGACAGAGTATCTACTACTACCAGATTTTTCCCAGGATCATATTTAGCAATTGGGTTAAATCACATTAACCTTAACAATAAATGTTGGCATCATAGCGATGCCGGATCCAGGTCTTTTCCATTGATGAAGGTTATAAGCGGTTTATGGTCTGTTATCAGTGTAAACAAATCCAGTCCACACAGATATCTGTAAAAGGTCTCACATGCTCATACACTTGCCAGACACCCCTTTTAAGTGTATGCAGAGCTGTGTTGTTGCAACACTACAACACCTAGGCCATAGCTGCTTGTATCCACACTGACCATTGTGGGTTTGCTCACAGCATGGTACTTGAGAATTGGAGCTGTTGAAATTATTTCTTTACTTTTTTGAAGGCAATGTCTTACTTTTTTGAAGGCAATGTCTTAAGTTGGCCCCCATAGCCAAGATGTGTTGGACATTAATAGCTCATTCAGTAGTTTTGTCACTATAGAAAGATCCTGTAGGTATTGACCAAGTTACCATCCTCAGCATACGTCCAGCTCTGGTACATTAGTTGGTGCATTCAATTCTTGAATAGCTTTTATTTTCTCGGGGTTAGGACTAATGCTAATATTTATTTATTGTCTGTCCCAAAAACTCAATTTGCAGTAGGTGGAAAATACATTTTTACTCGTTTAGCTTCAGTCCAGACTGACTGATTAGGCTTAGAACTTCACTGGGAGTTTTGTTGCGTTCTTCCATTTAAGATCCATATATCAGAATACCATGACAACTACAATTCCAGTTGTGTTCATTAATAATTCTGCAGTCTTTCTTTGGAAAATTTACGATGCTCTGGTAATCACAAAAGTTAATCTTGTAAGCAAAATCTCCCAAAGGATGTGATAAAAATCCTCAGGTTAGCACTTTCTTTGGCTAAAGGAAAGTGACAGAATCCTCTAGAGGCATCCAGCTTGTACAATATTGTAGCTCCTTTCACTTTGGGAAGGAAGTCACATAGTTTTGGGAGGATATATTTGTCTCTCACAACTGCTTCATTAAGTCTTTTAAGATCTACACAGATTCACATTATTACATTTTTCTTTATAACCGGTATCACCGGGGCACACCATGCTGTTGGCTCAGAGATTTTTTTGATTATGCCAATCTGTTCCGTTCTCTCTAATTCAGTTTCCACTTTATGAAGTAATGGGATATGAGTCCTGTGAGGTGTATGTATGCCATATGGTTCATCATTGTCTCTTAAGGTTATTTGTACTAGATCTCCTTTCAAAAGTCCAATATCACCAAATAGTCCATCAAGTTTTTCCACCTTTCTCATTAGGCTCATCATGTTGTGGCTTAGGAGGCTGTTGGTCTGTGGTCCTTTGATCACATACACTCTGAATGCATAATTTTTTGTCTTTGCAAGTTGTTTCTGTGGCCCATGCAGCTAAGAATACCTCCAGGACTAATCAAAGCTGTGTCAAGTGACTTCAGCTCTGGAGAGGTTGAAGGTGATTGTAAATCCCTTATGAGATGAATATGGCATCAGCTCTTGAGTCATTTTTAAAGTCCACAGTCTTGCTATGAATATTCAGTTTCACTCTCCAGGCAGACTCTATCATCACAAGTGATAGATCCCAGACATAATGACTCTTGATTGTTGGTAATATGAGTCAACTCCATGACTACTTTGGTGCGACAAACAGCTGCAAAATGTCCATATTTCATACATTTGTTACACTGTGTGCCTCTGGCAGGACATGTGTCATCTCTTGGGATAAGACTTTTTCCACACCTTGTGCATGTAGGCTGGAATTGTCCCTCTTAGCCTGGGAATTTTCTCTCCTTGTCTCTGGAGTTTTATGATAATGACTTAACACTCAAGTGTCTATTTACAGTTTCTAAGATAGTTTTAGGTTTTTCAAGTTTGTCAAGTTGTTCTAGGTTTTGCTGTCTCACCAGCTCAGACTGCTTTGCTCTCTGTAGAGCTGTGGCTAATGTTAAATCTCTCTTCAGTTGTAGCAGCTGTGAAAGGCTTTGTCTGATAACCACTAACGAGCCTGTCTCTGATATTTTCATATTTTGCATTCTCAAAACCAGCCAAAGTATGCAGAGTGCTTATAAAACATTCAACATTTTCCCCTGGTTCTTGAATTCTCTGGTGGAACCATCCTCTTTCATAAACCACATTTCTCTGAGGTATGAAGTAGGCATCAGTCATAGCCAGAACCCTTTCATTGTCGTCTTTGTGACTATCTTCAGTAAAGTCAAAGAATGAAAACATATGTTCTGCTTCCTTCCCCATAGCCTAATAATATATGGAGATGTGCCTATCTCATAGAACTGGAAGGATCCTGCCTTCACTAGCAGGACCAACTACTGTCCCCTGACAGATTTTTGCCCCAGATCCCTAAATGGCCCCCTCAAGGATTGAACTCACTTTAGCAGGCCAATGCTCAAACCACTGAGCTATCCCTCCCCCCATAAAGGTACTTGATTATGATCAGTTTCCTTATGGAGCTTGGTAGTAATGCAAAATCTTGATTCCATCTGTTGATTCTGAAGGTTTGTCAAAGCTGAAGTTCTCTGGGGTAGTGGTTCTCAACCTTTCCAGAGTACAGTACCCACTGCAGTAGTCTGACTTGTCTTGCATACTCCCAAGTTTCACCTCACTTAAAAACTACTTGCTTACAAAATCAGACATAAAAATACAAAGGTGTCACGGGCACACTATTCCTGAAAAATTGCTTCTTTTATCATTTTTACATATAATAAAATAAATCAATTGGAATATAAATATTGTACTTACATTTCAGTGTATGGTATATAGAGCAGTATATTGTCAGTATGAAATTTTAGTTTGTACTGACTTTGCTAGAGCTTTTTATGTGGTAAAACTAGGCAAATATCTAGATGAGTTGATGTACGCCCCGGAAGACCTCTAAATACCCAGAGGGGTACGTGTACCCCTGGTTGAGAACCACTGCTCTGGGCATTACAGAGTGGCATGTTAATGAGATCCTGCAACCTTTGTTGCAGTTTTCTTTCTGTTTCTGTTGTTAGTTTACTCCTGACACCGGGTCATGTTCCTGTACCAGATATGGACTGGCTACAGAGATTGCTTATACACACCAGATGTGCTCACCATAAATTCCTTTAGCACTCTGCCCAGCCACAGCTGAGGTTCATTTAAATAAGGTATTTTACACACAGGGCCACATAGTGGCTGAGGAATATAATACAGATTAGCATTCCATTACAGGCGCCTAAATCACATTTTCAAAAGTAACTTAGGGGCCTAAATCACATTGATTTCCACAGGACTACATTAATGCAAACTAGGAACCTTTTAGTTTGCACTGCGGTGCCCACATGGGGGAGTTACAACATAGTGCTTTGGTGTTCACTACTATTCACACCCCAGTAGCCTGAACTGCGGGGCTATGTAGACATGCCCTTAAGCTCCTAAGTAACTTTTGAATATAGGCCCTAGGCTTCTAAGTCATGTAGGTACTTTTTAAGAGTGTACTCCCTGACCACGCATCTGAGTTAACATATGTTGTCACCAAATACAATATATCGTCAATGCACAAAGAAGTTAGCGGGAAACAAGCATTCTGCTCTGGATCGCCATGTAACTGCCACTAGCCTGAATACTATAGAAATCCAGCGCATCAAGGGTATTATTGAAATTTGCATAAGAAGAAAACACAGTGATTAAAAGATATGCAAGGGAAAGCTATCGTTCAGTTGTCAGCTCTGCAAGCATATTCCAGTGATGTCTTTCCAACTACTTCATAATAATCTCTAAGTTCTTGCTAAGGGCTCCATTGAAGTAACCTGTCATTTATAATGTTTCAGCAATTCAACTCAAAGAGCTGCACCAGCTGTGATCACTTGGAGTTGGAGCCGCTGTGTTCCAAGGCAGTGCTACAGATGCAGAAATAATATACAATTCAGAGAGCGTTGGAGTCTGGAGAGAGAGAGAGAGAGAGGTTGGATTTGTACTGCCCGTGCTGTCCTGCCATCACTTCAGGGAAAAAATGGCACCCCCAATATAAAACAGGAGCTCATTCATTCTCCAGTCGACTTTTCACATACACAACAGAGACATGGAGCATATAACTGCTAGCAATGACTCAATATTCCATAAGAAGATGCTCTACAGTCGTGCTCTCTGTCCAAACAGCAGCTGTCTATATTGCCTTACTTGTCCACCCGCAATGATGATAATGGTGAATACTGACCTGGAAGTGGAACCAGGAATAAGCCAAGGGAAAAAGCAGGGATTCAGAACTCTTGGTTGATATTGGCAGCTCTGCTACTTTGTTGTCTGTATGAACAAATCACTCAAACGCCCGGTGCCTCAGTTTCCCGATCTGTAAAATGGTGATAATACCGACCTCAAAAAGATGTTGTGAGATTCAGTTCATCAGTATATGGGAAGTCCCCCGAGACATGGCTGGAAGTAGCCTTCAACAAAGGATATGGCCTGACAATGGGGTGAGAGAACCTCCGAACATCTGCTAACCCAAAGGTCTGCAGGTGACAATACAATTCCCTGGCTCATGGAGGTTGTGGCTTCTCGAGGTTCTTGTCTAAAATGTAATCTACAGTGCAATTGAAATTCTCTCCCAGAACAATAATAGTATTGGGGTCGCAGCCAAGCATAGCATGGGCAAAAGTCTGCCAAAAGAAGACACACTCTTACCCCAGCGCGGAGGCATATGCAGTAAAAAGATTAAAAACAACAGCGCCAGTATGTATGTCCAGGCCCTGCACAATCTCCTTCACAGAGCATGCAGGAGCATGCAGAATTTCTCATGACTGGCAGCCCCCTTTGTTCTGTTCCACCATAGGTGCCGACTCCGTGGGTGCTCCGGTGCTGGAGCACTCAGGGAGAAAAATTGGGCACCCACTGGCAACTCCCCACCCGCCCCGGACCTGCAGCAAACTTACCGGAGCACCGGGAGATGTTGCGCGGCCCCGCCCCCGACGCTGGGCAACGTTGTGTCGGCATCAGGGGCGGGGCCCCACAACGTAACTCGGCGTTGGGGGCGGGGCCCCGTAACGTCACCCGGCGTCGGGGGCGGGGCCCGGCGTCGGGCGGGGCCCCGCCCCCGACGCCGGATGACGGCACCCATGGGCGTCGCAGGAAGTCGCCCCCTGTGTGTTCCACCCACCTTTATAGCTTTGGTACAAGACAGGAATCCTTTGTCTCTCTGGGTTCCCACCCCTCCTTCTAAATGGAAAAGCATCAGGTTTAAGATGGATTCCAGTATTAGGTGACATGGTCACATGTCACTGTAAGACCTCATTCTTCATTACCCACAGGCTGGGCCCCAAGTCCACAAGAAGGCTTGCAGGTAAATACACCATCTACAACCAATTGTCCTCGTCAATGGGAGCCATCAAGATTCTAAACCACCATTAATGGCCCACACTTTGCATAATTAAAATAGGACCTCAGAGTTAATTTCATATTTCTGGTTTTAGATGCAAGAATGATACATTCACACAAATAGGATGAACACACTCAGTAGATTATAAGCTTTGTAATGATACCTTACAAGAGATCTTTTGCATAAAGCACATTCCAGTTACATTATATTTGCACTCCTAAGCATATTTCCCTAAACATATGGAGTGCAACGTCACACCTTTCCTAGAAAAATTTTGTCCAAACCAATCTGTTTCCACAGAACATTTCAGTTTTGACCAAAAAACAAACAAGAAGGTTTGTTGAAATTTTTGCCAGGGCGGTAACAAGGGCGAGGCGAGTGAGGCACTCGCCTCGGGGCACACTGCTGGCAGGGGCGTAAAAGCCTGCTGCCAGGGGCGCGCCCGTCCTCCCCCGCCGCCGAAGCTGCCCCCGCTTACCTGCAGGAGGTCCACCGGTGTGTGTGGAGAAGGCCCCCTCTGCCGAATTGCCACCGAAGCCGCGGCACCGGCGGACCTCCCACAGGTAAGCGGAAGCGGCTTCAGCGGCAGGGCGGAAATGCTGCTAAAAATACCCTCCGCCGAACTGCCGCCGAAGCCACTTCCGCTTGCCTGCGGGATGTCCGCCGGTGCTGCGGCTTCGGCGGCAATTCGGCGGAGGGTAAGCCCCTAGGAATTTCTGCGCCCCTGCCTCGGGCGCAGAAATTCCTAGTTACGGGTCTGATTTTTGCCACCAGCACTGCTGTGAACACAGCCACACAGGGACTCCTTTGTGCTTCTAGTGCAAAAGGACCATAAACCGAGTGGATCAGGACGGCAGTGGGCAACTCCTGTGGTGGCATACAGCACTCGGGGGAGGGAGCATGATAAAGGAAAAGGGTGGTGGTGGCTGCTAGGAGCCAGTGTCAAATAGAGCAATGGAGTTTATGCCGGGCTCAGCATGGTGGCCCTGTGACAGGGTGAGCACAAAGGTAGCTTAAAGCCACCTTTATCATTCTGCCTAAGTCCTATACCAAACTCAACTCACAGGACAGCTCAGAGCTTGGAGAGACCAGAGAATCTGGCTCAGTATAGCGAAACTAATGAAATATACTTAATTTATTACATTGCTAGCAACATCGAACTCTCTGAAACCTGGAAGCCATTTTTTTGGAAATCTTAATTAACGGAGGTAAATGCAAAAAGCCAACAAATAGCAGAGAAAGTGAAGGAAAAGCCTGTGTTTGTGCACTAGCTAGGATAATGGCGATCAGCTGCCTTCTACATAGGTTTCATCACTGAGCCGGCCTCTTGGTGCGACTGTAATAACTGAGTCCGCATACACTGGCACTCAGGTACTTATCTGGCCTGATTATGGTAGTATCCGAGCCCTTCACAGTGTGGAATGCATTTCTTCTCATTACACCCCCTGTGACACAGGAAAGCGCTGTTCTCTCTGTTTTATGGGCAGGAAATTGAGGCACAAAGTCACACAAGAAGTCTGTGGCACAGCCGGGAATTGAGCCCAGGTCTCCCCAAGCAGTGGCGTAGCCAGGTTTAGAGCACAGGGGGAGCGGTGACGCTATAAAAAGGCGCCTCCCCGCTCCCCCTGTACTCACCCGGCGGCGCTTTAAAGGGCCCAGGGCTCCAGCTGCTGCGGAGCCCCCGGGCCTTTTAAATCCCCGCCCGGCTCCGGCAGCGGGGGGAGAGGGGGCGCTTTAAAGGGCCGTGGCTCCCCGCAGCATCAGGAGCTGCCAGCCTTTTAAAGCGCCCCCCCGCAGCCCCGCTGCCGGAGCTGGGCTGGGGGGAGCGCTTTAAAAGGCGGCGGCTCCTGCCACTGCAGGGAGCTGCTGGCCCTTTAAAGCGCCCCCCCGAGCCCGGCTCCCACAGCCGGGCTCGGGGGCGCCTTAGCGCCGCTTCTCCTCACAGGGGGAGCGGCTGCTCCCCCTGCTCCCCCCTGGCTACGCTACTGTCCCCAAGGGCCGAGGCTCGCTCCTTAGCTACCGGACAGTCCTTCTCCAAACGCTGCAACTCAGCTCATCTCTAGTGGAGTCCATGAAGATTCACGTAAAACATAAAAAAGAACTGTCTTTTTCTCCTGGAAAGAAATTTATTAGTCCACAGTTTTTACTACGGCTGAGCAAAAACTCTGGAGGTTCATTTGTAGGGGAATTACTCACGCAATCCTATTTTCAAAGTTTGGTTTGTGCCGTAGGCTTTGCTTTCAGTTTTAGGTTAACCCCCTCTCCCCTCCCCAACCTGACACACAAATCTCAAACCAAAACTCAGCCATAGTGGCGGAGTCCCAGTTGCCTGCGTGGTGACTCATGCAGAACTGCCCCATTGGCCCAGTTTTAGGTCATGACAACCACCTTGGTGGAGTTGGCCTACAGGGTTGGATTTGCAGGAAAATCCCAAATCGTCTGGTTTCTGTTGTCAGTCTGAAAGCGTCACATGGCTCTAATATGACCTGTGGTTGCAGGTTCATGCAGCCCCCAAGCCACACGGTTTGGCTTCTGATCAAAACCCCAACTTCCCTGGAATGTTTGGATCCATGGTTTCCGTTTGGCCTCTTGTGTAGATGAAGTCCCCCACGAAGTGTGGATCTGGGTACAAGACAAGGCTTCCCATCATTCAAGAGTGGTTTCAGATCCAAGGTTTTCTCCATGCCCATCTCTAACAGAAACATTATCCTTAGCATTGCAGCAGGGCCTGGAAGCCCCCATTGCGCTGTGAGTTAATAGAAAACCTCTGCGCCAAAGCGCCTTCGAGTCTATGTAGACAAGACATAAAAAAGAGGTATTCCGCCACTCCATTTTACCGATAGATTAAATGACTATCTCAAGGTCACACAGGCACTCTGTTGCAGAGATGAGAATTGAATCTCCTGAGCCCCAGTCTGGTGCCTTAACTCCCAGGCCATCTCCCTTCTCTGTGAAACATCACACACTCTGTTTCGGTCACATCTGTGCCATGTGCTTTGCCACAGCCAATGTACAGAGACCCAAAATCCTCCCCCATTTGAAGAGTAAATGCTCACAGGAATTCTAGGCTGTGACCCCTGTTTCACCTGCAGTGATACACTCAGCCACTCGTTTTGACTTGGGTTGAGAGCACTATGTATATACTAAGCACACTGATTAGCTGTTTCCATTGAAAATCTCCTTAAAGTGGCCCTTACTTGATTTGACCTTGTCTCAGGTATAGAAAGGGAGCAAAGTGGAGATGGCCCTTGACACACTAATTAATCACTTGCTCCTCTTAACGGTTCCTCTGTCAATGTTATTAAGTGACAGCATCCAAGGGTAAATAGGGGACAGTGTAAAGAAGCTTACAATGCCATCTGTCCTACCTTACTAAGGTGCTTTTGCCCTTTGCAGATGATCCCTTGGTCTTATTGTTTTTTTCCAGAAAGAGATTTGCATTAAATATCACAACACTACGCAGCTGAGTAATTGTGCCTTAGCCAGGAGAATGTCTGAGGGCTTTCCGAGAGCTCACAATCAAGTGCTTCATTATAGTGGCGGAGTTTATCTCACAGTGATCTGTTGAGGGTAACCAGGGCAGACATGGCCGTCAAATACACAGCAATTAGTGAATGGCTGTTTGAATATCAGAAGGAGCAGTTTCCTTGTACATGCCCCTAATAATACTTCAGGTGTTACAGTGGATGAAAAAAAAAAATCCATACAAGAACAAAATGCTAGGAATAACCACCAACTACATTTTCCCACCTGGTACTGCTACTATTGTACAGACTAGTTAAGAGTGAATCTCTAAATCCCAGTCTCCTGGCGCTGTGTTTTTCCCATATGCAAAGAGACAACACATACTTTCAATCTTAGGTAAAGGACAACAACAGAGAGAGAAAAACTGAAAGACTTTAGCCTACTCCAGATTATTGGGTGGGGTTTAGTGGCCTGCGATGTCCAGGAGGTCAAAGTAGGTTATCTGGGGTGGCCTTTTGGCCTTAAACTCTATAACTCTAAGAAATGTCCGGGAGAGTGCCAGGGCCGCGCGGAGTAAACTGCTACTCAAGGTGAGTAAGAGTGGGAGAATCTAGGGCCCAATGGTTATTTGAAGCTTCTCTAAATTTAGACAAAGTTTAGGGCTGGTGTGACAGACATCCCAACTCTTCCTCAGTGTGCAGGAGGCGCTGGGGAGGAGGGGGAGGAGCAGGGGCAGGAAAAGGTAGGGGTGGGGGCAGAAAGAAGTGGGGGCAAGGCAGAGGTGGGGCTTTGAGGGAAGAGGTAGAGTGGGGGTGGGGCCTGGGGCTGAGCCTGGGTCAAGCACCCCCTCCCCGGCAATTCGGTAAGTCAGCGCCTATGATTCAGTGGGAGTTAAGGAGATTAGAAACTTGCCCTTTCTTAGCACCTCCTCCTTCTCACTTTCATCTCACTTTCATCTCCTTCATGCCCAATTCTTCTTTCCTCCTTCTTCCAACCCACACAAAGCCTTCTCTTCCCACAACTTCCCTGAGCCTCCTGCTGCTTCCCTTCCTGCATGATCACTTCTCCTCAGGATCCCCTGACAATGATGAGGCCGTGTCCTTATCCTATTGTAACAAGAGGAAGATGACAGCAGGTCATACTTCAGGACTTCTCAAGATGATCATTGGGTAAAGGACTGCTGGTTGTTGCAGACACTCTCTATGAAAACAGATGCCTGTATATTCATAGATAGTTAATAGAAAAGGTGCCCAGAGATGGCACTCAAGTATATGCAGTATAGTTTCCATGTTTTGAAGAACCAATCAAACTTCTTGTTGTGCACTCCAAATGGCTTCTTATGTGCAGCTCTCCACACTGATGATGTGTATGGCATTCAAACACTCATGCTTTATTGCTGCATTTAACCAATAGATGCATTTGTAGAGCAGCACTGGTATCAATTATTGATAACTATAGTGCACTCGCAAAGATGCATCGACACAATATAGAATCATAGGACTGGAAGGGACCTCGAGAGGTCATTAGTACAGTCTCCTGCACTCATGGCAGGACTAAGTATTATCTAGACCATTCCTGACAGGTGTTCGTCCAACCTGCTCTTAAAAATCTCCAATTATGGAAATTCCACAACCTCCCTAGGCAATTTATTCCAGTGCTTAACCACCCTGACAGTTAGGAAGTTTTTCCTAATGTCCAACCTAAACTGCCCTTGCTGCAATTTAAGCCCATTGCTTCTTGTCCTATCCTCAGAGATTAAGAAGAACAATTCTTCTCCCTCCTCCTTGTAACAACCTTTTATGTACATGAAGACTGTTATGTCCCCTCTCTGTCTTCTCTTTTCCAGACTAAACAAACCCAATTTTTTCAATCTTCCCTCATCGGTCATGTTTTCTAGACCTTTAATATTTTTTGTTACTCTTCTCTGGACTTTCTCCAATTTGTCCACATCTTTCCTGAAATGTGGTGCCCAGAACTGGACATAATACTCCAGTTGAGGCCTAATCAGCGCAGAGTAGAACGGAAGACTTACTTCTCGTTTCTTGCTTAAAGTACTCCTGCTAATACATCCCAGAATGATGTTCGCTTTTTTTTGCAACAGTGTTACACTGTTGATTCATATTTAGCTTGTTACCATGTCAAAGAAAGCTATCAAGTTGGTTTGACACGATTTGTTCTTGACAAATCCATGCTGACTGCTACTAATCACCTTATTATCTTCTAGATATTTGCAAATTGATTGTTTAATTATTTGCTCCATTATCTTTCTGGGTATAGAAGTTAAGCTGACTGGTGTGTAATTCTTACGGTGTCCTTATTTCCCTTTTAATAGATTTGCCTCATTGCCAGGGCAGTATATCGTTTTTCCATCACCGTAGTGGGTGGGTGCAGAGTAGTAACCAGCAGCCAGTGTGGAGGAGACAGGAGTAGTGTTGGCACTGGTTATGTAGCCCTTCCTAACCATAGAAACCATATTATGTCTCCCTCCCACAAACTCCCTCTCAAACTCTCCTGTTCACTAGCTCCCCTTGGTCGCTCAGCCGCTGGCTTTTAAGGCCTTCTCTCCTGGGTCAGTCCTACCCCCTTGTTAATCACACAGGGGAGCGGGTGATCACAAGGGTGATTGAGGCTGATCAAAGATGATCAAGGATGCTCCAGGAAACAAAGTCTCAAACAGTCCCCAGACACACAATCCCAACTGACCCAGTAACTGAAATAACTGAAATAACCTGAAAGAGAAAGAAAAACACAAACATCCAAGCAAACTCACTCACCCCAAGGTTAGTACTCGCACCTTGTTCGTTCAACAGGGGGATCTCCTTCTCCCCATCTCAAACTCCCCTGTTTGTGGTCCCCTGTTCACTGTGATGCTACGTACCTTACAAACACTTTGGGACATATCACTGAGGACTCAATTCTGGCTCTATTCAGAACACAGTGAAAAAACATATAATTTGCCACATGCACAAGGGTAAAAATTTTACTTAAAAGGTGCACGATGCCTAGTGCAGATGGTTCTTTATATATGACTGTGACTAGTAAGTGCTATTGCTATATAAATGTAATGCCAACCCCTTGGCTGGGTTATCAGAAGTGGGGATTGAACCTGTCACCTCTGGATCTTAATATGTGAGCATCTACTGCCTGAGCTAAAAGAACCCCCACCCCCTCTTTAAGCAAGGCTATAGTAGGCTCAACAACTGCTATTTGGCCTAACCAGCACTAGAGGGGGACACTGTGCCACACTGAGTAGGCATAGCTTATAGGTGTAATTTACACAAATAGTAAGGGTTTAATCCTGTGAGGTGCTGAACACCCTCTACCCCTACTGACTTTGATGGGATTTGGGGTGCTCAGCCACTTTCAGGATTAGGGCTCTACCTCTTTTAAGATCCTATCATAATGGAAGGTAAGAAACTTCACAGCCTCAAACCGTTAATTTGCCAGGATGGTTTTCATGCATATTAGGCCCAAAGTCCGGGTTAAGTGACTATGGGCAATTATGTTCTGCCTACCAAAAAAAAGCCCCACACTGCATAAATTATTTCTTGCTATCTTGTCCCCAACTCCCTGCCAACGTTGCTGTGCTGTTTAAACGCTGCCACCCAGGGCCGGCGCTTTCACTAGGTGACCCTAGGTGGTCGCCTAGGGCGCCAGGATTTGGGGGGCGGCATTTCACTGCCCTTGGTGGTAGGCGGCTGCCTCCTGGCTCCATGCTCGGCTCAGCGGCTGAGCGTGGAGCCGGGAGCGGCTCACTGCGGCTGCCTCCTGCCTCCCGGCTCCACGCTCAGTATCTGAGCGTGGAGCCAGAAGCTGGGGAGGTGCCGCGAGCAGGGGGGAGGCTGTCGCGGCCCACAGGCGGGGGGCTGAGCTGCCGGGGGTGGTGGGGATGGGGAGCTGCCTGCTGCGGGTGGGGGGAGCTGGCTGCCGTGTGGGGGGGGGCGGCATTAGCTGGGTGGGGTGGGGGCACCGGCCCTGCTGCCACCCTGGACTGCAGGAGTGGAACCCAGAAACTGTGGCTACGGTTCGCTGATGGCTGTAACGATCACTGTATGAACGAAGGCCAAATCAGTGGAGTTACACTAGTGCAACCGAGGGCATATCCAGGTTAACAAGGCCATATCCTGCTCCCCGTTGCACAAGTGTAAGTCCTTTACCTTGATGGATCTGAGCATGGAACCTGGCCCCTAGCGTGTAATCAGCTTGTACAACTTGTCAGGGGCTTTGGGATTTGGGGGTGAAAGGTGCTATGTAAATGTCAGTCATCATTTACTAGCACTGGCTGGAGCACACAACGACTGCATTCGGACTGAGAAGCAAAGCCTGCCAGAGGCACTTCACCAGGACACGGGCAGGGGTCCTCTGAAGACACATATTGGAGGGAGCTGTTGGTGCATGTACATTTACAGAGCATGATCACAACATTCTGCTTCCTAGGAACCAACCAATCAACACATCAAAGGGGTAGCCGTGTTAGTCTGTATCCACAAAAACAATGAGGAGTTCGGTGGCACCTTAAAGCCTAACAGATTTATTTGGGCATAATCTTTTGAGGGAAAAAAAACCCACTTCTTCAGATGCATGGAGTGAAAATTACAGAGGCAGGGGCGGAGGGAGGAGAACGGAGGGGCAGGAAAAAGGGGAGTGGTGGAAGGAAGGGGGGAGGGGCAGAGAGAGGGAGAGGGAGGAGCAGGAGGGGGAGGAGTAAGGGGAGGGGAGGCAGAGGGGCAGGAGGGCGGGGGTCATCATTTGAGACTGCTATAACATGACATATATGGCAGAATGCGGGTAAAACAGAGCAGGGGACATACAATTCTCCCCCAATTTGTTCAGTCCAAATGTAATTAACACATTATTTTTTTAACGAGTGTCATCAGCATGGAAGTATGTCCTCTGGAATGGTGGCCAAAGCATGAAGGGGCAAATGAATGTTTAGCATATCTGGCACATAAATACCTTGCATAAATACCTACAAAGGTGCCATGTCAATGCCTGTTCTCACTTTCTGGTGACATTGTAAATAAGAATTGAGCAGCATTTTCGCCTGTAAATGTGACCAAACTTGTTTGTCTTAGCGATTGGCTGAACAAGAAGTAGGACTGAATGGACTTGTAGGCTCTGAAGTTTTACATTGTTTTGTTTTTGAGTGCAGTTACGTAACAAAAAAAATCTACATTTGTAAGTTTCACTTTCACGACAAAGAGATTGCACTACAGCACTTGTATGAGGTGAATTGAAAAATACTATTTCTTCTGTTTATCATTTTTACAGTGCAAATATTTGTAATAAAAATAATATACTCTTTGATTTCAATTATAACACGGAATACAATATATATAAAAATGTAGAAAATGTAATAACATGTCAATTGGTATTTTACTGTTTAACAGTGCAATTAAAACCGCAATTAATTTTTTTTTTAGTTAATTGCATGAGTTAACGGCGATTAATCGACAGCCCTAAAAATAACCTATGACATGATGAATAGCTCCCACAGGGCTCCGGGAGAATATTCACTGCTCAGACTTCAAAATACACACTTCAGCTATTATTTATATAAGTCAGCTGACAGCTTCTCTGCATCCTGAGTGGGTGCCTTAATTAGTTAACCAACCGTATGTGAATTTTAAATATTGCAACTGGGTATGCAAGTTGAAAATTGCGCTCACTTGTATCAATCCTGGTTCAGAGGGCTTGAATTTAGGCCTAAATAAGCAACTTGATTGTGGGAAAGGAGATAGGTGGAGCGCAGGCCACAGGTCTATTCTTGCATTGGAAGTTTTTACCTTCAATGAATATTCGTGCCTCTGAGCTTTAGATTTGCTTTCATGAGCATCCAACTGATTAAAGGTTCATGGAAAGGGGACACAAAAGCAAGGAAGGGACCATGTTCTCGTTGTGTCCTGTGCAACACAAAGCAGGCCCCCGGTAGTTAAACAGCAATCACAGTTCATTCAGATGTAGGGTGATCATACGTCCTCTTTTGGCCAGGACAGTCCCTTTTTTAAGCCCTGTCCCAGCGATCCCAACTTTTTGGACAAAAAGGGCATTTGTCCCATGGCAAGAGGAGGAACATGTGAGTGGCATGAGTGGTGATGCCAGCCCCATGAAGGGGGGGAGGCAGAGCTGGGTAAGCAGCGATGCCAGCCCCACGTGGGTGGGGGTGGCAGAGTGTGGGTGAGCAGCTGGGCCAGCCCCGCGGGGTGTGAGGGGGAAGGCTCAGGCTAGTCCCACTCGGTGTCCCATTTTCCCTTTGGGAAATATGATCACCCTAGTCAGTTAAGTACACACAGACATTTTTTCCATTGCTTTCTGCACTCGGACACGCCTGCATTCCCCTTGGGCAGTGTGTGCGCAACTAGGGAGTTTGTAATATCCCATCAGAATGTCTTTCAAAGTTTTGGGGAGCACAGGGGTGCCCAACCTACAGCCCATGGGCTGTACATGGCCCACCAGAGTATTTCATAAGGCCCACAATATATTAACGTCCTATTCATTAGCATTTTATCATCATGTTTACATCATTTTAGTTTAGCTATATATTCTTTACCATTTTTTCCTGTTTTCTATAATTCCGATACACATTTTATGCACTGATTTCTTTGTTTTTAAATAGACAATACTGTATATAGAAGCAAATACATACATACATACCTCTACATACATAGGAACCAGAATCTGTTTGGCCCACACAAGGTTGTGCTAAGATTTATGTGGCCCTCCTGTGTAATAAGGTTGGGCACCACTATAATAATGGAAGGCAACAAAACTTAGGAAGCAGATGGTTGGGCTTTCCTACTATAGGTATTATCCCCGTGTTTCCTCTGCTATGTACATTGGCTAGACTGGACAGTCCTTACGTAAAAGGATAAATGGACACAAATCAGATATTAGGAATGGCAATATACAATAACCTGTAGGAGAACACTTCAATCTCCCTGGACGCACAAAAGCAGATTTAAAGGTAGCCATCCTGCAGCAAAAAAACTTCAGGACCAGACTTCAAAGAGAAACTCCTGAGCTTCAGTTCATTTGCAAATTTGACACCATCAGCTCAGGATTAAACAAAGACTGTGAATGGCTAGCCAACTACAAAAGCAGTTTCTCCTCTCTTTGTGTTCACACCTCAACTGCTATAAGAAGGCATCATCCTCCCTGACTGAACTAACCTCATTATCTCTATCCTGACTCTTGCCTGCATATTTATACCTGCCTCTGGACATTTCCACTGCATGCATCCGACGAAGTGGGTATTCACCCACGAAAGCTTATGCTCCAATACGTCCGTTAGTCTACAAGGTGCCACAGGACTCTTTGTCGCTCAATACTTCTTGATTTCCATCTAGCAAAGTATCTCCTCCCTCCTCTCCTGAATTAATTGGGAGTGCTCTTTAATTCCTACTGAATGATAGCCAGGTGAGCGTTAAATATTATTTAAATTCTCTTCTTTGCCTTTGGAGATTGGGACATACAATACTATTGCATTCAGCATACTCTTCTAGCTTCTGCTGTCACTAATAACTGGTTACTACTGCAGTTGTGTTTCAGTAAGAACCCATTTCCCCCCTCTTGTCTGAGGATTCTAAGAGATGAACGCCTCTTCCCATCATATGTGGTGATAAATATATTTTCATGTCTGAGCCATAAGTATTCATGAAGGGCTAAATTCTGCCCTGAAATATGCAAGCAAAACTCCCAGTGGAGTCATCATGGAACAGAAACTGAGTCTTAAGTAGCATGTCAGCTTTTGCACATTTTAATCTTTCTGTCCTAACACATGTTGGGCCATTGTGAGAATGCACTTTCCTCTTCAGGAATAAGAAAAGTAAAACACGCAAGATGATACTTACAAGCAGGAAGAAAGGGAGTTGCAGCAAGCCTCAGAGGGTTTCAAAATGGCCTCCTTAAGGTTGCAGCTGCTTTGCTTTGCCAAATTTAATAGGCTAGCTCTGGAAGGCATGCTGGGAAAAATCCTATAGAGGAGAAATCCTGTGGGAGTAGAAAATTTACAGGGACCAACGGGTTGATCCTGGGAAAGGTTTTTTTTTCTTCTACACTGCCCATACCATAGTTATAGGTTAGCTGCATTTCCACAGTTAGGAGCATGTGTAACTCATGCTTGACAGTAAAGGATGTGCCTATGAATCAGCTATGTGTAGGTAGGACAGGCTTAGAAGGTGATCTGTAGCTCAAAGGGTAGAGAGCTAGACTAGGAATTTGAAAACGCAGGGTTCAGATCTACCTGAGGACTGGAGTGAGGGATCAGTAGAGATGCATATGATGAAATCCCTGTGGGGTTTTTAAACACATATCATTTACATAACACAATAAAGAAATATCCTTTCAAACAGGTTCTCTCTCTCTGTATATATCTATATCTAATCTCTCTATCTATAATTTAATCTAATCTATCTATATCTAAGGGGGAGAGGAATAGCTCAGTGGTTTGAGCATTGGCCTGCTAAACCCAGGGTTGTGAGTTCAGTCCTTGAGGGGGCCATTTAGGGATCTGGGGCAAAAAAAAATTGGGGATTGGTCCTGCTTTAAACAGGGGGTTGGACTAGATGACCTCCTAAGGTCCCTTCCAACTATGATGTTCTATGATTCTCTATAAAAAACCCATGATAATGTGTCAGTTAGGGAAAGGCATGCAACAAAACACAGATGTTCTACATTTTTGGTCATTTGTCACATGTTGATAAGTTTGAATATTAAGTAGTCTGATAGTTAAGGCTTAAGGACGAGATCCTCAAAAGTATGTAGGCACAAAAGCTCCCAATGATTTCAATGGGAGTTAGGTGTCTACATACTTTTGAGGATCTGGGCTTTGGTGAAATTATGGCAGTGAAATGAGGGCAGTCTGTGGCTTCAGTCCCTTTGAAAAAGAATGGGAAACATTGGTCATCTTTACGAGGGGCACTTCTTATTGCATCTTACACTATGAAGTCGTGAACATCTTTGCTAAAGAAATGAGCAGCTTCATTCCATTGGGTAGTCTCAATCCCATTGTAAGTTGAGGAAAGTGGTGGCCATTTTGAGTAAGGAAAAATTGTGACTACAGTGGGAAAGATTAGAGAGAAAAAATAAGTCATGCCGTTGCTTAATAATAACCTGATTTCTTCAAATGTACATTTAAAGGAAGATAGTAATGAGTTCAAACGATATGAAAAGTTTGAAGGATAATAGATCAGCTGTTTGTTGGCAAACAGGGTCCAAAATAAGCCTAGAGGTTGGACATTTCTTAAAGGTCCCATTTTTTAATATTAATGTTAACCCATGAATAAACTAACAGATTTAATTGAATATCCCCACCCCCACAATTCAATCTTGAGTCACAGATTATGTGCTGTAAATTTGGGGAAGATACACTATATTATTCATACTAGAACAAATGACGCTGAATCCCTGCTGTAAGTGCGTATTGAGTCTAACCTCCAATAATATATTTAACATATGGGGCTCTCTCAAGCTTCTGTAATATAGTATCACATGAACTTGGCATGAATATACGATCAATCCCCACATCTTTACTTTATTGTCCTTTCAAATCGTTGACATTCTTATGATATTTAAAACAATGTAATCTACATCCTTCCTCCCTATCAGAAGCAGGTCAGGGATGGAACTGTAGGCATTTCTAAGTGCCCAGAGTATAAGAGACCAAAGCTTACTTCCTGTATCTCTCTGTGATTTTCTCTGGTTAACAGATTGCCACCCAATTCAATTCCTCATTGTGCCATTCCGTCCTGACAGAAGCCACTGGGAGGTTTCATGGCAAAACGCAAAGCAAAATAAGGCCTCTATTCTCAGCAACATGATTATCCTGTGATAATGGAACCCACCTCCCCGGAGGGAAGACCTTGTTACTATTCCATGACTTTCATTTTTACATGTGTAAGGAAAATGCATTGATTCCCGCAAGCTGTCAGTTAATGTTACAATGCTTCCACTGAGAGGCTGTGAGCGTCACCCACTCCTTAAAATGCTAATGACCCTCCTCAGATGTGTGATCACAGAAGCCCATATGCAGGGCTGTGCTGCAGTTCCTTGTATTTTTCGCTGGTAGCAATGAGCCTATGTTGTGTGCTTCTGGTTTTTTGAAGGGTCTATTGAGTGTGTTGGATATACTAAAAAGAGAAAGTATTAAAGGCTTACCTCTAAACATTTATAAGTCAGAATCAGAGAGACAGGAAGAAATAAACCGCCATATGAGCGAATGAAATGGGATACAATGCGGCGGCAAAGATATGAAACATCATCTCTCTTTTAACTTTTCTCTTACAGTGCCTAACACCGCACAGCATTCTGATCTCTTTCTGAAGCTACCTCGCTTGCTGTGCCATTGAGAGGTGAAAATTAAGTTCCATTAGAATCTTGGAATCTATTTCCACTCAAATTGGTTGTACAATGGGTAATGCTACACTCGCTTTACACATCAATGACCTAGCAGGAGGAAAGTTAATAAAAGGTGATTACATTTAGGTTAAAAAACAAAACAAAAGATAGCGTGTGACTAACTACAAAATAGCCAGCTGTGATCAGGGTGGACTTTAGAAGGTAAGCAACGTAAGGGCTAATCAGTACTTGGATTGAAGTCCTGCAAGGAAGCGAAAGGTACTGTTAGAAGCAAACTTGCTGATTCAGGAAATGGTTCTCTTTCCTTTGAGTCAGTAATAAAACAAAATCCCAGCATGCTGTTGCAGGCATTGTACTTCTGTTGGGGTTGTCATCTTTCAGATGAGGAACATAACCGAGGCCCTAATCTCCTGGGTCATTAAGGAACCCATAGTATATTTTGATCACTCTTCATGTCCAGTTTATTAGGAGATTGGTTAATTTGCATGTCAGCATTTGGAGGGGTTTTTATATAGAATCATAGAATATCAGGGTTGGAAGGGACCTTAGGAGATCATCTAGTCCAACCCCCTGCTCAAAGCAGGACCAATCCCCAATTTTTGCCCCATATCCCCAAATGGCCCCCTCAAGGATTGAACTCACAACCCTGGGTTTAGCAGGCCAATGCTCAAACCACTGAGCTATCCCTCCCCCACAGCACTCAGAGTTATTTTAAGAGATGCTATTGATGGCTCATAGATTTACTAGACAATTTAAATATAGTCTCTTGCTATCAAAAGTAGGAAACAGGACGAGGGAATGATCACAGAACTCCACTTCCATTGTTTGCCATTTGTGGTATTGTTAAGGAAATTCTTTTAACCTATATGTCTCCTGTGCATCTATTTATGATGAACAAACCTCAAGATGAGTATTTTGGGGTAGCAGAACAGCAGCAGCAACAGAAGATTCTGATGGCTATGATGTAGCCATGGTGGCATCTAAAATGGACTTCCATCTTGAATGGTCCCTTGCAAGTCTTCTTTCGGCAAGAGTTAATATGGGAGAGTTTAGGCTTCTTAAATCCCTCACAATTCCATTTTCCAGCGTCATTCATGGTTGGCCTTGTGCTCTACTGCCGTTGACCTCAGCTGTATAAAAACCTTCTGTAAAAGTGTACCTTCTTCTGCATGTTGGACATGACACCACCATTGCAATTGTCTTGTTCTCAACTGGTGTAAGACTTCTTGCTGGGATCAACCAAGTATCTGCTCATTGGTGACAAAATCAAGCCAATGGATATTAAGAATACACCATAACTCTTGACACACAAAAAATCTAGGTTTTTTTCCTCACCTGGTTTTAGTGGCCATGTTTGTGCTCCAAATAAAAGAGTGGTCATCACTACCACATTGAACACTTGTATCTTAGTTGTCACACAAAAATCTCGCTGCCCAGAGGCCTCTGAAGATGCTGAAACGTCTTTGACGCAAGACCGATCTGATGTGTGATTTATTTGGATATAGAACCTCCTGTTTTCAACTGACTAGCCAGGTAGATAAAACTATTCCCCCATTCCGTGTCAATGCTATCTATATGCAGGACTGGCAGAACATTTGTTTTCATTTTATAAGAGGCATGCAGAGCTTTGGTTTTATCACCATTGATTTAAAGTCCCATAGATTCTGCCGCTTTTTGCTGCTCTTCCAGCATGAATTGCAGTTGATCAGTAGTCTCTCCAATAAGCCAATATCATCTGCATATTCAAGATCTTCTGAAGATGAATATTTACATATCACACCTCCTACTTTGGCCTCAATCAGTTTCCTCATCAGATAGTCTATTCAAACATTAAATAACATAGGTGAGAATACGCATCGCTGGGGTACTCCTGATTCACTAGAGGCCAGTCTGTAATACAGCAGTTGGTGCTCACACAGCTACATGTATCATGGTACAGATCCTCCACTAGGCATGCTGAGTCTGCAGTTTGGACTACATATAATATATTTAGCTGTTTACTGAATGTATCCAAATTACTTTGGTTTGAGCTAGCGATTTTCAGCAGAACAGTTTTGCTCATGGGACCGATGGTATTTCCTTATTCTAGTCAGGTTAGAACAGGGGTCTCAAACACGCGGCCCGTGGGCCACATGAGGCCCGCGGAGTTATTTCCTGCGGCCTGCCATAGGCGCCGATTCCACTGACAGCCAAGCTCCAAACATTACTGAGTGTTTATACTGTATTAAAACCCCGCTTTGCATTACAGTTTTTAAAAAGTTAATACATTGACTTTGGGCTGGTCTACACTAACCCCCCAATTCGAACTAAGATACGCAACTTCAGCTACGTGAATAACGTAGCTGAAGTCGAAGTATCTTAGTTCGAATGAAAAGGTACTTACCGGCGGTCCACACGCGGCGCGCAGGCTCCCCTGTCGACTCCGCCTACTCCGTTCGCAGAGTAGGATTACAAGCGTCGACGGGGGAGCACTTCCTGGTTCGATTTATTGCGTCTAGACAAGACGCGATAAATCGAACCCAGAAGATCGATTGGACTCCTGCGACGCGTAAGTATAGAGGTACCCTTTTAATATAATACTATATTACTCTTCATTTTTGACTATACTTTTGTATCATTGTATGAAAAGGTTTCAGTGATGCGGCCCTCGGGACAATTTACTAGTTCTCATGTGGCCCTCGTGGTAATTTGAGTTAGAGATCCCTGGATTAGAATATAGGCTGTCTCCTGGTATTTTGGTACTTTCTCCTGCAGAAAGGGACCAAAAATTGGGTGTGGGAGGGGGAAGTTATGTAAACATTTTCTAATCTTAAAAAAGCTCCACTTCTAGTTCTGATAATACTTGATGTCATTTGCCCCAGCTTTTCATTTAATGCATTTCCCTACTGACCAGCTATTACCCCAGGAAACGCCATACAATGCACATGACCTTTGCAAAAATCTGCAAAAGACACTTAGAGTGAAACAGGATATAAAGTAGTTTTCAGGCTTCCTCCTCTTCCCTGGCGAAGTTATTGAATGTCCACTGTATTTCACCTTTACTGTTTAGGAAAAGAGATGATAAAAGAATGTAGTCTATTCCTTAGCACTTTATGGTGTCATTTCAATGCAGTTAGATCTTAACTACTTGCATGAACCACTTTTTAATGGAACACGCTTTTGCCAGACCTGGAATATGCTGCTGGCTGTGCTTTATTCTTCTCTATTTCTTTGAGGGTCCATCTACACTACAACCATAACTGAATCTGGGGACACAGTTCGAATATGGTTTTCATCTAACCCAGCTATGACATGGTTAAAAGTGGTAGTATTGATACAATCTAACCAAGTCCCCCAAACCAGTATAAACTCTAGAGAGCTTGTTAACACCACGGACAATCCGAGGTTTCAACTCGTTAGGTCCCATAAGCACTAAAACTTTTAATCACCTTGAAACCAGATTCCCTGGCTCAGATTAGGTGTAGAGTAGTCAGGATGTTGGGTCCAAAGCCTACAGGTGTGTCACGTGAATAGTTACTTTTAGTTACTATGATTTCTCATGGGTGTAAAGGTTGCAGGCTCAGGTCTCTGGTGGAAGAGTCTAGCCCTTGATTCCTTTACCCTCCATAAGAGAGCAAGTTGGTTTGTGGGCCTGATTTGAAAAGTCTGATCCAGCTCCAAGCTTTCTCAAAGTTTGAAGGTGTTTAGATTTAGGATTCCAATGTGAGTCCCTCATAGAGTTAAGGCCAACCTATGACAATTTGTTTGCATATCTAGAGTTTACCAAAGGTTGTGGTCCTGTTGTGTCACACCCAGAACTCTGGCTAGGGCCCATTTCTAGCTGTATATGTCAGTGCCATTTCATCTGTGACCACAAACAGCCAGACCAGGGTAGTGCTGACCAACCACTTTTCCCATGGACTTCACTTGCAGTTTTTTTATTAATTAAAATTAATACAAAAAAATTATAAATGGAGATATGCCAATCTCCTAGAACTGGAACAACCTTGAAAGGTCATCAAGTCCAGTTCCCTGTCTTCACTAGCAGGACCAAATACTGTCCCCTGACAAATTTTTGCCTCAGATTCCTAAATGGCCCCCTTAAGGATTGAACTCACAACCCTGGGTTTAGTAAGCCAATGCTCAAACCACTGAGTCGTGGGTGCCAGTGCTTATGAGTGTCAGCCCTTAAAAGGCTTCACTAATATGCTGCTTCTCTTTATCCAGCACTTACACATTCTAGGCAACACAACTACCCTGAAATAGTTACCGGTGCCGTCTTGCTTGCAAAGTATTATTTTCCTTTTAAGGCTATCATCTCTATTTTAAGGCTGAACTGAGTTTTAAATTTAACTTCACATTATTGAGATGCAAATCATTTTAGGCTCATAAGTAGTATATGTCTAAACCATAGTTTCCAACATGGAGTGGTTTTTTTTTCAAAGTATTTCCCTTTAAGTAAATTTTTCCATTTAACTAAATATTTGTTGAATTTTTTTTTCTCCTCCAAAGGCAAGGTCCTTTCAACTCATGCCAGTGTTATTATTTCTCAGAACGAGTTTTATCTTGATCTATAAACATTTTATGCCAAGAATAATGCTGTTTTAAAGACAATAAGTGCCTATTTCTGCCTGAGGCTATCGGAAACCCCGTAAAAGAGGCAGTAGGAATTAAAGGCACTTAATCATATTTCCCCATTTTTAACTGTTATTTTTCACGCTCGTAAGCAGTTTTTCTAGCCTTGCTGAGTCCTATTGAGGACCATAAATCTTAATTAAAGATGTAATTTTTTTCCCTCCACTATGAAAGCTGAGCTGAAAAGAACATTTCTGGTTTTTAAGACTAGGACTGTGTGCAAACTCTTAAAACAAACAAGACTATTCACTCAAAGGGTTTCAACGCCAGTTATTGCTGCGATCATGTGGAACTGGTTCCATAATTATTGGTATTGGTAGTGGTGGTGGGGGGAGGTTTATTAACACCTGAGCTTCACATTTTCTATGCACATCATGGGGAAAATATTATAACTTACACCAAGTGCGTATCTGTCTGGAAAATGAAAGTAATGGCCCGTGGAAACATACACATGGGCACAGGGATCTGTTTTCAACATACACCCTAGGTTTCCTGGAGTGGGAGCTAATGCAGTGGGAGATATTAAAGGCCAGATTTTAATTGCTGTAAATTGGCAACCCTCCATTGAAGTCCACAGAATTACATTGATTTACTGCAGTTGAGGATTTAGCCCTAAAAAACACAATAGTCCCATTGTTCCAGGAAGCTGCAGAAAGGACTTGATCTTTAGCAGGGACGATCACCTTAATCGCCTGTTGGTTTAGTGTTGAGAGTGGATACTGCTTGCCTTTCAGGATAAGGCTGTACTGGTAGTGTCTTCCTCTACTTAGAATAGGAGAGAGGTGGCACCATAATCAGACCCTGATCAAAAGCTCACTGAAATCAATGGGAAGATTCACAATGAGTTCAATACACTTTGGTGAGGCTTTCAGTGAGCAGTGGCACATGCTTAATGGTGCCCACTGGAGCTACATTATTTGTATCCTCTTTTCACACAGCACTAGGGCCGCTTTAGGCTTGATGTATAGGCAAATGAAATCCACGAGCTTTCTTCCAATGACTTCCCTGGACTTCGGATGACAACTCATAAATGGTCGCCATGGCAGGTTACTACATGGCAAGCCAGGGTGAATCTACGGCGCATCAGCTTGCCGTGCAATAATGTCCTGGGTGGACACAACTGCAGCGCAGTGAAAGTCCAGGAGTGTAGTGTAGTGTACACTTTCAAGCCGTACTACATCACGCTGCATGCTGGGACTGTCACTGTTCTCTAGCAGGGACAATACTCTATGGCAAGCTGGTGTACTGTCAATTCACACCCTGGCTTGCTGTGAAGTAACATGGCGTGTAGACATGCCATGAGATCTCCACTGCCATGCATTCTCTTTGCCGCAGGGACTATGGCAATGGCAACTTCATGAAACCCCAGCTAACAGGTTCTGACGGCTTTCCAACTACTTCTCACCATAGATTTAGTTCACAGTCAGAGAGGAAGTCATTGATTTAGCCTTATACATATTATATTACTCAGTAGCTCTTTGCACAGCACACGTATCTGTAGACACGTTCACCTAAGCATAGCAGGTGCATACGTTGGTCCAGTTTTGCAGAGACTTAGGCAAGTGTGTAACCTTACTCATTGGAGTAACCCATCGAAGTGAATGGATCTGCTCCCTTGAGTAAAGTTATGCGTGTGTTTAAATGATTCCAGGATCAGGGCCCTCCTGGTTTTGCAATGGCATTTCCATTTGATCTTGATCTGATTAATAATAATTTGAAAAATTAGCTCTAATAGCTTTAAAATAGCGGTGGATTTAAAAATAGACCAAAAGGAGGGGATAAAAGTATGGCCTGGAAAGTAGTATGCTATTGATGAATGCTCTGATCCATACAGGAGGAAGGCTCCATCCACAAAGATCCCTTTGTAAGAGGGAGGCCTAAATATGATTTGAAAGAGGGTGTGCCATATTTGGGGCTGAGCCTACAAGCATTTATGCCCATGAGTAACTTTACTATGGACTTCAATGGCATTACTCACATGAGTAAAATACTCACGTGGGTAAAGTTACACCTCTGGTTAAGTATTGGCAGGATGGGGGCCTTATAGTGTAACCTTCTGTGGCACCGTCTCATTTTCCCAGATGTCAAGTCAACCAATGAGACATATCAGAGCTATTTATTAGTTACGGGCTGGCGCTGGGGGCAAAGATCAGCACTCAAATTGCACTCCCCATCCGTACCCAGCCCAGGTAAGGGAAGCTAATGATCCAACCAGCACATCAAATTCAGTGATTAATCCTGGTCATGTGCCACCTGAGGCATATTGCGCATATGCTAAGAAGAAGTTACTGCTCCTTTAAGATAACATGACCTTCCCCAAAGCAAACCTGAACCAAACCCTAATTGATTTATTAGCAGTGAAATGATGTTTCCTCACTGGCATCCAATGAGTGAATTCTTGAGGCCCTTTGTGAATTGGGCCTTGGTCTTGGACTACGATTCCTGGAAGAAGGGATTGCCCTACATCTCTGCTACTAGACTTGTCTACAGGTATAATAAAACAGGTTACACTTGGAAGAGTCCAAGACTCTCCTTCACTGGGACATGATCTTCAAGGTCTCAAACATCTGCAGCGCATAGAGACCCAAGTAAGACATTTTTTTCCTTTTAATTTAATGTTTGGATTGATGAAGTGCAACTATAAGCACCTTGGTCAATACTGATACATTGTTTTAATATATTAATATAATACTGAATCTTGGAATGGCAATCTCAAAATCAAAAATGGAGCCTGACCCAAATAACCTCACTCCATTCTCCCCAGGGAAATTCTTGTGACAATAAGCCTCTATGCCACTGACTTTTGAGTCTTTTCTTTTGTCCACTGCTTGGACAATCAAGTTACTTATTTTTTTACTGAGGCCATAATATGAAGTGGCAGTGACTAAAATACTGTTGATACCATATATAAATTTTACAGCTCTATAATGGGTTGATTCAAAACACAGACTGTGAAGACTCTCAGATGTCAGGGAGATTGGGCTTGAGATCTGATGCTAGATCTAAACTTCGTGGCTCAGGCCCACTTTTATAATAAAACTAAATTCACTTTGAAACAGGATTTCCAGAGATTTAGTAGAAAACTGTAGCAAATAACTAATTCAGACCTTTCAATGAGTTTGAATTATAGTTGTATGACCCAATTATCATTTAAACAGCAGGCAATACTTTATCAAATCTAATTCTTTTGATTAAAAAGACAGCTAATGTATGTTAATTAAATAACTGATTAATAAAAATGTCTTTATTCAGATTTAGGAGCCCAGGTCCTGATGTGTAGGAATGTATACACACACTTTCTCATGCTTCTGTCTTATACATATAAAAATTAGGACGCATACAACTCTGACTTGTGAGTGCATTAAAGGTTTGATCCAACTCCCACTGAAGTCAATGGAAAGGCTCACAGTGAGAGATGGATCAAACCCACAGTTATGATTGTATATAGGCCCCAATTTGCACAATCATCCATTTAGGTTTGCACATGTGCAAGGGGGGGGGATGTACTAACCTGGGTGTACACCTGTGCATGCTCACTTTAAAAAGAAAAAGACACGCTTATGTACTAAACCCTAGAATGTGTTCTAGCTTAGGGACTTATCTGACCCGCATTACCACAGTATTCAAGCATCACCACCAGTGTCCGAGCACCTCCCAATTTTCAAAATGGAGTTAGCCTCATAATACCGCTGTGAAGTAAAGCAGTGAGTTAAGTCTTCAGGATTTGGTCCAGGGGAGCTGCAGATGCTCACCACATCTCAGGTTTTAACCCTTTGTCGTAAACATGTATCTGCCATGTGTTTCTTTAAACCTCAGTAAACAGTAGCAGCGCCAGGGTTTTTGCCGCCCTAAGTGGCAGCGCTCCTCCGCCGTAATCGGCGGTGCATCGGCGGCAACTCCTCTGAAGCTGTGTTCTCAGCGGCGTTTCGGCGGCCGCTTTTCTTGCCACCGAATCGCCGCCGGGAAATGAGTCGCCGCCGAAATGCTGCCGAGGGTGGCGAAATGCCGCCCCTCCAAATCCTGCCGCCTAGGGTCGCCTAGTGGAAACGCCGGCCCTGTCAGTAAATAATAGAACTGGTAGAAGAATGTCAGGGAAACAATTTTCCATCAGAAAATGCAGTTTTGTGGAACTCTGAACATTTCATGGGAACCTGTCAATTCTGACAAAATTCTAGATGGGAAAAAGTCAAAATAAATTGTTTCGACTTTGTTTCAATAATGTCAAAATGATTCCTTTCAATCCAGTAAAACATTTATTTTCACTTCGTCATTCAGATTAATTTCATTTTGATTTTATTTTTCATATTGATATTTATTGCATTTAATATTTTAATAGTATACTAAAGTCAAAGTGACACATTTTTATCTTATTTGAAACGAAACAATTTGGTGGTCCCAAATAGACACTTTTGTGGGATTTTTGTTTTACAGGAAGTTTAGAAATCTTGGCTATTGTTTCAATTAGGAGTTTGTTTGTTTTTTTCTGAAATGTTAGGATTTCCAACAGCACACAAATTTTGGTTTCCAACCAGCTCTAGTAAATATACTTTAAAAAAATATATATTTATGATTATTATTCTGAATATAGCAATCATGCCAAAATATGCTAGGCACTCTCTGGACATATTAATAAACACAGCCCCTGCCTGAAGCGTTTAAATTCTAATGGTAGGCATTAAACAAGTAAGAGCTACAACATTCCATGGCGGTCCTTCAACCCCTCAGTTATTAAAATCCTCTTTCAGGGAAAACTGGCCCCTTGGCTCCCACCAGCACTATTCTCTCAATCTACTTTCATCATTCAGGTCTCCCCTACTACCATTCCCCGCCCCCCCCCCACTCCTGATCCCCCATCCTCTCTTACTCTTCAACCACCATCTGTCCTCTCTCAGCCAATTTGAGAAAGCCAGCCTTTGTATACTCTGAATCAGCCCCTCCCTGAACTTGAATCCCACCTCCCTTTATCTTTCCTGATAGTAGAGGTTCCCAGGTTGCTAGAGGCTGTTCCTCTTATTGTAGCTGCCCTGCTCAGCCAAGCAGCTTGCATGAACAGAAAGTAGCGATGTCTCTCAGGCAGACCCTTCTCAAAGGAGATGGCAAGAAGGAGGCAGGTGCCTCATGGGTGCCAGAGACCCTTTTACTGCCAGATCACCCATCAGGAGCTTGTCACAGGTGTCCAGGAAGAAGACAGCGAAGTGCTGGGAGTAAATCTATATTGACTTTCAGAGCCACTAGACTCTGCGACCTGTCTAGTGTCCCAGATATGGTGTGGTCCCTGGTAAACAAGAGAGATAAAACTGGAGCTCAAGCAGAAGACTGTTTGTCTTTAATATATGTATCATGTTTAAAGAGGGCTGTGATTGTATATATCATGTCATCAGGTTCCAGTGGTATTATAGTGATCACAAGGCTTTTTAAAAAAAGTTGGTGAAGTAACTTAGTTCAATAAAAGTAGTTGTAAGTGCTAAGCACGTCTCAGGATTTGGCTCTTGTATAGCTAGTGTGTCACTTCTGATTGTGGCAACTTTTGAAACCAGTTCAAAAGAACCTGCTCTAGGTTGCTATTTTCTTATTATTGTACAACTTAAGACACACACTTATATTTTCATATTCTATTCTTCTTATGCATTTATACCCCAACCATCCCATGCATAGAGTTGCATCCTTCTATCCAGTTAATAGCTGTCACCCTTTAAATGTATTTATTTCTTTTAGGACCTGAGCCGAAACCTATTGAAGTTAATAGAAAGAATCCCATTGATTACAACAGGCTTGGGATAAGGACCACGGAGCACAGTGAAAATGTATATGGCGTGCCACCAAGACTTCCTTGTCAATCTATCTACCTGAAAATTCATTTTACTGAGTGATGTGCAACGTATATAACCCATAGGTTGACGTTTCACTCTTAATACATTAGCATATAGACAAACAAATAGCTGGAATAAAGTGCCTTGTTCAGTGTATTCAACTGAAATTAGAGCTGGTTGAAATTTCTCAGATTTTCAAAATGTAGATGAAATTCTGTACCAGTTTTAGAACGCCTTTCATTTACATGGAAAATGTATCAAACATATTTCGCTGACACTTCTGGACTAACCTCAGTCCTAATCAATCAAGCACTATTGCGTTTTGTCCACTTATCAAAACACATTCAATTGGAACTAACAGCCATCTTTGTCACCCAGTGTCATATACTATACTTAGAAGAGAGCAACACCTAAGCCACATTAGTCTAGGAACTTCTGACCAACAGGAAGGAATGTACTCCAGATAATCACACTGGAATATGTAGCACCATCTGGCTCATTTCCATTGGAACATACATCTTATTATTAATCGTGTTTATTACAGTAGTGCCTCTGGGCCAACCAAGAATAAGGTCCCATTGTGGGCACTGTACAAACACAGAGTAATAGATGGACCTTGCCCAAAGAGTTTACAATCTAAATAAACAAGACAGACACAGCTGGGTGTAGGGGTAAAACACACAGCAGAAGGAACAATACAGTGATAACAAACATCATGTTAATTTAATGATTTATATTTTGTTTTGGTGAGGGGGATACTTAGGAGGGGGGGTCAGCTAAATGAAAAGGGAAGGGAAGCGGGCTTGAGGGGGGCACGGAAGACAAGAGTGAGAAGGGCCAACGCTGAGGTTAAGAAGGAGGGGGAGGGAAAGGGTTGGAGAAAACAACCAATCAGCACATAACATATTTACCCTTCTGTTGTAATAAAGAATTAGGACAGTTATAACTTCAGTTTCCCCATAAACCTGGATAACAATAAAATATAATATACTGTACTTACATAGAGCCTTAAATGCAAGGAATTCAAAATACCAACATTAATCATTATCATTTTTATTCGTGTAATACCTACAGGCCCCAATCAAATTAAGGATAAGATGTCCATTTTTAACAGTGAGGGTAATTAACCATTGGCACAATCTACCAAGGGTTGTGGTGGATTCTCCATCACGGACAATTTTTAAATCAAGATTGGATGTTTTTCAGAAAGACCTGCTCTAGCAATTATTTTGGGGCAGGTCTATGACCTGTGTTATACAGGAGATCAGACTAGATGATCACAATTGTTATTCCCTTCTGGCCTTGGCATCTATGAAGCTATGAAATTTTGGGGCCTGTTATGTAGACACTGCACATATTGGGAGATGACGAGCTCTTCAGGCAGCAACTATCCAAATAGAGAAAGGTGGGAGGGGACACAGAAGTGAAGTGACTTGCCTAAGGTCACATAGCAGGTCACTGGCAGAGCTGGGAAGAGAACCCAAGACTCCTGGTCCACTGAGCTAACCACTAAACAATACTGACTCTTGGTAAATGAGCTAAGTCTCATAACACCATACGTAAAAATATTATCCTCATTCAATAGGTTGGGAAATCCAGGCACAGAGAAGTGACTTGTCCAAGGTAAGACAGATCTCCTGAGTTCCAGTCTCGCATTTTAACTATGAAACCATCCTTTACCTCACACGCTTAGAGGGGTTACAAACATCACTGAAATACTACAGAGACTGTTTAGCTCATGTTCATAATGTAACGGAAAGTGAAAACTGAGGAATTTACTATGGTTAATTCATAAAGTAGGAAGATTTCTGTACTTTGTAACAACAATTTATTTAATAGTTTAGACCCATAACACCACATGCTTATCTATTCTAAGAAAAGGAGAGACTTTGTTATTCTCCTACCTCTTCTGTCTCTAATTGGGTTCGAGAGACAGTTTTCATTCTACTCCCTCTCTAAGGCATCTGTCAGAGGGAAATGCTTTTTAATAGTCACCCCCCAGGCTTTTTTGTTGATTTGAAGGGGCTTGAGGTGGGAAGAGAGCAACCTTCAAATCCCTGAAAAACGTTACCCCTACTATGCATCATTTTATGTGTTTTAGGGGTTGTCGGCACACAAACGGGCAGCGGTTTAGTTAAGCGGCTGTGTGGACATGTGCCTTTCAGCTCAGACCAAATTTATTTTGGTTTAACTTAAATTGGTAGCAAACATGGTTAATCTGGAAGTAACTCTTATTTCAGTTTACACCAGCCTGTTCGGCGTCTTTTGGAGCAGGCTACATCTCACCCCGTAGAGCTGGTCTATAGCACACCAGTTTGATTAAAAAGGTGTGATGTGGCCATGTAACGGGGTGCTCCCTGCACCCCATTGGGTTCAGCCTCTTGGCCCCACTCCCCAATGAGTCAGGACCACTTCAAGATGGCGCAACACTCGTGCGCTTTATTCCTGTGTCTGGTCCCCACCACCAAACTCTAACTATTTACAGGTTTGGCCTAGCACAGGCCTCAGTGGTAACAGGGTAGCAGGCTCCTAGCTCCTTCTGAGCCTGCTCTCCCCTCCTGGTCTCCACACCCCTTGGGCTCATGTCCTCCCAAACTTTCAGCCCCTGTTAATTAGGCTGGCAGGTGTGGCCAGTTTCCAGGCCAATCCTAGCTAGTGGTCCCGCACTAACCCATTTCCCCTGCTTGGGGCTGGAGTGGCAGGAGCTGACTAGTATCAGAGGGGTAGCCGTGTTAGTCTGGATCTGTAGAAGCGACAAAGGGTCCTGTGGCACCTTATAGACTAACAGAGGTATTGGAGCATAAGCTTTCGTGGGTGAATACCCACTTCTTCGGCTGCAACCTTCTCCGGAGCTGACTAGGGCGTCCCCTGCAGCACCCTGCCACAGGCAACAATGTAGTTAAACTGGTGCAATTCTGCCTTTAGACCAGTCCTCCTGATTCAGCTCCTATCCCTTGACTGGAGTGTAAATGAAGTGCTCTAGTGTTAACCATTGATTTTCCATGCCACCGCTTGGCTCTCAAGGGGACAACACCCTGCTCTACTCCCTTGGGGGAGCCAGTTCTACCGCTGCACAGGCTGGGATGTCAGGAAGATTTAAATCCCAAGAATAAAACATCTTTCATTGTGAAGTCTTCTCATCATAAGGAGCTTACAAAGCCTAAATCTTGATGGGGCCACGCCCCCCCTTTTCTGCTCCCTGCACGCCCTCATAACTCTTCCAGCCTCGCTAGCACAGGAATGCTGTCCATGCCTATGATCCTGCCCGGGGTCAGAGGTGAATATCTAAGTTTCTAGGTCACTGAGATATGAAACACAGTGAAATATGGCAATAACGATCTTTCAGGGATATCTGAAGCGACTCTGTAAACATGCAAGTGGGGCTTTAAGAGTCTGCTTTCTGTCTTCCCTAGCAGACAAGGCACTACCTTTGAGGAGGGGTTAAAAATCCTCCTGAAAAGAGGCCCATAATTTTTTGGAGGGGAGGGTGAGGGGAAATGATTCTTTTATTAGTCATTGATATTCTCTGTGAACAGCTGGGTGGGGAATTTACATAAGTGATCTCTGGTCTATGGTTCAGCTCACAAGCGCTGCGGGCTTGATGCAGGTCTCACATCTAAATAGACACTGATTGCTCTTAGAGTCCCTCAGTAAACTTCCAGCACTCCTCCCTTTAAAATAAAGAGTGCTTTGTTCCAGAGAACAATACTGTCTCATCCGCAAGCTCAGAGCTCCTTCTAATTATCCACTACCTTCACACGCCAAAAAAAGCATTTTTTGTCTACGCTTTCGGCTTCCAATGCATTTACGATTATTTCATTAAAACAGGAATTGGAGAGCAGGGAAATAAAAAAAAAAAGCAGGTGTAAATTTGCCACTGTGGTTCTAGTAAAATCACTGTACAAGAGAGGAGAATGCCTGTAGCATTCGCTGCATGGGCGGATTGGAGGGAAGTCTACACAAATCTCAGGCTCAGAGCAGAGAGGTAAATGACAATAAGACATAAAGAAGCTTCCTTGGGCCTGTATGACAGGCGGGGTAGGGTGGGGGCGGGGGGAGCTCTCTTGAACAAAGCACTCTTTATTCTGTGGAGGATGGCAAGCATTGTATAAGCATGTTAATTACCACCGACAAGCTAGCCTCTTCCAGTACAATCCGAACCCCTAATATCAATAACACAAAACACCCCAAGATGGATGCTGAGTTCCTACTCCTTGTCACAGAACCTGAGTTAGGCAGTTTGCGTGCCCATTGTGCCGAAAGTCCAGTGGAAACAAAGGAGTATTTTCTTCAGTTCATTTATGGAATGGATCCAATCTAAATGGACTTTACTGAGAGAGACAGCCACACTGGAGAGGATTCAGTTCAGGGCCCTCAAAAACCTGTTGCATTTCCAACTTCCTGAAATAATTAAAATAAAAGCCCTTCTTTGTTGCAGTGCCGTAAACAGTCTGGTACACGGCAGTGGCCTTAAGTCTAACATTCATTCAGCAGTGTATGGCAGCGCTGCTCACATTCCTCCCTCCCTCCTTCTTAACCCTTCCCCCCTCTCCATGCTTGACCCCCTCCTTCCCCTGGCATGCCTAAAATCCAGAAACTTGGTGGCTAATTACTGTGGTTATGATTTGCAACCTGTCTGGTGGTGCCAGGAAGTAAAATGCAGCCTTTTCAAGCTTAGGGGAATCAATCTGCCTGCAGTCAAAACAGAGAGATGTGTTTCAAGCTAATTTGAAGGGGAGGGTATGTGTGTAGGGGTTGTATACTAGAAGTTCATTGATGACAAGCCCCATCGAATAGAGATGGTTGCCTGTCAAAACTTATAGAGAAGTCAGGAACTTACTCCATAAGAAAGGAAACGGCTTTCCCCCCCTCCCTTTCTTTTTAAAGCTCAACCTATATGCTTGCATATAAAGTTGGATCCCTGGAGAATTTTAAAGCCTGTTTTCAATCAGACTGAAAAAAAAATATTTTAAGATTCCCCCCCACCACCACCTTTGCTACTCCAGAAACAAGTTATTTTTTTAATGGTTGTCACTAGAGACTCTGCAGACTTCAGATTTCTGATGACATTTTGTATGATCAGCAGTTTTGGAAGTGTGAGGACTGCACTCCACAAAACTAGAGGGCCCTGTGTCCCTTGCATTTGTAGCATCCCTTGACCAAAATGTAATATCGATAATAAAGTGGCAGCAAAACAGAGTAGCTTAATGTATAACAGTTGGCAGTAGCACTAGGAAGTAGAAGAACATTAAACAGATTCTGCATGAATTAAGCAGTTCAGAAAACAGAAGAATGGACCTGGCCCTTCATTCTTGCCTGGTCTACTCTTAACATTTAGGTAACCACAGCTATGTCACACAGCAGTGAGAAAAATCCAAGAATCCAAGAATGTGTGCAATGGGCTTCTAAATACCTCAGTGGTTTGAGCACTGGTCTGCTAAACCCAAGGTTGAGAGTTCAATTCTTGAGGGGGCCATTTAGGGATCGGGGCAAAAATTGGGGATTTGTCCTCCTTTGAGCAGCGGGTTGGACTAGATGACCTCCTAAGGTCCCTTCCAACACTGATATTCTATGATTTTGAGATGAACATTGTGAAGGCCCCTTCTCCTCAAAGATATTTAGCACCTAACTCCCATTAAAACAAATGGGAGTTAGGCACCTACATACCTTTGAAGATCTGGGATTAAGTTCTGGAACATACATCCATTTAGAGGGACGGATATAACAAGATGGAACACTGGCATGACTTTTTAATTAAAAAAGTTTTGTGCCTTAGCAAGCTGTCTTTTAAACTCAAATCAGAAGAAAATGCAATAGCGTTATTTTACTAGCTGTTTACCATAATTATTAAATCCTATGGGAAAAACTGTGAGAGATCAGCTGGAATCCTTTCTATCATCCAGAATCTCAACCGTCAAGTACATGTGCTTAAAGGTAGCTGTCTCAGTTTGTATTTAGGTACCTGAGTTCCTGAAAACCACTGGGACAACTAAGTGGTTTAGGTGCTTTTTAAAAATTTTCCCTGTCATCCCCTCACTTTATGAATCAAAGTCTGAAAATGGGCCCAGCAGTCACACTATTGAAAAGATTTGGTAGCCCTGGCTAATGAGGAGGGGACTTAATCGGATGTGTTATCAAGGAACATTTCATGCATAGATTTTAACTTTTGTATAGAAGCCAATAATGGTCTCATCCAATTTTCACTGAAGTCAATGGAAAGTCTTCAGTGGGAGATGGATGGGGCCAGTATGCGGCTGAGGTGGGAAACTGTTCTCTGTAATTCCCACAGTCGTCATCATTTTCCAGTTCCTTTTCCTGATGCCTCACAGTTGCTGCCACTGGTGGGAGAATGCAGGGACACTTCTGACAAACAAAGAAGAAATTCTTAGGAAGCAAATGGAGTTTTTCCTCATTCTTGCTCTAAAGAAATAGAGAATATTCTTAAGAATATGTGAGGTGTTATACCAGAGCAGATCAGTGGCCCATCTCAGTATCCCGTTTCTGAGAGTGACCAGTACCAGATACTTCAGAGGAACGTGTTAGAACCCCACAGTATGTAGTAATAGGATAAGCAGTTTTCCTCCTTAATAGGGCTGGGCAGCAAATAAGAATTCCATATTGTGAAAAATGTCTCCATATATGGTTTTGTTCCACACTAGAAGGCAAATAAGAAATTTTCATTAAAACACGATAACATCCAGCCCAGAATAGCCAATAGCACAGTGTTTAAAGCACTTAGCTACAGGAGACCTGGTTGCAAACCCTTGCTCTGAATCAATTGTATTTTCATGAAAATCATTTTTCTCTTGCACACTTTTTCTTTGATGAAAAAGATCTTATCAAAAATTCCCATCCAGTTCTACGCCTTAGCCCCAAATATTTAGAGGTTGACTTAAAACCCAAAACAGAAGGGCTCATGCCCCTTATAGCCCCCCTGTATTTTTGTATAGTATAATATAGTATTCTTCCTGCAGACTGGTACAACTGTAGACTGAAGAATTTAACGAAAATATGAGAGGTGAAGAGAAGTGATTTAATAAAGCTAAATGCCCTTTCAGACGCAAGATTCTGACTTAAACCCAGTCACAACCAGAACTCATTTTAAATAGGAGACCGCAAGACCTCTCAAATGCTGACAGCTTTAAGTTACTACTAGTTTGAGCTGAATCTAAACCACTGACCTATAGGTGAAAGACTCTCTGGCCTTTATATTTTATAAAAGCTAATTTGCTCAGCAGTTGCTTTCTTCCAAGCTAATTCAGCTCTATTTATGACCACAGCATTATAAAAAAAATGAGCTTTAAAGGAAGATGTTTCAGCAAATTAGCAATTTCTTAATAACTTGGGTATTTCTCATGCAAACAGGTAGGCAGCTGTCAGCGTGGAATTCCACTGAGCAGCTTAATTAGCCTTTTATGTGGTTTAATGTTATGATAAATTACTTACCGGAAGTTATTAATTAAGATATTAAAGCCTCATTATTCGTTAGTAATGGGGCATATGGGATGAGAGGAAGGAATAGGACTTGATTATTAACAAATTTCAGGGAACACTGAGTAAATTGGATAACTAGAGGAAATATGCATCTGGCTTGTTCTATTTGTGGCATAAATAATTTGATAGTATGTGTTTGTTACAGCAGCCCATTCAGTATGTATGTATATAGATATGCTGAAGAACAATTATTATTAGTTGGTGGTTAAAATTAAACCTTTTCTAGAGCCAGCTTTTGCAGTTGATAGCAGGGCTTTCTCATAGGGAGCCCTTGGCTCTGTAAAACACATCAGCCAGTCAGCCAGAGTCTATGTTTAGCCACTTTTAGGACATGGTATAAGACATGACTATTTACTTGGGTATTTGCCTGAAGCAGGGCTTGTAGGGGCACATCACAAGCCACAGAACTTCACCCACCCACTCCAGTAGTAGGCCCCAAACCTCTGGCTGAGTTACTGAAGTCCTCAAATCAGAATTTAAAGACTTCAAGTTACAGAGAACCCACCATTTACTCTAGATTAAACCAGCAAGTGACCCATGCCCCAGAGGAAGCAACTCCCTCTCCCTCCACCCTCCCGCCCTAGAGTATCTGCCAATCTGAATGGGGGGGGGGGTGAGGAATTCCTTTCCAACCCAAATACGGTGATCAGTTGCACCCTAAGCATGTTGGCAAGTCCCACCAGCTAGAGACCTGGGAAAGAATTCGCTGTAGTAACTCAGAGCCCTTCTCATCTGGTGCCCCATCTCCAGCCATCGGGGATATTTGCTACTAGTACTCGCAAGTGGGCCATATGCCACCGTAGGCAGTCCATGGGCGGCAGGTATTGAAGGCAGGGGGAGGCTTTGCCCCCCCAAACAGCCTTGCGTGGCCCCACCCATGCTCTGTCCCAGGCCCATTTCTGCTTCTCGGGATATGCTCTTCCCTCCATGGACGTGGCCCCAGGATGAGGCTGGGGGGCTAAGAGGGGCCGGCCTGCACTCTGGGGCTGGGGGAGGGAGGCCATGCTGGATGCCCGGTGTGCTGTGAGGGAGCCGTACTGCCCACCCTCCTGACACTCCAGGGCTGGGAGGAGCCATGCCGGCCGTGCGGGGCTGGGTGGGGGCGGGCCTGTGCCACCCACTCACCTGCCCGCTCACCTGCCCACTCACCCGCCAGGTGCTCCAGGGATGGGGGGGTCTATGCTGCCCACTCTTCCGCCCACTCACCCGTCTGGCGCTCTGGGGCTGGGTGCGGGGGGGCACTGCCTGCTCACCTGCTTGGCGCTCCGGGGCTGGGGGAGCCGCACCGCTCATTCACCCGCCCAGTGCTATGTGCCTGAAGATGCTAGGCGGCCTGGGACGGGTGGCCTGGCTGCCCCACCAGGGGGTGGGGGAGGAGGACTCTGGGCTTTGGTGGGAGGGGCGAGGCCTCAGGCAGAAGGGGTGGGCTGGGCTGAGGGCTAGTATCCTCGAGCCCGGGGTTCACCTACCACGCATTAGGCAGTCCCATCATACTATCCCCTCAATAAACTTATCGGAACTCAGTCTAGAAGCCAATCAGGTTTCTTGCCCTGACTATTTCCCTTGGAAGGCTGTTCCAGAATTTCACTCCTCCGATGGTTAGAAACCTTTGTCTAATTTCAAGCCTAAACTTGCTGATGGTGTCAACATCAGTGCTTTACTTTAATAACCCCTCTCCCTCCCTGCTATTTATCCCTCTGATGTATTTAGAGAGAGCAATCATATCTCCCCTCAGCATTCATTCAGTTAGGCTAAACAAGCCAAGCTCCGTAAATCTCCTTTCATAAAGTAGGTTTTCCATTCCTCTGATCATCCTGGTGGTCCTTCTCTGCATCTCTTCCAGTTCGAACTTATCTTTCTTAAACATGAGAGATCAAAAGGACACACAGTATTCCAGATGCAGTCTCACCAGTGCCTTGTATAATGGCAATAACACTTCCCTATCTCTACTGGAAATACCTTGCCTGATGCATCCTAGGATTTCATTAACCTTTTTGACGTTTGCTTCACATTGGCAGCTCATAGAATCATAGAATCATAGAATCTCAGGGTTGGAAGGGACCTCAGGAGGTCATCTAGTCCAACCCCCTGCTCAAAGCAGGACCAACCCCAACTAGATCATCCCAGCCAGGGCTTTGGCAAGCCTGACCTTAAAAACCTCTAAGGAAGGAGATTCCACCACCTCCCTAGGTAACCCATTCCAGTGCTTCACCACCCTACTAGTGAAAAGGTTTTTCCTAATATCCAACCTAAACCTCCCCCTCTGCAACTTGAGACCATTACTCCTTGTTCTGTCATCTTCTACCACTGAGAACAGTCTAGATCCATCCTCTTTGGAACCCCCTTTTAGGTAGTTGAAAGCAGCTATCAAATCCCCCCTCACTCTTCTCTTCTGCAGGCTAAACCATCCCAGTTTCCTCAGCCTCTCCTCATAAGTCATGTTCTCCAGCCCCCTAATCATTTTTGTTGCCCTCCGTTGGACTCTTTCCAATTTATCCACATCCTTCTTGTAGTGTGGGGCCCAAAACTGGACACAGTACTCCAAATGAGGCCTCACCAGTGCCGAATAGAGGGGAATAATCACGTCCCTCGATCTGCTGGAAACGCCCCTACTTATACAGCCCCAAATGCCGTTAGCCTTCTTGGCAACAAGGGCACACTGTTGACTCATATTCAGCTTTTCGTCCACTGTAACCCCTAGGTCCTTTTCTGCAGAACTGCTGCCCAGCCATTCGGTCCCTAGTCTGTAGCAGTGCATGGGATTCTTCCGTCCTAAGTGCAGGACTCTGCACTTGTCCTTGTTGAACCTCATCAGATTTCTTTTGGCCCAATCCTCTAATTTGTCTAGGTCCCTCTGTATCCTGTCCCTACCCTCCAGCGTATCAACCACTCCTCCCAGTTTAGTGTCATCTGCAAACTTGCTAAGGGTGCAGTCCACACCATCCTCCAGATCGTTGATGAAGATATTGAACAAAACTGGCCCCAGCACCGACCCTTGGGGCACTTCACTTGATACCGGCTGCCAACTAGACATGGAACCATTGATCACTACCCATTGAGCACGACCATCCAGCCAGTTTTCTATCCACCTTACCGTCCATTCATCCAGCCCATACTTCTTTAACTTGCTGGCAAGAACACTGTGGGAGACTGTATCAAAAGCTTTGCTAAAGTCAAGAAATAGCACATCCACCGCTTTCCCCTCATTCACAGAGCCAGTTATCTCATCATAGAAGGCAATTAGGTTAGTCAGGCATGACTTGCCCTTGGTGAATCCATGCTGACTGTTCCTGATCACTTTCCCCTCCTTTAAGTGGTTCAGAATTGATTCCTTGAGGACCTGTTCCATGATTTTTCCAGGGACTGAGGTGAGACTGACTGGCCTGTAGTTCCCCGGATCTTCCTTCTTCCCTTTTTTAAAGATGGGCACTACATTAGCTTTTTTCCAGTCATCCGGGACCTCCCCCGATTGCCATGATTTGTCAAAGATAATGGCCAATGGCTCTGCAATCACATCGGCCAACTCCTTTAGCACCCTCGGATGCAGTGCATCCGGCCCCATGGACTTGTGTTCGTCCAGCTTTTCTAAATAGTCCCGAACTACTTCTTTCTCCACAGAGGGCTGGTCACCTCCTCCCCATACCGTGCTGCGGAGTGCAGCCGCCTGGGAGCTGACCTTGTCTGTGAAGACAGAGGCAAAAAAAGCATTGAGTACACTAGCTTTCTAGTTCCTCCATTTTGTTGCCCGGGCTTCTTGAGTTGGTGTACAGACATCGTAGCTGTTTCTGCTTAGCTTCTCTCAGGTTCCTCGCTCAATTGAGTACAGTCATTCTACTGCCAATATTACCTACCTGACTGTTAGTACCCATACCAATGACACTATCTTTCCTCTTGATGTCCATTCTCTGACCATCTGTTTTTACATACCCATACCAATGCCACTATCTTTCCTCTTGATGTCCATTCTCTGACCATCTGTTTTTACATTCTCCATTGCTATATCGTCTCTTACTTATTTTTTTCTTCAATGGGAGAATCAGGCATGGAGATTACATGAGCATCTCCCAACCATTTCCTCCTGAATTCCTAGTTTCAAGCTCGTTTAATCAGTTTTACCAGCTTTCATCCCAAAAGTCTATTTCCCTCCCTATTCAGGTGGAGTCCATCGCATGAGAACAGTCCTCTGTCCATGAATGTCTCCCAGTGGAGACATTGTCTTCCAGTGATCAAACATCCCAAAACCATCCTTACAGTACCACCACCTGAGCCATCTGTTGATCATCATAGTCTTGTCTCGCCTTCACTCTCTTCCTTCCGGGACAGGGAGAATCCCACTGAAGATCACCTGAGCCTTGATTTCTTTAAGCTTCTTCCCCAGCCTGGCGTAGTCTCCCTTGATGCATTCCAGCGAGAATCCAACAGTATCATTTGTTCCCATGTGAAGGACAATCAGTGGATTAATTCCTGCTCCCTATTAGGATCCTCGTCAGCCTAAGGTCCACATCCCATATCTCCATTTCCGGCATATAGCCGCCCAACCCTTTTGTTTTCCAGATCAGCTCTGGAGACAGGCCTGTCTGTTCTTCTTAGTAGAGAGTTCCCAGTCATGTAGACTTGCCACTTACTGGTGTTGGTGCAATTCTCCGGCCTTCCTCCTTCTGTTCTTTCTGGCTGCAAGTCCTCTTGTCTTTTGTTCTCACTTGCAATCTTCTGAGAGTCATCATCTATCCTCCTGGGGTTCTGAACTCTGGCTATCTCCATTGACTCGTCCCCTCTTGTAGGACTAGCTAATCCTCTCTTCTTCCTTGCCCCCTCACCATCTGTTACTACCTGCTTCACCCCTTCTTTATTTTCCTACTCAGCAAACCTGTTCCTGAGCTCTATTTCACCTTTGCTAGCTGATCTTTTCCTCTGCCAGGCTCTAATAGTCATATGCTTCCATTGGCCATTTTCCTCACCCAGTAGTCTACATGCACAGTTCTCCAGTCCAGCCTGCATCTGCAAGTCTTGAGTTTTCTCTTCAGCCTCCTCTAGCTTTCCCTCCATCAACTTCATAAATCCCCTTCAAAACTCACCCATAATTTCTACCTGTAACTCCAAACCTCCGACTTTCGCTTCCATCAGCTCTGTTGGGTGGCACTTCACACAAACAAAAGCATTTTTCAGGTACCTACTTCAGGATAACGTACATGCTTCCATTTCCAGTCATCTTCATTGGCTCTTCCATTCCTTGGGTCACCACCACGCTTGCCTCTGTAGCCGTCACAGCCTTTGCTCCTAAGCTGCTGTCAAGGAAAAAACAAACACAAAAGAAAAACGGAACACTACACGTGCCCTCCCCCAAACTCTCCTTACAAACTCCCACTTACTCTTTGCTGTTTTTAGTGCTGTTTGCTGGCTCCTTTGTTGCTGGTTGGCTGCTTGGGATCGATTTCTGCAATTCTCCCACTCTTAGACTGGCCTTTGGCCTGGGCTGTATATCAACCACTCTTACCCAGCAGGTCCAACACAGTTCAAGCACCTGCAATGTAGACCTGCCCTGTTACCAGGCTAGTGAAGAGATTCTTAGGTCAGTTGGAAGGGGGCCAGTGCTTTCAGAGCTGAAGATCCTGGGTTCTATTTTCATTGACATCCAGAGTAGGGATCATCACACTTGCAGGGAACGTACTGATATTCATTTTTTGGGGTGACAGGTATGTGCACACGCACAGACATTCAGCTACAGTGTAAAATAACCTGTCACACCTGAGATGTCCTCAGGAGAAAAATACATTCTGCCCAGAAGGAAAAGTCCCTCTCCTTCTCATCCGCAGGAAGACATTCTGGTGCTGGACTTTATGAGAGGTTACTAGATTGTGCGCGATCAAGTTATTTAGTTCCCCTCAAAATTGTAGCTTACAAAACTTTTTAATTTTTAAACCTGTATTGAAATAAGGTCTATAAACAAGGTACAGTTCTAACCAGCTGGCCAGCCAGCCATAAAAACTAATTAAAGAGCAAGTCTAAATCACTACAAAATGCACTGAATTTTAAGTAACATGTGTATGTGCATTCCTGTCCTTCAGCTAATCCATTCACAAGTACGGGAGTTGTCAATTTTTAACCACACATTTTAACTTGCATCTCCGGGCTGGTCTACACTAGCCCCCAAGTTCGAAGTAAGATATGCATATTCAGCTATGAATAACGTAGCTGAAGTCGAAGTATCTTATTTCAAACTTAAAAGTACTTACCCCTGGTCCACATGGCGGCGCGCAGGCTCCCCCGTCGACTCCGCCTGCTCCGTTCGCAGAGCAGGATTACCGGCGTCGACGGGGGAGCACTTCCTGGTTCGATTTATCGCGTCTAGACAAGGCGCGATAAATCGAACCCAGAAGATCGCTCCGACGCCTCCGACGCAGCGGGTAAGTGTAGACTAGCCCCAAGTTGGCCAGATCCTTGATCTCAAATGTCCTAATCCAAACCCACTGAAAATCAGTGGCAGTCTCTCCACTAATTTCAGTGGATTTTGGATCAGCCATAAGTGTCCTTCCTCATTTATAGCTGCATTATCTAGTCCCACATATAGGTGATTAGCTAATGTGACTAACTCAACCTCTATATTTTATGATACAATAATTAAGCAAATCTCCCCTGGCACCCACAGCTTGTGGGAGAACATAAAAAGCTATAATGATGTCAGTTCAGCTACCTGATGCGGTTGGTTTGCTTGCAGCATCTTTGTTTAAACGGCCAATGCTGGATTTTTTCCACACATCGTTTTGTTTTAACTCACAGAGTGCTTTGTGATGCATGTGTCATTAAACAGGTACTCGTATACCCTGGCAATGGACACTGTGCTGTTGCCATTTATGGACGGCGTGGCATGCACAGGGTTAATGTGGAATGTTTTGATAGGACAGTAATTGCCACAAAGCCTTCCCCGAGCTTTGAAGACATGAAACTGATATTTTATTGCTTTGTCAATGCTGGGTCTCTCCTGGTTGTAATCCACAGCAATGTCCCTGGATGCGATTGCACTTGGATAACTAAACCAGATTGATCTGTTTCACTTAGTGAGGACTCTCCTCGTTTCACTGTAAAGATTAGAGAGTGATTCAGCATTCATGAGAAAATGTAGCAACAAAAGGTTAGCAGAACAGTGCTAGGAGTGGAGCCATATTGGGAGCAATTGAGGAAGGAAATGGTCTGGATTTATTGTCTACATTAAAGATATTGCGGGTCCCATGGATACCAAGAGTGTCATGGAGACACAGCTAATAGGGTTTTTATTGGATTATTGTCAGGCTGCTGCACCTGCTTCTAAAGGGGGGACAGGGCAGTTAGTCTTCTGGCTTCCCTTGAGCAGGGAAGTATAGAACAGCTATAGGAGTTGGAAACAACTGATATTTTTTTAAAAAGGAAACTTTCGCAACTGCATCTCTCTCCAATATAACCAGCTATAGACTCTCTCTCTCTCTCTCTCTCTCTCTCAAGAAGCCTACTGCTTAAACAAGGGATTTGGACACCAGGAGTCCAAATCTCTTATCCTCAATCTAACCATAGCAGGTTAGACCTTATTCCCGTTTGTGTGAATAGGAGCTACCGGCATGTTCTGGGGAGAATTCTGCAGGGTTGTTTTCAGCCCTGACTTGTTGGGTGAGCTTGAGAACTCACCGGCCCTGTGTGTCTCAGAAGGGGCTTTGCAAGTGCCATGTGTTATTTACACCAGTGAAGAGCCGGCGCGTGGTTTGCATGGGGTGGCTGCTTGAAGCTGAAGAGCGTGCATTTGTGCTAGTTGTTCTTCTTTACCTTACTCAAGCCAGTTCAGGAGCACTTTATCCAGCCTGACAGCAGAGCTGAACAAAGCCAGTCTGGTCTCTAGTTCATTATCATTATCTCTTAGTTTCTAATGATGGTGGACATTAGAGAAATACAGATGTCATCTAAAATTCAAGTCTCACACTTAATGCGTCTGGTGTTGATTTAAAGGAGTCTTATTAGTTATTAGCAGATTTCAGTGAATAATTTATAACAAATCTGACGAACTGAATCTTTTCACTGTTCGTGAGTTACATGGAAACAGATTCAAATTATCCTCCAAGGGCCTGATGCAAAGCAACTGAAGTTAGTAGAAAGTCTTCAGTGGGCTTTGGATCCAGGCCTCTAAATACTTTCAGCAAATAATTCTTGTTTTGTAGCTCATTCATAAGCCTCAGAGGATTCAATATCTGAGCTGTTTTGCTTGCATATTTTATGTCTTGACAGTGACCAGGACCTGATCCTTCGGAGGAAAAGAAAGAAACCCTGTACATGGAAGGATGGTCTGTAGTTAGAGACACTGGCCTGGGACTAAGGAGATCTAAGTTCACTGCCTGCTTTCCCCCAAGTTTCCTCTGCGAACGTGGGAAAGTCTTCAACATATCTGAGAGTCAGTTCTTCATGAGTAAAATGGAGATAAATGTACTTCCCTACTTCACAGGGGTGCAGTGAGATAAATTCAGCGTTTGTGAGGTACTAAGATGATGGGGGCCATATTACTTGGATAGATTAATAGTCAATAGGTATGAAGTGACCTGCCTATAAAGTAAGTTTCTTCTAAACCTCAGGGCCGGCTTTAGGCTGATTCCCCCGATTTCCCCAAATCGGGCCCTGCGCCTAAGAGGGGCCCTGCAACTTATCTAAGAGGGGCACGCAACATGTCCTCAGTGGCATTTCGGCAGAGGGGGGGCCCAGTTGAAATTGTTCAAATTGGGCCCCGCACTTCCTAAAGCCGGACCTGCTACACCTTGTCTTAAATCTCTAATTCTTTTTCTGATGTTTATCTTGACTTATTAGCAGAATATCCAGGAAACAACGTGGCAAAACCTGAGCTTGTCATCTCTTCCTCCGAAACACTCAGATGTGTGTATTACTAGAGAGCCTGATCCAAAGTTCACTGTAAGCAATGGCAGACTCTTTTTTTATCCAAGGGGATCAGGCCCAAAGAGAGAAACCATCTGTCCGTAGTGATGTAACCCTTTTCCTTCCTCTCCTCTTCTCATCTCTGTTTGTCAGTGTTTTTTCATTGTATCAAGTCTTTCATTTAGATTCCAACCTCCTTAGGGCAGGGTCTGTGGATTTCTGGGTCTTCTGTGACACACTTAGCGCACCTTTTGGGAACTATAAAATGAAAGGATAAAAAGCAATATCTACTTTATAACTTTGTTTACCTTAATCTATGTGGAAACCAGCAGTTTGGTGTAAAAATATATTTCAGAAGTAGCCTTTGCACTTGAGGAACCCTTTGAGAATTCAGCTCCAGATGATAACCACCATTTGCAAGACATTTAGTTACTACCCTGATGGGCAGCCTTTTAACAGAGATGGAAAAATGCCTATATTTTCAGGCAATGTGAGCCAACATATTTTCAATCAGAAACACATTATAATGCCGTTTTAATTTCTAAACCTTCTATTGATATTTATATACCATGGGAATATTATGTAGTTAATGATAATACAAAATGGTCTTGTGGCTAAGGCATTGATTAGAACTGAGGAGATCTGACCTCTATTCCAAGCTTTGCCACAAACTAAGTAAGATTTTGGGAAAGTCTCTTAAATTTCTGTACGTCTTAGCTCCCCTATCTGTAAAATGGAGAGAAGAATACTTCTACCCTCAATCTGTCCTGTCTATTTAGATTGTGAGTTGATCAGGGTAGGGGCTGTCTCTTACTATCTTTATTTGAGTCTCTGGGTGCTACCTCACTAGTAATAATAAAAAACGAAAAGGAAAAATTAAGGAACACGTAGACTGTACCACACTAGCACAGAGACTGGGCATGGTGAACATGGAAAGTAACGCCACTGTTACTTTTGTACACTATTCGTGTCTTTTTAAAAAAAAATGTGTGAGAATTTTGTGCTTTTGAAGTGGGCTGAAAGGACAACCCTAGAGAATGAACTTTTCCATTTGCTGAAGAAGCTGGTACGAGCACAGGAGGAGGCAGTATGAGCTTTCCTACAGTACCCTGCCAATGTGCCTCGCCTATGATTGGTGGAACTGTTTCTAAAACTGAGGACAACATCTCAGCAACAGCAGCCGCCAGTTCCATAGCACCCCAGACTGCTTTGATCATCACAGAAACTGGCCAAGAAATAAGAAGCTTTTTTCCCCCCCCAAAAAAATCTCCCTACCCCTGTTGACCTTTTTATTGGTTAAAGTTCAAAATTAATTGATTTTTTTTTAATGAAGTGTCAAAATTTTAAGAATGTTGACCTGCTCTATGCATTAAAATGGCTTTGCATAGAACACTGGCTTACTTTCAAGATGGCAATCATCACATTTAAGCCCTTTGGCATCAGACTAACCTACCTTAACAAGTGTCTCTGTCTTAGGGACCACAAGCTCCCTCAGAAGTTATGGTGGAATCTGTCAACCTCAAAAACATGAGAAGGGGGACATAGCCTTAGTCCTAACAATGCCTCAAAGACCCTGGAAGGAGAAACACATTATAAACAATATTCCAGCAAGCTAGCGGGAAGGAGGGAGAAACATAGTAAGGCTTGGAAGGATGAGATTTTTATCAGTAAATGTCAGGAAACATCAATTTCACCACACAAATGGATGAAATTTTTTTTCCATTGATGATGGTTGAAATTTCAAATTGGCAGAGTAAGAAAAATGCTGCTTGAGAATGAAGAGGTTGATTTCAGGATATTTACTCTGTGTATTTTGACATGGGAGGTTGACAATTTGTGTTTCAACAGCTATAAATCTTCACCTTTTTGATTCTCAATGTCTGCTTACATTAAGTAAATATGCCTCCCCCTTAGCTTCCCACAACTGTGAAAATTTAAAATCAATAAATCTAAAAAAAATAAACAATCAATGTTATCTGTTGAAATGATCAAAAATAAAAATCCAGTTCTGCAAAGTCTACATATACTCCACATGATGTTTTAATTTATTTTTGGGAGGCACTGAATTTAGATGGGCACTAGTTAGGGATGTAAATAGATTGCCAAGCAGAAGCAGTTCATTCTTTGTGCGCCTCCAGTCTTTTTGTCCTCTGCTGAGGTCTGCTAGTAAACTAGCTGGTGAGTGACAATTATAGTTGTGCTTTTTGTGATATAGTGAACAAGTGTCAAGGTAATGAACTGACGCAATAGATTCCAAGGCCAGAAGGGACCACTGTGATCATCTAGTCTGGCCTCCTGTATAGCACAGGCCACAGAACTTCCCCAAAATAATTCCTAGAGCAGATCTTTTAGAAAAGCATCCAATCTTAATTTGAAAATTGCCAGTAATGGAGACTCCACCACAACCCCGATATATGGTTCCAATGGTTAATTACCCATACCGATAAAAATTTATCTTATTTCCAGTCTGAATTTGTCGAGCTTCAACTTTCAGCCATTGGATCATGTTCTACTTTTCTCTGCTAGACTGAAGAACCCATTATCAAATATTTGTTCCCCATTTAGATGCTGAGACGCTTATATCAAATCATCTCTTAACCTTCTCTTTGTTAAGTTCAATAGATTGAGCTCTTTGAATCTATTACTATAAGGCATGTTTTCTAATCCCTTAATCATTCTTGTGGCTCTTCTCCAAACTTTTCCCAATTTATCAAAATTTTTCTTGAACTGTGGGCACTAGAATGAGACACAGTATTCGAACAGTGGTCACACCAGAAGTAAAACATTTTCTCTACTCCTACTTGTGATTCCCTTTTTATACATCTAAGGTTTGCATTAGCCCTTTTCGCCATAGCATCACACTGGGAGCTCATGTTCAGCTGATTATTTTGGGAAGCAGCGACTCTGAAAAAGATTTGGGGAGCAGGGAGAGAATAGCATCCTGCATTCTGAGTGTATGGCCTACAGTCTTTGTTCCTAGATGTATACATTTATATCTACCCATATAAAATACATTGTTTGCTTGAGCCTAGCTTACCAAACCATACAGATCACTTTGTATTAGTGAGCTATTTTCTTCATTATTTACCAAACCCAACATTTTTATTTTGTCAGGGTTCCCTACCCACTCTGAACTCTGGGCTTCAGATGTGGGGACTCACATGAAAGACCCCCTAAGCTTATTTCTACCAGCTTAGGTTAAAACTTCCCCAAGGCACAAATTCCTTTCTTTGTCCTTGGACGGTATTGCTGCCACCACCAAGTGATTTAAACAAACCTTCAGGAAGGGGCCACTTGGAGCCCCTTCAAAATATCCCCCGCAAAATATCCACCCAAGCCTCTTCACCCCCTTTCCTGGGTGGGCTTGAGAATAATATACCAACCAATAGGTTAACAAAGTTAGCACAGACCAAATCCCTGATTTTTAGGACACTGAAAATCAATCAGGTTCTTAAAAGAAGAATTTTATTTAAAAAAAAGTAAAAGAATCACACCTGCAACCCTGGAAGCTTATTCCCGAATTTAAGGATCCTTAGAATTAGAAAGTTTTACCTAATATCTAACCTCAATCTCCCTTGCTACAAACTCAGAGGATTACTTCTTTTCCTATCCTTGGTGAACATGAAGAGCAATTGATGACTGTCCTTTTTGTAATAACCTTTTACATATTTGAAGGCTGTTATCAGGTCCCCCTTCAGCCTTCTCTTCTCTAGAGTAAACATGCCTAATTCTTCAATCTTTCCTCATAAGTAATGTTTTCGAAACCTGTTATTTTTGTTGCTCTCCTCTGCACTGTCTCCAATTTGTTCACATCTTTCTTAAAGTATGGTGACCCCACCTGGACATGATGTTCTCACTGGGGACTCAGAGGTACTGAGTTGAGTGGAACAATTGCCTCCTCTGTCTTATGAAACTGCTATTTTTTTTTGCGGTGGGGGGGGGGGGGGGCTTTCAACAACATCATGCTGTTGACTCATTTATTTTGTGATCTACTATAGCCCTCAGATCCTTTTCTGAAAACACCTCTGCAGTTCTTCCCCATTTTGTACTTGTGCATTTTATTTTTTCCTTTGGAAACTCAGGGTTTTGACCTTGTCTTTATTGAATTTCATCCTAAAGATTTCAGACAAATCCTCCAGTTTATCCAGATCATTTTGAATTCTAATCCTGCCCTCCAAAGTGCTTGCAGCCCCTCCCAGTGTGGTGTCATCCACACATTTTATAAATGAACTCTACAGTCCATCATTCAAGTCATTAATGAAAATATTGAACCAATGATGGACGAGCCAGTTCAAATGAGTTAAGAACTCCCTGCCCTTGTAACTTCTGCTCAAAAGTCAAACTGAACCTAACGGAACCTTAAGGTTTCAAAAGGTTTGGTTAGTTTCCTCTCCCCTACCCATCATTTTTTCATTTTGACCCACCTCCATACCTCTGGGTTTCGCTGGGGCTAAATATGCAAGTGCAAGAGTACTATATAAGAGGCCTTTAGCCTGACAGGAAAAAATAAATAGATCTCTCAAGAGACAACAAGTTCTTGTGAGATTTGCAGCCCAAATCTATGGACCCAAGAGGTTCAGATAAGTCTGAACCCTGAACCTTTTGGCCATCACTCAGTGAATCCATTCCCTCTTCAATGCATGAATGTTCTCAAGGGACTGCACTTTGAAGCTCTGTCCAAAAGCTTCCACGCTTCTGTGGAAAAGATGTTCTGTTTTTCCAGCATCTACTACTAAGAGCCAATCTTCACTTGTCAGTGCAACCATGTGGTTATGAACATGTTTGTGTTTACATGCACTTATCTCAAGATGTGCTTTGACAACCCCCTGCTAAGACTTTTTCCAGTTTAATGGATCATGAGCCGCTTTGGATTGCTTGACCCTGCTGGTTCATCATTTATGATGTTTAAAACATGTACACAGCCATTTGAATTTATTTAACCACCTAGAGGAAACTCTTCAATTAAAGACCATTCTAAGTGGCACTGACAGCAGCTCTCGTCCCAATTTGGTTTGGCTAAATTACCACCGATCAGCTACTGAAACGGGTGCCCTTTACTACGTAATAACAATCATAGTACATCATATCGGGTGTCACTTTTTTCTAGAACTCATTTTTCAAACGCTAGAAAAGAAAAGTGTTTGCCCATCAAATATTTCAGATGATTTCACTATGATGTTTTGCCTGGGATGCGGTCTCCCAAAGCGGCAGGCTAAATATATATTTTTTTTTCTTTCCATTGAGATATAAAAAAAGGCGTGTTCCCATCTTTTTCGGTATCAATCTCACAGAACACTATCATTCTAGTAAATGATGCTGTCTAATCTTCGTGTCACATCAAATACCGAAGCAATACATTCACTGGAGGATATTTACAAGGGTGTCTATGCTGAATTGAGATATCTCCTAGTCCTTTTTCTAAATTGTCACATATACTGCCTGCTGCAGAAAGGGGAAGCCGCCAATTGATTGCTAATTCTGCAAACCCCAGGATGTAAATGTGATTAGCAGTAATTGAAGAAGTTCAAGAACTGTTAATTTCTCCTCTTTGTTGTTTTCCCTATTTAAAACATTAACTAAATGTGTATGTAGGCCAAAAACACTCTGTTACAGCTTAACAAAGGATACATATTTAATCAGAGCTGTGGGACCCCGATGCGGTTGTCTGAAACAAATGTGACATGTGCTTCCTCTCAAAAAAAAAGTCAGGCAGCTAATAAACAGTATCAGTATTTGGGTGTAATGTTCATTGTCTGCATGATGTCAAGTTTAATGGCATTACGCTATGTTAAAAAGCCAGGAGTACATTGCTACATTTGTCTTTCCCAGTTGGCTGTCCCCAAGGAGATCATGATGCAAGCAGTGGCTTTGTCTGGTGTATACATAAGTATGCACATGTTCATAAGTTTTAATTTGTAAGTAAATAGCCAACTCTAGAGGGAAGGTGGCAGGAGGACAGGTTAACACCTGCATGGCTGAACTTCTGTCTGTAATGCAATTTTAAATGTGCATCAGTGATTAATGGATTAGTAGGTACTTTCAACAGCGTTGGAACAAAGAAAATATAATTTGCACAGTTACTGCACAATATGGAGCCTCTTTTTTTCTAAGCAAGCCAATCTAGCAAGAACAGTGTAATGCCAGCTGTGAGATGCTAGCACCTGGGCCAAGACATAGTACATAGACAGCATTTCTTGCTCTGATGCTCTGGTCATGGCAAAGGGAACTACATTTACCCTCATCCTGCTGCATCTCTCTGCAACATTCAATACTGCTCAGCACTATACTGTCCTCTCCTACCTCCAACGAGCCACAGCAGTGGCAGATTTCTACTTGCACATGCAACTGACCAGGAGACTGCTCGAGAGTGGAGAGACCGGACCAGCATGATCCATGCATGTATGACATCCAGACTGAGTTACTGTAAATCATCCATAGAAATGAACCACACACCCTAAAACAGCTCCAACTCATACAAACTGCAACACCCTCATCTGCTTAGCAGCTGACTCCACTGCAAACACATCAGCGTAGCATACCACTGTCTGTGGTGGATCCAGCACTGAGCACTAAATTCCGTCCAAGGGCTCTGTTCCAGTATTCAAAGCTCTCCGTATGACTGGCCCTACTTCAGAGATCACCTTCGCCTTCATGATCATGACCTCCTATGACAGCCACACTTCTTTGGAACCAATAAGGGGGTGGGGCATGTGCGTACCAGACACAGAACCTTCACCAGACCTAGACTACAGAATTGACTCCTGCAAGAGAGATGAATGACTATGGATCTCACGATGTTCTGTACTAAATGTAGAATGCAGTCATTCAACTTAGTGCTCCCTCAGCAGTTCTTCAGACACATAGGGTACATCTTCACTGCAATAAATGGCACCAAGCCTCAGAGCTTGGGTTAGCTGGCTCAGGCTGTGGGGGTAAAAATAGCAGTATAAACATTTGGGCTTGAGTTAGAGCCAGGGATCTGAAACCTGGCAAACGGGGAGGGTCCCAGAGCCCAGGCTCCAACCGAAGCCCGAAGTCTACACCGCTAGTTCTAGCCCCTCAGCCTGAGCCCTGTGAGCCCAAGTAAAGTGACCCTGGGTTCTGAGACTCAATGCTGTGGGTTTTCTTTTCAGGGTAGACATACCCATGGACTCAACCCTCAAATATTACCAGCTAGCCAAGCTTTACTCCTACATGAAAGGAACCCTCAAGATCCCCATATTTCATCAACGGCCTCATCGAATGTTTGAGGAGGTGGGGCAATTGGACGCTGGATTGTGTAGGGGCTGGAAGGATGCTGTCCCTGTGTTTGCCTCTAATCTTGCTGCTATGGAATGCCTTCTTCTTTGCCTTCGGGACGACCATGGCATGAGCTCCTTTCAGAAGTAAGTGTAGAACACGGTCATGTTTTATAATAAACACAGTGTAGCCATGTATGTTTCCTATCTGTCTGACATTTATTGTAGACTAAAGGAAACAAAGCAAGATGGCATGTAAAGTTTCCATGAGAAAGCACAGCAACCATCATGAACTCACAGGGGCAGACAGACCGAAGACGGGTCCCAGCTTACTCTTAAAGGGGCAGTATCCAGAAAACAGATGTTCATTCACTTAGCTACCATAAACCTTTAAATTCCAATTCCAAAAAACCTTGAGTAAGTGTTATTTACTTATTTAATTGTTTCCTTTTGTTTTCACTGGTTTGGACTCCAGATCCGGACAGATCCCGTTGGGTTGAAACTCAAAAGGCAGGAAACATACCCTTTTTAGTTAGCTGTTGTAAAGTAAAACTGAGGTAGGCAAGAACTGTGAGGTTTACTTTGCCTCTTGGCTATTATTAAAAGCTCTTTTTGTTTGCAGTGTTGACTAAGGAATATCCTAGACCTCTTTCTACATAGGTTGGGAAACTATGTGCAAGTTCAGTAGAGCATTTTGATATTATTGAGTATTTCAGTGTTTGAATGATACCTTCCCTTCCATGACCCTTCTCTGCCCACAGACTCCATGACCAGATTGGCAATGGGATACCAAGCTTTTTGCAGCTCATCTCACATATTTCAATTTCACTCATAATAGTGAGAAATGAGGCTCTGCAACAGTTTTCCCATAGGAGTAGTGGGGGCAAACAGCCTAACTAGCTTCAAGATGGAGCTTGATAAGTTTTTGAAACTTGATAAGTTTCTGATGGTGTTTCCTCTGATAGTGGAGGACTGGACTTGCTGACCCAGGAGGTCTAGGGTGACCAGATGTCCCGATAAAATCAGGACCATCCTGATTTTCTTCTCTTTGTCCCGCATCCCGACCAATGCACAGAGGAGAAAGGAAAATTGATGAAACTGGAAAATGAAAAAAATATTTGATTTTGTCCCGGCTTTGTCCCAATATTGCAGCCTTTTTTTTTACTTCCCCCATATGTCCCAGTATTTTGTTTTTCATCTGGTCACACTAAGGAGGTCCCTTCTGCTCCTATGTCAAAAATAAAAAAATATATTTATCATCAAGATGTTATCATCCAAAAACATCCTTTTCTTGAAGACAGACATTTTCCTGATTTTTTTTTGCAAACATTCCATTTTTAAATAATTTGAAAAAAATCAAATATTTTTTCATTTTCCAGTGTCATCAATTTTCCTTTCTCCTCCTTTTTTCCTACCCTGCCCCCTTTTTAGTTGCAAAATGGAAAAAAAGGGGAAAAATATGAATGAGAAGAGTCAAGGAAAATGGCGGGAAAGGAAAACTGAAAAACTGAAAACCAAAATGTTTTGATAACTGACCATGAAAAATCCTGAATAAATGAAATATCCCTTTTCAAAACCTGTGAAACTAAAGCTACTTTTTGGCTTCCCCCCCCCGCATTTTCTTTTTTTGGCCAGCTCTGCTTTTCAGTCACTCCTTTGGGCAATCTCCAAGAGAGAAAGGATGGAATTTTCTCATGAGACAGGGTCAAAACCGCCACTTGGAAATGTCAGAAAAAAGTGAGTCAAACAAAATTTTTGGATTTGTATTTTTTTTAAATTGTCATCCAGTTCTCTGCTTCCTGGGTGGGAAATAGCAATGCATAAGCCAGATGAAAGGTTGACCTTGCTACAGTCCCAAACCAATTTCTAAATGAGAATGTTTCAAATCTCTGGTGTCACCCCCTTTCCTGTTGCCCCATCTTCTCTATTCCACCATTGATTCTAGCCAGGACACTCCCTACAGTTCCATCTTTCAATTCTGTCCTGCGCCGTCCGTCTTCTATTCTGTCCCCTGGGGAGTTGGGTGGGAAATGTTTTCTCTTGAGGCAAAAATGTTCAAAATTTGAAATATTTTCCTGTTCCTCATCATGATGAAACAGAACATTTATTTTGGACAAAAGAAAAGCGTGAGAGCCCCCAAAATAGCCAATATCCCAGTGGTTAAGGCATTTACTTGGCATATAGAAGACCCAGATTCATGTCTTTGCATTGATTTAGAGCAGATTCTTGAACATGGGTCATATCCCAGGTGAATGCCCTAGCCACAGGGCTATTGGCTATTCTCTCTGTCTGATTTTGAGCAGAAATTCCATTCTGGATCTGCAAGATCTTCCCAATTAAAGTTCTGTCAAAAAGAACCCTTTTCCATAACAGATTCACCTTTGGGGGAAAAAACCCAACATTTTCCAGCAGAATCTGTGTTGACAAAATTCCTGATCACCTCAAGCCTCCCATGGAGGGAATTCTCTCATTAAACCTCTTTGCCAAGACAATTTCCTGTCCTCATTCAGATCTCTCCTAGAAACGTATTTCTTCCATGTCATCTGTGGGAAGGACATTTTCAAAGAAAAACAAACAAACAAAAACTCCAGTTAATAAAACCAGTCAAAATTAATCCAGGTCTTCCTGAGTCACTGTGTGACTTGCATAGGGACACCCAATCACTAGGAGACTATGAACACAGGAGTTATTTTTTCTTAGGTCCCTGACCATACTTCCAGAGCACTTTGCTATGCTGACTAAGGGTAGTGATCGGATGGGCAAGACATCTGATTTGAAACCTGCTGATTTGGGTGTTATGGTAAGCCATCCCATTCCCATGATGCCAAGGATTTACTGTTGTGCCATGAAAGCTATTTAAGTTCCCATACAGCACCCAACACCATGGTATCCAAACATCTATATTATTTCTATACTGATAAGATTGGATTTACCTTGTTATTCAACCACTTTCCCTGCATCTATGGTCCAAGCGTCCACAAAGGTGACTAGATTCAGAGCAGTTGAAGAAAATGGACTAGCCAAGAGGCAAGATGCTTTTGATATGGATTAGGGACTGGTATAGCTGTTTACAGAGAAACATTGGGTTAAAGGAGATGGAGAGACTTTTACTATACATCTTTCTCCCTTTGTATAACTAGCACATTTCTTTACTTCTCTATTTTCTTATTTCCTTTCTTCCCACAGTCTTCTACTGGCATGTGCATAAAACTGCATTTGCAGCTAGTTGGTTATGCTCAGAAATGTAATTCTAACAGAACTTTAAGTAGCATTGCCTCTAGTTTTTAGTCAATTCCTTTGATACCATTTCCCTGGCACTCATGTAACCTAGTTCCTTCTGAAGTCATGGGGCTCCCAGAAATGGCAACTTCATGTAGCGTTCACACTGAAACCAAGGGACACAAATCCACATTTTGACCTCTATCTTCACCTCCAGCTTTCTCAAACACAGTTGTGTCTAAGTAGTAGCTCTAATTCAATTATGCTAGCGGAAACTATTTTTTGCTTTCAATGAAACTGAAATTCTTCCATGCCTCTGGTGCTGAATGTGGGGGAGGGAAAGAGCCACCCATTTTGATGCAGGTGCCTGTTTCTTTGTTTGTTCTGATGAGGTATCTGAGGGCTTTCTGTCTATTGCTAGCTTTAATTCATGATCAGCTATCGAAATGAGGTTTCAAAGCTCAGGTCAGTTCTCACAAGCACTTAGCATAGTAATACATTCTTAGCCATCATGCCATCCTTTACATCCAAAGATCTCAAAGCATTTACACCAGCATCGGGACATCATGCATTAAGTATTGTAATCACAATTTTATAAATAGAACACTGAAGTCTCATTTTCATTGATTGTCAATAGGCCTTGGGCTCTTAGTCACTTAGGTCTCTTTGCTAATGAGCTACAGTGTCTACCACAATCAGAGGGTGTGACTATATCTTGAGTAGACGTACCCAAGCTAGCTTTCATCTAGCCATGGTTTCACTGCTTTGGGACCCAAGATAGCTAGATTAAAGCTAGTTCAGTTTTGTGACTGCAGCTTGAACAGATAACCTTTGATGGTAGCATAGACTTACCTTTAGGCGCTTTAGAAAGTTTTATCCCGAGAAACTGAAGTTCAGAGATGTCAAATGGGCAAATGGACTCAACTAAATAAGAACCCCCAGGCCCAGGCTTTGAGCACTTCTGGGACCAAACTGAGATGCACATTTAAGCAAGTTCAAATAAAAAAGGGTCAAAATGAATTAAAACATGTTTGATTTCCTTTTTTGAGACTCAGAAATTAGAAATGGTCTCATCAATTCCCTCCTCCCACTGCCCCCTCCACCTAGCACAGGGCTTATTCCCGTGATATATTTCTTAGTGCATTTCATAGATTTTTGAGGCCAGAAGGGACCATTTTGATCATCTAGTCTGACTTCCAGCATAACACAATCATAGACTTTCACCCAGTACTTCCTGTATTGAACGAGTAACTCCTAGCTGATCTAGGGCATGCCTTTTAGAAAGAGCACTCATCTTGATTTAAAGATGACAAATCCACTAATCCCTTGATAAACTGTTTCAATGGTTAACTCTTGCTGTTAAAACAAATGCATCTTGTTTCCTGTTTGAATTTTTCAATCATTTTGCTTGTTTCAGTGACTAGTTTCTTAACTTCTAGAGTCTGGCTACAACATGAAACAGAAGTGCCAAATTGCATGAAAATGGAGTTTCTTGTTCTTTTCTCACCACCAGGAAGAGGAAGGAAGGAGTGGTGATATTGCAAGAAAACTAGAGGTTGGTTTTGCCTGGATCCAAACTGCAAAACACCAGGTTATAGAGAAATTGGCGCAGACCTATGTATGTCTTAATATAAAACCTGTCTTCACAAGTTTCCCAGATGAACCCTCTGGACATTTTGAGGTTCCCCCATCATTAATAAGCATGAAAACATTTAGATGACTTTTAAAACTTGGCTGAAGTGGTTCAGCTAAGAAAACTGTAAATCTCACACAAGCAGGGCTTCCAGTCTTCTCTGGTTTGGCTCTGCCTGATATGCCCACAAACAAAGCTTTCCTCAGGGGATTTCACTCCCTCATTTCTGATCTATTTAAGAACTTAATCTAATGGAGTACTGGCAGCTTTTTATAGGTGTCTCTTGGCACTGTAGGTGCTCATCTCAGTGGATTAGGAAGACATTTCTCCGACGGGCATGAATCCCCACTTCAGGTTTGCTTGTACTGTTCACCGAAGCAGCTAGTACTGGCCACTATTTAAGGTTCTGATAAAGAAAAACACGGTGTTCAAGAAGGGCCCTTAAACACATGCTTTTGAGAATCACGGCCAGAGACAGGATACTGGGTAAGACCTTGGGGTTTGCTATGTTCAGGCCCTGAATTTAAGTTTTCTCAAAGAAATGTGGCATTCAATTTAAGTTTAGGTCACAGCCAAACCTTCCAGGATATTTCGTGAATATTCAGTGTAGTGAAAAGTGTTGGCCTTTCCTCTGCTGTTTTCTTCCCAATCTCTCCTTTTCAAGGTGTCCCAAGACTATGGCAGAATTGATGGCTGTGTGCATTTCAGTGTACAGTTGGTTACATTGTTAAGTACCTGCATTTGAAGTACCTTCATCCCTAAGGATTTAGACAAAACACACGGCCCCAATTTCAGCATCCAGGCTACTGCAATATAGAACTGTGCCACATGGCGGAATATTAGCTTGGAGAATGGTGTTGCTGTTTACGTTGCAAATGTAGCTCTCTTGCCGGTACTAATAAAAAGAAACAAGCTTGTATTTTTTTAATGACAAAGCCTCCCTCTGTGTTGATTTGGTACTACGTGAAAATACCCCTCGTCGGAGCAGCTGGAGCACCGTGAAGACATACGTAAAAGAGCAGCCAAAAAAGTCACACATGTTTCAGTGTCATCTAGATTGAGAGGTTGATGATCTTTTTCTCTATACCACATGGGTTCACTTCTGGTTAGAAAGACAGGCACAGTAAGGCTTCTCAGAGCCTTCTAAAGACATCCTATTACTGTCCAAACTGACCTCAGAGTAAATTCATATTTTCAACACACTACACAAACTACAAGGTCTGCTCAAAAGCCCACCTACATCGTCCAGAGCCCTTCTACCAGCTGCAATGCTTTAAATCAGAACCATAATATTTACCAAGCTTATGACGTGCACAGTTTGTAACTTTGTGCTTTAGGCTGAATTGTGGCTAATTTATTAATCAGTAAATATTACGCTAATCTAACAGGGAAAGGCGTAATAAGATCAATAGCTGGAAGTTGAAGTTATGAAACATTCAAACTTGAAATATGATGGAACTTTTTAAACAGGGAGGGTAATTAGCCTTTGGAACAGCTTAGTTTACCAAGGGAAATAATAAATTTACTATTACCCGGAGTTTTAAAATGGAGATTGGATGCCTTTCTAGAAGATATGATGTAACCACAACACTGCTTACATAGCAGGAGAGAATAATTTCCCCCCATTGCAGAGAGCACTAAGATTAAATTCTAAGACTTATGCAGGAGGTCAGTCTTGATGATCACAGATGTCCCTTCTGGCTGTAAAAATCTGTGAGTATTTTAAAACCAGGTCTTTAAATAAGGCTAGGTCTACACTAACCCCCCCTATCGAACTAAGATACGCAACTTCAGCTACGTTAATAACGTAGCTGAAGTCGAAGTACCTTAGTTCGAACTTACCTGTGGTCCAGACGCGGCGCGCAGGCTCCCCCGTCGACTCCGCCTACTCCACTCGTCAAGCTGGATTACCAGCGTCGACGACGGAGCACTTCCTGGTTCGATTTATCGCATCTTGACAAGATGCGATAAATCGAACACAGAACATCGATCCCGCGCCTCCGACGCGACGGGTAAGTATAGACATACCCTTAGTTTACGTAATACACTCTTCCAATAGGCGTGTGAATGCAATTTAATATTAACCCTATCTTTCACAACTTGGCTTACTAAGCAAACAGGAATGTGTGCTGGAATGGAAATCACAGGTGCCTTCAAAGTCTCAGACCTGGGGGCGTCCCTTGGGTGGCCAGCATCTGGAAGGTGACATCTGTGTCCAGGGGAAGGCAGATGAAGATTTGTCTGCTACTGGACTCCCACAAACATGCAACAATGCTGGCCCATCTGCTGGTGCTGGAGTTCTCCTCTAAAGGGATTGCATCCTTCTGCATCTGAGAGAGGGGAGGGATAGCTCAGTGGTTTGAGCACTGGCCTGCTAAATCCAGGCTTGTGAGTTCAATCCTTGAGGGGGCCATTTAGGGATCTGGGGCAAAAATCTGTCAGGGGACAGTACTTGGTCCTGCTAGTGAAGGCAGGGGACTGGACTCAATGACCTTTCAAGGTCCTTCCAGTTCTATGAGATAGGCATATCTCCATATATGAACCAGAAGCTGCATGTGGAGGGGTATGAAAGTAAAGAACACCCCTTAAAATAAGGGCCATGTGGCCACCCTAAAAACAGACACAGGAGAACATACTTCAGGGAACTCCCCTGTATTGGTGGTGGATGATAAACAAACATCTTTTCCATCTCTCAATTTCCAGGATGCTGTAATACCTGTGGTGGGGTTAGAGGACTTCAGCCATCAGGGCTTTTTCAACCCAGTCCTCTTCACCAGCATTACAGTCCAGATCTAGCAGAGTCCTTAAGCCTGAGAGCAATTCAGATGGGAATCCTCATGTGCTTAAAGTTAGGCACATGCTTAAGTGCTTCAATGGATGGCAGTTAATATCACATATCCACACAAAAATCCCACCCAGGCTCTCCTGCATCACTAATTGCTGTTGTCTCAGGCAGAGCCTGGAGTTAATAATATCAGAGGTGAACACAAAAGCATTATCCAATTGACATACTGACTTTTTTTGGGCAAGAAACCAAAAGAGCACCACCAGAGGCTAGTCTGCAAAATGGAAGAGACTCTGCATTTTCCCCTTTCCCATCCCCCTGCCTTGGAAAGCTATGGTTTCTCTTACAGCCCCAATTCTGTCAACAAGCCCATCACTGTTGCGTACTGACTGTCAAAGCTCACTTGTGGGAAATTTTCAGGCCATGCTTGTTTGGTTTTCCTGTTCCTGTTTGACTTGTAGCTTTAAATAACGTGGTTACTTCACAACAGCTTGTTTTTTTGACTGGGGCACGGGGCATATTTTTCTAGCAGATTAAAAAAAAAAAAAGCTTCCCACAATTTGCCTTTTGTTATTTCCCCTTTTGAAGGGAGAGCTGATAAATTCAGGGTAATATGTAATAGATGCTTTCCTGTTTTTACTCATTGCTCCGTCAGGCTTGTCAGCCAGAAATTTATGAGCTCTTTCTGTGGCTGCAACGTTTAAACAAGAGAGGGTGAGCCTTGCACTTATCCTAAAGAGTGAGGGCAAATAACAGAGTGCTTAAGTTGCACACTGCACTATAGACATGTGGGACCTCATTCGGAATTACACTAAGGTCCCTTTATCTATCTGTCTTAGGTACTTATATGACCCTCATCTGCACAGTGTCTGACTATCTCACATTTTTAATACCTGTGTCTTCCCCCCTGCAAGGCAGAAAAGTGCGATTATCTCCATTTTTACAGGTGGAGAACTGAGGCACAGAGGGGTTGAATTATTTGCTTGAGGTCACACTGGGAATCAGGTGGAGCAAGGAATTGAACACAGGTCTCCAGCTACTCACTTGACCATCCTTCCTCTGTACTACTCTACCAACAAGGCAACACATATTGAAGTCAATGGGAATTTTTCCCATTGGCTTTAATGGGATTTGGGTCTGGCCCCATGTAAGTGCTCAGTTATGGAAGTGAAGGCCTCACACAGTCCTACTCTGCATATACAGTAGAGATGGGCCAAAGATGCAGATTCCATATCTGGAGCCAGATATCTAAACACCACCAATTTTGGGAAGGAGGAGGGGGGGGAGTTGATTCCAGAATTTATAAAAAGGGAGCGCTTCAAGAATCATAGAATCTCAGGGTTGGAAGGGACCTCAGGAGGTCATCTAGTCCAACCCCCTGCTCAAAGCAGGACCAAACCCAACTAAATCATCCCAGCCAGGGCTTTGGCAAGCCTGACCTTAAAAACCTCTAAGGAAGGAGATTCCACCACCTCCCTAGGTAACCCATTCCAGTGCTTCACCACCCTACTAGTGAAAAGGTTTTTCCTAATGTCCAACCTAAACCTCCCCCTCTGCAACTTGAGACCATTACTCCTTGTTCTGTCATCTTCTACCACTGAGAACAGTCTAGATCCATCCTCTTTGGAACCCCCTTTCAGGTAGTTGAAAGCAGCTATCAAATCCCCCCTCATTCTTCTCTTCTGCAGGCTAAACAATCCCAGTTCCTTCAGCCTCTCCTCATAAGTCATGTGCTCCAGCCCCCTAATCATTTTGGTTGCCCTCCGCTGGACTCTTTCCAATTTATCCACATCCTTCTTGTAGTGTGGGGCCCAAAACTGGACACAGTACTCCAAATGAGGCCTCACCAGTGCCGAATAGAGGGGAATGATCACGTCCCTTGATCTGCTGGAAATGCCCCTACTTATACAACCCAAAATGCCATTAGCCTTCTTGGCAACAAGGGCACACTGTTGACTCATATTCAGCTTTTCGTCCACCGTAACCCCTAGGTCCTTAGAGAAGAGCTATTTTTCAAAATTCAATCCAGCTTTGGATCTTGAATGTCTCAAATGTGTGTGAGGGGGTGGTTTGAATCCAGCAGGTTCGTTCGGCATACGAAAGAGAGTAAATAAAGAACCACTGAATTAGTGAAGCCAACAGAAGTCAGGGGAATGTGAGCTGAATTTTCTCCTTTACAAAAAAACCAAAACCCAAACAAACAACAACAACAACAACAAAAACCCCCCACAGCCCTGCTTGCCACAAGACATTAAACTGCTACATTAGCCTTCAAACTATTGCTGCATGTAGGAAGGAGAAGGAAGTGCTGGCCCTGCGGAGCAGCTGCACAGATGGCACCTGCGTCCTGTTAGTCTCACACACATTGAGAAAAGCATCAGTGTAAATACAGCCTGGGCAGGGTGAAGATCTCACCAGCTGCGTGGACTGAGGGGGAAACACAGAGTCTTTTGTGTTTGGAAAAGAACTTGCTTTCTCTGCTGCAGAAACAGCAGTTTATCTGGGAGTTCAGATCGTACACAGGACAAAATACTGGGCTTTTATCTGCTATTTATACAGGGTCAGATTGGGCCAGCTATTAGAAATGGTGAAAGAAACTTTCTCCTTGCACCTAGTGGAGTATCCAAGCACAATCACGATCCATGCTCTCATCTGCATGCAGGGATCCATTGCTCTCTCCCAGCACCTCTGTAGTCAGAGACAGAGCGTAGTCAGGACCGTGCCCTTCTCCTCTGTGACACCCAGCAGAACCGACCAGATACAGAACGAGGCGTGAGGTGCAAGATGAATTAGGTACCCTCCCTCTTAGAATCATAGAATCTCAGGGTTGGAAGGGACCTCAGGAGGTCATCTAGTCCAACCCCCTGCTCAAAGCAGGACCAACCCCAACTAGATCAACGTGGGAGCCAGTTATTCACACGTGGGAGCCAGTTTCTCTCCGGGTGGGGGTGGCTCTGTACCACTCCTAATGCAAGGCAATGTGTAACTGTCACAGAGTACTTCACTGCCTCTCAAATCTCAGCAGGAGGCACTAGTTTCAAAACAAGAGCTCTCTGTCCTTTATCTGGGTCCTTGACTCAAACTTCCCATTTGCTTCCACTGTCCATAAAATTGGCACCATCCTCAACTCAACTTGATTTCGTGCACAGCTTATACCCATAAATGTACCTATCCCCAGTGTCACCTTGTCTGTTTATACCCCTCTCTCGGCTAACATTTTCTTCCAGGACTTCATCTCTTCCCACTCTGACTACTGCAAGTTGCCCCAACAACCAGCCCTAAATGTTCCAGCATGCATCCGTTCCGATGCTTGTCTTCTCATACATAAAGAGAAATGGTTTCCCACAAATGACTTCTTTAAGATCAAGCGAATGAGCTCGGCTCCACCACATCTCAGGCCTACCCCAATGTACTCCCAATGTGCTCCTTATGCCATGGATGTAGGGGGTGTTAGAAGTCATCTTCATCAGGTTGTCCCTAGCATCGAGTTCCATTTCTGCATGGGAAGTTTTCCATACGTCATTCACTGATACTCTTTGTCTTCCCCTATTGCATTAGAAAGTCACTAGGAAGTTCAACCACAGGTATAATGCTACGGAAGGTGTAGGGGTCTCTGCTGTAATAAAATTACTTTGACTGCACTCCATCACAGATTCACTTTCCATACACATACCCAGGCGCTAGGTTTATCACAGGAAACATTCTCTCACTGCATGCATAAGAGAAAAAAAACCACACCAGCTATCACAGGCAAAGCGGGCAAGGGCTCTGCTCCTTGTTCAGCAATTAGAGATTCAAACATAGAAACATCGTGGATTGTCTTAAAACATGGTTTCTTGTCCTACATTACGAAAATCAAGGCTTGGAAACCTGGTGAAGTCATACATCAGGCTAGAAATGGATTATGGTGCTATTCCATCCTACTTTACATGTTAAAAATGACAAATCTCCATAGTTGTAGGCCATGGATTCTTTACCAACAGAAAGCAATTTTAAAGTAACTTTCCAGTAGTTGTTCATAGAATCAGAAAGATAAGGCTGGAAGGGACCTCAGAAAAACATCTAGTTCATCCCACTGCACTGAATCAGGATTCATTTCATGACTGATTGTTGGACATTTGGTTCATAATTGAGTTGAGTTAACTGCTTCCCCATCATCCTCTGACTTGTCCCCTCACACTAAAAGATGTCCAATCGAACACATAGAATTCCTTGAGCTGAAGTGTAAAGACAACATTGCAATGAATCCACTGAGCATTAATAGATCACAGGGTAGCATGATGGATTTGCTAAGTGTGAATCTGCTGCTGCTTTTTTTCTCCTCTCAGAATGCCACAGGTCTCGAGGAAGCTTCTGTGGCATTTGGGGAGGAAGGAGTCACAGAAGCAGGCTGTCTGGGTTAGCCAAGGAGTATGGTGCTTGTAAGCAGTTGCTAGAGCATTAACAGTAAAGACCCCTACAATGTTTGGCCGAGCCATGGTTAGAGCTGGTCAAAAAAAAATCCCAGAATACTTTTGTTAAAAAAGTCAACTTGATTTCATTTTGAAAGAGAATCATTGAATTTTTCATCTGTTTTATATATTCAGTGTTTCATAATCCCCCCCTCCGCCAAAAAAACAAGAATGTCAGCTGAAAACATGATCTAAACTGTTATCTAACTGCTTAGACAATTATAGTTTATGATAAACAAATAATCATCAATAGTCATTCCGAAAATGTCTGATAAAAAGTGGCCCCCAAAATTGGAAAATCTCTTCCGGGCTGGGACCAGGACTATCTGGTTATGTCTGTCCAGTGCCTTGTATAATGAAGAGGGTCCTCTTGGTGCTACCGCAATACAAACACCCACATAAGAAAGTCCAACCGGGTATAATTTACATACCAAAGAGCCAGAAAAAAAACCCATAACTAGATGTAAGTTATAGCAGTGAAGGGGATACTTCAGCTTGTGTCTATACATTCTTATGCCTTCCTGTTTAGCTGCTTCCCTTACTATTGCGACATGATGGTCTAGCGTGGGTCATCATTACTGGGGATTGAATCCAGGACCTCTGGCTCTAAAAGCAAGGGCCTCTAGAGTCTGAGCTGAGTGACCCCATGCTGGTTAGTGCAGATATTGAACAAGCTTATAAAAGAGTATATAGGAGTAGGTATTCAGCAGAACACCACATTTTGCAAGCCTGGATTACACTATACTTCTGATTGTGATGTTCCCCTGGTGTTATCTGGACTGGTGCTCTGCTAGGTCACTCCAATCCTTGACTCAGGGAGCCAGTCTTACCCTGCTCTGCTGTGAGATCCCCCACTCCTGGTCTGTTCATGCACAGCCTCTGGCATGTAAGCTGCTCCTTGTATTGTGGAACTGAATGACACTAGCCAGTATCTGCGGTCCCAGACACAACCCAAGGAACCTGCATCTTGCAGTGTTCAGTTATGCCCGCTGGGCACTGCAAGCTTATATGAGTTCGTCAGTTTAACAAAGAAATTGATATGCACCAGGCTTATTATCCCAAGGGGAGTCTCTGACATGCTTCCAACCAAACGCACTGCTTCAGATAGAATAAACAAACAGATTTCTTAACTACAAAGATAGATTTTAAGTGATTATATGTCAAAGCATAACAAGTCAGGTTTGGTCAAATGTAATAAAAGCAAAACGTATTCTAAGTTGATCTTAACACTTTCAGTGCCCTTACAAACTTAGATGCTTCTCACCACAGGCTGGCTGGTTGCCCTTCAGCCAGGCTCTCCCCTTTAATCAGTGCTTCAGTCGCTTGGTGGTGATATCTGTAGATGAAGGTGGAAGAGAGAGGAGGAGCATGGCAAACGTCTCTCCCTTTTATCATGTTCTTTCTTCCCTCTTGGCTTTGTGCCCCCCTCAGAGTCAGGGGAGCATTACCTCATTGGAGTCCCAAACTGACCAAAGAAAGGGGGGTGACTCACTCTAGAGTCCAACAGATCCTTTTGTTGCTGCCTAGGCCAGCGTCCTTTGTTCCTGTGAGGCTGGGCTGGGTTTGTCCCATACATGCCCTGATAAGGTGTGAACTGCCTCTCTGCTCTTGAAGAGCGTTTGCCTGGGCTTATTTTAAGCCATGAAGGCATATTTTCAGCCTCATAACTATATACATGAAATTACAACCTATAACATTACAATAATGTTACTGTAACAACAATTACTATAACATCACTATAACAACAATGCTCAGTGCATCATGAGCCTTCCGAAGACACCCGGCATGACAAACTTTGCATTAGATACAACACAATCATATTATAAGGATGAACATGGGGCTGTAGGGTGTTCCCACGAGGTACAGAATGTCACATGGGTCCCTTAGCATATCAGCTACCCCATTCTAGTCTGCTTTATACTTGAGACTCAGACACAACAGGCTAAACTCAAAAGGGAGGTGTAAGGGGAAAGGGAATACATTAAACACTGTTAAATGATGAGAGTTCAAATAAGTATGAAGTCTTCTGGGAGTGTAACTTGCTGTAAAATGGTAACGAAAATGGGGCCAGGACTCCCCTTTGAATTTAGCAAGGCCTATCAATAAGGCTAGTAGCAGGAACTATTCCCCATGCCGTGTGCCTCTCTCCTCTACTGGAAGTCTTAGATGAAGAAGCTCTGACAGACAACTGAGAATTGAATTACTGGTAGATCTTTAAAGCAAGCACTTTCTTAAAAATTTCAAAACACTGCCCAGCTCTGCACCATTTTACCTTTTTTTAAATGCACAGCCCTCTTGTAGGCAGAACAGCAGTCTTCAGGGGAAAGGAAAGGATGTTGAATAGGGCGCTAGATTCATTTAACTGAGATTGTGTGTCTGGTGATAGTCCCATAGGCCCTTATTTCCAGATGAAATACAAAATAATGGCCTGTGAATCACAGACATTACAGATGGGAAATGATCTATCAGGTCACCTAGCCCATTGCCCAGACAGTACAGGATTGTTCCATACAGTATATCCTCCAGTGTATATTCTCTAGTTTTAAAAGTCTCCAATACCAGAATTCACACATCTCCCCTTGGGAAACTGTTCTCCAGTCTAACAGAATTCAGCATTAGGAAAGTTTAACAGGTACTCAGCCTAAAAAATCCTTTTTTTCTGTTTCACCCTATTATTGTGTTCTTCCTCTTACAGCAGCTATCGAATCGAGCAATCATATGGAATATACAGGTTATAGGAGCTGTTATGATGAGAATGAGATGAACTCCGACCACAAGGGTCATATCCCAAAGGTTCTTCCTTCACATTCTCTCTTCTCTTCCTCTCTCTCCCAACCCCCTGCCCCCATCACCATTTTTATTTTGTGACAGAGAAACCCCAAACTGCAGTTCAGTGGTGGTGTTAAGCTTGGAAACCAAGCACCTGTGAAGTTGGAAAGACCTGAAGGGATTCCCAAGGAAAGATGGCATTTGGCAGATGATCTCAGCAGCTAAGCATCGTGTGAGGTGTATGTTCACACTACCCTGAAAATATGCCAGTAAGGAACACAGGCGCCGACTTCCTGTGGTGCCGGTGGGAGCTCACGCCCAGTGTCGGGGGTGGGGCTCCGCCCTCGATGCCGGGCCCCGCCCCCAACGCCGGGCGATGTTGCGGGGCCCCGCCCCCGACGCCGGGCCCCGCCCCCGACACCGGGTGACGTTGCGGGGCCCCGCCCCCGCCCCCCACGCAACGTCGCCCAGCGACGGGAGCGGGGCCCCGCAACGTCTCCCGGTGCTACGGTAAGATGGCGGCGGGCCCCGGGTCCCGGTGCGGGCGGGGAGCTGCCGGTGGGTGCGGAGCACCCACCAATTTTCCCCCATGGGTGCTCCAGCCCCGGAGCACCCACGAAGTCGGCACCTATGGTAAGGAAGACCAGCTGTCAGCCATGAATGGTAGAACGACGGCTGAGGCGGTGGCTGAAAGCTAAGACCGTGGTAGATGAGAGTGTCCTGTGTTTGCTAAGGCACCTGCAGATCAACAAAGGGGAAAAAAAAGGAATATTTATTTATTTAAAGGGGTTGTTAAGACTTGGGTGAAATATCTTCCTGAATAGATCACTCGGATAATGAAACTTTAGAACCCATTTAAGATGCACAGCAGAGCAGCCAGTTCTCTCAGCTCACAGCTGTGGCAGAGTCTGAAAGGAAAAGAATGCTGATTTGAAATTTGTGCAGTGAAAACGTAATGGGAATAACATCTGGTGCATCAGAGGGATAAAAACAGGACCAGAGCAGCCAAAGGGGTAAACAGGGGAATGCACCCGGTAAGATCCAAGTATGGTAGGTCATAATGTATACCATCGCATACCCAGATACTCACCCCCTCTGGTCTTATTCAGACTGATGCCACTGAAGGGGAAGGTTGGAAAATAAATTCATTTGCCAAGAATGAAAGAGAATGAAGTGTGGAACCAGCTGATTTAGCTGCAATACAGATATCATTTTAAAGTCAACATTGGCAGAAAACACGGAACAAAGCTCTAGAGAGTGACATTTTGACGATGTTCATAGAAAATGCATTTTAAGAAAAGCAGAGGAAAGAAAACGTAGAAAATGCAACATCCTGGATTCGCTAAGAATGAAGGCCCCTAAAGTGGGACCAGGATGGAGAGCCCAGGTTAGGATATTTAAATAAAGAAAAAAAAAATGCTGCGGCTTTCTTAGCTTTGGTGTTGGGATCCACACAGAAATGCTAACCTCTAAAGAGGAAAAAATACAGCACAACTGAAAATAATTTGGAATGCTCCAAGGGTGTGGTTGCTACATACCCATATTTAGAGTAGAAATCCTACTCAGACTTCTAAATGCATTGAGAAAACTACGGGTGAAATCCCTATTGGCATCAATGGGAGTTTTGCCATTGACTTCTGTGTGGTCAGGATTTCCCCCCGTATGCTTGGTGGAATCCAACCCAGAACAATTGACAAATGGAAGGTGAAAAGCAGAGGGTGACTCCCACACAAGATGCTGGTATTGGAGGCCGAGATCATGGAGCTCTGGACTAGAATGATTGAAATCAACAACTACATTGGGAAGATGGTGCATTCCATGCCATAGAGAGCAATGCAATATTGGAGAGAACTATCTCCTCTCTAGAGCTGTGGATATTGCAGATAACTTGATATGCGTGAAGGGGGAGGGGCTCTATTTCCATAGCAATAAGTAACTCAGGCTCCATTCTAAAATGAAGGATATAGAGAGAACTTGGGGTACTTTTCATGGGGACTGACTCCTGATGGAATCTGAGGACTTGCAGAATAGGCTTGGGAGCTGGGGACTGTGGTGTATTGAAACTTGTTAAAACGACAAGCTATCGCTTGAAGTTGCACTGTAAGAACCAAGGGGCTTTCTGGTCCTGCTCACAGGCTTGGGGGCACTGTAGGGAGGTGTGTGAGAGCTGGGTCATCAGCAGGCAGTTTGCAAAGAGCCAGCCTACAGCAAGGAGCAACTGAGTTGTGGCTCTCTGCCTTAGGGAGCAGCCTCCTTTGTCTCTTTCTGGTTTTGGTTCTTGTGTGCTAGGATCCTGGATTCTAAGATAGTGTTACTCTGTCTGGAAGATTGCAACATAGTTTATGTCACTTTTTTGCAAGCTGTGAACATAACAGGGACACCTGGATGCAGCTTGGCCAGAGTTTAGGGCATTTGGAGAGAAATTAGGTAACAGCAGGGAAGTTGCCCTGGAAGTCTGAAACAAGACTAGTGCACTCTTCCCTGTCCCGAGACTTTTCAGGCACTGCAGGGCAGCTGTCATGGACATTTAGAAAACCTACTATCCTTCTGCTAAAGCCCCTGTCACTACTACTCAGAAACCTGTAAGTTTGGACCTTGATCGTCTCCACCCCACCCAAGAACTATTTTACGGGTGAAAAGAAATGCAAACACTTGGAAGGGGAATCAGCCTGGAGAGCATAGGTGCTGACTTCTGCTTCGGCCGGTGGGTGCCCGACCCCCCCTTTCCCCTGCTCAAAAGTCTCTGCCCCAACTCCGCCCCCATTCCAACTCCTTCCCCAAATCCCTGCTCTGATCCTGCCTCTCCCCCACCTCCTCCCCTGAGCGCACCATGTTCCTGCTCCTCCCCCTCCCTCACAGAATGTTGCCAAACAGCTGTTGGCAGCGGCCGGGCGGGAAGCTGGGAGGGAGGCGGAGGAGCGGGGACACGGCGCGCTCAGGGGAGGCGGTGAGGTGGGGGCAGGGAGTATGGCTGCTGGTGGGTGCAGTGCACCCACTAATTTTTCCCTGTGGGTGCTCCAGCCCAGGAGCACCCACGGAGTCAGCACCCATGCTGGAGAGCTCTGAATGCTGGATGGGATCCTGCTCCCTCTAATACTACCAGGGTTTGTGATCATTAAAGTTAGTCTTTCAAGGGGGAAACCCCCTCCCCCAAAGAAAAAAAATGTGGACATAGATGAATCATCTAGTGCAAGCACCAAAAGTTAACATTCTATAGAAATTAAACTGTGATTTTCCTGTCCCTTACCTCCCTCCCGCCCTGCCCCCCCCACTTAGAATGGAGGGAAGAAGGTGCCAGCACACGAGAGTGGGGATTAAGTGAGTCAAGAGCTGAATTGGCAAAGCTGCTATGAATTCTGCAGGCAAAGCAGACAGCAACTGAGTAGTAAAAGCAATAACTACAGCAGTATTTGAAAAAACAGAAAGGTATGTCAGCAACAGATCTCTCTAAGTCTGGTTTCATTAGGATTCCCCCATTCCAGTGAGCACTAACTGTGTGCCTAGAGGCTCCAGCTGATACCGGGACCCCATCATATAAGGTATTGAACACTCACAATAAGAGCTGCATGTCCCGAAGATACAGATTGGAGGGGGGAAATCACAAAGGTCATGTGACTTGCTGGGGCAGAACCAGTACAGTGCGCTCTCGGTGAGGTCACCACCGTTCTGGGAATACAAGTGGGTAGTTCACTGAAAGGTCTGAGGTCTCTCTGCCTCCCCACGCAGCTCATTGATCCAAGTTTGGTATCCTGCCTATAGCAGATGTTTCAGAGACGGGAAAAGCAAGAGCAAGAGCTGCGTCAAGATTTCATAACCAGTAACAAAGGCTAAACCCACCTGCTTTTAGATTTCATTGTGAACCAGAAAATATACCCAGATTTACTCAAATTCATAAACCTCTTGAGTTAATCTAATCCATGTTCCAGTGACTCAGGGACAAGTTTGGAGTATCCTCCTCCAAGTCCACCCCAAAGAGGGATGTACAGTACCACAGTTAACGGTGATTTATATTTTCAACCGTTTTGGTTTCACAAGGGAATTTTTATGACAGCTGGGAATTTTTATGACAGATGGGAGGTCTTGAGGGCTCCATGGCATGGAACAAGGCCAAACACAGGCAGTACAAAGAAAGGCAAATTACATTCGCTGGGTTGGCTTTCAGTTTTGACTTTCCTGTATTGCTTTGGGAGAAGTAAATAGGAGAACAAAACTGCACCATGTCATATCATCAGTGGGTGCAAATCAGTGTAGCTCCACTGAGGTCAAGAGAGCTACTTCAGTTTACACCCACTAAGGGTCTGGCTCAAATCCACATACAGTAATGTGAACTAAAGGGATCATGTCCATAGCTTCAGGTGGGCATTACTTGCCTGGAACATTCCTTCTCCTAGCTGATTTTGAGCCTTCTGGGAAAGGGTTGAAAGGGTTCTGCTGACTCACAGATGCAAGTACTATCCCCTCCTGTATATAAGAATAGTGGGATTGACTATCAACTCTAAGGACGGAACCTTAGAAGTAGCCAAGGCAAGGGAGAAAGATGAGCTGGTGTTCAATAGTATGGTGGTGATGGCACGTTTGTTAAAGGCAAAGACCTGGAAAGGGAAAAGTTTGGACTTTTCTTGCTAGGTTCATGTTTGTACAGCAGGTTGCAAAAGGTGCCTGTGGAACTGACCCAAGGAGAGTTGTGATGGAGGGGCCGCTGGCAGTGAGAGGCATTGCGCCCCCACTCTGTTTGGAGGCCCTCTAAGACAGGGGGCACCTGGCAAACTGCCTCTTCCCCCTCCCCAGGCAACCTTGCCCATGGTACGCACCATGCAGAATGTGCGTATGGTTTCGGGCATGACTGGTGCTACCATTTCCTTCGAACAGACTCAATCCTTTAGCTCCAGTGGTAGAAGCTCATGTCTTTAAACACTAATAATCTCAGGTTCAAATTTCACTGCCAACCCGTGTGGCTTGTTTGGAAGTGCCCAAGGTGGGGTTGCTAGAGAACAGGGTAACAGAGTGGAATAAGGCCAGCCTGGGAATCAGGAGACGTGGGTTCTATTCCTGACTGAGGCATCAAAACTTCACCTCAGTTTTGGCATCTGTAATATAATGATAGCAACCTCCTTTGTAAGCACTCTGTGATCTATGCATGAACAATGTTATTGTAAGAGCTAGGTGCTATTTGCTCACAACTAAGAGCATTGAGTGATAAGAGACTGAGAACAGGGTTTAGAATGAAAGTGACCATGATAACTATAGTATAGCACTGCTCCCATAGTGAGATCTTTATATCAGCACTTCAAATTACCCATTAAATAATTCTGCATATAAACAGGTGCCTATAAAGCATGAAATTCCATTGAATCGGAGCAAAATCCTTTCAGGGAAGGGCAGATAACCAATAATTGAGGTCTGTTCTTTCAGACAACTTCTAAAGCATGAACAATGATCTCCTGGGATCCCAATGTTTATCTTCTCTCAGCTGGGTCTGAGAAAAACTTGAGCGTGCAATGATGTGTCACATCATATTATGTCAACCAGCCAGTGCAACAATGCCAGGAATGCCCAGTGCAAAGGCTCACCAGTGACTTCGAGGAAAGGATATTCCATTGGCTGCAATTATCTATGGCAAGCTGAAAGCGGGAGGCAGCTGAGAAACTGTTCTTTTCTCTTGGGTCAAACGTGAATTTTAACAGTTCCATGACTTGCACTTTCTACTCCATCAGTGAAGTCTGATGGACAAAGGATAAGGTAAAGGTGCAAGGTTCAGGTCTCTAGCCCCATTTTTTGTTGACCATTGCATGCTGGTTTGCTATAGCTACGTGAAATCTACCCGTGGGTATACCGGTTCCAGACCACTACAGCATTTCTGCTTTCACAGAACAGATTGCATTTGCTTTTACATCCAAGGCCTGGATAGAAAAGCTAGAGAGTTAGGATGCAGTGGTTTATTACTGATACAGATCAAATAGGGGGGAGGGATAGCTCAGTGGTTTGTGTATTGGCCTGCTTAAACCCAGGGTTGTGAGTTCAATCCTTGAGGGGGCCATTTAGGGATCTGGGGCAAAAATCTGTCAGGGGACACTACTTGGTCCTGCTAATGAAGGCAGGTGATTAGACTCAGTGACCTTTCAAGGTCCTTCCTGTTCTATGAGGTAGGATTATACATGGAGATATGTCTAACACCAATGATGCAATCACTTTGGAATCAATTTTTGATGAACTGCTGTGCTATTGTAATTTCATTTAACCCACGGTGATCTTTGATCAATAGATATTTACTAAACACCTATCAAACAGAACAGCCACAGTACAACATATCAGCTTTAGTTACTGTATATCTCTTTGTGACATACGTCTTCCTGTACCACTATTAAATGCCTCGAGATGCACATATATAGCAAATGTAACACATACATTTGAACGCCACGTGATTGTCAGTTAAGCTGACATTTATCTCACAGACATAATACATGCAGTCCCTCACCCCTACATCAGAAATTCAGTGCCATGTTTGTGAGGTAGCACATGTACATCTTTTGTTACATACAATGCATAGTACAGGGGAAAGATTCCTATGGCCAAGAATATAGATTTAACAGGAGATGTATATACCACATGTGCAATGATTATATTGGGTTGATAAACTGCAATCAGATCCAGAGATTCTCCATCAAATTCGAGGGTGGATCAAAATATTATAGCTAAAATTTGACACCCCCCCCCAATTTGACACCCCTCTTCTAGGATTTCATTCTCAGGAAAAAACATAGCTGCAGCAAAACAGCATTTTCTGTAGACCTGAATTCATAGCAGGCGGCTAAACAAGTCTCTGCCCTACACAGCAGAGAGACTGTTTCCACAGCAATCAAATTGGACATTTTAGCAAGTTTAGTTAAGGATACAAACAGTAGCTATTATTCTATCGTTTAGGTAAGTTATTCAAAGTATGGCAAAAGTTAAAGTGGCAAGAGAAGACCTAATGCAAGGCCATTTCTGTATCACATCATTTCTTGGGTTAAACTGGTTTATATTATGCCGAAAACTGACAAGATGTAACCGTCTGGAAATGAGTAGGCAGCTGTGAGATGGCATTTCATGCTACATATCGAGGCAAATCCTCAGCTAGCAGAAAGCATCATAACTCCATTGACACTGGAGCTCCACAGATTGATGCCAGCTGTGGATTTGGCCTTTACAAGCAGATGATCTCTAGACAAGAGCCCTTGGGTTAACTAGGCCAATTATGAATTGATAAACAGGGGGGAGGGATAGCTCAGTGGTTTGCGCATTGGCCTGCTAAACCCAGGGTTGTGAGTTCAATCCCTAAGGGGGCCATTTAGGGATCTGGGGCAAAAATTGGGGATTGGTCCTGCTGTGAGCAGGGGGTTGGACCAGATGACCTCCTAAGGTCCCTTCCAACCCTGATATTCTATGATTCTATGATCCCCGGCTATGCTTTCGTGGGGTGCACTCACTGCTAGTGACACCTCCAGCTGGCCACCCTGAGAATTAGCTCTGCCAGGCTTCTGCTCCCCCCTCCAGAGGAGTCTTCCCTCCCCCCCCCCCCCCCGCGTCCTGCCGCACAGCCTCTCTTAGTCCAGGAACTGCAGTCTCCCCTTCCTGGGAATTCACAGTCCTTCCAGATCAGCTGGCTGGCATCTCTAAGACCCTTGTCACTGCCCAGTGTCTAGTAGGGAAACCCAAGCCCACCCTCTACACTGGGTTCCAGCCCAGGGACCCTAGAACAAGCAGCCAAGGTCTCTGTACCATCCTACCCCCGGGCTTCTTCTTACCTATTTGGCTTTCCCTGTCTGGCTTTGCCAGCCTATCAACTCCCTCCACTCAGGAAGTGGCTACTGCCCCTATCTGCAGCCAGCTACCTGGCTTTATACAGGTCTTGCCTGTTTCTGCACAGGTGATCCTCTTACTTTAATTAGGGCTTTCCCCTCAGCCTTCAATCTAGCAGGTTAATTAGTCCATCTGGCTTCCATTAACCTCTTCCACTCCTGTGTGGGGCGGACACCCAATCACACATGCACATATTAGAAACCAGTGAGCAAGTTATTCTGGTAAGAAAGGCAAAGGCACCTCCTTTAGGATGACCAGACAGAAAGTGTGAAAAATCGGGGGGGGGGGGGGGAAATAAGAGCCTATATAAGAAAAAGACCCCAAAATCGGGACTGTCTCTATAAAATTGGGACATCTGGTCAGTCACCCTAATTTCCTTTACCATAGAGCTTTAGAAATGCTCTCCAAAGACTCAGCTAGAATCGCCCAAGGGCCCATATTTGCCAATAGTCACTCCTCCTGGGACAAAGAGCTACTGTGGTGTTTGCAGTAGGAGTGCATGGAATATCTGTGTAGGCTGACCTCACAAATAGGTGGAAAGATTGCATGCTGTAAACAGATCATTTAAGTTAGCATCAAGCCAAACTAAAACAGGTTTTGCAAGGGTGGCTTTGCTGTCTGCCTGTGCAAATGGGAGGAGATGAATGCTTGCACAGGCCAGAGTCACGGTTCAGAAGGAAAAAAGGAGTTGCCAGCAGGACATGACTTTGTTTAGCTGGGATACTGTTCCAGAAAACCCTCTACTTTGGGGCCCCGCACATCTCTCAACTGGGCAGGTTATTAAGGGATTTCAGTCCTATCTTCAGCAGGTCCACACACCCTCTGTTTCTGCCATTCATCAGTCAGAACGTAGGGATAGTATTCTGCAGGTATTAATGGAGAATGCCACTCTTATTTAATCTTTAGCACATTCCATTAAAAAGTCACATTTGCCATAGGTTAGCTAGCACCCAGTGGTATCCGAGATTACTATGTATTTCTATTCCAATAACAGAGAGGTCAGGGATTATGGCTCTGTCATTTAAAGCACTATCCATATCCATACCATGCTTTCTCCAAACACTGAGAGAGCTTTCTTTGATAATGGTTGGTAAATATTGACTTTTAAATGGCTTCTACTGTATGTCCCCGTTTGGCACATATGCCACCCTTTAAAGCCAAAACAAAAATGGAAACCACAAACCTGTAACTAAGCTGGACACCTCATTATTTAGCTTGCTTGCTTTAGCATCTTCTCTGTCCTTCATCTCCTTTGGGTCTTTGCAACTGTGAACTGTCGGGGCCACAGAAGGGCGTCTCATCTGTCCGCTAGCACACTGTATACTTTCATACAAAACTCACCCCACCATTTTATAAGTGAAGGTTTGGCTGTGATTTTTAATTCTCCTCAGTGCTTTTCATCAGTAGCTCTCAAGTGCTTTACAAAGGAAACCAGAATCATTAGCCTCATTCTCCTGGTGGAGTTGTGAGGCAGAGAGAGGTGGAAGTGACTGGCTCCAAAGGTAGCTACGTGTGTGGATTCAGCATGTCATGCAAATAGAGCAGGAGGCTGGAAATTTCATTTCGTGGGTCCTGTTAAAAGCTGGGCAAACCCCACAGAAACAAATTTGGTAATCTTTGGGCTAGATCCTCAGCTGGTGTTAATAGTGGTAGCTCCGCTAACTTCAATGGAGCTGTGCTGATTTACAGCACCTGGGGATGCAGGCCAGTGGTTGTAAATATTTAAATCATTTTGCGACAGACCAAACATTAATAGAAATTTTTTAAATTACAAAGCCAGCAGAGAGAAATACTGTCTGTTACTGGGCAACCCACAACAAGAAAGAGGCAAATTCATCTAAGTGAGTTACAATTAATTATTGTTGGAGCTGAAATTTTGTTCCCTGCTCTGCCACTGACTTCCTGGGTAACCTTGGCAACAGCCTCCCTGAAGGGATACTGATCCTTCCTCTTAGGGATGAGGCTTATCTACAGGGCTGGTCAACTGAACCTATCTCCACTAGAGAACACAAGCTCTGTTGAAGTCTAAGTCCTTCACAAAAGAGCATGGATTTTGCTGAAATTTCATTTTGGAGGAATACCAGAAAAATTTCTGAAAATGTTAAAACATCCCGGTTGGATGTTTTTGGAATTAAAGAATATTTTAGTTTCTCCTTTCAAAATTTTGCATTAGAAAAACGTCAACATTTTGAACATTTGGACAAAGTTTCCAGGATGTTCTTTTTGCAGAGAATTTTGAAGTTATGGGGTTTTGTTCCTACCCGGAATGAAAACAAAATGTCAAAATCATGGAATCCCCCATGAAACAGAATTTCCAGTCTCTGCATAGCTCTACGTAGTTATGTTGGGGCCAAGCGGGGGAGGATTTTGATCAGGACTCCCTTGTGCCATTGCATAAGGGTTAACCACAATGGGCTTTGGGAGTGCAAGTCACTACCAGGGTTCCCTCTTATTTTTCCCACTCATGTACGGAATGAATTTTGTTAGGTGCACCAGTATGGAAGTGATATGTGACACATCACCTCCGTATTGGTGCGCATAACAAAATTCATGTGGTGGGGGTAGGGCCGAGGGGTTCAGCATGTGGGAGGGGGCTCAGGCCCAGGGCAGAGGTTCGGGTGTGGGGCGGGAGGAGGTGACAGCTCCAGCTGGTGGTGTGGGGTTTGGGGTGAGGCTGGGGATGAGGGACTCAGGAATGGGGCAGAGGATTGGGGTGTGTGTGTGGGGGGGTGAGGGCTCTGGCTGGGGGTGTGGGGTTTGGGGTGGGGCTGGGGATGAGGGGCTCAGGGTGTGGAAGCGGGCTGCAGGTTGAGGCAGGAGGTTGGGGTGCAGCTGGGATGAGGGGTTCAGGGCATGGGAGGGGCAGGAGGTTGGGGTACAGCAGGGATGAGGGGTTCAGGGCATGGAAGAGGCAAAAGGTCGGGGTGCAGCTCCGGGGCTGGGGCTGTGGGAAAGGTGCCTCTCACGGATGCGGAAGGTCCATGCCAGGCTGGGTGGGGCCAGGAGAGGGGCGCGTCTCCCCCAACCACGGCAGGTCTGTGGCTAGGCTGGGGGAAGAGGAATCTCTTCCCGCCACAGCCCTGAGTGCCTGCATGGTGCTTAATAGGCTGTTGCACGGCCGTGCAGCTTAGGGGGAACTTAGGTCACTACTTGATGACCGAGCTTCTGTGCTCCCTTGTCTTGATTGGAACCAAGAAAACATGGAGTAGGGGTGATAGCGAGGCCATTGCACCCTCCCGCATGCAACAGCCAGCAGAGATGGCCAGAGGAAGGGAGAGAGAAGTTACAGGGTGGGATACCACCTCCTATGGAACCACCAGGTGGGACTGTGGCTGATTTAGCCAGAACCCCTGCTAAGACTCTCACAGCAGTACAGTCCCCAAAGCAGGGCTCTGCCTTTATGATACAAGCTATTCAGGCTGAAATGTTCAAAGATGCGTAGGGGATTTGGATTTCCACTGACACTAACTGGAAACTGGCCACCCAAATCCAGTAGGCAGCTTTGAATATCTCAGCCTAAGAGCTTGAAACCCTCAGCTGAGGAACAGTATACGAGTTACACATATTAGTACTGTCTGATAAATGCCACTTCTTCATTTCACAGCCACGCAGCTACATTACAGGGGATTGTTTAACGTCCACTAACCCTGCTTAACCCCCCCCCCCATCAAGTTATTTTTATTATGAGCTTTCATTTTGTGAAGGCTCCAGGAATTTGCTCTTACACAGTTAGGCCAAGTTTACTCCGCACTAACATCAGCAGGGTTCGGTTTGCTGGGAAAAGTTTGTCTGACCCAGTCTGAACTCCATCGCTCCTACACTCAAAGATGCCAAAACAATCTAAATTCAATTTCTCTGCACGGTGATCTAAAAAGAAGCTGAAAAGCATTTTTCAAATGACAATGTTGCACAATGTGCCATTAATCACAGACGACAACTTCTCCCGAGCAGCCGCTGATTGATCCTGATGTTGTCAAACTTTCTTTTTCTTTTGACATCTCTCTGATTGGTGTCTCTCTTTAGTGCCTTAGTGACCTTTCCACTGTATTGATCCACACAAATCACCGAGTAGAGAGCAGTTTCATTAGGGGGCAGAGTTGATAAAAGGAGGTCAAATGGTTACTGGGAACCGAGCACCATAGATTTAATGATTGATTAGTGGGGGGGAGAGAGTGGGGAAGAACCAAAGACAGAGAAATTAGTATGTGATAAAGTCTCCAATCATGAGGCTCTAATAATCATTCAAAGATCTTTATGGAATACATCACCATATTTCTTTGGGCGTCACTGGTGCTTATTAATATCGGGCCATGGGAAGAGTGAGGTGAGGAAGGAAAACAGATTTAATATCTTATGGAGGTCACCTTATAACAAGACCAAGTTTATAGACAGAGTTGGTGACTTTGTGGATAAGTTTGGTATCATTCCACTTGTGATCAGACAGGTGGTCACATAACCTCCCCCCGGCCATAGCTGGTACCCTAGTTGGCAGTTCTAACAGGCATGAAAACTGAATTCCTCTCAACAGTAGAGGTCAGAACAGGGTTCTTTTGGGAAGCTTGTATGTGCTGATGTACAATGGCTAGAGAGAAAGCTTCTTTTCTAAGGTCCAGGCATGCATACAACATAGCAAAGTAACTACAAAATTTTTGCACATGAACTGATAAAAGCCCTTGCAAAGTGGGCAATAGAATGCACTAACGATCAGCAGAGTGCATCCATAAGAGATGTACTCTACTGCTGTCCCTGTCCTTTGTCCCAAGTCAAATCTGCAAACCATCCTGGCAAAATGAAATATCTAATCCTATCAGTCCACAGCATTGAGCTTGGCGCAAAAAGGCAGCTGTCTGTATGTTTCTGCATCATCAAACTAGTTCTCATGATGGGAGCTGTATGCAGGGTTGATATGTTAAGCAGAAAACAGTTTTATGATGAGAAGTCGGACAGAATTTGCGGGACTTGACATTGGGAACATGTTATTTTTGACTCAAACTTTGCACATTCAACATCGATGTCAGAGCGAGGATACCTAGTCCATAGATTGGCTTTTCTGATGATGAGCACACTTTGCAAGTGGTCTTTAGTACTTAGAGCAGGGGTCAGGACTCCTGGATTCCACAGTGTATCTCGCTCAGTGTTACACATAGCCATACCTCAGTTTACCTATTTCTAGGAACATAATCATACATACCCACCACAGGCTTTGTCTACACTGGGAAAGTGAGTTCTGTCAACACTAAACACATTTGAATTAACATATTATCACTGAGTACCTAGCATGGATAAAGACAATCATGTTGTTAGCTGGTCATGCTTTGTTGATTTAAAAAACCAGGTTAGGTCTAGTCTATACAGTTTTTGTACTAATATAACTGTCAGTTGGGGGTGTGATTTTTGGTGGATAGTTATGCTAGTACAATCTGTACCCTGGACACAGTTATACTGGTAGAACTTACCCTATACAGGAATAAGCTATATCCGTGTAAACACACCCACAATTGGGAGTGTGTACACGAGAGGTTGTACCATGCTAATTACACTGGAATAGTGATAGTGTTAATTACAGCTTGCTTTAGAAAACATGCTTACAACTCAATGTCTCAGTGTAGAGAAAGCCTGGAGTCAGCAGTGTTGTGTGACTTATTTAATGTTTATTGCAGTAATTATTTCAAAACTTTACACAAGTCTGGAATACTTACCACTTTAAAGACAAGTGGCAAAATTGTAAGGATATATCTACACTGCAAATACTAATCATGTTCTAACATCTGTTAACTAACACCGCAAACAAAGAACAAGTGTTTGTTCCTAGATCTTAGGGTCCACTCATTGTATTTGTGACCAAACAGTCTTGACAAAGGACTAGCTGACACGTGTCAATGAGAGTTACACACATTTGCTTCTTGTCTACAATAAGAATCATGTTTGTTAACATAGGTTAAAACAGCTTCCAGTAATGTAAACAGAGCCTAACTAAGGTATTAGGGACACCAGTTTAGGTGAGAGGAGAATGTGGCCCATTAATTGATGCTGTCAATTACCTTGTGAGGTAGATATTACCACCTGTCATTTACAGAAGAGGAAATGGAGGCAAAAACGAGTTACAAGCCCAAGGGTATAGTCCTGGTTAGATCTCCCACTTCGTGCCTAGACCACTATCCGACAACTTTCTTTTCACATCTGCTGAAGAGGTACTATATAATATAACATAACTATTATATCAATTCACCTGTTTTCTAGCCCCTCTATTTTCTACCATAGCTTTTTTAGGCTTTGTCCATACTAGTGTAATTTTGTTGTTTTATTTCCCTGGAAGAGAATTTCAAGATGAGAGCCAATGACATGTTGTTATATTCTACACAATAAACACTAAACCAGAAGTTTCCTATCTTCTTCAAAAATTGGTGGGCTTGGGATAAATGGTCTTCTATAGAAGAGTTAAATTATACCAGATAGAACTATTCGTAATTAAGAATTAGGGCTTTATTTCAACCCAATAAGCCAAGAATTCAGAAAGTTTAGATCATCCTCAATGGTGCATATGCATAGATCTATGCAACTTTGACCTCAAACTAGTTCAAGAAACCCCTGCACACGGGTGTAATTAAACATGGAAGGTCAGATTAGTGCCTGGGTGCAGCTTCTACTTTTATAGGTGTTGCATCAAGTATGTGTCAACAGATATGTCACGCTGGACTATGATGTGGCCTGTGGGGCCAAGTGCGTGTTACTAATTCACTGCTAATTCATCCCTTTTCAACGACCATCCCCAGGGATTACAAAAAGTGCAAATGTATTTCTTCGGTTTTTGTCTTCGCATTTGCTGCATCTTTACTTCAGGAATCCAGGGTTTCCCTTTGCTTGAAAAGTTTCCTTTGCCAACATTTTGCAAGCATTGTAAGCTGAGACTGCAAACTCTTTGGGGGCAGGGCAGGGCATGTCATTTCTAGAAAGTGTATAATGTTGTGCACAATGGAAACCTGACCCCGGATTGGGGCTGTAGGCACTACAGCAACCACCTGAACGCTGCAAAGCCTGGTGCCATGCCTACTGAAGGTAATGAGAGTCTTATATTAAATAATCATTGAAGTGGGATTTGAATGTGGGCCTTCCACATTGCAGAATAATGCCTTGGACTATAGGGTACTCTGGTGGAGGCCTCTCTCAGGCTCTCCTGTTGATGCTGTTGCACTTTGGACAAATAAATCATTAGGCATTAGGGCAGGGAAAATGGACCCTGGGTTTTCTGTTTCCCAGCTGAGTGCCTTAGAGCCACTAGGCTCTAGAGTCTCTCTCTGTTCCAATGAATATTAAGTTGTTTATCCAGAATTGAACAGCTTCAGCAGGAGAGACTGAGGGAGCCCAGCCTCAGGATATCCACAGCCTAGCAGTGAGGAAACACCAAGAAGCGGCAGATATTTGTTCAAATCCTCTGCCCCCCAGCAGAGGAAGAATTTGACCCTGGGTTTCCCACATCTGGTGTGAGTGCTTTGACCAATGGCCAAACTTTATAACTGGGGTGCGGGGAGGTAGCAGCACCATCACCTCCTGCTATGTTTCTTGCAAGAAATGGCCTAGGTACCTAATTCCACTTTTGGAAGACAACAAACAAGCCCCTTTGTGAATCCAGGTCTAGGTGCCTAGAAGTCAGATGTCGGAACTGTGAGGAAGTCCATTTGTAGATTTAGGCAGAGGATTTGTTTTTAGGAATGAGACATATTCAACAGTCCAATATTCCTTTCTCCGAAGGCTAGCATGATCACTGAAAGGAGCAAATGTAGAGGACTGACTTACAAGGTCTTTTCTAAAACCTAAAATGTATTAGAAGAATCATGTGGCTTGCTATAGTTAATAAGGATTCAGAAACTGGTGACTATCCCAACTTGCATGTGGCATTTGATATTTATTCTATATATTATCGATATTAATTGCAATGTAGATTTAGATTATACCTTTCAATTTACGCATGAATTAGAACACTTTATATTTGAGAAATGCAGTCAAGCAAAAAAAAAAAAATCAGTTTCTTGCCAAGTGTTAAAAAGTACTTTCAAAAGATTTTCTTTTAGTATGCTTCTGGACTCCGAATGCAAATCTCCAAGGCTGGTTATGGTATAGCACAGTATGAGAAGTTCTGACCACCCAAAGTGGAACAATTTATTGCAAGAACAAGAGAGAAAAGCCAGACTCCAAGAGGATGATATAATCCCTGGGTTAGAGAAACAGCCAACATAAAGTTTCCAGTTACAATTTAACTAAGGAAAAGTAAAAAATCTTTCCTATGTGGCTGCAAGATTTATATCAGTTTGGCATTCTGCTTGCCTAACCTCATGTATTTTCTTTACTGACTCCTGCAAGCTGCGGAGCTTCAGTTCACCATGGCTTGCTGAGTCTATAATCACTTATGATGAAGACGATGACTAGACAATGGGGTATAGCTCTAAGATCAAGAGCAAAGTATGTTGACATATAAACCAGACAAGAAATTGGCCTTTTTAGTAACAAACGGTTTCACTTTGGGCTAACCATCTTCAAAAATGCTGGGAGTGGGTCAAACCACAACTTCCTTCCCATATAGCCGCAAGTCAAGTTAGTTAAAGCTTAACTGAACTGAGTCTTCAAGCCAAAGCCTTGGGTTTTATGGTTATGCTTATTCCTCTGAAATAGACTGCCATTAAGCCACAGTTCCAATTCCAGTCTGGCTGCAAAAACTGCCACAACAAACTAACTCTAAAGCAACGAACAGCCTATATTTGTAGTTAAAATCCTCCCCTTCACATTCCAGTTCACAAGCTTAAGCGTGTTAGTTTTCAGAGAAACTCCCCGGCAGGACTCAAGGAGTGATCTGACCAGGTCCCTTTGGAAGAAAGGGCTTCTCTTATTCCCCCCCGGCCTCCCCCCCCCACACCAGCTATCCAAGTATTTCCTTAATTTCTTTACCATTGAGATTCAATGAACTTAACCCCCCTTAGAAACACTGGTTTAGTTGGAATTGCCACGCTGAATGAGAGCCCTGCTCCTGTGTCCTGTTTCTGACATCGGCCAGCCTAGGAGGTTTCAGAGAAGGTGCATAAAAGCCCATTTTGTCAAAGTGGGACAGGGCTTCACCAGTAACAGAATAGGAATTGCCACTTTCAGAGTGCCCTGACCAAATTTTTTTTTTTTTCCATCTTAGGTTATTATTGGGCTCTCCCCACATCCTTGCCATTTCCCACGGCCTGAGTTCTGGGAGCTGACTGGTGGGCAGATTCCATGGTGATGGAGTTGGTCTCAGAACCGAAAGAGATAGGTGTCACCTCTGGTGGGTAAATCTTCTTGGTCTTTGCTCATCTCACTTGGGTACCTTTTGCCTTCTCTTCTGGGGCTCTTTGACCCGCTCTCATATCAATCTCTCATCTGCCTTCCCAACTTCTAACATTTTCTACCCGCTTCATCTCACCCCTCCTCCCCCAGCCCCAGTTGGATTAAGACACTCTGTGCCCGAGGCACACCACAACTTTGGTCCCCCATGTTGTTCCAGTCCTACAACAGCCTCACCCTCTCACACAAACTTGAACTGGAATGGCAGTACCATCCCTTCTCTTGCCAGAGAGGAGGGGCAGTAGAATGGGCCACCTCTTTCCCCTCCTGGAGCTGCAGCAGAGTGCTTTTATGGGTAGGCATCAACCACTCTTCGGAGCAGCAGAAAGTCACCCCCTCTCCCCAGTACATATCCATAACAGATGGAAGATAATCACACAAGCTGGGGCTCTAAGCATGGAGCTATACTGACTATGCCTTAATCTAGCCTGGCCTTCCCCACCCCACCAGTCTCCCTGCAAATCCACTGCAGCATTACACATTAACAGCACTTCTACGGGCATGCAATGCTGCAAGCACTATCTGTGTCTATGCCAAGCACTAAGAAGCCTTTTTCAGACCTAATATGAGTAGCACATCTAGTGATCGGCAGCGAGGTAGTGGGCCATGTTCCCTGCCAGTGTACAAACTGACTGACTTCACAGGAGAATTGTGAATGCAAGGCAGGAGCTCAGTCTGAAGCAGATCCTGGCCGTTCAGCATCTACACATCAGTTCCCTACAGAGCCGTGAAGCCCTACCATTCTAACCCGGGACAGTGAAGGGAGAACAGCAGGTGCAAAGCCCCATCTGCCTGTCAAAGCATTTGTTTAGATTTTGGATCCTTCTCCCAGAGTTTCTCTCCTGAAAGATTCCTCATGTTTCCCATAGCCCAAGCCATGATGTGATGCTTTGCAATTTCTGTTTGCAATGGTCCGGCCAAACCGTTCCTCAATTTGCACCTCCCAAAAGCCAGGTTTATATGAACTCAGAATATAGGATAAAACTGGTGTAAATTAAAGCCAGACAAATCCCAATTAGAAATAAGGCACACTTTATTTAAAAAAAAAATGTAGGGAGATTAACCGTTGGAACAAACTGCCAAGGGGAGTGATGCATTCTCCATCTCTTGATGTCTTCAAATCAAGACCAGATGCTCTTTTGGAAGATGTGCCTTAGCTAAACAATGCATTGGGCTCAATACATGAGTGACTGGATGATATTCTATAGCTTGTGTAATACAGAGGACAGACTAGATGGGACTAATGTACCCTTCTGGTCTTTTGATGGTCTATAACTATGAGCTTTTCCTTGATTTTGGGATGGAATGCCTTCAAAAAACCTTGAATGTTACAAGGTTTCTCCCCAAAACCCTATATCGATCTGGTATTATTCCAAAGCTCATATTGAGGGCATCCACAGGCTATGAGTAGAGTTGTGCCAATAACTGTTTGTTTGGTTTGGTGGCCAAACCAAAAAAGAAAAAAAATGGGGGTAAAATTACATGTTTTGAGATTGGATTTTATTTATAACAGTTTAAATAAAAATGTAAAAGAAAACAAAAAAAGGAAAAATGTGTGACTGATTTTTTGGAGGGGAGGGTTGATTGAAACAATTTGGCAAATTTGACGGGAATGTGTGAAATGTTTTATTCATCTCATAAGTGTATTTTTCTGCAAAAAAGTTTAATAGGAGAAAATTGGCCCAAGCCTCATTATCAGCATCATTAAACCTGGACTGGTTGAAAGTTTCTTTCCTTCCCTCACAAAAACAATGAATTGTTCAGTATGCTAAATTTTCCTTTTGTGGAAAAGACTGTTCAAAATGAAAAGTTCTCATTTCAATTTGAATTGAGTGGAATCAAAATAAAAAATGTTTTGTGGTACAGTTTTTGAATTCTGTCTTCCATTCCCCCATTTTTCCTTTGGAAAATAAAAGGGAGGTGGGGGGAGGATTAAAACCCAAATAGATATTTGGTTAAATGCCAAATTTTTTCTTTTAGTTATTTGAAAATATTTCCCCCAAATCTTCCATTTTTGAAAGAAAAACCAACAATTCAGTTTTGTCTCTATTTTTGATGGAAAAATCTCATTTTGTCCAGCCCTATTAATTCATGAATGTGTGTAAAGCTCTTTGAAATGCATAGATAAAAATGTACTGCCTTCATTAGGACTACTCACATGAGTAATAAAAGTAAGCTAATGTCTCAATGAGTTAGTAAAGCTATGTCTACACTATGAGCTAGAGGTTAGATTCCCCTGCTTGCATACACAGACAGTGGCTCTCATCAAGCTAGCAAATAAATATAAATAGCAGTGTAGCTGTGGTAGCATGGGCCACAATGGCATGACTAATTCATGCTGATACATACCCACCAGTTTCAGGTTGGTTTGTGCTAGGCCTGGCCCCACCATGCTTCTACTTGTGCTACTGGGGTTACCTATACTCTAGCTAGCTTGATAACAACTAGTGCAAAGGTGTGTACACAAGCAAAAGAATCACATCCCTAGTCTGTAGTGTGGGCAAAGCCCCAGTGGCACCTATTCTCTGATGTATGCAGTGTTGTTGTATCCACGTCGGTCCCAGGATATTAGAGAGACAAAATGGATGAGGTAATATCTTTTATTGGACCAAGTTCTGTTGGTGAGAGAGGCAAGCTTTTGAGCCTGCATAGAGATCTTAGAAGAACGTGTCTCTGTTTTCTCTGAATCAATATCGAATGAAAGTTTTAGCATGGTATTAAGGGTCAGTCCTCACACATGTCATCTCTTGAATGATACATTGACCAGAGGTCCTCCGTCCTGGTCATTAAAACAGCCTTGACATTTTTTGCAAGAGGAAAATTGTTTTTACCCTTGATGAAATCTTCATGTTTTGCTTTAGAGAACTACAATCTGCTTACCTAAGTCATGGTCTTGCAATTCCAGTTGGATAAGGTGCTATTCTCCTAAGGTGTTGTTGCCATGTTTCACTTCAGAAGTGGTTGCATTTCAATAGCGGACAAATATGTGTTATGAAGCAATTTTTCAAAGGCATTTTTGAGTAACCTGTTTTTTCCTATTCAAAACTGCATGCACCAGCATTGCAGTTGTGCAAAGATACTGTCCTGCCCAATAATATCTGCAAACACAATTTTGCCAAGGCAAAATCAGTAGCATGCTTTCCAGTGTTTTAGTAAAGTTTGTAAATGAAAGTCTCCCCCAACATAATTATGAAATCATTCAATCAGCCATTCATTCTTATAAACACTGTCCTTGCCCTGCAATTTTATACTACCTTTTAGTGTAGTCTTAAGTACTTAGGGTATGTCTACACTTACCGAGTTTTTGTGCTGTAAGTTTCACCGGTTATAGGGAACTGGTAAAAGTAAAGTGCTGGTTTGTGTACTCACTCAATTCCTCAGGCATCAGAGAGTGTTTACAAGACCAGCTCTTCCATCGCCGATGAGAACAGCGCTGGAGGGCATCTATCCCACAGTGCAGCTCCCTCAATAGGTTTTGTGGGAAGGGGGGGTGAGCAGAAGGCATTCTGGGTCCCTGATCAGTGCCCCATGCTGCCCTGCTTCATGTCTCAGAAGCCCCATTACTTCCTGGTTTCTTCCATGGCATTTTTTTTTAAAAACCTCCTGCTGTCTGGCTGCTTTCCCCGCGACATCTACAAACAAAAGGGAAAGGGAGCTTCAGTCTTCCCGAGGCTTACAGGGGGAGGGCCGGACGTCTGTGCGTCAGAGCAGCGGAGATGCTGGCCAGAGTGGTCGCTTTTGGAACTGGGGGAATATCCTTCAGAGGCCAAAGGGTGTTTACACTAGTGGAACGTGTCTTCACTTTCACAGCAGCGCAAAAAGAACAGCGGTAAGAGCTGTCCGCCTCTCGTACGTCTGAGTTTCACTGCAAAAAGTCATTAACAAGTGTAGACACTCCCGCGGTTTTAGTGCAAAAAAGGGACTTTTTGCGCTTTAAATGGTAAGTGTAGACATACCCTTAATCAAGGATACTTCCTTATCTCTGAAGTTGCTATTGTTACCGAAATATCGGGTCCGCCTAGCTGAGAGCCAATAACAGCCAGACAGGGATAAGGAAAGAGAAATACTTTATTTTGCAAAATAAGGGAAGTCTGTACCAAGTGACAGGACTTCAATTAACATAGAAATTACAGGTTTTTTATACACACTTAGACAAAGCCCTGGTGTGTTAACATTTGATTGGTGCATGCTAGACCTCGGATGTCTGCTATTTGGTCAGTAAAAACTGGTATAGAAATAACTATCTCAGCTGTGGAGACACTATTCTTGTGTAGGCGAAGGACAACTGTAAAAATGCAAGGTCTTGCGTAGGCGAGGTGTCTACTTTCACCTAGTGGTCTCTGATTACCATGGCTGCTGACTGATTATGACTTTTACACTATTAAAACAAAAGCCTTGAATGTGCAACAGATGCATAACTGCACCTTAGAAAATTGCAATCAATGGAATAGTATCAAAGTTTCTTCTTCAGCTCATAGGGTGTATGCCTGAGGTGTATTGACAAGACACTTGTTTGTAGGACAGTAGACTTGCAGGTTCAAAGCCGTAAAGCACTGAAAAACCTGTGTTTGCCTTGTCATTGTCTTTCATGTTCTCTTTTAAACACGGGATGTGCCTGTCTTTGTAGATGTCTGCCACAGATATGACTAGATACACAAAATACTACTGAGCACATTAGTCACATCCTCTAACCAATTTTCAGCCAGCCTGTATTTTAAAACAGGGTTTTTTGCAGTGTTGAGTAGTAACAATACAATGTTCAGAGGGGACTTATGATTCTGGGTGCCCATTTTGAGTCAGATTAAAAGTTGGTGATTTCCAGAAGGGTATTCACTTTCTGAAATCCAGGCTCCGCTGTCTCAAACTGGGCGCTGTAGCGGGGTGGCTACCCCGCTCCTGCCCTGAGGGGCTTAAAACAGCACAGGAGAGGGCTGTGGCTGGGGGGCAAGCAGCTCCCAGGCTGATTGGGGGAAGTGGGCACAGCTGGGGCCATGCCCCAAACAGACCAGAGCTGGCTCTATAAAGGGCTGTCAGCCAGAAGCTCAGGGAGTTTCCCTCTAGCTGAGGAGGGAGATGGGCCTAGCTGCCTGGGGAGCCTAAGGGAACCGGAGTGAAGCAGGGCTGGGGAAGGCCAGAAGAGCTGGGGAGCTCCAGGTCAGCAACTCCCCAGGCGGCAGGGCCTTGTCCAAGGCCCATAGAGGTACTGGGTTGCAGGGAAAGGCAACAGGTCCAAACCTCCCTTGCCTGTGATGACTGGCTATTACAGACTGCAGTCTGCCTTAGTGAACGGGGGCTTGATGATGACTGGCAGTAGCCCATAGGCTGAGGCAAGGTGAGGATAGAGGGTGGATGGGTTCCCCTGGGAGGGGAGACCCAGCAACTGAGGGGGTACAGCCAGGGGGCAGCACTCTAGTCAAAGGGGCACTGGGGTCCAGTAGGGACACGGAGGGCCAATGGTGAGTGGGACAGCGACCAGCAGAGGGTGCTCCAGGCTGGAAAAAGAGCTAATTCCCAGACAATCAGGAGGAGGTGTCGCAGAGGTGAGTCCCGCCCTGTTACAGGCGCCCAAAAGTTGAAGAACCCCAAATCATTAGTCACTTCCAAAAATCTTGGCCCTTCTACATAAGTTTCGTCAAGTATTCCAGACAGATGGACTGCGAAAGGAGAGAGAATATATCTGAGTAAACAACGGAGTCAGATTGGCAGGAATCTATTCCTTGCTCTGTCACTGACTTGTGTAACTTTGGACAAGTCACTTAACGTATCTGTGTCTGAATTTGGCCACTTAAGAGAGAGCTATAAATAGCATATGCCAACCTCAGAACATTTGTAAGATTTTGTTCAGTTAAGGAGCTAAGTGTAACAAACTAATTCTTTCAGTAGAGTTCCAACAAGCGTGATCTGGCCCAATCTCTAATATATGGAGAGATTTCCATGAAAGCAGCACATTATTATTAGTTGCTGGAGCTAAGTAACTTCCTACTGGTACATTGTAAAATTCTCAGGGTTTGGTACTACATAACATTGCTCCCCTTTGCAAATACACCCTCTGTACCATGTGAAAGAGCCCCAGCCATGGTGACTAACATGGTTATCACTGATGAGATTGTGTAGTTTTGTTCTTGAAAGAAAATAATTTGCATTTTCACTGAATAGATGGGGAGATTTTTCTAGACATCAACATCTATACAAAATAAGACTTTCACGTCTCGCCACCATCAAAACACAAACGAAGATGTTAGTTTGGGGACCAATTGAACCATCTAAATTATTCAGCTCTGAAAGTTCCCAGTTAGAATGTTTTCTTCAAAGTCATTTGTCTCTAGATTACAACAGGTTCAAACCACATCTGTCTAATGAAGCTCATGCTGAAAATCTCAGTTGGAAGTTCAGGGAATCAGGTCCATCCATCAAATCTAGCCATGATTATTTCATAAGCAACGTTAAATGTTCCATTAGGTCTTTAACTCATCACTTCAGTTATCACAGCTTAACCATACAAGCATCATTTACATGAATTCATGCTGAACGTTACTGGATGCAACTAACTCCCATTAATAAAAAATAGATAGAACAAGTGCCAGTCGACACCGTAGTAACATGTATTTTAAACACCCCAAAAGGGTCTAGGTATTTTATAGCTCCCTCCTCTCTACCCCATCACCATAGTAACTGAGCACCTCCAAAGTATTTAGAAAAAGATAGCCCCCCCTTCCACTGCTCTCCTGTAGGAGAACTAGCTTGATTAATGTCAACCTCTTTTTTTGCCTACTTGTGTGTATGAGAATGTGTATGTGATGTGTGTGCAGATCTACAACCCATATGTTTCAGAATAGAATGAGTTAGTGCAGACGGTGTTAGCATGTGGGAAGTTAGTGTGTACACACACACTAACTCCCCACCAGTTTCTTGACAAGATCTAGGCAACTGTATCCTCCCTTCCTCTTTGTTTCTTCCGTCCTGCTCCCCTGCGGCTTTGCTTAGTGCACAAAGCGGCAGGGTGAAGTTGACTGAGAAGTCAGTCTCTGGAGTGCTCCATGCCAGTGCTCAAGATATGGACATTCTAGTCAGTCCCACATGGCCATTTTCTGCCCATAGAGTTGAACGGCAAGACCGCACAGAACAGGACCAACAGGGGAAAGAAGTGACAGTGGGGCAGCATAAAGGTGGAATGCAGAAGGGAAGAGAGGAAAAAATAGTCAGTGAAGCCAGACAGCAAAAGCAGGGAGAGGTCAGTTCTTTCTGAACTGTGCCCCGGTATAATTTATTTTCATGCCATGGCTGGCAAAAGGATGAATATTCTTTTAGTCCCCCTGCCTTTCGCATTGCCACTTATCTTTTGGGTCATGAAGGAGACTTTGAAGATTAATGTTGCAGAATCATAGTTTATGGTGTCCACATGTCTGCAAATTCCTTTTGGAGTACATTGAACAGGTCAATCAATAGCACCTAGTGCCCCCTTAAAACTGGGTTAATCATCTCTAAGGGATAAAATTGTACATATTTCAAAGTATAATTACCTTGTGTAATGCTCTAACAAGGTTCATTTTCTATCTGGCTATCTACAACAGAGGTTTCCCACATGACATTTATATGATCTGATCCATCTCTTGAAACTCTTGTTGAATGCTGCTGTCTTAGGATGCAGGTTGAAAGAAGATTTAAATCTCAAACTAATGTTAAAGATGGCCATGTAAACTGAAATAGAAAATGTTTTAATTGGAAGACCAGAGTCAGACAAGTTTGATCAGCTTCTACGTTAAACATTTTCTAGGCTGAAACACCAAATACCAGCCATTCAGGCCCCCCAAATCTTTGTACCTAATGAAGATTCCAGCTGTCGTCGTCATCATCATCATCATCAATAGCTGTTGTAACAGAAAGGGGGCTGATATGTAACAATATTATGCACCGTGAGAGCTGCTTTGTAAGAATATTGATATGTAACCTAGTTACTGAGAGAGACAGGAAAATTAATATTGGGTAATGGAATGTTTATTATGTGTAGGCTTGGAAGGATTAGCTTTTTATCTATAAGTGTTGATTTCATCATACACACATGAACCAACAGAAATATTTCCATCGATAATAGAAATGTACAGATAGGTTAAGAGAAAAATCCTGCTTGAGAACTTAGATTTGATTTAAGGATGTTTACTTTGTATATTTTGACATGTGATGTTGACAATTGTTGTTTAATCAGTTATAAAGCTTTAAGTTTTTGAATCTCAGCATATACTGACATTAAATAATGTCTTACCACCCTGTTGTCAGCTCCTCCATAAGTTTCCCACAACTGTGGGAATGTAAGTTGATAAACACGGAAAAAAATACACTAAACCCATCATTTTGTGCAACTATGAACATTTAGATACAAATCAAAAAAATCTTTAAAATAAACATCCATATTGTCCATCAAAATTACAAAAATAAAATTGAATTCTGCCAAGCCTAATTATACACCACAACATTTTAATCCAATAGGGGGCTGTGAGACGAACAAACAGGAAAGCAACACAATGGCTGTCCAGACAAGAACATCTAGGTACACTTGGGAGACAGTGTCATGGCTGACCAGGTCTAGTGGGTGGAGCTAGTGTCAGGAGCCTGGAACTTGAGCCAAAGAGCAGAAGTGAGGAAAGGGAACATGGCTAGAGTGGATTGGAGCAGGGCAGAAACAGAGCTGGAGGAAGGATGGGGACTAGCCTAGTGGAGTAGCTGGCTGGGGATCAACCTAGTTGCTTATCCAGACTTAAGTAGTGGGCATAGACCAATACAGACTTCAGGAGCATTGACAATTGAGTCCTCCATGGGCGGGGTGACACATCCTGTGTTGCTTGGTCCCACAAGGCTCACAGCCCATCAATCACTGCTCTGACAGAGCTGTTGGGTGGTGGTGTGGATGCGACGGTTGCTGCCGCACCAGACCGAGGTTCTAGACTTACAGTTCTTCCCAAACAGGCCAAGTTGTTAACATCAAGCATTCTCTCTCCAAGAAGTTGCACACCTTTGAGTTTACACACCAAAGGGCTACAGCCAATTAAAAAGGTGCTTGGAGTCCTGCAAAGGGAGGAGGAATGTCCAGGGTGATGCCAGTGAGCTGACAAGAAGCCACTATAGATGGGCTCTGTGGAGAAGTTTGGCTTTCCCCAATCCAGGAAATGGGAAGCCTAGGGAAAAATCAGGCTGTTTAACATGTTTTCTCTGAAATAGCATTTATTTAGAACAAAAGTTTGATTTAAGGAGGTTGTTCAGTCACCGCTTACCACTGTCATTGCCCCACAGGGAACTGAATTGCATAAATCAGGCTCCGGCTGAGATAAAAATCAGTCGCTGACAGGGTACAGCAGCCCAGCACACGGTCTCTGAGTGGGAGAACTGAGTGAATTCCACACAGAGGCGGGTGACAGCTAGAAGCCCGAGACCATGAAGGGTCAGAGGTTCAGTTTGCCCAGTAACAGGGACAGCTATTACCAGTATAGTACATGTGACAGATAAACAATTCCGCTTCTTACCAGTAGGAGAAAGTGTATATTACAATAAAGTGATTAAGTTACTGTGCTCGCTGGCCAAGCCCAGCTGTTTGAATGCTCCCAAAGAACTGCTTCTTCCCCTAGGAGATAGCTTTGAGATGCTGTTTGCTGATGTGTCTCATTTGGAGAGCGTTTGGCTGAGGTAGCAGCAGCATTAGAAGAGCATAAACATTACCGATGTTACCTGCATAGGGAAGCAAGCTGCATTTGTCTTTTTCCTGACAGCTTGTTTATGGACAGATGGATCCCATGTTTAGGATTTAAACTGGCCGGCCTATGTACTTACATGGCCCTTGTCACCATAGGATCTTAGCACCTCACCATCACTAATGGACTTCACCCAGGGCACAAGGTACATCCAATGATTTTCCCAAAGACACAAAGTCTGTACCTGAACCAGGACCAGTAGTCAGGTCTCCTGAGTCCTAGTTTACAGCCCTACTTCCTAGACCATTCTCTTCCCCCACCGGTACCTATAGGGATTTTAGCAGTTTAGAAAAACCCCAGAGTTTAGGTACTACATTATTAGTATCAGGCAGCAGGTGTTATTGCAGCCCTGGGATCAAATTCATGCATCATCTTCTTATTTCCAGGGGGAGTGAGAACTGTGCCATGAATATTCTAGTCAGAGGCACCTCCTTTCGGAGCCCCTAAAAGAGACTGTATCCTTAGCAGTGCCACCACTAATACTAACAATGCACTCCGTTAAGTTGTGCCTGCAGTGAGTAAGTGTGTTTTTCCATGAAGCTTCTTTGTTAGTCACCTTCTGGGGATTGACTAATTATGTTTAAATCATACCCTGGGCAAGTGGAGGGGGAAAAAAAAGCACAAATGCAGTGGGTTTTCCCATTTCCACACTCAGGTTTGTCTTCACGTACAGTGCCGCCAAGAGCTTCTCCCGTCGGTGTAGTTAATCCACCTCCCCGGGAGGCAGTAGCGATGTCGATGGCAGAAGCTCTCGTGTTGAGTACAAGGGAGGGCAGGCCAATATAACTACGTCGCTGTGCATTTTTCACTGAGCGACGTAGTTATACCGATATACATCTGTAGTGTAGACCTGGCCTACGTCTATCTAGCTTTGAAGGTTCTGACTGAAGCTTTAGCTCCACCCACCTACTTCTGCAGTGCTCCTGCTTGAGGTGATGAACTAGGCGTCTGCTGCAGGCGTTGTATGCAAAAGAGCCTTTGACCCTGCTGGGTGATCATTGCTGCCCCTTCAGCTGGCCTCAAGGGGCTGGGTGGGGTGTAACAGCAGCCAGTTGCCAAAGAGAAGCTGAAAGCAAGTTCGGTGGGGAGGATTCTCTTCTCATTTACACTGGTTACAGGAGTTATACCGGCATAAAAACTCATTCCGCTGAGAAGTGAGTTAGGTTCAGTCTCTTCTGGACCAAACCATAGAGAAGGAGCAGCCACAACGTTTCCCACTGGAGTTAAGGGCCTTTACCCAGATTGAGGACCACCAGACTTTCCCTACCAACTTCAGCTGAGCTGCCCTGCTTCACTCAGCTAGTTAGATAACTCGTTAAAGAGTCATGAACAGAAACTTTGGATTCCTTTCTGCTCTGGTGAAGGGCTGAAGAGACAGCACATTGCAATGAGACAAAGGATACCTGTTACATACCATGCATATCACTGTCCCTGGCACTCTCTCCTGCCACCCAGGAAAAGAGTCGGTGCAGAGAAAGAGCTAAATGTTCCAGGGGAACAGCCCCAAAAGTTTGTGAAGAGACAAGAATGGCTTTCCACCCTGCCCTTTTAGGAGCTTCCCTTAAACAAAAAGAGGCCAAATGCAGCAAGAAGCACCCTTTCCTGATGTGAAATGCACTTGGAACAACCAGCCTTCATGGGTTGTCTTTGAGGAATCAAACTAAATACCCCCAGCACTAAAAACCTGAGCCTTTGCCCCTTGCGCTAAAGCAGTAATGCCACTTCTGAGAAGGTTGATTCTCTGAGGACCAGCCACTAGAGGGGGCCTGTAACACACCAAACAATGGGTGATGGTCTGAGGATGCTCAGACCACAGTTAAGTCAACACAGGACAGGGGAGGCAGCTATGTTATCCTAGCTCATCTGTCATCTCAGGTAGTATCGATAACCATGACTACGGCTGTGCAATATTGAATGCCAGCCCCATTTTAGGAAGCACTGAGTAGGTGAGGGATTATTTAATAAGTGGTATTTCATACCAAGACAGAGGGTTTACATGGTAAGAATTAAAGTATGGCAGTTTGCCGCTCACCTTTGTTCCTCTTTCAACCTACGTAGGTTTTGCATACTTCTCTCCTAGCTACTACACTCACTGTCTTGTTCATTTTACTTATCTTGCATCGCTGAGTAGCATAGTATTATATATGGACAGTGCTTCCACATCTAAGGGAATTAACAGCAAAATTCAGACATTGCATGCTTTTTGCACTGATTGGGATGGCTAGTCTGGGTTGATTTGAGAGGAGACGGTTGCAAAATGAGACCCAGGATTACCAAACTTTGCAGCTGTTTGAAAGTCTAAATACAGTTTCTAGACTTCTACCCAAGTTTCTAGAACCATCTAGAGCCCCCTCTGTTCCCAACAGTCCTGCATTGTGGAGACGTTCTGAACCAGACTTGAATATGGATGTGTGGCACAAGCTTTTATTGCAGCTCTTGGCCAACCTTTATGATAAATCCTCTGAGGACTAGAATTCATACAGTAAAAGGGTTGGGGCATATTTTATGCTAATAGAAGGCAATGGGGAAAGTTACCATCACACAACTAAGCTTCTTTATGGGAAGTAAATTGGCTGCACTGTTGTTCACTCACAGCACCAGTGAAAGAGAGAAATTAGGGAAACAATATCATTATTCTGCATTTGTCTGTTAATTCTTGTGCTAGTAGAATGTTTCCAATTCCAGCAACTAGATCTTCAGCCTACACTTCAGTGTCAGTGGTAGAACTGAAGAAGAACTGACAATCAGTGAGAACTTGTAGCTAATCTGTAGGATGGTTGCAGGATTTGGTGGTGCTTGGTTGTAAACACTCAGCTATCACAAAGAGAGAAAACTGATGTAGACCACAGGGAAAACCAAAGTAAAGTGACACTGCTGGGGCTTGAATAATATGGTTTGAGGGAATACAAGGCCAAATGTGAATTTTGTCAAGAGAAAACTGAGTCCTGGGAGCCAGGAGAGAGATGCAAGAGACCTCTATAAAAAAATCACAGGACTAACAACTGTTGTAAGTCCTGCTACGGATATAGCAGTTACTCATTCTACTATACTGTGCATTTTAGCTGACCCCTGCTTGCGGTCCTGTATCCTTGAATCAGCTGTTGCATAAAGACTTCATGTAGTAGTGGCATGAAGCATATGTAGAAGCATTTAAGGAAACCAAGAGGCTTGTGGTTCCATGTACGCTACTCGTGGATTATGATCTGGAACTTTCTAGGAGATAGTTGTAAGCAAATGCCGTGCTAGGGGTCTCGTCAGATGACCCCGTGGGGTGACTCACATAAAGGATGGTTGTCAAATACTATTGGTTTAGTCCTGTCCCGGACCACATTTTCCACGGGTGTAGTGTTTCTCTACATCAGGGGTTCTCAAACTTGGTTCACGGCTTGTTCAGGGTAAGCCTCTGGCAGGCCGTGAGACGCTTTGTCTGCAGATACAGCCGCTCACAGCTCCAAGTGGCCGCGGTTCACCGTTCCCAGGTAAACAAAACATCTCGCGGCCCGCCAGGGGCTTACCTGAACAACCCAAGTCTCTACAGTCTCCTTCCCAAAAGCAGGTCTCTGGTTTTATTTAGCTGCATGCAACATGCCTTAGGGCCTCCCCAGAGTCATAGACATGGAGGGCTGGAAAGGGCCTTGAGGAGTTGTCAAGCCCAGCCCTCCGTGCTAACGCAGGGCCGAGAATCCTGCATGACAGCTGTGATGCCACAGCACTCAGGATCAAGGATTCTCGGGAGCATTTGAGAAGGTCCTGCTGCAAGCAGCCACTTATAAATGGGCCCCTTGCTGAAGCCACACACCAAGTGCCGCAGAGAGAGGACCCCCAGCTGGCTTGCTGTCCTGGATGGAAAGATGAGTGGACGGGACTGAAGTACCAAATTCCATCTGTACTTAGGGTGCCAATGCACCTGTTGGACCTGGGCAGCTGAGCAGTGTGATTATGTGCACAGTGGCAGGTAGTTTCAGGAAGCCTTTCACACACAGCAGCACCACCCCCACCGTTATGCTCAGATAAGGAGACCCTCCGTTTAGCCATGCGATGGCTGTGTGCGAGTTTGGGAAAGTGACTTATCTGAGCATTATTGCGTTCATAGGAGTAATTGGTCAGGCACCTTTAACGTCTGATCCATTGACAATTGCAAAGCCTGAGGGCTTCTTTTTATTTTTGAAAGTCAGCCCCATAGCACCATGGGGCAAAGGGACCCAAAGAGATTCAATAACTTCCTAAAACCCTACTGGACGTCTGTGGTGGGGCTGGGAACTGAAGCCAGATCGCCTGAAGTCCAGGCCAGTGCCTTAACACCATCAGAAAACACCTTCCTCCAGCTGTATATTTCTAGTGTAACCCCACTGACTGAAACACAGCTACTCTGGATTTACCCTGCTGTACTGAGTGCGTAATTGGTCCAAAAATGCCTTTATTTGCCAGTGACAAAGAACACAAAGATTGCTGCTGATTTTGAACTTGCGTGGTCCTTATTTCAGTGCAAGCACAACTCATAAGTCACTCTTCCTTACCAGAACAAGCTGTTATAACCACTTTCTGAAGCGGCTTGCACACATACCCCTGCTTGTACATCAGCCATCAGAAAGCATTTTATCCCCCCTCCTTTTCCTTTGCCAAGTTTCTGCTGCTTTTAGAATCATTGAGAAGGGAGCACAAACTGAGCAGTTTCAAGTTCAGTTTTTAGGCTGGTCTCTTCTCTCTCTCCGAACCCCACCCTGGACTCTCTTTGTTGCCACGGTTGAGTATAGTACTGCTGAACTTCAAACAAAACATAGCAGACGACTGGCAAAGAGCAGAGATTAATATTTTCAGAACAGTGCCACCACGGGCAGCTTCAGGGTGGAGGGAAATAAAGAAAGCTAACTGTTACGCTCACCCACGCCAGAATTCAGTTAATGCTGTTGCCCTCAAAAGTAGATAGTTTATAGGTCTGAGACAGTGTTGCTAGTAAAAATACTGACGGACTGCAATAGAGAGCAAGAGAGTATGTGTAAGAGAGAGTGGCCCCCAAATCTTGTTTCACTTAGGTGTAAGTCAGGATGAACTCCACTGAAATAAACAGATCGATCTCTGTATATCTGCTATAAATAAGAGAAGACTTGAGTCCACGCTGCTGCGTTTCATCAAGTACTTTTCCAGCAAGGCAGGAGTTAAAAATCAAGGAACCCTTTCTCTCCCGCACCTCCAAACATACCACCAGCCTGTTAAAACACACACATTTTGTTTAAATTGATAAGTATCTCATATGGCTTTTTCAGCAGATGTCAAAACTGCCATAAAGAAAGTAGTTAGGATGCTAATATTGTAACAGTGAAGCCTGGCATGGAAATTCCAGAAAGCTTGCTTAATGGGAATGCTAAATGGGAACGTTAAATGGCATAACAGTACCTGCTCAAGCAATAGCATTGTGGCAGAAAACACAGCGCTCTTCTGTCTATAAGATAGTTCCATGCAAGATGGAAAGAACAGCACTTAAACACACGGGGAGTCCCTCTGAAGTCAATGGGTACTTACACATTTCGTGTTATGCACATACTTAAATGCTATGATGCAACAAGGTCTAATACCAGTGAGTCCCTCTATGGGGGCAAAGTGAGGAAGATTTGGTGCTTGTTTACCCCAGAAAGTAATGTTGCTTTAACTATACTGCTGTTTCAAGTGACTTAGGCCTGTCCACAATAAAAAGGGTTTGGTGGCATAGCCATGCTAATAAAGCTTTACCCACAACCCCTCCTAGTGGGCACAAGCTGAGAAGAGAAGGAGACCTGCCCTCTTTTGGAAACAGGGGATGCTGCAAACACATACTCATGTGAGTTGTCCTTACTTATACAGGTATCATAGAATCATAGAATCTCAGGGTTGGAAGGGACCTCAGGAGGTCATCTAGTCCAACCCCCTGCTCAAAGCAGGACCAACCCCAACTAGATCATCCCAGCCAGGGCTTTGTCAAGCCTGACCTTAAAAACCTCCAAGGAAGGAGACTCCACCACCTCCCTAGGTAACCCATTCCAGTGCTTCACCACCCTACTAGTGAAATTTTTTTCCCTAATATCCAACCTAAACCTCCCCCTCTGCAACTTGAGACCATTACTCCTTGTTCTGTCATCTTCTACCACTGAGAACAGTCTAGATCCATCCTCTTTGGAACCCCCTTTTAGGTAGTTGAAAGCAGCTATCAAATCCCCCCTCACTCTTCTCTTCTGCAGGCTAAACAATCCCAGTTCCTCAGCCTCTCCTCATAAGTCATGTGCTCCAGCCCCCTAATCATTTTTGTTGCCCTCCGTTGGACTCTTTCCAATTTATCCACATCCTTTTTGTAGTGTGGGGCCCAAAACTGGACACAGTACTCCAAATGAGGCCTCACCAGTGCCGAATAGAGGGGAATAATCACGTCCCTCGATCTGCTGGAAATCCCCCTACTTATACAGCCCAAAATGCCGTTAGCCTTCTTGGCAACAAGGGCACACTGTTGACTCATATTCAGCTTTTCGTCCACTGTAACCCCTAGGTCCTTTTCTGCAGAACTGCTGCCCAGCCATTCGGTCCCTAGTCTGTAGCAGTGCATGGGATTCTTCCATCCTAAGTGCAGGACTCTGCACTTGTCCTTGTTGAACCTCATCAGATTTCTTTTGGCCCAATCCTCTAATTTGTCTAGGTCCCTCTGTATCCTATCCCTACCCTCCAGCGTATCAACCACTCCTCCCAGTTTAGTGTCATCTGCAAACTTGCTAAGGGTGCAGTCCACACCATCCTCCAGGTCGTTGATGAAGATATTGAACAAAACCGGCCCCAGCACCGACCCTTGGGGCACTCCACTTGATACCGGCTGCCAACTAGACATGGAGCCATTGATCACTACCCGTTGAGCACGACCATCCAGCCAGTTTTCTATCCACCTTACTGTCCATTCATCCAGCCCATACTTCTTTAACTTGCTGGCAAGAACGCTGTGCGAGACTGTATCAAAAGCTTTGCTAAAGTCAAGAAATAGCACATCCACTGCTTTCCCCTCATCCACAGAGCCAGTTATCTCATCATAGAAGGCAATTAGGTTAGTCAGGCATGACTTGCCCTTGGTGAATCCATGCTGACTGTTTCTGATCACTTTCCCCTCCTTTAAGTGGTTCAAAATTGATTCCTTGAGGACCTGTTCCTTGATTTTTCCAGGGATTGAGGTGAGACTGACTGGCCTGTAGTTCCCCGGATCTTCCTTCTTCCCTTTTTTAAAGATGGGCACTACATTCGCTTTTTTCCAGTCATCCGGGACCTCCCCCGATTGCCATGATTTGTCAAAGATAATGGCCAATGGCTCTGCAATCACATCGGCCAACTCCTTTAGCACCCTCGGATGCAGTGCATCCGGCCCCATGGACTTGTGTTCGTCCAGCTTTTCTAAATAGTCCCGAACTACTTCTTTCTCCACAGAGGGCTGGTCACCTCCTCCCCATACCGTGCTGCAGAGTGCAGCCATCTGGGAGCTGCCCTTGTCTGTGAAGACAGAGGCAAAAAAAGCATTGAGTACACTAGCTTTCTCCACATCCTCTGTCACAAGGTTCCCTCCCTCATTCAGCAAGGGGCCCACACGTTCCTTGACTTTCTTCTTGTTGCTAACATACCTGAAGAAACCCTTCTTGTTACTCCTAACATCTCCAGCTAGCTGCAACTCCAAGTGTGATTTGGCCTTCCTAATTTCACTCCTGCATGCCTGAACAATACTTTTATACTCCTCCCTGGTCATTTGTCCAATCTTCCACTTCTTGTAAGCTGCTTTTTTGTGTTTAAGACGAGCAAGGATTTCACTGTTAAGCCAAGCTGGTCGCCTGCCATATTTACTTTTCTTTCTACACATCGGGATGGTTTGTTCCTGCAACCTCAATAAGGTTTCTTTAAAATACAGCCAGCTTTCCTCGACTCCTTTCCCCCTCATGTTATTCTCCCAGGGGACCTTGCCCATCAGTTCCCTGAGGGAGTCAAAGTCTGCTTTTCTGAAGTCCAGGCTCTGTATTCTACTGTTCTCCTTTCTTCCTTGTGTCAGGATCCTGAACTCGACCATCTCATGGTCACTGCCTCCCAGGTTCCCATCCACTATTGCTTCCTCTACTATTTCTTCCCTGTTTGTGAGCAGCAGGTCAAGAAGAGCTTTTCCCCTAGTTGGTTCCTCCAGCACTTGCACCAGGAAATTGTCCCCTACACTTTCCAAAAACTTCCTGGATTGTCTGTGGACCGCTGTATTGCTCTCCCAGCAGATGTCGGGGTGATTAAAGTCACCCATGAGAACCAGGGCCTGTGATCTAGTAACTTCTGTTAGTTGCTGGAAGAAAGCCTCGTCCACCTCATCCCCCTGGTCTGGTGGTCTGTAGCAGACTCCCACCACGACATTACCCTTGTTGCTCACACTTCTCAATTTAATCCAGAGACTCTCAGGTTTTTCTGCAGTTTCATACTGGAGCTCTGAGCAGTCATACTGCTCTCTTACATACAACGCAACTCCCCCACCTTTTCTGCCCTGCCTATCCTTCCTGAACAGATTATATCCATCCATGACAGTACTCCAATCGTGTGAGTTATCCCACCAAGTCTCTGTTATTCCAATTACGTCATAATTCCTTGACTGTGCCAGGACTTCCAGTTCTCCCTGCTTGTTCCCCAGGCTTCTTGCATTTGTGTATAGGCATTTAAGATAACTCACCGATTGTCCTGCTGTCCCAGTATGGGGCAGGAGCCCTCCCCTCTTGCACTCACCTACTTGTGCTTCCTCCCGGTATCCCACTTCCCCACTTACCTCGGGGCTTTGGTCTCCTTCCCCCGGTGAACCTAGTTTAAAGCCCTCCTCACTAGGTTGGCCAGCCTGCTTCCAAAGATGCTCTTCCCTCTCTTCGTCAGGTGGAGCCCGTCTCTGCCTAGCACTCCTTCTTGGAACACCATCCCATGGTCAAAGAATCCAAACCCTTCTCTCAGACACCATCTGCGTAGCCATTCGTTGACTTCCACGATTCGACGGTCTCTACCCCGGCCTTTTCCTGCCACAGGGAGAATGGACGAGAACACCACTTGCGCCTCAAACGCCTTTATCCTTCTTCCCAGAGCCACGTAGTCTGCAGTAATACGCTCAAGGTCATTCTTGGCAGTATCATTGGTGCCCACGTGGAGAAGCAGGAAGGGGTAGCGATCTGAGGGCTTGATGAGTCTCGGCAGTCTCTCCGTCACATCACGAATCCTAGCCCCTGGCAAGCAGCACACCTCTCGGTTTTCCCGGTCAGGGCGGCAGATAGATGACTCAGTCCCCCTGAGGAGAGAGTCCCCGACCACCACCACCCTCCTCCTCCTCTTGGGAGTGGTGGTCGTGGAACCCCCATCCCTAGGACTGTGCATCTCATGCCTTCCAATCAGTGGAGTCTCCTTCTGCTCTGTTCCCTCAGATGCATCATTCACTCCACTCTCTGCACTAGTGCCTGTGGAGAGAACATGAAAACGGTTGCTCATCTGAATCTGCGTTTCTTGTACATGGACTTGTCTCATACTCTTTCCTCTTCTGGAGGTCACATGCCGTCAATTATCCTCGCTGGTCTTCTGTCCCCGCTGCGCAGCCTGCTCTGAATCCTCACAACACTGCGCCCGCTGAAGCCTATCCTGACGTCTATCCAGGAACTCCTCATTTTCTTTTATGGAATGCAGGGTTGATACTCGTTTCTCCAGACCTTGAATCTTCTCCTCCAATATGGAGATCAGCTTGCACTTTGTACAAAGTCGCTTCTATCCTGTGGAAGAAAGACAAACATGGCACATCCTGTGCAGGTCACGACAGCGGATCGCTCAGCATCCATAGTTCCTTCCTTCGAAGAGTTTCCTCACTTGTGGCAGAAGCTACTCAGGGAAACCTGCAAGGGGGATGCCTCAGTAGGTTCTCTCCAGGCAAACTCCCAGGCTAACTCCACCTGTTTGCTTCTCTGCTATGCGCTGCTCCGCTGGTGCGCAGCTGACTGACAGTCTTTTTAGAAGAGTCTGCAATGAAGCACTCCCAAATCACACTTTTCAAACAGGAAATCAAACACTCTAGCACACGGTCAAAGTGCCAAACTGTCCCCTCAACAGATACTCACTCCCCCGTCTGCAGCCACCTGGTTGCTCTGCCTCTCCCTTTAGTTTGGGTAAAAAGAATTAGGAATGGCAAGGATAGCTTGCCCCCTTCGCACTCCCCTTACAAACTCCCTCTCAAACTCCCCTGTTTGCAGCCCCTGTTCGCAAAGCGCCCTGGTCGCTTGTGCACGGCTTTATAAAGCCCCGGCCTCCCTGATTGATTAGCCCCGCCCCCTGGTGTAGAAGCTCACAGCTTCCAACTGCCAGCCACAGCACACGGTCCTGCAAACAAACAAATGAACAAACAGACAGACACAAGCTCAGCACACAGCAAGTACCCCCAAACACACACTACAGACAGCCACTTACCCCAAGGGGCCTGTATTTGCTCCTGCTTTACCTGGAGCAATTCCTCTTTATCCCCATTAACTTCAGTGGAAGCTATAGGTACTCAGCACCTTTCCGATTCAGACTGTAAAAGAGGAAGTTATGAACAGACTGGAATGGAATAAGACTGTGCCAGCCACTCACACAGATCTCTCAGGGTATGTTTTCTCTGCACTTAGACACCCGTCGCTGGCTCCTGTTAGCTGACTAGGGCTTGCGGGGCGGGGGGCTGCAGGGCTGTTTAATTACAGTGTAGATATTTGGGCTCAGGCTGCAGCCTGAATTCTGGGACCCTCCCACTTCTCAGGGTCCTAGAGCCTGGGCTCCAGCCCGAGCATCTGCCCTGCAATGAAACACCCCCTTAGTCCAAGCTCGAGTCAGACGACACAGGTCAGCCGCAAATCTGTAATTGAAGTGCAGACATACCATCCAGGAGCCCTCTCAGGGTAAGAAAAAATATAGTGAAGATTTTTACTGCACAGCTCTAAGGTGTGCCATTTTTGTTGTTCTAGTTTTGCAGTTGTATTACCTGCTCTGTAGGAGACAAACATTTAAAACAAAGACTCAATCTATTGATCTTATTTCTGTATCCATTTGTTTCTTCCCTAAATAAGATACAAAGCCCAGAATACCCACCTGATTCTCCTCTCACATACACCAGCCTGAATCAAGCGTGTTTATTTCTTCTACCTGAAGATCCCAATCAGGGCCCCATTGCATGTGGTACTGCGCAAACAAATTCTACAAAGACAATGCCTACCGATCTAGGCTTTAAAAAATAAACAGGGTAAAGCAGACAGATGGGGGTGGGAAGGCATGGAAAGGCTGTAAAAAACAGGTGTCGTTGCATAAGTTAGTCACATTGGTTTCAGCTGAGACAAGAGGCCAGCAGCCTATCCAATGCCAGACGAGAATGACTTGTGAGCCACACAGCAAAAGTAGGGTTGGAAGGAGGGATTTGAAAGGGATAAAGCGGCGGCTTTGCAAATTGGCTGGGGGGGTTGTTGCCCAGAACAAAGGGGTGGCATGAGAAAAAGCATGCAGGTGCTTGTGGGGAAAACAGAGAAGACTGTGAATAACTAATTAGCACTCACAGAAGAGTTAACTTCAGTGAACAAGAGAGTGAAGTCAGAGTTGGGCTAAGATTAGGATCAGGCTCCCACGAGTCCAACGCTCCCTACCCCTTTGAAGCACGAGTGGTGGAAGCTTCCTAAAAGCGTGGGGGGCACCGGTGCCCGAACCGTGGCCCCGCCCCCTGTGCCACTCCTTCCCCGCCCCCCCGAGGGCCCACCCTCATGCCGCCCCTTCTACTTAAGCTCCTGGCCCCCACACCACCCTTACCCTGAGGCCCCGCCCACACTTGCTCTTCTCTGCCCCCTCCCCCTGTCATTCACCCTTATAGCCAGTTAAAAGTGATGGGGGTCATGCCTGCCCCTGGTCTCCTCCTGTTCTGGCACCCCTGCTTGGGATTCAAAGTACTATAGCAGGGGACCTGTGGTTGGGTTCATTACAAGATGTAACTTTTGCTTGTTTCCTTCCACTGCATGTTCACACACTTGCTATCTAATAGATTTATACAGAATTATTTATCCTTTACTTGTAATTAGTGATTATGTCCTGCTCCGCCGTTCCTCACCCTTTAATGTGTCACCCTATTGATTAGGTTTCAAGAGCCCAGCTCACCAGAGAAGTTTATGTGATCGTATCAAATGATTTACAGTGACTAACGATGGAACACAGGAGTATCATTTGGCCTGGCTAATAGGAAGTAGGATACCAGTCAATAGCTGTAATGGCTTTGTTAGTGGCCAGGACTCCTTGTAAGAGGGGAATGAGTTGCCACTATCTACTTATTACCTTTGGGCCAAATTCTCAAGCTGGAGTAAGCTGGCATTGTTCCATTCTTTTCAATAGAGCTACCCCGATTTATCCCAGCTGAAAGTTTATATGGTATTTATATGGCCCTCAGCACTGTATGATCTGAGCACTTCAGAGTTATTAATGACTTGATCCTCATGACTGGCAACGACCGAGTTGTGAGCAGTGTTGCCTAGTGGTTGGAGCAAGACTCTATCTTACCAGGTAGAGCTGAACTCAGAAGGGGCAGGTCCAGGAGTGATGCCAAGGACAACAGCCGGGAGTCAGAGATCAAAGCCTAAGCTGAAGGGATAACAGGAGTCACAGGTCTGAGTCAGAGGTCAGGAAGGAGCTAGAACAGGGGAGCATATAAAAGGGGGAAGAAGAGCAGTTCATAGGCTAGGGGATAGTAATCTTTGGGTATGTCTACACTGGCAGAGTTACAGCGCTGCTCAGAGAGCACTGAAGGGAAACTGCTGTTGTGTGTTCACACTGTCAGCTGCCTGCGCAATAGTGTGTTCAAACTTGCAGCGATATTCGGAGCGGTGCACTCTGGGCAGCTATCCCACAGAGCATCTCTTCCTCTTGTGCCGCTAAGACTTGTGGGAAGGCAGAGGGGGGTCACGGGGCATCCTGGGTCCTGTCCCAATGCCCTGTGCTGTATTGCCTCGCATCCCAGCAATCCCTGTGCTTCTGTCTGCATTTGGCACCATCTTTCAACCGTTTGTGTTCTGTGCGCTCTGCCTCTTTGGTCTGCAGGAATGGATCCCAAACTGTTGACTAGTATGTTGCTCGCTCTGACTAAGACGTCACGAGTAGCAGTGGAGTTATTTATTAAAATACAAAGGCAAGAGGAGTGCAACATGCATCTCACCACATGTAGTAGCTACGACACAAGATTGCTTGTGGCATTCATGGAGGCGCTGACCACAGTGGAACACCGCTTTTGGGCTCAGGAAACAAGCACTGAGTGGTGGGATCATAGAATCCTAGAATCTCAGGGTTGGAAGGGACCTCAGGAGGTCATCTAGTCCAACCCCCTGCTCAAAGCAGGACCAAACCCAACTAAATCATCCCAGCCAGGGCTTTGGCAAGCCTGACCTTAAAAACCTCTAAGGAAGGAGATTCCACCACCTCCCTAGGTAACCCATTCCAGTGCTTCACCAGCCTACTAGTGAAACAGTTTTTTCCTAATATCCAACCTAAACCTCCCCCTCTGCAACTTGAGACCATTACTCCTTGTTCTGTCATCTTCTACCACCGAGAACAGTCTAGATCCATCCTCTTTGGAACCCCCTTTTAGGTAGTTGAAAGCAGCTATCAAATCCCCCCTCACTCGTCTCTTCTGCAGGCTAAACAATCCCAGTTCCCTCAGCCTCTCCTCATAAGTCATGTGCTCCAGCCCCCTAATCATTTTTGTTGCCCTCCGTTGGACTCTTTCCAATTTATCCACGTCCTTCTTGTAGTGTGGGGCCCAAAACTGGACACAGTACTCCAAATGAGGCCTCACCAGTGCCGAATAGAGGGGAATAATCACGTCTCTCGATCTGCTGGAAATGCCCCTACTTATACAGCCCAAAATGCCATTAGCCTTCTTGGCAACAAGGGCACACTGTTGACTCATATTCAGCTTTTCGTCCACTGTAACCCCTAGGTCCTTTTCTGCAGAACTGCTGCTCAGCCATTCGGTCCCTAGTCTGTAGCAGTGCATGGGATTCTTCCGTCCTAAGTGCAGGACTCTGCACTTGTCCTTGTTGAACCTCAGATTTCTTTTGGCCCAATCCTCTAATAACTCACCGATCGTCCTGCTGTCCCAGTATGGGGCAGGAGCCCTCCCCTCTTGCACTCACCTACTTGTGCTTCCTCCTGGTATCCCACTTCCCCACCTACCTCGGGGCTTTGGTCTCCTTCCCCCGGTGAACCTAGTTTAAAGCCCTCCTCACTAGGTTAGCCAGCCTGCTTCCAAAGATGCTCTTCCCTCTCTTCGTCAGGTGGAGCCCATCTCTGCCTAGCACTCCTTCTTCTTGGAACACCATCCCATGGTCAAAGAATCCAAACCCTTCTCTCAGACACCATCTGTGTAGCCATTCGTTGACTTCCACGATTCGACGGTCTCTACCCCGGCCTTTTCCTGCCACAGGGAGGATGGACGAGAACACCACTTGCGCCTCAAATTCCTTTATCCTTCTTCCCAGAGCCATGTAGTCTGCAGTGATACGCTCAAGGTCATTCTTGGCAGTATCATTGGTGCCCACATGGAGAAGCAGGAAGGGGTAGCGATCTGAGGGCTTGATGAGTCTTGGCAGTCTCTCTGTCACATCATGAATCCTAGCCCCTGGCAAGCAGCACACCTCTCGGTTTTCCTGGTCAGGGCGGCAGATAGATGACTCAGTCCCCCTGAGGAGAGAGTCCCCGACCACCACCACCCTCCTCCTCCTCCTGGGAGTGTTGGTCGTGGAACCCCCATCCCTAGGACAGTGCATCTCATGCCTTCCAATCGGTGGAGTCTCCCTCTGCTCTGTTCCCTCAGATGTATCATTCACTCCACTCTCTGCACTAGTATCTGTGGAGAGAACATGAAAACGGTTGCTCATCTGAATATGCGTTTCTGGTACATGGACTTGTCTCGTACTCTTTCCTCTTCTGGAGGTCACATGCCACCAATTATCCTCACTGGCCTTCTGTCCCCGGTGCATAGCCTGCTTTGAATCTTCAGAACACTATGCCCGCTGAAGCCTATCCTGGCGTCTATCCAGGAAATCCTCATTGTCTCTTATGGAACGCAGGGTTGATACTCGTTTCTCCAGACCTTGAATCTTCTCCTCCAATATGGAGATCAGCTTGCACTTTGTACAGACAAAGTCGCTTCTATCCTGTGGAAGAAAGACAAACATGGCACATTCTGTGCAGGTCACGACAGCGGATCGCTCAGCATCCATAGTCTCTTCCTTCTAAGAGTATCCTCACTTGTGGCAGAAGCTACTCAGGGAAACCTGCAAGAGGGATGCCGCAGTAGGCTCTCTCCAGGAGAACTCCCAGGCAAACTCCTCCTGTTTGCTTCTCTGCTGTTCGCTGACTGTCTTTTTATAAGAGTCAGGCCCAGCTGGAACAAAGCAGTCCCAATTCACACTGTTCAAACAGGCAATCAAACAATCAAGCACAAGGTCAAACTGCCAAACTGTCCCCTCAACATACACTCAGATAGTCACCAGCGCAGTCCCCCTAAGGCAGTACTCAGCGTACCTCCACTTAGACAGACCCCAGGCAAACTCCTCCTGTTTGCTTCTCTGCTGTTCGCTGCCTGAAAGGGGGTTCCAAAGAGGATGGATCTAGACTGTTCTCAGTGGTAGAAGATGACCGAACAAGGAGTAATGGTCTCAAGTTGCAGAGGGGGAGGTTTAGGTTTGATATTAGGAAAAACTTTCACTAGTAGGCTGGTGAAGCACTGGAATGGGTTACCTAGGGAGGTGGTGGAATCTCCTTCCTTAGAGGTTTTTAAGGTCAGGCTTGCCAAAGCCCTGGCTGGGATGATTTAGTTGGGTTTGGTCCTGCTTTGAACAGGGGGTTGGACTAGATGACCTCCTGAGGTCCCTTCCAACCCTGAGATTCTATGATTCTATGAAAGATCAGGGATTCCTTGAGGCAGCAATTTGAAGCTGAAAGCCACTAATATTTGTTGCTATGCTCAGGAGTGCAGTGCTTGTAATGCTAGGAGGTGATTGGTGCAGATGATGCAATATAACGGTTTAAGATAATTGTCTGTTGCTTTGCAGGGCTCTGTTTGCTTTCAATTAATAGAATAAAAAGATCGCTTTCAAGCCAACACAATTATTTTAATAAAACAACCCAAGGAGAGAGAGAGAAACAAAAAACCACATCAGCACTGAGGGGCATGGTGGAAGGGAAGGTCCCAGGAGGAGGTGGGGTCCCGGAATGGTTAAATATTTGTTTATGTCCAAGGATCATATCCAACCTTCTCCTTTGGAGTACAGTGCAGCAAGTACTGTACTTCTGCAGGGCTAAACTGTTCCTTTGTACAATAGCTTTTGAGATTAAAACCATTCCTATGGCACATTTCACGGCATTTCAGACAATATACAAACACCATCTCTGCAAGGGGGCGGGGGGGAAGAGGGAAATAGCAGCCAGCCATCACATGGAACAACTGTGGGAAGAGAGGGCTTTTTTGGTTGTTTTTTAAATCCAGGAAAACCTGGTTAACTCCTTTTCTTACATAGGATTGTTCAAGCTCCTCGAGTACCCTTCGAGAGCACACTCACTCAGCTAATTTAGGTTGGGAGCATCAAAAGCTGATGAGATTTCTACCATATAGTTGCAAGGTGGAGGAAGATGCTGCCACTATACCAGTTTTCTCACAGAGGGTCAGAAAACCTATGACAGATTCCCTGGGAGTTTCCCAGAAAGGTTCCATCAAGGGCTTAGGGTCCCTTCTCCCACCCAGCACTGGCAGGGGATACAGGCCCAAAGTCATCATGTGCATCAAGGGGACATGCCTTTGTAACTCAATCACAAGACCCACTATCCTTGGCTCTTTCAGAATCTGTTCTCCCATCAGGTATCCTGTTAGCTAATGCTGCTGGCTCCCCTCTCACACCAAACCCTACGCAAAGAGATTTTTAGAGGTGCAGTCCCTGCAGTCCTATGGGAAGAGCTGGACTCCTTCCCAACTCCTCAGCTGGCCCTCCTTGTCCAGAGTCTCTTGCTTACAAAAGACATGCACCCACAGTGAGTGCCTTCAGGGATGGGAGAAGAAATATTTAGGTCATACCAGGTTTTGCTCCCCTCCTCCCACAAGTAGGGTGCGGCGGGGGGGGGGGGGGAAGAGGGGGAGAGAAGAGACAACATATAAGGCCTTTAGCCAATAAATCTCATCAGGATGAAAAAATCCTGTAGAATTCAATAGAGATTCTTTCCTTGCTATAGAATTCTATAGGATATTTAAAAAAAACTAGAGAGGATTTAGTTCCCTACTAAACTCCACAGATTTCTACAGTAATTTCTATAGCACCCTCTTTTTAAAAAGCATATTGGCTAATTCAGATTAAATTCTATAGGACTGCCCCCTACTCCCTCTACTACATATATGTATATGTATTTTAACCCATTCTACTCTTAATAGATCTGAGATGGATTCAGGCGGAGGGATTTTTCCTAGCTGAATAAAAGTCATTTTACTTGCTGATCTGCATAGATTTTTACTGCCGTCTGAATAATGAAGATGAATCCTTGTCTGCAGAATGAGTTCTTGGAAGAACGCAACTGAACAACTGAGCTATTTTAGCTACTGGTTTGATCAGCAGTACATAATGCATGTATAAGCAAATGTATACAATGGCTAAATAAGTTTTATTCCCTGTATATTCCAATTTTCTTCCAACCTTTTTTTCACTTCCACGCTGAAGTGACACCTTGACAGGCCCTTGATAAATGCTGATTAATCAAATCAGAATTGGGATTTGTTAGTGAGTGAAAGCAATGTAAATAAATACAGCAGGTGAACTGGAGTTCATGGTGTCATTGCAGAGATTAAAGAGCTCATCTAGGCCCGATTGGTGTCAAGATGAGTATACATCTTTTTGACTGGACAAGTTTCTTTAATCATGTCACTAGGTTTTTGTTTTCATTACAGAAGATTTTCAGAACACGGATTCTGCTTTGTAGTCTGTTCTTCCTCAGAAATATATTATTTATTTTCTGCACTCTTTTTAGTAAGGTTTTCCAGCTTTATTCAGCAGCAATTCTTAAGAGGGAGCACAAAAAACACCCGGTGAAGTATCAAATAGCCACTAACGGTTTCCTGACATGTTTCCAAAACAGAGCACAGTGCACTTATCGTTGGCATTGCAGTTGGACCCAGATGCTCCAGTCATGAACAAGGACCCGATTGTGCCAGGTACTGTACATAGGACAAAAAGACTGTCCCTGCCCCCAAAGAGCTACAATCTAAGGGCTTGTCTTCACTACCCACCGAATCGGCGGGTAGCAATCGATCTTTCGGGGATCGATTTTTCGCATCTCATTTAGACGCGATTAATCGATCCCCGAAAGCGCTCCCCGTCGGCTCCGGAAATCCACCTCATCGAAAGGTGGAAGTGGAGTCGACGGGGGAGCGGCAGCGATCGACTCGCCGCCGTCCTCACGGCCAGGTAAGTCAATTACGATACGCCGACTTCAGCTATGTTATTCACGTAGCTGAAGCTGCGTATCGTAGTTCGACACCCCCCCCCCCCCAGGGTAGCCCTGGGCTGAGTAATACTACTGTGCTGAGTAAGGGGGCAAGATTTAATTTGAGTTACATTTTGGGGAAATTTTTGCAAGTTGTCATTAGACTCATAGACTTTAAGGTCAGAAGGGACCATTATGATCATCTAGTCTGACCTCCTGCACAATGCAGGCCACAGAATCTCACCCACCCACTCCTGGAATAACCCTCTCACCTATGTCTCAGCTATTGAAGTCCTCAAATCATGGTTTAAAGACTTCAAGATGCAGAGAATCCTCTGGTAAGTGACCTGTCCCCCATGCTGCAGAGGAAGGCAAAAAACCTCCAGGGCCTCTGCCAATCTACCCTGGAGGAAAATTCCTTCCCATCCCCAAATATGGCGATCAGCTGAACTCCGAACATGTGGGCAAGACTCACCAGCCAGACACCCAGGAAAAAGTTCTCTGTAGGAACTTCTAACATCCCATCATTGACCATTGGTCCTATTTACCACTGATGGCAATTAATTGACCTTTGACTAAGGTCATATTAGGTGGTAATTAAATTAAAGGTAATATTACTTGTTTCTCACCTGCCCACATTTCAGGAATGCTTTCCAAAGTGGAGATAGGGTGGTGGTATATTGGAAACTGTGTTAAAGTTTCAAACTATCACTTGTAACTTAAATGTGATGCTTTCTAGAGCCTTCTTACAGGCTAGGGACTCTGGAGGGAAGCAGGCAGTCTAGGGCTTCTGCAGTCAGTTTGCAAAGAGCCACCCTACAGCAAGGTGCTGAGAGTTGTGCCTCTCTGTCTTAGGCTATGTCTACACTTACAGCAGCACGTAGAGTACAGGCGCTACACGTGTAGCTACGTGTCATAGTGAATATGTAGTGGTGGGGGGGAGGCAGCGGGGGCAGTCTCCAGCAGGGGGAACTGCTGCAGTCTTTCGCTACTGCCTTGGCCTTTCATTGCAGTGGGGAGAGGCTCCGGCAGCAGTAGCGTAGCCAGGTCTTGAGCACAGGGGGAGCGGTGCTATAAAAAGGCGCCTCCCCGCTCCCGCTGTACTCACCCTGCAGCGCTTTAAAGGGCCCGGGGCTCCAGCCGCTGCGGAGCCCCGGGCCCTTTAAAGCGCCGCCGCAGCTTCGGCAGCAGGGCTCCGGCAGCGCTTTAAAAGGCCCGCGGCTCCCCGCAGCGGCAAGAGCCACGGGCCCTTTAAAGCGCCACCCCAGCGAGGCTCGGGCGGCGCCTTAGCGCTGCTTTTCCTCACAGGGGGTGCGACTGCTTCCCCTGCTCCCCCCTGGCTACGCAACTGTCTGGCAGTGGGACACGACACTCCTAACTATAGCAGCGTAGACGTGGGAATGTAGAGTGTGTGTAGGGTATATAACAGATTAAGGGCTGGATTTTAAAAGGATTTAGAAGCCTGATTGACACTGTAGGCACCTAAATCCCATAATCAGGCCCCACTGGGATTCACAAAGCCCCCACTCTGCTGACGCCAAACACTGTAGGTGCCTAAAATTGCTTGGTGCCTACATTATGGCAGTAAAAGTTCCCTAAGTACATATGTTTCTGACTCTGTACATGCACATTGCACCCTCGTGCCAGGGTCTGGGCACCAAAGCCTCAGAGTGAGGCACACACAAGGGAAAGGTAGGCATTGCTCTGCCGAACTTATCTTCAGTGCTCGATCCAGTAGGTAGGCTCAGAGCACTGGAGCAGGGGGAACTGGCTCCCACGTCTCCCACCTCCCTGGTGAGTGAACTAACCATCAGGTTATACTCTCATTGGTCCAGAGGGAGAACAAGCACAGAATCGTAGGACTGGAAGGGCCCTTGAGAGGTTATCTAGTCCAGTCGTAGGACTAGGTATTATCTAGACCTGAGCTCTAGCAGGAGGAAGACTCTGTAGCCTGATGGTTAGTGCACTCACTAGGGGAGGGGGGAGACTCATGATCCAGTCTTCCTGCTCCAGTGACTTTTTAAAATTACTTCTCTATAGTGGAATGTGTTCAGCAGGAGAGACTGAGAAACCCCTTCATCAGAATGTCCCATAGCCCTGTAGATAGGGCACACCCCTGAGAGGCAGCAGATCCCAGTTCAGATCCCTGCTCCCACTGAGGTAGAGTGGGTGGATTTCAAGCTGGGCTAAAAGTTTGAGGGAAGTTTTGTTTTCTCTTCCCCCTCCCCCCCGGTCCAATGCAGACCTCTTGCTAAAACAGCATAGAGAGGGTCTGTAGCTGAGAATACCAAGCAGAGTGGTGGGGCTTAGCACATACCCATCACCTTGCAGGGGTGGCCAACCTGAGTCTGAGAAGGAGCCAGAATTTACCAATGTACATTGCCAAAGAACCATAGTAATACGTCAGCAGCGCTCCCCATCAGCTCCCCGCCTGCTCCCAGCGCCTCCTGTCCACTGGCTGCCCCGCCAATCAGCACCTCCCCCTCCATCCCTGCACCTCCTGATCAGCTGTTTCGTGGCATGCAGGAGGCTCTGGTGGGAAAGGGGGAGGAGCGAGGGCACGGCAGGTTCAGGGGAGGGGGCGGGAAGGGGTGGAGTGGGGGCAGGGCCTGTGGCAGAGTCAGGGGTTGAGCAGTGAGCATCCCCCAGCACATTGGAAAGTTGGCGTCTGTAGCGCCAGCCCCGGAGTCGGTGCCTGTACAAGGAGCCGCATATTAACTTCTGAAGAGCCACATGTGGCTCCGGAGCCACAGGTTGGCCACGCCTGGCCTATTGGCTCACCTAGGTGAGAAGTAACCTAGCATGCTGGCTTTTGTGAATCCCCTTTGGAGGCAACTGTCTCTCCCCCTTCATTGTGGGTAGGGAACCTAGGTGCCCAACTCAGGCTTTGTGAATCCCAGTGATTTTCTAGCTGCCTTTCTTTGTTAATTGAGCCATTGGAGCCTTGCCAAGGTCTCAGACATCCTAGGAGAGAACTGGAAATTGAGTCCAGTTTTCCTGAATCCCAGGCCAGTGCCTTAGCCTGAAGACCATTCTCCACTCTCTTGGTCCTGGACATTCAGGAATTTGTTGTGTGTATGTGGAAGGGGAGGTAGAAGGCACTGCTGGAGTCTTGTTTCCAGGTGGTTGGTTACTAGGAGGGAGTTGGATTAATTTAGGTAGATATTACTCTCAGATTTCTTTCTTGAGTCCCTTGAGCTGGCAGTGATTTGGGTTTGAATTGTCTGTGTGCTGAGTTTCACAATGTTTAATGAGGAAATTTGGACTCTTTAATAATTGGGCTAGGGCACTGTAGTGTTAAAATTATTTTTTCTGTTTTCTCTCTTTCATCAAGTATGTTGAGTCTTTTCTGGCAAGCTTGTTCCCTTTAGGATTGTTCTTTGTTTCCTGTGGAAACTTCATGTTGTTTGTTTTGGTTTGCTTTTTTGGTGCGCAAGAGTAGCTGCATGACCTCAGCAAAACTTTTCCAGCTCTAATTTATTTGATTTGTATCAAATATGGAAAAAGAATCACATCCCCAGAAGTTAAATGTAACTAAATTAAAAGTATTTGTTTCAGCCATATATTATAGTCAATGTAAACCCAGACATACACTTTAAAAATTGGGGTATTTGTTGCCAACATTGCCTAGGATAGGCTATTTCTTTGTATACATTTATGCTTACAATACCTTTTATATAGTTAAGCTTTTGGGGGAAGGACTAGTCATTTATTATGTTTGTACAGCACCCATCACAGTGCACCATGGCCTCGCTGAAACCTCTTGACAATACTGCAGTGTAAGTGTTTAATAGTAATAATTCTCAATGTACTATCGTATTACAGAAGACAGAGGTATGCCTCACACTACATATAAAGGAATTAGCTCCAATATTCCCAGGCTTAAAATTAATTAAATCCTGGAGCCTGTTGCGAATATGCAACAAGCCACAGGTAAGAACACTTCCTAGGGAAAACCCAACCCAATCTAGGAGAGAATAATAATCTGGTTTATGTGGGGAATACTTTCACTGCATTTAAAAGTAGACGTAACTCAGAACTCAAGGCACCTTGAAGCAAGCTCATTTGAGTTTCAGGACTGGGCTTGTGTTTGAATCCCTAGTTTTTGTTTTGGATCAGAAACACACCAAAAGCATCTCACCTGCCATATCAACTCCTGCTCAAGCCTTCTTGGGAGATTTCAGCTTGAAGAGGATGGCAGTTTTGTGAGAGCAGCTGATCTTGCAGACTTCTGTCATTCAGCTATTTAGGACCAAATTCTCATAAGAACACTTCAGATTTTTGATGCCATCAGATCTAAACCCTGGCCCTGAATCAGTCACAAAGCTAAACCTTTACTGAGGCCAGATCAAAATGCAAATACTGCCTCCTTAGCCTCTGGCCCAGTTAAGCAGTCCAGTCAGAAAAAGGGTGCAAAGGTGGCTCAAAGCCATCTTTTTTTGAACCCCAACCCCAGTGACCGGGTTACTCTACATCAGGTGGATCCTCCATCTTAAATTGGAGCAGCTGGAAGGTTGCTCTAATTTTCAACTCTTGCAGATAATCAAGAGGCTGTCCTGACAACAGGTACTCATCTCTAGGGCTCAAGGACTCCCAGTCCATTGCCTCTGCTCAAGCATAGAGATGGGAGGTTATGTAGAACCTTATTGAAGGAATCCTACTACAGGCAGGTAAGCTGGTTGAGACCACTCTACATCAGCAGAGCTTCCCTATTTACAGGCTACATGGTACGTAAAGAGTGGTGGAAGAGACTGTCTTAGCTTAGTGCATTCCTTGTATCACTCATTTAGTCTCCCCAGAAAGCCATTCCTTAGCAATGATAACAAATCATGGTGGCAGAACACCTTTAAATCCAAAGACTCCAAAGTAACCTGAACAGTTTATAGCCAACACTCATTCTACAGGAATCCTTTCATGCACAGCAGAAACAGCAGGCTTTCAACAGTGCAAGTACCACACAGTGGTTCAGCGTGGAAAGTGAAGTATACCTTTGCCAACTGTAGGGTGAGTGGGCAAGTTGTCCTTCAGCTGAGAGAAGCCAGTCAAACCAAGAAAGGGAACAGAACAGTTCTCCTCAGGGCTTACCTCGAATCTAATCCTAAAGTATCCTCAGGGTCAGCAGTAAACACAGTTCCCAGGGACCTAGTCTGTAAAGTAAGCAAAATAAGTCCCTAATTTCCCTCACTCACCAGTGTCAAGGCAAACAGAAGTGAGACTCCCTTTCCTGAGGGTTCAAAAGCAACCTCAGTTGCTGCAGAGGGCTCCTGTCTACAGGCAAGGAACACCCTCTCAGCATGTTTGACTCTAGATATTTCTAACATCTAGCCTATGAACTGCTCTTCTTCCCCCTTTTATATGCTCCAGGTTGGTTTCCTGGGAGGCTAATGGGCTCCAGCTGCTTTGAATCCCTGCACATTAATCCTTATCTTACTGCAAAGAAGCCCATCCTAGAACCATGGACTTTCTGAAATGGGTTCCAGATGAATAGTAAACCACATAGCAACATTTCTCCCTTTTGAGCAAAGCCACAGGTGTGCTCCTTCAATGTGACCATAGTCTTCTCATTCCAGGAAAACAACAATCACAACCACCTTGTGTTGCCATGATCATTTTCATTTCCTGGCTGGTATCCCCACTACCATGCCAGGTACTACTGAGAAATACAGGGGTTTGCTGACACAGACTAACCCGGCTACTACACAGGGGTTTGAGTCCTTCATGGTATGTAGTCATTGCAGGGCATGTGGTTGATAATTGTTATAAATAGGTTTACTAGATTATACTATACTATCTTCAAGGCCCAGCAGATGACTAGACATTCTTTCTCCATGAGGGAGTATACAGTCTCTTTAGCAGAGTGTTTCTACCCTGGAATATACATGCAAAGACCACTACTAGGACTCTGTCTACAAATGAACTTCTGCTCATAGTCTAAACTACACAGCACAGGTGGGATACATATGTTCACACTGGACATATCAATGAGATGTTCTGTAAGGGCAGTGAAGTAAGGCACAAATTACAGAAGACATCCTGTTGAGAAAGATCATGTTTAGCATTTTGTCCTTAGGGTTGGAGTTTTAACCAGTGTCCTGTGTTCAGTATGGACACACACACACACACACACACACACACACACACACACACACACACACACACACACACACACACACACACACACACACACACACACACACACACACACACACACACACACACACTCTCTCTCTCTCTCTCTCTCTCTCTCTCTCTCTCTCTCCATATTTAAACACAGGCGCAGACTCAGGTTTGAGCCCAAACCCCCATCCTGTTCACACAAATATTTCTAACTTGAGTCCATAAGCCCTGCTGCTGGGCGGGTGGTCAGAGCCCTGTCTTTTTGTAATGTGGATGCAGTTGAGGACTGGGTCTCCAGACTCATTCCCAGATAGTCGCCAACACTTTTCCACAGTCCCCTGGGCCAGTGTTTTCCAGCTCTTCTATCCTCAAAGTACCCACTTGATTTCTGGGAACTGAAAGCAATCCTTCTTTCCCACTGCACTGCAAACACAGTTAGACTCATAGACTCATAGACTTTAAGGTCAGAAGGGACCATTATGATCATCTAGTCTGACCTCCTGCACAATGCAGGCCACGGAATCTCACCCACCCACTCCTGGAATAACCCTCTCACCTATGTCTCAGCTATTGAAGTCCTCAAATCATGGTTTAAAGACTTCAAGATGCAGAGAATCCTCCAGTAAGTGACCCGTGCCCCATGCTGCAGAGGAAGGCAAAAAACCTCCAGGGCCTCTGCCAATCTACCCTGGAGGAAAATTCCTTCCCGACACCAAATATGGCGATCAGCTGAACCCTGAGCATGTGGGCAAGACTCACCAGCCAGACACCCAGGAAAAAGTTCTCTGTAGTAACTTCTAACATCCCATCATTGACCATTGGTCCTATTTACCACTGATGGCAATTAATTGACCTTTGACTAAGATCATGTTATCCCATCAAACCATTCTCTCCATAAACGTATCTAGCTTAATCTTGAAGCCAGATAGGTCTTTTGCCCCCACTGCTTCCCTTGGAAGGCTGTTCCAGAACTTCACTCCTCTGAGGGTTAGAAACCTTCGTCTAATTTCAACTATAAACTTCCTGATGACCAGTTTATATCCATTTGTTCTTGTGTGCACATTGGTACTGAGCTGAAATAATTCCTCTCCCTCCCTGGTATTTATCCCTCGGATATATTTAAAGAGAGCAATCATATCTCCCCTCAGCCTTCTTTTGGTTAAGCTAAACAAACCAAGCTCCTTGAGTCTCCTTTCATATGACAGGTTTTCCATTCCTCGGATCATCCTAGTGGTCCTTCTTTGTACCTGTTCCAGTTTGAATTCATCCTTCTTAAACATGGGAGACCAGAACTGCACACAGTATTCCAAATGAGGTCTCACCAATGCCTTGTATAATGGTACTAACACCTCCTTATCTCTACTAGAAATACCTCGCCTAATGCATCCCAAGACCGCATTAGCTTTTTTCACGGCCACATCACATTGGCGACTCATAGTCATCCTGTGATCAACCAGGACTCCGAGGTCCTTCTCCTCTTCCGTTACTTCCAACTGATGCGTCCCCAGCTTATAACTAAAATTCTTGTTATTAATCCCTAAATGCATAACCTTACACTTCTCACTATTAAATTTCATCGTATTACTATTACTCCAGTTTACAAGGTCATCCAGATCTTCCTGTAGGATATCCCGATCCTTTTCTGAATTGGCAATACCTCCCAACTTTGTGTCATCTGCAAACTTTATTAGCATGCTCCCACTTTTGGTTCCGAGGTCAGTAATAAAAAGATTAAATAAAATTGGTCCCAAAACTGAACCTTGAGGAACTCCACCAGTTAACTAGCTTCTATGTTAGCTATGGCCAGCAAGAAGAAGAGGTCCGACACCAACTGGCCACAGGAACAGAGCCAGATTCTGGTAAATCTATGGTGCAAGGCAAACAAAAATACCCAGAATGATTATATGTACCAGGAAGCTGGTAAATTTTACAGTAAGTTACTTGACTGCACTTTTGTTGATTATGAAATATATTCAAGAGACCAAATAACCAATATCAGTCAGGTTGATTGCTAAAAGCCAATAAGGATATAGGACAGGAAAAAGGTTCAACATGATATTAGTCTCTGGGAAACCATCTTGTGCAACATTGTTACATTCACCTTACTTGACAAGTGTGCTCCCAAAGTGGCACCCCAAAGCCATCCTTTTTACAAGTGAAAGGTACAGTACATTATGTGAAACTTGATTTAATCTATCAGCTTTCTAACCTGTTTCTCTGGTACCATTATCCCTTTGTTCCAGACACATTCATTCCAGGTACCTGTAATGGGGGATGGTGTTTGTGTATGGGTGTGTGTGTAGTCCATAGGTGCTGAATTAACCTTCTGAAATGTACCGGGGGTTTGTATGTAGTTCATGGAACCCATATTATGTGTCCAGAAGCTCCAGGGAGTGGCGTGTTTTGTGGTCTTTTGTTGAAGAAGTATGAGCCTGGGGACAGGGGGCTGGTATTTAGGTGATGTACCCTATTATGAGTCTGAATTGTCCCTGAGTTATCTATATAGTCCATGGATGCCGTATTATGGATCCAAACTGTCCAGTGTATTTATATATCGTCCATGGGGGCTGTATTATGTGCCCAAGCTCCACCGGGGTGACTGGATGAATGCAGAGATTTCAGGGAGGCTGCAATACACCTGCAGGCTACCACAGCATCCTGTTGATTCCCCCATGAATTTTCACCCAATCCTGTTTGCTGATGATTGCAAACTTTTCCCAGAGCAGGAACTCCAGACGGGTGGTCATATATCAGGGCAGGGCATGTGTATTAGGGTCTTCCATGTATTGCCACTAGCCCTCTCTATTAATTGATGTGCTGGTCCGTCACCATAAGCCTAAAAAACTTGTTAACATACAATTCTGGCCTGCCTGTGGTAAGCCTGGAATAGAAGGTCCCTTTGCCATTCAGGATAGAACTGTTATATCTTCCAGAAAGTTGACTGCCTAAAAGGATTGTAAAACCATAGGCAATAAACCATGAAAGTGGTGTCCCCCAAATTCCCTCCACCCCATAAGGGAATAGTGGTCTGGAATTTTAGAAATAATCTAAATCGATTTTGTAAATTAGACCTTACCGTAATATCTGATGGCTTTTTGCTCTGCTCACCTCTTTGAAGTGCTCAAGGGGTGTCTGAGAACTGAATTTTTCCCCTTAGAACATAATGAAACCCAATGATAAAAAATATATCATTTTTGACCTTAAGATTTCATTAGTGGTGGTTGGAGTATATGGCCATTTTATAGAATAATGATAAAAAATGCTCAGAAAACAAAACATAATCCATCATATCCATAAAATCAAATTCATAAAAACTATTGCCTCTTGTAGGAACTGTGAATGGGAGCCATCTTCCCTTCCCTGATAATATTTCAATCACTATTCATATTACCATATACATACGTTCATACACATACTATTTCCCTTTATTCATGTGGCTGTGCTATCCCATAATGTGGGAGCAAAAAGTATCCCTGATTTCTGTTGCATATGTGGATCCTGCCCCAGGAATGACAGGTGTACTTTCTGGCTGTGTGTACTGGCCCAGCAGTCCAGCTGTGTCCTTTGCCCACTCCTGATTAAATGGCTCCCCTTTGTCCATGCAGACATTGAGCAGAGCACAGCAGGGCACAATAATCCAGAGACTACTGATAACACTGGCATCCAAATGATCCTGCAAAGAGCACCAGTGGGATTTCAATCTGCCAAATGCACATTCAACCACCATCCTGTGGCTACTGAGCGTGTCATTAAACCTTCTTTTGGCAGAACCTCTAAGATCAGGGTACAGTTTCACAAGCCTTGTCAAAAAGGGATACTTGGGGTCCCCTAAAATAACAGTGGGGACAGTTACTCCATTTATAACAATGTAATTTGGTGCGAATAGTGTCCAAGCCTGTATATGAAGATAAAGTCCTGATCTGTGGAAAACCCTGGCATTATGCAGTTTGCCAGTACAGCCCATGTTAGTGTTCATTAAGAATTCTCCGTTGTTGACCAGGGCCTGCATAATGATGGAGTGGTACCCTTTGCAGTTTATATACTCTGTGCTCCATGTGGGGAGCAAAGGATGGGCACATGAGTCCCATCAGTGGCATCACCGCCGTTTGGAAAGCAGGTTTTCTCAAAATTGGCATTATGCCCACTACTCATGGGTAAATCACAGTCCTGATTGCCTCACCAACCTCTACCACCACAACTTTCCCACACTCAACTTGCCAACACCAAATTGGTTAGCCAAAGACCTGTAGTGATTGGCTAGCTAGCTTCCAGATGGCTATAGCAATCCACTTCTGGACCGGAATGGCCTCCCTCATATGTGGGTCCTGATGCTTGAGGGTCAGGACAAGCTGCTCACAAAACTCCAGAAGAATACACTTCTTCATGCGGCAACAACTGCTGGTCACCCAGGTCTGCATGGCAATGTGATTCCACTGATCAGTGCTCGTGATCCTGCTCCAGAAGCACTGGTCTACATGTGGGGAATCTGCAGCTAGAGTAAGAGTTATGCACAGTATCAGCCGATTGGAGTCTGCCATGTCTGCATCACCCTTCAAGAGATGCCTTTGATAGGTCCAAAAATGCTGGCATGAGACCCACTGGCATCTCAAGGATGGTCTGCCTGTTTCTTGAAATAGGTGTGAAAGCTAAGGTGACCAGACAGCAAATGTGAAAAATCAGGACGGGGTTGCGGGGGGTAATAGGAGCCTACATAAAAAAAAGACCCCAAAATCGGGCCTGTCCCTATAAAATTGGGACATCTGATCACCCTAGTGAAAGTACAAGCAGGACAAATTTTTTCAACAGCGCTTCATCCATGTTGTTGGCTCTGTTTACTGGGAGAGTGACTATGACTCACATGGACGTGTTGGCTTGTGCTTCTGTGCTGCCGAAAACATGGTGAAATTTCACTATAGAGTGATTTCTGTTGAGGATGTGACCAATTTCCTTCATGGCATGTCCATTGTTAGATATCTAGGTCCAGTGATTGTTATTAAGACATCTACAACAGGAGCCCATAACAGATAAGCCCTCGGTGGCACACAATGTCAAAAGCCAGCTGGCGTTGTCATTTGGGGAATCCTAAGGGACCTATCAGAATGCAGGCTAATGCATGCAAACTCAGACCATAGGCTAGTTGTTAGCTCTCTCTGCATTTTCCAACTCTTGCAAATGAGGCATCCACCAACAGCACAATGTCGAGCATCTATTTGATGATCTTGTTGAAACTATGAAATACACACAGGCCTCTGAGGATCACTTATGTAACATCGATACCCTCTCAGACAACATGGAGATCACCTGAGTGGTATATGGAATGGTATACTACATGCTGCTGTTGGAACAATGGGTGTCAGATAGTCATGCAAGAAACTTTTGCTTTCTGAAGAGGCCTTTGATATATTAGCAAAAATGCAAGCAGAGATGTAATGCTCACAGTCCAAGAATGTAAACAGCTGAAAGTCATTTTCCAGGCCATTGCAAAATGTGACTGTGAGATCTACATCAACTCCCTGGCCGGCAAAGCGGAGAACGGCCTAAATTATAGCAATCTGCATCCTACATACAGAGCCATCAAACACCTGGCTAGCAGCCATAAACAGCCTTCTAACATCCCCCTCACAAAACCAGACAGCTCTCCCTGCTCATCTATGGACGAGGTCCTGGACTGATGGAAAACATGAACATTATGAAAGCATGCCGAATCATACACCTGCTGACGACTGTCCAGAGCTATGTGACCTGGCAAATCACATGGCTGTAGACCCAGTCACAGACGCTTGTCTTCCCTCACTTGAGGAAGTATAGAAGGCTTGTTGTATGGCTACTGATCTCAAATGCTTAAATTGTTAAAAGTTGTTTATAAACACCTTCACTATCCAACATTAAACAGTGATATGGAGGTTTCGGGTTATTTTAAACAAAGACCTTGGTTTTACTCAGTTACTTGACAAACACCCAGAGGCATTTATTCCAATTAAAAATATATTGCTTAAACACAGGAAAGAACAATACATTAAAACAGGCATTTATACTGAAACTGTGGTTGACTGATTATGCAAGGCAGATTTAGTCAATACCTTAGAAGCCTTTCTCCTTTTGGACGAAAAATATCAGACTATTATTTTCAGAACAATCTTTCTTTGATGAAAAGGAAAGAGTTAATTTTACTCTCAGTCCTGATGTATAGAGGGCATTTACTTATCCTGTTCCTAATAAACAGACAGATTCAAGGCAGAGCAGAGACTGAATAGAAAAGATGGGTGAAATACGGCTTTTGATGATGTTTTTGGAACACTGAACTGTGGGTTTGTTACGAGTGGATGCTTTTGGTTGGGAAGTTGACCATGACACCAGCTGCTTGGATCCTGGTTTACAATCTGGTCAGGGATGTTTTCTTCTTAGGCAAGGCAGGCTTGGATTAACACAGCATAGCTGACTTCAGGATTCAGTGAAAAGCCAAGAGAGTAGAGATAGGAAAGAAGGAAAGAAAAGTGGTGGCGGGGGAGGTAGGGGCAGAAAATAACACAACAAGGGAAGGGAAAACTGTGGCAGGTTCCCCCCCGGGGTGCCACTTGGAACTGAGTTACCACTGAGCCCGCCTGATCCACCAGCCTGGGTTCCCTTTACATTGTACTGCTATGCAGCCTGTCAAGCCGTTCCCTGGGCTTAAGACTGCACTTAACCAGCACACATACAGGTAGGGACACACCCAGATGCAGCTATACACACAGATGCTGAGAGCAGCTCTGCATGGGTAGGCTTAACTAAGGAATTGCCCCGTACTAAAGTACACCCGCTCCTAGAGGGTGAACCCAAAATTGTACCATCTTGCGCTGTACAGTGTAAGCTCATGAAATTTGCCCCCTCCCTCAATGTGGAGAGTGATATGCACAGCTTTCTGCCCCAAGTTATGATTTCCACACACACCGATTTTAGACAAAACAAAAGCAAGTTTATTAACTACAAAAGATAGATTTTAAGTGATTATAAGGGAGAGCAAACAGATCAAAGCAGATTACCTAGCAAATAAAACAAACACGCAATGTAAACTTAATATACTAAAGAAACTGGTTATAAGTAGCAAATTCTCACCCTAAATGTTATTTTAGGCAGATTGAAGAGATTTGTGAAGGCAAGCTGTAATCGCTTGCAGCTTAAAACTCCAGCTATATCTTTCACAGGCCAGACAACCATCTAGCCTGGGCCCAGCCCTTTTCTCCTAGTCCAGTCTTTTTGTTCTCAGGTATTTCCAGCAATCCTCTCTCTTGGGTGGGAAGTCAGTGAAGAACGAACCATGATGTCACTTCCCTGCCTTAAATAGTCTTTGCATATGGAGGGAATCCTTTGTCTCCCAGTGTGATTCCCAACCCCAGTCCGTGGAAAAACACTAGTATCATCATGGAGTCCAGTACCAGGTGACTCGGTCACATGTCCCTGCAGCCATAACTCAGGAAGGCTTCCCGGTGGGAGATTGGCATCTTCAAAGACCTATTGTTCTTCCTAATGGCCCTGCCCAGAGAGCCATCCAGACTGATTGCATTCTGTCAATTGGGCATTCCCCAGGTGTAAACACATTTGTAATAGAGGCATAGACAATATTCCCAACATCAGATATAAAAATGATACATCCATAAAAATAGGATAATCATATTCAATAAATTATAACCTTTTCAATGATACCTCACATGACCCATCTTGGATAAAATACATCTTAGTTATACCATAATCATATCATAACCATATCTCTATGAAGAATACAGGGCACAGTGTCACAAAAAAAATGCAGGATTTAATTTCAAGTGCTGGCGGCTAGATGTTTCCACTGATGAACTAAAGGGTTGGATGCCATGATCATGTGATGACTTTCAGCACACACTGGTGAAAACAAAGTTCCTTGAACAAGATTAAGGCCAGCTGGCCTTCCTCTCGGGAAAATTGTTTTATGCCTGATAAACCAAGGTGAGCTGCAGTGCTGGGAGTTTGGGGGATGAGCTGGGATGGAAGGTAGGATGGGAGATGAGAGGGATAGCTGAACTGAACTGACCATGTATTTTCTCAAAGTCTCTCTTTAAGGAACTCAGAAATGGGGAAGAGGGGTCATCATAGTTCATCACCCTCATTATTCCATCTACCAGTTAGACCTAATATCTATCAGACCAATTTTGGTCTATTAAATTCTGGTTCCACATCTTCTGTTTTTACCAAGCATAATTTCAACAGTCCTTAGATTATAACAATGTGGCTCTTTCGGTTAGGCTGATCCAGCTTCTTTGTCTGGTTCTCTTGCAGTTGTTACAACATTCAATGTCATCAACAACTTGACCTGGTTTTCATGGTGAAAGATAGCATCTTATGAACTTTTTCATACTTTTTACATTTGACCTCACAATAGGGATGGATTTTCTTGGCCCGATAGTCACAACAGGCCATCCAAAAGTTACAGACTGGACATACTGCTGGATCTAATGATATCCCACCTGAACTGCTCAGAACAAGTGAGCATCAGCCTGCATCAGCTGTTTTAAAAATATGGGCATCACGGAAAGTACCAGCAGAATGGAAAGATATCATTACAATATCCTTGTACAAAAGGCAAAGGAGCTTAAACCAAGGGTGGAAACTACAGGCCAATCCCATTGTTATTGGTCCCTAGAAAAGTTTTGGCTCACATTCCGCTTGGTAAGATGCAGCTGCTCGTTAACAGACTTCAGCCATAGCCATCAGGTTTCACTGTTGGGCACTTGACAATAGATGCTGTCCTAGCTTCTAGCTGAGCTGGACAAGGAATTTAACTGCCTGCTTCACGTAGCATATATTGATATCAAAGCAGCTTTTTTTTATTTGGTCGACCGTTCAGCACTGAAATGCGTTGGTGTTCCAGAGGTTCTGCTAAATCTGGTGCACGACCTTCACACTGGTCCCAGTATGAGAGTACACATTGGTTCACAGTTTTGCCATTCTTCTACAAAACCTCAGGTGTGTGACAGGTATGTATTCTCATCCCAGCACTATTCTGTCGAGCTATCAATTGGCTATTAGGACTTGTCGCTCCACATGTTGGAATCAAGACGTGTTCGCTGACCAAGACTACTCTGATGACACTGCCCTGCTTGTATAGAAATCAGATAATTTCAGACCTGCCCTCCAAATCTCCAAGATTCTGCCTGCACTGTGGGGGTGAACATCTCATGGCGGAAGACCAAGGTCCAGAACCTCAGAGCTGGGCCACCAGAACTCCTGATGCAGGTGGTGTTGAGTATTGTGGAGAGATTTGACAATCTCATTTGCCTAGGCTGCAAGCAAAGATAAAAGTTGCAGCAAACCAAACATTCTTCAAGAAATACATCTCACCACCTCCTGCATGAAGTTCATGTCTTGCTTATGTCTATGTGCTGAGACAAAGTTCGGGATCTATCAAACCTGTGTACTACCTGTATTGATATATAGTCAGAAACCTGGACCCTATTACATGCAGACTTAGAGAGCAGTAAGGACATTCCTTATCAGGCCTTCCTTCGGTTGATCATTATATTCAAAAGTGGAATGGCATATTTTTTGGCCATATTGCCAGGATGGACAAGAACAGCCTGGCACACCATGCTCTCAAACTCTCTCTCAACTCAAGAAGGGATGCATGCTCTGACCCTACCTAGTACTACCTGTGGGGCCACCCCAGAGATTCATGGATTCGCAGGATTGCGCCAGATCTGGGAACTTCACTACACGATGCCTGGTGCAATGCCGTCAATCATGCTTACGCTGGCTGGTGCAACAGTCCTCAGTAGACTATGTGTGTTTGATGATGATGATGATGATGTGTTAGCGGGCTGATACAGCTTCTGGTAAAGAGCGGTGGGATGGACAGACAATTTTCCCCACAATACACCATGAACAAAGGCCCAGAGCAGCTACAGCGAGGGAGGGTGCTAGGAACCTTGGAATCAACAGGGATATTCCCCCAAAATTAGGTTGGACTCAAGTCTGTGTGTTGCACTCTGGAGGTGTCAGCCCAGTTTTGAGACCCAGATCCAGAAATTGTAAATGTGGGCTCACTATGCAGTGTGAACACAAAATTGTGGTCTTGGAAACACTGAGTCTGTAGACTCAGGTCCTGCAGACCCAGTTTTGCATACCCTAGGTTGCTAAAGACTTTGGCCTTGATCCACAAAGGTACGTAGGCATCTAAGCTCCAGACTTAGGCTCCTAAGGTCTTGTTGTAGACTCCATTGCAATCCACAAAACTGCTGCCAAACCTGTAGGTACCTAAATTCATTCAGCGCCTAAGTGTTCAGGGTAAAAGTTCCCTCACTTTCTAAGTTTCCTCCCTCTGGGCATGAACACTTCTGCCTCACTCTAAGTGTCCAGACACATATTTTCCAACAAAGCCCTAGAACAATCCACAGACTGGAAGAGGGCCCTGATCTGGTAGGTGACCTCGGATCATATCCAATTCAAAACCCGGCTGGATGAGGCAGAGGGGCTTGCTTTGTGATTGGCTTACGAACCACTGGGCTACAGGGTCATTCTCTTTCTTGCTTGCTCCCTGTGGCCCAATGACTGTTCCACTGTGGATAAATACTTTAATAGTTATCCTGCTCCTCCAGCAGCCATTTCATGTGGAGTGAGTCAGGAGCCTAATTCATTCCTGCAAGAAATTAGGTAGATACCTAAGTGGCCTGACTCTAGGAGACAGGGTTCCTTTTGTGTATTGCTACCAGAGATAGGTGCCTTCCTGGACTTAAACACCTATCACCATGAGAGGGGTGAGGCTTAGGACATATCTCTCTCATTGGTGCCTCCCATTGGCTAGCATAGGTGGCTTCCCACCCAGCATGCTAGCTTTTGTGGATCACATTCTTAGGGGCTTCTCTCTCCTCATCCATTATATAGGATCCTAGGCACCAAACTCCAGCTTTCAGGGTCACGGTGTTTTTCCTGGGATTTTCTAGGCACCTAAAAGTTAGATGTTGTGACACTGATAGATGGTCTACATTACAAAGTTAGGTTGAGTTAGCTACATTATTCAGAGGTGTGAAAAATTCACTCCCCTGAGAAATGTAGCTAAGCCGACCTAAGCCCCAGTGTAGACACCACTAGGTCAACGGAAGAATTCTTTTGTCTATCTACCTACCACTTCTCAGAGAGCTGGATTTACTACGGCAATGGAAGGGGTTCTTCCATCACTGTAGTAAGTGTCTATACCATAATGGCATTTCTTGGGTAGGTACATCCACATTGCAGCACCTAAGTCCCTTTGTGGATCTGGGCCCTAAATCCATGGAGGATCTGGGCCCTTGTCTCTTTTTTCCTCACCTTCCCTTTTTTAGGATTTCAAGGGAACATTCCCCCCCACCCTCTAGAATACACAAGTGACTCTCCCAGCGAGTAAAAAGTCCTGTCAGTCACTGAAATTCTCTCTGATTTTTCTTGATGGGAATCTTGAATGGCTCCTTTTGATAAATTGTGTCAGATCAGTGTGGTAAGAAGTTAAGCAGGGAAAAATCTGTATTTACGCTCATCTCAGTTAGACCAGTGAGAAAATGACTCACCCCCCACTCTCTCAGTAGAATGGTGACACATTGTAGGAGCTAACAACATGAAAAAACTGTAAACTGCAGCAACTTCCTCCCACACACCTCATTAGGCCTTTCACACATTTTCCTTTGCTTTTCCCCCAGCATTACTAAGTAGTGCAACTGTGAAGTTGCCCTTTCACATTATAATTGGAAGCAATGGATGGTTTTTGTACTCTGTAATTTAGTAATTATGTTGTCTGTGACTTATTGAACCCTGGTCTGTTTGGTCAGCACAGGCTCTGTGGCTGTCCGGTGTCCTGGCTCTGGGTAGTGGTCCATGTCAGGCTCTGTGTAGGTCCAGAAGTCCTGAGTAACTTACTTCCCCATCTTTCTCCTAAGCAATCCCTGTAAAATAGCGTTAGGCTCTATTGTTTGTTGTTGTTTTTGGTTTTGGTGAGAAAATGAGACTTCCTCAGTGAAAAGGAATATTCGTGAGGATTTTAAAGCCCATTTTAAAACACAGAAGGCTTGATTCTTCTCTCTACCCAGTTTTATTCTGGTGTATCTCTACTGCCATAAGTGGAGTTACTCCTCATTTATACCAGTGTGAGAAGAGAATCAGGTCTATCCAAGTTATGTGAACTGCTTTTGCTTATGTAGGAGCTTTGGGGAAGATTTTCAAGGCACAAGTGGGAATTAGATGGCCAATTCCCATTAACTTTCAAAAGGACTTGTGTGTCAATTGTTTTTAAGCCTTTGAAATCCTCCCTCTTTTTGTTTATTTTTTACCACCACCAATTTTAAGGCTCTGTCTTTTTTGTTTCCCAGAATTTATTCCCTTCAACCATCTTTTTAAATATGGTGGTTTAACGGCTAGAGGAAAGGATTGGTATTCAGGAGTCCTGGCTTCTTTTCTCAGTCCAGCTGCATGACCATGGACAAATCTATTTTATGTGGGTTCTTATAACCTGCTCATGGAGGCAGTATCTGAGCATGATCCAGCAGGGCTTTAAGCAACATGGCTACACATATGTCATGTGCTATTTGTTCTCCTCTCTCCCTATGGAGAATAGCATGTGCAGTGGAGAGTCTTGTTTTAGTATTCCCCCCACCCCCTTAACCTATGCCTCAATGTCCCCATCTGTAAAATAGATATGAACAACATTTGCCTACCCCATAGGTGATGGAGGCTTAGCTGTTAGAGACTTGAGATGACAAGTGCAAGGATTATTAGAAAAATAAAATTAGAAGCAAACAAATGCAGTTAGGTAATCACACAAGAAAATGAGGAGTGATTCCACAAAAGGAATAACATTGAATCTGAACAAGGAAAAGGTGGGATGAACATCAAGGAAACACTGCTCACCATGAAGTCTTGTGGAAGTCTCACCAGGAAGTGGTGCCAATCCCCTTGTTTGAACAAGTTAAAAGTTGACCCGGATAAAGACCAACAAATAAAATATACCGTAGGAAACAATCCAGTACGGGGGAGGAGGATGGACTAGCTGACTAAATACATTATTTCCATTTCTAATTTCCATTCTAAGGCACAGAGCTTTAGCATTTTCCAGAGATCTGGATGCAGATGCATTGTTGGAGGGAGAGAACAAAAGACAGAATGTGAAATAATTCATTGATCCTTATCTACTGACACAATCTTCATTCACAGGGCCCCATTATGAGGCAGATCACTCATTTTAGACCTGCATTTACCTGCTATGTTGCGTGCAGACCTGCCATTATCTTGCCGTTGCACGGCAAATTAATGACCTCAGCAATGATGACTCATGATACCGAAGCAATGGAGAATGTTATATGTGTTAAAGTGAAATTAGCTTGGCATTATTTTCGGCTCCCTCTTATGCTATTATGTGTCACTGCATCTCCCATTTGGGGTTTCTGTTTCACAGTTTATAGCCCATCAAACTGTATTTTGGCTTGACAGTTAAAAATAGCATAATAGGTCTAATCCACTCTTTCATTCCCACTCTCACTTTGCCCTTCCCACCTCTTATTTTAGCCTGTTCCACAGACAGAGATGACCAATTATTAAATGTCTAATTTCCCCTAATATGTCAACAGGTAATTTGAGCAAGCTGTCGTCTTTTCCCCATTTGTAATTTACACCATTGTGCTTGCACAACCACCACATCGCTGTATAACTGGCAGAAAACATGTTTTGTATTCTCTGAGCCAGATCCTTAGCTGGTGTGAACTGACATAGCTCCATTGATTTACGCAAGCTGGGGATCTGGTCTTTGGGATCTGAATCTGATCTCAGCAGTATACCTGACTTTAGTGGAGTTTCTTCTGATTTGAATCTGTGTGAACTGAAATCTAGAATCCAGGTCTATTTTTTCCAGCTCACAAGTTTTTTTTTTTTAATCTTTGCAGTTTGAAGAGAAAAGAATTAATTATTATTATTATTTTATTATTGTTATTATAGCAACTTGGAAGGGAACTAAAGGAGGAGCACAGGTTTCAGGAAGGAAAGTTTTGGAGGAGACACCAGGAAGTCAGTCTGCATGCATATGGCTAGCATGCTAAGCCGCAGTTGCAGCATCTCTGCAAATAGGGGCTGGCGAAGCAGAACCCCAATACAATGAACTTTTCTGCAGTGGAAAAAAGAAATGTTTAAGTACTCAAGTTTACTCTGCCATAGCACTCCTAAAGGCATTCCATCATTACAACAAAATTGCATAGATAACAGTATCCAGTGGTCTGAAAATGACAACTGGGAAATAGAATACCGATGTGTGGCGTGATACAGGCTACTACAATCTGCAGTTTAGAGAGCTGGAGTATCCAAATGCTGTTGGAGTCAGCTGGAGATTTTCCATTGCCTTCAGTGAACTTTGGATGAAGCCTGAGATGAATATAAGGGGACATGACAGAATATACAAATTGACTGAGCCTTATAATACCCTTGTGACGGAAGTACAATAAGTAGTATATTGAGATGGGTACACTGAGACACACAGTGCCAGATCCTGAGTCCCCTTCTAATTCCCCTTTGTGCTTCTCCAGTGGCACAAATAGGACTTAAATCCGCCTTAAATCAGTGTATCATAGAGTCATAAGTTTATGGCAGAAGGGACCACTTAATCATCTTGCCTGACCTCTTGTATATCACAGACCATCAACACCACCTAGCACCCACACACTAAATCAGACCAAAGTATTACAGCCCACACAAGACTAGACTAGTATGTGACATAGGGAGAGAATAGATGGGACCGGGGCACACCAGTGGCTGGGAAATGATTGAGATACACCCAGATAATCCTGGCAAATGACCTGCATCCACACGCTACAGAGGAAAGTGTGCCCCTCTCCCCCCACATGGTTCCCACCAATCTGACTTGGGGAAAATCTTGTGTGGGGGAATCCTGAGCTAGCATAGGAGGCAGTGGGGTATAGCAGGTGTGTGTCTGGAAGGGACAGAGCATGATGTACTCTGGCTATGCTGGCCAGCAGCGTGGCTCCTTGGGAGCTGCTCTCTGCTAGTGCAAGTCAGGGCAACCTTGTTGCAATTTGGACTGCTCTAGCTTGCCCTGGGAGCTGATTTGGCCTCTGGTGGCCAAACGGATCAGGGAGAGAGCAGGAAGGTGCAAAGCTGGCAGAACACCACCTCTGTCACCCATCTCCCTGCTGGATCGCTCTGGGAATCTGCCCCACAAAGAGTGACTTGCACCAGGTTAGATAATGAGTCAATGGGGCACAACAGGCAATGGGACCCAGAACGCCTGAATCCCAGCCTCCTGCACTATCCAGTAAAACACTCTCCCACAGGAGAGTGGGTGTCATGTGGCACCCCACGCACTACCGAATGACATGATACATTGTCATTCGGTAGTGATGGGGAATGACATTCCATTTTAGAGCTGATGTCCATATTGTCCTGCCATCCATCAATCTTATTGCTAGGTCTCTTAATGCGACATCTCTTCCACTACTGTTGGGTGACTTTTCTGCATCCCTCCACTTTTCATCTCCAACTTCTAGCAGCGTTGTTTACTGAGTGACTGATGCCAAATAGGATTAAACCCGATAAAGAGAAGCAGATGCATTACATCTGGCAGAAAGCGAAAGATCAGCCTTTGGCACAAGGGTTTATTGTTTGTGACAAGGCTTTGGAATGTAATTAATTTCGCAAACCCATGCCAGCAAACGCCATTCAAACTCACCAGATGCGCCAGTGAGGGAGATGCCAGCTTTCTTTTTTTTTTTTCTTTCCAAGAAGACGGCTTGACGCCTGCTGACTGTCATTTGTGCAGCTCCAGGGGTGTTGAACGAAATAACATCTCTTCGGATGTCGGTGGATAATGGGCCGTTCTCCCGGCAGAATTATTGCATATGCGATGACAAAAGGGGACTTTATTTTTGTTAAATTTTGCCTTTTTGTCTATACTCAAACAACGTGGGAAAGCAGTACTAGTCTATCCTCATACCCGCGCGCACACACGCTAAAAAGCACGGGCAGCCTCATAAATAATTCTTGGTGCAGAAAGGGAAACCAGAGAGAAAATGCAATTCCCTTGTTATGCGCCTTTATGTCCAATGTTTGCTTGCTGGGGAAGCTGCTCCAGAAGCAGCAATTCTTCCAGCAAATCTCACTGCAGCACAAACAGCCTAATGCACGACAAAAGGCAGCTGTTAGTGTTTCTCGTCTGCATTGGTGAGACTTCTCGAGGCGAGGGATTTAAAAGTTGCGGAAAAGCCGACAGTGCAGGTGGCTGGTTTTTAATGGGACAGGTAATTTATTCCTGCCATTTGGGGGTAGCCGCTATCAAAACACCTGCCTCTTGCACTTGGCTTTAGCTCCGGGCGCTTTCAAATGGATGGGCTGTTTGGAGGGAAAGGGCATGTTTGCAGTCTGTGTTGGGGGACCAAAAAAGAAAAGATCAAAATTTGTTTAAAGGGTGGCCCGAGTGAATCAAGCATCCATAACATAATGGGACAATATTGTTTCCAACCAAACTCCCTTTTAGCAAATTAGCATAATCTGTGTTGTGCAGCTGATTCTACGGGCCTGCCAACCCTCTGCCAGAAGCACCGGTCTCCTGCATTACACATCTGCCTCCCGCACAGCTCCTTTGAACTCCCTCCAGAGGGACATTTGCCATGAGCGGAGCTAGGGAGGTGGACTAGAGAGCAAAGAACCCCACCCTCTCGCACATCAGAAACTAGGAAGCCTGCTGAGTTTCACAACACTAGTGCAAGCTTTGCTTCTGCACAGCAGCAGCAATTCCCTCCTGGGTGGCACAGGCTGTCGATCTCAGGCCTTCTTTCTGCCTTTCTGCTGGGGACAACTGAAATAGGTGCAAAAGACCTTCAGGACAGAGAGATGCCTTCAGGCCAACTGAAGCCCTGCTGCTGAGCTTGAGGAAAGATTCCTTTGCTAGATAGTGGGTCTGCAAAGGGATTCCTGTATCTTGGTGGGTCTAGCGCTGGATTAAGGCCGTCCATAGTCAATGGACGTGACACAGGACTCTCTAGTGGCCTTGACCTCATGCTATGGCTCCATCCCCCATTTGGATTGGAAGTGTCTGGAGCATATACCAGTTTAATTTCCCTGTCAGTCTCAAACTCTGCCTTCTCCCCCATGCCCTTAAATAAAAAATAAATATAAATAAATGGAGATATACCAATCTCCTAGAACTGGAGCGACCTTGAAAGGTCATCAAGTCCAGTCCCCTGCCTTCACTAGCAGGACCAAGTACTGTCCCCTAACAGATTTTTTTTTTTTTGCCCCAGATTCCCTAAGTGGCCTCCTCAAGGACTGAACTCACAACTCTGGGTTTAGCAGGCCAATGCTCATACCACTGAGCTATCCCTCCCTCCTTGATTGCTTACAACTGCAATTCTTCTCTACTCCATGATCTTTCCTTCAGTGCCATACCTGCCATCTCTCCTTCCATCCCTCTCCATGCTCTCTTCACCTCCAGTCCCTCTTGTTTCCTCATGTCCCCATCCTAGTGCCAAGACCTTAATCTGCCCCAACATTTTCTGCTCCTTCTAAATCCAAGCATGTCTCTTCATTTCTTTTCCATCTCTTCCTGCCCCGTCTATCAGTTTTGATACTATCACCATCACCAGAGTGAGATTAAAGCATAGGCATTCTAAGCATAGCTGCCCAAGGACACAGTTTTGGGTGTCATGTGATTAAATCAGAATCTCAGCATTCTGAGTTCCTAGCCCTCATGGTAGTGAAGAAACCTGTGAAAATGTGACTCAAGTATAAACACTGCAGCAGAATCTTGGCCAGAATCTGCAGGCAGCCCAATATCATCTCTCCAAGCGGTGTGAACTGGCCCATGCATCTCGATGGGGTGTTAGCACCAAGGGTACGTCTACACGTGGGTAGTGATCGATCTATCGGGGATCGATTTATCACGTCTAGTATAGACACGATCAATTGATCCCCAATTGCTCTGCCGTCGACTCCTGTACTCCACCATGGCGAGAGGTGGAAGTGGAGTCGACAGGGGAGTGGCGGCAGTCGACCCCGCGCTGTGAGGACGCGAGGTAAGTTGACCTAAGATACATCGACTTCAGCTACGCTATTCTCGTAGCTGAAGTTGTGTATCTTAGGTCGATCTCCCCCCTAGTGTAGACCAGGGCTAAGACTTTGATTAGTTCTGCTAAGACCACTTCATCAGAAGACTGTATGTGGCAGGAGAAGAGTGCAGGGAGTCTGGTCTACTTACCCAAGCAGATACACCCCCAGCAGCCGGGGAAAGACTTTAACAGAGATTTTTAAATGACGCCAGAAAAAGAGACTCCAAGATGGAGTGAAGACACAGTAAAAGGAAAGACAAAGAACAAAAACCAAAAAAGGAGGCCTGGAGTAAAATTATCTGCAACCCATGCATGAGGAGTAAGAACCAAAGAAATCACTGCTATGAAACCTGCAGCAGCCTTAATAGACAAGCTCCTGTCATAAGAAGTCACCTTAGATATCCCCGATTTGACAAGTAGAATTCTGCTTCCCCTTTATTGGGAAGCCACTGGTTAAGCAGCTGATTTTGGTTGGTTGGCTGACCACAGGTTTAACTGCATTTCCACCACTCTGAAGATGCAGCAAACACAACACATTATCCGCTCTTTGGGAAGAGTTTTATAGCATGAGTGGGTACACTGCACATGCCCTGAAGAGACGGCATGAACACGAGGAGTGGAACAGTGGAACTCATGCAAGTACAGTGCACTCCGACCCTCTTCTCCTAAGCATGGGGAGGGGATGGGGCTCTGGTTCAACTACCAGGCTATTGGTGCCCTGGAACCACCTGTTGCCCCATGGCCAGCATAGCCACAAGGGCAGGGACCTGTTCAATTTCTGCAAATTGAGCAAAGAGAGAGTTTAATGTTGGCATAGGGCATAATCCAAAGCCCATTGGAAGTAACAGGATTCTGTCTAGTGACTTAAGTGGGCTTTGGATCATGCCCTTAGTCAAGTTTAATTTACAGAAACTCTTAAACAGGATTTCAGTTCTTACCCATGATATGATTTGTATAGATTCATAGAATCCAAGGCCTGAAGGGACCATTGTCATCATCTAGTCTGACCACCTGTATAGCACAGGCCAAAAAACTTCCCCAAAATAAACTCCTAGAACAGAACTTTTAGAAAAGCATCCAATCTTGATTTGAAAATTGGCGGTGATGGAGAATCCACCATGACCCTTATTAAATTCTTCCAGTGGTTAATTACCCTCACCATTAAAAATTTATGCTTATTTTCAGTCTGAATTTGTCTAGCTTCAACCTCCAGCTATTGGATTGTGTTATACCTTTCTCTGCTAGACTGATGAGCAATTATCAAATATTTGTTCCTCCTTAGGTATTTATAGACTGTGATCAAAGTCACCCCTCAATCTTCTTTCTATTAAGCTAAATAGATTGAGCTCCTTGAGTCTATCACCATTAGGCATGTTTTCTAGTCCTAATCATTCTTTCTGGCTCTTTTCTGATCCCTCTTCAATTTATCAACCTCCTTCTTGAATTGTGGACACCACAACTGGACACAGTATTCCAGTAGCAGCCACACCAGTGCCAAATACAGAGGTAAAATAGCCTCTATACTCCTGCTCAAGATTCACTTTTTCATGCATCCCAGGATCACATTAGGTCTTTTTGGCCACAGCGCCACAGTTGGAGACACTGTCTCATCTATTTTCCTCAAGCTCCGCCAATTATTTTTTCCTTGGAAAATCCCCTTCTTTTCATTAACTCACAGCTAGTATTTTCCTGCATGCATGCTACACCGCAGTTCTCCAGCACCAGGCACAATGCTGAGTATAACCCTATTGAAGTTGCCCCCATGGGCAGTAAATTATTTCCAATATTGTAGGGAAGGTGTGACGATTTAAATGTATTATTTTTAATGGAAAGTTTCCCTTAAAACTTTTTTGTTATAAGCTCCATATACTGTAAATAATAATAACAACAAACAATGGATTAGAATTACCATCATGAAAATCAATGCCATCTTCATTTCTTGCTTCTTCATTTCCTCCTTCATTTCTCAGCACCTCTACAATCACATGCACTCTCACACCTTTTGCCTTACCCCCGATAATCTTCCTCCCTGATCCCTACCCCGGTCTACCTCCTGAACAAAGATTGGCCATCTTCACAGAGGGCAGCAGGGGCTATTTACCAAACAGAGCCAGGCCCAGATCCATAAAGGTAATCCAGCACCTATCTGCTTCTTTATTGTTTGTATTACCATAGCCTGTAGGAGCCCCAGTCAGAGACCAGGACCCCAGTGTGCTAGGTGCTGTACAAACACAGAAAGAAAATGCACCTAAGTCCAGCATTTAGGCACCACTGACATATTCAAAGCTACCACTCAGCTGCCACCTAACCCCTGAGGTGCCTTAGACCCTTAGGTGCCCAATTTTCTGCTGGCTGGTATTTTAAAAACAATCTGAACCTAGCTCAACCCAAAGCCCCACAGGCCTTGAAGAAAGATTTTTAAACTGCCTCTCTTGGCAATGGGACCAATCCCATAGGCATGCTCACAGCATGCCTAAAACCTGGTACCTGTCAGACCCTTCAGCAGAAGGGCTGGAGGCACGCCACTGATAAGTGGGGGGGACAGCACAGCCCCTTCACAAAAGACAGCTGTGGGCACAAGGAAGTGTGAGAGAGGTAATAAGCTTGAGCAGAGAGAGACTGTTTCGACTGCTAGGGAACGAGTTATCTAAGCAGCTCACCTGTCTTAGGTGCCTAACTCCAGGAAAGGGGTCATGGCTAAGGATTGTGAGTGGAGGAAGGGGGCCTATCTCTAGCCCATCAGCCAGGTTCACCAGGTCACCTGCTTAGGCACCCAAACTCCTTTTCTCTCCTCACCCCTGTCTTTGGCTTTACACCCTTTGCTAGCTGAGGCAACTCCCTCCTCAGCTAGCTGGTTTCTGAAGATCCCCTCCTTAGGTCAAAATTCCACTGGAAGGAGAGTGCCATGGGGACAGGCATTGCAACACTGAGTGGAACAATGCCTAAGTACATCTAAGGAACTGGGTCTCTTTCTAAATCATGTGTCTAGTGCCAGACACTCGCTCAGCGCACTGAGTTGTAACAACCCTGTAGTGCCTGATATGATTGCAGAGCCATTGGCCATTATCTTTGAAAACTGTTGGTGATCAGGAGAGGCCCCAGATGACCGGAAAAAGGCAAATATAGTGCCCATCTTTTAAAAAGGGAAGACGGAGAATCCGAGGAACTACAGACTCAGCCTCACCTCAGTCTCCAGAAAAATCATGGAGAAGGTCCTAAAAAAATCTATCCATTTTGAAGCCCTTGGAGGAGTGGAAGGTGACCAGGAACAGTCAAAATGGATTCACCAAGGGCAAGTCATGCCTGACCAACCTGATTGCCTTCTATGATGAGATAACCGGCTCTGTGGTTATGCGCAAAGTGGTGGATGTGATATACCTTGACTTTAGCAAAGCTTTTAATATAGTCTCCCACAGTATTCTTGCCAACAAGTTAATGAAGTATGGATGGGACGAATGGACTATAAGGTGGAGCAAAAGCTGGCTAGATCATCTGGCTCAACGGCTCGATGTCTTAGTTGGCAGCCGGTATAAAGCAGAGTGCTGCAGGGGTTGGTCCTGGGGCTTGTTTTGTTCAACATCTTCATTCATGATCTGGATGATAGGATGGATTGCACCCTCAGAAAGGTCACAGATGACACTAAACTGAGGGGAGAGGTAGATACACTGCAGGAGAAAGGGTCCAGGATGACCTAGACAAATTGGAGGATTGGACCAAAAGAAATCTGATGAGGTTCAGCAAGGACAAGTGCAGAGTCCTGCACTTAGGATGGAAGAATCCCATGCACTGCTACAGGCTGGGGACCGACTGGCTAAGCAGCAGTTCTGCAGAAAAGGACCTGGAGATTACAGTGGACGAGGAGCTGGATATGAGTCAACAGTGTGCCCTTGTGGTCAAAAAGGCTAACGGCATATTGAGCTACATTAGTAGGAGCATTGCCAGCAGATCGAGGGAAGTGATTATTCCCCTCTATTCGGTACTGGTGAGGCCACATGCAGGGTATTGCATCCAGTTTTGGGTCCCCCACTACAGAAAGGATGTGGACAAATTGGAGAGAGTCCAGCTGAGGGCAACTAAAATGATTAGGGGGCAGGGGCACATGACTTATGAGGAGAGGCTGAGGGAATTTATTTAGTTTGGGCTTATTTAGTCTGCAGAAGGGAAGAGTGAGGGGGATTTGATATCAGCCTTGAACTACCTGAAGAGAGGATAGAGCTAGGCTGTTCTTAGTGGTGGCAGATGACAGAACAAGGAGAAATGGTCTGAAGTTGCAGTGCTGGAGGTCTAGGTTGGATATTAGGAAACACTATTTCACTAGGAGGGTGGTGAAGCACTGGAATGGGTTACCTAGGGAGGTAGTGGAATCGCCATCCTTAGAGGTTTTTAAGGCCCAGCTTGACAAAGCCCTGCCTGGGATGATTTAGTTATGTTGGTCCTGCTTTGAGCAGGGGGTTGTACTAGATGACCTCCTGAGGTCTCTTTTAACCCTAATCTTCTATGATTCTATGTCCTTTGCTAGAACCTCTTTCAAATACTGAATTAATGAGGGCCAAGAAGGTGAACTCAGGTGTTTACATAAAACACAATAATGTAATAAAGGGTTTTCCTATCAGTGCTTCCCTGGACAATTGCCTGGCTGTGCTGCTCTCTGTGTTAGGGGTTCTAATAAATAATTGGATCCAAAGCCCATTTTGCCCCCAAACCCCTACCAGCAAAAACTAAAAAATCAGAAAAATCTCCCAGGCAGAGTTTTTACTATGAAAACTGAGAAGTGCCAGAGGCTCCATGGATTCCACTAGGGACTTTGCTTTTGCTATCAATTTTACATGGAAGCTTCTCACGTCCTATGGTGATGGGCAGCAGTATCAAACCCTAAGACAGAGAGAACTCAGTGGAAGTCTTTCATACTTGGAAGCAAGTTAGTTTCTACCCTGGGGTTGGGGGACGCTACTGGGGAGAAGACATGTTGGGCAGAACTAGGAAAAAGGAGAGCATAAGAGGCAGTAATATCTTACCCTATAAAATGTGCATAGTTTGAGAAAATGATTTTTACATATTTTAAATCCTGCACAAGATGCTGGTTCTTTAATGACAAATACCATTTGTTTTTATAAGAGGGTATATTTTTCTTGCATGAAACATGAGTGGCATTTCACCCTGCAGACCTGATGGCGCCAATGACGTGCCGCTCTTCCAATTTCCCTGTACAAATTCCCTCCAGCCGAAACCTGGCAGCTATGCATTCGACAAGATGGGTTCTCCCCAGACTAATTTTCCAAGAGGCTTTATCAGTTTTAATTAAAATGCTGCCCCCTCTCTCAGTGTTTGCTGCTCCAAGTAAACAAAGAAACATAACTCTCCCTCTGCAACATCGACGTTTTACATCAGCTCTTTTGATGTACTGTGATGATGATGCTTGCATTATTTTCCCTTCCCTTGTCTGTCAATTGTCTGTTTTGGGCCCACTCCTGCAAATACTTACGTGAATAGTTGTTACTTGTGTGAGAAGTCCTGGTGAAGTTAATGAGACTATCATCAGAGAGTATGTGGCCAAAATATGGGGAGAAAATAAGGCAGTTTTTTCCAAGTTTTTCCCTTCCCTGTGTTTTTTTCACCCAAATTTTGAAATGTTCAAATTTCAATATCTTAAAAATTTTGCTCTAGTTGTGAGTAAAGCATGCTTATATGAATAGGGAGTTGTCTGATCAGCCCTTGAAGAATTTATTCTTTGGAGTAGTATTCTTGGTTTTATGTGCCTGCAAATTGCCTAGCACACATAATATAATATAATATAATATAATATAATATAATATAATATAATATAATATAATATAATATAATATAATATAATATAATATAATATAATTAATTAATAAGCATCTTTGTCACAAGGCTCTTATAAAGTGATAGGTTTAATTCCTGTGCCCAGGAAAGCTGAGAATTCTGCCCCTGGTTTCAATATCTGATGACCAAATCATATATATGCTACATACTAAAGTCACTGGTGGCTTGCCACATCTGGAGTACATTTCAGTAACCAGTTGGTGCACAGCAAATTGTCTGACAATGAACGAAGAAACATTTGGACTGGATCTGGGAGAAAAACAGGATGACATTTTCAAGAAAATTAAGAAAGTCAACATTTAATTTTCAATGTTTTGAATGTCTTCCCACTAGCTCAAATTTTTGACTAAGTGCCCTATACCGGGACACATAACTAATTAAACAGTGCCAGGAGATGTTTAAAGTTTAAATAGCACCATAGTCTTGAAGATAAACTACAAAAAACTCCATCTTTATACCTCCCATGCATGAGGGGGCTGAACTGACTCACTGATCTGGGGTTGGTTTCAGGAAGTTTAGATATAGGGAATCTGATGACTGTGGCATGTTGCACCCTGGAAGTTGTTGATTACCCTAACTCCAGTTGAAACTAAAGTGTTCAATATGTTATCGGATCAGGGCCCAAATCATTCATTCCAGCATATCCCATAGTTCTGATTTCCTAGGCATAAAATTATTGTTATTTTTATAAAAGTAGCCCATAGGAGCAACAACCAAAATAAGGGTGTTGTTCATACACAGTCCTTATCCTGAAATACTCACAATATAAGGATTTGATCTTGCCCTCATTGATGTCAATAGTAGAACTCCCACTGATGTCAAGGGGGTAGGATCAGACCCTAAACAGTCAAGCCTGTCAGGGGAAACAAGCACACAGACGTGACGTAGCTTGCTCAAGGTTACAAAGTAAATCAGTGCAAGAGCTGGAAATAGAACGCAGGTCACCTGACTTCTAATTCCCTATTCAATGGGCCACACCCCCTCTCTCAGATTAGAAGTTGTTCCATTAAAGAGTCATTGCAAGCTTTGGGGAAACCATTTCCGTGCACACCATTTCTTTGTTGCAAAAACAGAAAGGCGGGAGGGGGGAAGGAAAGCCTTGTGTTCCAGCTAATCTTTACAATGCCATTGTAACATTTTATAGTGTATAAACAACACCTTGATGCGATTGCCCTGCCAGACGGCTGATTACACGGAAGGCAATAATAGACCACACACGTGCCAAAGTCCAACTGCTACTTTAAGCTGTTTTTTTTATAGAGGGACACGTTCTCACATTTTTCTTTATTGACACCCCCAAGCCTCCCTTTCCCTCTCCCTCTTGGTGCTGTTAAAAAAACGCCAACATAAAAATAAAGCCAGTTGGGACTTATTTTGTACGCTATTGTAGGATAAATAAAACTGTCTACAGAAAGTATGCAATTAACCATGAATCATGGGGGAAGCATGACTCTCACTTGACTAGTGGTGGAAGGTATAAAATGTTCTTTAAAAACAACAACTCTAACTCTATTTTAGGAACTATATATACATAGGATTTTATTTTCTGGTACTTCCAGAAAAATAATAAACACAGTATAAAAAAAATTGATGGCAGAATCTAGAAAGACGGTTTAGAGTTTACACAAAACTTTTTATAGCCTGCCTCCAGAGTCCCCATCTGTCTCTTCTTGTCATTCCTGTCCTCTGCGTCCCTTATTCTCATTAATAATATTTCCCAAGTCATAGAATCATAGAATCATAGAATCTCAGGGTTGGAAGGGACCTCAGGAGGTCATCTAGTCCAACCCCCTGCTCAAAGCAGGACCAACCCCAAGTCCTAGAAATGGAGCCACACACTCGGACTCGTGTGCTTAAGTAATGAGGTTCCCACGCAGGAACAAGATTCCGCCTGCATGGAATTGGAGAACTGGGGTAATGGGGCTACTCCAGGTGCATCAAGTCAAGCATGTGTGCAAATGTTTAGGTTCAGGGCCTACCTTTCTCTCCAATGAAAATAGGCCACCATTTTCAAAACTAGGTTTCTGAATCCATAAATAGGCACTAATGGCTGGATTCTCCAAGGAGCGGAACACCGTGGCTATCATTGAGCAAGGCACATAAGCAAGGGCCTAACTTTAAGCATGTGAGTATTCCCACGGTGGAACTTACATCCCTTGCTGGATTGCAGCCGATGTGCTTAGAAAGGAGACTGATAAGAGGAGACATGCTAAAAGTATATGAAATGGTAAACAGCAGAGAGAAGATAGAGAGGGAGTGAGTGTCACAGGGTAGGCTGGCCCTTTCGTCACAGGTGAAGCTAAGCCCAGCTCCATTAATTAGCTGCCTCCCAGGTGACGGGTTTGATTTATTTTATTGGTATGTGCACAACCATTACATTCCCAAAGTGCTGACATCAGACACAAAGTGACACGCAACTGGATCAGTAAGGGGAACATCTGGACTGATTTTTTTTTAAATGCACTAACTTCAACATGGAAAAAAAAACCCAACACCATAAAACTTTCTGAAATGCCGGAACAGCCATGGCACTGGTGGCAGCTGTGAAGATTATGTTAATGCGACACATGCACCCTAGTGCCACAGTGTGGGGCTGGCCCTTTAAGGGAGGTGGGCTTAGCTTTCTCTCTGCCTAGTTATCGCCTCTCAAGTGGTCTGTGGTCAGGGATCAGGTGATAGCCTGCATGTCATCTGGACCCCAGATAAAAGGACAGCTCAGTTAGACAGACACATACTTACCTGCAGGGGGAAAAGACCTGCTTTATGTGTTAGATTTATATTGGGCTGTTTTGAGAAATAAACCCATCCCCAACAAAAATCCGCTGCTGTTGGGAACTTTATGTTATTAAGAACTGGCCAATGAGTTGGCTTGCTGGCTTACATGGAGCTTCTGTAGTCCCTGACTCCAATCACAAGGGGATAATCAATTAGACTGATAGCTGGTAAATTCAACACTGATAAAAGGAAATATGGTTAGACAGTGGAATTGATTGCTACAGAAAATCTTTAAGGCAAAGAATTTAGGAAGATACAAGAAGGGATTGGCAATTGATATAGCTCAAAAGAACGTAAGTCACAATAGTTAATGTCAACAAAAAGTGAGAAGGGATTTAAACCCTCAAGCTTTGGGGCTTCAGCCAACTGGGGGGTAAGATGAGATCTTCATGGGGGGCAGATTATCTCACATTTGCCAACTGTGGGGTTTCTTACATCTTCCTGTGACCTTCTGGTGGTGGCCACAGTCTGAGACAAGAAACTGGCCTAGAGGGACTATGGGTTCAATCCAGTATAGCAATCATTACATTTATCACCTTGAAGGACTGAGCCCAAAGTAGCTTCAGTTTAAATTTAGTGCCCATATATGGATTTAAACACTTAGGTTTATAAGTTTTGCCCATAATATGTATTTTCTTTGTGTTTCATCTCTTTTCATTACAAAAGACATTTCAATGAAAGCAAGATCTTCATTTGTTCAAAGTCCATCCGGTCCTTCTGATTGTCCATCACTTCCTGTCTGAAACTGTGATGTAATGTTGCAATGTGTTGTTAAACACTCTTCATCATATTCCACCCCAGAGGCGGGTCCATTTCAGTGGTAACTACAGCTAGGCCAGAAACTGTTTTCCCACCCTATGGAACTATTTGAGATTTCAATTTTTTCCCCATTCTGCACCAATGTAAAACTGAGAACTTTAGACATTTAAAAAATGAATGATTCACCCTGGAGTAGCCAGTCTGCTCTGAACCAGCCAGAGGAGGGTCTTCTAGATCTCCACATCCCAGCTGAGTGTGCTAACCACTAGGCTTTCCTCTTTGTGGGTTTGACTTAAAAAAATCTATCCTGTATGTGAGAAACCTTCCTGACAACAGCGTCGTTGAAACCAACCCTTTCCTGCTAAAAGTTTCAGTTTTGACAAATAAATGTTCTCCATGGAAAATCTATGTAATCAAAAAATTCCTGACCAGCTCTGGTGATGATGTGATTCCTGTAGTTTCACAAGAATTTTGAGATCCTTCAAGATGAAAGTTTTATAAACATGCCTGATATGTATAATTACAATAATTTCCTTATTAAATTATGATATGCATTCATTATTATACCATTACATAAAGACACAGAATTGCTTCCAAAGAGAATGTTTTCTTGAAAATTGTCCATGAAGCATTGCGGTCTCTCTAACACACTTTGATTTTGGTGCTTAGGATGTTGACTTTTATTGCATGTTTTATGGCAAGTAGTTTTTATTCCAAAGGTTATTGTTGTTGGATTGTATTTCTGAAATGTATTTTCGTGACAGGCATCCCAATGTGTAAAAATGATTAGAGAGATGAGGAGCTAGTGAAATATCTGTGCTTCTAAAGTACTCGCCAATTACTGTAATACACAGTCATCATCTTCTTAAAGGAAAATTGCAGTGATTAGTTACACTATGATACCTTAGATATTGGAATAAACATTTACTATGGCATTCGCTCAGAAGTGAGTACTATAGCAAAGGTTGGTATAGAGTTTCAAGTATAATCCTGTGTTGTTTACTTGTTCATAACTTTTAAAGAATAATCATTTGGACTTAAAATGTCTTGATTATCTGCTGTCTTGTATAGTCATTTAACAGATACAAAGCAAGTACAGAAGACGAGCAAACACTATTGAATCAGGACTGTTTGCTTAAACCAGTGGTAGTATTTTCTGTGTTTACGTGTGATTTTATTGTGAGTCTCACAACATTTGTTTTTTCCCCCCTTAAAGACCCAGCTCCTGGATGCAAATGATTATATAAGAATCTCTGCAAGAAAAAGAAGTAAAATTTCTAGCCATCACAGTTGTGGACAAAAGCATATAAAACATGCCCTACAAAGGCTCCAAAATAAATATATTTGTTGTGGCTCTGATAGATCAGGTGCTAGATCGTGCCAAGGCCCCTAGGCCTCACTGAACAATACATAGCTGGACACCAGTCTGGTTCACCTGTGTTAACCCTGCTAAAATAGGTATCAGATTTATAGAGATGTGTTTAGTGTTTGGACCTTATGAAATGCTTGTGAGTTGCTGCATGCATTAATCTCACATATAATATCTGCATCCCATGTTATGAGGTAACATTTAAGTGTTTGCTTTGTAACCGTAAGAGTGTTTGCTGTGAAACCAGAAACCCCTACAGTCAGGAGAGAAGCACTGCCAAGTGTGGAATACTAATGTACCACACGAGGTGTCATCTCCTGCCCAACAAAAGAAGGCCTACAGATACTAGATGAACCACTGTGGAACATCAGTGGACCAAAGACTTTGTTGATTATTTTTCCCCATGTTCTATGAAGAAGGGACGTGCACAAACCTTTGTCCCAATACACCTTGAACTCTGGGGGAAGGGAATAAAAATTCCCGTCAAGAAGAAGTTGTCATCACTGTGCTGCATTTGGAGAGGGGAACATTTCTAAGCATAAGCAAGGAATCCCCAACCCGCCGAGCTTGGAATAGCCCTAAAGGACATATAGTGCTTGCACATTATAGCAGTGCCAGCTTCTATTACTTTTTGAAACCTAAGACTGTAACCTGTGTGTGTGTGTGTTTACCTGCTTTAAACTCTCTTGTTTCCTTTTTAGTTAATACATCTTTAGTTAATTGCAGGGTTGGCAACAAGTGTTATTTTTGGTGTAGGTTCTAAGGTGCAATTGATCTGGGGTAAGTGACTGGTCCTTCGGGACTGGGAGTAACCTGAATATTATTGTGATTTTTTTGGTGTAAGGAACCACCTATCACAAAGGCAGCCTTGCCTGGGTGGCAAGATAGACCAGAGTTCCCAACGGGACCATCTGTGACTCCATGTTAAGGCAGTTGTAGTGCTTGAGAAGTTCACACTTGATACTTGGTTGGTGAAATCTAAGTATAGAACATGCAACGTTTTGGGGATTTGTGCCCTACTTTGTAACACTCTTCCCTGAGGTCGGCACCCATCTTTGTGAGCCATTCCAGACAGCTTGACATTTGTAAAACGATCTTGGGATTTTTTTAAGCCAAACTCATGATTTTTGAACGACTACACAGGTGTAAATAACTTCACATGGTGAAAAGCAGAGGAGAATCAATATTACTTTTTTGTTGTTGCTTATTGGCTAGGAATGCTTCTGAACAGATATAAGGGGATACATCATTATTGTAACCAGTGTTTGAAAATTTATTTACATTTATTCGAGTTAGAAGACAGCTGTTTGGGAGCTGAACAGAAACTGTGGTACTGTTACTGATGAGTTTTCCATGTAAAAGTTATAATTAATTAATACAACCATGAGAAATTTTCCCTCAAAATAGTTGGTTTTTGCACAACAGAAATTTTGATTGAGAAAGAGTTTTGATTTTGCAAAAAGTTTTTTATTTCCCTTTTGGGAAAATTGAAATTAAATATTTCTTTTCAGGTCACATCTTCCTGAATCAAAACATTTCAGTTTGTAAAACTGACTCAAAACATTTGAATTCATCTTAGTTTGACATTGAACCGCATCTGCCTACCTGCCTCGGTTGTTCAGGTGCCTCATACCCCCCATCTTCCCTATGGCTGGGCTCCCTCTTGGTTGACTCAGTTTCCCATCTCCCGTGGTCTCCCCTCTGACTGAACTGCTGCAGAGCAATATTAAAGTCATGGTGCACACTGGGAGTTGTAGTCTAAGCAGGAAGCCTGGCTCATAGAGGAGAATGGGAGCATAAGGCACCCAAACTACAACTCCCAGGAGGCATTGTGACAGCTCACAGAGACACAGTTGAATGACGGACTGAGCTGAAATATTTAGTCTGAACTGTTACTGTAACCATGTTGATCCCAGCATAGGAAAGAGACAAGATAGGTAGATCTTTCATTGGACCAACTTTTGTTGGTGGAAGGTACAAGCTTTTGAGCTACAAAGAGTTCTTTAGGTCTGGGGGAGGAACTCTGATTTCCTTCCCCAGGCCTGGAGAAGATTTCTGTGTAGTTTGAAAATGTGTACCTTCCATCAACAGAAGCTGGTCCAGTAAAAGATATTACCTCGCCCACCTTGTCTCTTAGAACATAAAAACAGCCATACTGGGTCGGTCCAAAGGTCCATCTAGCCCAGTATCCTGTATTCTGACAGCGGCCAATGCCAGGTGCTTCAGAGGGAACAAAGAGAACAGGTCATCATCAAGTGATCCATCCCCTGTCGCCCATTCCCAGCTTCTGGCAAACAGAAATATTTTGACGTTTGTGAATAACTTTAACTATTTGTTTTCTTTGTATTATTGCTGGCTATTTTGAGGATTTTGTCTTGATTCAGAATGAAACTAAATGGTCAAAATATCAGAATTTCCCGGAGAATGGAAATTCCGCCTCGCTGAAGAAAACCCAAGAGTATGCCTGTGATTCAACATCCGATATGAAAAGTCATAATAATCAGGAATTGGTTCATGGCCAAATTAGGAGTCATCTCCATTCTCTGATGACTGCAGACTGGTTATCATTTTGTAATATTATTATGAATTATATTACATTAGTCCAGAGAGGCAATATCCCATTGGGCTCTGTAGAAATACATCATCCCGCCCCAAGGACTGTACAGTCCAAACAGAAGAGGAGTGGGAGGGAAGACAGGCACAGGAAGGAAAAGACTTGCTAAAGGCATACAGCAGGCCAGTGGCAGAGCCCCAATGTCTCCTAGGTCCCCGTACAGTGCCCTGTTTACTATACAATATTGCCTCCCTCACTGTGGAGTCATCTCAGCACAATTCTGAACACACCATCCTCCCCTGGCAATCTGCATCAGGATCTAGCAGGCCCACAACTAGCCATTCCATTTTTCGTCCTTGTAAATAATACACAATATAAAAAAAGTGTCTGTTTAAGAACATAGGAACGGCCATACTAAGTTGGAGCAAAAGTCCATCTAGCCCAGTATCCTGTCTTCCGACAGCAGCCAATGCCAGGTGCCCCAAAGGGAATGAACAGAACAGGTAATCATCAAGTGATCCATCCCCTGTCGCCCATCCCTAACTTCTGGCAAACGGAGGCTAGGGATACCATTCCTGCCCATCCTGGTTAGTAGCCATTGATGGACCTCTCCGTACACGTAAAGAAAGTCATCAGCCAAAAAACAGTCAGGACAATTGAATACTGAAAAGCACTATGAGGCCAAAACAGACATCGTGTTTTGTGTTCTGGTAAATTTTCAAAGGAGGTTTCAGAAGAAGGACAAATTGTTAAAAGTACTTGCTTTAAAAATAACTGAAATTGCAGATTTTTACTGTACGTAAAGGTTATTCTGCCAGGATAATTGGCTCTGTACATCCAAGAATATGTGTGGTTTGAGTTAATTATTTAACAAAATAGATACTTGTGAACCATGACGAGAAGGAAATGTGAAATGGAGTGGGATAATGAAACGGGCAAGGAACATTTTAATTGGGAAGTGGGCAGAAGGAACATATTTAATGTAAGTGATGTGCATATAAAAGAGGAAATCTGAAAGGTATAGATTACATAAGGATGAATGAGGTTTAAGGATGCTGGGGCCAAATCCATTCCTGGTGTGACTTTACTGTAGTCATTAGAGTTACACAACGATTGAATCTAGCCCTTGTGAGTTATTGCTTGGGTTTTTGTATATGGTATTCATTGTCGCTCTGTGTGAAGTCAAGTCGTCATAAGGTACATGTTGATAATTTGGCCAAAGAGTAATTAACCCCATTTAAGTCAAAATGGCATTTAACAAGAAGCATTAAGTTCTCTTTTAGAGGAATTGAAATGCTTTGTAAAAATACATAACACTGTTTACAATCATCATTAACAGAACTTAGATTTAGCCTTGCTTTGGCTAATGCTAGCTTAGATATTATTTGAGAAGCGCGGACACACTGTACAAGGTAAAAGTAGCCACCATTCCTTACCCTCAAAAGATTGCAAACTACATAGATGTATCTTCTAGTGAATTTTGGGCCAGAGAGTGAGACTGATTCCAGAGCCTGGTGGTTTTGGATCAGGGGGAATTGAATCTGGGTCTTCAACATCCTAGGTGAGTTAACTAGTGGGTAAAGGTTATAAGACGTGTACCAGCTCTGTCTAGTGCAGGTTTACATTTGCTCCAAGCACATCTACCAGACTGGGTTCTGAAGGCAAGATAGGCAAGGATAATGCCTAGCTTGGAAAATCCTGTTGGGGTTTAGGTGTGAATTAGGTGTTGAGCTACTGAGTGCATGCCCAACCACCATGCTTTAGAAATGTTAACAGCAGAAACATATGCACTCCAGATACCTGCAGGGTTCAGTGGCAGCTCAGCAGACATTTTGTGAATGCAGGCAGTTGTTTAGATGTTGGACGTAGTTACCTAATTGACAAGAGCCTAATTCACTCATGTGAATATCACCCAAAGTACCTGGAAATAATTACAGAAGTCTGAGAGTTTGGGTAACTACAGCAACAGTATCGTCACTGTAATATATCTGGATTCAAAAGTATAGAATTTCTCTTTGCTGTCTATCTTATGTTGCCCAGCATGTTACTGTCCACTGTACATTGATAAGGAATAAATAAAGTGAACTGTATGTGTGTATTAGTGCTGGATGAACCTTAGAATGTTCCGTTGGGTTAGGATAAGCCTCACAGGTTTCAGGTGCTTACCCACCGTATGGCAGATGCTTAGCCATTCTGAGGCTCCTTGGTCTGGATTGCAGTCTGAAACTCTCATGAGAGAATAAGCCCGTTTCACTAGATTTCACATTCCAACCTTGATAAATCAGGAAGTAACAGCAAAATAAAATAAAAAAAAGAAGAGAAAAAAACCAACCAACCAAAACCAAATACTTCTCTCATGATAAATTTGCTTCTTCAGCAACTAGTCTTGGCCCAAATCGGCAGGTGCCGAGGAAAAGATGAAACACAGCATCAAACTTTTTGGGACATTTAATAAAGATTCATTTCAAGTACAGTTTAAAATCTGAGCAAAAGTTCAAGCTGATTCTTATTTCATCAGAGCTGGTTTTCCCATCCCTGTTGCAGATGTTAAGGAAGCAATTGAGAACTCCCTCCTTTACTGCAATTAAGCAATAGCTCAGAGGTTTGGTAATGGCACCCAATAAAAACAGGTGCTACTTGATAAAGTGTTCTCCTAGATTTATTAAGGGGAGATGCCCATGCAACTACAGTAACCCATGCTCACTGATTACCTTAATTATTTCCAGGTACTGTCATTTGGCACATAACTGAACATTTTCTAGGAGTTTTACTGTCATGCACAGACTATTACAGTTGGCCATAATCATTCTAATGGTCTTAAGATATTGCAGCTAATTTAACAAAGGCCAGATCTGCAAAAGTGTAGCTAATGCTTGAGAGTTTTTTATTCAGTCTTGCCATTACCAGAAAGCAGGATCTATTACTTGTGGATTTTTCACAAGTTTCATGTAGAGCCAACCATCAGACTAAAGGTTGGACCTAAAACCTTTTTGATTACAGCAATTAGTACACATTTTGTGAAATTAAAAATGGGACTGATTTATCAATGAATTCAAACCTTATTGTCCAATTGCCAGCTCGCCATGTGACTAGCAGCAGTGGCAAACTTCAGTTTTATACGCAGTGGAGACTTTTTTGTAGTCACATAAAGCAAACCCTGGGAGTGTTTTTCTAACATTGATCTTTTATTATGTAAGTTATTTACAGCATGATTTAAGTTTCGCTCCTTTCTACTTTTTCTGTGAGACTTTATAAACATTTCCATCACCTACGGACAAAGGGTGAGATTCTGATCTCAGCTATGTTTGAGTCAATTTGGGCTAAATACTAGATACTGACATTTTTGAAGGGGCCTGAAGGAGTTAGGCACTGAGCTCCCATTCAGACGAAAGACTCTTTAAAATCCAGGCCAGTGTGACTCTAGATTTATATCAACACAAATGAGATCATATCCCGGACCAAAGTGTTTGGCTTTAGAGATACTCGATTGAACCCTTGGAAATACAGTGTAGGGATTAGTTCTGCATGGACTAGATGACCCATCGTGGCTTTTTCCACATCTAATTTCTGTGACTCTCTAGAGACAGACACTTTGGACAATGAACACAGCTTCTGATGCGTCCAAGGACTTTCCCCTCTAGTACTTCCCTGATATTGTTGACCATTGACCCAAAGCAACATCAGTCTTAGTTTTTCATCCATCAGGGCTTATTCCCTTTCAATGAACAACTGTTCCCAGAGCATCCCCCTTGCCTTACTTACAAATGGGGCTTATTAGTATGGCACTTCTGCTGGCTATTGATGGTGGCAGCAACAATAGCCAGGTTCAATTAACTAGTGGTTGATCTTATAATTAACAAACACCTCAGCTCAAGCCCCCACTCACGAACCTGGGAAAAACTAAACTTCCTTGAATGCCTCAACAGACAATACCTAGAATCATAGAATCATAGAAGATTAGTGTTGGAAGAGACCTCAGGAGGTCATCTAGTCCAATCCGCTGCTCAAAGCAGGACCAACACCAACCAGCTAGGCCTTTGTCAAGCCGGGCCTTGAAAACCTTTAATGATGGAGATTCCACCACCTCCTAGGCAACCCATTCCAGTACTTCACCACCCTCCTAGTGAAATAGTGTTTCCTAATATCCAACCTAGAGCTCCAGCACTGCAACTTGAGACCATTGCTCCTTGTTCTGTCATCTACCACCACTGAGAACAGCCTAGCTCCATCCTCTTTGGAACCCCCCTTCAGGGAGTAGAAGGCTGCTATCAAATCTCCCCCCCCCACTCTTCTCTTCTGCAGACTAAACAAGCCCAGTTCCTTCATCCTCTCCTCATAAGTCATGTGCTTCAGCCCCCTGATCAGTTTCGTTGCCCTCCTCTGGACTCTCTCCAATTTGTCCACATCCCTTCTGCAGTGGGGATGGGGGAGGCAAAACTGGATACAATTCTCCAGATGTGGCCTCACCAGTGCCAAATAGAGGGGAATAATTACTTCCCTCGATCTTCTGTCAATGCTCCTACTAATGCAGCCCAATATGCCATTAGCCTTCTTGGCAACAAGGGCACACTGCTGACTCATCTCCAGTTTCTCATCCACAGTAATTCCGAGGTCCTTTTCTGCAGAACTGCTGCTTAGCCAGTCGGTCCCCAGCCTGTAGCGATGCATGGGATTCTTCCGTCCCAAGTGCAGGACTCTGCACTTGTCATTGTTGAACCTCATCAGATTTATTTTGACCCAATCCTTCAATTTGTCTAGGTCAATCTGGACACTATCCCGACCCTCCAGCGTATCTAATTCTCCCCGCAGCTTAGTGTCACTTGCAAACTTTCTGAGGATGCAATCCATCCCATCATCCAGATCATTAATAAAGATGTTGAACAAAACCGGCCTCAGGACTGACCCCTGGGGCACTCTGCTTGATACCAGCTGCCAATTAGACATTGTGCTGTTGATCACTACCCTTGAGCCCGACAATCTAGCCATCTTTCTATCCACCTTATAGTCCATTCATCCAATCCATACTCTTTTAATTGCTGGCAAGAATACTCTGGATAATCTTTAAAATAATCTGGATAGTTTCGAACCAAAATTGAATTTTTGTTCGACTTTTTTTTCTTCTTCTCATCAAAATGAAAAACCAAAACAAAATTCCTTTTGGTCTAGTTTCTTTCCCTCCCACCCCCCAAAAATGAACCATTCTGACATTTCCCAAATATTTTTTCAGCCAGAACTACTTGCTGAATTTAACGCAAATTTGTGAATAGATTTAAGGCCCCGAAAAATGCATTTTCTTACAAATTACTCTTTGCCAGAAAAAAAATTACCCAGTTGTAATGAACATAAATCTCAAATAATCTCTATGTACCATGCGGTGCTGTTTCTATGGGTAGGTAGCACTGGGATAAGGTGACCCCTGGACAGTGGAATGAAGGCAGACTATTGCAGCAGTTCCTGGTGCATTGTGGGACAGCAATGGGAGGACTATTGATCCCTCTAGAGCAAGTTCACATGGGCAGTTAATTAGGTGAGGATTTACCCACACACTCTTTCAGGTAACTGTCATCAATGGACTGCCATCAAAAAGTTGATTTGTAGCAAATAAGTATGGACTCAAGGGCATTTCCCTTATTGTAGTTGATTCTTCCGTGTAACACAGACAGGGCAAGAGAATGAGCCTGGGTGTCTGGAGTGAGCAATGTTGTGTGTTTGTTAGTTTTGACTTTACTTACTGCCTCTTTTATATCCCTTTTGTGTGCTGTTCATCTGGAAGTTGGTACTTTCTTGCTTCCTCTGTCAGCTTTTTTGTCACCCCATTACGGGGTCACCTATGAAAAGCTTTAAAGGTTTGACTCAGAGGCATGGAACAACATTTTTTTCAGATGGTAATGTTTCCCAGTAGGAGAGTGTTTGGGCTGTTGGAAAAGTAGTTTGCTATGAGAATATAAAATCAGTTTTCAGGATGAACAAGGGAATTGTTTTGTTTCTTAGCAGTGCCGAGTTAGTGATTGCCTGGGGGCGGGGTGGGAAGGCAGGTTCCGCTGAAAATCAAGCTGGTTAACGCTTGGATTTCTCCTGTATCTCTGCTCTAAATAAATTATTGTCCTTAGTGTGCATCCTTATGGACGATGGAAAACTCAGCTCAACATTTAAAGCATGCACCTCCATGATATAGCAGGGTATTGTTAGTGAGAAGAATTGGTGCAGGTTGTGTTGGGTAATATCCAAAGATCAGGGGCCAGATCCTGACTGGTGTAAAAGAATGTAGCTCAACTGAGATAAATAAAGCTAAGCTGACAAACCTCAATTGAGGAGCTGAGCCCAGAGGCTTATCTAACCGTGTGGGTCAGCAGAATTGGCCTGGGAATCTCATGAGAACAGCCACTCCTGAGAGGTCAGGTACTGTTTTCCCCACATATAGCAGGATGTCTTTTGATAAGCCATTAAAACAACCACCATGGAGCTTGGTTTAATGTATTAGTTAGTAATTATGGGAGCACCATTCCCTTCTACTGATAGAAAAGTCGATCTAAGTATTTGTGACTAGTGTTCTCTAGTGATTAGTGTTCTCTAGTGCCTGGTCTTCTGGTTTTATGCCTTATTTCTACAGATGAGTGTAGCTAACAGTTTTCTTTCCTTCAAATGGAAGGGCCAGTAGTACCTAGAGACCCCAACCAGGTCACGGTACCTCTGTGCTTGGTCTCTCAATATGCTGTCCCTTCTGAGAACTCTTTCTAGTCCCTAAGTGCCCCTCTTTCAAGTGACAGGCCTGCGCCTCCATTTCCCTATGGGGTGGGATCCCACAATCCAATCATTCTTCAATTGGGTCTCCAAGTTAGACCCCCTGGTCGCCAGCTGTGACCAGGCCTAATGGGTGGCGCTTACCTGGGGCTCCAAGGCGGGTTGGGCACCGCCCACCGCAGCTTCCCATTGGCCGCAGGAGCGCTCGGGGTGGGGGGGCAGCGCGCGGAGGGGCCGGCAGCTCCGCTTCCGCTGCCTCCCCATACCCCTCCCCTGAGGCGCCGCCGACCAGCTAGAGGGAGCCAGAAAAAGCGGCTGCCACTTCGCATCCTGCGGAGCCTCCGAGAGTTGAGCTGGGAGTGCTGGCGGGGGTTGCTAGCGGGGAGCTGCCGGGCCCGGTGGGTGCTCTGCTGCTTCTCCCCCCCGGCTTGCAAGCCGGGATGGGGATGCAGCGCACCCGGGCGAGGAGGCGGGGGCGGGGATTTGGGGAAGGAGTGGGTCCAGGGGGTGGAGTTGGGGCAGGTCCGGGGGTGCGAGCCCCCACTGGCACCAACAAAAGTCATCGCCTATGGACCCAATGTGCCCCCCCCAACCACAGGTTGACTCTGGTTCAGCATGTCTGAATTCCCCAAACCTTCTTAGTTTGTGCAAAGAATACAAGAGAGAAATTCTCATCGTTGACAGAGTCTGTACGTGTCACTCCAATAGCTGGGTAAAGAGAGGAGAGGGAAAGATCACGAGGTTAAATGATGTTATTAACAAAGTAGTGGATTTTTATCTAAAGACTACATAGAGGCTCTATTGTGAGAATTGCTTAAACTGTGGACCAAATTGCTTTTTCTATTCTCAGCAAGGTAAGGGAGATAGTGCACAAAAGACATCTCTTTCTGCAGAACATGGCTGATATTGACTATGAGTTATGTTCCTTTTCCAAAAGTGTTTTTAATGTTTGGCAAATGCGAGCATTGGAATCACCGTCCTTTTGTGCTTCTTGGCTTCTCAAAGGGACCCTTTTATTATTTTCCTCCCAACCTCGGGATTTTGTATGTTAACATTCTGAAAGGCTCTGTGTCATAAAAGCAGGGGGAAATGAACTCTTTCACTTATTTGATTCATTGGGGCAAATTTAGGAAATGGATGCAACTCCACAGGAAATCTCAGAGCCAAATTCAGCAGTGGCATAAAGCATGGTTGCCTAAGTTACACACTGCTCAGAAAATGTGTGTAAGTGGCACAATAGCATAACTAGTATTGATTTGGCATTTGATGGGTGTGCAAAACAAGGACAACTAATGTGACAAGGGGACAAGTGAGTGGCAGGAATCATAGAATCATAGAAGATTAGGATCAGAAGAGTCCTCAGGAGGTCATCTAGTCCAACCCCCGCTCAAAGCAGGACCAACACCAACTAAATCATCCCAGCCAAGGCTTTGTCAAGCCGGGCCTTAAAAACCTCTAAGGATGGAGATTTCACCACCTCCCTAGGTAACCCATTCCAGTGCTGCACAACCCTCCTAGTGAAATAGTGTTTCCTAATATCCAGCCTAGACCTCCCGCACTGCAACTTGAGACCATTGCTCCTTGTTCTGTCATCTGCCACCACTGATAACAGCCTAGCTCCATCTTCTTTAGAATCCCTCTTCAGGTAGTTGAAGGCTGCTATCAAATCCCCCCTCATTCTTCTCTTCTGCAGACTAAACAAGCCCAGTTCCTTCAACCTCTCCTCGTAAGTCATGTGCTCCAACCCCCTAATCATTTTCATTGCCCTACTCTGGACTCTCTCCAATTTGTCCACATTCTGTAGTGGGGGGATCAAAACTGGAGACAATACTCCAGGTGTGGCCTCACCAGTGCTGAATAGACGGAAATAATCACTTCCCTCGATCTGCTGGCAGTGCTCCTACTAATGCAGCCCAATATGCCGTTGGCCTTCTTGGCAACAAGGGCATTGCTGGCACTTGGCACTGCTGACTCATATCCAGCTTCTCGTCCACTGTAATCCCCAGGTTCTTTTCTGCAGAATTGCTGCTTAGCCAGTCGGTCCCCAGCCTGTAGCAGTGCATGAATACTGTGAGAGACCATATCAAAAGCTTTGCTAAAGTCAAGATATATCACATCCACCATTTTCCCCCTATCCACAGAGCCAGTTATCTCATCATAGAAGGCAGTCAGGTTGGTCAGGCATCCCTTGCTAGCTGTAACTCCAATTGTGCTTTGGCTTTCTTGATTACACCCCTGCATGCTCTAGCAATATTTTTATACTCCTCCCTAGTCATCTGTCCAAATTTCCACTTCTTGTAAGCCTGCTTTTTGAGTTTAAGCTCACTGAAGATTTCTGTGTTAAGCCAAACTGGTCACGTGCCATATTTGCTATTCTTTCTGCATGTTGGGATGGTTTGTTCCTGCACCCTCAATAAGGCTTCTTTAAAATACAGCCAGCTCTCCTGGACTTCCCCCCCCACCCCCTCATATTAGCCTCCCAGGATATCCTGCCCATCAGTACCCTAAGGGAGTCTAAGTCTGATTTTCTGAAGTCCAGGGTCCGTATTTTGCTACTCTCCTTTCTTCTCTTTGACAGGATCCTGAACTCAGCCATCTCATGGTCACTGCTGCCTAGGTTGCCACCCACTTCTACTTCTCCTACCAATTCTTATAGGTTTGTAAGCAGCAGGTCAAGAGGAGGAAGGCCCCTAGTTGGTTCCTCCAGCACTTGTACCAGGAAGTTGTCCCCAATAGTCTCCAAAAACTTCCTGGATTGTCTGTGCACTGCTGTATTGCTCTCCCAGCAGATGTCAGGGTGATTGAAGTCCCCCATTAGAACCAGGGCCTGTGATCTGGAGACTTCAGTTAGTTGTCCGAAGAAAGCCTTGTCTACCTGATCCTTCTGATAGCACACACCCACCACGACATCGCCCTTGTTGCTCTCGCCTCTAAACTTAACCCAAAGACTCTCAACATGCTTTACTCCAGTTTCAAACTGCAAAAGGCAACTAATAAGAGATGCCAAGATGAAACAGCCCTTTTCCCAGTTTAACACATGTCTACATCATTCTCAGTTCTTGATTTGGTCCATGGAGGCTATATAGTGTGATGAATACACAGCCTGATATGGGAAAGAGGTGTAGAGTCACACCACCCTCGGTGAGAACAGGGAGAGATTGTATCTCCTGATGCACAATCTCTCCTCGGCCCACTCTGAGACTGTTATTGTGGCAGAGTGCAGGGAGTTAACAGGTGAGCCTGCACTCTGAGCACTCTGGCACTAATTAGCTCCCCCGGAGAAGGTTGATTGGAGACTGATACGTAGTTAGCTAAGGACCAAGTTATCCCATCAGCAAAAGACTGATGTAAAAGGGCACATGAAGAAAGCGAAAGCAGAGAGGAGCAGGGATAGCTGAGCCCAGAGCCAGAGAAATCGCCAGCAAGGGAGACCTCTTGGACTCTGGGATAAGGGCTGAGGGTAGAAGGGACGTAACTAGCACTGCTGCTTGGAACTGTTACGGTGTTGGTGGAGGGAACATAAATAAATAGCCTGATGTGGATATCTAACCAGTGGTGTCTGAGCACGTTTCTATAGTGCAAGAAGGCGGGAGAGGACTTCACCTGCTACATGTGTGGGCTTGTCCGGGATCGTGATTCCCCCATTGGTGGAAACAGAGAAGACTGGGGGAGGACATGAGAGAGAGCGAGAGAGAGGGAGAAAGGCTAATAGGGCCAGGGTAAAGGGAGAGATTTCTTGCCTCTATGACGCTGTATATAGAATTGCTGCGCAGGACTGTAGAAAAGTGCCGGTTGATAAAACACAAATAAAGCACTCAGCGTTGGTTACAATCAGGAGGTGTCGGAGCCATTTGTATGAGAAGACAGGAACGGTGGGCTGTGCACTGTCACAATTATCTTAATCCTGTTCCATCAGGGGATTTCTGGCAGATCAGGAGTGGGCAGGGAATCAGGAGCTATGACTCTCCTGATGGGCTTACTCCTCTTCCATTTCTAATTCATACAGCAGGATACTGGTCATAGTGAGAAGGGGGGATTGTAACTAGCAGATAGCTAAATACATTGTAACACAGATATAAATCTCGATTGCAGGCCAAATATAATGTTTTTAGTGTCAATTCCTTGGATGTTGATGTAATAACTGTAGAATTTGATCCAGCTAAAACTTCTTCAGTGTTGTTTATTATTTCAGTGGGGGAAGGGATGCTAATTAAATCTGACAGCATTTGCATATGTAAACTGTAATAATTAGATGAAAGATTTCTCCATGTCATTCTAGAAGGCACTAGCAGAGATTATTAAAGAAACTTGAGAGTTATTTGGAGTAAACAGTCAGTAGGATACCTAGGAACCATAATGTTAAAATGTTTTAATTTTCATTCCTAAATGGCTATAAAACAACTTTTATAGAAACCTGAGGTGCTCACTTGGGGCCTGATCCAAGGACCATTGAAGTCAAAGGGTGTCTTTCCTTTGACTTTAATATGTTTTGGATCAGGCTGCAATTTGCACTCATTCCTAACTCTGGAAAAAACACCCTTGGAAGTTAGTGGGAACTTGTCTAAGTAAGGATTGAGTGAAAATTGGGGAGGGACCTCAGAATTTGGCTCTTAGAAAGAAGAGACTGAAATAACCTACAGTATGATGTCATCTAACCACCCCGAATGACATTCCATCTGCAAAGGCCCAAGCAGTGGTGCACGTAAACAGACTAGCTGAAAGAACAGCTCTGTAGCAGCAGTTGTTTGCTGTGAAAATTAGAGCTGAGTGAATAATTGTGTTTGTGTGGTGTTTGGTTTTTTTGGTTTTTTTGTTCAATGGCTGACAGTGTAAAGGGACTACTGCAGAGGGGAAAATGGCCCCATGGAATACCCCTTACATAGACGATTCACTATGTGGGGCTCTTTCCAAAACCGCTTTACCATCCAGCATAGGAAGTGAGCTGAAACATACTGCTTTCTGGCTATCCTCTGCTTTTCATGACTCATAGGGCCATACTCCCCATGCTAGAGGAGGATTGTCATAGGTACCTAAGATCTACCGGAGTTCAAGTCCCTGTCTGGGCACCATTAGTAACAACTTCCCAGCAGGAGGGTTTGAACCTAAGTTTTTCAGCATTAACAGCATAGATTTTGCCCACTTGAGCTAAGGGAACCCTTCTGGTCTAATGCATGGACACCACTAAGTTGTTTGTTCACGAGGAGAACCAGTTCCCTGCTAAAGCACTGTGTATGATCTTTTCATTTCCCCTTGATTTCCTCCAACATCCCTTCCTAAAAACCACCAAAATGCCCCCCTGTTCCACGGTAGCAATTTCAGGAAAACACTAGGACAGACATTTTGTTCCTTGCCAAAAGAAATGCATTCTTTTATTTTTCCTCTGAAAGCTCGCCTGCCTTTTGTTTCTCAGGTACCTAATCCTGGGATCCTAACCCTGGTGTATCAGTCAGGCAAGGTACTAACAATCTGCAACAGGTCTTTATTTTAAAGCGGAAACCTCTTTACCAAGCTGCTGCTGCACCCTCTGTAGCTCTTCCAGCCTCTCAACTCCCTCCCCCCTTCTTCCTGTTTCCTGTCCTTTCAGACGCCCAGCAGCCAGTGCTCCCAGTTCTAATAATTACAAGCAACATCTAAACACCACCTTCCCTGACCTCCCACCTCCCAAATTCTCCTTTGCACCTGACATTGTTACACTCTATGGACCATATCTACAGGTGTTGAAATCAGCATACATCCACTGTATGCTGTAAGTTGGCCAGATTCTCAGTTGATGTAAACCAGCATTTCTCGATGGAGGCCCCGCTCCAAACTCAGTAGTTCTTGCTTTCTTTGTATCCGGGTGGTTCTGCACCACCTTTTCCAATGGACCAGTAGGGGAACCCTATTCCTCATCTCTTTTGGGTTCCACTTAAGGAACCCTGTGGCAAGTAACTAAGGTCTGCTCTCTCTTCCTACTGCCTCCCTTGACTCATTCCTACCTTGGCCTTCCATCTGGCCCTTTCCCACAGACCCTCCCTGATCTTACTCTACAGCTGCCTCAGTAGCACAGCCAGGTCCAGAGCACAGGGGGAGCGGCGCTATAAAAAGGCGCCTCCCCCTGTACTCACGCGGCGGCACTCCGGGTCTTTGGCGGCACTTCGGCGGCGGGTCCTCACTCACTCCGGGTCTTCGGTGGTATCCGCCGCCGAAATGCCGTCGAAGACCCGGAGCGCCGCCGAGTGAGTGCAAGAAGCAGCGCTTAAAAAGAAGCGGCGCCTTTTAGCTCTGCTAAAAAAAGGCGCCGCTTCCTTTTTAAGGTGCCCGCTTCTGATCACAGGGGGAGCGGACGCTCCTCCTGCTCCCCCCCCCCCCGGCTATGCTACTGAGCTGCCTCTCTCTAGGCCTTTCCTCCACTCTCTAGACACCTGAGAGGAATTTAAGTGTTCTTCCCCTCCCTGCAGCTCTCTTCTCATTTGGTCTGCTTCCCTTTATGTTCAACACCCTGACCTAGCTGGGTATATCTTCAGCTGGGCATGGACCACACCTCAGGTGCAACCAGGTACACTAATTGCTCTGTCTCCAGTTCATTATTTTCATTATTTGTGTGGTGTACATACCCCATCACACTGCCCAACTGAGATTGGAAAAAAAATAGGTGAAAAAGATCAGATGGTGTTTTTTGCACTGAATACATTTCGCAACCAAGAAGAAGAGCTCAGAGCAAAGGATCACTCTCATTGCTTGCCAGAGTTATAGCCCCACCATAGATGGCTATGATGCTTGTAGGCAGGAAAGCTGTTCTTGCTATGGGTAGATTCAAAAGCTGCTGGGTGAAATACCAGTTCCATGAAAGTTGAAGGGAGTTTTTGTATTGAATTCAGTGGGGGCAGGATTCAGCTACCCCATGTTTATAGATGTCCATGGCTCCTTTAAAAATGACTGGCTTGAAAAATCCTTCCCAAGGTGAGCGTGACAAACAGGATATACATGGAAATTCTGATCAGAGTTCAACTCAGCCCATCATTAATGACTTATGAATGGGAGAATGAAACAGTTTAAGATGCAGCATAAGAGTTTCCAAAGAGCTAAAGCTTTTTTTTAATGTGCTCACTTAATACGTTTGGTCTGTTTCATTATCAAAGGCTTTCACTTGATCTAGAATTAAATTTAAAAGCTTTGAAACTGTTTTCACACATCCGATTAAAATGAAACTGTCTTTATAGTGAGCTGGGGAGCTCAGCTGACCTGATAGTAACGAGGTCTTTTTTGTGCACATAAAAGTTCTCCAATTCCATCGGAAGTGGCGCCTTTCTTGGCAACCCTTGTGTCTATCCACAGAATGTCCATTGTCTCTTCCACTGAGGTCAGAGCAACCTTGGATTGGATGCACAAGGAGAATGAATTACCTCTAAACTCTAGAAGTGTTTCCTCCAAGAAGGGTCAGCACCTCGACAAATACTGCCTTTGGCAAGCCCCTTCCATCGAACTCCAAAATAAGTTGATAGACACTTAAATATTAACTTGTAACTCCAATGGAGTCCTCTAGGTTTTGTCAGTTGTTGTGGGAAGGAGGCATTAATCCCAGAGCTGCTCTGGCCTCCCTCAGGATTGAGGCATAGTGAATAGGTGAATTAATATGAAGGAGATGTGTAGAATAGCTGGGCAGCCCAGCCCATAGGAGACAATGGGGGCCTGAGACTCCCAAACTACAATTCCATCAGGTATTGCAGTGGTTCAGGTGGATACAGGGTAAAGTCAAACTGACCTGAAACAAAAGGCTTCAATATTTTCAAATCAGAACTTTTCAGAAATGTTTGATTTTTCAGAAAGTTCAATATTTTGACGTGTTGTCCTGATTTAGGGTGAAAACAAATGTGGAATTCAGTTGTTCAGTCAACTCTAGAGCTCAGTGTTCAGGGCCCAAATTCATTTGGCATAAATCTGGAGGTTTATGTTAACTTCAGCGGAATTTTTCCAGATTCAGACTGGCGTAACTGAGAGCAGATTTTGGCCCCAAGACTGAGAATCTGAAATTTTTGATCAGATATTTTACAAAAAGAAAAGAAAAGATGTCGATCACAATATTAATCATGACTGACACTGTTTATTTTGGAATTGAAGAAGGTCTTATGTGGGGTAGCCAAAGCTAGCAAAACTTGTATTTGGTTTCCAGTTCTTACTGTCAAAACAATCTTCTTTCTTAGCAAGCCTAGTAATGACAGCTACTTGGCAGCTCACTGGTGACCATCACGCTTTGGTTCACGCTGGTGGTGCAAAGTGAACAACCCTCTGTGGTCCCAGTGCAGAGTCCTTTGGACTGTTCCCAAGGCAGCCCATCATTCCCAGGTGTTGTGGTTTCCTTTATCCAAATCCTTTTTTGTAGCAAGCAAGGCAAGGCCCACTCTCACGAGTCCAGCTCCTGTACCGCTTCCCATTCTCCCTTCATTCCAGCACTGGCGGGGCCCCAAATTGTTGTTATCAGGATTGGCCTGCCATTGTGGATTCTAGAGTAAAAGTCAAACAACATCCTTTGAATATTTTCTAGGTTTCAGCTTGTATATTTCTGTGCCACGGGGCAGGCTTAAATCAATAGTGACCTTTTTGTGCCAAGCTGCTTTACATTCTGAAAGAATGTAGTTGGGTCGTTGGTAACTGCAAGGTTCATAAATGTAGGATGACATGAACATTCAAGAAGGTTTGCAGCCTTTAAGAAATGATCAGCTGAAGCGCAACTAAGACTCCCAAGCTGCTCCTAGGGAGTTAAGGCTTTTATTTTTTGTTTGTTTTTTAAGTTGCTAACGGCCTGTTTTCAGATTCTGTGGTTACTCGCAGCAAAGAGCTGTCAGAAAGCTTCAGAATGAGATTTTCAAAAGAGCCAAAGTGACTTCAGTGCATAAGTTCTATTAACTTCACGTAGGTACTTTTGAAACCAACTCTGTCTACATTTGGTCAATATCTCATCATTCCCTGGGTTACCGAGCGTTATTCCCAGTGGATTTGAAAGAGTGCAGCACTACACCCCAGCTGGTGTTTCTGAGCTGCCTTTTCGAAAGAGATGGGGAATTGATGAAGAAGGTGGTGCAAGCAAGATAAACTTGGATACACAGTTCATGTGACTTATCACTTAGCTGAGAATGTGAATTCAATGGAGGGCTTTCAGGAGAGGATAATGCCAACATATTTGCCTGCCTGGGTGAGGAGGTATGTTTTAGTGTTCTGAACAGACTGGAGAATAGATATGAGCAATACGAGGGACTCCATAAGGAAGGAAACTGCAGTAATTAAGGTGTGAAGTGATATATGCTTGAATTAGTGATTCAACAGAATGAGAAAACTATTGGCATATGTGGAATATCTTGCAGAAGTGATAACAAGCTGGCTTATCTTCAGCTAGTGTAGATCAATGTAGCTCTATTGGCTTTGAAACCAATTCTCAGAGGACAGGTTCTCAGGTGGCATAAATCTGCATGAGGATTCCATGGCAGTCAGTGGAGAGATGCTGATTTACACCAGTTGAGAATCTATTCTACGGATTTGTGTGGAAATAGACTAATTTACTCCAGTTGAGGATATGGCCGGTAAAATGTAACCAGGTGAGGTGAAAAAGGAACACGGGAGAGTCAAGGATGGCTCGTAGATTATGTACCTGAGAAAAAAAAGCCAGGCCAGCATTTCTGAGGAAAATAAACAAGAGTGCTTTTTATTTTCCCATGAAAAAGAATGTCTGTCCTAGTAATGGTTAGCTGAGGAGACACAATACAGAGCTGGTGTTGATGTGTTGAGACAGTTGAAGAGGGAATCATGGGAGGGCCAGTGATTTTGATTGAGACAAAGTTTTGGGTGTCTTTGGCATAAAAGTGACAGCTAAGGTTAAACTGTTCATTTGTGTACTCAGGCTGAAGAATGTACTGTATGTCAAGAGAAGATAGAGGAGCCAAAAACAGCCTGGGGGAAAAAAGTGGTCTAGTCTCTGAGGTGCAGTGGTCACAAAGGAATTGAGGTTAGACCATCACAAACAGAGGAGATGAGAATGAAGGCACTAGCACATGTCTGAGGCATTTATGTCATGGGCAGCAGAGACAGGGCAGGGGGAGAAAAATGGCCACTGCTTACTCACTTTTTAAACAGGGGGTCCTTGCCCCCCACTTTTGAGAAACTGAACACAGCAAGAGTGCAGTGAGAGGAGATGAGCACCCAGTCTTCCTCAATTCCCCTCCCCAGAGCTGGGTGGTGTAATAGCAAAGTCTGCGACCAGGCCAAATTTGAATGAGTAGCATTGTGACCTGGTGCATGGGGTCACAAAACCACTTAAATTTGGCCAGGTTTTGTTGCTTCCCTCCCCTCACCATGCACACTTTTGGTAGTCCTTCTGCCACACAATATTTAAGTAAAATAGTGTGGTCAATAGTGTTAAACACTGCATTGGTATGAACAAGAATAAGCAATGAAGAAGTCTTGTTCAGTGAAGTAGAAGAGTGGAGGAAGGTGCTTTCTGGGTGAAGAAGCCAGGCTGGAATGGTCATGAGGTGATGGAAGAGAAGAGAAATTATGCCTAATTTCAGTATTGTGGTAATGCTAATAATAAGTATTTATATAGTATTGTACATGTTCAAAGTACTGTTCAGACTTTAACTAATTGATCCTCACAAAGCCTCTGCGAGGTAGAGGGTTAGCAGCCCCATTTTGCTGAGATTGGAAAAAAATGGATTTGAGATGCCTAATGAGATGCCTAATGAGATGACATTGATGCTATTTAAAGAAATGATGAAGTCAGATATTACATGTCTTACTATCTGGTTACAGCCAAAACTGAGGTGATATGTTAGTCATAGATATTGATGCCTCTAAATAAGGGAGCTGGTCACAATATTCATAAGCCCAGGTGCTACGGCAAATCCATCCACCTTAGGGCATGTCTACTTGGGGAACTCAGAAAAAATTAATCCAAATAAACTAAAAGAGTGAATTTAAAGTGGATTGCTTAAACCACATTAAATCCCTGCATGGAAGTTCTTATTCAGAAGTAAATTGGCCTTAATTTAGTTTAGCTTAATTCACTTCCAAAGTGAATTAAGATAAACTGAAAAAAGGCCACTTTAATTTTGAATAAGAATGTCCACAGGGGGGCAATTCTTTCTCATTTCTATGAACAAGAAGAGGGAAGGAAAGAAGATTGTCTGATGCTGGTGGGTAGAAACTGAAAAGAGATAATATAATGAAGGAGAAGAAAATACTAATAAACAACGAAGAGAGAATATGATCATTATAGTAGTAAGTAGGATGTTGCAAATTTAGGGCTAAATTTGGATCCCCTTACATTACTAGTAACTTATTCCACAAGTAAAGACAGTGAAAGCATTTGTGGTACTACTAAGTATGAGCAGATGTATCAGAATCTGGCCCCTAGAAAACAAAAGGATTCAGTTGGAATATTATGACTGAAAATATAGTAGGTGGCAATACAAGATGTAGATTGTATCTAATCTATCTATCTTTCTTGCTTCTTAAGCACCTATACACTTCTTATGGGTTTATAATGCACCTATGCACCATGTAAATGCCAGAAAAGAAAGATATAGTCTGGATAGAAAAATGGCTGGGTATATAAGTCACCTGACAAGACTGAACCTCAGACCCTCATTCTCTATGCTTCCAATTGCTTCCAACACTCCTTCAGAAAGATTGGTCCTGCTGTCTTTTATTTCTGCCACATGACATGCTTCATGCCATCCCAAATGGAACCCAAGGTAAGAGTAGGAAATGTCCTGAAATTTGTTGGTTTTCAAGTGCCAAGAACAAACAAAATCTTGGTTTTCAGTTTTTTGACAAAAACCTGAACATTTGCCTTGGAAACGGACATTTCTCATAGAAATTTCTGTTTTCGCAAAAAGTCATTTTTGGGGAAAAAAACCCGACCCAAAACAAAACCCTCCAACTACCCTGTGTCTAATGAAAACTTTTGACCAACTCTAAACATGAAGTTTGATAAAGGAGGATGAGTGGGGAGAGGCAGGGATATGTAGAGTTTATTGTTTGATGCGGTAGCTAATGGGGAGTCAGAGGATAAATTTGAAGAGGCGGGTGACATAATCATGGTGACAGACATATATTGTGTCTATGATGAGGTAAATGAACCCTCAACAGAAAAGAACAAAATGAATTGTGATACCTACATCAGATCATCCAACTCAGATACTCCTGTCCTCGTGTACTGCAAAATAATCGTCTTCACAAGTACTGATCAGATACCTCATTCATGTTAGAGGAATGGAGGATGTCCAATTACCTATTGCGAACTGAAGTTACTTGGTATTTTTTCCCCCCTTCAGTAAGACTCTTTCATTTAAGCATTGTTAATACTAGGGAAAAAAAAAGTCAATGCGAGAGGGTGGAATCCATGGGAAAGTCATAAATTTGTTAGTCTCTAAGGTTCCACAAGTATTCCTTTCTCTTTTTTTTGCTGACACAGACTAACATGGCTACTACACTGAAACCTGTTATATTCTACAGAGTACTTTCTCTTATTTCCAACTTTTATGTATCACATATTGTTAAAGTAAAAATGCAATAGCCGTCTTGTTGAAATACATGTTGGTAGTCATAGTCCCTTAAAGGAAACAAGCAACCATCAGATAAGGTTCTAAGTCTTTATAGGTAGAGGGCTCAAGACACAGACTGCATCTCACAGACTATTTGAGTTGGCTGATTTTTTTCAACCATCAGCGATACACAAAAAGGAAAGTCAGAATTCCTAGTTGATGTGAGGTTGGGAAGTTAGACCAAAAATTCACTGTTGAAAAAACACCCATGAGGTTGCCAGGATGTCTCACAGTACAGCTACACTGCAGCAGGAGGTGCAATTTCCAGCTAGCATACTAAAAATAGTAGTGAAACCAAGGGCGGCAGCATTATTTTGGACAGGATTGTACTCAAGTGTCTAGCCCATGCCACCACCTGTGCCACTGTGGCTACACTTCTATTTTTAGCTACTAGCTCGATCTCATGTACATTGGAAAAAATAACCCCAACTATACATACAATATGATGGGGGCTAATTTAGCTACAACTAATCAGGAAAGAGATCTTGGAGTCATCATGGATAGTTCTCTGAAGACGTCCACGCAGTGTACAGCAGCAGTCAAAAAGTGGACAAGATGTTAGGAAACATTTAAAAAGGGATAGAGAATAAGATGGAGAATATCTTATTGCCCTTATATAAATCCATGGTACACCCACATTTTGAATACTGCATACAGACGTGGTCTCCTCGTCTCAACAAAGATATACTGGTATTAGAAAAGGTTCAGAGAAGGGCAACTAAAATGATTAGGGGTTTGCAATGGGTCCCATATGAGGAGAGATTAAAGAGACTAGGACTTTTCAGCTTGGAAAATAGGAGACTAAGGGGGGCTATGATAGAGGTGTATAAAATCATGAGTGGTGTGGAGAAAGTGAATAAGGAAAAGTTATTTACTTGTTCCCATAATATAAGAACTAGGAGAAACCAAATTAAATTAATGGGCAGCAGGTTTAAAACAAATGAAAGGAAGTTCTTCTTTAACCTGGTTGTGAAGGTTAGGACTATAACAGGGTTTAAAAGAGAACTAGATAAATTCATGGAGGTTAAGTCCATTAATGGCTATTAGCCAGGATGGGTAAGGAATGGTGTCCCTAGCCTCTGTTTGTCAGAGAGAGGGTGGAGATGGATGGCAGGAGAGAGATCACTTGATCATTACCTGTTAGGTTCACTCCCTCTGGGGCACCTGGCATTGGCCACTGTTGGCAGACAGAATACTGGGCTCGATGGACCTTTGGTCTGACCCAGTATGGCCGTTCTTATGTTCTTAAGTGGGATTCGTGGAAGATCTGAGTTTTCTTACTCGTTTTGCCATCGATGTTCTGTGCAACTTTGGGCAAGTCACTTCACCTTCCTGGGCCCGTGATTTACAACCCACCCTGTATCTGTCTTCTCGATTTACATTGTAAAGTGCTTGGGGGCAGGGACTCTCTCAATCTGTGATACAAATTAATGATGGGCATAGTCTAAGGCTGAAGAACATATCGTATTTTCAGACATGCTCAACTCCTTATTTTCAGACATGTCTCATATTTATATCAATATCTGACCTTGGGACACAAACTGCAGCCACAGATTCTGACCTTTGTACTGGTTTCTGGACACAAATTTCCTCTTTAGGAAATTAGTGTTAAATGTTTTCCTGCTCCTGAGACCCTTGATATACAGTAGGTGAGTGAGTAAAGGTTGAAGTTGTTGTTTGCTGTTAACATGTAGAGTAGAAGAAATAATATGATCTCAGCGTATTATTTCTGTGTCTAAACTCCTGTAGTTATTATCGAGCTACCACTAGATTCTCCAAACTTCTATTAAAATATCAATAGTATTTTTGAGAGCTTAAATTGAGCAGTGATTTTATTTAAGGATGAACCTATAAACCACTTTTCTTCGAAGAATCTCTTGTTGTTGCTAAAAATGAAAGCCATTCAAACGAGCACTGATTGAAACAGGGACATGGAAGGGGGAAAAATCAATAGACCATTTTCTAGGGTACTATCTCTGCTTTTGAAAAGAGACCATTAATAACATGCTTACAGTAAAAGCAGCTGCTTGTTCAAAGTGCATTGAAGGGTGAGTTGAAAGGAAGACTCTCTGTATGCAGCCTCCCTGGAGAGAGAGAGTTTGCAGAGATTTCAAAACCCAATCTCAGAATCTGGACAAAGCATCTTCTAGACTTTTTAAATATTCTTAGCTAATGTTGGATTATAAAATCCAGGGCTGAAATGCCTTCCAGAATGCATCACTTTGTGAAAGGGTGATGCGGGTCAATGCATAAGCCATCACTCTCAAAACCATTTGCTGAAAATAAAATTTGTTTCACATTTTTGCATCTGATTACAGTGACAAAGATGGTCAAAAGTGATGGCAACTTCCTATGGAGCTCCACAATTCTATGCAGTACTATGGACCAAATCCTGAACTCTTTCTCAGGCAAGCCATCCCCATGAAGTGAGTGGAATTTTTAGCCAGGATAAGAGCTGATTAAAAATGGAGAGTGAAATTGATCCTGTGTTCTGGCTCTCTGCACAGGATGAGTTTCACCCTCAAAGAAAGATTCCAAGTGGTCAATAAGGTACCTTTCAATAGTCAAATATATGCCACAAATTGCTGGAATTTCCTTCTGAAAATATTCTGAAAACATAAATTGTGTAAGACGTACTGTAACATTTTTGCATGTAAAACTGAAGTTCCTGTAGTGCCAGATTAGCGAGGCTAGGAAGGACTAGATTTTTATTGGTAAATGTTGGTAAACGTTGATTTCACCATACGCACACAAACCAACAAAACCATATTTCCATTGATAAGTGAAATGGACATATAGGCAAAGTAAGAAAAATGCTGCTTGAGAACTTATTAGGGTTTGATCTAAGGATATTTGCTTAATGTATATTTTGATGTGATGTTGACAATTTGTTTAGACTGCATTAACTTTTTGAATGTCAACGTCTACTGTCTTTATGTAAAAAAAATAAGAAAGGAATACTTGTGGCACCTTAGGGCTAGTCTACACTTACCAGCTCTGTCGGACGCGTTGGATCGATCTTCTGGGTTCGATTTATTGCGTCTTGTCTAGACGTGATAAATCGAACCAGGAAGTGCTCCCCCGTTGACGCTAGTAATCCTGGTCCACGAACGGAGCAGGCAGAGTCGATGGGGGAGCCTGCGTGCCGCGGTGTGGACCAAGGGTGAGTACTTTGAAGTTCGAAATAAGATACTTCAACTTCAGCTACGTTATTTACGTAGCTGAAGTCGCGTAACTTACTTCGAACTTCGGGGCTAGTGTAGACCAGCCCTTAGAGACTAACAAATTTATTTCAGCATAAGCTTTCGTGGACTACAGTCCGCTTCGTCAGATGCATAGAATGGAACATACAGTGGGACGATATTTATGCATTCAGAGAAACATGAAAAGGTGGAAGTAACCATACCAACTGTAAAAGGTTAATTAATTGAAAAGAACTATCAGTCGTTCCACCTTTTCATGTTTCTCTGAATGTATAAATATTGTCCCACTGTATGTTCCATTCTATGCATCCGACGAAGCGGACTGTAGTCCACAAAATCTTATGCTGAAATAAATTTGTTAGTCTCTAAGGTGCCACAAGTATTCCTTTCTTATTTTTTTGCTGACACAGACTAACATGGCTACTACACTGAAACCTGTCTTTATGTAGTTATTGCCTTAACACCCTACTATCTGACTCTTCCCTAATTTCCCACAATTGTGAAAATTTTAATAAATAAAAATAGAAAAAAATGCTTAAAAGCCACAATGTTGTGTAATTTTGAAAATTTCAATCAATAAAAATAAAAAATGCTTAAAATGAACACTATCCATTAAAATTCTAAAAAGAATTTAAATTCACAAATCTTCCCTGATAAATTCTGGAGGGCCAGCTACTCAGTTGGTGTAAATAGGTATGTCTCTGTTGAAGACAATGGTAGAGTTGCATTGAAGCAGAGGCTACCCCAGCTCTGAGACCAACTCCAGGTCTTTTTGCAATCACCCCATTCATACTGCTGTGTGCACAGTTTTTTAAAACTAAAGTAAATAATATAACACTAGGAATTGCACTAAATGCCTCCCTTTATTAAGCTTTGTGAGGCAAAAATGCAAACAATTATCATTCTTGTAGAATATATACTACTTTGTGATACAGAAAGATTATAAATGGAATTTTTAAAAAAATTACTCTCTGCTTTATGGTAGACATAACCAACCAATACCCTGAATACAAACAATGAACGATTAGCATGTGTGGAATCTGCACCCAACTGGCTTTTAGCTAAGGCGGTAAAGCAGACTCATTAATCTCTCTCTCTAAGTGGTCTCAGTGCCATTAGATGGAACAGAACACCACACCCAGAAGGTGTGTGGGATACATACTTCCCCTAGCTGAGGAAGCACGTCCTGAGCTTCAGAGACTTCCCAGTTGAAATCCCAGACAAGCCCCCACTTGTAACACTGACAGAAGCTGGTCATTGATGGGTGGGATAAACCTGGGGTCTCTGGAGCTTAGTGCATGAACTAAAAGCCAACTTGCTGTTAGCTAAGGCTGTAAAGCAAACTCATTAATCTCTCACTATAAGTGGTCTTGGTGCCACTAGATGAGACAGAACCCAGAAGGTATGTGGGTTACACTAGCATGAGTGGAGATAGCCGTGTATCTGTGGTAGCACAGGTAGCAGCAGAAAAGGCACGAGTTAGCCATGCCAAGTATGTAGCTGCTAGTCTCAGGTGGGTTTGTGCTCAGAACGGCTAAGCCGAGCCTCCACTGCCGCTACCCATGCTACATCTCTAGCTTGTAGTTAGGGTGACCAGTTGTCCCAATTTTATAGGGACAGCCCCATATTTGAGGCTTTTTCTTATATAGGTGCCTATTACCCTCCACCCCCTGTCCCGATTTTTCAAACTTGCTATCTGGTCACCCTACTTGTAGTGTAGCCTTGGTTATGAGTGTGTGTCATATGCAAGCCCTGGCTAATCATTTACTCTCTGAAAAGAAAAAACAAATAAACCCCTCCCCCCAAACTCCACATTCCTTAGTGGTGCCAGTGATGCTGCTAGAGAAATCCACAAATCCTTGACTTCTTCATTAAGCGATCGCATCATGGAGCCCTTATAGGTGAGTCTGGGTGAAGGACATTGGAATGAGTTTTTCACTGGGCAGCACAGCCTGATGTACTGGTGTGTGTGTGTGTGTGTGTGTGTGTGTGTGTGTGTGTGTGTGTGTGTGTGTGTGTGTGTGTGTGTGTGTGTGTGTGTGTGTGTGTGTAAAACCACTGGCCTCTGCTGGATGTAATATTGGTCTTGTCCCAGTGCTTGTGGTTATGTTATAAGAAGAGCATTACTAGGTCAGACCAAATGTCCTACTAGCCCAGTATCCTGTCTTCCGACTGTGGCCAATGCCAGGTGCCCCAGAGGGAATGAACAGAACAGGTAATCATCAAATGATCCATCCCCTGTCGTCCATTCCCAGCTTCTGGAAAACACCCTCTCGTGGCCTGTTTAAAGAGTCTGAAAGGCTCAATACTTCAAACATACAAAGAAGATTTCCTTTTTGCTCAAGAGGTGTTTTAGGATCAGAAGTCCTGTACAATATTCCCCAGATTAGTTTAGCTGACAACCAAGGTGTCTGCCTGGGTGCAACTGGAAAATTGTTACATCTTGTCAATAATTGCTAAAGGCTGGGATTCTCAGCAAGTTAGGTGTTCGGCACCCATTGACAGCCAATAGGATTTAGTTGCTTAGGTCCCTTTGAAAATTTCAGCCAAAGTGCATTAGTGCAAAGCAGATTCCCCCCCTCACCCCCCTATTTGCTTTAAATTAGATCAAAGTAGCCAAACTTTCTTCAGGTACCATTTCATATGCAAAATGTTCTGCAGGGCTGTAAAACACACAGAGGAAGTCGGTCTGTAGCACGTTTCCCAGAGACCGCAGCACCACGGGCCGTATGTTTGTAAACTGTAAATTGTGTCCTGTGACCATAACAATTTTTGGTGGCTTCATCAACATTGTAAGTGCCCACTGGACTCAGCAGATTTCTGTGCGCACCCCCTTTTATGCCAAAGCTCATTGATTTTTATCTCTGAGTTTCTAGTCTAAGGAGATGCTCCTCATATAAGCTGCTGGCTTGATAGATGAGGACATAGTATTATTGCAACGTGCTGTCCACAGCCCCCTTTCATCATAGTTATAGCTATAGAGTAACAGGATCCTCACTGGAAATGAATGTTAGAAATCATAATGACACTTTATACCACGCAATTTTATTTAGGAAAATACTATTCAAGACATAAAATAAGAGGCTCCTGTAGGAAGAAATAAACAACCGGAAACTTTAATATAATGATTTCAGCGTCAAGCTTATTGTTTTCTATACGGATCCAGCTGGCACTTTTATATTCTAGATTTTACCCCCATTTATGTCAATTTTGCCTGAAGATGAATATGAGCTGTACATTTCAAAGTGAGAGATTACCATAGTGATTAAAGTCTCTGGTTATGTGTAAGCAGAAGAGGCATTTACTAATATTGAGAAATATATTACCCAAGCCTCCCCTCTACTCAGACTTCCAATGAAAGCCAGTCGCATCTGAAAGGTGAGCTTTTTTTGTAACACCAGCCTCATTTACTCTCTTTTCATGCAGGTTTGCACGGATTGTTGATTTTATAAGCTGCAGGGGGTGGTCCTTTTATACAAAGGACTGTTATCCCCTTGATAGAACCATGTAGACAAAATGTTTTCCATGAACAAAACTGGACGATCAAGTGGTCAAAACTGGATGATTAGGGTCAATTTTTCAGTCTACCTAAGGTACCTATGTGGCCCACATTAGTGTAACCTCACAATCTTTCAAGCGTATTTTTACCCCCACAGCAGCAGTATTATTCTACTACAGCAGTATTATTCTCCCCACTTGACAAAGGGGCAACTGAAGCACAGAGAGAGACAAAGGGCTTACCTACGCAGCAAGTTACTGCAGGGCAAGCCAAGGTTTGCCTCTACAGCACTCCAGCTTGCTGCGCAGTAATGTTATTTGTGGCTACAGCACTGATGTACTGCACACCAGGACTTTCACTGTGCTGCAGCAGTATCCACAAGGGATGTCACTGTACAGAAAGCTGGTGAACTGTGGATTGACACCCTGGCTTGTTGCACGGTAACTTGCCATGGAGACAAGTTTTAAGAACACACAGGGTAGCAGCAAAGAACCCATCCCAGGTGTCCCATGCCCCAGGCTTGCACCCTTATCGCTGGATCATTTCCCCCTCTTTCTTCAGGTACTAAATACTAGAGTTAGGCAAAAAGTTTGCAATTTTGGGTGGGGGTCGAGACACAAAATGCATTTTTGGGGTCCTGAAACTATTTGTCTGAATTTGATAGTCTAAATATTTTGTTTCAACCTTTTTGAAACATTCTGTTTTGATTTCTGGGGTGAAATTGTGTTTTGATTTCAAATATGGCCTAATTAGAATAAAAATCGTACACAAAAAAGGGTGAAAAGCATCTAAGTGGCCAAATCAAAAAATGCAAAAACTTTGCACTGATGTCAGTGCAGTTTTGTATGAAGCCATTAAATTACACCCACAAGCTCCACAGTTGTAGTTGTGAGTAGTAACTATGCCTAGCCATAGAGGCACAATGACCATTTTTATGCATACAATGGAAGTTCTGTCAAAGTGTTAGGGTGCCATTTAGATGGCCACTTTTGAAAATATGGTCCTTTCATGCCATGGTGGAGTAGTATACTCAGAAAGATTAAAAAAGGTCACAGTGATAGCACTGTAATGAAAGTGGGCACGCTTAGAAAGCTCTGAAATATTCTATCTGTGTGGGAGAGTCTCAATACTTAACTAGGGGAAGGGAGGATGAGGGTTACAATCACAACACAGTGCAGTTACTACAGACCATTATATGTGGAGGGGCTACACGGTGCCATGTGTCATGTCTTCTTGAGCTGGAATGGGCATTTCAGAGGGAGTAGGAGATCAGAATGAGGAGTGGATGAGATGGTTAGAGAGCACAGAGAAGAGGTAAGGATACTGGGGTAAAAGGGAAAGAAGTGCGGTTACACTCTACAGCAGTGGTTCTCAAACGTTTTTTTTCGCGGACCACTTGAAAATTGCCAAGGGTCTCAGCAGAACACTTAATGATCTTTCCAAATGATGTTTGTACCATTAGCTAACTATTGTAAAGTGTTTGGGATAAAAGAGCTATATACAAAAAACGTAGTAATAATTAAGATTTTTTTGTTATACAAATAAAAGCACATAACTCATATTTTAATATCAGTAGTCTTACCATTCTAATGCAATGGATGTGCCCTCTCTCCCTTGCCGCAGAAGCCCCTGAGCTGCGGCTGGGAAGGAGGGGGGGGGTCTCTCCCTCTCTTCCCTCACTGCAGCAGCCCCCTAGCTGGGGCTCGGAAGGAGGGGGGTCACTCCCCCACCACAGTAGCCACAGAGCTGAGGCTGGGAAGGAGGGGGGGGTCTCTCCCCCACCACAGCAGCCCCCAAACTGGGGCTGGGAAGGAGGGGGGGATCTCTCCCTCTCTCCCCTTCCACAGCAGCCCCCAAACTGGGGCTGGGAAGGAGGACCATCTCTGCCCAGCAGCCGCAGCCCTGGAGCTGGGGAAGGTCGCCTCTTTCTCTGGCCGCCGCAGCCCTGCACGTCCCAAATTCCCCCCACCTCCTCTTCTCACCCCACTGCCCCCTCCCATCTATCCCCTATTCTCCCTCACCTTACATGTGTGTCTTCTCCATGGTCCAGGCACCTAATTAGTGGAGCCATGCCTGGGTGGCCCTTCATTCCCTCATGTGCAGCCGCCCATGCGCGCACCTTAGAGGGAACTATCCACGGATCACTTGAATGGAGCTTGCAGACCACAGTTTGAGAACCTCTGCTCTGGAGCGACAAGAGTAACCTACCCAAGACATGCCAGAGGAAGCGGAAGCTGAAGATTTTAGAGCAGAGAGGAAAAGATGGGGGTGAGGAAGTTGAATAGTGGAAGAACAGTACAAGGTTGAGTTCATGAGAGAAGAGGAAAGGACTGACGACACAGGAAGATGTGGGGGAAATGGAAGGAGAGCAGGAAATAGGATTGCTTTAGGAATCTGCTATCCTCTCGCAATACATATGTACATGCCATTAGCTGTAACAGGAATGTGCACATGTCTCCACTGTCCAGTGTCACTTGTATGAAATCCAAGTTTAATTCTTGTTGGAGCCACTTGGTGGTGTCTCCAAATGGGTTTCCTGGAAAAGGGAAACTGAAGCAAATACCCTTGTAACCCACCCACCTCCTGGGTGTGGTGTTCTGTCCCCTCTAGCGGCACCGAGACCACTTAGAGATTAATGAGTCTGCTACAGCCTTAGCTAAAGACCATGTGGCTTCTAGCTCATGCAGTAGAGGCTTATACATTTAGTTCCAAAGATCCCAGGTTCAATCTTGCTCGCTGACGACCAGGATCTGTCAGTGTTACACCCTCACATTAGTCCTGCACCTCCCAAGCATGGTGCTGGTGTAACATATACTGTTTGTGTGTGTGTTCCACTGGCCAGATACAGTTTCTCATGTTGGCTGCTGGGCTGATAGTGAAAGCATCACATACATCCTGTTGGGACATGCCTGCTCAACATATCAGGTACAGCCTAACATTCTGCTGGCTTCATTGGGTGGTGAACAGAAAATAGCAGCAAGACACACAGAGGGCCGAAACAGCAGGCAGATTATAATATTAATCCAGGTTACTTTCACTTAATTCATTAGGTGGGTTTTTAAAATGTAATTCCCCAATTATTTCTGAATGTTTGAAGCGCCTTAAAAAAAAGGAAGCAGGATACAAACTTTTCCACATTGTACTGTGAAATTTAATTAGGTTTTATTTTACTTGCCAGATATCAATCCCCTTGTGTTACCCTTCTGTGTGAATACTGTTAATGAGGAAATAGCTGAATGTCACTACCTCCTGCAGATTTGCATTGTGAGATTTTGCCCAGTTTAACACTTGTGTGTGTGGAGACTAACTTTAATACCTATTATAATACATTGTGGGAGTGATACAAAGAACATTCATTCAAGAAGCAGGAGTCTTTGTTCTCCCAGAAATTTCTCATGTACTGCTCACACACAACAGAGCAAGCAACTGCAGCGATGCTGACGGACTGAACCGTGAGTATGGAAGAGAGGAGCAGGGAAGCAATGGTGAATCTAGACATGCCAGTTCGACGTCTCAGAAAAGAGTGGACAACCGTGGTGTCTTTCTAAAACCTAGTTGATCGAAAAGAAAACAAAAGCCTAGATATTTTTGTGACCAGTCACTGCAATTATATAGACTGTGGCTGTTTCTGAAAACGGTTATGTCACAGGACAGGGCGTCTCCCTAGTTTCTAAACACACACTGCTCTGCCCAAGTCTCCTTTAGATAGCTTTATTTTTCAAACATAAGCAAACCAAATACAAACAGTTCTCAGCCTGTCTTTATCCAGCCAGCTCTGCTCTCCGCTGGCTCTGTTACCCTTCTGGAACAGCAGGTCCCGGCCAAACATTCTGGGCACCTCGCCCCTTTTTCTAGGGTCCCAACACAGGAGTTAGCCCCACTCTTGCTTGGCTCCTCTGCCCAAGCACAGTCTGCCCCTATCACTCCTTCCCTTTCTGCCCTCTGACAGGTCTTTATAGCCACAGGGGTAGCCCTGCCTCCATTAATTGACTCAGTTGGACCCACCTGTTCTGACACAGGGACGGTGTCCTGGTCTGCTCAGACTGACCAGCTATTTTGTGACAGGTTAATTTTGTGCTGGATTATAATCCAAAGGCAGGGTGAAATTTACCCCTCTGCAGAGGGCCAATGTACCACTTAAGTTCCAGTTAAGTGTTGCATAGGTTTTGTGCTGATTTTCTGTACAGGATTGTATTTTAGAGCCACAGGTCAACTACAAACAATGCCCCACCATCAGTTCACATAAATTAGACACATATGTACCATGGTATGTTTTTGCTTCTGACTAGATGAGCCTAGACAGGGACTTCAATCAAGCAGAGAAAGGCATAAGAAGAAGTAATGGCTGGAAGTTAAAGACGGACACATTGAAATTAGAAATAAAGCAGACATTTTAACAGTCAGAGTGATTAACCATTGGAACAAACTACCAAGGGAAGCAGTGGATTCTCCACCTCGTGCAGTCTTCAAATCAAGCCTGGATGCCTTTCTGGAAAATATGGTTCAGTCACTCTACTAGATTCGTTGACAAAATCTCACTCACACTGAAGTCCATGATTAAACTTCCATTGAATTTGGGGGATTGAAACTGTCTCTTTGCTAGATTATTTTCAGAAAGTGAGCCCAAAGAGGTGGAGACACAATCAAAGTGAATCCATGTAAATGGTCAGAAGAACATTTCAGGGAATATCTATCTATCTATCTATCTATCTATCTATCTATCTATCTATCTATCTATCTATCTATCTATCTATCTAACTCTTTTGTTTTGCAATGTAGTCACCCAGTTCTTAATGTAACACTGAAACTGCCCATAAACAAATCCACTCGTAGATTGTGTGATTCAAAAGAAAAATTTGCAACAGCTGTTGTGTGAATAGTACTGTTCTGAGATTTGAGTTCCTAAAATGATTACAGGCGAACATCTGGGAAATTGAATTCAGTCCAAAACCACTAAAAATTATTGTGTGTCTGTTAGTTTGTTGAATTCACTTCATGAAATAAGCAATTTTGCCATAATTTAAGGAATCTCATCACATGGTTGGTGGAATATACACTGAAAGGACTAAAGGCTCAGTATTCTTCTCCCATGGAAAAATGTGTAGAACATCTTTGTGATGTTTCCTTTGCATTCTTCTACCTTGGGAGGAATTATACAGTGGACCATCCATCCTGGTATGTTGTTTCCAAAACAGGCCAATACCAGATACTACAGAGGAAGATGCAAGAATCCTTAGAATAAAGTATCTTCCTAACTCAATATTGTGCTTAAATCTCCTCTCACACTGGTGTAAATAAGAAGTAGCTCCACTGAAGCCAAAATCTTTTTTGCATTTGTTTAGAAGGACCATAGGTGACCGGAATGTTTTAACTGGGGTGTAATACAGGATAAGTTTTTCATCAATATGTAGCCCAAGGTCCAGTATGCTTCAGCAGCAACACCAGTGGGAACTACAAACTGCCGCATGCTGGGAGAACTTCCTGGTCCCTGCCAGGATGTACCCTCTGCCCTCCCAGCGGGAAGTTTCAGCACTGCCTAACACTGGGAGCATGAGACAGGCAAGCAGAGAGGAGGCTGCTGGATTGTAATCCTGGTTTATGTTTATTTACAGAATAAAACCTTGTTCCTGGTGGTTTCTCTAAGGGGGACTGGTCTGAGGTCAACACACACTGACACACACCGCAAAGCACACAGACGAGTCTCAGGCTCAGTTTCCCAGTGGACAGGACGGGGGGGGGGGGGGGGGGGCTACCTTTTTTAGTTGTTGGTGCCATGACCCGGATAAGGGAAGTTTAATTTTTTGCAGACAATAGGGAAGCAAGAGAACTAGGATTCACAGTTTGGAGCCCAGGGGGGTTGGCCTGACCCTGGTTTGGTGTCAGTGAAAATAGAGACGCCAAATGGGTATTGTAGCCAGGAGACTCCTGCTCCTTGGGGTGAAAGTATTAGGGAGGAAATCTTAGGGACGAGAACAATAATGCCATGCCTCCGTGCACAACACCAGATCCGTGGGGATCCTGTGTTCAGTAGCGGTGCAGATTAGACATAGACGACTGGATAAAATATATCCTGCTAGATACCTGCTAGAAACCACTAGCATTCCTGAGCCTTTGAAATTCCCCGCCCTCCTGAGATACTTGAGCGGAGGGAGGGCGTAAATTAGTCCTTAACTTGCTGTCTCAGGACCAGTTTCCAGCCCGAACTGTTGAAGAGCTTAGAGCAGAGTACGGTGACTGCCATTTATCACTGGACTCCAGGGTAGACTGTTATGAGAGAAGCCAGCTCTTCTCTCATAACAGAGACAGCCTCATCCTCTGCCATCAAGTTAGAGGCCCTGCTGTGGGTAGTAGAGGAGAAGCTCCGGGGGGTTGGCATCTTTTCCCAGATCGGGGCTATAAATGTCACAGCAGTACATGCAGGGTGTCCAGGAGTAAGAAGGACATTCCAACAGCTGCAAGGAGAACTGCAGAGGGTAGAAAGGAATGTAGCGGGTAGAATGGATGTGCCATCCGTTGAAAGAGCATTCAACAAATGCCATTGAAAGAGCATTCAACAAGCTGCCCTGTCAGATGGCTTTGTGCAGGCTGTTTCCGAGGTGCCTCGACCCAGCAGTACCCCAGATCATGTGATTCTGGAGGCCGTGAAGGGCCTAACTGGGCTAGTCCAAGAACTGACTGTCCACCAGAGACAGAGGCATGAGAGAATGGGACAATTGTAGGCACAGGTTCTGCAGCAGGGTGCAGTAGCGAGGAGACACCCCAACATTCCAGAGGGGGAGTGGGCAAGGTACTCCTGATCTTAGTGTCCATGGTGCCAGAGGCGGTTTCATATGCCACCACTGTGGACAAGAAGGCCACATAGCCTGGGGCTGCCATCAACCCCCTCAGCCTCACCCCGTGGGCCAGGGCAAGTAAAGCCTCCCTCTTCTTTAAGCATGACACCGAGGGGCAGGTGAAGGGTGTACAGCTGGTGAGCATCAGCATGCACAACTTCCCAGCATACTCTACCAGTTGCAACCTGGCATCCCGGCCTGATGGGGCCCTTGAATGAGAAAATAGTGGAGGTGAATGGTATCCTGTGCAAGGCTCTAGTTGAATCAGGGTCTCAGGTCACAACCATCGCAGAGGATTTCTGGAGAAACCACCCTACCCTGGGCAAGTTGCATCCCAGCCTGTAGATATCCTAATAGAGAAAGCCGGGGGCCAAGGGGTCTCCCATCAAGCAGCAATCAAATGAGATTTATCTTTTCTTGGCTGAACCTACAAAAGGAGTCCCTGTCCTTTTGGTGCCTGGGAGGAAGTACTGCCAGGGAGTCCCCGTGTTGTTAGGGGCAAATGTCTTCCTTTCCAGCTGGCAGGATTTAGCTAATCATGGGGGGAACCAATTCCTGCCCTGCCTGAAAGGCAAGTGACCAGCCTGGTATGACGTCTATAAGCAAGTGATCTTTGGCCAAGAAAGGCCATCCTTAAGATATGTTAGCAAGCAGCCCTATGTACCTATGAAAGCTCCCTGGGGTACAGGGTGGGTGTGATGGGTTGGGGCCACAGAGATCTGCTTGGTGCTGCCACCTGGTGTGCCAAGGCTACTTCTGCCCCTGCTTCCAGGCCTTTTCCAGCTTGGGACTCCCGAATCCTGTCTGTTTTGAGCCAGATTCCACTGATCTGCTGCAAACACAGACCCAGGTCCGAACCAAGTCCACTCACCACTGTAAGGCCCAGGGAAGCACTCTTGCCTTTGACACCCAGCTGCTCAACTCCAAGGAGGTTCAAACCCTTAATAAATCCGTTTTACCCTGTATAAAGCTTATACAGGGTAAACTCATAAATAGTTCGCCTTCTATTTCAAAGATAGAAAGATATGCACACCTGTTCGCTTTCCCAAGGCACTAACTCGTACTCAAGGAAACTTAATAAGTAAAAAGTGATTTTAATAAGTACAGAAAATAGGATTTAAGTGAGTTCAATTGGTGACAGACAGAACAAAGTGAATTACCGAATAAAATAAAAGAGAACACGCAGTTCTATGTCTAATCACCCTGTGTACAGATAAACCCCTCACTGGGTCCAGCAATCACTCACCCCCCTAATGTCTTTGTCCTCTGTTCAGTCTCTTTCAGGTCTCCTTGGGGGGTGGAGAGCTGAAGACAAAATGGAGGGGTTTCCTCGGGGTTTAAATAGATTTTCTCCTCTGGGTGGACACCCCTCCCTCTCCCTGTGTAGCATCCAGTTACCAAATGGAGTTGGGGTCACATGGACCAGTCACCTGCACAACTCAGTTCCAGACCAGCCACATTCCTGGCAAAGTTCAGATGTGGATTGGTGACTGCAAGTTCTATTGTCTATTAAGTGCTTCTTGATTGGGCACTTAACCTGCACATTCCTTTCTCAAGAAATACAACCGATATTCATAACTTCAACTACAACAATGATACATTCATACAAACAGGAGGAATAAATTCAGTAGGTCATAACTTTCACAGAGATATGTTACATGGCACATGTAGCATAAAACATATTCTAGTTACATATATACATTTATAAGCATCTCCCCATAAAGTTTTATGGGGAACACCGTCACAGTGGGGACCATACACGGGTCTGATAGAATATGATGCTAAGGCTCACCTGCCAGAAGGTCTAAGGGCGGAGGAAGGCATAATGAATGTAGAACACAGGAAGGCTTAGATTTATCTGCAGAATGTAGGACAAACAATACCTGCGATAAACAGGAACCAGCATCCAGCTACAGCTTCAGTAGTCTACAGACGGGCGAGCGTACGCAGCAACTTAAAATATTCTCCAGGAGAAAGAACTGAGGGAAACGGCGCAGGCTGATGCTGCTATGCTAGAAGTGGACCCGAGTCGGGTTTCTAGCAGTGCAGCTCCCAGCTCAGCTGTAGACATTGGGAGAATTGCTGAGGTGGAATGCAGACATTTTCTCTCAAAAAGAGCTTGACTTGGGCTGCACTTCCACAGTCAAGCATGAGATATCCCTGACTGATACTATTTCTGTGAGGCAACCCTATTGGGGAATACCTCCAGCACAATACCAGGACGTCCACAAACAGTTGCCGGGGATGGCAGAAGCAGGAGCAATCAGACTGAGTCAAAGCTCATATTCTTCACTGATGGTGGTGGCAAGGAAGAAAGATGGTTCTATGTGAGTGTGTATTGACTACAGACAGCTGAATACTGCTGAATTGGGGGGAGGGATAGCTCAGTGGTTTGAGCATTAGCCTGCTAAACCCAGGGTTGTGAGTTCAATCCTTGAGGGGGCCCTTTAGGGATCTGGGGCAAAAATTGGGGATTGGTCCTGCTTTGAGCAGGGGGTTGGACTAGATGACCTTCTAAGGTCCCTTCCAACCCTGATATGCTATGAATACTAAGTGCCCTCGAGATGTATTTCCTCTTCCCCTGGATGGCCCTAGGAGGAGCCAGATATTACTCCACACTAGACCTTACCTCAGGATATTGGGAGGTAGAAATGGAGGAGCAGGATAAACCTAAGACTACCAGTTATCCCTCTCCGGGGCTACTGTCTCCCAGTGTGTGGTGTTGATGCCACATATCTTTATGTTTATCTTGAGTGTGTCTTTAAAGTGTTTCTTTTGGCCTCCCTGTTTCTTTTCTCCTTTGACGAGACGGGTGTCCAGCAGTTGTTTTGGTAAGCGTACGTCAGGCATGCACACACAGTGCCTGCTCCACCTCAGCTGGTGCTGGATAACCAGGGCCTCAACTCTGAAGATGTTGGCCTCTGTGAGGACACTGACATTAGTGTGGTGATCCTCCCACTTTATGTTGAGGATCTTCCGAAGAAAGTGCTGGCGCTGGCATTCCAGGGTTTTCAGGTGTTTTCTGTAGCGTCACCCAAGTTTCACAGCCATAAAGGAGAGGCAGGATTACCGACCGCTTTATAAACTAAAAGTCTAGTGTGTGTTCTGATATGATTGTTGAACACCCGGTGAGACAGTCTGCCAAAGGCAAGGCTGGCACAGTGGATTCGGGGCTGAATCTCAACATCTATGTCTGCCCTCTGTGAGAGATGGCTGCCAAGATAGGCAAAGTATTTTAGATTTTCCAGGTCTTCTCTGTTAATGTCGATCTTCCTTGCTGGGTCTGATGACTGAACAGGAGATGGCTGGTGGAGAACTTCTGTTTTGCCAATGTTCAGAGTTAGCCGTAGGCTTTTGTAAGCTTCAAAAAAGCAATGAAGGGTTGTTTGTAGATCCTCCTTTGAGTGTGCAACTACAGCACAATCATCCGCATACTGCAGTTCAGTTATGGCTGCCGATATTTATTTCTGGCAGGGAGACGAGAAAGGTTGAAGAGGTGGCCGTCAGTTGGATATTGGATGACAATGCCCTGTGGTAGATGGTCTAGGGTTCATGTTTTCATAGCTGCTAAGAAAATGGAGAAAAGGGTGGGTGCCAATACACAACCTTATTTGATGCCAGTTCAGATGACAAAGGGCTCAGAAGTAGAATCATTGCACAGAATGGATGCAGTCATCTGGTCATGGAGAAGTCTTACAATGGTGATAACTTTGCTTGGGCAGCCAAACGTTGACATGATTTTACACAGAGCCTCACAGCCGACAGAGTTGAAGGCTTTGGTCAGCTCGAGAACGGTCATATACAGCTCCTGGTGTTGTTCTTGACATTTTTCCTGGCTCTGCCTGGCTTCAAAAATCGTTTTGGTGGTGCCTTGTGATGGTCGGAAGCCGCACTGGACTCTGGAAGAACTTCCTCTGCAAGAGGAAGCAGGTGATTCAGTAAGATTCTATCAAGAATCTTCCCAGCGACGGAGAGGAGGGCAATGCCTCAATAGTTGCCACACTCGGCCTTGTCTCCCTTTCTGAAAATGGTGATGATGTTAGCGTTACATAAGTCAGCAGCTGCAGCAGTGGAACTACAAGTTGTGGACTACACACTGTGTGTCTGTCAGGAAGTGCCCTTTGCCCTCCCAACAGGAAGCTTCAGCACTGCCTGAAGTTGAGAGCATGGGGCAGGCAAGCAGAGGGGAGGCTACTGGACTGTAATCCTATTTTGGTTTTTTTACAGAATAAAACCTTGTTCCTGATGGTGTGTCTGCGTGGGTCTGATCTGAAGTGAATACACAGTGACACACAACTCAGAGCACACAAAAAAGCCTCAGGCCCAGTTTCCCAAAGTTGTGTAAAAAGTCCCAAGGCAGGCTTCCCCTAGCTTGAACAACCTCATACTGGGCCAGTGAACAGGAGGGGGGTGGGCTACAAATAAACCATGTGTGATATTTCAGTTTATATGAAAGAAAGAAAGAAAGAAAGAAAGAAAGAAAGAAAGAAAGAAAGAAAGAAAGAAAGAAAGAAAGAAAGAAAGAAAGAAAGAAAGAAAGAAAAAGAAAATGCTGGTCCGAAGAGCTGCATGGAGTCATTCAAAGAGCTTAATAGCACAGGGTATAAATCATTATTATTATGAAACAGGAGACAGAGTTCTTGGGACATGGAACAGCTCCAACTGCTGTTCAACATTCAAAACTACCAACTTCATTTCCTCCTAGCATGTAATAAATAACACATCTACCCAACATAAAAGCATTTTTATAATAGCAGTAAAGGAACTGCGGAGTGTGTGATTATCATGAACTAATAACAACTCCAGAAGATATGCAGCAGATTGGAGATGACCTGAAAATGAAACCAGGCTCATGTAACGGATCTTCTAATCTGACCGGACAGTGTCCCATTTTGACCAGTCTACCTCAAATGGCTCCCGGGGTTTAATATTCTCTTCCCCTGCCTCAGTAATTTACACTGAGGGAGTCCATTTATCATTGTGGGTTTTCTTTTTATGCAATGGCTTTTAGCACTGCAGCTAAAGTAAATGCACTGTTTGAATTCATTGTGCTGCTTATCTCCTTTAAGGCACTGACTCACACTGCTTGTAGTATTTCCAAAGCATCACACGGCTGAAGAAAACAGGACAGGAGCTCAGCTGAAGTCTTCTCCTCAATGTCTCTTAGACTATGTGATTCTGGGAGGCTACTACTGCTTCTCATAGCAGGGGGGACTGTTTTTTGGTTAAAATATAGGGCTAGGGAATAGGAGCTTTGGCTTCTGTTCCCTGTTATGCTGCAGACTCACTGTATGACCTTGAACAAGTGACTTATTTCTCTGTGCCTCAGCCGTGCTATCTGTGAAGCAGAGATTCTTACCTTCCTCAATAAGGCCCAGATCCACAAAGGTATTTAAGCTCCTAACTTCCATTGATTCCTTTTGTGGATCTGGGCCTGAGAGCCTTTTGTTCCTGCACATCATTTTTTTTTTAAAAAGCATCTATTTAAGGAGGTCTGAGTACTTGCTCTGGTGGCCTGAGGATTTAGTCTGGGAACAGCTCCATGGATTGAGGCCTGCATGCTTGCTCTGGGGCCTGCACCGAGTGCTGAGGCCTGAGAACTTGCTCTGTGTGATGCTCCTGCAGGAGAAATGTAACATCGGCAGCCAGTGCACCGATAGCACCAAAAAGCTATGTGCACTCCACATTCTGAAACACGTATGCAACGGCTGAACTCAGGGTATCAGTGGGAGAGTCTAGTGGGAGCCTCGTATATCATGTATATGATTTAGAATTGACCAATTAATAGCCCAGGACCTAGTGATGGCTTCCCACAACCCCACCTCTGACAAATTATAGCAGGCTGCGAAAGACACGTCCATCCATATAATACATCGGAACTAGTAGCCAGGAGACTGATTGGCTGCTGCACATATCTGGGTGGCTTTAGTCCTGTTGTTGAGGATTTTTTAAACTGTACTTTGTGGTAAGGTAGCAGTTACAAGAAGGTTAGGTAGGAGGGGGCTTGCTACTCCAAATGTCTTTAGTTCCTCCTCTCTGAGTGTGATAGGTCACCAGGAAAGTACTGTGTCCATCTGTTGTGGTGCTTGAGACTCGAGACATGCTGATGGCATGAGTAATCTGCACAAAAATGTACACTACTGCTGTTTGGTCTTTGAGTCCAGAGCATTGCTAGGTTCCAAAAGCTGTCCTTGCAGTTGTCTTTCATCTCCAGCAGGGGTGGCTGCCAATGTGGATTTTCCTCCACAGTGAATGTTTCTGGTTAGGACTAAAACACGTTACACACACACACACACACACTGCAGTCAGAAAGAACATGGCTGGCTAACTTTAAAGCCTTTTGCCTAAAACTCAGGTTTTTGTGGGATTTATCCCACTCTCAGGCTTGTCTCAGTAACCTTGAGATTTTCAGTGCTGCAGCTGTTGACATGAACTGAGCAGAAGAGAGGAGTCCTGGAGTGATAGAGTCTATTCTTCTGATGCAAAGAAGTTAGAGCTAAGCTGCTAAGACCTCCTAAAGTCAGGGAACAAATTACTGATTTTTTTAAAAAATACATCCCCAGAGAATAATATATTTGCCAAGTGGGAAAGTGGAACCTTGGAGAGGGTCAGGAACATGGAATATGGGAGCAGAGATCCAGAGTAGTAAGGAGACACTAGGACAGGAGAAGCTTGAGGAAGAATCAAAGATCTAATGGGAAGAGGTACAGAGAGACATGGGGCAAAAGACAGAGATGGGATTGCTTAGGGGAGACAGCTGGGCAATGTAAGAGGAAGAGAGGCAGGTGCTCTGTCCCCAGGAAAAGAGGCATGAACCAGCCCCCAGTCTGCTGTAGTGGAAACAGATCATCTGTTCTGGTAGGTATGGAACCAGCAGGTTGCCGATACTGAAATATGTGCAAAATAGCAATTGCATTTATGTAAATGGTGGGTAAATTTGTACTAGACCTTTTGAGCATCCAGTGTATTGCGGACGGTCTGAATAGAGGGACGGAAAGAGCAGGAACCACAATTAATGTGATCATCTAACCAGCTCCTTTTCCCTCCTGAATGGCCAAGACAACATGCTCCTGTACATGGGCTGCATAGGGAGAAGAACAACAGGTCAGTGACTGTGGGAGATGTCTTCACTCCAGGCAGAAGTGCATTTTTGCACTGGAATATCCTGTGCAGTGCTCCCGCTTGGGGAGATCTACGTCTAAGACTCCCATGCTGCACATGTAACTTCTGAATAGGCCTCTTATGAGAAGAGAAGGACCAGTTGCTGGCTAATCTGAAAGTGTGCACATCTGCCCTCTACTGGATGGACTGCCATAGCTGCTCCAATGTTTGTGATAAGGCTGCCCGCTAGTGTCTGGTTTGCAGAGAGGTTAAACCAAAGGGTAAGAGAGGTTCTCCTTTAGCTTAGAGGCCTCTGGACCAAATTCAGCAGTGACAAAGATGGCGGGGTGAGTTATAGCTCGCCTGTGAACTGCTCAGAAAACAGGTGTAAGAGGCAAATTAACACAACATGCACCAATTGAGTGGGTGTGCAAATCCAGCATAACATACACTCATTCCTCTTTTGTTGAGGTCAAATCTGACTCTGGTGTAAGCAGTTGCAGAAGTCAATGGGATTTGTGCCAATGTATGGCAGGCCCGAATTTGTCCTGGGATTGCTGGAGATGGTGCACAGATTAGATGAAAAGTCTGGGCTTGGAGGCAGGATGCTTCCCTTCTGTCCCCTTAGTGTTAGTCACACTTATTTTGCACACCCACTAAATGCGAGATTGGTGGAAGTTACTTCCCCAACATGGCAGGCCATTTTCTCCTCTCCTGCTGGTGTAAATGAGCATTGCATTCAGTGGGGCCAGAGCCTCAGTTGGTGTGAATCAACATCGTTCCAGTGAAGTCAGCAGAGCTATGCTGATTTACACCAGCTGGCCTGACAGAGTTAGTCTAGTGTAAAAATGGTGTGAGAATAAAATCAAGCCCTTCGATTTTAATGGCCCATGTCTTTACTTGCTGTGTAAAGTGCCATGGGTAGCTATGGCACTGTTTACACAAATATTTCATACAAATGATCATGGTAATACTTTGCCAATGGCACCCATTCGGTAATCAACTTACGCCCCTCCCTTCATATTATTCTACCACCATGCATACTGCCACTGAATTTGGCCCAGAGACATCAATGGGAGATGAGCCCAATGGGCCTGATTCTCTTTTCATGTGAAGGGATTTCAATCAAGAGTAATCCATCTGAAGTTAGTGGTGGGGTAAAGGCAAGGAAAACCAGGTCTGCATGTACTCTAGGTGGTGTTTTGTCCTCTCTTCAGACCAGAAGGCTAATAAATGCTATCCCACATAATGGCCAGCAGGGGCAGTGTAAAGCTAGAGGAATTGTATTGACTGCAGGGAAATACTCCTGATTTACTCCAGGGAAAATAGTAACTACTCAAGGTGGTAAAGCAGAAAGGCAAATAAAAATGTTTGATGATGACAACAGTAATGTTTGGTTTCTGGTCAGTGCAATCAGATAGTAACTGACTGAGGGGTCTATTCTGCCCTTTTGAAGAAAATATATGGCATTCATAAACTGCTGCAGATCTCTGCCTGCTACAAGGGGCAGCAGAACATCTAGGGTATTCTACCCTTTGATGTTTGCAGATCTGCTCTGCTGATCTTAGTTTTGGTTAGTTTGTCCATATTTATACATCCACCAGAATTGCTCATGTTTAAGCAGTTCCATAAAGTTGCATGACTACATAGCAGTGATTTTTGCAATTAATATTTACCTCATTCTGGCTGCCTTAACCAGAATGTGTGGGCAGAACACATTATAGCCCAGTATAATGATATTCTACATGGGATCTGTCATCCCAAATCATATCCAAAGTAATACATTGTACACGCAGCACCCAAAGCTGGCTGAGACTATGATGAAAACTGCAGACACCCCAGAGATCCAGACTCCAAGTAGTTGAAGAATGTTTGTTGAAACATTTTTGATGAAGAGTGAATTTTTGACCAAAGCAGACATTTTTTTCAGAAACAATAATAATGTAGATTGAGATTTTTCATTTTTTGACCCCCCAAAAATGAATTTTCTTGTTTTTAAAAATGCATATTTCTTTTTAAAGGTTTTTGATTTTTGGGTCCCCTCCCTTTTTTCGCTCTCTTTAAAAACCGCTCCCCCTTTTTACAGTATAATGGAAAAACAAGTAAAACCGGGAGAGAAAGCAGCTATTTCCTCAACCTGGGACACTACAACCCCAGAATTCCTGCTCGTAAAAGGCAGAGGGCCACCAGAGGCCATTTGCTGAGAGGCATGCACGCACCCAAAGGACCAATGGACTGTTACAGGCAGCTATGTTGTAAGACAGTGTAATAGGTATGTTAATCTACTTGTTCCTGCAGCTACTGGTCCTCCAATAGCAACCAAGAGAGAACACTTGAAAGTTTCTAATAGAAGTGACTGTAATTTCAACTGTACTCCCAAACCCCCAGCTTCGAATCTGACTAATCAGACTTTATGGGGGAGGTCTCTCTGTGAGGAAATGAAAGTTACGCATATATCTTGTGGCCAGCCCCTTACACTGACTGGGAGCTGTCATGGAACTTATTCATTGCACCACTGTGTGGGGTTTTTGAGACACTGGATTGAGATAACCACAAATCCAGTGGCCTTATCCCCAAACCTTCACTTTAGGTGCTGGTTTATTAGGGCCCTCGTATAGCTCAGCAGCAGTCTCATTGAGGGACTTACACTATATGAAAGTCCGCCGCGTGTGAATTTCACCCCAATAGAACAACTGCGGACAGCATAATGAATCGAAAGGAAACAATCAAACCATCGTCCGCCACCAGCCATTTCAGATGAGAGTGGAGAGGAAATGGGAAAACAGCTTTAGATTTTATTGGTGACTGTCGCAAGTGTGAGCTGGCTGAGATAGGGAGAGGATTTAACTCAGTTTCTTAATTTACTTGTTAATAATTCATTAGCTGTGACAGTAGCAATTAAACCCCACACAAGAGTTTATGCCCTTTCATCTTTCAGTGTGTAAAGATGGACTTTGGCTAATCCATTCCTAGAGGTTTGCAGTTTAATTTTCAGTTCTCTTTTCCCCTTCCATTCATTGCTGTTCTATTTCTACATTCAATTACGTTCAATTCTTCACAGCTGCCTTTCCCAGCCACATACTGTTATCACTTCTCTATTTTCCAATGTAATCTTCTCAGTAGTTTCCTGAATTTATCACCCACTTTGTTGCAAGGACTCTGTCCCTTACCCTTTGATATACTAATTGGCTTTTGACCTTTCCATTCCTCTTCAGCTCTCCTGCCTGTAACCGTGATCTTCTTCACACCTCTCCTTTGTCCAGATTTCACATTCTACATTTCCCCTCTTCTTTTTCCTTGTTGTCTCCCTTTATCTATTACCTCCCTGGATCCTCTGCTGAGTGCTATTTTATTAACCCCTCTCTTGAAAGAAGGGCTGATTTTGTGGTCTGCACACTAACACAGCATGGTTTCACCTTTCGTTACACTGCTTGCAAAGTCAAACTAGGGCTCTGTATGGAGATGAATAGATATTTTTTTTTAGAAGCGATGTGTTTTTACTAAACGTCATGAGCCAAATCCTGCCATTCTTACTCAGAACCAAATCCTTAGTCCTTGTACCATGACCAGTTAAACTGGCCTTATAGAGGAATTTCCAGTAGAGGTTACAGGCTGAGAAATACCAGTACACCCTGTTCAGAACTACATGAAAAGAGCTACTAATGGAAGCCCTTTGCAGTGCACAGCAAGTGTTACTGGTCCTACAGAACCCAGGACCTACGTTACTTATTCTTGAGCACCGTCCTCACAGGCACCTTATTTGGCCATATGTAGTCCTGTAACATAACCTGTTCACTACACCTTTTCCATATCTGCCCATAACCAGAAATGTAATAGTTTAAAATTCTTCTTTTAGATAGCACCTACTTGCAACCCATGGCCCAGCTACTCAGCTGGTGTAAATTGGTATAGCTCCATTGACTTCAACAGAGTTACATTTATTTACATCGGGTGAAGCTTTCAAGCCCTGTTTTTCTCTGCCAGGGGTCGGGGGTGGCGGAACGATACTAATTTTTTCTTACTTTAAGGGAAACTGGACAAAAACAGATTCAAGAACTGCCCTCTCTAGCATTCCAGGAGAGGATGTTTCTGTCTGGCTATTCATACAGCAGCTATCCCTGTGGTACCTGAGCTCCCAATAGACGTATTAAAGTGCTCTCATAAAGTTCTCAGTATTCTGTTTCCTCGCTCTGTTATTTTTTTAAGTGATGTTATTGCAGAGAAGCTAGGTCAATCGCAGTATGTTTCACATTTTATTCTGAAAGTGCTGAGGTTTCCAGTCATCCCGATCTCTTCCAGAAGCAAGTACCACATTTGTGGACCAGTAGCCAAGAAAGCTCCATCTGATGCCATCTCAAGTCTCACCCTGGAGTTTGCTCCTGAGGAATGTAGCTGCCCTGTGAGGTCCCGCAAATAACCTGGGTAGATCCAGTGGGGGGCTTTCAAAATGAGGGTCAAAACCTTGAATTTAGCTCTGAATTTAACAGTGTCAGCCCAGAGAACATCTCACTGAAAGGATGGGCTTTCATCAGCTTATTGTTGTCCAGCCAATGGTCTGTTGTGTTCCAAATCAGCTGGAGCTTTTTTTATCTTGTCAGTTTCATGCCTACTGACAGTGTTTTCCGGTAATCAAGCTGAGGGGGCAGGGGTCACAGGTGCATTGATTTCTGCAGCAACATCCAGATCTCACAAGAATGGGTGCAGGAAAGGCTTGGTTTGTCTGAGGTATAAAGTGGAATTTTAAACAGCTCAGGCTGTCTGATTATCCAGAAGCAGCAAGGAGTTGCAGAGAACATGACTTTGGACCGCATTACTGATCTGTGGGCAAACACCTTCAATGGAGAGTGATGTCTGAGGGAGGGATAGCTCAGTGGTTTGAGCATTAGCCTACTAAACCTGGAGTTGTGAGTTCAATCCTTGAGGGGGCCATTTAGGGATCTGGGGGAAAAAAAAGTCTGTCAGGGGATAGTACTTGGTCCTGCTAGAGAAGGCAGTGGACTGGACTTGATGACCTTTCAGGTTGTTCTAGGAGATTGGCATATCTCCATTTATTTTTTTTATTTTTTATGTTATGAAGCTGATGAGTTCTTCAAAGTGCTTTCATCTCCCCAGTGGCGTCACCTGAGCCTTTCTCAGATTGGACATGAGCCAACCCCTCCTTATGGAGTTGCTGAGCTCAGCCAGGTCCTTGGATAACTGGGAGATGGCAGTGTTTGAGTGAGATGTGATGGCGGTGTAGAGCTGGGGTTTTGTTGTCGGTGTGTTGTTGACATTCTAGCCCATGTTCCCTCACAGTCTACCCTTCACACAGAGGTGGAACAGGATGGGTTCATTGTGGGACTCTACTGGGACAGAAACGGTGTATAGCCAAAATAATTCAGCTGGGGCAGTCTTAGAAAAATGACTGAGGTGAGATCCTGCCAACCATAGAATCATAGAATATCAGGGTTGGAAGGGACCTTAGGAGGTCAGCTAGTCCAACCTCCTGCTCAAAGCAGGACCAATCCCCAATTTTTGCCCCAGATCCCTAAATGGCCCCCTCAAGGATTGAACTCACCACCCTGGGTTTAGCAGGCCAATGCTCAAACCACTGAGCTCTCCCTCTCCCCCACTCCTCCTGTAATGTATCTAATGTGGAGCAGCAGCAGCATCCCATTCCATTTGCTGTGGGGGAAGAGAAACAATATGCATATAAATGTTAGGCCCATATAAGAATGAATGTAATAGAGTCATTCTAACTCTTTCACTGGCCCAATTAATAGGAGAGCCTGAGGGAGACCCACACTGGAATATCCCATAGCCCAGTGACAGCCCGTTGTTCAAATCCCTTTTCCCTCTCAGCACAGTGGGGACTTGAATTGGGGGTTTTCCTCATCTGAGGCAAGAATCCTACCCACTGGGCTAAAGATTCACTTCCTCTTTTTCCCCACTCACCTATGTACCTAGCCAGCTGTTTTGGGTGAGGTCACCTGAGAGGCCCAATCTATTGGGCAGCCTCTGAACACGCTTACCAGATCACATCCCTACACGTGTCTTAGGCTGCTGAATACCTATCTTCATCAGGTTTGTGGCCACCAAGCGGAAATAGGTGCCTACCTACAGCCCAGACTTAGGTGCCTATCGCCATGACAGGGGCAAGGCTGAGCACACCCCCTTGTTGATGGCATCTCCCATTTGCTAGTTTAAGCAGTTCCCCACCCAGCATGATGGCTTTGTGGTGCCTACCTCTCCCCATTTGTTGTCTAGAAGCCTAGGCATCTAATTCAAGCTTTGTTAATTGAAGAGTTGTTCCTGTGATTTTTCTAGAAGCCTATAACTTAGGCACCGTGATGCTCAGTGTTGCAATGCCCTAAGTTCCTCCATGGATCTAGGCCTAAGTGTCTTAGCTGGAGCTGTAGTAGATTCTGTGACCCAGATGCCTAAAATGGACCACATTGATCATGCCACATCAGGGCAGACTGCTAGAAACAGGGCAGACACATGCCCAAAACTGGTGGTTTACTACAATTAGATTCACCAAACCAGTAACAAAAGAGCTTCTGTAGCACCACACTGGTTAACAAGAAACCAAACACAGTCACTTCAGGCATCCCATCCCTTGCTTCCCGTCCAGACAAATTGGTCTTGTATAATGAGAGGGTACTGAAAACCCAATTCACCATACATGAGGCTCTGCCAATCCCAAAGGATCAGACACTTACCCCCTGGTCAATATATATTTCAAATCTTACCCAAATATCACATCGCCATCCCATCCTTAGTAAAATAACTAAAGATGTATTAATAAAAGAAAATAATAGAGTTACAAATGGTTAAAAGATCATATACATGCGAATGATTGGTAAGTCTTTAGATCAGGTTTGTAACAGTGGTGGAATAGACTGCTGGTTTGCAAAAGTCTCTTTGGTAACTTCCAAAAGATTGGCAGGTCCTCACCCCATTGTTCAAAATACTCAGTCCAGAGAATTGGAGCAGGAATGAGGCAAAATTGAGATGTCTCAGGTGTCTTTTATATCCTCTGCCTTGTGCATGGAAAGTTACTGTCCCAAACAAAGCCTACTGTCCCTATCTAGTTACTGACAAAGATGGAGTCAGAGGTCACATGTCAACATCACATGACTTTACATGTTTTGCTGAATCACATGGGTGGCCATTGACTCCTTGTTGTCTGAGGTGTCCTCAGGAAGAGCTATTTGGAGAGTTGATTCTTCAAATGGTCTATAAAGCTTGAATTGTCCATTCACAATGGGCTGGCAAGACTGGATGTAAACTACCTTGTGGGTGTCACCCCAAGAACAAACACATTTGAGATACAAATAAGTAGCCAATATTCATAACTTCACATATAGTGATGATACGTGGATTTAACCAGGATAATCAAACAAGCGCTGGGAGAATGGCAAGAATCCGTTTAGCCTCTCTGAATTATTACCCACAAAGTCAATAGGTATTTATCATCAGAGGGAAAGCAGGTTCCTTATCAGTCCCCTTTCTCAGCTCCTAATGGAGCCGGCTGTTTATTTTGGAAAATGGTGCACTTCACGGTGCATAGCAAACCGTCACCCTGAGTCCCAGAAACACAGATCATGTGCTTTCTTGTTCAATTAGGAGTTGTTTGCTTAGACGTGATGTAAAAGGTTTCACCTTTAGCCTCAAATATGGAAAATCAGTAGGTGACAAGATATATTTTGTGTCAAATATAATGCAATTGTGCAACAGTGGTAGCAAGAATGATATAAATGTGGGTCATCTTCCTTTTCATACAGCACCACAGACTCCTCTGTGTTTCAAGCACAGATGGGGATTAACAACACACACTAGGTTACGCTTACTTAGGCCAAAAACTCCCTTTTGATTTCCATGGCAGTTTTGCCGGCGTATGAACTGGGGGATTAGGGCCCCAGAACATTCCTTGAAACCAGCGTCTTTAAAAGCAAAAACACAACAATGAGCTTTGAATTTACACAGCGATATTTCAGGTCCCATAAACTTCCTTGGACATTTTAATATAAATTGAACTTAAACTGGTATTTACAGAAACCAGTCCATTGTAATGAGAGCCTTCAGAAGAAAACATTAAGCCAGTGCTTATTTTCTTTTTGAACTAATGTGTATTAACTCCGGCCAGCACTTGTTTTCCGTTGAGCTGTGCTGATACTGGAACAGTCATAGCTATAATCAAACCCAGGTCTCTCTCACTCTTCCCCCCGCCCTCCATCCCGACCAATGCATTTTAATCCAGTCCATATGAATGAAGCTCAGCCATTAATTTCATAGAACCCGATCTGTGCTACAGAATAAATAATACAGCATCTGTTGCCAAATTAGAATAGTCTAACTGAAATGGATACGTGCATTTACCGAAGCCAAGGCATAATTTGCTTGAGCCAATATTAGTGCTGCAGCCAATGTGTGTGAATTTAAGCCCAAAATACGTTTGTGTATGGGCTTTTATAATGTAAATGGATATATGTTTTTCCAAACCAATGTATATTCAATAAACCCCACCAGCTTCCTGAGTGTCAGTTGATATGGCACCGGATAAGATGTTATCATCACTCCTTTTATTTTCATGTTTAATGGATTTCTTTTTAAACTTGTTTTGTTTGATTTATTTTATTTTTGGCAGAAACATGTTCAAAAGCACAATTCTTCCCGGTACACTAAAGTTCACCACTGCAATGCTCAGTAGTGCTCCAATTTCATAATATAGCCTCCAGGGGAAGGCAAATTTCAATTGCATTTCCCTAATTATCTTACATCCTTAGGATTTGTGAAGCCCTAAACAGGATCGTGGCCCTACTGTGCTGGAGGGAAAGTGGTAGGCAAAGCCCGGGGCACTGGGCCAGATTCTCAGGTGGTGCAAATGAGTGTAGCTCCATGCGGCTCAGTGAAATCTATGGCATTACATCCATTTGCACCAGCTAAGAATCTGGTCCAGTCATGTGCCTTTAACCTCCAGATCTCCAGCTGGCAGGAGAGACTGGACAGTCTGATGTACCCACGTCAAATTTCATCGCTAGATGAAAGATCTGGATTACCAGATTGAATGAGGCCAGTGACTCCCCCAAGGACAGACCCTGTCTCCCTGCCAGTGGCTTTAGGGGAAGCTGTAGACCATCCCGGTGACAGACAACTATAGAATAACATGGGGAGATTTCTTCTTAACTCCAGAAATCAGTGGTTGGCTCCGACTTTGAGCAGGAGTAGGAGATCAGCCCTGCTCATATATTGCTGAGTCTGAATGTCCTTTTAAGGGTACTGTGCCTGCAGAGGGAACTCCAGTTTCTGGACATGTTGTATTTGATTAACATCAATGTGAAAGTAGTTCTACTTGTGCTGAAGGGCTGTCTCTAGTGCTCATTGAAGTAAATTGTGACTTATTCCATTGACTCCAACAAGCTCTGGACAAGGCCCCGCTTGCTGGTGGCTGACCCTGGTTACAGCAAGGTGAGCTTAAGCAATAGTTGGGGCAAACAATGTAAGACATTTTAAAATGGAGCTTGATAAATGTATTAATGTGACTGTATAACGAAGGGGCCTGCCATAGCGGGACTGGACTCAAGCCAAGGAGGTTCCCTTCCAGTCCTATGTTCCTATGCATGGCTGAGCCTCTTGAACCATGCTGAGTGGGATGGATATTTAGTCCATGCATTCAGCTTTATTACCCTTTTCTCCGATGTCTGAAACATGCAGCGATTTCACTGCCAGGACGTGAAATCTGCTGATACTTGATATCTCTTATCAATCAAACCCCGGTGTGCTGCAAACAGCAACAGGGACATTTCACTTTATTTATTTCCAGTAAGAAATTAAATCTCATATATCCCAGCAGTAAGCAGTATCTAAATAATGACCCTTATTATTCAAGGAGAAAGATAATAAGAAAGTGGGGGTTTTTTTTAGGAGAAAAGAGGATTATTTTTAAAAAGGGAATAAATGAAGAAAAGGAGAACATTTATAGAACATAATCTGAGTTCAGATTTGAACCCCCAAGAGAGGCACGTTTATAGATTTAGGTTCAATAACTTTGAATTGTGTACAGGGATAAGTAATGACTGAAGGAATCCTTTAGTCAGAATCTGATCTCACTTACCGTGGTGTAAATCTGGAGTAACTCCATTTAACAAGCTTTGACTTGTGTTGATGCCATGCCTAACTATGACATTCGAATGTGCTCATGACCATATATACGGTGCAGATGCATAATCAAGGACAGCACCATTTTGGCCCTCTCTCAGTTTTCGCTGCTGTCCTAGATGGAATGTTGGCAGCCATTCTTTAGCTCCATCCATCCCTGCAAAGAGATGAGTCTCTGGGGTCTAAGGAGGGCAAGATGTGCTAAGGAGTTTACAGCCTCCAGCTCTCCACTATTATCCACTCTGATTCCACGAGAATTTTACACTGGCTGCTTCAGATAGACTATCCCCGTGGACCATAGATTTTGTGGTGATCCACAGAGGCAATTTCTCAACTACCCAGGTCATAGTACACTGAAAGCTTCAATTATTAGCGCCAGCACCTTGAAGCAGATGCAGAACTGGACTAGAGCCAGAGCAAAGGCCTGAGTGTTGCATTCTTTTTCATGTGTCTTGTGTAGGATGGGGGCCACTGTGTGTGGGACCAGCTGACCTTTCCACTTAGAAGCCTCTGGTCAGCCTCATGGCCAGGCAGAGAAAGACCATGCTGTTGCCTTGTTGGCTATTAAAATTACATTCAAAGGGTCTAAAATCAGTTAGGGGCCCAACTCCCATTGAAAATCATTGGAAATTGGGCATCTAATTCCTTTAGGTTCCTTTGAAAATGTACTTAATGTACTTTTGATTTTGAAGGCAGAGTGAAATCGCGCCCTCACTGATGACAGCAGCATCAGTTTGGCTGTAGAGGAACCGGGCTTCACCCCAGATCCCCAGTTGGTGTAAAAATGGCAAAATTTCATTGGTCTCAATGGAACTACACTAATATACACCAGCTGAGGATCTTGCCATGAATGAGTAGGTAATTAGTGGCATGATGAGTAATTGGTGAGACCGGCCGTGTGCGCAAAAAAATTCTTCTGTGCAAATTGTTGTGCTTCTGTACAAATTTTTGTGCGCGCAGTGTTTCACCATGTGCACGGGGTTTAGGATCTGTGTGCACGTGCACACACGCACAACTTAGAGGGAACAGTGCCGCAGACCCATATCAGAGGAGGATAATTGTGTCTTATGAAATCAGTTAACAGCCACGGAAGCCACTTGAAATTAATAGAAACTAATTGAAAGTAATGGAGAATTACCTGAAAATATATTGCAAGTAAATGAAATTAATTGAAGGTAATTGATAGTGACTGGAATTCATAAAGAAAATGGAAACATATTGGACTTAATTGAAATATATTGAAATTGAATTAAACTCAATAACTCAAAATCTATTAAATTTAATAGACCTAATTGATATTAATTTTATGCAATGCTTAATAGTAATACAGTCTAATGTTCCTAAAGAGAGATTATTTTTACTGGATTTCTATAACCCTATTTTCTTACAGCAGTGAAAATAAATTTTAAGTAAAGAAAAAGCATGAAACATACCTTGTAAAATGTAGGCCCTTTTTGGAATAGCTTAGTGAAAGGCATTTGATGCTGATAACAATGCTTTCTCACAGGATTTAGGAAGATAAAAACGGTTTCACAGCTTTTTATTTCATGAGGGAGACTTTTATTAGAGTTTAACAAGACCATTTTACCTGTTAAAATGTTAGCTTTGATTTGATAAATAACTCCTTTAGTAGATATTTTATCCAGCATCTCTCTTCTTTATGTGTGTGCTGTAGGATCCCCTATTTGTTATCTTTAACTACAAAGCATCTTAAACCTTATGAGATTCCTCACAGATTTTCATCTGCTTATGTCACCAGTATTTGTATCTACTACTTCCAACTCCCCCCAACCTCAGGCTGTTGGAAGAACTAAATACCTTTGTGCACAAACATATTAGTGGATGTATTTGTCAAAGCATTACTAAATGTGTGAATTACACTTCATATGCACTTCCATTTTAGTTGTAGTCCATATAAAGCTATTTGTTAATGTAAACTATTTTTTTATCATTGCTTTGTGCTGCCTGTATCCCAAGATGAAGAATGAGGGGACAGTTTTTTGAAGCACTAAAATCGGTTAAGAAAATTTTAAAAAAAGCAATAGTTAAATTTATTTTTAATCAAGCATTTATTGAACTGAAAGACAGATGAATAAGTAATGCACATATGAAATGTTTAGAGACTCAGGTTACAATTCAGAAAAGCACTCAAGCATGGGTTTGAGTCCAGCACTGTTCAGGAAGGGTGCTTATGCACATGTGTAACTTTAATCTACTGCTCATAGGCTGGAGTATCCATGGGGAAAAATTGGTGGGTGTTCTGCACCCACCGGCAGCCAAGCTTCCCACCCCACCCCACCCCACCCCAGCTCACGTCCGCCTCCTCCCCTGAGTGCACCATCCCCGCTTCTCCTCCCAGTGCTTGCTGTTTCGCTGCATTACAAGCTGTGGGAGTGAGGGGGGAGGAGCGGGAATGCGGCGCGCTCAGGGGAGGAGGCTGGGAAGAGGCGGAGTTGTAGCGGGGACTTTGGGGGAAGGGGTTGGAATGTGGGCAGGGCAGGGGCGGGGCAGGGATGGAGTCGGGGCAGGGCTGGGGGCAGGAGGGCGCGAGCACCCACCGGTGCCAGGAGAAGTTGGTGCCTATGCTCCTGCTTAAGTCCCTTCAATGGCATGTAAGCACATAAGAACACAAGAATGGCCATACTGGGTCAGACCAATGGTCTTCTGACAGTGGCCAGTTAAAGTTAAGCACATGCTTTTCTGAGTCCAAGCCTAATAGAGGGCTAGATTTTGCGAAACAACACATGCATATGTATTTATGCATGCTTAACTTATGACCACAAGTAGAAAATGTGTAGAGACAAATCAGGTATGCATATGCACTTATGGAAAATCAAGCACCTACCTGACCATGTGTGTGTTCAAATACCAGATGTGTACACACATCTGCTATTTGAGTGCATAAATTAGGCACATACAAAACTTCAAAAATACTGAACCAACTTCCATCATGCTTGGCTTGCTCCTTAGATCTTAATGAGATCTACAAAGTCAAGTTTGAATACAATTGTGCAACACAACCAATGTTGAATTATGCACTCACAACACTTATAATGTAATTTTAATTTTTCAGAGACTATATATATTTTAATGAGAACATATGGGACAAAAGTAGGATTTTTCATTGACGTGGTTTGGACTTAACATTGAAATAATATATTTTGTTGAAAGTTTATGAAAGAAATGTTCATTTGGGACCATTTCAGCTCAAATGCTTGTTGGGAGAGGGATGGAAAACTGTGGAATGGATAAAGAGAAATAAAGAAGAGAAATAAAAAGGAGAATGAGAAAAGAAAAGGAAACAGGAGAAGAGGCTAAAATGAAGACAGAAAGAAGGAAGGAGAAAAGGATGAAAGAATATTACTCATTTCTCACTTGCAAATGTTTATTTGGACAAAAAATGCAGGTGTGTTTATGTGTGTGTGTGCGTGCAGATTTTAAGAGTGCAGTTGTGGCAAGCATGTCTGAAAATATATCGCTATGGTAGCTCTGGTGAGATTCAGGTAACAAGCAGCATTGGCCCAAAATTATGATTTCTAAAGCCAAAATAGCTTTAGTGCCATCTATCAGGGGGTGTCTGATTGGAAATAAAGCACAACTTGGATGCTCCAGAGAGAGGCATTAGAAGTAGCTCAGGAATGAAACCTGAAACAGAAACTCCCTTACCCCCATTTATCACCGTGAGTAAGTTAATGGCCTTCTCTGCCTGATACACACCAGAAGGCAAGGCCGCTTGATTTACTGATTATCTGGGTGATTTTCAAACTACATACACCGCTGTGAAGCACTATGGATTTTTATTTTCCTCTCCAACCTATTTAGCCACTTCTGGCTTCCTGCTGAAACATGATTTCCTTTGATTAACAGCTGGAGTTTAATTATAAAATGGAAACAGAAATATAAGAAACATAATTCCTCTGGGCTTTGAATAAACAAAGACCTTTTTTTTTTTTTGCAAGATTAAAAAATCAGCCTGATGTCTTGGGTTGAGACTCCGGAACCCAAGGCAACAGGGTAGCTGAAAGGTAGATAGGAAAAATAAACTGTATCCTTGGAGGATCTAAACCACATTTATATTTGGCTCGGTATCTAGTTCAAACTAAGAAAATCTATATTTACAGGATCCACTCTTCACCCATTTCTATGTTCTTTAATGAAGGCAGACATGATCACCCTTCCCAATTATTATTATTAATAATAAATATTAGGGCTGTCAAGCAATTAAAAAAATAACGGTGATTAATCTCACTGTTAAACAATAATAGAATGCCATTTATTTAAATATTTTTGGATGTTTTCTACATTTTCAAATATATTGATTTCAATTACAACACAGAATACAAAGTGTATAGTGCTCACTTTATATTTATTCTTCATTATAAATATTTGCACTTTAAAAAAACAAAAGAAATAGAATATTTCAATTCACCTAATATAAGTATTGTAGTGCAATCTTTTTATCATGAAAGTTGATGTTACAAAAGTAAAATTATGTACAAAAAAATAACTGCATTCAAAAATAAAACAATGTAAAACTTTACAGCCTACAAGTCCACTCGGATCTACTTCAGCTAATCAAACAAGTTTGGTTACATTTGCACGAGATAACGCATCCCGCTTCTTATTTACAACATCATCTGAAAGTGAGAACAGGCGTTCGCATGGCACTGTTGTAACCGGTGTCACAAGATATTTACGTGCCAGATGTGTTAAAGATACATATGTCCCTTCATGCTTCAACCATCATTCCAGAGGACGTGCGTCCATGCTTTTGATGGGTTCTGCTCGATAATGATCCAAAGCAGAATGGACCAATGTATGTTCATTTTCATCATCTGAGTCAGATGCCACCAGCAGAAGGTTGATTTTCTTTTTTGGTGGTTCGGGTTCTGTAGTTTCCACATTGAAATGTTGCTCTTTTAAGATTTCTGAAAGCATGCTCCACACCTCGTCCCTCTCAGATGTTGGAAGGCACTTCAGATTCTTAAATCTTGGGTCGAGTGCCGTAGCTATTTTTAGAAATCTCACATTGGTACCTTCTTTGCGTTTTGTCAAATCTGCTGTGACAGCATTCGTAAATCAAGCAACATGTGCTGGGTCATAATCCAAGACTGCTATAACATGAAATATATCGCAGAATGCAGGTAAAATAGAACAGGAGACATACAATTTTCCCCCAAGCTGTTCAGTCACAAATTTAATTAGCACACTATTTTTTTAACAAACATCATCAGCATGGAAGCATGTCCTCCAGAATGGTGGCTGAAGCATGAAGAGACATACGAACGTTTAATATATCTGGCACATAAATACCTTGCAATGCCAGCTACAAAAGTGCCACGTGAATGCCTGTTCTCACTTTCAGGTGACATTGTAAATAAGAAGCAGGCAACAGTATCTCCTGTAAATGTAAACAAATTGTTTCTCTTAGCGATTGGCTGAATAAGAAGCAGGACTGGGTGGATTTGTAGGCTTTAAAGTTTTACGCTGTTTTGGTTTTGAGTGCAGTTATGTAACAAAAAAAGTCTACATTTGTAAATTACACGTTCACAGTAGAGATTGCACTCCTGTACTTGTATGAGGTGAATTGAAAAATACTATTTATTTTGTTTATCATTTTTACAGTGCAAATATTTGTAATAAAAACTAATATAAAGTGAGTACTGTAGACTTTGTATTCTGTGTTGTAATAGAAATCAATATATTTGAAAATATAGAAAAACATCCAAAAATATTTAAATAAATTTCAATTGGTAATCAATTGTTTAACAGTGTGATTAATCACGATTCATTTTTTTAATCGCAGTTAATTTTTTTGAGTTAATTGAGTGAGTTAACTGTGATTAATCAACAGCCCTAATAAATATTTATATTAAGATAGTATCCAGAAGCCCAATCAGAATTGGGGCTCTGTTGCAACTGGTATTCCACACACATATATGCACACATAGTTCCGCATATGAAGAGTTTTCCGTCTAAAACCAGGATATATGATGGATTGGAGAAAGAGAAAGAAATACATTACTTATGTTATATACATCTCCTTCCCCCTCACCTCCATGACTTTTGCAATTAGCTGAGGAAGGGAAGGTGATCTTGTGGTAACCCACTAGACTAGGACCTAGGAACTGAGTTCAATTCCTGCTTCCACTACATACCTCCCATGTGGCTTTGGACAAATCACTTTATCCATCTGTACGGGTGTGTCTACACTGCAAGCTCCTTATGGTGGTACATAGAATACATACATAGCATGCCCCCTAGCATGGATGCAGGACCACGATACAGCCTGCTTTTCACTGTGACATGTAGCTACAGATAAAATACACATCCCCACCAGTGCTGTATTGTAAGACATGCACTTAAAGGAGATAATTATACTTCCTTTATCTGTCTTGGCCATTGAGACTGTTACCTCTTCAGGGCAAAGATTGTCTCTTTCTATCTGGCTGCAAAGCAGTTAGCACAGTGGGGCCCTGTTTTTGGAGAGGGCCTCTGAGAACTACCGTAATAAATATGATAATAATAATGACATAAATAAGTAATTTACTCAGCTGCTCTTCAAGCCTAGTCTTTAAACGTTGGCTGATTTCTCGCAATCAGTGCAGAAGTAAGTCTTAAAAAGAGATTTGCAGGAAAGGGTAGTATTCTTAGGGAGCAATCCTGGAAGGACATTCCATACATAGGCTTGGCCCAGGCATGGCCAGCAGCGTATGGCCAGTCGTAAGCCAATCAATGAGATGAATGACGATCGGATTCTGCTTTTGGGGCGGGACTTCATTTTTCTTCTATTGCTTCTCAGGAAGAAATAATAACAATAAGGCTATTTCTACACTATAGAGCCTATGCAATCATAGCCCCTTAATGTAGATGCAACTCATGTCAATAGGAGTTTTACTGCCAGCGCAGGAACAACACCTGAACAGCATTAGCTAAACCAACACGAGCACCCCCCACTGGGGGGGTTTGCTGGCATAGTTATATCACTTGGGGATGGTTTGGGTTTTTTTTCACACCCCTGACCAACATAGCTATGCTGGTCTAAGTTTTAAGGGTAGACTAAGCCTAGGTTTATCAGACGATGAGGAGCTCTGCTAACTACCATATGAGCACTTTCAGGACAGTCTTCTGAGCAATAAAACCATGTTATAATTTTAATACAATTCTTGGTCTGGTCTGATTGTTTTCACGAAATGGCTTGGACTGGCCAAGGAGCTTTCTAAAGAAACGGATTAACTTCCGTGAATCGCTCAGCTCATTTGAAACTGCTGTTCAGAAATTCTGGACTGTCACATCATATCCTAGCGTGAAAGTACTCTTCTGCCCTTTCCTATAAATCTGGTATTACAGTATAACAGAGCACAACATTATGCAGTAGGGGCTGGGGGAGGATTCATTCTATTTATTTATTTACTTCTCGATAATAACATCCTTGGGGGCATTATATAGGCAAGACATGTATCCCAGACCCTTCCTTTCCCCGGGAGTGTGATCATCTTGAAGTAATTATAAATGTCATATCCTATTATTAACATGCCTTATTGCTGAAATGCGTCAGGGATCTCTGATAATGTAATTACTTCACCTTATTAAATTATTATGAATGATGCATGGGGGAGAATTTCTTCCACAGCAAGGCTGTCTAAAGAATTGTGTGGACGGGGAAGATTGTGGTTACGTTCCCGGGCCTATCCGTAAGCAACAAAAGGCTCAACATCAAATACTTGAACATGAATGATTAAACAAAACACATTCTGCAGGATATGTCAAAGCATGGCTCCCTCTTGATGCACAAGCAGAACAGATTATGATCCAAGTGATCACATTTTGCACTTGGGCCTTCTGAGGTATGACTAGCAGCTACAGATTTGTTGTTTCTCTTTTCCTCCATTTCCCCGCCTCCCTTTGCTGAATGCAGTATAATTGTTATAAAAGCAAATCAATAAGCACTTGAAACACTGGCCTTAATATAAAGAATTGTGCTTCCATTGGCCATCACTTTAATAACAGCTAATGATTATTTCTCCCTCTTTCAGTTGCTAAGGTTTCCCGTCTGAATATCCAAAGTGCTTTATTGATTACTCCTTGTGACAGAGTTCTGATTATAATTAAAAATCATCAATGGGCAAACAGAAAGCAGCTCCACTTAGCAATAGACTGAATGGATAATCACTAGGTTATGCGATGTGACTGCAATGTATTTCCAATAGTTCCCGGTAGAGAATAATTTAAACACACTTGATGAGTCACAGTTCAACAAGCCTTTCTTTACTGTAGTCTTGAGAAAGGCTTGTGGGGCCCCAAGTGAACAGAAGGTGCCACAAGTCTAAACCGAATCCTTTGCCAATCAAAGACCCTGGTTACACTCATGGACCTACTTTTGAGCTTTCTGGCCAGAAGGAGGTGCTATACCATCCTAGAACCCCTCAAAAGAATGTTAACGTAGCTCTGGTAATGCCATAGAATCAACAGCTAATTTCCAGAAGCATCAGTATGAAATGGCTCCTTGGAGTCATTCAGTATGGAATTGGCAGTTGTTGAGGCATAAGGTAAAATGAAAAATAATAAAGGTGCGTGAGGGGGAAATAAACATAGTTCTGAGCAGCAATAATCAAATCTGGATTCTAAATAGCTTCAAAATGACTTAGATCAGATTCAGCTGGAGGTTTGGGTGACAGGGCAGGACAGCTCATATTTTCTTCATCCCATAAAAAGACAGGGCATATTCTAGTGATTAGGGCCACAGACCTAAAGTCAAAAGACCTGAATTCAATTCCGCATTCTCCCACTGACCTGCTGTGATCATGGGCAAGACACTTCACCTCTCTGACAAAGCAACAAGGAGTCCTTGTGGCACCTTGGAGACTAAGGTTCTACAAGGACTCCTCGTTTTTTTCTGATACAGACTAACACAGCCGCCCCTCTGAAACTTTTCACCTCTCTGAGTCTCTCTTTCCCCTCCCAACCTTCCCGCCAAGGAAGGAAGAGGAGAGGAGCATCCGCCAGAGAAGCATTGCCACTGAAATGCTGCCGCGTAGCGCTTCCAGCGGAGAAGCTTTAGCCGAAATGCCACAGAGGAGCGCTTCCGGCGGAGAAGCGTTTGCCGAAATGCCACAGAGGAGCGCTTCCGTCGGAGAAGCGTTTGCCGAAATGCCGCCGAAGAGCGCTTCCGGCGGAGAAGCTTTAGCCAAAATGCCACAGAGGAGCGCTTCCGGCGGAGAAGCGTTTGCCGAAATGCCGCCGAGGAGCGCTTCCGGCGGAGAAGCGTTTGCCGAAATGCTGCCGAGGAGCGCTTCCGGCGGAGAAGCTTTAGCCGAAATGCCACCGAGGAGCGCTTCCGGCGGAGAAGCTTTAGCCGAAATGCCGCCAAGGAGCGCTTCCGGCAGAGAAGCGTTTGCCGAAATGCCGCCGAGGAGCGCTTCCGGCGGAGAAACGTTTGCCGAAAGGCCACCGAGGAGCGCTTCCGGCGGAGAAGCGTTTGCCGAAATGCCGCCGAGGAGCGCTTCCGGCGGAGAAGCGTTTGCCGAAAGGCCGCCGAGGAGCGCTTCCGGTGGAGAAGCTTTAGCCAAAATGCCGCCGAGGAGCGCTTCCGGCGGAGAAGCGTTTGCCGAAATGCCGCCGAGGAGCGCTTCCGGCGGAGAAGCTTTAGCCAAAATGCCGCCGAGGAGCGCTTCCGGCGGAGAAGCTTTAGCCGAAATGCCGCCGAGGAGCGCTTCCGGCGGAGAAGCGTTTGCCGAAATGCCGCCGAGGAGCGCTTCCGGCGGAGAAGCGTTTGCCGAAATGCCGCCGAGGAGCGCTTCCGGCGGAGAAGCGTTTGCCGAAATGCCGCCGAGGAGCGCTTCCGGCGGAGAAGCGTTTGCCGAAAGGCCGCCGAGGAGCGCTTCCGGCAGAGAAGCGTTTGCCGAAAGGCCGCCGAGGAGCGCTTCCGGTGGAGAAGCTTTAGCCAAAATGCCGCCGAGGAGCGCTTCCGGCGGAGAAGCGTTTGCCGAAATGCCGCCGAGGAGCGCTTCCGGCGGAGAAGCTTTAGCCAAAATGCCGCCGAGGAGCGCTTCCGGCGGAGAAGCTTTAGCCGAAATGCCGCCGAGGAGCGCTTCCGGCGGAGAAGCGTTTGCCGAAATGCCGCCGAGGAGCGCTTCCGGCGGAGAAGCGTTTGCCGAAATGCCGCCGAGGAGCGCTTCCGGCGGAGAAGCGTTTGCCGAAATGCCGCCGAGGAGCGCTTCCGGCGGAGAAGCGTTTGCCGAAATGCCGCCGAGGAGCGCTTCCGGCGGAGAAGCGTTTGCCGAAAGGCCGCCGAGGAGCGCTTCCGGCGGAGAAGCGTTTGCCGAAATGCCGCCGAGGAGCGCTTCTGGCGGAGAAGCGTTTGCCGAAATGCCGCCGAGGAGCGCTTCCGGCGGAGAAGCGTTTGCCGAAATGCCGCCGAGGAGCGCTTCCGGCGGAGAAGCGTTTGCCGAAAGGCCGCCGAGGAGCGCTTCCGGCGGAGAAGCGTTTGCCAAAATGCCACCGAGGAGCGCTTCCGGCGGAGAAGCGTTTGCCAAAATGCCGCCGAGGAGCGCTTCCGGCGGAGAAGCGTTTGCCGAAATGCCGCCGAGGTGCGCTTCCGGCGGAGAACCATCGCCACCGAAATGCCACCGAGAAGTGTTGCTGCCCTCCACACTCCAATGAAGGGATGAATGTGCTCTTGGCCACAGAAAGGTTGGGGACAACTGGTTTTGCCTATTTCAAAAGGAAGCTCTTTGGCACTGGGTCTGTCTTTTACTATCAGCCTACCACAGTGGGGCACTGATTTCAGTGGAGGCCTCGAGATACTACATTCAGACAAATAAAGTCATCACTGAAACCACGGTCCTCAACATGATTTCAAATCCTGGCCAGGAGTTATGGAGCAATGATCCTAATACGCTTACGGTATGGTTTAAAGAACACCTTGGCTGCGGGAGAACTTGACATTCATTGCTATCTGCAAACACAAAAGCACAATCATCAACTGCCATCCCCCACACCCTTGGGTGCTGCATAATCCACTGGCCTCCTCTTTTCTTTAATGGTTCAACGGAGAAATAGGACTGAAGAGCAGCACACGTCTTTGGCATTGCACCATTTTGGAAATGCTTCGCTAGGGGATTACTAGCCCTGGTGACTGGCATATATGTGCATTTGATCTTGAAATTCACCTGCAGGGTCCTCTTCCTAGTCCATGAGAGGGGTAGGAGGAATCATGTCCAAGTGCTTTTAATGAAATGAATGCTGCCTTTTACTGGCAGTCTTTGCTGACTGGGAGCCTTGGTTTCTGAATTCATTTGCACTGGTGCTTGGATATCAAGGTGATCGGGACCTTGCAATGCAGTAGATTAATTAGATGGAGTGAGTGAGTGAGCCTGATTCTCCTCCTACGCACACTAATGTCAATCTATCGGCGCTGATGGAGTAACTCCAGTTTTACATGCAAGTACGTGAAAGGAGAATCAAAGTCAGCAAATTAATCCCTAGTGCATCTCCGCAGAGGCAGCGGAGTTGCACAAGGGCCGAAGTTGGCTTGAATCTTTTATGATCTTGTGGGTATGATAGAAAAAGTGCGTTGAAAAGCCTCTACTCATCCACTGGAAAAAAAAACCACACTATCTGTAACACCTTTGGTGTAAATGCCTCCATCATTTTTAAGGCAGTTTCTGGAAGTGTGGAATGCTCTTCTTTAGACTGAACAAGATACATCTCACCTCCCCTCTCTTCCTACAGCTCAGGCTGGGAGATTCGCTTTCCAGGCACTGAGTCTCTGCTCCCGCTACTGACCACAAGGCTGCACATGATCACTGCTGTGTTCTAACTGTAATTGACCCAGTACCACCCCCAGTTACTGTTTGCTATGTCTATAGGCTCCCGCTGAGTTGAGCACCTTGGTGGCTGGGTGCGCTGTGGAGCTGCTTGCTACTGAGTAGCATGCCCACTGAGAGTGTGAGCTTGGAATACAGCCAAGGCCATTCCTCGGTGGGTTTCAAATGCCCAGCAGTGATAATACTGTACCGTGGCAATATCAATTGCCAGCATTTTCCAGTCCTGAATAAACCATATGGCTGGTGCAGAAAATAGGTTAGTACAAGGCATTGGAGGACCTATTGCCGGAACTGCTGTCCTGTTTGGGGAAGAGGTCCATGGCACAGAGTACATTTAGTCTGCATGATACTGTAAAAGAAATGCATACGGCTTGCCAAATGAACAATTAGTTCATGACAAGCTAGGGTGTGAATCTACCCCGCATTAGCCTGATAGGGATTCAGATCAGATCATCAAGTCCTTTTCAGGGCATGTACTAATGCCTGGAGACATATTAATTAACATTAGCATTTGTGTGGATATGCAATACGTACAAAAGTATTAATGCAAATGTCACATACTAGCCAGGTGACTGTAGTGGGAGCTGCAATTGCCCCAGCAGGTCCTCAGAATTTCCCCCGTGTACTTTTACTATTCAAAGCCCTTTACAACAATGGCACTGGATCATCCCTTTGGTGCTCACTTGTCTTAGGACATTTGCATCCACCACGTGCCGCAACACTGTACATAGCTTTCCATGCGCGTGATTGTTGAAAGGGCAGAATGCCTCGGAGGAGCAGCACCTATTGCTGTGTTCACACCTGACTGTGTCAGTGACAGCTGCCTGCTCATCTGAATGGAACATGCAGGCTTGCTCACACCAGAGTTTTGCAGGCAACAAAATGATCATTTACAGGGGAAAAAACAGACGTCTCTTAAGAACAAAATGTACGGTTTACAACCAACAGCTCTGCCAAACTTGGACCTGGGCTAAGTGCAGTGTATTCCATTAAAAAGCTACGCCAGTTGTGGAAGATTGTAGGCAAAGAATAAGTGTGGACAAAGCCTGTAGATTCACTGTGGAAAATACTTTGCAAATTGCAATGATCTGTTCAACCTGAAGTCAATCATAGAATCATAGAACCACAGAAGATTAGGGTTGGAAGAGACCTCAGGAGGTCATCTAGTCCAATCTCTTGTTCAAAGCAGGACCAACACCAAGGCTACGTCTACACTACCCGCGGGTAGCTATCGCTGTTCTGGGATCGATTTATCGCGTCTCGTCTAGACGCGATAAAATCGATCCCCGAGCCACTCCCCGTCGTCACCGGAACTCCAGCTCGGTGAGCGGAGGAAGTGCTGTCGACGGGGGAGCCTGCCTGCTGCCGTGTGGACCGGGGTAAGTACTTTGAAAAATCGATCTAAGATATTCGACTTCAGCTACGTTATTCACGTAGCTGAAGTTGCGTATCTTAGATCGATCCCACCCCCCAGTGTAGACCAGCCCCAAGTAAATCATCCCAGCCAAGGCTTTGTCAAGCTGGGCCTTCAAAACCTCTAAGGATGGAGATTCCACCACCTTCCTAGGTAACCCATTCCAGTGCTTACCACCCTCCTAGTGAAATAGTGTTTCCTAATATCCAATCTAGGCCTCCACCACTACAACTTGAGACCATTGCTCCTTGTTCTGTCTTCTGTTACCACTGAGAGCAGATGAGCTCCATCCTCTTTGGAACCCCCGTTTGGGTAGTTGAAGGCTGCTATCAAATCCCCGCTCATGCAGGTGCAGGGGTTTAAGCTCCTTGCAGCATCCTTAGAAATGACATGGTTTGGAACACCTAAAACACACAGAGAGACAGGTTAACTGGACAGACTTCAGATGGGTCCTTGTGCACTTCACTTACCCCTCTGTGTGTCCATTTCCTCATTTTCCAATGGAAAATAGTAATTGCTTCACTGTAGTGGGGTGAGGAGGAAATAATTTGTACAGATTAGAAATAAATATGATATCAGAGCACTTCCCAGCCTGAAACAGACACAGAAAATGCAACCCAGGTGAGAGTTAGAGACATGCAGTTTTCCAGCAAGCTGACTGACTTTCTGCATAGATCAGCATATTCCTATTGTGAAAGCAAGGCAGATCATCGTTTGTGCCCATGTGTGTTTGTGTGTCACTTGAAATTAAAGGTGACTCAAATTACCCATAAATAAACCAGCTGGTCAGTGAACTGCAGGGGCTGGCATTTCTCAGATACCTCAAACATTTTCCTGTGTACTGCGCTGCCACTTTTATTTACAATGAAATCGTTGACATCTACAATGGCTGAGGTTATTGCAGCTGAAAAGAAATATACACACAGAACACAGCAGAAACCCCATTTTTGTTTCTCATAATGCCCCGTAAGATATTATGATTGTTGTAAACTATGACAGTATAGAAGAAAAACATACCAGCATCTGAACAAGGTAAGTTGTTTGTTGATTCACTGCTCTACAGCCAAAATGCTTCTGAAATAAATGTAGTCAGACTTTACTAATTCTGGGTCACTGAGAACAAAAATGATGCTTAAAATTGTTGATTGGCTGTAGTTTTCAAGAGATGCTATTGGGTCAGTATAGACGACCCTTGACTTGGGAATGGCGGAGGATAAGTGAGTTATAAAGGGAAGGGATCTCAATTTAAACCAGAAATGACTAAAATACATCTTTGACTGGATCGATGAATAAATCTATGACTGGGTTTGGACAGTACTTGCTTTTTAGGCAAAACAATGAATGATGCAATCTGAAGCTGGTATTGCGTCATACATGATATGAATTGCATCATGTTATTCCTAGAAGTCATGGATGATGCAATCATAACGAAGCTTACATCACTCTGCTGAACAAATTGCCCTATATCAGCTCTGGAAATCATACAGTGTCGTGCTCTCTTATTTGTGAGGGTTTGATTTTGCAAAGGGACACATTTCTGTTTAGCCAAAGTGAGCAAAGATGCCTCGTACTTGTGTGAACAGTGCAGATAACTTCTGCTATGTTTGTGGTGAAGTGACTTTTGCATCACAAAAGCACAGTATAACCACTATGGTTAGGAAAGCCTATCACCTTTCTTTTGGCTGCAAAATTGGAGATAAGGACAAGAGGTGGGCTCCACACATATGCTGCAACACTTGTGCAACAAATCTTCACCAGTGGTTGAACAGGAAAAGGAAATATATGCCTTTTGCAGTGCCAATGATTTGGAGAGAGCCAACAGATCATACCAGCAATTGTTACTTCTGCATGGTGCCTCCAGTTGGGAAAGGTGTGTCAAAGAAGAAAAAGTGGACTGTGCTTTATCCAAACATTCCATCAGCTATACGCCCAGTACCCCACGGAGAAGGACTGCCGGTTCCTGATGCACCAGAATCATTCTCACTTGAGTCAGACGAGGAAGAGGATGAAACTTCTGGTCCTGAACCATCAATGTCACAGGACCCACATTTTCTCCCATCCTCCTCCTCTGAACCACACCTCATAACACAAGGTGAACTGAATGACCTTGTCAGGGATTTGGAACTACCCAAGAGTAAGGCAGAGCTTTTGGGCTCCAGACTACAGCAGTGGAATCTCCTGGCAGGTGATGTTAGGGTTTCCATGTTCTCTGACCGTCAAAAGGATCTTGTCCCATTCTTCTTCATGGAAGGTGATCTTGTAGCCTGCAACAACATCAATGGTGTGATGGCAGCCCTCAACATCGTTCACGATCCAGATGAGTGGAGACTGTTCATTGATTCATCGAAGACGAGTCTTAAAGCTGTTTGACTGCATAATGGCAATGTTTTGCCATCAATTCCAGTTGGTCATGCAGTCCATATGAAGGAAACCTATGACAACATGAAACAACTTTTGAGGTGCATAAACTATGACCAACATCAGTGGCAGCTTTGTGGCGATTTGAAGGTTGTTGCTCTCTTGCTTGGTCTGCAGACTGGATACACAAAGTACTGCTGTTTTCTCTGCGAATGGGATAGTCGTGCAAGAGATTCCCACTGCATCAAGAAAGATTGGCTGCTCCGACAGTCATTGGAGCCTGGGAGGAAAAGTGTTCAGCATCCACCACTTGTTGAATCAAGGAAGATTTTGTTACCACCCTTACACATCAAGCTGGGTCTGATGAAGAACTTTGTCAAGGCCATTGAGAAAACACAAGCAGCTTTCAAGTACCTCCGTGGAAAATTTCCAAGGTTAAGTGAAGCTAAGATAAAGGAAGGTGTCTTTGTTGGTCCTCAGATTCGTGAACTTCTTCGAGATGATGCATTTGACCATGCACTGCGTGGCAAGGAAAAAAAGGCATGGAAAGCCTTCCAGTTAGTGGCAATCAATTTTCTCGGAAACAACAAGGCAGACAACTACAGGTTGTTGGTGGAAAACCTCCTCAAGGCATACAAAAGCCTTGGTTGCAACATGTCACTAAAGATACATTTTTTGCACTCTCATCTAGATTTTTTTCCACCAAACTGCGGAGCAGTGAGCGACGAGCACGGCGAGCCATTTCACCAGGACATTGCAACAATGGAGAAACACTATCAGGGCAAATGGAGCCCATCAATGCTTGCAGACTATTGCTGGACAGTGACAAGAGATGCTCCATTTAATGAATACAAGAGACAAGCCAAGAAGCACAGAGAAGACACTGAATAGGACTAAACCATGTACATAATAGTTTTTTGCCTTTTGTTTCATAATACATTTTATTTATATAACCCCTTTGCTGATTTTTAAAGTGTTACATAAACAGGACAGGTGAAATAGTATCATGTAAAGCAACCATAAACACATGAAAAGACCTAGGTTTACAATTTATGATTAAAACTCTACTATCTACACAATATACATAGACATAAAATGTAAAAATTTAAATATCTTAGAAACAGTAGCCAATCAGTTGTTTTAATTGTCATATTTGAATTCAGCACATCAAAATATATACTAAATAGCACAATTTATCTCTGAAGCAGACGACTTCTCAAAAATTGTAGACCAGTGGAATCTCCCATCCATTAAATATCTGGTTTGGATTTTTCCCTCCGTCCCCTGATATGTTAGCTGACTTTTTTCCTTGTTCCTTCCTTCACATGAAGTCTCTATGTCCCTTGGTGTAACTTCTCCATCCTTACTGCTGTTTTCAAGCAAAATTCTCACCTGTCCTGGTCTGGAACTTTGCCTTTGTGAAGTAAAGTAGTTCCTCGCAGTGCAGCTGTGTTTTATTAATATCATAGGATTACAGGGCAGTTGTTTTTCCCCACACGTGTCTCAGATGTTGCTGTGATACAGAGGTTTGTGGGATTTCTCCAGTAATGCTCTCAAAGATCTGGATCTGCCGAATGACTAGCACTTCACTCCATTATCAGAGCTGTTTGCCACCTGCTCTGTCTGATCAAAAAGACCCTTCTGTGGGGGGTTTATCAAGGTGGAAAATGCAAAGCATGAGGTTCTTTTCCCCCCTACAGATTATTGTGCTAAAACACAAGCAGTAGCATTACAGGGAGGCCCAAATCACACCCACACACCGAGTCCAATCTTGCCTGCAAACTCTTTGGGGGAGAAGAACTTTACAATTCTGGGTCCTTTCTGGACTAAAACCCATGGGATCACTTCTAGGCTCTGTTACCTATATCAGTTCTGGGGCATAAAAGACTTTGTGGGTAATCCGCAATGATGAGCCTGGCTGGAGCCTTTTGGACCTTACTTCTGGTGAATAGGGAGGCCAGGAAATCTTTTGTTAGATTGAATGAGATAGGGACTATACCTGCTCCCCCTGCACCAACATCTTCCAAAAAGGAAGAAGACCAATTTGCTACCCCTGAAGACACTAGAACTGTGGGAAGTTGCAGTGACTTTATGCCAGTGACTGCTTTAAGAGGGAGAAAAGAGGCAAAATTGATCTGAAACTAGCTCTCTGGGGCCTGAGCTAGAGTTTGCTGACTTACCCTGCACCAGAAAACCTGGATGGAACATCTCAGGGTTTGGCTTTGTCTGGAGCATGGAACCCTCCCTGCCTTGTTAGTGCAGGATGGGGCTTCACACCCACGGACAACCATTTCAAGGACTGTAGGTAAGTGGAACTACCAAGTGACCCTGCCTGCCTCATCTGAAGGCAGAAAATGTAGGGATTGGACACCTGACACATCTAACATCCCAGGAAGCCAAGAGAGAGCCAGCCCCCAACTTTCATGACAGATATCAGAGGGCACTTGTCCACCTGGCCTTCCCCAAATGCTTTGTTAAGGGAAGACTATGTCACAGCATTCAATTTGCTGGTGTCCTGTGCATTTCAGCCCTGGATATGTGACCCAATAATAATATCTGTTAATAGGAGGTGTGAGACCTGAGGGGTCAGAAGACTATATTGAACAATTTGCCAGACAAGAATGGACAAAACCTGTAAAGTGGTTTTCCTGGGAAATATCTAGGAGGAGGTGAATGCAAATTCCCTACTGCCACTCATGCAAAAGCCAGGCTTTTGAAGCTATGCCCTGATCAGTAGGCCATTGTCTGCTCATCACCTGTTACATGAGCCCAAGATCAAAGGCCCACACTATGTAAGGGAAAGGCTGAACTATTCATGTGGGTTCTGGTTCTGAACTTGTAACCCCGGGGAAAACCCAATTGTGGGTTTTGAAGGAGTGACACCTACCAGAGCCTGATGCTGGCATTGGGTGACCTCTAGTAAGCTCACGTGTGAAGGTTTGTTTATTGTTTTTAACATGTTGTAATGGTATTACTTTTACAATAAATGTGCTCACTTAGAAAGAGCTGTGTGATAACTTGTAACTGATGGCCATTATGTTGCTCATAGCCTCTGGAGAGAAAGCAAAGCCTGGATGCTGGTCTGTGTAGGCAGTCTAGCTTGATAGGAGTATCACAGTGTAGGCTGGGAACCGTGCACCAAGCAGAGGGGAGAGAGATGTGGGTCTCTGCCCAACAGAGGTGATAGCTGAGGAGCCAGGGCCTTAGAATGGGTGAACTTGAGGGGACGCAGAGGGAGAATACAGGTGAAGTTGTCCTGAACTGGGATAGTGGGATTTTAATAATTCTCCCCCAAAACTTATACCTCTGAATTCCAATACATATTTGCTAATTCAATCAGTGTTGTGCATTCTTTACTTTCTATGGACTATCAAAAACCACCTCATAAAACACGACAATAACGTATGGCTTAGGAGAAAAATCTCAGGAAGAGGAAAAATAACTGCTACTCTGATATTTTGCTTTCCCAAAATGTCAGACAGAGAAAACTGACTGAATAGTACTCAGCTGTACAGTTGTGCACTCTGCATGGAGGACAGAAAGGGTTGTGGAAAAATATGGAATAATGGCAAGAAGTCGGTAAATTGTCTCAAGTAGAGACACTTTTTCCCAGCAGGTATCTCACCAAGAGCGCCCAGGAAACAGAAAAGCCATTATTATCTGTGCCGCCTGCTTTCCAAAGACTAAAGTGGATTTGCCCAAAGCAGAGTCACCCAGCCAGTGGATGGACATGCTTTGTACTTGAAGCCAATGGAGCTAAACCAGTTTATATCATCTGAAGATCTGGTTCATAATGTCTACAGTTAGCTTATTCGTTCTTCAGCCCAGAGACAATGTCTTCTTTTCACTAGGATGAACACCCAACACATTTTTGGATGCTGTAAAAATAACACTTTAATAATTATTATAATTACTATTCACAATAATGGGCCAGAATCTTATACCCATATGTTGGATAGCAAGTTAATCCATGAATACTCCCACTGAAGTCAATGAGCTCACTCACTTGCAGAGTAAGACACTAGTAAATCTGAGTAAGGGTGGTAGAATTTGGCTCTATGCTGGCTCCATGCTAGCTAGGGGAAAGCCAACAGGTGCAGAGGAGCATACAGTTCAGACAGAGAAGTGCTTTAGGTGAGGATTTATTAAAGGGGATACTCTATATTCTAGTAAAAAGGAGAGGATAGATGTTGATAAAGGTCAGGTAGCAATTGAAGAGAAACAGACAAATGAAAGAGTCCCATTCAGTTAGATCACATGAATGCAGACAACTGAATATTGACAAATTTTGTAATACAAATGCAAGAAGTCTAAATGCTAAAATGGATGAACTTGAGTGCCTAGTATTAAATGAAGACATTGATGCACAGTAATAACTGGGTACAAAATATGTAGGAATGACAAAGTAGGTTGTGCTTGTGGGGGAGTGGCACTATATGTGAAAGAAAGCACAGAGTCAAATATAATAAAACACTTAAGGGAATAAAACTCTATTGATAGAAATTCCATGCTGGAATAATAAAAGGATAACAGTAGGAATATACTACCGACCACCTGACCAGGATGGTCAGGGTGATTGTGAAATGCTTAGGGAGATCAGAGAGGCTACAAAAACAGAAAACCCAATAATAATGGTGGATTTCAACTATCCTATATTGACTGGGTATATGACATCTCAGGACAGGATGCAGAGATAAAATTTCTAGGCACCATTAATGATGCTTCTTGAAGCAGCTTGTCCTGGAACCCACAAGGGAAGAGGCAATTCTTGATTTAGTCCTAAGTGGAGCACGGGATCTGGTCCAAGAGGTGAATATAGCTCAGTTCCAGCAACTATATTATATTTAAATTTAATATCATTGTAGGAGGAAAAATACCAAAGAAACCCACCACAGAAGCATTTAAATTAAAAAAAAATAAACTACAAATATGAGGAAGCCAGTTAAATAGAAATTAAAAGGCACAGTCACAAGGGTAAAATGCCTGCAAACTGCATGGAAGCTATTTTAAAACACCACAACAGATGTTCAAACTAAATATATACTCCAAATAAAAAAAACAACAACAGTATGAGGACCAAAAAAAATGCCACTATGGCTAAACAACAGAGTAAAGAACAGACATTTAGAGACACAAAAGGCATCCTTTAAGAATTGGAAGTCAAATCCTGCTGACGAAAATAGAAAGGAGCATAAATGGCAAGTCAAGTGTAAAACTATAACTAAACAGGCCACACAAAAAAAAGAATTTGAACAGCAGCAAGCAAAAGATACAAAAACTAACAGGAAAAAAAATTAAATACATCAGAAGCAGGAATCCTGCCAAACAATCAGTGGGGCCACTGGACGATCAAGGTGCTAAAAGAACACTTAAGGAAGACAAGGCTGTTGCAGAGAAACTAAATGAATTCTTTGCATCCGTCTTCCCTGCAGAGGATGTGAGGGAGATTCCAATACCTGAGCCATTCTTTTTAGGTGACAAATCTGAGAAGCTGTTTCAGATTGAGGTGTCAATAGAGGAGGTTTTGGAATAACTTGATGAACAGTAATAAGTCCCAAGGAGCAGGTGGTATTCACCCAAGCATTCTGAAAGAACTCAAATATGAAATTGAAGAACTACTAACTGGAGTATGTAACCTATTGCTTAAATCACCATAACAAATAACTGAAGGATCACTAATATAATGCTGATTTTTTTGAGGAGGCTTCACAAGTGATCCTGATAATTGCAGACCAGTAAGCTTAACTTCAGTCCAAGGCAAACTGGTTAAAACTATAGAAAAGAACAGAATGATCCGACACAGAGATGAACATGATAAGTTGGGGGAAGAGTCAACATGTCATTTATAAAAAGAAATCACGCCTCCCCCATCTATTAGAATTATTTGAGGGAGTCAGAAAACATGTGGGCAGGGGTGATCCAGTCGATATCATGCACTTAGATTTTCAGAAAGCCACGGTCCCACATCAAAGGCTCTTCAGCAAAGTAGGCAATCATTGGATAAGAAGGAATTCTCTCATGGTTCAGTAACTGGCTAAAAGACAGGATACAAAGGGTAGGATTAAATAGTGGACAGAGATAAATATCAGGCTCCTGCAAGGATCCGCATTGTTCAATATGTTCATAAATTATTTGGAAAAAAGTAGTAAACAGTAAGGTGGCAAAGTTTGCAGATGGTACAAAATTACTCAAGATAGTTAAGTCCAAAGCTGAGTGTGAAAAATTACAAAGAGATGTCACAAAACTGGGTGACCAGGCAAAAAAATGGCAGATGAAATTCAATGTTGATAAGTGCAAAGTAAAAATAATCCCAACTATACATACCAAATAACAGGTTCTAAATTAGTTGTTACCACTCAAGGAAGAGATCTTGGAGTCATTGTGGATAATTCTCTGAAAACATCTGCTCAATGTGCAGCAGCCGTCAAAAAAGCAAACAGAATGTTACGCACCATTAAGAAAGGGATGAATAATAAGACAGAAAATATCAATATGCGACTATATAAATCCATGGTACACCCACATCTTGAATACTCTGTGCAGTTCTGGTCAACTTATCTCAAAAAATATATTAGAATTGGCAAAGGTACAGAGAAGGACAACAAAAATAATTAGGGGTATGGAAAAGCTTCCATATGAGAAGAGATTAAAACATCTGTAACTGTTCAGTTTATGAGAGAAATGATTAAGGAGGGACATGAGAGAAGTCTATAAAATGATGAATGGTGTGGAGGAACTGAACAGGGAAGTGTTATTTACCCCCTCACATAACACAAGAACCAATTAAATTAATAGGCAGCAGGTTTAAAACAAACGTAAGGAAGTATTTCTTCACACAACACACAGTCTACCTGTGGAACTCATTGCCAGAGGATGTTATGAAGCCCAAGTGTAGAATTGGGTTAAAAAGAGAATTATATAAGTTCATTGAGGACTTCAATGGGTCCATCAATGGTTATTAGGCAAGATGGTCAGGACGGAACCCCATGCTCTGTGTATCCCTAAATTGCCAGACGCTGGGACTGGACAATGGGGAATGGATCACTATATAATTGCCCTGTTCTGTTCATTCCCTCTGAAGCATCTGGCATTAGCCACTGTCAGAAGGCAGGATACTGGGCTAAATGAATCATTGGGTCTGACGCAGTATGGCCATTCTTATATTCTTAGGTGTTTATACTCTGTTTGTAGCTCATGTGTTCCCTAATCATTTACTCCCTTACATTAATTCCTTATTCATTTATATTGGTCTATGGGCTTGCTCATTCCCCCCGCTTTGGTGATCTTTGAACCCTTTTTAAAATGACATTCATTATATCATTGGACTCACTAGATGTCCCTAGATATTGAATACAGGGCACCTCAAGGATGCTGGAATACCCACGTACAGCCCCACCAGTATTCAAGCCTTCTCGACCTCGCCCTAAATCAGCATGTCTGCTGACAAAGCTGCACTTACATTGATTTGATTTCCCGTATATTACGGATAAAAAGGAGCAACCACCAGCTCCCAGCCAGAGAACTGATGTACTGAACAATGGAGCCAATAGATCCCCTGACAAGTTGTTTCAGGTTCAAGGTCTATCAGATATTCTCCAGTCAAATAAAGTTCCAAATCCCTGTACACATCAGATCAAATTGCCTGGCCTTCTTATCTTCCTTCGGCTTCTGCTTTAAATAGCACATGTTTATGTTTACTGTACTATCCCTCCCTACAAGCAAACTCTGGAGAAGAATGTTCTTCCTCATAATGGCTTGGCTCATTTGTTTTGTCAACAAATCAGAGTGTTTTTGAAGCTACTGTGGGAACTTTGGGGAAGATGCTACAAACACAGCAATGTATTATCTGGGGAATACAGACTTAAAGAGAGAGAGAGAAAATCAGGTGTCATGGGGACATGATGCTTGGTGAGAGTGAGCAGAAGGAAATAATTTGTGAAAAGCACCCAGGTACACTCCTGGCTTTTCTGTCATTATTCCATTCATCAATTATATCAAGTTCCGAATGTAGAACAATTGGGTAAACCTTGTGAGTTCTAAACTCTTTTAAAAATGATAGACTCTGACACCGTTTGTCAGCACTCAATCTGTCTGCCTGCCTGCATCTCTAAAGCACATATCAGCACAATATCTACTTTGGCACAGGTATATTGACAGTAATGGAAAGTGAAATCCTCTAGTTATCTGCCGGGGCTGTGCAAGCTTCCCTCTAAACTCCCACGCGAATGCGGCTCTGCTTTCAAATAGACTGACCGCCTCTGAGTGGAAGGGTCAGGGGGTATTTCACTCTTCATGCCCATTCTGTATTTGGCCTCTCCTACGATTCTACAGATCACTTTCCAAGTGTTGTATTCACAGTAAAGGACTCAGATAGGAAAATGAATGGCACACAACACAGCTGTGTGAGGAGTATAGTTACTGCAATCTATTCTTCACTACAAAATTCATATTTTCTAGTGCTGATGCAGGTGCCATCTGTATGATTTCAGACAGGCTTTGTAACTCTTTTATCAGCTTCCAGGCCTACAATTCAGAATAATATTTGTTTTCTCTATTAGTTGAATTTAAGCCTTGGAAAAAAAATAGGCTAAATGAGGAAATGATGATTAAGGGTGAAGTCTGCTGGACTGAGGAGTCATGAAAATCCCATCAACTGAAGTAAAGTTCTACAATGAAAAATGATGATGTCGCTGTGCCAGCCCCTCAGATGTAAATTTTCATGACTCTATCAATGGAGATACGACAATTTAATGAGCTGAACATCTGCCCCTGTAAAAATAGCATCATGAGGTTCCATGTCTACTGTGTCAAACCTGCTCATTTTACAAGATTGTTTTTCCTAACGCCTCGCCCTGCAGATTCACCCTGTGATCTGAAAGTCAAGCTGGATTCCCTCCTTCTCATGAATCATCCTCAATAATGTAAGTTATGCAGGCCTAATGCTGCTCTCAGTCACCCCTGCACAGCCCCACCATCCTCAAATTCTGTCCTCATTCACCACTTTTCAACCCTGTTACCTTCATTTGGGTTGCAGAGTGACAAAGGGCAGACAATGGAAATTAGTTAACAATTGTGTGTTGATGCGAGAGCCAGAAAATAATCCAGCTCTCATTCTCCCATAGTGGTGTAGGTTTTGCAGAGATGGTAGATTAGAAAGCAGACAGTCTTTACTTTTTTGCACCAGAATAAGCAAATTTATCTCTGAATATACACAGAGAAAATCTCCTGAATACAAAGGTGCCATTTTCACCTAGTCACTTTTCAGAGTAGACTCACACCTTATTTACTTAAAGTGTTTTAGGTAAATCACTAGAGAATGTGCCAAGTATCCGGGATTGGCAGGGTAATGAACTAGATGATTTAAAGAGAATTTCCATCTATTTCTATTAACTGTCATCATGGCTAGATTTATTCTGCCACACTTCTCCACGTAAAGTAGTTCTTTACTTCTCAAGTAATTGAGGGACTGTTCAAGAAAGTTAAAGAAATCCCATATGAATGAAGAAAGATCATGAACCTCACCACTGTCCACTCCAAGTTTAAGGCACACTTAGTTGATCGTTTGTTCTCTAATATAAACACATAACATATTTTAAACACACACACACACATCCTACCAAAACGGGAATGTTATGGAACCTATGTAGAGTTACCACTTTTGGCTCAAGCTGTTACCCAATATGTCGTGTCTTGCGGGTTGTTTCAATTGGGAAGATAAATTGGTGATAGATTCAGGTATTTCTTTGATGTGATCTTGTTTATTTACAAAGAATGAACACAAAGTCCTGTTTCCTAGAACACAGTAGGAACCAAGCAGGAGGCAATTTCTTTTATCACAGTTCCATGTCTTTTTCCAGACAGCACTGTGCCCCAAAAGCCCATCTCTTTCCTTTTCCTCAGGCCTTCCCTCCATCTTTCTATTGTTGTCTGCTTCAGAGTGCTTTTTTTTTGGCTGCTTCTCTGTGCCTGTTCTCTGGCTGGTTTTGCTCCTTCACACACACACACATGCCTTCACAAAACAATACCCACTTAAACTCCTCTACCCATGTAGCTCAATTTCTGACGCCTTGCATGTCACTTGTATTTTCAGTGGTGGATCCTGTTGTTTCAGCTACCTTATGTCACGGTCAGGTTGTGGGCAGCCAGACCTAGTAGTTGGAGCCAGAGTCTGTGGTAACGAGACAGAAGTTAAGAGTCGGCTGGGTCAGGATACCAGGGAGTCAGAGGGAGGACACAAACTGGAGATCAGGAACCACTCGTCAGATGCCAAGAGTCAAGCCAGGTCTTGATGCCAAGAAATCAAGGAGCAGGAGCAGAAAGCACAAGGCATAAAGTCCAGATCAGTCCAGAGCCCAGTTGTTTAGCCAGCTTCCTGTTCCTGGCTTAAGTAGGGCCAGTGGGCCAATCAGCCACTCTGGGACTCTGCCAATTGGACCATAGGGGCAGACCCTCACACTGGGACTGGACTTTATGGGTCCCAGACTTCCAGGTGGAGGGTTGTGTGGCTTCTCCCATGTCCCTTGTGTTCAAGACCTATAGGTCATTACATCACCCACTCCCCCAAGGTGCCTTCTGGGCAATGTGGGTCCAGGTTTCTCAGGGTGACTCCTATGAAAGGCCTGCACTAGGGCAGGATTGTAAACATTTTCAGCTGGCTCCCGTGTGCATTACTCCAGGCCGAAACCTTCCCAATCAATCTTGCCCCACTTGATCTTAGAGTTGAGGACTTTGTGAACAATGTATTCTTCCTGACCATGTATCTGCACCGGAGGGGTGATTATTGGGCTTTATGGGGAAATGTGTTCTCAGTGCAGGGTTTTAAAAGTGAGACATGGAGTACCTGATGGATTCTAAAGGATCCAAGGAGCTAGTGCTTAAGGTGACTGGGCTGGTTTGTCACTGAATCAGGTATAGGCCAAGGAACCTGGGGTCTAGTTTCCAACAGGGCCTGTCTGTCTGTCTGTTTGGTAGAAAGCCATACCTTTTGTCCCACAGAGTATGGGGGGCCACCGTTATCTATGCTTGTCCACGTGCTTTTGCAGTACTCTTTTACCTTTTCAAGGTGTCCCTCCTCTTGGATGTGATAGATGTGTTGTAGTATGTCTGAGGCAGATGGATGGGGGAGGATGTGGGTAGTTGTGGGTGAAATCAGGACTGGTACCCACAGTTGATAAAGAAGGAGCTGTATGGTCTGCATTATTGTACAAGAACTCAACATATGATAATATGGAGACCAGTCATCCTTGTGATGTTTGATGTAGCATCTTAAGTATTGTTCAAGAATCTGGTTGATTCTTTCCATTTGGTCATTCAACTGAAAATGGTAGGTGGTGGACAAGTGTCCGTGGACTCCTGACAAATGTAGGGCCTCGTTCCAGAAGCAGATAGTAAACCGTCACCCCTGGTTGGAGGTGACGTGATCCGTGAGGCGATGAAGATGGACTACATTGTTTATCCAGAGTTGGACACTTTTCCCTGCGAAGGGTAAACCCATGCAGGGAATGAAGTGAGCCATCTTAGAAAAGTAATCTACTGCAGTCAGGATGGTTGTGAAACCACTAGATTCTGGTAGTTCCACCATAAAGTTGAAGAAAATGGACTCCCAGGGCTGAGATGAGGTATCTAGAGGTTGAAGGACACCACAAGGTTTCTGGTGTGGCATTTTGGTGCGTGCACACACCTGACAGGAAGATACAAAGGTCTCTAAACAGGGCCACCAGAAGAGACACAACATTAATAGTTGGGGTTTATATCACCCCAAGTGTCTTACCAGGGTGAAGTTGTGGCATAGCTGAAGAACTCCCACCCTCACGGGTCCTGGTGGCAAGTCGCATTGAGGAAATTATGGGACCCGAGAATGTGGGCTGGTTCTGAACTGGGGCCTCATGAGTCAGAGCCATATCTTTGGAACAAGGCATCAGCCTTTCTATTTCTAGTTCCAGGGTGGTAGGTCAAGGTAAAGTTGAACCAGGAGACGCATAAGGTCCACCAGAGCTGTCTTTGATTTAGAACCTTGGCCCTGCGCAGGTACTCCAAGTTCTTATGATCTGTAAACATTTGGACCAGATGACAGGCCTCTTCCAAGTAGTGTTGCCATTCTTTGAAGGTGGTCTTAATTGCCAGGAGCTCCTTGGCCACGTTCTCATAGTTTCGCTAAGCTGGGGTAAGCTTCCTTGAGTAGTAGGCGATGGGGCGCAGTATTTGCTCAAGTCCATACCTTAGAGAGAGGACTGCTTCAGGTCGCCGTACTAGAGGTCTCAGCTTCCACTATGAAAGCTTGCATAAGTGAGTGGGCCAATACTGAGCTCCGCCTTGAAGATTATTGTAATCCAAGAAATTTGTCGCAGCTGGGTGGCCAGATCTGTTGGAGTCAAGTCTCCAGTCACGAGACAGGAGTTGGCTGGGTCGGGATACCAGGAGGTCAGAGGTGGGAGACAAACTGGAGATCAGGAAACACAAGTCAGATACCAGGAGTCAAGCCAGATCAGGATACCAGAAAATCAAGAAGCAAGAGCAGGATGGAGCCTAGTTGTTCAGACAGCCTCCTGTTCTTGCTGCTGGGTTAAGTAGGGCCAGTGCGCCAATCAGCCCACTCTGGGACTTGGTCAATCAGACCTCAGGGGTGGAGCTTAACACTGGGATGGGCTCTGTGGGTCCCAAGTAAACCATTGTCAGCTGGGTGCCAGATGAAGGCTTGAAGTGAGGCTACTCCCATGGCCCCTGTGAGCCTGGCTTTGAGACCTAGAGTTTATACCACCTTTATTCCAAAAAGACGCTTAACTCCTTCTTACATTTATCCTGCACGTCACTCTCACCGGCTTCAATGAGGTTCCACCCAACATAGAATAGTCCCTTTGTTTCCAGTGGAACTACTCAGAGGAGGGTAACATGCGATGCGAGCAAAGGTGTGATAATCTGCCCCTATATGAGAAAACATGGAATTCAGAACGTGTCAATACAGTTCAAAGCCATAAAAACAGATTTTTAAAAGTGGGATTATTCACCTCACAAAAGGGTCAAATAAGAGGGGATGTGATAATAATGTATAAAATAGTGACTACTAAGAGCAGGTAGACGGCATGCTTGTATTCACCCTGTCTCATAACACAAGAACAACAGGCAACTTAATGAAATTGAAAGGCAACAAATTCAAAACACAGTGGAAATACTTTTCCATACAATGTGTAGACTGTGGAATTCAATGCCATAAATTGTTGTTGAGATCAAAAATTTAGCAAAATGCAAAGGGATTAGGCATTGGCATGCACAATGGGAATACCCCAGAGTTATAATATTGCTAAAGTTTCACAATAGGAAGGATATAAAATCTCGTGCTTCAGGATTTTAAAACTGTTTAGCAAGGTTAGAGCAAGACTTTCACTGGGGACAGATACAACAGGAGGGCCCCACACTACCTCCCAAAGATGTTCCTTCAGCCCAGAATGGCACTGCATATGTTAGTGCACTGTATTGACTTGCCCGTTCTTGAAGATCTAATGAGATTATGAAATAGAGAACAGAGCCAGCAGTATGATTATCCTCACCCCTCCTACAGTGGCTTGGAAACTTTGAAGGAAGACCACTCCATCTGAAAGGCACTATGAAACCTCAAGAATAGGGCGGACTGCTTTTGTTTTGTTTGTTTGTGTTTGTGTTTATGTTTTTTTTGCCTAAGGAAGCCATATACCTATAGGAATAAATCACCTTATTATTTCTTTTCCTATATATTGCAGGATTAATTCACTGTCTGTTCTTCTTTCCTTGATTTTTATAAAACTCGGGACTGATCCTGAGAGTCTATGAAAGTTGAGAAACCTTAAAGGATGTTTCACTGCATTAAATAATCCAAAGGAAAAACCTGAAAGACAACCAAATATGTCAGCGAAACAATTTAAGCTCTCCAGCTTCAGTCTCTACAGGCAGCAATTACATTTCGAAGGAAAATGTTTTACAATTGTAATTACACATAATAGGAGGAATGTATTTTTGCCTTTATCCTACTCCCATGGTGAGTCAATTTAATTTTTAAATACAAGAGACATAATTGATTTTAGCCCTAGATTAGTACTGAAAATGATCTATATGTGCTTTCATTAATGGAACAAGAGAATTGGCATTCCTCAGGGACCTTAACCCAACCCTGTTCATGGCAACAATTATTAGACTCTGACAGGTTAGTTAGCAGGAAGAGGGGGGATAGAATACCCTGCTGATTAACCGTCTAGTGAAATAATTAATGTTATGCTCTTCTCAGTTAATTATAGATTATTCACAAATATATTATTATTAAAAAGACCACAAAGGGAAATGGTTGGGTAGAGCTTTGACTACATCTTCTCTGCTCAAAGGACCTTTTGAAAGGGATTTTCGGAAACCTCTCCCTTGACTTACTTCTGACTGTGTTTTAAACAAATTGGGAGCTTTTACAATTCATTTAGGACCTAATCTATTAAAGTCATTGGAAAGACACAAGTTGATTTCAGCTGGATTTAGATCAGGCCCTAAATCCATGGGATTATATTAAAATAGCAAATATACATGTTCACTTAATATAGTTGGATGCTGGGAAAATAACACTGGTCTACAATTTTTGAGAGGTCGTCTGCTTCAGAGATAAAATGTGTATTTAGTATGTATTTTGATGTGCTGAATTCAAATATGACAATTAAAACAACTGATTGGCTACTGTTTCTAAGATATTTAAGTTTTTACATTTTATGTCCATGTATATTGTGTAGATAGTAGAGTTTTAATCATAAATTGTAAACCTAGGTCTTTTCATGTGTTTATGGTTGCTTTACATGATACTATTTCACCTGTCCTGTTTATGTAACACTTTAAAAATCAGCAAAGGGGTTATATAAATAAAATGTATTATGAAACAAAAGGCAAAAAACTATTATGTACATAGTTTAGTCCTATTCAGTGTCTTCTCTGCGCTTCTTGGCTTGTCTCTTGTATTCATTAAATGGAGCATCTCTTGTCACTGTCCAGCAATAGTCTGCAAGCATTGATGGGCTCCATTTGCCCTGATAGCGTTTCTCCATTGTTGCAATGTCCTGGTGAAATCGCTCGCCGTGCTCGTCGCTCACTGCTCCGCAGTTCGGTGGAAAAAAATCTAGATGAGACTGCAAAAAATGTATCTTTAGTGACATGTTGCAACCAAGGCTTTTGTATGCCTTGAGGAGGTTTTCCACCAACAACCTGTAGTTGTCTGCCTTGTTGTTTCCGAGAAAATTTATTGCCACTAACTGGAAGGCTTTCCATGCCTTTTTTTCCTTGCCACGCAGTGCATGGTCAAATGCATCATCTCAAAGAAGTTCATGAATCTCAGGACCAACAAAGACACCTTCCTTTATCTTAGCTTCACTTAACCTTGGAAATTTTCCATGGAGGTACTTGAAAGCTGCTTGTGTTTTGTCAATGGTCTTGACAAAGTTCTTCATCAGACCCAGCTTGATGTGTAAGGGTGGTAACAAAATCTTCCTTGATTCAACAAGTGGTGGATGCTGAACACTTTTCCTCCCATGCTCCAATGACTGTCAGAGCAGCCAATCTTTCTTGATGCAGTGGGAATCTCTTGCACGACTATCCCATTCGCAGAGAAAACAGCAGTACTTTGTGTATCCAGTCTGCAGACCAAGCAAGAGAGCAACAACCTTCAAATCGCCACAAAGCTGCCACTGATGTTGGTCATAGTTTATGCACCTCAAAAGTTGTTTCATGTTGTCATAGGTTTCCTTCATATGGACTGCATGACCAACTGGAATTGATGGCAAAACATTGCCATTATACAGTCAAACAGCTTTAAGACTCGTCTTCGATGAATCAATGAACAGTCTCCACTCATCTGGATCGTGAACGATGTTGAGGGCTGCCATCACACCATCGATGTTGTTGCAGGCTACAAGATCACCTTCCATGAAGAAGAATGGGACAAGATCCTTTTGACGGTCAGGGAACATGGAAACCCTAACATCACCTGCCAGGAGATTCCACTGCTGTAGTCTGGAGCCCAAAAGCTCTGCCTTACTCTTGGGTAGTTCCAAATCCCTGACAAGGTCATTCAGTTCACCTTGTGTTATGAGGTGTGGTTCAGAGGAGGAGGATGGGAGAAAATGTGGGTCCTGTGACATTGATGGTTCAGGACTAGAAGTTTCATCCTCTTCCTCTTCCTCGTCTGACTCAAGTGAGAATGATTCTGGTGCATCAGGAACCGGCAGTCCTTCTCCGTGGGCTACTGGGCATATAGCTGATGGAATGTTTGGAGAATGCACAGTCCACTTTTTCTTCTTTGACACACCTTTCCCAACTGGAGGCACCATGCAGAAGTAACAATTGCTGGTATGATCTGTTGGCTCTCTCCAAATCATTGGCACTGCAAAAGGCATAGATTTCCTTTTCCTGTTCAACCACGGGCGAAGATTTGTTGCACAAGTGTTGCAGGATATGTGTGGGGCCCACCTCTTGTCCTGATCTCCAATTTTGCAGCCAAAAGAAAGGTGATAGGCTTTCTTAACCATAGTGGTTATACTGCGCTTTTGTGATGCAAAAGTCACTTCACCACAAACATAACTTCTGCTATCTGCACTGTTCACACAAGTACGAGGCATCTCTGCTCACTTTGGCTAAACAGAAATGTGTCCCTTTGCAAAATCAAACCCTGACAAATAAGAGAGCACGACACTGTATGATTTCTAGAGCTGATATAGGGCAATTTGTTCAGCAGAGTGATGTAAGCTTCGCTATGATTGCATCATCCATGACTTCTATGAAAAGCATGATGCAATTCATATCATGTTTGATGCAATACCAGCTTCAGATTGCATCATTCATTGTTTTGCCTAAAAAGCAAGTACTGTCCAAACCCAGTCATAGATTTATTCATCGATCCAGTCAAAGATGTATTTTAGTCATTTCTGGTTTAAATTGAGATCCCTTCCCTTTATAACTCACTTATCCTCCGCCATTTCCAAGTCAAGGGTCGTCTATACTGACCCAATAGCATCTCTTGAAAACTAGAGCCAATCAACAATTTTAAGCATCATTTTTGTTCTCAGTGACCCAGAATTAGTAAAGTTTGACTGCATTTATTTCAGAAGCATTTTGGCTGTAGAGCAGTGGCTTGGGAAGCAATAAAAGTGAAATAAACCTACAGGATCATACGGAACAACTTAGCTAGGAGCCTGCAGTGCTTGGTGGCAAAGAAAAAGGTGAATGTGCTTTTGGGCTGCCATCACATTATGATTTAAGGAAGTGACACAACTTCAGTGAGTCTCAACCTGCATTGGGATGATTTATGGACTTCTCAGTCCCAGAAAGAGGTGGGCACAATAAAGGGAATGAAGAGATATGCACCAACAATGATTAAGGGGCTGTAGAAACTGACTCACAGGGAAACGGTATGTGTCTGTATGGCTTTGCCAAACAAGGAAAGAAGGGGAATATGCGAATGGTTTACACATTATGGAAGGGTTTAAACTTGGAAGTTCAAGGTGAATTGTTGAGGGGGTCCAAGTAGCTTAACCACGAGCAACGGGATGAAACTGAGCAAAGAAAAAAATGAGGCTGAATTAAGCAATTAACAATTCCTAATGGAGAAGTCTTTTAGACTGAGAAATACTCTTTTAAGAGAAGTGGCTGTAAGCTTGTTAGGGCACAGACCATGGCTGCCTGTATGCTTGCATTGAACCTCACACAATGGTGACACCGATCCTTATTAGATCTGGTAGGTTTTACTGAACCAGAAATAACACAACAACAACAATAATGTATTTCAGGACTGCAATGGGTACACTGCGAGGCTGCAGTCCCATCTCAATTACACTCTGGCAAGGCCAGTGGGATTACTCTGAATCTAGGCCAGCAAGGTTTGATCCAGTTCATCCTCTGGACAACAGTCTCTCCAGTTCTGCAGCACCTACTCAGACAGCTACATAACTATTCTTATTTGGCGTATAGCCCTCCATGTGCTAGGTACTTTCCAGACAAACCAGAAATGATACTCATGCCCAGAGGAGGCCGCAGTCTAAGGACAGACAGAGAGGTACACAAAGGTTAGGGAAGGGAAGCAACAACAGGGCTTTTTTCAATGTATCAACAAGAGTCACCACAGTAAAGGAAGTGCAGCAGAAATTCACTCCCTCAGTGCTGGTGTGCGGAGGATGAAAACATGCCTCCCCTCCCCATGCCACTTCCATTTTGTACAGCTTCACAATGAGGTACCGTGATTCCTTCTGCAACCCTCCGCACTGAGCCCCTGGGGAGATCCTGGAAAAAAACGAAACCTGCAATTCTTGCAGAAATGAGTATATTGGACGATATGCAGGTAAGCGCAGTAATATGCACTCCGAATGATTGCCAGTGATTTGGGGCACTGCTCTGGACCACACCTGGACAATAACCTAGCACTTTCCTATCCAAAGGATTGGGACTAAGGGTTCACTTTGCCTTCTCTGAGTGCTCACTGGACCATACTTTGTTATTATTTTCTTTTAGGGCCTGAAAGCCAAGGAGAACAGGAGCTTGTCGGAAAATTGAGCCATTGATAAGAAGGCAATTCATGACAGCCGCACAATTCCAATCATTTCTTCTCTTGCTTTGCCAGTACTGGGGTGTATTTTAGCAAAATGACTGAAATAAGTGATGCATTTTCAGTCAGTTTTTTCCCTGACTCTTGTGCATCTGAGAAAGCCCCAGCAGTGGGCTTTGGCAGACAAAGTGGAAAACAAGACAGGAACTACCATTATGAAATGCAAAAAGTCAATTTGAATGTCAACTGGTGAGGCAGGGGATGCAAGCTTTAAAGAGCCCCAGTTTGAGAAAATGAGGGTTCCTGGCTAACTGCTCGCGGTTAAAGCTTTAGAAGAATGCCACATTTTAAAGCACATTACACAGACTGATTTTCATTGTGTTGGACCACAGGACTTCCCCGGCTTCCTGCAGATGTTACGCAGGTCAGGAGCAAACGCTGCCCAAAAATGTAAGGTTTGTCAAGGTCACCGTTTCATTGCCAAATCAGTTTTCTGTTCTGCCTTGGAGAAGGCTGCATTCTGCCACAACTGGGAGAGAATCAAAGCTGCACTAAACTGCTGATGAATAATAATGCTACATAGGTCTTATATGGTACGTTTCATCAGTAGATCTCAAAGCACTCTGCAAAAAGTGTTCATTGTGACCTCCATTTTCCAGCCAGGGAAATTGAGACACAGGAATTTGAAGTGACTTGCTCAAGGTCACTCAGCACTGCAGTAGCCAGGTCTCATGAGCCACTACCAGGTGGTCTAGCCACTAGGCCATCCTGCCTCCCTAGGGGTTCTAATTAGAAAACCACCACCAAACAGGGTGCCAAGGATGGTCAACCTCTGAGTCAATCAGCATTTAGCTCAAGAAATATTGTGCCACCAGGGAAAAACAAATCACTCTAGGCATCCTGTTCCTGCAAGGTGCTAAGCATTTCCTGGGACATCCTAGATGCCCACAATTTCCATTTATTTCAAAGGGAGGAGATAGAACTGTAAATGAATGATGAAGCCAAGACCAGCATGACCTCCCAATTCCTGACTACATCCCTGTCTGGGAGAGAATGTGCTTTAATGGTTAGTGCAGGGTTATATTCCTGGCATTCCCAATTACTGGCTGTGTGATCATGGGAAAGGAGCTTACAGTTTTTTCTTCACCATAATTTACCTGTATGTCTCAAAGGGATATATTCTTCACATGGGGTGGTGTAAGCTTGTACCTTCCAAGTTCTAATCTCTTCTCTGATATCAACCCCTTTCATGGCCTTGGTTAAATCACTCCATCTTTCTGCCCTTGTTTTATTTGGTGTATGGAGTGGGGTGGTTAAGTAATGTCACTTCAGGGAAATATTTTCTCTCCCCTCAGAATAAAATTGACTAATGCAGCTGCAAAGCTTGGGCAATGATGTAGAGGTCTTGCTTGCCCTATGCTGTTATGTTGGAGGATTGGCCCAAGCGTGGAATATACTATATAGTAGCTCTGCACATTTCTGTCACCCAATTGTAACTTCACTGTGTTATTTCCAGTGATCATGGAGCCCTAAGAGGCTGATTTGAGCCTCAATATTTTGATTTATGTGTATAACCCCTTGAGAGAATGTGGAGGCCAGTTAACTTCACAAATGTCCTAGTTAAAATGAAGACACATCTACAATTCAGCTGTAGAGTGAGCCTTCCTGTCTGAGTAGAAAGACTCATACTAGTGGAGCAAGATCTAGCATGCTAAAAATAGCAGTGTGGCCACTGATGGTGGTGATACAGGCAACCCACCTGAGCTCAGGCCTAGGGGATCACATGGGCTTGAGAGCCCAAGCTGAGTGAGTGTCTATCTTTTAATTAAAACATCAATTCATGTGACTATGTTGTTCAGTGCTCTGCAGTACAATGTCATTTGTCTAATGTACCTACTGTTTCTTAAGTAAGGTGTGTAATTTCTTACTGACAGAGGTCTGCATATTAACCTTATCATACACAGTGATGTGGAAAAATTAATGTTGGTGCAATGCTAAATGCTTCTCAGCATATTAGGCGTGGAGCAAATTATCTCCCAGTTGTGATTACTGGTCATGTTTCTCAAGGAGCTCCATCTATTTAACTTAAAGAAAAGGTTAAGGGATGACTTGATTGCAGTCTGTAAGAACCTACATGGGAAACAAATATTTAATAATAGGCTCTTCACAGAAGCAGAGGAAGGTGTAACATGATGCAATGCCTGAAAATTGAAGATAGACAAAATCAGACAGGACATAAGGCGTACATTTTTAACAGAGAGGGTAATTAACCACTTGAACAATTTACCAAGAGCTGCGGTGGATTTTCCACCACTGACTATTTTAAAATGAAGATCAGATGCTTTTCTTAAAAAATCTGTCCTAGGAATTATTTTGGGAAAGTTCATCAGACTAGATGATCACAGTGGTCCCTTCTGGCCTTGGAATCTATGAATCTATGACTTCAGTGTTGTATATGTTGAGTGTATATGTTTTGATGGTGACACCTAATGGTCGGTTAGGTTTGTCACAGGAGCATATTCCCATCTGTAGGTATCCCAAGGGCCTGGTTTCTTTCTTTAACTGTGCGTTGCTATCTGTAAGTAAAATAATTGAGACTCTAGCAAAAGAACCAGCTCCAACAACTGACCTTTGCTGATATTCTACAGTCTTCCCAGTTATCTTATAGGCTGGAAAATGTCAGAGATTTTCCAAGGCCTTCTTAGCAGAGAGCCTCCTCATGGTTATGGACACTGGGCAAACGCTCCTTCCTATTTTATTAGTTCTCCTTGCATCATTTGATACTGTAGACCATGGAGTGCAGTTGCATCCTTGTCAAAACACAGTAGTAGCAGCAGCAGGGAAATGGTTCCTAACCTTCCTTACAGGCAGATCCCAGAGATAACTGCACCTCCTTTCCCAGAGCTCTCACCTGGGCAGCTCTTCAGGTCTTCTGACCCATCCTACTCAATATTCCTGGCGTGAGGCTAGAGAAGGGGATTATCCCACTTACCACAGAGCTATGTAGTGCCTTAGAAATGGGCTGGTAATCAGCACAATAACTCAGACAGAAAGTGATAATGTTTCCTATGCATTTTTTGAGCAACAAAATTATAGAACACTATAATAGTGGAAGTTAGAGGTTGACTACTAGATTGGGGTTTCCAATGGCATTAACCTTGATCCAGGAAAGAACACAAGAATGCGACGAACTTTATCTATCATGGTTACTTATTTATTTGATCACAAGTATCATATTCTCTGAACACCTCTCAATCCTTGCTGTATAGGAGGAGGCAGGAAAGTGTTATTATGCCTGATTTACTGAAACACAGAGACTAAGACCCAGTGGAAGTTAGAAGTCTAAATACTCTTGAGTGTCTGGGCCTAAGAGACTTTCCTAAGGTCACCCAGGAAACCTGTGGCACACTAGAGAATTAAATTCTGTTACCTGAGACTGAGGCTAACATCTTAACCACTGGACCAGCCTTTCTCTGAACACCCTTTGGATGCAATAGGAGTGCTTAAAGTTAAGGACATGTTTAAGTGCTTTCTGGAATTGGAGCTGGGAAAGTTAAAGACAAGAATCTCTGTGAAACTCATTGTTCTCCGCTTCAGCTTCATGGAAGTGCGTGCCATAATCCTCAGTGCAAGAATAAAATGGTTTCCCTATTACTTGCCTTAAAATCATATGAATGACAGACAAATAGGGGGTCTTTAGCTTGGGCCCTAACACTTTACATATAAGTCTTTTACAGACAAAGTCATCCCGTGATTTGAGCAGGATGTAGTCAACTAATAGAGGACATTAATTTACAGCTCCCTGTAATAATGTGTTCTCTGGACTCTAGACAGAGATTCCAGAAGCCTTTTCCAAACATATATGAGTACAATACATTAAACATGAATCATATTTCATGTTGCAACTTTTAATAATCAACAACACAGTGGCTTTAGCAGAACGAACTTTTCCATTAGCTAACAGGCAATAGGAAGCTGCAGTCTGATCTTTTTTCTGCATTCCAATGTCCTAGTTTTCTCCAAGCACTAATTTAAAATGCTTTTCACTGTTGAAAAGAGCACAGATAGCTGCTAAAGAACAATTTTAATGCCCTAAAACAGTAATATATTTGCATTCATTACAATGGGTCTTAAAACCTATTACCGATGTAAAAGAGAGCATAATAATATGAAGGCTTTGAAGGATAGTAGATAACACAACTAGAAGGTCTCTGAAATGCCTGAAGTCTCAGACATAAAATAGGAATGATAAACAAGTTCATTATTTGTTACTGATGTTTATGCTGCATATATATATATATATATATATATATTCTTTTTAAAGTTTTATAGGGAATATATTTCAGTACTTAGATGGGCTTAAATTAAACATGCTTTCCTCGGCTGATCAGTTAAGACATAGCAAGAACTAATGAGCCCTATAGTAGTAAATCTGTTAAGTCAATGTGAGGGCATTCAGTGGGGCACTCTACTAAGTGTAAAAGCAGGGGCAGACTCCTGATGTGCACATTCACTCCTGCTCATATATTTGCCGTGTGCATGGCCTTGTCCGATCTTGTCAAGTTAAGCAGTGCCGGTCCTGGCTGTTTGGAGATCACTTGAGGTATGTCTGCATTGCAGCGGGGAGCATGCTTCCCAGCATGGAGAGATAAACCTGTTAGCGCTGCTTGGGCTAGCATGCTAAAATAGTGTGGCGATGGTGGCATGGGCAGCAGCTTGGGCTAGCCTGTGGAGGACAAGCCCGCTTGATCCTCTGAGTTCATACTCAGATGGCGAGCCTTTGTCACTGTGGCCAAACAGCTATTTTTAGCTCACTAGCTCAAGCAGAGCTAGCGAGAGCCTATCTGCCTGTGCTGGAAAGAACATTCCCACCTGCATTTTTGACAGACCCTAAGGGTATCTCTGCAGTGTGTACCTGTGTCCTGGCTTATGCACATTCGTGTGATAGCCAAACCCACCTCAGAGGGTCCATACTGCAGAGCTGCACATTCCTTATGCCCCGTGTATCTGGCACTGAAGTTGCATGTGTTTGGCACTATGATTTTTGGGGGTGGTGGAGGTGTATAACCCAGGAAAACCCAAATGTTCTAGGGAACACGGGGTGCATTCAATAAGTATCACTGGGTTGCTTCGGGTTGTGGTCTGGCTTGCAGAAAATCAGAGGGGCTATTCTGTCTCTCTCGTGGGAGAGAGAGCAGTTTTGTTTGTCCCCTCCCCCAGGTTAGGACTGGACATGTTCCAAGACATTCCAAACCCCAAAGTTACCATTCAAGTTCACCCAGCATTCAGGACCAGCTACCTGAAGCTTCCAGCATTTTCAGCTGGCCCTGCTCAACTTCAGGAGCTATTTTTCTCTAGGCTTGGGCTGTTCTGGTTGGTCCTAGATTCTCCTTCCTCCAATCAGTCTCACCTGGCTTGCCAGGATTAAAATAGAGCAATTATCCCTTGTCCCTTCTGCCTAATGTGTGGTTAGGGTAACCCCACCCAGCACCAGACCACCCTGCTGCAATGAGCTCTCCTCTGAGTCACTTATCCAAATGAGCTATGGATCGAACCTTGAGAGCCTGCTTTTCAGAGGTGCAAGGCAGCTGTGACTCCCACTGACTTCATACTAGAGCTCTGGGTGTCCAGCACCTCGGAAAATCAGGCCTCTAATGCCCAAGTATGGTATTAAGCCGATCGGTGTGACTGGAAGATGTGTATAATGTAAAATTCAAGTCCTGACCATCTGTGGTCATCACAAATGCTAAGTTAATTACAGAGTTAATTACATTGTCCTGGAAAAATTTCAGTTGAAGATATGTCCTGAGGAGTGGGCCATGGTCTGCTAATGACCTGTTACATGAGCAGGGGATAGCTGCTCATCCCAAAGGGGGATGGATAGCTCAGTGGTTTGAGCATTGGCCTGCTAAACCCAGGCTTGTGAGTTCAATCCTTGAGGGGGCCATTTAGGGATCTGGGGCAAAAATTGGGGATTGGTCCTGCTTTGAGCAGGGGGTTGGACTAGATGACCTCCTAAGGTCCCTTCCAACCCTGAGATTCTATGGCCTCAGATAAGCTTTTTAGCATGTGTGTAGGTTCTTTTATTGTTTTTAATATCTTTTCACCTTAACAATAAATGTGCTTCCTTAGAAAGATCTGTGTGGTAACTTATAGCTGCAGGCCATTAAGGCCTGTTCATGGCCTCTGGAGAGAAAGCAAAGTGCAGATGCTTTCCTGCTTAGGCAGTCTGGCTTGCTGGGAATATCACAGCATAGGCAGGAAACTACACAGCCTGGAAAACTGCAAGGTCAGGAGGGAGAGAGACACAGGTTTCTTCCCAACAAAGGTGACTCCTGAGGAGCAAGGACCCCAGAGTGGGTGTCCTGGAAGGAATACAGAATACAGGTGCAATTGCCCTGAACTCTGACATATATAGTCTAAGACCCTGTCTGGTGACACAGAGGTCTTCTATAGAGTCTTCTTGATGCAAATTGCTCTAATCGTGAACGGACATGCAGAAATATTTTAATTAACTCACTTTGAGGTTAGCAGGCTAGAAATCCACCCGAGAAAATGTAAATGGAATTGGGCACTTTGCCAAAGAACTGCAATACTACCCCTCCTACCTCTCCACACCATCGGATACTCACAAACCCACATTTTAATGGGTATTGATATTTGATTTCTTCATTTGTCTCTTTTTGCACCCAGTGTGTTTGGGATTTCTGTTAGGTTTTTGGTGTGAAATTACTCAAAATACGGTAATTTTTCAAGGCAAATAATGTAAGCTCTTTGGGATAGGGCCTGCCATTATTATATGTTTGTGCAGTCTCTATTCACATGGTGCCCAACCTGCTTGTGGTCTCCAGGCACTATTGCAGTATAAATATTTATTAATTATTATTGTTATTATCCTAAATGTGAAAAAGGATCAGGATATACATGTTGTGAAATGAACAGTTACTAATCCCACCTAAAATCCATGCTAAGAACTTTTGCACTAGGATCCCTCAACAGCCAACTTTTGGCACCATAATTCCCATCGATAGCCAGAGCACCTGAAATCATTATTTTTTCTGGCCAAGGGACAATGGATCCATTCTTTCCTCACACTGGTTTCCCATAGAAAAGCTGATATCTTGCTATTTAAAGTCAACAGTATTCAGCACTTCTCAGGACACCTGGCCTCTAGGCATTATGGGTATCAGCTGACCTTAATCCAATCCAAACATAGCGGTCTATTTTTTTCAGGTTATCCCATTATGTGTGCTGGTCCTGTAATGTTATCAGGGTCAGAGAAACCTGTGATGTGGTTTGGGCTTCACAAACTGCCACACAAATTATCCCGGTGCCGCCCCACAGCACTGTAACTTCACAGCATTATGACCAACGAAGAGAAAAGAAGCCATGATGGAACAGCCTCTTATTTAAAGACAATTAGCATTGGCAACTAGCAAACATAGCAAGAGGTGATCATATTTACAACAAAGCATGTAGAAAATAGTATGATGAACCTCTCCAGTGCCGTTCATCTATGGATTTCAAAGCATTTTACATATTTCAGTTACAGATCAACCACAAACCTTTGAGGTTGACCTCATGATGAGTTTTGCCTAAGAAGAAAGTCAGGAGTGGACCCAGAGATCATTAATAACTGCAAAGGAAACACTATTAAATGCACACAATGGTAATCAAGCTTGTCCCACTGTGAAAGTCTCCTGTATAAAATGCAATTAAAACTATAGGAAACAACCCGTGTCTCTTAAGACAAGGTAGCAGGGGCTAAGCTGTATGGCACATGGCCACACTACTCAATGGGGCTGAGTACAATAGATTCACTGATGGATAGCCCAGTCGACAAATGGTGATTCCTCACAAATCATGATGAGAAATAACATTTCAGTATTAGTTCATAAATTCAAGGCAAGCACCTTTTGTTTTTATAAAGCCCAAGCAGACAGACAGCATTAGGCATGAAAACATGCAACCATCCACATGCAGTAGTTAATGTGTTAGCATTTTAACAAATTGAGCCACTTCACTGGCCTATTTATCAGTTCTAGCTATTTAGAAATGTTGCTACCATATGCTGTCCATTTAAATGAATGCTAAACACGGCATTTATAAATGGTAATTTATGACTCATAAACGTCCCTGCTATTAGAGTCATTCTGAAACTGTGAATGGAATTGCCAACAGTTTCAGCACTCCATGTTTTGTTTTTTCACTCCCTTCATTTTAGGGATATTGTTGATAGTAAAGCTTTAATGTCCCATAGATGGCGTTATTTAGAAGGCTGCGTGCACCAGAAAAAGGTTTATTTTTGTACGTTCTCCACAGTGCAAGATGCTTTCAGTGTGTGAGGGTGACTTGAAGGACTAGATTTTCAAAGAGCACCTACTGAGCATGCAAAACCTTAGAACTGTTTTCAGTTTCACCAGGAATTTCTGAAAACTTTTGTGCATCTAAGGATGAAATTTACCTCTGCATAGAGGGCTAACTAACTATCACATATATACCACTTATGTCCCATGCAAGCCAAGGTTTGAAGACTTCAGTGAGATTTAAATGATTTATAGGCTTTACACTAGTCCTCTGCACAAGGATTAATTTAATCCGGAACTGTATCCTTCAAACATACACTTTGAAAATTTAGCCCAGAATACTTTTCAGTAAATGACATTTAGTGAGGATCAGGCTTTCAAAGGATTGGAAAATGCTCCCATCTAATGCATATGTACACATATTCTGAGACCCCAAACATTAGGTAACTCTAGATGAGTTACTGAAGTCCTCAAATCATGTTTTAAAGACTTCAAGTTAAAGAGAATTCACCATTTACATTAGTTTAAACCTGCAAGTGACCCATGCCCCATGCTGCAGAGGAAGGTGAAACCCCCACCCCCAGGGGCTCAGCCAATCTGACCTGGGAAAAAATTCCTTCCTGACCCCAAATATGGCGATCAGTTAGACTCTGAGTTTGTGGGCAAGACCCGCCAGGCAGATACCTGGGAAATAATTCTCTGTAGTAACTCAGAGCCCTCCCCATCTAGTGTTCTGTCTCCAGCAGCTAGGGATCTTTGCTACTGGCAGTTGCCAATGGACCACATACCGTCGTTGGCAAACTCATCATATATCCCCTCCATAAACTTTTCAAGCTCAGTCTTGAAGCCAGTTAGGTTTTTTGCGCTCCTTGCTTCCCTTGGAAGGCTGTTCCAGAACTTCACTCCTCTGATGGTTGGAAACCTTTGTCTAATTTTGAGCCTAAACTTGTTGATAGCCAGTTTATAGCCATTTATTCTTGTCTCCACATTTGCACTTAACTTAAATGACTCCTCTTCCCTCCTGGTATTTATCCCTCCAATGTATTTATAGAGAGAGAAATCATATCTCCCCTCAGCCTTCTTTTGGTTAGGCTTCATTATAAACCTGAACATTGTAAGATGCTTAGATAACACTGACGACTGATGGCATAGAGAAACAGACAAGAAACGAAACCAAAATTGGAAGATATGTTATTGTTATTGCAGGTGTCACCAGGGAGTGCTGTAACAGCATAGTCATCCAAGTTATTTTTCTTAGTGTGAGCAAGTTTTGACACTTGGGAAGACATGCTGTGTTATTGTTAGTTTTGGGTTATGCAAGGTTTCATGTGCAGTCAGCTTCAGGAGAGAAAGGGAAATGCAAGCAGTAGCAGCCTTTGCTCTCTGCTTTGGGCTCTGATTCAATTCCTGAGGCAGAGGAATTGCTTCCTTGGCAACCAGGTATTGATGCTGGACTATGATTCCTGGAAGAAGGGATACTTGATCATCTCATGTAGGGTCTGGTGTACTTGTGTAACTAAAACAAGTTACACTTAATACCCATGTTCCATGTCACTGATGTCTCCTCTACTGGGAACCTAACATGCAGGGCCCCAGACATCTGCTTCCAGTTGGCTGAGGGGCATCACCGGTGTCAGAATGAGACACAATGCAAGATGTTCGTTATTTTCAAAGATCTGTGATTTTCTAAGTCTTTAAGAATAAAGCCAGTTTGGTTAAGGAACTTCTCTGCCAAACTTTGCTTTCTTTTCATAATCTCTCCCAAGAGATTAAATTAGTAATCCCAGAGGATCCATATTCATATGGGAGATCTGAGGAGCACGTGTAAATGACCGAGGGGTTTGGGGAATCTTAAACACTGGTTTCAGGGGCTAAGGAGTGCCAACCTATGTCCCAAGGAAGGGTGTCAGACAGGAGTTCTGAACATGGGAGCATGCCCTAAAGAGCCAGAAATGGTGACTGACCTCTACCTCAAATCCGATGGCTCAGAAGCATGTGGGACCCTGTAATTGGGTTTACTCACAAGTGAATGGTGACCATACAGGGGGTTATTGGGTCAGTTTGTAACCATCCCAGGTTCCACTGAACTTGTGTCCATGTTCTCTTGAATGGCCTTTAAAGGAGACAGAAGGATGATCTGGGGTTAAGGCACTGAAATGGGTTCAATTTCCATTTCCTCCACAGAGGACTGGACTAGATGACCTCTCAAGGTCCCTTCCAGTCCTATGATTCTATGATTACAGGTGGTTTGTTTTTCCTGAATGGGTTGCCTCCCTCTAGTGTTTATGTAATAATTTATGTCCTAAATTTTCTAAAGTGGTGAGTGATTTTGGGAGCTGCAATTTTTGTTTTCCCAAAATAGCACACTCTTAAAGGGGTCTGATTTTCAAAGGGTGGAGGTGTGACACTGCACCCCATATTCTTCATAGGGATATTATTATGATATGATTATAGCATAATTATGATGTATTTTATACAAGATAAGTCATCTGAGGTGTCATTGGAAAAGTTATGATTTGCTGAATATGATTATCCTACTTGGATGCATGCATCATTTTTGTATCTGAAGTTATGAATATTGACTATGTATCTGTATTTCAAATGTTGTTACACCCGAGTAACGCCCACCATACAAGATGCTTTCAATCCATATAGCTGGGTGGGGAAGAACACAAGAAGACTCCTAGAAATACCTGAGGAGCAAAGACTGAATGGGGGGAAGTGCTGGACCCAGGCTAAAGGGATTTCTAGCCTGTGAATGAAATATCGGGGGATTCCAAGCTGTAAGGCAAGTGTAGCTTGCCCCTTAAGAATCTGCAGCCTGCTTGTATCATCTCTTAAGGTGAGAATCTGCTAATTCATATCCAATCTATTTATTATATTAAGCTTAGTTTGCATTTTTTGTTACTTTGCTAGGTAATCTGCTTTGATCTGTTTCCTATCACTTATAATCACCAGAAATCTATCTTTTGTAGTTAATAAACTTGTTTTTCCTTTATCTAAACCACTGAGTTGGAGCAAACTGTATAGGAATCATAGCTCAAGGGGCAAAGTCTGTTGCATATTTCTCTACACATTGAGGGAGGGGGCAAACTTTGTGAGCTTACGCTGTACAGTTCCCTGTATAGTTCCCTGTGGAGCGCAAGACGGTATAATTCTGGGTTAATACGCCAGAGGGGGTGCGTGCCTGGGGAGCTGGGAGTTGCTGTGGCCATAGCCTTCTTATGAACGGGTTGGTCAGCGAGCCTGCATGTAATTGCAGCTAGGTGTGTCCCTACCTGTATGAATGCTGGTGAAAGTGCAGGCTGGAGGGCTTTGCAGCTTGTCACAGCAGAACAGTGTGAGAGGGATCCCAGGCTGGTGGGTCAGGGGGCTCAGTGGTACCCCAGTTCCATGTGGCACCCCATGGAGAACCTGTCATAGGGGATTCAGCACTACTGGAAATCTTGAAGGTGTCTCTAAGGATATGTCTATACTAACCCACAGTGTGGAAGTGCGAACTGCAGAGCCACATCAGAATGCTGTGCTCTAATTGCCTCGCGTGGATGCTGCTGGTGTGAACTAAAAGGTTCACATTAATGTGGTCCTGTTTGAAAGAGGACTATGTCAACATGAATTAGGTATCTTTGAGTTCATTCCAGCAGCATCCTCATGGGACAGATATAGCAGAAGATTTTGGTGCTCTTTACAATTCATCCCCCTGTAGCCCGCACTGTGGCACAGTGAAACAAGTGATACGTTGGGTACCAAAATCACTAGTCAGTTTGGAAAATGTAGGCCTGTGTGTTCCAAACTCAAAGAACTAAACCAACATGAACGACTTGATCTCCATAATCCTCCTGTGTGTGGGTGTTAAGTATTAGTTCTTTGTTCAGCAAGCACTTAAACATCTGCAAAACTATTTTGCTGAATAGGGATGGACATAATTACGTGCTTAAAGCCACATACGTGAAATCAGTGGAAGTCAGACACCTAACCTGCTCATGGACTTACAAAATCCTACGAGGTGCCTATCTGCATCTTTAGGCATTTAAATACCTTTGGAAAGGTGTGCCTCCGTGCTGTGCTGAATCACGGCCTATAACTCATGACAAAGTTTCTGACTATGAATCCTGCACGCAAGCTGTGCCATATCTTTCTGGTTCAAGCAGAGCTTTCTTTCCCCACTTGTCTATGAGAAGAATATATTTGTGGTGGCGATTTTAGAATCTGCCCCTATAGTGACTTAACTCTTGGTGTTCTGAGTGGTCTGCACTGATCATTCTCTCTCTGCAGATCACTTGCCTCCTTATACAGCTATTTACCTTTCAGCTCTGCATTGTATTCTCCAGTTTCCTACCCTTCTGGTAAACCATGCACAATCTCTAATCTCATTTTGCATTCGTCCCCTTCTATAATAATAAACCACCCACTATCACAGGCAAATTTTGGCTTGCGTTAGGGCCAGCTCTCTGATGTCTCCAGCTTTGCTTTCTAGGTTCTTTCTGGCTATGTACATGTGAGCACCTACTAAGCGGTCCTGTAAAACATATTTAAACAGCAGATGCAATCCAGCTGGTCCCCGGCACCCTTTCCTAGATTTCATTGTTGAGCGGATTGTTAATTAAAATATTATACAGCCTATAGGCCAGTAAATCATGTGATCCATTACAAAGCATTACCTGGCCCATGGGCAATATAACATCATCACTGTTGCAAGGCGCAGAATAATAAAGCCAGGAACATACACTAACAGTTTGGAATAGCTAAACTCATCTGATTCATTTTAATGAACAGCAAGGGCAGACAAGCAAACCCAACCATCTGTGTTGCAAAGACACAGAACACTGGAATATTTTTCCCTAATCATCACATTGCTATATCAACACCTGTGTTAACTTCAAACTCTCCCCATAACACATGTGCTCCAATTGCATTCCTTCTTAGACAATGTGGTTTATGCTTCCATTGATATGAGCTGGGTGGCTGTTGTTGTTGTTGGAAATGCTTTGACATCTAATTCTCAATTTTGTAACATTTTTCACCATGACCTTATCCAATCAAAAATAACAGGTACTGGCACACACTCTTCTGATTTGATCTGGAAACACACACAATTATGTGCTTGTCATTTGTAATTGATGATGCTTAAATACGTGCCTATAGCTTCCTAATACAGTAACAAACTATTCTAACTGTCAATGCCCTATTGCAGAATATGCAGAGTGCATGAAAGAGCATTTTAAGCATCTTTTGGCTGAATATTAAACCATGGTACTTGATTTTGTGCCAGCCTAACTTCCCCCCCCCTTCCCCCCACCCCCCGCAAAAAAAAATCACACAACAGCCACATATAGTAAGTACCAATTGTCATAGAGCAAGGTTGGACATTTTTCTACTCATTTTATTTCTACTAGTTTTGTGCTCTGGAAATGACATCTAGTCACTAATGAAACTAAGCATTGAAATAAAAATTACTGTGACTGCCACTGACAGGTCAACATTTGCCAACACCAGTAGTATCTTAGCGGTACCACAATTTTCTCCTATTCTAATGACAGAGGGAAATTGATCTTTCACATACCTCTGTCTAGTGGCTTTTGACTTTTTAACAGAAGCCACTGTACAAGGTTCTGTTTTTGTTTCAAATTAGTCCTGTTGTCACAGCAGTCCACCATAAGTACAATTTTTTCCTTTCTCCTCCTCCTCCTTCTTCTCCTTCTCAATAAATTGACTCCTCATGGACAGAGCCTCCACTAGTGTGAACTGTCAAGGCTCCATTGAAGCCAGTGGAGTTATACTGATTCAAACCAGCTAAGGATCTGGTCTCCAGTTTGTATATTTCCAACCTATCACTTACTTTAGTAATATAATGAAAAGAGCTGTTCTATAGAGCTGTGCAAAAAAAATTCAGTAACACACAAAATCACACATATCTCACTTATTTCTATTTTCATTACCAGCTTGGCCCAAATTCATCAAATCATTCATAAGGACCTGTAGCTATACAGGTACTAAAATGATATTCCATATCATGGTATCTGAGCATGATGGATTTATCCTGACAACCCTCTCAGGAAGGAAAGTATTTTCCATAGCGCTAGTCAAAATTTTCCAATTAAACTTTTTTTTTTCCCCTTCAGAATATGTGGTTTTATCAAAATGGACATTTTTGGCTGGAAAAAAATTCATTTTGATGCTTTTTTTTTCCATTTTCAAGGCAATAATTGGAAGCAAAAATGAAACATTTTGTTTCAAACTGTCAGTTCAAATGTTTTGTTTTGAAATGTTGATCGGAAACTAAGCATTGGGTTTCTAATCGATCATTCAATTTAAAAAAATAAATAAATGGAGATATGCCAATCTCCTAGAATTGTAACAACTTTGAAAGGTCATTGAGTCCAGTCCTCTGCCTTCACTAGCAGGACCAAGTACTATCCCCCAACAGATTTTTGCCCTAGATCTCCAAGTGGCCCCCTCAAGGATTGAACTCACAATGCTGGGTTTAGCAGGCCAATGCTCAAACCACTGAGCTATCCCTCCCCCTAAAATAGCTTTGTAATATCATTTTATGTCAAAATGTCAATTTGAAGTGACATTTTTCACATCAACTTTTTGTTTCTACATTAACACAATATTGAGATCTCCTATTTCAATCAAAAGTGTTAACATTCTTGGTTTCCCAAATGAAATTTTAATGAACTTTGTGTTCCATGGAAATTTCTAATATTTCAATATTTCATTCTGATTCAGGGTGAAAATGAATGGCACAATTTTGGAGTTTCCCATGGGATGGAAATTCCATTTTCCAAGCACCTCTAAATATTATTATTTTTAATCATCTCAACTTAGCAGATGACATATTGGACAAAGAGAGGTATTCAGAGGCCTTACTTTCTGAAGTGTCAAGCAAATAGATCTATAATTATAGACATAAGGGCTCAGACTATCAGGCTCTAAAATTCTCAAATTCAGAAGGATTCCCTCAAGCTTCCAGTTGAGGTTTTCTTTTTGGTTTGCTTTCTGTTTTTTTGCAGGAGGTGACAATTCATCCCTAGGTTACAATCTTCTGCTTCAGGAATTGTTCTTGTAAAATCCTGTAATAAAATAACTACACTGTTTGCTACACAATGCATCAAATAAGCATTACAGCTGAGCAGAAAAGGGGTTTCCTAGCCTGCATGTTATATATGTATATATATATATATAAATATAAAAATGTGTGTGTGTGTGTGTGTGTGTGTGTGTGTGTGTGTGTGTATATATATATATATATATATATCGCCAGCCTCAGTTGTTTTTAGCCTTGACGAGATAGGCTTGGGTAAAACAGTCCCTCTTGGCTGCATGGAGGAAGTCCATTCCTTCCCTCCACCAAACTTTTGGGCTTGTTTTCCTCCCTTATGGGAAGGAATGCAGCCTCCCCTTCTGGGGAGGCTCGCTGTCTTGCAGCTCTTAACCTATTAGCAGCATGACCCCTTCTCTTTTGCCTCCCTCTCTCAACTGGGGAGGGTTTTAAAAAGGTCTCAGGCAGCCCCTAGTTGGAATCAGCTGATCCAATTAACCTCAGGTAATTCCCTCCCAGCTGATCCTAATTGATCTCTGGTAACTCTTGCCTCAGGTGAACCTGATTGACCTGTTGATAGGGAGGAGGGCCTTTTAACATTCTAGGACTGTTTTCTACCCCCTCCTTGCAGCTGTATGTCCTGAATTTATCACACACACACACACTATATATATATAAATGTTCCTTTCAGAATCAGGGTGAGAAGTTGAAATCTCAAAATGTTTCATGAATTGAAAACCTGGAAAAAAATAATAATCAAAACTCAGTTTAGCTCAACAAGATATTTAAGTTCAATAATTTTGAAATGTTTCATTTAGATTCCAACCATTTTTTAAAGATAGTAGCTTACATTTTGAAACAAAAAAGACATTTGTAACAAAAAACGCTGAGATTCTATCATTTCAATAAAAAATGTATTGGGACAGTTTCAACCTTCTTTGAGTTGAAAAATTGGTTGAAACCAAACTTTTCCTGAAAATAGTTTGGCTTAGGTAAATCAACATTGTTCAATGAAAAAAGGTTTCGACAGAAAATTCCTAGCCAGCGCTAATATATCTCTTAAGTGGTTCCATGTGAATATAACCCTGCAGAGGCACAGAGCCCTGTGAGCTAAGTGGTGCCCTGCATAGACTCAGAGGTCTGCTCACATGGAAATGCTGGCTGGTTAGGAACCTAAATAGAACTGTGGATACTGCATCCTCAGCCCTGCATTTTAAAACATACAGATGCTTGTAATTTAGTTTTGCAATTTTTATGTAGTCAAAACTAATTGTAGAGGGGAAAATGAGCATGAGATATTAGAGCCCAGAATGTTTTTTCCTGGAAGGATGTACAATGCAGTGTAAACCAAAGGGGACAAGACCACTTCTAATTCTACGGGCTTCATAAAAATCACACACACACACACACACCCCTTTTAAAATATTTGTGACAGAAATGACTATTTTATGGGAGCAGAAATCAGTTATTTAGCTGATTATGGGCTGATAAAAAGATCATGAAAACATCCAAATAATGATTTAGATGGTTACAATATTATTAAAAGTTTATAACCCCTTGCTAATTAGCATCAGTAATGAAAATTAATGTGCCTACACAAACTTAAAAATTCTACCCTCTAATGAGGAAATGAACAGTGGCATGAAATAATAATAATAATTAGTGCCACGTATATTTTATTAGACAAATTGCAAGTCCACACCTGTTGCAAAAGAAGGAAGTACCATTAATCAACCTATATTTAGCATGCAGTGGTGCTGAGTTAACTTCCAAGTTACATACATCATGATGAATAATGCTTGGTGACATTAACAAGTCACACAGACATGGAATATGGTCCGGAGGTAGAGAAAAGGTGGATAAAAGAAGTGACACATTGATTGATGGTTCAGTGGTTAGGGCACTAGCTTGAAATCTGGGCTCAATTCTGTGCTCCACGCCTGACTTCCTATGTCACCTGGGGCAAACTACTTAGTGTCTCTCTGTGCCTCAACTCTTCATCTATAAAATGGAGATGCTAGCACTTCCCTACCCCACAGGGGTGTTATGAAGATAAATACATTAATGACTATGAGAGGTGATAAGGTGCTATGGTAGTGGAGCCATATGAATATATACACTAGAGAGGCTAAAGTAGTTAACTTATTTTTTCACTGTGTATGTTACACACTGGTATGTGTAACTTGTAATCCTTACAAATCATTCCTAAATGCACTCCTGGTTGTCCGTTCTATTCTTGACTCTTCCCTCATGTGATAGGCAAATCACTTAACCTCCTCTACCTCAGGTTAGTCACAAGTACGAGTTTTATAATCTCTCTCAGGGGGAAATGGTGAGGATTAATTAATTCATGAGCGGTTGTTTGTAAAGCACTTTTCACTTCTTGGCATACAGGTGCCATGCATATGCCAGGTCTACTTATTATGTAACCTTTCCTCCTATTTCAATATTTCTTACTGGATAACTTGGAATTTAACCCTGTTAAGCGTTAACTCGGCCTTACAGAGTCCAACAAAATCTGAATTCAAACAAGTATCTTTCAGGATTGTGTCATGTGGATTCTGTGCTCTGATTTATTGCGATTCTTTCAGTTCTACATGCTGCATAGAATTGGACTGGTCTCCTTATCGCAGACGACAGCTCTTCAGAGAGTGCCGCATATAGCAACCAAGCTCTAAACTATTTCAGTGTCTCTTCATTTTCTTCCCATCTTCACTACATGCTGACACATTTAAAGATCAGGTTTAAAATCTGATTGTTGGCGTTTATGACACTGCATACCTCCACTTCATCGTATTTCAGTGACTTACTACAAGTAAAATAAATATGCCAGTGTGACCCTCGGCACCCCTGTATTCACACTTTACACACAACTGCATATTTGGTACAAAATATGCCTTGCGAGCTATCATTTGAAAACTGACAACACTCTGGTCAATAATACCATTGTGAAATGCAGGTGACAATGCTGGGTTTGTGTAATGGGGTCTAGAAATCCCATACTGAACATAGATGTGGAGGGATAGTGTCTCCTGTTTACAAGCAAGCAGCTTGATCCTAACCCCAAATAGCTGCCACTCATGAAGGCAGGCACTCACAGCTGCAATCAACAGAAGAAATAAGGCCTGCTGTAAAGGGGAGAGTACAGAGAAGGAAAGGGAGGCAAAAAGGTCTAGAATAGCAAAGGTGTAAAAGCCCGCACTGGGCTGCCTTGAAGAAAACAGCAAGGAGACTGAAGGAGACTGCAAACCCCAAAAGTAAAGGGCTGACTGACTTAATTGGAAGTGAGTGTCCAGGAACTGACTTGATTGAGAGCAAGCTAAGCAGGGTTGGTCAGGAGAAGCTGAGACCCGCTCAAGAGTGCATACTAAGAGATGGTGACAGTGTGGAATTATGGATACTCACAGATATTATGCTTTAAAGTCTGACTAAAACATGTTTAAACCAGGCATGTCGGGGGGAGTTGATAAACAGGTTTTCTCAAGACAAAGGAAAGAGGCCAGCACCTCAGACCAAGTATGGCCAAATTCAGTGGACTATTCATTTGTATCAGAGGTTACAGAAACAGAACATTTACTTTGTAAAATTCCAGCAGAAAGCACCATATTGGAACAAACCCAGGAACACCTTAATCAAGAGGGAGTTGGCCCCTGAAGGAGATGGGAGACTGAACCCCCTTGAAACAAAGGCAGACTTTGAGATATAAGGACACACAGAAAGACTTTAGACCATCCTTCACCTGAGGAGACAAATAAAACCAGAAGCTTGGACACGTGGGGATCCTGGTGAAGAGTTAGCCAGCTATTGCTCAGAAGCTTTGAGCAGGGGCTTGAACTAGATGACCTCCTGAGGTCCCTTCCAACCCTGAGATTCTATGAAGATTGGTGAGGAAACTATCCTGAAAAAAATACAGTAGCTTGTTAAGTTAGGTCTTAGCCACTAGAAAACATATTTTTACTTTTTGTTTTGTAACCACTTCTATCCTTATTCCTTCTGCTTGGCATCATTTAACTTACATCCTTTTGTTCATAAACTTGTTTTATGGTTACTATAAACCAATCAGTGCTGTGTTTAAAGGGAAGGGTGTGTTTACCTCAGTTAAGTTAATTAGCTGTGATATACTGACTCTTTAACGGAGCGGCAAGCTTAATACCCTCTGTGAAGGAACAGTGATAGGGGCTGTGGATTGCAGATGAACATATATAAGGGCGTTTGTCAGTTTTTCTTCTGGAAGAGTTCACCCTACATTTTTAAGGTGTTATACATACAATCAGAGAGCACTACAGTGGGACTTAAATGACTGACCACACACCACAAATAAATGATGTGAAGGCCAGAGCTGAAGCAACTAGTCTATGATCAGCCCATAGGTGGACCCTCATAAAGCACTTGACAATTTTGAATTAATTGAATTTCATCCCTGTGGAGAAGGGGGTGGGGAAGAACACCAAAGCAGCCTCCCTTCCCCACCCCTCCACCATGGTAGCATTTTATTTCAGAAAGGGGAACTACAGAAAAATGAGAAAAGTCGTTAATCAGAAATGAAAAGGTACACTGCCAAAAATGAAATCCCCGCAAGCTGCATGTAAACTTTTTAAAGACAACTTAATAGAAGCTCAACTTAAATGTATACCCCAAATTTTAAAAAAACACAGTAAGAGGAGCAAACAAGTGCCACCGTGGCTAAACAAATTAAAAGAAGCATTAGAGGCAAAAAGGCATCCTTTAAAAAGTGGAAGTTAAATCCTATTGAGGAACATAGAAAGGAGGATAAACTCTGGCAAGTGAGGTGTAAAAATATAATGAGGGAGACCAAAAAAGAATGTGAAGAACAGTTAGCCAAAGATCCATAAAGTAACAGCAACATTTTTTTTAAAGTACATCAGAAACAGGAAGCCTTCTACACAACCAGTAGGGCCACTGGATGATTGAGTTGCTAAAGGAGCACTCAAGGAAGATAAGATCATTGCAGAGAAACTGACAGAATTCTTTACATTAGTCTTCACAGCTGAGGATGTGAGGCAGATTCCCAAACCTGAGACATTCTTTTTAGGTTACAAATGTGCGGAACGTTCCCAGGTTGAGGTGTCAGTAGAGGAAGTTGTGGAACAAACTGAGAAATTAAACAGCAATAAGTCACTAGGGACAGATGGTATTCGCCCAAGATTTCTGAAGGAACTTCAATGTGAAATAGCAGAACTACTAACTGTGGTATGAACTTGTCATTTAAATCAGCTTCTGTGCTAAATGACTGGAGGATAGCTAATGTGATGACAATTTTTTAAAAAGGCTCCAGAGGTGATCCCAGTAATTACACACCCGTAAGACTAACGTCGGTACCAAGCAAATTGGTCGAAACTATAGTAAAGAACGGAATGATCAGACATAGATAAACACAATGCGTTGGGGAAGAGGCAACATGTTTTTTGTAAAGGGAAATCATACCTCACCAATCTACTAGAATTCTTTGAGGGGGTCAACAAGCATGTAGACAAGGGGGATCCAGGGGATATGGTGTACTTAGATTTTCAGAAAGCCTTTGACAAGGTCCCTCAGCAAAGGCTCTTAAGCAAAGTAAGCTGTATTGGGATAACAGCAAAGGTCCTCTCATGGATCAGTAACTGGTTAAATGATAGGAAACAAAAGGTAGAAATAAATGGTCAGGTTTCAGAATGGAGAGAGGAAAATAGTGCTGTCCCCCAGGGGTGTGTACTGGGACTAGTCCTATTCAACATATTCATAAATGATCTGGAAAAAGGGGTAAACCGTGAAGTGGCAAAATTTGCAGATGCTACAAAACTACTCAAGATAGTTAAGTCCCAGGCCGACTGCGAAGAGCTATGAAAGGATCTCTCTAAAGTGGGTTACTGGGCAACAAAATGGCAGCTGAAATTCAGTGTTGATAAATGTAAAGTAATGCATATTGGAAAACATAATCCCAACTATACATATAAAATGATGGGATCTAAATTAGCTGTTACCACTCAAGAGAGAAATCTTGGAATCGTTATGGATAGTTCTCTGAAAACATCCACTCAATGTGCAGCGGCAGTCAAAAAAGCAAACAGAAAGTTGGGAATCATTAGGAAAGGGAGAGATAATAAGAAAGAAAATATCATATTGCTTCTATATAAATCCATGGGACGCCCATATCTTGAATACTGCATGCAGACGGTCTGTCCATCTCAAAAAAGATATATTGGAATTGGAAAAGGTACAGAAAAGGGCAACAAAAATAATTAGGGGTATGGAACAGCTTCCATATGAGGAGAGATTAATAAGACTGGGACGTTTCAGCTTGTAAAAAGATGACTAAGGGGGAATATGATAAAGGTCTATAAAATCTGGTGTAGAGAAAGTAAATAAGACTGTGTTATTTACTTCTTCTTATAACACAAGAACTAGGGGCCACCAAATGAAATTAGTAGGCAGCAGGTTTAAAACATACAAAAGGAAGTATTTCTTCACACCACTCACAATCGTCCTGTGGAACTCCTTGCCCAGAGGATGTTGTGAAGGCCAAGACTATAACAGGGTTCAAAAAAGAACTAGATAAGTTCATGGAGGATAGGTCCCTCAATGGCTATTAGCCAGGATGGGCAGGGATGCAAAACCATTCTCTGAAGTGTCTCTAGCCTCTGTGTGCCAGAAGCTGGAAATGAGCAACAGGGGATGGGTCACTTGATGATTACTTCTTCTGTTCGTTCGCTCTGAAGCATCTGGCATTGACCACTGTCTGAAGACAGAATACTGGGCTAGATGGGCCATTGGTCTGTTCCAGTAAGGCTGTTCTTGTGTTCTTTTGTTCATAACAAAATCCTCCAAAAAAAAAAGTGTGTTCATGGATAGTTCCTGAACAGAAAAGAAAAGAAAAAAAGAATGCCATTCACCAGGAAAACTGCTCACTATAAAGGCAAGAGTTATCCCAATTACAGAACTAGTGGGCGTTAAACATCCACTTGTACTTAGCACAGCCATAGGGGTTTTCATCAGCATTCAGACCAAAGTGCAATATGGTTTAGTTTCTATTCTACCCTACCTACCTTCCCTATTTCTATTTTACCTTTCTGAATTCTTTTTAAATGGTTATGGCACACTCAATTTCTTCTCCTACATATGTTGTGCAGAGCGGTTGTGGACCATTAAACTACTATTCCCTTCCACCCCAGAGGTAGCTGCATTTGTATGGCAAGTCAACTGATCCTTTCACACAGTTTGCTTCAGCATGGTAGGCACTATATTGTTGTACATTATTAAATCATCTGCACTCTCCTGAAATTATTCCTAGTGGAGTGACAGGATATGATATGATGAAATCACAATTCACATGTAAATTGGATTTCTGCTGATGTAAATCCAAGATCCACAGCAAATTCATGAAGAGAAAAGGGGCCATGGGCTTTATTCTTTGGCTAAACTGTTCATTAATGAATAGTCCCAGCTCAAGTACTGGTCACTAGTGGTCGATAAAGCTCCAGAGATAATGTTTTACCTTAGTGGGAGTCATAACCAAGCATTCTAAACAAACTGCAACATTTATATTCTACCTATGTAAATCTCACCCTGCAATAGTTATGTCTCAATCACCATAAATATACAGAGCTTGGTTCTCAGATGGTGTAAATCAGTGTTGCTTTATTGACTTGTATGGAATTCCTCCCATTGACAGCAGCTGAGACTCTACCCCCTGGATTAGTGCATAGACAGCTGTATGGATATATTCATGCTTTATTTTTGTTCCTTGTAAAAACCTGTTTGTGCAAATTGTCTTTGGCTTCCTCCGAGTTACTTTAAAAGCGCGACATTAATTTAAAATGCAAATTGTGATAATTAAATTTGACCTTATACACTATCAGATGTGATGGGAATTTCCCCTTCCTGCTTTTTTTTTTCTTAAATTGGAAAGGAACCAGATCAAAAATGAGGGGAATTTCAATGTCAAAACAAATACCACTCATAGCTAAGACTTTTGCTATAGCAAATATACATAGATGTTAACGACAAACTATACAACATCTTTAAATTTGTATGTAAAACTGGTAATAGTTCATCTTTGCTTTTGCTGTTAAGAAAAAACAAATCAAAGTCACCCCCACAGATTTTTTTTCTTTCTTTAATAATGGATACTTTCAGATACCTCCTAAGGTCCTATTCCCCCTGTCATGTTTAAAGGGTTTATTGTTTCCAGAAAAGCTTTTGCTGCTCCCTCTGGAGACTGAGCTGATCTAAGGTAATATTAATTCTGTGCCTCTCTCTTGTCGGAACTCAACTTCAAACGGAATAAATGAGATGAAAGCTGAAAGAGAGGTTATGCAAGCTGTCATCCTCCATTGTGTTGGAGGCATCAACGATGCTCAGAACAAATTAGGTGTCACTCTACTAAATCGCAGTCAGAAAGGCAAATCAGTTTATAGAAGACTTATTTGGGCTCCTGGAAAGCTCTTGCATTCAGATCACAGTTAATCTCCCTTTTCTTTCTGTAATTTTAAAAATCCTCATTTTTTTTTAAACAAAGATGAAGCAGAATTTCCTGTCGATGACTCATAGCATTCCCCATACAATTCACACTGATTAGTTCAGTCTAATTTCTTTCAAAAACACCAGAGGTCTGGCTCATTCCGAAAAGACAAAAGAAAAATGAATACATCTGTGTTACTCGAGTTTGTAATTTTGTGATCATGGATCGGAGGGGTGGGGGAAGAGTGCAATGGAAACAGCACATCTCAGGAATAAAAAAATATCTCTAGAGGATGTCAAGTGTGAATCTTTCCAAGTTTCCAAATCTTTATTGATTCCATTAGTTCTTCATTAAGTCACTCTCTCCCTGAAGAATAGGAATTGCCATTAATTTGGTTGATGTTTCACCTCTGGGACTTGATTTGGAATCTCTCTCTAGTAAAGGGAGAGAAGGATGGATAGATTTTGACATTCTAGGCTGTAAAAGTAGATTTTTTTATTTTAATCTAAAGAGAAACATGATCAGATCTTCATGGATGACGTTTCCTTCATCCATAGACTCTTCCAAGAAGAAATTGACCTACTATTTCAAAGAACCCAAAGTAAAAGGCTTTAGTATGATTAATTCACAGAAGTAACTAACGTGAATTGAGGAACAGTATAGTAAGAACGTGGACGTCAGAAGCAAGTAATCAGAAATATTTTGGCCTGATTTTTTGGTGATGCTGTGCACCCACATGAGTCAATTGTTCTCTCTTGCCACAGAGGGCAGGACAAGAGGCAATGGGTTCAAACTACAGCATAATAGATTTTGATTAAATCTCAGAAAAAGCTTCCTAACTGCAGGAACAGTAGGACAATGGAACAAACTGCCCAGAGAAACTCCTTCACTGGAGGTTTACAAAAAGAGGCTGGATACTCATCTCTCTTGGAGGGTTTAGACAAAACAAATCCTGCATCTTTTCAGGGGGTTGGACTAGATGACCCTTGCGGTCCCTTCTAAACCTTTAATTCTATGATTCTAAGGTTTATGAAGTGATTAGTGCCCAGCACATCTGAAATCCAGCCCATAGCTGTCTCAAACACTCAATATGGAACCATTGCAGAATTAGAAAATGTATGTCATAAGAGTAAAATTTTGAACTGTATGTAAGTGGTTTAGGGATCTAGTCCCATTTTCAAAAGTAGCATCGACACTTAGGAGGAGAAATGTGAGAACAACAGATTTTTCAGTTCACTGACAGTTCTGACAAATAAAATTAATGTTGGGTCAACCTAAAACCAAACATTTTTGAAATTTCTGACAAACTGAACGTGGAAAAAAGTGTTTCAGCTCAAACTGTTTCATATAGATTCCAGGCTCTTTTTAAAAAATACATTTTTAAAAATGAAAACTGAAGGAAATTTTGAAACAAGAAGCCATTTTGACCCCAAAAATAAAAGTCTAATTTTGAAGATGTCAAAACAAATGTTTAGACTTCTTTGGATTTTTTTTCCAAACTGAACAATTCCATGAAATAAACATGCATTTGTGTAAAGTTTGGGTGGCACTCCACCGGATAGTCCCATTGAAAGTCAGTGAAACTTAGTGCTCCTACTGTTAATGGAACTTCAAATATTACCCTAATTAAGTTGTGAGAGATAAAAGGAAGAATCAATATCAGACCTAGGGTTAGAATTCTGGAATTCTTGGCTCCTGCTCTAATACTCAGCCTGCAAGACCTCACCCCACTCTCCCATCAGAACGTAATGGATCAGAGCTAGATGAGTTGTGATTATTGCTATTGGTTGTTTAACTACACCTGTGAATTACACCCATTTGATGCATTCGTGGATTAAAAACTGGCTAAAAGTGGGCAAGAGGTAAGAAACAAACAGAAGAAATAAATAGTCAATTTTCATCATGGCAAAAGGTAAATAGCAGGCTGACTCACTTCATGGTTTTGTATTAGTGTTTAATGTTAACGGTCTAGAAAGGAAGGTGAACACTGAGGTAGCAAAATCTGCACATAAAAAGTTATTTAGGTTAATCGAGACCAGAGAGGACTGTGAGAAATTATATAGGAACCTAAACAGGTTAATTGAACGAGCAACATTTTGGCAAATGAAGTTCAGTGTTGATAAATGCAAAGTAAGGAACATTGGGGGAAAAGGGAATATGCATCGGGGGTCCCCCAATACCAGGACCTTAAATTGTTCAAACTACGCACCATGCGTACATTGCCTGGAATCTCCCTAAAACTAGGGTGGTAAAAATGGAAACAGCATCCGCAACAGATTCCACTCACCACTTCCCAGATGTTCCCTCCCATACACTGCCTTCCCACTCCCAGCCAGGCAAGGGAAATATATTTTCAGAACGATCAGTGTAATGAATAAATACTTGAACCATCAATAACTGTGCTCACTTTGCCCTGGCAGAATGAAAGCCTCCTTTGTGAGTGAAGGAACAAATGATACTCAGTTAAGTAGAATAGAGCCACTTGAATGTACTTATTTCTGCTAATTATTTCTATATTATGATAGCCTGTTTCCACCAGATCAAAGAAACCTGGCACTGAAGTGTTGTTTTTTCTCATTGTGAGAAGCACAAACATCATTTAAATGCCACCTCAATAAATGCGTGCATCAAAAACCCATCGGAGCCTCCGTCTATTCGGAAAGCTGGCTTCCAGCCAACATTGTTATATTCTTGCCGCATCATGACTGAAACAACATGCAGAGTAGAGACATTAAATAAGGGGGAAATGGAATACTTAAATACAAAACAATAACCTCTTAAAGCTCATTATTAATAAATGTTTTGGATGGTCTCTACACAGAACATTAGTTATACTTCTCTAAATGCAGACTACTGGGATGCTGTTGACTGGTTCTCTTCAACACTGCGATTCATAGGTTTTATTTTATTCTTCAATATTTATGTAAAATGAGACCATGGGCCAGATCCTCAGCTCGTGTAAATGGCATAATGCCACTGCAGTCAATGTAACTACACCCATTTATATCAGCTGAAGATCTGGCCTGGAAGATTCACAGATTTTAAGGCCAAAGGGGACCATCATAAACATCTTGTCTCACCTCATCTATAACACAGGCCATAGATACTCACCCTGTAATTCCTGAATCAAGCCCATACCTCCTGCATGATGCATATCACACCTTTTAGAAAGATATCCAGTTTTGACTTAAACACTTTGAATAATGGAGAAAAATCTACCACATCCTTAGGTAAGTTGTTTCAACGGTTAATTATCGTCACATTTAAAAATGAGTGCAGTAGGTGTGAAAGACACTTTACAGAAGGAATAGAGCAGCATATTGATTGCAGTCACGCTATTGGAAATCCGGAATAACTATATTCAATGGAGCTCCTCCAGATTTATACCAATATGCACGAGGACGGTGCAGAGAGGTGAACAGCAGGGTACTCCAGGAAACTGTTAGAGGGAATTGTGCTGTTCAACATATTCATTGATGATCTGGAAAATGGGGTGAACAGTGAAAAAGCAAAGTTTGCAGATGATACAAAACTATTCAAGATAGTGAAGTCCAAAGTGGACTGAGAGGAGTTACAAAGGGATCTCACAAAGCTGAATGACTGGGCAACAAAATGTCAGGTGAAATTCAACACTCATAAATGCAAAGTAATACACATCAGAAAAAATACATTAGCAGTTACCACTTAAGAAAGCGATCTTAGAGTCACCATAGGTAGTTGTCTGACAACCTCTGCTCAATGTGCAGCAGTGATCAAAAAGACTAACAGAATGTTAGGAACTACAGGAGACCCCCGCTAGAATGTGCGTCAACATAGCGTGAATTCGGAATTAGCGCGGGGGCGACCATGGATCCCAAAATAAATTATTTACATTGGGATCCATGGAAACGCACCCCCCACACTATAACAAAGTCCCCGCATTAATGCGGTACCGCGCTTGGCTCCCAAACCCTGCGTTCTAGCGGGGGTATGGTGTATTAGGAAGGGGATAAAATATAAATAATAAATATCATGTCACTATATTATCCATAGTATGCCCACATCTTGAATACAACATCCAGTTCTGGCTGCATCATCTCAAAAAGGATATAGCAGAACTGGAAATAGTTCAGCAAAGAGCAACAAAGATGATCAAGGATATGGAATGTGACTTTCATACAAGGAGAGACTAAAAGAAAAAGAGAGCTGGTCATCTTAAAAAAGAGATGACTAAGGGGGGATATGATAGAGGTCTATAAAATCATTAATGGTGTGGAAAATGTGACTAGAGAAATGTTACTTGCCATTTCCACAGTACAAAAGCAAGGGTCACCTGATTAAATTAATAGGCAGCAGGTCTGATACAAACAAGAGGAAGTACTTTTTCATACAAGTAACCTATGGAACTTATTTACATAAGATGTTATGATGGACAAATTTCAACTGGGTTAAAAAAAGAATTAGATAAATTCATGGAGGATAGCTCCGATCAATGGCTATTAGTGCAGATGGTCTGAGATATAATCCCATATGCTTCGGTGACCCTAAACCTCTCACTACTAGAATCTAGGCGTGGAAGACAGAGATGGGTCACTCCATAATTGTCCTGTTCTCTCCATTCTCCCTGAAGCTTTGGTATGGGCCACTGACAGAGACAGTATACTGGCCAAGATGTACCATTGTCTGACCCAGTATGGCGGCTCTTATGTTCTTATGAAAGAATTGGTCCCAAGGTCCCAATCTTTAGGGCCTACAATCTAGAGTTCTTTCTAAATATTTTTTAGAGGATGATGATCAAATTCTTCTCAAATGGGAGGGGGCACTTTGGTGACTTGACATGAGGTCAAAGGCCTCATTTAATGTGCCTATACATTTCCTTTTTTTTTTCAAATTCAAAAATAAATGCACCAAGTAACACTGCATAGTTGAATATGAACTGCTTATTGGCTGAGTTAACTTTCATTGGGAACAGCCACAAGGAAGTCACAGGACAAGAGAAGGCTCCAACTTTCACCTGTTAGAGTTAGCTTTTATATGTCTTTCCACATAATCACTGCTATGATATCTGCACACCTCCCATTAAATACATGTAGTTAATATCTGCCCATATCCTGAGAAGTAATGAGCACTAGTGCTCAGCTGAAATCAATGGGATTTGAGGGAGCTCACACAACTTCACAGGAGGAACTCAACCTACAGAATCAGGTCTCGGCATCTCTCATTGCATAGAAGGTGCTCAGTATCTCTTGGAATTGATCCTCAGGGCCATGGCGTCTTTCAGGATAGGTGGGGCTGCCATTTGAGCCCATTGGCTATCTTTGCTGGCTGGTAGGTGTCTCCACATCGTCAAGTGAAAATCATCCAAAAGTCAGCTGTAACAGATGTGCCTATAACTACACAGTGCACTGAAGAATATCAAACTTCAGCTCTAGTGATCACAAGAAACTATTTCCTCATAGCTGAGACATGTCTACTGGAAAATGTCTTGCCCGTTTTCCTAGAAAATTCTTTCCCAGGAACAAATAGAAGAAGTACCTCATACAATTCTATCATAATAGAAACTACGTCCAGGTGGTTTCTTAAATCATCAAGCTCCAGGGCATACAGAGCAACACCAATGGTTTCATACACTGCACTTCCATATCTCTAACATAAATCAAATAGAAGGGTGGCTGTCAGCCAACATTTTTGTATTTGGTGGGCTGTGTTTTGGACACTCCTGAGTTAAGAACAATAGATTAGTGGTCCAAGACGTTGGGGTCATAGATCTGGCTGGGTGCTCCCTTCTGGCAACCCACCAGCCTGCTGCAAGAGGAATCCAAGCCTTTGTGTCTCTGGATCCCTGGACGTTTTAAGCCTTCCTGGGTCTCAGCAGACTGCAACACTGTGTACTGCCTGGGCTTCTGGGCCTCTCTGGTACATCTCCAGAGCATTGACTCTCAGTCTGATACCCCTTCATGGAAATGGAACTCCCCAGCCCACCTTCCTTAGGTCCTCACGGCCAGTGCTGATCCCTCAGATACCCCACTTACTAGTGTGAACCTTCTGGTTTGTAGTTACATATCTCTGGAGACATGCAGTAGCTGAGAAGCATTTAACACACGAGAGAGACACAGAGAGTCTAGTGCAGTGGTTCTCAACTGCGATCCACTGGTTGTTCAGGGAAAGTCCCTGGAATGCCGGGCCAGTGTGTTTACCTGCCGCATCCGCAGGTTCGGCCTGTCGCGGCTCCCACTGGCCACGGTTCGCTGCTCCAGGCCAATGGGGGCTGCGGGACGCGTCGTGGGCCAAGGGATGTGCTGTCTGCCGGGTCCTGCAGCCCCCATTGGCCTGGAGTAGCGAACCGCGGCCAGTGGGAGCCGTGACCAGCCGAACCTACGGATGTGGCAGGTAAACAAACCTGCCCGGTGCGCCAGGGGCTTTCCCTGAACAAGCGGTGGACTACAGTTGAGAACCACTGGTCTAGTGCATGATTGCTCTTGTATACATAAAGTGCATAGTAGTACACATCATACAAAACAATAAGCACACTAAACTGCAATGTCCCTCACTAGCTCACCCTTCCCTTGCAAGTCTTTGGGTACACTTATACAGCAGGTGGGAGGGATAATTCCCAGCTCAGCTAGACGTATGTCTGCAAGCTCTGTGCAAACTAGTGCCTAAAAATAGCAGAATGGCTTCTGTGAAAGGGGTAATGGCTCAGGCCAGCCACACAAGAGTGTACCCAGATGGTCAGGTTGGATTGTAGTTGTGGGAGCTATCCCAAGCCGCCACCCATTCTGCTGTGGCCATATTGCTAATTTTAGCCTGCTCCTCTAGCAGAGCTAGTACATGTACATCTACCCAAGCTGAAAATCACCTGCTGTATAGACACACCCCATGGAGGACCCATCTGAATCCAGGCAGGAAGACAGGCTCCTATGCCTCATGAGGCACTACATTCTGGATTGTGTCTCCTCCTGGACTGGAAAAAATGGCTCCTGGTCAGAATAGCTTCTGCACTTTTAAAAACTTCAGCACCATATCCGATAACTACTTGTTCATCCTCCTGCCAGGTGACCTCCCACTGCTAAGCCAGTGCTTCTGGGCAGGAACCAGTCTTTTGACTAGAGTGGATAGGTTTCCAATGGTTGGCTACTTAAAATCAGCTACTCTGTATTGTCAGCCCTGTATCTTGTTGTGTTTGGATCTCAGCCCAACATGGTGGTACAGGACTTCAGATAAGGCTACCAAGAGGCACTCAAAATGGAGTTTGCAGCTTGGTAAACAGATGTACATGTACAGAGTCCATAATCTCACACAGTATTCATAAACTGTACAGACATATTCCTAAATCATCACAGTAGGGCACAGTTTTAGGACTCAGGAAATCTGGGTTCTATTCCCAACTCTGCTACTAGCTTGCTGCGTGGCTTCAGGTAAGTCACTTCGCCACTCTGTGCTTCTCTTCCCCTTACCACTGCTTCGCTGTTTGGTTCATTATCGAATGCCTTGGCAACTTTTCAGTACTGAAGCAGAAGGCAGCAAATCCTTCAAGTGCTGTTATCCTGTTGTCGCTCTCAGCGCTTCAGATGTCACATTCCAGATACGATAATCAGTTGTCAGGTCCTCTCATGTGGGGTCCCTCCTGGCTCTCTCCTTAGCCATCTTCTTCCCTTACACCAGGGGTTCTCAAACTGGGGGGTCAGAACCCCTCAGGGCATCACAAGGTTTTTACATGGAGGGTCGCAAGCTGTCAGCCTCCATCCCAAACCCCGCTTTGCCTTCAGCATTTATAATGGTGTTAAATATATAACAATGTGTTTTTAATTTATAAGGGGGGCTCGCACTCAGAGGCTTGCTGTGTGAAACGGGTCACCAGTACAAAAGTTTGAGAACCACTGCCCTACACTAAACAGCTACTGTATTCACAGCCCAGAAGTTGAGGTTTCTCAGTGGGGAAGTGATTTTGTTCTGTGAGTGTGAGTTTCTGAACATGCTTGATTTCCCCACGTGAATTAGCATTTGGCGGCATGTCCCTTGACTTTATATGTAACGCTCTTCAAGTAAAGATATTAGGGCAACGGCAGAGTACAGCTTTAGTAACTTATTCAGATTTTACTACCACCAATAAGTAAAGACGGGTGGAAAGACATTGTGGCTACTCCATTAGGCCTTTCTGAAGGCAGCCTTTGGTGTATAACCATTCAACACGGAGAGCTGCCTGAGAGATGTTGTGATCTAAGTCGGGTGCATTACCCATCAAGACAGAGGCTCAGGCCAATTGGCAGATGAATCAAGACTTGGAGTGGGATTCTAATACCCTTTGGCTTCATGGTTGGTTTCTGCATCACATTCTGCTGCAGCTGGAACCTTGAAGAATGGGGTGAGAGTAATTGTATTGGCTTACATCCAATGCCCTGAGGAGCAGTCTCTTACTACTCTTCCAGGCAAACAGAAAGGTTAATGATGTACAGCTTGATTGCTCTGCTAGAAAGAAAGCAGTTGGTTTGATCCAAGAATCTTTACTGAGTGTGTAGAGGAGGTATGTTAAAAGGGTCTAGGACTGGAATATGTCTGCTGGACTGTCTCTGAACATGGGAGCCCTTGATGTCTGGCAGGTATGTTAACATAAGTAATAGCTTTCTTTGAGAGTCATCCTGTGATCTGAAGTCATTTTTACTGGGTTCGTTACTTAGAGAACCACTCTTTTTTGATGGCCTGTCATCAGGGAAAGCAGTTGAATTTGTCTGTGGCTGTACAAATACAATATTATTAGCTGAATACGTTATTCAATACATATTGGCAGTGCATTTTCTTTGAGGAATATTTTTAACTCCTATTTATGCATCTACATTTGTAGCCCTGGAGATGCATACATAGATTTCAAAAAAGTATGTTTCTGAGGAAATTGTCAATATTTTATTTTAAAACCCTATAACATCTGAAAACTGAAAAGTTTTCAGCTGAAAACCAAAATATTGCAGCCAAAACACAAAAATGATGCCGCGGTGGCTTCTGGGAGTTGTCATTCGGGTGACTTATGCTGCCCTTCTCATCTGTGGGCCAGACTCTCTGGCTGGACTAAATTTCTCACGATGCACCATGACCAGGGACTCCCATGTTGCCCCCTTCCCCTCACCAAGAGGGAGGCACCATTTGAATCAAAAGTCAACATTTTCCGTGGGAAATAAACCTATTTTCTGTCCAGTTCTACTTTTAATCTATTTTATGGTAATAAAAGTTAAAGAGAAACACTCCATTAGGTCACCTTGTCTACTTTCCTGCTAATGCTCGATTGTTCATGCTTCATTGTTTTGGCTGTCTAATTTTAAATGATCCCAGCAATAAGGTTTCCATCACCTGTTCTTTGAAGATTGTTCTGCCGTTTAACTGATTTCACTGAAACAGGAAATGTTTCTAATAGTCAGTTTAATTTTTTTTGTATTTCAATTTCACTCCATTACTCCTGACTGTTGTCCCACTGGAGTGACTATATTAAATAATTCCTCTCCATCGTTTAGTTCACATTTCTCTGCCACAGGTTTAAATTTGGCCCAGGGCAATTGTGATATCTATTACTTGGTGCTCAC